>OX421894.1:43760516-45139486 GCA_949128065.1 Beris chalybata
TATTCTCAGTCAAACAAGTGCTAGAAAAATGCTGGGAGTATAACATTGACGTGTCTTCGTGGACTTCAAACAGGCATAGTAAAGATCGTACTATATAAAATAATGATCGACTTTGGAATCCCTTCAAAACTCGTACGATTAACAAAAATTACCATGACTGACACTGAACCCAAATAAGGATACAAAACATGCTTACCCAAAGCTTCCGAACAGAATCCGGCGTGAAGCATTGGACTTGCTCCCATACTCTTCAATCTCGCCCTGGAATATGTCATCAGAAAGATACCCGTTGATACCAGAAGTACCCTACTAATCAAATCCACTCAACAAGTGGTGTACGCGAATGACATAAACATCATGGCCAGATCTGTTCCAGACGCGAAGGAAGTTTCTAAGAAGAAACGAGTCAACTAGACAAAATATGACCACGGGGACTACAACTAGGAGAATGTGAATCATTTCTCATACTGGGGATCACACCTTGTAATAGACGGCAACGAACGGGACGAAGTAAAACAACGGATCATACTACCAAATAAGACGTATTTCACGGTTCTCCGATCTTAAAATAAAAAAAAGTGCACAGGCTGAGCAAACTTCGCATATACAAGACTAAAATAAAACACCCCCATCAGGCCATTGGAAAACGGTTCTCGTTGGCAGTGTTCTTTTTTGCGTTAAAAGCAATTTACACTTAACATGCAACCATTAAGGTGCATTTACATGGCGGGTTAACACTCACCCTTGAGAGGCGAGCCTCTACCCCATGAGGCCATTTGCAAACCGGTTCTCGTTGTCTGTGTTCTTTGCTGTTTTAAAAGCAATTTACACTCAACTTGCATTTTCACACCTTTCGCACTTATAGGCAATTTGCGCCGCAGGGGTATGTTGAGTGTAAATTCCTTTTAAAACAGCATAGAACACTGCCAATCGCTTTGCAATGGCCTGTTGGTGGTAGAGACTCGCCTCTCAAGGGCGAGTGTAAACGCATCATTATGGTGCATTTACACTCAACGTTTGCGACGAGCCTCTATCCCCACCGAAAAATCAATCAATGAAATAGCTCGTGCAGTCGCAAGAGTCTAACATTTAGAACCGTTTTGCAATGGCCTGATGGGGGTAGAGGCTCATAGTCATCTCTTTCGGACAGGCCCGTGCACAGGATAAAAAAAAATTCCATAGATCCATGCGTTAAGTTCCCGCCATACTGAATGTGATGACCTAAAAATAAGGTTCTCACTTCCCTCGCGAACTGCACAACCCGGTTTCAAATCAATTCCGTACAAAAACACTATATGAAAATGGGGCAATGGAGGGAGGAGGGTTTGAACCCCAAAAAACCCCCGTGTGCACGGGTCTGCTTTCGGAAGATCACCACATACAAAAGCTTAAAGTTTTAGCTTAAACCGTTCTGAAGCTATCGGGTAGTATTCTGGAATACGTGTTTCAAGTACTTTTTTTATGATTACTCACTAGAGCTGTCACGCCATTGATGATGAGGTGAAGATAAAGCAGACTATTGGAATAGATCCTAAGTAAAACAACAAGGGCTAATTATATGACTAATTTATTCTCTTCTTTCTCCTCTATTAGCGTTTCCCTTGAAATATACAATTTTAGCTTAAATAAAGGGTTATATTTCTCTCTTTTTCTCTCTTTCAGGTTCAGTTCGGGTGACTTATCATCAGAATGTGATGATGTAGACCCAAATGATTTACCACCATCGGCTCGTCCTGATCAACAGCCACAGCAACCCCCACCATTGCAAAAACAGCCCTTGCCTCAAGGAGGACCTCCAAATATGCCCCCGCCTCCAGCACCTGGTGTCCCGACACCACCACAGCCAACAACCGCCGCACCAGATTTATCATTGAGTTTTGGAAAAGGACCTGCAAGAGGTACGAGTGCACCAGCCAGTCCTGCTAAGTCTAGAGAAAGTCTTTTACAACGAGTTCAAAGCTTAACAGGAGCAGCCCGCGATCAAGGCGCTTCGATCATAGGTCTGTAAAAAATAATTTATGTTTTGAACAGAGACCTTGAACTTGAAAAAAGTAAAATATTCGAAACTAAAGCAAAATGGGAGGAAACACAGGTCCTATTCCACGTACAGCCGAATTGCTGGCTGAATTTCTAGCGGGAGCGACGCGCTTTCTGTCTTCCGGTAATCCGGCCTAGCAGCGGCTGTAGGAGGGGAGGACCTGACTCGAAAATCAGACCATAGACCCTGGTAGTCCAAGAGCTCGCGACAAAAATTCGCAACAGTTTTGAGAAAGCTAATATTTTAGTATTTGGTTACATTTAGGGTGTAAGTGAATATACTAGAGTCAGCAGGTCTGACGTCGGGACACCTGGCTTTGGTGACCTGTCTAAGTTGTCAAAAAAATCTAAGAATTTAACAATTTTGAGAAAGCTGAAAATTTGCCAAGCCTTAGTTTTTACAATGATAAACTGAAAAACAATGGTCCGACACCCCAACAGTGGGACCAACCCAGTCAGCCCCCCCCCCCGCAAAGATGTCAAAAAAATCTAAAAATTTAACAGTTTTTAGAAAGCTGAAAATTTGCCAAGACTTAGTTCTTACAATGAAAAACTGAAAAACAATGGTCAGACACCCCAACAGTGGGACCCACCCAGTCAGCCCCCCGCCAAGGTGTTAAATCAAGTACGTGCGATTTCTGTTACTATGCACGCAATAATCATGCCAGAGTTTTAAGAAAGCTAAATATTTACCAAGACTTAGTTTTTACAATGAACAACTGAAAAACAATGGGTGTGACCCACCCAGTCAGCACCCCCGCAAAGGTTTAAACTCGGGTACGAGCGATTTCTGTTACTATGCGCGCAACAATCAAAACTAGTGTCATGAAAGAGTTCTAAGAAAGCTGAACATTCACCACGGGGTAGTTTGTTCAATGACAAACAAAAACACAATTGTCAAACACCCCAACAGTAGGACCCACCTAGTCAGCACCTCCGTAAAGGGGAGTGCGCGTAAGAGTTTTAAAAAAGCTGAAATTTGGTACAAATCTATTAAATATAATTTATAAAAATATCGGTTAGATGCACGGCCAACAGTCTGGGCGCAACTTTATTATTTTTCCGGCAGAAGTTCAGAACGCGTTCAATTTGGGGATGCGATGTATGTTACTATGTGACTGAAAACCTAACAAAAAGTTCGGGAAGCCGTTAGAATAGAGTGTAACATATGAATTATATAATTGGGTCATATTCCGCGATGCGGTCTAGAGGTTTGAAAAAAACAAAACTTAAAAATAGGTGATTATTAAACAAGCCTGGGGAAGTGAAAAGATATTCGATATCTGATTAGACCTGAGAGATATGGTGGAATTTATGAAAAAGTATACAACCACTTTACACCCCTTTAGGGGTCGAATTTCAAAAAATCTTGAAAACACACTCTAGGTATTCATATGAAGAATCCGTAGAATAAAAATGAATTCAATATTTGAAAAGATCTAGTAGATATGACGAAAATCGTGAAAATATATGCACTTTATATTTACTGACATTTTTTTTTTGCCTCCCCTTCTGAACGCCAATGAATATTCGAATTTTTTTTTTCATAAATTCTTTTTTAATTCATTTACATATACACACCGAGTTTCAACTTTCTAGCATAAGCCGTTCAAAAGTTAGGAAAAAACCCCCCACCCCCGTACCATGCTACCCCTAAAAAAAATTTATTTTTCCACCATGCCAATACTATAGTTCTATCTAAATACCAAGTTTCAGCTTTCTATAGTTTTAGGTTTTTAAGATATAAACATCGGAACTTTTTTCTTCTCACCCTTCCTCACCCTCACCCTCTACACCCTCATCCACAATTTTCCTATTAGGGTTCAATTAGAGCTTTTTCTGGTAAAAATTTTAAGCATCTATCCTTCACTGTTATTGAGATATGAAACGTGTTATTTTTGAAAAATTCTTATCCCCTCCACTTCTATGCTCCCCTACCCCCTTCAAAATATTTACTTTGGACAATCTTTTTTTATTAAGCTTTATACTCAACCCAAATTTTGTTTTTTTGGTGCAATTGGTTTGTGAGATATCGTTATCTAAAGTTTTTCACCCCCACCCCCGTACGCGTCTACCCCCACCCAAAATTTTGATTTCAATCAACTTTCCTAGTATAACTACAGATATTTGTTAAGTTTTAATCACTTGCCTTTAACCGTTTAGGAGAAATGGATTTTAGAAAGTGTCGATCTTTACTTTTTTGCGTTTCGGACGCATTATTTCCCCCTCCACTCCTACACCCCTTCACCCATATCATCAATTTTTTTGCAAATGGGTTCACTATTAAAGCTTTATAGAAATTCTAAGTTTCAGCCTCCTACCATAAGTGGTTGCTGAGATCTAGAAACCAAAATTTTTCGTCTAAAACGCTTCCCCCACCTTCCCCCTCACACCCTCATCCCTCAAAAAATTCGAACTTCAAGGGGTCTACCATGTCTATTCATAAAAAAAAATCAATTTAAAAGCTCATAGGGTTTGGGAACTATTATTCCTCAAATGAGTTTGCGTACGGCGTACAGACGGACTGAAATTTTTTTTTGCTTTTTTGGTGTTTATTAGTAATAAAACGTGTAAAAAAAAAATTTCAGGGTAGCAAATTTTTTTAAAAAAAAATCGATAACAATACTTTATTATTAAAATAATAAAGTAAATGTACATAGGTATACCTACGAGTATTTTATACCCATCCATTCAAATTGTTGTTCACGCGTAATCGTTTTTTGCGACACCTTTGCGAGGGTGCTGATTGGGTGGGCCCTACTATGTGGGTGTCTGGCTATTGTTTTTCAGATGTTCATTGTAAAAACTCTTTTTGGGGGGGGGGGTGACAGAGTGGGTCCCACTGTTGGCGTGTCTGACCATTTTTTTTCAGTTGTTCATTGTAAAAACTACATCTTAGCAAATTTTCAGCTTTCTTAAAACTCTTGCATGACTATTGCGCGCTTAGTAACAGAAATCGCATGTACCCGATTAAACACATTTGCGGGAAGGCTGACTGAGTGGGTCCCACTGTTGGGGTGTCTGACCATTTTTTTTCAGTTGTTCATTGTAAAAACTTCATCTTGTCAAATTTTCAGCTTTCTTAAAACTCTTGGGTGACTATTGCGCGCACAGTAACAGTAATCGCTCGTACCCGATTAATCACATTTGCGGGGGGCTGACTGGGTGGGTCCCACTGTTGGGGTGTCTGACCATTTTTTTTCAGTTGTTCATTGTAAAAACTACATCTTGGCAAATTTTCAGCTTTCTTAAAGCTCTTGCATGATTATTGCGCGCATAGTAACAGAAATCGCACGTACTCGATTTAACACCTTTGCGGGGGGCTGACTGGGTGGGTCCCACTGTTGGGGTGTCTGACCATTGTTTTTCAGTTTTTCATTGTAAGAACTAAGTCTTGGCAAATTTTCAGCTTTCTCAAAACTGTTAAATTTTTCGATTTTTTTGACATCTTTGCGGGGGGACTGACTGGGTGGGTCCCACTGTTGGGGTGCTTGACCCAGGGCCGGTCCTAGACTTTTTGGCGCCCGGTGCAGTATACACTTCGACGCCCTAATGAATTTATATAACAAATTTTTCACTTAAAAAAAAACCAAAAATATTATAGTTAAGGGGGCGGCGATTGACGATTTTTTATAAAAATTCATGTAACTTTTTCTCAGGAACCGCTCAACCGATTTTAATCAAACTTTGTACACTGATTATGTTCGTAAATGAAGTACTACTGAATGAAGGAATTTCAAAAATATTAAAAACTAATTGAATTATAAGGTTTGAAAATTTAATTTAAAAGTACTTTGAATCAATTTTTTAAAAACTGCTTCATTCAGTATAAATACCAATACAATTCTATCTCTAACCAAAAAAATCATTTTGATGTCTGTTATCAGTTTCGAGAAAAAGAAACAATTATGGAAAAAATTAACAAAAAAAATTTTTTTCAGGAGAGCGAAAAAACAAAAATTTGTTTGTTTGTTTCTTTTTTCAATAGTTTTCTCTCCAAATTGAATTTTTTTATATATATTGTTAATACAAATTATATACCTAGATGGCATTGGTTCTATTTGTAACCCTTCCTCAATTCTTTATCATGTATTATGTTTTTCTTTTGAAATATAATAAAAAATACATGTGAAAATGTATACATAATGCCAAAATATTGCCGAACTGTAAAAACTGTAAAAATCTGTAGTTTGTTTTAGAATTAAATGCAGAAAATCAATAACATAACATAAAAAATTTTTTTTGGTCTTGCAAGTGAGTAACTCCCTTAAGGTCCAAAAGTAATCATAACACAGAAAAAATTTAAAGAAATTATCTAGAAATTTTTTTTAAAAATATAGGCGTTTCACGTAACCCATATTAAAACGCGTTACTCCCATGCAGTCAGCGTTCACCAGTAGCCATATTAATAATAATTTAAATACAGCATTGTGGATATATATGTATATATTTTTCCAACGAATGTGATTTCTTTAGCAACAGTACGCTTTATGATCACTGTTGTTTTTTCTTACTCGTTCTTAACTTTTTTTATGCATTTTCAAAAATTGATCCAAAAATACGCACAAACAAATAGGAAGCAAGTGCAAAAGGGTCAACTGGGAGTTTTATTTTTATATATTTAATTTTATTTTAATGTTTTGTTTGTGTTGTTAAACCAGTTTGTTCTAGTATTATTGAAACAACTACTGAAAGTTAATAATTCAATGTCACAGCAACAAAGCCAAGTTAACATTAATTGGTCTCTCTCATCTTATTAAAAAATTAGTTGACTCCTTTTTCTACCAAGGGCTTCAATTATAACTTATAAAATAATCTTTTTCTTGTCTTGACTAATGAAACTTGTTTCAGGATTCAACAAATTAGAATTAGGATCGCGGCATTACAAGAAACTGAGTTGAAATTAGAAGCAGAGATGGAAGAATTAACAACTTCATTTAAATTTCCCGCTCTTTTATGAACTTAAGCTCCGTTCCTGAAGTTTTGCTTCTGCATCTCGTGCCTTTTTTCTTTGCTTATATTTCCAGCCAGGAGGCTCCTTTCATTGTCCTGAACATGAAAATTTTCCCTCCAATTTCCCTTCAATATTTTATTTAAAGAGTTGAATAACAAATTGCTCATTTCCTCGATTTATTTAAACCAATTTACTTCTCTTATCATTCATTCATCCAAAACATACATTCCCCTCTAGCAAAAATGTCGTTTGTCACATTTCCCCACATAATTCATCGGACCGCGTGAAGGCGCGAAGGCGCGATAACGCTCCATGTCTATCTTTTTCTATTGTATAAATCATGTTCTGAGCTCTTTCAGCACACAATCAAAAAAGCACCAAGTGTTTCGGCGCCGTGGGAGCGCAAATCGAAACTGCTCCAAATGAATCGCACGAACCCAAAATTGTACTAGCTGATGAACGTATGAATGCAAAATTGGAATAGCAGATGATCGCACAAACGAAAAGCTGTACTAGTCGGTATCGAAGACTGAGAATATCTTTAAGAGAAAAGATTCAATGTTTTGGTCTTGAACGAGAATTGAAAGAGTGTTTTTAAAAAATAAAAGAATTGAAACTCTGCAAAATCTAGAATATGTATGTGTAGCAAATGTATTGTAAAAATCCTTTCAACTAATTTCTAAGTATGTATGTTTTAAATTTATAGCAAAATATTTGAAGAGATAATATATAATATGCACTGATTTTATTGCCTTCCTCAATTTGGCGCCTGGATTCAATGCGCCATTTGCACATATAGTAGGACCGGCCCTGGCTTGACCATTGTTTTTCAATTTATCATTGCAAAAACTAAGTCTTGACAAATTTTCAGCTTTCTCAAAACTGTTAAATTTTTCGATTTTTTTGACATCTTTGACAGGTCACCAAAGCCAGGTGTCCCGACGTCAGACCTGCTGACTCTAGTATATTCACTTACACCCTAAATGTAACCAAATACTAAAATATTAGCTTTCTCAAAACTGTTGCGATTTTTTGTCGCGAGCTCTCCGACTAGTAGAACAGAAATTATTCGCGTTGGCTTACCCCGGGTATGAAAATTTGAGACCTATTTCCTTATGGGTCGGGAAAGACCGAGAAGCAACTTCGCAACTTGTCAGGGCGCACTGGTGTTATAGCGTCCTGTCAGCCCACCCAGCCTCAACCACGACACTTTAACAGAATAAATATGTAATGATGGTGAAAACTATTTAATGTCTACTTAAACGACAGGTGCCGCTGTTCAAAGTGCAACACGTCCAGCTTTTAATAAGGACAAATGTTTCACACTACTCGTGCTGGATGATCAAAATACAGACTGGTCGAAATACTTTCGAGGAAGGCGCTTGCATGGAGACTACGATATTCGTGTCGAACAGGCTGAGTTTAAAGTAAGGACAACATATTTTCCTCGTAAGTCATAACAACAATTGTGATTTTAGGAAATTTCATTAACATCTAGTGGTGAAAGTGGAGCTGTAGTTTCTATGGCAGTTTATCGCGGCGGAACAAGGGTAAGTAAATCTGTTTCAGTTTATACAAAAATATTTAGCTCCACGTCCGCCTCTATAAATGAGACAGACATTGAACAACATTGATACATCCCATTACATAAAAATTGGAAAGAAACTGAAAAAATATGAATTTTCAGAAAATATAATAGAAACAAGAGCGTTAAAATTACAAATTTCCTTCTATTTAGGACTCTTAAATTGTGTAGCTCATATTTTCGACTTCGCTTATACCTATGTATGTTGTGAGAAAGCTTCGTACCTACCATTCCAAAATGTGAAGAAATACCGATGCCCGGAGATATGATAATTCATTCTTCATAGCACAATTCTTCAACGTCTTCCTTCCTATCATCGATGAGCTCATCATGATACTCATCGCAACCAACCTAATGAGCCTTGAACGAGCGTGAGGCTTAAAGTCATTTATATTCCTTTAAAAAATTCTTCCCCTCCTAGTGAGTGTTTCAATGAGTGTCTCGATGATTTTCATGATGAGCTCATGATGAGTTTTCAGTGATTTTAATGATGAGTTGGTGATGAGTGTTTCGATGAGTTTTTCAATGATTTTCATGATGAGCTCGTGATGAGATTTTCAGTGATTTTAATGATGAGATGGTGATGAGTTTTTCAATGATTTTCATGATGAACGTTTCAGTGTTTCATGAAGTTTTCACCCTAAAATTTCATAGATACTGTAATTTCTACGCCTGTTAACATCCCTTCGATATGCTTTTAACTCCCTGGCCATTCCACTATAAATCGTCTTGCGTGACATTTCAGAAAAAAAATATAAAATATAACGGGGAATTAGACTGATCTAACTATAATAAAAAAAGAAAGTGGAAGTGAAATTGTAAAGAAGGTTAGAGGAACGTCACTTTTCTTATCTTAGGCAACGCTCTAAAATTAAAAATCCAATCAAATGAATCCAAACAAAGGAAATTTTACATAGTCCAGGTCCAGAACAAAAGTAATAGATGAGCACTCATTGCAAGTATAACCAGAAAACTCATCATATAATCATCGACGGACTCATCGATAGAATCAGTATTTTCTATATAGTACTCGTACTTTGTGTGTAAGTGACAAACTCATCATATCATCATCGACAGACTCATCAATAGAAAAGATTTTCCAAATAGTATATTATTTATATTGAAGCACGGGGATTTTTGATTTGGTAGTATGCGTCTCTTGATTTATTATTATATGTGAACTGATGAGTTTTGTCTAGTAGGGTATGGACTCTCGTGGGTCTATGTGAGGCTTTTGGCCGCTACTGCAACCTAAACCTAAACCTATATTGTTTGTTGCGAACATCTCACACACATAATCTTTCCCTTTATTATGTCATTTGTTTGCAAACTGCGCACACAAATTTATAAATAAAATACTGGTTGTGATTCACAATATGCCAATCATTTAATTACTTATTTCTTTCTCTTAATATTGAAGGTTGCGCGATCATTTAGACCAGACTTTGTATTAATACGTCAACCACCGCGAGATGGCTGCAGTGATTTTCGTTCAGCCTTGCTTGGTATGAAATATGGCGGAGTACCTAGCATTAATTCACTGCACTCGATTTATCAATTTCAGGTAGGTTTTATATTGTAAATTTACAATTTTGTAGAAATCGGGTAGAGGCTTGAGCTATTTAGATTTATCTGTTCCGGTGCAGTTAAAAACTTGTCTTAATTTCTCGTGTTTAATAGATGAATTGAGGCCCAAATCCTACCATCCTACTAAGCCTATCGTTGTTGAAATTTTGAAATGGCTTCTGTTAGATTTAAGTTGCTGCAATAATTTGATATTATTGTGATTGATACTAGACTTTTTATTTAAAAATGCTAAGCGTAGAATAAAGAATTTTTTGGAAAAAAGGTTTTGCTTAAAATGCGCACTGATCCAGGACATAGTTGAGTGGTGAGTTCAAAAGCAACCGAACAATCGTCCAAGTGCTATTTTATGTTTGGCTTTTGCTTGGTAGCCTAGGAGCTTGTCATTGGTTTTCATCCTGTGAATTTTTGCCCTTTAGATGATAATATCATAAAATAGACCAATGTATATTGGAACGAATTAAACATATATTCTAAATATATTTTACAGGATAAACCATGGGTGTTTGCACACTTGCTGCAATTGCAACGGCGACATGGCAAAGAAGCCTTTCCACTCGTCGAACAAACATTCTTTCCGAGCACAAAAGATTTGGTGAGTAAGAGAACTTTATGTTAAAAAATATAAAAGAGAGAGCTACGAATAAATAATAGTAATATATTAATTTTGTATTTACATTTACAACGAGTCATTTCTTAGTTGATTTTATATTAAATTATTATTTAAAGTACATTATAACAACTCATGGGTTTGATCTACACGCTTTATACGCTGGAGTATACCGCCAATGGCACTTGGAAATTCGGCCAAGTGGAACACAAACGCTGTAGTCAGTTTCACAGTTTCCAAAAGGTGCCCAATTGCACGCATCCTCACGTTCTTCGCATTCTGCATTATTGGAAAAACAGGGCTTGACCTGAAAAGATATTAAAACATATATTAATACATTTTTGTTTGTTCAATAAGTTTCATACTACAGTATCCTTTTATTATCTATCAATGTCAAATACAGGAGTCTTAAAATAACTAACTGGTTAGAAAACCCGTATCAAAAATGGTTTGTTGAAGGGTCTGAATACGAAAGTTGGCAACGGTACGAATTCTTACAATATACCCACCCTGAGCCTTTTGATTTTTCAGATGCTTGGGCAGAGTCCACGATTCGCTTGCACAGGAGTTAAAAGGTGTCGTGACTTGTGACACAATAAAAGCTGAAGCAGCGGTACCGAGAGCAGCGTCGAGAGTGCTGCTTTTTGCTCTGCTTAACGAATTTAAATAAAAGCTGAGAAAAATGGGTCTCTTGTTTGAGGGGATGAAAATTTTTTGTTTCCGTTGATTTTTTAGTTTTTAGTTCAAAACATGGATGCATTAGTATAACTGGATCGGATGTATTGCATAAAATTCCTATATGTGAGACTAATTCATTGCTGACAGTTGTTTCCATCTTTCAAAAAAATTGTGTACGGGTTAATGACAATCATTTCTGACAATTGTTTTCACCACAGCGTCGGACCAAACAAAATTCTGGGGTACAGTACGTATTTTTTATTTTGTAGCCCCCCCCCCCCAATACACTTACACTAACGCAAATAGACAACTCACACAACCAGAACCTATTAGGCAAAATTTCGCTTACTGCCGATCCAGTTATACTATTACATCCATGGTTCAAAATGATCATTAAATACGAGTATATGGAAACAATTTTGACACTGCTTTCTGCTTTTATTGTGTCACGGCCTTTATTATGGTCTTATAAATGCACCGTTTGCTCTGCCTGTTTACTTTTTGATTTTAGGATCGGAAGGACCGTAAATACCATCTTATTTGTTAGATGGATATTTTTACTTCGTCCCGTTCGTTGCCATCTATTGGAAGGTGTGATCTCTAGTATTAGAAATGGTTCACATTCTCCAGTAGTGATCCATGGTCATATTTTGTCGTGTTGGCGTATTACTTCTTGCTTCTGTCATGATTTTGTTCTTCTTTTCATTAGTTCGTTAATACTTATTAACTATGGTATGAATGAACCGATTGCGCGTCTCGCGAGGGAAGTTAATAAGAATGCCAATGTATTCGACTTCTCTATTGATAAGTTCAGTCTGAAACGCAGACTTAATGCTGGTTGACACTAATTCCTTGTTAACTGTTAACTGTTATTAATTCAATTGTTTTGTTCAACTAATTTTTACATTTTTGTTACTAGTTTTTCATGGTCAAGCTACCATTGAAGCTATTAAATGTTAAGAGCCAGTGGACCTAGTCCAACACAGTGGGCCTAGTCCAACACAATCTTATGATAAACTGGCCTCTCCAGTGAAAGTTCTTTCCAAATTTGTCATTGTCCTCAGGGACGGCGATTAATCAACAGTCGGGGATTTCGCATTGGAGTTTCACTCCACTGGCACCGGAAAAAAGAACTAACTCTTAATAATTTTTACATGTTTTTCTTGGTGTTGGGATGTTGATGTTTTGTTTTGTCCCTTTACTAAATGATGAGCCAGAGGATAAAATTGAATTCCATTTTTTATTTGGTACCAATTTTATGGCAATTCTTGCATTAGGAATTCTGATAGTGATAAACTGTTCTTGGTATTAAATTAATACGATTGCCGTTTATACCGCCTGAGCGTACTAAGTTAATCCACTTTGCTTTACCATAAATGTCATATGTGAAGTTGACATGCAGGTGAAATGACACATGTTAACAATTCCATTGGTAAATACCTTGGATAAACTGTATGATTTCCCACACTATTGTAGCCATCGGGTGCAAATACCTGCTATATAAATTGAAATAAACGCAGCGCGCCATCTGTGAATAATGAAAATAGGGGAAGCTTAGTGTTGTCATAATGCACTTTCAACTGTGCTCGGTTTAATTTAGTCTAGTTCTAGTATTAGTTCTACATGCGGAACTAGACTAACATAATATCACACGTTTACACCGCTTCTTAATATGGATTTACTCTTAATACTGACTAAGTTAATACCGGTGTATACGAGGCCAATGATCGCGTTTACGTACAGACCAAACTGAATAGACCAAAAAAACCAGTCTGGTCGCACGCATAAACGCAAACAAAATCAGTTCATTTCGACTGATGTGGGTCTTGATTTTGGTACGGACTAAATGAACTAGTATAACACTGTTTGAACAAATTGCAATTGCTTTGCGTTTGGTGGTACGGAGTTCGTGTCCAAATTCTGCCACTATTTGAGAGTTCACTCATCGGCCAATAGAATAATAGTTGCTGCTGATCAATTTTACATTGCAGTACGTTAATTTTGACATCTCCTGTCAGTCATTTGAATTTGTCAGTTTTATTTTTCAAACTGACTTTGGTCTTTTTGATATCGAGCGTTTCTTTGAATGGTTTTTAAACCAAAACTGATTTTAAGATTTTTTATGCGTGTATAATATTAACCGTGGCCGATATTATTATCCATGACATTTAATTACCATAAAAAACATGCTTAGAATAAATTTTATTTTGGTCATAAGAACAGCTGCTTCCAGCTGGATACTTCTCCATCTTATTTGACATTTCGTCTAGTTACATAGGTATATAGTAAATTATCGTGTAACAATCTTGTCAATCTAAATCTCGCTTCATTCAGGGTGGCTATTTTCTTCTTACTTACGCAAGTATGAAGGAGAATTATCTCAACATCTTATCCATCAGTGTGAATGGGAGATAGTAGTACCCTACATTGCATCTCAGCATTAAACACGTTTTGGACTTTTACCCGTCAAATAATGACGTTGCGTCCAAAATGTTGGTCGATTTTTTTTAACTTTAATTACTCTAGTAGCATATCTACATATAAGTACTAAGGAAAATAAAATAAAAATATAAATATAAGTACTAAGTTTCATGTTACTAGCATAAGCAGTACGTAATTCTATATACAGAAACCAAATTTTATATTCCTGGGATAATTGAGTCGAAGGTATTGTATTTCAAATTTTTTCAGGGGATATGGAATTTAGAATGTTTCAATTCCTGCATTCAAGCGTTTTGGACGCATTGTTTTTCTCCTATCGTTTTCGCACACCCTTCAACTCCTATCAACCATTTTTTTCCAAATAGGTCCACTATACCGCTAGTATAAGCGGTTCTTGAGATCTAGAATCCAAAATTGTTCATCTTAAATGCTCCCTCTTTCTCCCCCTCATACCCCACCACTCCAAAATATACCACTTGTAGAGGTTCACCCATTCTAGCTACCACAAAAATAGCAACCTAATATCTCAAGGGGCTTGCAAGCTACGCACCTTCAAACCGTTTTGCGTACAGCGGACGGCGCGGCGTACGATTAACAGCGTACGGCATCTATGGCGGACAGACGGGCATCTTTTATTTACTTTTTTGGGGCTTATAGTTCTAAAACGTGAAAATACTTAATTTTAGGGTACCAAATTTTTTTGAAATTTCAGGTCAATCACAATACTCTATTATTCAAAAACTATAAAGTGAAACTGATGTTGGTTTCCCATATAAAATTTGATACAGAAAAAATAAAAAAAAATATAAATATATAGTACAGGGTGGGCCAAATACAACTTTCTTTTTAAAAATGCAATAAAAAGAACAAAATTAAATTTTTTCCATGTATTATGGCTTTATTAGTAGGAGTAAACATTTCGATTAATGATGGAACACAACTTCGTTCAAGTGGCTGCCTCGGCTGGCTTCGCAGTAGCGCATTCTGTCACTCCAATTTTCCAAGACCTTGTTGATCGTTTCGGGCTGTAGCTCACGGATTGCTTAGATGATATTGGCCTTAAGTGCTTGAATTATTTCTGGATTGATGGCATAACATCGGTTCTTCACGGTTCTCCACAAAAAAAAAGTCCAAAGGGGTCAAATCGCAACTCCGAGGCGGCCAATTGACATCGCCATAAGATGGCTGAAAACACGATTTGGGAATTTGGTGCATAAAAGATCGATTGTGCATTGTGGCATGGGCTGTGTGGCATGGCGTGCCATTCTGCATGAACCAGAGGTCGTCTAAATCCATGTCTTCAATTTCAGTAAAAGAAAGTCGGAAAACATGGCTCTGTAAGGTTCACCGTTGACCGAAACGTTATTCCCAGCCTCATTTTCGAAGAAATGATGCCACCACTCCTCAATCCGCAGCAAACTGTCACTCTCTGTGGATGCATTGGCTTCTTGACAATAACGTGCAGGTTTCCCGAGCCCCAGATGTGGCTATTCTGTTTGTTAACGTAGCCGCCAAAATGAAAATGCGCCTCGTCAGAAAAGATAATTTTTCGCCCAAAACCGTTGTCCAATTCAAGCTGCTCTAAGGCCCAAATTGCGAAGCGACAACGAAGCGGATGGTCGTGCGCCTTGCTGAGTCAATTGGACCTTGTAAGCGAATAATCCGAGATCTTTGTGCAGAATTCTCCTCAGGCTTGTGCGTGAAATGTTGAGCTGTTAAGATTGACGGTGAGTTGATGTTTGTGAAGTGAGTCTCACACTCTCGGTCTCGGCTACAGCAGCCACATTCTCGTTTGTGCGCACCGTACGACGACAGGAGCAATGAGTGCTATCCACTAGCATGCCAGTCTCATGAACTTTTTGCACAAACTTGCGTAGCAGTGGGTGCTTCATTTCGGCCAAAACTCCTTTTAAAAAAACGCTCTGTTTGGGCTACACAGCACTCACTTTGGAAATAAGTTTTCAATATTTCCCAACGTTGTTCAAGCGTAAAGCGACTCATTTCATTCCGCGGAGGTTGATACTGACTTTCTGTCAAGATTTCGAGCGGAAAACAGCTTCCAGTGTCAAAATAACCTATGATTTAAAAAGAAACCACTAGATGGCCCACCCTATATGAGGCTATGTATCAGCACAACAGTGGCCTAACTCACAAAACCATGAAAACTGAAAAAATAATTTTTCTAGAATCTATACTTGCATTCTGTTGGCATTAGATTAAAATAAAAAATAGTTTTATATACTGCGGACAGGTGGCAAAAAAATCTTATTATTGAGGAACATTTGTATAAAATGTTATGGAAAAAATATTGCATCTATCTCCAATAATTTTGCTGGTGGGTTATGCCACTATTGCACTGATAGCCTCATTATGTCGGTATAGTAATACCTTTTATACCTAATTAAATTTTGTGTTAATTTTTTTTATTAATAATAAATACAGATGACATGAGAGGTGGAGAGGATTCAGACCACAGACAGACCCTGATTTAAGTAAAATTTAAATATGTATGTTTTATATTTTTCAGAGTAGTTATAAAATGGTACTTACATGACATGCACATCCTTTTCGATAGAATCCCTTGAAGCCGCGTCGTTCCACAATTGTCATCTTCTTATAAGGTTTGATGTAGTCGCAAAGTCCAACCTGGGGTCCTCTTCCAGCAATGACATAAATTTTTCCTGGATGCAGTGTTACTCCGCACATTGAATCTGATACTGGAGTTATAATACGTCCTTCTTTTAAGTAATATTGAGCCTTTTCTGACATCTAAAAATAAATTTGTTCCCAATTACAAATATAAAACAAATACATACATACATTGTTGTAAAGAGCACTATTAAATAATTATGAGCATAATAATCAATGAATATAATGAATTATTAAATAACAGAAATTAAACAGTCACTCACCTTATAAGCCTTTTTAATGTCGATCTTATATGTATGGAAACCTGGTTTTGATTTCGCCGACTTTCTAAGAACTCGTGCAAGAATAACTGCAAATCAGATACAGAATCGTTATTTATAATATTTTAGCATAAAGATATTTCGACTTACCATAGTCAGCCTTACAATATGAAGTTTGGGGATGAGACGGAAGGCAACCGCAACTTTCGGTTGACGTTATAAAGGTCACAATCATAAAAAGCGTCGACAAGAGCATCAGCTT
Source organism: Beris chalybata (assembly GCA_949128065.1). NCBI lineage: Eukaryota > Metazoa > Arthropoda > Insecta > Diptera > Stratiomyidae > Beris > Beris chalybata. The sequence goes on from OX421894.1 coordinate 43,777,578, forward strand.
TAATAGTTTATGAGATTCCATTCTAAGGATAACTGAAAATAAAATAACTATCTTTATATAACGGTACAGTATTGTCTTTACATGCGCAAATGTTGATAAATATCTTAAGTCGCGAACTTCTTTTCGAGTTAGTAAAATATCGCTATAAAAGATAAATAAATACCCCGCATATCCATCTAGCGAGCATGACTTACAGAAAGTAAAGCAACTAGTTCTTCCAGGTACCTTTTACATTTTAGTACAGTTCTGGAATATCGCAGTCCATGCCGTGGAACAATTTCTTATTGTTAATCGCTTTTCATCCATGACGATCACATTGAACAGGTTTGAAAAGCTAGCAGTTTGTGGTCCAATTTCAAAGAAAGTCGTGACTTTAATAGCCCATTGATTTTTGTGATTTATTTATTCAATGAAAAAAATAAAGGCTATTTTATAGCGATTTTACTGATTCCATAATAAAAATAATGAGATCATCATTTTATATCTTACAGCTCTCGAAATATATACATAGCTTACAATTGAGAGCAAAATGTAAGACACATTATGTCCACTTCGAAACAAAAAAATATTTTATAGATTTATTCGTATAAGTATCTAATATTCGAAGAACGTTTAAGTACGTTCAACCGAATATAGTATCGTCAGTGTAATTTCCAAAATGCTTAAGGCTCCATGTGTACGTTAAATGCGATTTCGATGATTTATGACTGTTTTCTTACCAATATTTCACGTTAATGGCAACAAGAAAACAAAATAAAATTACACCACTTTATTAGCTGGTATGTAAACTAGGTCATCCATAGAGAAAATATTCAAAACTGTATTTGAAAAAATTCTATTAGAACAAAAACCCTTAAACATTTTTTTTTTGCGTAAATTCGAGTTTTTTAAACGCATATTACCTATTTCTTGAATAATTAATATGACACTGCACACTGCATCTGTTCAGTGAAAGCTACGTAATGGTGATACGATACGCGAAAATGCAACAAATGGGACTACGAGTTTACAAATTATTTTTAATCCGAGGATACTAATTTTCAATATCCTAAAGCGTTCTTAAATTATAATTCGTTCGAACCAATGAATGTGCTATTAGTCTCAGCAGAAAATAATGTACTAAAAGTTCTTTTCGGTCGAGGACCGAGTTTTCGTTCTCTGCATCACAAACTTGTTCTTGTATTAAACTTAAAGGCAATCTAAAGATTTCATCTAGAGTGTTAAAAGAAAAAATCCATAAATGTACGAACTACTACACAAATAAGATATAACTCTGACAAACATGTACCCGGTGCAATAAAAACAGAACATGGTGAAAAGTGCTAGGGTACATACCATAGTCGTACACTACACCGTCCTGGCGTTCTGTGATCGTGATTTATAACATGAACTATAGGTACATTTATGGTATACTTAAGCCCAGTCAAGTATTCATCTGAGATATTACTATCTAATAGAAGTGTTCGTTATGGCTGTAAGTCTAACATTTGAATGATCTACTGTCCACTAGATACTCGTACTCCAAGTCTAAAATCAAGTTGACTATTTTAAAGTGTTCCTACATTTTGGTATTCACAATCGCAGAGCAACTTTCAGTTTTGTTATCTAGAAAAGTTGCAGCTGATTCTGATAACAACTCGTAACAAACACGACTTAATTCAACTGAACTGAAATTCAATTTTAATACATAGTAAACTTAATGCACCTATTTTACAGGGATCTACGTAACGTAGACGTAGTGGCAGATCGTGTATTAATTCGAAAAAAATGGTTCAAGCGTGGGCCGCTGTTATGGCGAGCTGGAAAAGATTATTACACAGCTTGATTATCTGGAATTGTAGACGCTGATATGTTTATTTCCGGATTGATATACTTCCTATACTATAAAAAGTCCGCATATTTTATTTTATACCGAGTAATTAATGTCTCAGTCTGTGAGAACACATTTCTGGTGAACTCGTCGAAAAGATTTGTTTGAATCATACAAAACTAAGTAAGGAGCAGGGCTGTTCAATCAACACTTTTTTTTTGAGTGGGTGACTTTCTGCAGTTTTGTGAAAAATGATTTAGTCACTCTCAATATATCAACAAAATTGTTTAGAATTTCAGATATTCTTAGATTCGGTAATAATCTGGTCAAAATTAATAGACTGTTCGATTTTGAGATTATTTCACGATTACGAGTACACTGTCGAAATCGACCAATTAAATATTTTAAATATTTTCACTCACTTTCAACTATTTAATGAATGACTTCAGTGGGGGTAATTCAATTAAATAAGTGAGTATTTGCTATAGCTGTTAAGACTTCTTATTCCCATTTAATAACTTCATATTATTATTTTTATCAAAAGAAATATTGGGTAGATTCGAACCCACAATCTTCGGGTTATTATCTCCGCACTCTTGCATTTGCGGCTCAGAGCTATTTAATTGTTGATGCAACGTCACAAATGAAAATAAGCTTTGTTCTTTTCTCCTGCCCATTGATGCTGGACTAAAGTACTAAACAGAACACTGACTTCAACTTCGATTTTGCCTACCTTGCGGCGGTGGCAGGTATTTGCCTACTTCCGAAGTTGGTGTTGTGAGCATTAGAGTCACTGTACTATATAAGAACTAACACAAACATCCACTATCTTGAGTACGGACAATGACCGCTTTTGGTACCTTTTTAGTACTCTTAAACCCTGCGAACTCCAAAGTTCGCAGGTTTCTTAAAAGGCATAGTTTTAGTGTGTATACGTGTAGCAGATGGATTTTGATTACCGTTTCACGGAATCGAGATACATATGTCTCATGAAATGTCAACTAAATACAGCGTTTATCCACTTTAGTGGAGATAAAAATGAAAAATCGGACAACTGCAAAGAAATTTCAAATGTACTGGTTTCAAATGAAACACACATTGTCCGTACTCAAGATAATGGATGTTTGTGTTAGTTCTTATACAGTGACTCTAGTGAGCATCACCATATACTCCTGTATTCTAAAAGACAGGGACTGCGCGGTCGAAGTCGAAGTCCGTGTTCTGTTTGGTCCTTACACTCAACGTTTGAGACGCGCCTCTATCCCCACCATAAAATCAACCAATCAGATGGCTCATGGAATCGCAAGAGTCTAACACTCTAGCCTCACTTTTCGTGACGGAACGGAACGGAACGTGTGCATTGTGTTTCGGGCTTAACTTTTTCTCCGACGCCCACTTCCATACGTAAATCCACTATGAATTTCCACTTTCCATTTTATCGGTTTCCTACTGAAAACGATAACAAAGTTTTCACTTCGTCGGCAGAAAAGTGCGTAATGGCGAAAGAAAGTTTATGCAAATGGAGTTTAATGACCTTCCAAACAATGTACCATTTCATTGATATTTAATTTAATAAACAAAAAGTCAGAGAAAATTAATTTTGAAATTATTTTCAATTCTTCCACTGCTAAATATAAATACCCTCTCGCAATGTTTTTAATTTTTTTTCTTCATTTCTAAAGCTTGTATTACAGTATGACCACGCTGTCAAATTGCAGTAATATGCATAGGAAATTGGACGAATACAAATAAATCTCACAGTGAGATTTATACAAATAAATTTAACAGTGAGATTTATTTGTATGCGTCTACTTCGCATTGCATATTACTGCAATTTGACAGCGTGGTCATACAGTGTAATACAAGCTTTAGTCACAGAAAAAAATAGTTACAAATATGTATGTGTTCTCAGATTATGTACCGTAGTCAAAATAGACCGCAAGTACGTTTACATGGGAGCCCCCAGATTTTTAGCCAGAAGGGTACAAACTTCAACTGAAAATGTAAGCTGCCCAAGAGTTAAGTTTGTACGTGTTTTACACCGCATAGTACCTATATGGTTTATTTCTTGATTCACATTAATTTCGCCTCATAAACAGGATTTTGACACAGGATTAATTGGATGAACTGAATGTTGGGTCGAATTATCTTACTAATTCAATAGATTTTGTAATTTACTTTATAAACTGTAGGGGAAGGTGGGGCAAAGTGGGCCAGCGAGGTAAAATGGGACCCCTTAAAATTTCTAGTTTGCAATAGCGCAAATCAATCTCTTCGCAAAAAAAATATTTGATAAAGCTTCAAGCATTGAATACAATGCACTATAAAAGAAATCCACTTTAATTACAGTTCCTCGAATTTTCTCATATTACGATTTTGGCACTATTTGATGTATCAGTGTTTAATAATTGGATTAAAAAAAACTTGTTAGCGACTGAGGATTTTTTGGAACAGTATCCTTGAGATCGGGGTACGGATTGTGAAACTTGCAAAGAAAGATTTGATGATTATTTAAAAAGTATATAAATTTTAGCAGATGCTTACTATTTAGTGTTCATTCGGGGTAAAATGAGCCCCGGGCGAATTTTACACCATACCAATATAATTTTATTTGATAATTAAAAATAATAATTCTAACATGGCTAGAACATACAATAAATGCAAATGCAACAGCAGTGGACTCAAGTTGCGATGAAAAATGCAATAGCTTCTGTTGCTGAAAAAAATGGACCCAAAGAAGGCCAGTAAATATTTTGGTGTTCTCAGGGCTACTCCTCAAAGCAGAGTACGCTCTCAACACACTTAATTTCATTTCAATTTATTAAAATCATATTGTTTGTCTTAATTGATCTATTGCCATATTCCTTTGCTTCAGTTTTGGATGAAATTATACTATACCCCTTGGAAGGGCTCCACTACTGGGGCAAAGTGGGCCCTTTGAAGTTTGTATAGCAAAAAGTAGAAAACTTTCTTATCAGCATCGATAATTTAATTTCACGAATACATGACTAAGCTAACATCCTAAGCTATCGAATTTGCATGAAAAGGATTTTATAAGTATTGCCCATTTCACAGAATCTCGGTACAAAACCTTAGGGGGCTCACTTTGCCCCACCTTCCCCTATCGATTTCTTCGTAATAGTTGAAGTTAATGCAAATAGTGTTAACTCGCTAGGGAGGAAGAATAGGCAAGCCTCCTTATCTTTCCCATACCCACTTACCTGAGTGCTCTCCGGTACTTTAAAATGTTTGTTGTGTTCTCTCCTTGACAAGGAGCGTCTTTACTCGTGGTCTTCGTTCTCTTTCTTCGCTCCTTATCTTCACTCCTTGTCTATGCCTTGGCTTCCGTCGCTACTTGTCTTTACTCGTTGTTGTCCTCTTTCTTCGAACGTTTTTGTTGTTTTCTCTCCTAGCCTTCGTTCCTTGTCCTTGCCTTGTCTTCCTTCGCTCCTTGTTCTTACTCGTCTTCGTTCTCTTTCTTCGAACATTTTGTTGTTTTCTCCCCCTTGCCTTCGCTCGTTGTCCTCGCTTGTTGTTTTCGCTTCCTGTCTTCGCTTTCGTCTTCTTCACTTATCGTTTTTGCTCATCGTCTCTCAACTTCCCAAACATAATTTTTATTTGTTGTTATACTTTCAATCTGTACTGTCCACTCAATTTCACCTCGCCAAAATTGGTCCAGTACAACGGAAAAAGCTTAATTGTACTGGGTAAATGACCCACAACAAGAGATCAAGATAGAACGTATAATCGTAATTACATATTAGCAAAAAGTATTATTCGGTTTGAATTTAACGTTATTATTTTTTTTTTAATTTATTTCGCGTTCCGAACTAGTAGTCCAGTAAATCTAGGAACTCTTAAGGAAAAAAATGGAAGGCGAAATGTTTTGACGTGGTTAGGTTCCAATGATGGAGTAGAATAGGGAATCACAGTTTTACACCAAAATTTGATATGGCGTGTGCCCGAAATTTTGACTTTTTTGTTTTGTTGATTTGTAGCCGTATTTTGCATTTCTCGCAAAAAATGGTGGGAACCAAATTTAAAGAGAATTAAATTCTATATTTTTTTTATCTGCACAACTTTTTTAAAGAATAATTATCTATTGCTAATAATTAGCGAAAAGTGTAAGAAATTTAGAGATTGTCCCAGCTTTTTAAACTTTTCGACCATTTTTATTAAAAATAGGTGACATATTTGTATGTCAAAGTTGTAGAGGACTGAATTCCCTACAAGTTTTGAATACACTAGTTTTTCGTACGACGAACGGATCACGAGCGGGAGCAGTGACAAAATTTCAGTATATATCGGAATTAAATGGAAGGCGAAATGTTTTAATGTAGTTAGATTCCAATGATGGAGTAGAATAGGGAATCACAGTTCTACACCAAAATTTGATATGGCGTGTGCCCGAAATATTGACTTTTCTATTTTGTCGATTTGTAGCCGTATTTTGCATTTCTCGCTAAAAATGGTAGGAACCAAATTTATGCAGAATTAAATTCTCTATCTTTTTTACCTGAACAACTTTTTTGTAAAATCATCACATCACATTTCGCCTTCCATTTTTTTCCGTTAGTTACTGAAATTTTGTCTCTGATTACTGGACTATAGTTTTTGATATGCCAACTGCGCTGCCTGCTTTGAATTTACTGGATTTTATTTGGATACTTGTTTGGTATCGTTACACTGTGATATTAGGACAATTGATTAAATATATCAAGTTTTTTTTCCAATTCTACACAATTCGTTTTTTATTTATTTTACTAAATAAGATTTAATTTTCAAGAAAGTTTAGCATGATTTTTCAACTTGGCTTGGTATAGTCTGGAACTAGTTAGTCTCAAGCTTCAAAGAGGAACCGGTAAGTCCACAATACCCTCTCGAACTTGGGAACCGATTAGAGACGGTTGTACTGTCAGCACTATACTTAAGCACAATAATTAAAGTTGTTACAAAAGGAACTGATAAGTCCACAATACTTTGTTAACAGACGGATTACTGGTGACTGACCTCCTTCTGCTTGCTCGCTGTCCCTTATATATTTAGATACTCATAACAGTTGATTTCTTCCATAAGGTCGGCCGATATTGCTGGGACCACTCTGTTCGTTTTCTTCCGTTTTTATGTTTTCTTTTGTCATCTCATCCAGTGATCCCAACTCGTGAGAAATTTCCCTTTTATTTGGAAATTTCAGTCCAAATTTTATTGAAAGGGGAAAAGAGGAATCAGCACTATTCTAAAGCAATTATGGGGAAAACTAGAAATTCTCTGAAATGCACAACACCGACTTTAACGTCCCCTTGTAGCGATCGAATAAGAAAACAGACGTTCTTATTTCGTTACGCCGAATATTTATTGCGTCTCATTATTTTCAAGGGACTTTATGTAGGCTGTAACGACTCATTTTTTGGGTATACTCGTCGGGGCCAGTTTCCGTTACAAAATATTTATTTTCTGTTAGACTTCACTTTATTTACTATTTAATTATTTTAATTTCATTTAATTCCAATAATAATTCATATTTAATTTATCTGTTGTTCCTTCTCTGACTTCGTTTTGCGTGTTGCTGCTTGCTACACTGGTCCTGTACGTTGTTGTGCATCTTGCTGCTCACATCTTGTACGCTGTTGGTCGCATACACTGGACACCTCTTGGCTATACTCGCGTCTAAGCTTCGATTCTCTCGTCTTGCTCGCATTCGTCTCCACTTGTATTTGTCACGGCTCGCCTTTGTCTCGACTCGGCCTGCTTTGCCTCCGCGCTTTGATCTTCTCGTCGTAACTTACTCCTGTCCGCCGCCTCAGCTCAACGTGGTTCGACTTGTGCTTCTGTGGGTATGACTCCGCTCGTCTCTCCTTGACCCTCTTTGCTCTGACCTTGGCTTTCGCTGTCTTCGTCTCTCTGCATGTCCATGGCTTTTCCTGTCTCGTCTCTCTGCATGGTCTCTGCTCCCTGTCTTCGTCTCTCTGCATGTCCATGGCTCTCCCTGTCTCGTCTCTCTGCATGGTCTCTGCTCCCTGTCTTCGTCTTTCAGCTCCCTGTCATACTCTCTCAGCTCCCTGTCATACTCTCATATAGCTATACTCGCGTCTAAGCTTCGATTCTCTCGTCTTGCTCGCATTCGTCTCCACTTGTATTTGTCACGGCTCGCCTTTGTCTCGACTCGGCCTGCTTTGCCTCCGCGCTTTGATCTTCTCGTCGTAACTTACTCCTGTCCGCCGCCTCAGCTCAACGTGGTTCGACCTGTGCTTCTGTGGGTATGACTCCGCTCGTCTCTCCTTGACCCTCTTTGCTCTGACCTTGGCTTTCGCTGTCTTCGTCCTTCCCTGTCTTCGTCTCTCTGCATGTCCATGGCTTTCCCTGTCTCGTCTCTCTGCATGGTCTCTGCTCCCTGTCTTCGTCTCTCTGCATGTCCATGGCTCTCCCTGTCTCGTCTCTCTGCATGGTCTCTGCTCCCTGTCTTCGTGTCTCAGCTCCCTGTCTTCGTCTCTCTGCGTGTGGCCTCTACTCTGTTGGGTCTTGGCTCGACTGAGTCTGCTGGTCGTAGATTAGCGTAGTTCATCGCGCCTTCTCGAAACTAGTGTTAGCTTGAGTCCTTGGGCACGACTCTGCTCGCCTTCGGTCTAACCCTGTCGCTGATCGTCATCTCGTCTTGCTTCGCTTTGCTGGGCTCGTGACTGTTTCGCGGCTTGTCTCGGCTCCACTGCCCTCGTCTTGGCTACTTTCATCTTGTGCATTGCTGCCTTAGCTCCACGACTTGCGTCTTGTGTGTCGCTGGTATAGCCTCTGCTGCTTGCGTCCTTGCTGTCGCCTTGGCCTTTGCTGCTTTCGTCTGGGGCGTCGCTGCTGTCGTCTTGGCCTTTGCTGCGTGCATCGATGCTTTGTTGCCCGGATTGTCGCTACCTGGCACAACGTCGTAAGGTTTTCGCTGCTTGGCTGGCTTACTTCACTGCTTGGCTCGTTGATGCTCGGTCTTCTGCGTTGCTGCTTCGTCTTGGCCTCTGCTCTGCTGGGTTTCTCTGCTGCTTGCCTCGTTGATTGCTTGTCTCTCTGACTCTCTTGGGCTCGGCACCGTGCATATGTCTGCTTGACCTCTCTCGATTAAGTGGACTTTCAAAGCCCAGACCTTAATTTCGATTGGCATGGACAGTGGTCGACTGCACCTAGTCGTTCGTTCCCTTCGAAGCTATGATTTGGCGGACTTTCAAAGCCCAAACCCAAAGAACATAGTTCGATTTGGTCGAGTACAACGTTCAGCTTTCGCTTTGGGGAATTTCAAATCCACCCTCCACTACCGGCTGAACGATGCCGACTTCCTGACTTCTGGTATTTCGCTAGGGGCTATATACTCGTCTGCGAATTATATCTTTGCAAAAATTCCAGTTCTTCGCTATGTTATTCTTATGCTCTATGTATGTGTAATTCATGCTTATTCTTATGTTCTCTTTTTTTTTGATCCATTTGTAATCCAGTGTGTTCTGGTGTTTGTGGCTTTGGCATTTGGTGTGGGCGGAAATTTGATACAAAATTTCCGTCCTTACAAGGCTTAGGAGTCACATATAAGCCTCTCGAATCAATACATGATTGCATCGGCCAAACGGACCGAATGCCTTCTCAGATAAACAATTCATCCTTTAAATAAACTACTCCATCTGGAAACTGAATAACTTTATAGCATGAACCAAATAGACTATTAATTACATTTGTTCGCTTTATACCTACAATAGATGTGTCTAATATCGACTTTTTTTATCTGTTTAAGTTTTAGTTTAAAGTTTTTAGTTTTAGTTTAAAATATGTATTCTCTCGGAATTATGGCACTTCAGTCCGTTCAAATCTACTCCAAACTTGTTTGAAATTTCCTCCAATGCCTAATTGAACTCGGATATAAGAACAGAGTTAACCTAATTTGGATTCCGGGACACAGCTAAGAAGGTAATGAAATGGGCGACTTAATGGCCAGGAAAGGTTCAGAAGCTGACTTCATGGGACCATATCCATTCTGTGGGATACCATTAAGAGCAGCCAGAATGAACATCCGTATATGGCAAAAATCGCAAAGTGCCAATCACTGGGACTTGGCACCGGGCACTCAAGGCTTTTTATGCCAAAACATTCGGAAAAAAGGACATCTGATTATCTACAATTAAGCAGATATCAGACCCGAACCCTAGAGGGAAAAAATTGATTTATTTATAGTATATATTTTTATTTGTTTCATTTGAATTTAAAAGATAAACTGATTTTTTTGTAATTAAGAATACAAGTTCGTAAGAAAGTTATTGTGTTGAAATATCTATATCTATATTCAATAAACTAACTGCTTTTCTTCATCTTTTTTTATTTTATAATACTTTGTTTACGTAATACAAACAATAAAAAGGTTTTTTTTTTTTTATCTATAATATATAATATAATTAAATTAAATTAAATATAAAAGAGGATGCATGTATGGATGTGGGTGGGTATGTTCCCTATAGCCTCCTAATCCACTGAACCGATTTTGATGAAATTTTCAGGGAACGTGTAGAGTAGTCCCGGGATGGTTCCTGTAAAATTTGGTCCAGATCGAATCAAAAACAAAAGTTTTTTTTTAACATTTTTCAAATCTTTTCACGATTTTAGTATTCTGGTGCTCTAATGGTTTGTTTGCGCTTTCCTATACTATTCATTCGATTACGATGAAACTTCGCTGATATATTGAGCACACGCCCGCCAAGGTTTCTGCGTTAACAAAATCATTTTACAATTGGTGGTACGAGAGTTATTTCAACATTTAAGAATATTTCAATGATTTAGCGGCAGTTCGTTCATTTTCGGTGAATTAGTTTCATTCCTATTACTAAATGGTAAAGTTGGAGATGTATGGTGGATAGAGGATAGTGGCTGGAAGATGAAGGATGCTGGATAGAGGATGAAGATTGGTGGATGGTAGATGGTAGATGAAGGATGGTGGATGGTGAATAGAGGATGGTGGATAGAGGATGGTCGATGGTGGATGAAAGATGAAAGATGAGAGATGCTGAGTGGAGGATGGTAAATAGAGGATGGAGGATAGAAGATTGAGGATGGTGGATAGAGGATGGTAGATATAGGATGGTAGATGATAAATATAGGACGATGATAGAGGATGGATGAACGGAGAATGGGGGATGATGGATAGAGGATGAAAAATGGAGGATGGTTGATGGTTCATAGAGGATGGTGGATAGGAGATGGAGATGGAGATGGTGGATATAGGATGGTAGTAGATGAATAGAGGATGGATGGATGGAGAATGGTGGATGGGGAATGGAGGATTTTAGATGGAGGATGGTGGATTAAGATGAATGATGGTGGATGGTGGATGTTGGATAGGGGATGGTGAATGGTGGATGGAGGATGGAAGATGGAGGATGGAGAATGATGAATGGTGGTAGAGGATGGTTGACAGAGGATGGTGGAAAGGGGATGGTAAATGGTGGATGGTAGATATAGGATGGTAGATGATGGATAGATAATAATGGATAAAGTATCGATGGATGAAGGATGGAAGATGGTGGATGGTAGATGGAGGATGGTGGATGGGGAATGGATTAAGGGTGGTGGATAGAGGATGGTGGATGGAAAATAGAGGATAGAAGATAGAGGATGGTGGATGGAAGATGGTGGATGGTGGATGATGGATAAAGGGGGGGGGAGATGGAGGATGAAGGATGGAGGGTGGTGGATGGAAGATTGTGGATAGAGGATGGAGTAACGGAAGTAACGGGAGAAATGGGAGCAACGCGAGTAACAGGAGCATCGGGAGAAACAGGAGCAACGGGAGAATCAGGGCCAATGGATCAACGAGAGAAACGGGAGGAACAGGACCAATGGATCAATCGGAGAAACGGGATCAACGGGAAAGACGGGAGTAACAGGGGCGATAGAACAACGTGAGCGTAGCCGCGGTACGCGGCTAGTGGTTAATAAAACCTTTAACTCCTGTACAATTAGTGTTTATGGGGAAACTGTGGGGAATTCAATTATGAGTAGTGGGGAAAAAGAGGAATCTTGCCCTCAATTATGGGGAACTTCACACAAAATTGTTGGGAACACTGCTCATCATGTGGTACGGTGCATGTCGTAATATTACTTGGTTTGTGGCAGATGTCGTTGCTGTGTAGTACGAAGGTTTGTCTACCGCAACTGAGTGTTGTGCCAATATGGTGCAAGAAATGAATTTCTAATATCAGATACTCGAAGATCCCCGGGAGGATTAGTAGCGGTATTCTGCACTGACCAGTCAGTCGGATGTTGGTGAAGAGCGCCTTGGTAACTTCTTGTGTTGAACCATCTGCCATTTTGACGATTACCTCCTGGATAGTGATACGTCCGGTGGTCCGCAGTTTATTGGCGATGGATTCGCTGATGAAACTCTTGGTTGCTCCTGTGTCCTTTAGCCTTTAGTATTTCTTCGCCTAGGGCAACGGTGGCGAAGATGAGGCTATTCTCTTGGTATAGCAGTATAGCGGCTGGCAGGCTTCTTGCTCGTTTTAATTTAATTAATTTTATTTCTGCAATAACTATAACTCTATCTACGTTTTAAGGACTTTTGTATGGAAGCTGTTGAGGAAATGGGACAGTGGGAGAATGAACTGTAATGGGATTTACAATTGCATACCATTTTTATGAAAAACTTGCTAATTTTTTTATATGTACGAATGCCAAATTTCAAACTGCCTTTTGAAATTATCACCTAATATCCGCAAACATTTTTGGCCGTTTAAAGACTTTTGTATAAAAACTACCCAAAGAGTGCTACGTAGTGATTTGACATTAACTCAACCCTGATTGATCTTTTGATAATTCAACTTACCGATAGGATTCCAAATTTTAAGCTTGTAGATCAACATTATCCAGCATTCGCAATTCGGATTGACGGATTTTTGATGTTTGGGCGCACAAAATATAATATTACATAACATTTTATATTCTGACTCACCGTTCTATGCATTAGGGATTAGATTTCATCTTGAGTACACAACTTATTGCATAGTTTGAATGACAAGTTTAAAAGAACAATGTGGAGTGAATTTGATTAAAGATTATTATAATTGGTATCAAAACGCCGGCCTTAACAAATTTAGATTGAAATATGCATAAATTTATCTACAGATAAAAATCAAAATAAACAATAGATATGTAGGTACTTATTTCCTATATTACACTTGATGTTGCTAAAAATATAGTAAGGCTTGCATTGTATTCTTGCCCGCAAGCAAAACAAATTAATCAAACAATCTTACAATAAACAGCGAATGCCGTCTGCTGTTGGCTAAACGTCGTACGTAAAAAATTCTAAACTCGTTTTTATTGATAGAAATAAGATTCCATTTACTAAATTGAATGGTCGATAATTTTGCAAAATTATCATATAACCATTTGAAAGCCCTGCATCACATCAGCAAATTCCAGATCAATGATATAACCACAATCGCAGCTTTTATCAATCTTTATGATAAGCTTATACGTATGATTTATTTATACGAGTACGTCGTCTATAATTAAATAGTAAAGAATGCGTCAAAAGTAATTTACTATTGTGAGAATGCTTGTGAGAATGCTTCTGAGAAGCTTTTAACGGAAGAGATTGTTGAATTATTAAAAACTTGATTGTACTCGTAATGTCATACAATTAGTGCAATTCTTGAACTTCGATTTAGTCTTTAATATAGACTCGTAAAAGTTTAGTATTGAAAGTCTGTGCAATGTGTGTTGGCGTCGAGTATAAATCTGAGATATCCAAGAGTCTAACATTATACATACTTCCATTATTTTGCTTTTAATTGACTGATTCAAACCATCTGCTCTTCGTAGGAACGCCATTTGGTTGACGCGGCTCGTCAATTTTAAAACGATGACGCTATTGCCAAATGTAAAAGAAATGTAGAAGATATGGCATGTTCAAATAAGTGCTACAATAATTATTGATTAAAGTTGGAGGACGTTATTTCCTTCTTGTTTTTTAAACTATATGACGTTGCTGCAGTATGACAAAGTTTTCCAAAACGATGGCTTATCTCACGCGTAAACTGAAAAACAGAGTCACGTTAGGCGGTAGCCATTAACCGCATAATACTCGTACCTACTCTAAATAAAATACTGAACTCTGAGTTTAAAAAAAAGTTATAACGCTTCCTAGGCATTTATCTAAAGAACACGTGGTAGTAAAAATAATTCAATATTTAAGAAGACCTAAAAGATAGGATGCAATTTGTGAAAATATGTATATATACCTCATTACCTCATTTTCTTATGATAATATTCTTCCTCCATCGAAAATTATATTTGTTCAACATGCCACTACTATAGCTCTAGATAGGTAAGTAGGTATGCGTGGCTGTCCGTGAGATCACGGACACACTTAGACCTAAAAGGTCCCTTGTGATACCGCAGGATCATCGAATCCGGTCCTACTCGTCAAACATGAAGCGTTGGATTCTCGCAACCTCCATTCTGGCAAGATCACTAAGGCAGTTGAAGAAGTAAGCTCCGAGATGGGCTTTCCTTCTGGCTGATAGAGCTGGACAAGTACAGAGAAAGTGAAGGACTGTCTCTTCCTCCTCCTTATCAGGGCATCTTCTACAGAAGTCGTTTGAGAAAAGTCCGAGCCTTTCAGCATGTCGACCTATAAGACAGTGTCCGATTAGGACACCGACTGTTATACTGATGTCCGCCCTTTTGAGCAGAGTCAGCTTTTTAGAGCGATTTAGATCCAGCTTTGGCCAGATCTGTCTCGCAGTGTGACATGTAGTACCATCTGCCCATTTTGAACTACTATAGCTCTATCTGAAAACCAAATTCAGCTTTTAATCATTCTTCATCCCCACTTCCGCACGCCACTGCTCACACTACAACTTTGTTTCCGGTTTATCCTTCTAGAATACAGCTAAAGATAATCATTAAATTTTTAAATTCGTGACATGAACTAAGGTATTGATTTTAGAACGTCTCGATACGGCTTTCAAGAGTTACGAACATATACCGCGTTTACATGGAGGATTGATCCGGATTCAATTCGGATTCAATTCTCTAAAATCTTATGTAAACGCAGATCGGATCAAAACGAGATCGACTCGATCCAAACCAACATCTTGACTTGGATCGAATCGAAAACCGGTTATGTCGTTCGTTTTAATGCCATCTCATGTTTCGATCTTTCGATCCGGTGTTGTCGCGAACGCGATCCAAATTTCGATCTTTCGATCTTTGGATTCTCCATGTAAACGGAGTAATATTGTTTTACTCCCCACTCCCACACCCTTTCACCCAAATCGATAATTTTTATGCAAATAGGTCTACTATCAGAGCTTTATAGAAATTTCAAGTTTCAGCTTGTTATCATAAGGGAGGGGTGTGGGAGTGTGTCCGAAACGCAAAAAAGCCGAGATAGACACATCCTAAAATTCATATCTCCTAAACCGTTAATGGCACACTATTCAAACTTAAGAAATATTTGTAGTTAAGCTATTAGAAAAGATTGAAAACAAATTTTTGAGTGGGGGTGTGGAGTGGCGTACGGGGGTGGGGGTTGCTCTAGGAAAATAAAATTCGGTTTGGGTTAAAGGTCGACAAATGAATCTTGATGAAAGTAAAATTGTTTAAGTGGGCAGTGGAGCATAGAAGTGGAGGGGATAATAGTTTTTCATAAAAAGCACAATTTATATCTGAAGACCAATGTACGATAGATGCTTAGAATTTTTACCAGAAGTAGCGCTAATTGAACCCTAATAAGGAAAACAAAATTGGAGATGTGGATGTGGATGGTGAGGGTGGGAGAGGGGGGAAAGGAAAAGTTCTGATGTTTATATCTTAAGAACCTGTAATGACATAAACCTTACACTTGGAATTTATATAAGTAGCGGCATGTTGGGAGAATAAATTTTTTGTAGAGGGTAGTATGGTACGGGGGGGGGGGGGGTTGTTTTTCCTAATTATAGAACGGCTTGTGCTAGAAAGTTGAAACTTGGTGTGTATATGTAAATCAACTAGAAAAGTAGCTTTGATGAAAAAAAAATTAGAATATCCATTGGCGTTCAGAAGGAGGCAAAACTTATGATCAGTGAAAATAGAATGCATATTTATACTCTAGATGAACATATAGAGTATTATAAGTTTAATCCAGCCCGAAAAGTTTGTAGCGCATAGAACCGAGCATTGGACGAAAAAATTTTTATAATATTCTGTGTTTATTTTTGGCCAAAACCCCCAAATCCGTTTGCTGCCCGTCCGTCCGTCCGTTTGCACGATAGCTCAAGAACGCGTTGACCTAGGAAGTTGAAATTTTGTCACAGCATGTAAATGGAAAAAGTAAGGCTAAGTTTGTTAATGGGCGATATCCTTCCACTCCTTCGGGTACCTTCCGTACAAGAGTCCTTAAAACACGTTTTCACAATTATTGCTCGAATGCTTTAAGTTAGGAACTTGAAATTTTGCATACTTAAGGTTTACAATGTTTGAATCGAAAGTTCCGAATATGATACAAATCGAAATAGTCCTTCGTGTAGCAGCCTAAAAATGTGTGCTTGTTACTGAATCCACTCCAGAATGAGTTAAAGCAGGAATTTAAAATTTTACAATTAGTTTTATACCAAAACCAAGACGGAGTTCATTAATTAGCGCCACCCGTCGACTCCTTCGGATAGCTGTCATACAAAAGTCCTTAAAACACGTGTTCACCAATATTGAATGATAACTTTAGAACGCTTGACGTAAAGGCTTTGAAATTTTGTATACGTTAATTTTATAATAGTCGCAGCTGAAACTATTAATATGAAAAATATCCCATAAGTCCTTCATGTAGTCGCCATACAAAAACTCTGTAAAATGTTTAAGCTTACTTTATGGAACTCACTATAAATCAAAAAATCGAGTAGCCACTATACAATAGTTTTTACCTGTAAGTAAAAGGTCATGTAATAATTGCTTGGGCTCTCCTCATTCTTTTGATATATTTCCAAATAAAATATAAATTGGAGTTCAGTATTTCATCTAGAGTATCATACGATTGGCTTGCAGCCGATCGTGACTGCGTTATGTTTTGCTATGATTTTCGCCATATCTACTAGGTCTTTCAAAATATTGAATTCATTTTTATTCTACGGATGCTCTATACCTAGAAAGTGTTATCAAGATTTTTTGAGATTCGACCCCTATGGGGGTGTAAGGTTATTATATACTTTTTCATGGATTATTTCATACCTCTCAGGTGTGATCAGATAACGAATATCTTTTAACTTCCACGGGCTTGTTTAATAAACAGCTATTTACAAGTTTTTCTCCCTTTTCAACCCCTAGACTGCATCCTGGAATATGACCCAATTATGTAATTCATATGTTACGCCCTACTCTAACCGCTTCCCGAACTTTTTCTTAGGTTTTCAGTCACATAGTAACCTACGCCGCATCTCAGGATTGAGCGCGTTCCGAACTTCTGCCGGAAAAATAATTAAGTTGCGCCCAGACTGTTGTCAACTTGTTTTTAATTGCTTTAGTAGCACGTCTACATATAGGTATCTACCATAGAGTTATATATACTGGAGATGACAACTAGCCATTGAGTTTAAGGCAGACGTTGTCGCATTCACTTGCACATATAACAACAACAACTGACATAACGAAACTCTTTTGTCTCACTCACTCTTATGCTAAAACAGCAACAACGATACTGTTCTGTCTCACTTCTCACTGTGTTTTTGGCTTCAAAGCGCTTCATACAAAACCGGTGGCTTGTAGTCTCCAGCAGCTCTATGATAGGTACTAAGTTTCAACTTTCTAGCATAAGCCGTTTCTGAGATATGAAAAACCAACCTCATCCCCGTACCTTGCAACCACTATCACAAATTTATTTTTCTGGGATATCTTTATAGTAGCTCTATACAGTTTGAAATTATTTTCATACCTACTCACCAGGGGTCACCCTTAAATGCACACCACCATCATTTTTTTTCCTTCAAGGGTCTAGTGGTCCTACCACCTGTAAAAATTTAAAAATCATAGCTGATACGATTCTTGGGATACAAAAGTTAAATTTTTTAAAATGACTATCTCCCACCTTTCGCGTTTCACTTTCCTCTCAAAACTTTTATATTCAGTAGACTTTACTGGTAAATCTATATACAGAAACCAAATTTTTTCTTCCTGGCACAATTGAGACGGCAGATATTGTAATTCAATATTCCCCCCACCCCAACACATCACCACTTCCCTTTTCTAATCTCTTAGTATCTCTTAAGACAAGTACAAAGTTTAAGCAATATGACATCAATCAATCAGGAAATATGGATTTTAGAATGTTTCAATTCCACCTTTGAAGCATCTTGTCCACCACCACTCGCACACTCCTCAACCCCTATCGACTATTCCTTTTGCAAATGAGTCCGCTATCATAGAACTATATATGTTCCGACTTTCAGCCTCCTATCATAAGCGGTTCCTGAGTGAGATCTAGAAACCAACATTTTTCATCTAAAACGCTCCCCCACCTCCGCCCACACTCATCCACCTCTTCAAAAGGTGCCATTCGTAGGTTCCACCATTCACCCATTCTATATAAATTTCAACTTAAAAGCTCAAGGGGTTTGTGAGCTACACACCTTCAAACGGTTTTATGTACTGCATACGGCGTCTACGCGCGCCGGACAGATGGACGTTTTTTCTTTTTGCTGTTTTCGGGGTTAACTAATCCTTAAAAGTGAAATTACAAAACTTCAGGGTAGCAAATTCTTTTAAAACTTCAGGAATTCACTCTATGAACAACACCAAAGAAAACTTGACATACAAATCAAAAACTTGAAATAAAACATGCTAATATTTTAATTCCAAGCCTACAGCATGAAACTTGACAAATAAATGAAAAATTCAAAACAAAACTTGCCAATTGAATCACGAACGAGGACAATTGCTTGGAATTTTCCAAGCCAGTGGATACAGCAACTGTAGGGCAAGCAATACTGGCAAAATGTGAAAACATTGCAACATTACCGAAATATTGCCGTAACTAGCATGACATTACCCTACGTATTGCTCCATTAATCGCTCCACAAGTTTGGGCAATAATCGTTGGGCAATTAATTGCTTGAAAAATTGCTCGTGTACGAACACCTTAACAATATTTTATTATTGAAAATAATAAAGTAAAACTAACCCATCCAGTAGAACGTTTATATTTTCAACCCCGAAAAAGTTTATAATCATTTACTTGACACCCTGTAGGTCTAGGTACATACCAAAAAATCCACTGCCCATCCTCAATGATTTTTGGCTGATCGATTTTTTAGGGACAACAGTATCCCTTCTTCCGTTTTGTTAAGTTTTCGAGATTGGGTTCTAGAGAACGCGTTTACATTAAACGATTTACTTTTGCTATTGGTCAGAAATTATCGTCATCGTTCATAGTCACAATATTACCAATCCGAAAAGCGTACCAAGTTAAGTGAACACAAATCTAAATGGAATTACGGATAGGTTAAGTAGCTAATTCGTATAATGTGCTTGACTCGTCAAATTGGTTATTTATACTCCATAAAGCTTTAAGTACCTACATACAGAGCAATATTTTTTTAAGTAAATTAATCCGCAGGTAAGTAAAATTATTAGTTCTTACAAGGCATGTGTATGTTTCACTGCTGAGTCACATTTTGCCGATGTGCATTGAGTTCATATCGGTTCGGCGCGGTGCTCTCATTTCCACCTGTAAAGTGACAGCGTAAGAAATTTAATATTCCACAAGTGTTTGGCTTTGAATGCTAAGACCCCACAACTTGTCTACATTAATCTCAATATAAAGATTTCGATAAGAGCTGAAAATCGCTGACTAAGCTGCCTGAGTAGATTGCAATTTTCGTATTTCCAATATGCAATTTTACATTCTGCATTGTTAGTACGGGCATATTGTGAAAATGCATATAATACATTTTGTTAAATTTCGTATTCACAGAAAGTAGAAATATCATGGGGTCACCACACTTGTATAAATAGGACATTACGAAGTGTGAAGACGACATACATTACATTTTGATTTTATCTTGTTTTGATTTTATTTTTGGAATGGCCAACTTTTTAAGGAATCTCGGCGAGTAGCATGTGTTTTATGGGTCTCGAATCGTAAAGTGTGTATTTTAATTTCTGTGCGTAGTTCGACGAATTATGACATCAACATTACAGTGACTTAAGAGTTAAGACGTCGTAAGATCCACGGATATGATCTAAGACGCAAAAATTATACCTTGACTCATTTCTCTAATTTTAATGAGATCACAACATTCCCATAAGATGTAGGTGTAGTCTGTTCAAATGAATCGCAAAGATGCTTATGCACTGTCTTTGATCATTTATTATTCCAATTTAGTCCAGTTTCTATTTTAAAATCATGAAATACCTATATCAAAAACATTTTGGTCTACAACTTTGCGATAAGGCATACAGACTGTAATTATACATACTCATAGGTAAATTTGAAGCTTTGAGAAAATATTTAAATAGGCTTTAGTGTTTATATTCTTAATTTGCAAGAAAAGTTTACAGAATTTAACCTAATAGGATTTACAGATAAATGCTTAGAAATGTTGTTACTCTTTAGATGTAATCTGTAGAATAGGTAGGTATAACATTATGAGTTAAATTTAACCCGAGATGTCTTTAAACGACTACCAGAACGAAAAAAGGATATGTACATATGTATACTTATTTTGTTTGTTTGGCTAAAATTCTAAATCCGATTGTAGTCAATTTGAAGGAATGCGTAATACGTCACTCGAACACTAGAATGACTATAATCATGGATATCAGTAACTGCGAGGGCATATTGAAAAGTTTCAGGAATGGGCAAGAGATGGCGCGTGTATCGCGAAATGGTTGTAATCGTTGGTAACATCAACCCATTTAGATAAGTGATATTTTGCAGAAAGTTCATGACACCCCCACACCTTCGAATATAAGTTTCTGGATGAGCTTGTTCAAACGTGCCCATACGAGCATCAAGGATGAACCACGCAGTGAACGTCCAAAAACGATCACAAATGATGAAATGAAATGGTCGACAAAGTTCATGATTTCGTGTTACCCGATCGTCGAGTGATGTTGAGTGAAATAGTAGAGGCCGTTCCTATGAGGAACGTATGCGATACATCGTGCACGAACATTTGGGCATGACGAAGCTGTAGGCGCGATGGGTGCCGCGTTTGCTGACTGTGGACAACAAGCGAAATCATGTGACCACTTCGAGGAAGTATTTAGCCATGTTGAAGCGTAATTCAACGGAGTTTTTTCACCGATTCATGACCGCGGAAATGGATCCACCACTTCACACCAGAGACCAAGCAGCAGTCGAAACAGTGGACTTTTCCAGGCGAATCTGCTCCGAAGAAGGCAAAGACGGTCTCATCGGCCGAAAAGATCATGGCCACCGTCTTTAGAGATTCTTCGGCCCATTCATCCCGAATCACCAAGCCCAAATTGGTTGAACTGGGCTAACGAGGTGGTGTGGTGCCACATCCCCCTTAATCTCCAGATCTGGCCCCGTGGAACTTATTTTTGTTCCCAAACATGAAGACTTGGCTCGGTTTGACTTGGCTTCAAGTCAAATGAGAAGTCATCGCCGCCATGAATCCCTAATTTATAGAGTTCCTGAAATCATATTATTCCGAGAGCTTAACAAAGTTACAGTATCGCTGCGAAAAGTGTATAGCTCTGAAAGGGAACAATGTTGAAAAATAAAAACAAAAACCTGTTCAATTACTGCGTTTTCTTGCCCATTCCGGAAACTTTTCATTCTACCCGTCGTATAGGAATAGCTGAATAGGTGATAAACAATTGATACCTAAAGCCTAGTATGCATCTCTGGCAAAAATTTGTCGCCCATGTGAAATGCACATAAAAACTCGATTTTCGCGTTTCCTTTCTGTTTAGTGATATATACCTATATATCGCGGCAAAATTCTGCCACACATTGACAATTTTCTCATCGACCAAGAGATGATGCTGAAAACATGGAGACCAATTTTCTACCACCATTTAAATGTGCTACTACTTAATTTTGTATTACGGTACTTTGATTAGGTAACTAAGAATAGGACATCCCGGTGTAAAAGGACAAAAAAATTGAAACCAAAATTATTTTGTCAGCACCTTTGATCAGGTAGCTAAGGATAGGACACCCCGGTGTACAAGCCCGAAAAAAAATAGAGACCAAAATTATTTTGTCAGTACCAGGTATCCAAGGATGCCAAGGGATCTTGCGTGTCAAAAACACACGTAAAATAATTATGTAGGAATATTTTTTTGTTTATCTTTATTGGTTGTCATGGTAACCGAACGGCTTGAATCTTGGATCCAATGGCGTAGCAAAATAACGTTAGGGGGCAATCCAAAAGCGTTACAAAGGTAAACATTTCGAACATGCAACTGTACTTGGAAACGAAATACAGTAAAACCTGTCTAAGACGGAATGCTCTGGTACCCAGCTTTTCGTTCCGTTTTAGCAGGTTTCCGTTTTACACAGTATTGTTTTAGTATAATTCTTGATTTTCGTTCCCAGTTTTTTTTTTCCGTTATGGCAGGTTTCCGGTTTATACAGAGTCCGTCTTAGACAGGTTTTACTGTATTTACTAAAATAAACATTCCTGTACAAATCCTTTGTATCGAAAGAAAGCTTTTCGATGCCTAGTCTACCTTGAGTTCACAACAATATAACCTTCTCATCAAATTAGTACTAGAAAAATGATTGCATTATTTTTAAAAATAAGTCTGTCGAAATATCGAAATTTGGTGTCTATCAAAAAAGTACGCATTTGATAAAGCAACTTGTTTTTGGTATTTCGTCGAGATTTGGGGATAAGATCTCTAAATGCGCTTGACATCCGTTCGCCCGCCCGTTAACATAATAACTCAAAAGCGTCAACTGACAACTGTATGTTTATGCAATATATTTAATACGTGCAAAAAATGTTTGCCCCTAAAATAATCAGTTACGTAAGCCCATGCAGCTTTTACTTTGATATGCGCATAGAATAATTTGGCTATTTTTTATTGGGGTATGTCCAATCCCTTAAATAATCTAAGGTCAGCACCATGGTATCCAAGGATGCCAAAAGATCTTGCATGTCAAAAACACCATAAAATAATTATGAAGGAATATTTTATTGTTAATTTTTATTGGTTGTGATGGTAACCTGAACCGCTTGGATCTTGGATCGTTATATTATATTTGGGGCCATCCAAAAGCGTTACAAAGGTGAACATTTTGAACATGCAATTGTAGTTAGAAAATAAATATTTATTAAATTATACATTCCTGTACAAATCCTTTGCATCGAAAGAAATCTTCTGGATGCCTAGTATGCCTTGAGTTCAAACAATAAAACCTTCTCATTAAATTGGTACTAGAAATTAATTGCATTATTTTTAAAAATAAGTTTATCAAAAAAGTAAGCATTTGATAATGCTACTCGGTTCTAGTATTTCGCCGAGATTTCAGTTATTGAATCTTAGCAGATTATAGGTAAATATGTACATACATATGTATATAATAAAATAACATGCATCTGTAAAGCATACATACATAGATTACAAAGAGACTATAATAAGTTTGATCCAGCTAAAAAGCTTGTAACGCTTAGATCCAAGCCTCAGACCAAACAAAGTTAAATGTTATTTTGTGCTTATTTGGGGATAAGATTTTTAAATGTGCTTGACGTCCGTCTGAACTTTAACATGATAACTCAAGAACGCCTTGACCTATGGTCTTGATATCTTGAATCTGGATGTTTGATCGAATTTGTAAGGCTAAGTTCGTTAACGGGCAAAATCGTCCTCATCTAGAGTATAATACGATTGGTTTGCAGCTTATCGTGAGTACAGTATCTTTATGCAATATATTTAATAATGCAAAAAATTAAAATGCCCGCCAAAATGTTTGACCCTAAACTAATCAGTTACGTAAGCGCATGCAGCTTTTATTTTGACATCCGCATAGAACAATTTGGCTTTTTTTTATTGGGGCATGTCCAATCCTTTAAGGTACATAATCTAAGTTACGGTACGATAAATCTAAGTGACTTTGGTGTTTGTGATATCGAATGTTTCTTTGCATTTACTGTCAGTTTTAATTTTTAGGACAAGCCACCAATGAGGGTAAATAAAAAAAATCCCCTCTACTTGCACCGCAAAATTATAGAACGAAAAACTAATTTTAATTACACTATATTTTAAGTTGGATTAAAAATTTAAAGTATGTTATCTATGAACACAGAAACCGCATTACTATTTTGTATTTCAATTTCTCAGAACTAGAGTGGAGTTTGACAAGACTGCCATATTTATTTAGATTGTTTATATGTAGCGGTAGGTACAACAAACCAAAAGAGATAAAAATTTTTATTCGGTAGCAATATGTAACAACAAATTTTTGTAGATATGTGAAGCGGTTCCGCGTTAATTAATCTATACATATCTTACATTCCTCAGTCGTTAATTATAATGTCGTTGCCGCTTTGATGATGTACGTTTTTAAGATCGCTATTTCTGTCCTCAATTGATCCCTAGGGAATTCACTGGAGTTAAAGATAAAACCATCGCATTTCGACATTCTAATAAGTTTTATCTCGGTTCCACTATTTTCGGAGATAAATATTCTTTAGTAGTATAAATAATATACGGAAAATTGATAAGCATTAATTTTTATATATGACTGTATATGAATATTTTTTGGGCTAATCATTTATTTTAGCTGCAATAGTCAACTCATTATTTATCGCGTACGCGTCAGATTTGGATTGCAAATAAGAAGATGACAATAATAATTATAGTTAAGAACTTAGATGCTGTCTGTGTTCCGATACTACCTTCATATTACATAATCTGAAATATGTTTTCTTTGCACATTTCTTATACGTCAATCAAATAATATAAACAGTACAGATTAGAAAATTTGAAGGCTTCATATTTTTACAACTAATTTATATTTGTAGGACTAAGGCGCACATTGCACACGACCGAACGAATTTTCCGATACGAATTTTCGTTTTTCTGCTTAATGTAAAATTTTCTTATATTAGAAATTGGTTTAAATCGTTAATAATAGCATTTTTAAGAATATCATAATAGAAAATTTTAAGAGATTTGGATTTTGATTGATAATATTCAATAAAAGTCAGTTTGTCGGTACGAATATTTTTAGTCGTACGACGGATTCATTTTTCTTTTCATTATCAATTAAAACTACAAATTCCTGAAGATTTTCTTTCATAATATTTTTGAAATGAATTATAATTAGTTTTTCAGTAACTTAAAATTTCTCAATACAGTAATCCCTCGAGTTACGTCGGAGTTAGGTTCCGAGAATGGGAATGGGGAATTGGGTCGTAAGTCGAAAACAACGTAACTCGAGGGTAGAAGCAACCTCAGGCGATAAATGTATAAACTTTTATTTTTTGAATATGAATGTATTTATTTTTTAAGTTTGTACATAATTAATTTTTTTAAAGTCGTGGATTTTCGTCTACATAAGTTTTATTTTTGTATACAATTGCGTATGTCGGCTGTTACTTGCAGCCTTCATCAAGTGCCTGTACACGACTACACATCAAATTACAAATAGTATTATAGCAACAAGTAGCAACCAGAATACGTATTTATAAAACTTACGAAGAAGAAAATAGACGGCTTTCTTTAAATACAAATACTTATTTGACATAAAGCAACACATTAATTGTTATTATCTTTAGAAGAAATAGCTTCTATTTCTACTGTTTGTGGGTTGACTGGCTTACTGGTGAAGAAGGTCGAAATTCGTGTTTGGGACAAAGTTTGTTTTCTTTTTTCTTCGAGTAACTGCTTGTAATCATTGACAGAAGTGTTGACTTCGTTTGAATCTAAAACACATCAACACAACCTCGGTCTATAATTTATGAACGCCAAACGCGAAAACTGTCCTACGAAAATCGCGCTCACAAATTTTGGGAATCCCTTATAACGAGGGAGACGGTACTAGACGAAAAAGCGGATCGGAAAATTCGTTCGGTCGTATGCAATGTGTACAGCGCCTAAGTTTGAACTTAAGTAGATATACAAAAGAATTATAAATATTATTATAACAACTCGAAGTAGACAGATATGTGATTTATTTTTAAATTCTGTAGGTATCTGTAAGTTACAATGTTATAAGAGTAAAGCTTACCACCTTCTAAAGTTCTTACATGAATTTTGTATGGAGACTACTCTTCCTAAACTTGTTTCCCTAAATGTTGTACACTTACAGCTTAATGTTTTATAGAATTCTTTCAAGTTTTGGCGAATGACACACACATTTTGTAGATCTTGAATGAGTATCAGTGTATATTTTTACAAATTATAAAAAACAGTAGAGTAGGTACAATGTAATAAATATTCAGGAACCGATCGTTTTCAGAGTATATACCTACATATATATATGTGAGTTATTTTGCGCTACTTTGCAGAGAGGGTGTAAAAGAACTATACAGAGCAGAGCAACAGGTTTAGCATTTCACATCTAGATCGATGTTCGTGAAAACATAATACATAATTAAAATTAATAATTTAATACATTTAATTAAAAGTTTATTAACAGCTATACAAAAATTCTGAGTTGCGGTGACACACCTTTCTTACTCGAGGCAGAGTAACGTTTTTATAAAGTAATACTCAAGCGACTATAGCGCAATTCAGCGTTTAATACCGGATATGGGCATTATCACACTACATACCTATATATGTACGTATGTACGTAGGTGTAAAATATTTCTAACGGACTTATTTGAAATCTGCTGATAATAGAGAATTACGATTATGGTCTAACCTTCTAGATCTATCATCATCATCATCATTAATGGCGCGACAGCCTAAATCTGGCCTTGGCCTCTTAAGGTCGTCGCCTCGAATATTCTCGACTCAAAAACCGCGTCTTCCAGCTGATAATTTGAACAAGTACCATGGCTTCTTTAAAATAAATTTAATGTACATATGCCGCATACTGGTTAGTCATGTCACGTTTAGGCTCATTTAGTCATGATTAGGAGTGTTGAGTCGTTTCATATCGACAGCATTTTGAATAAGCATTTGATTATTCATTTTATGCATTTGAAATTTTTCATTGTTTAGCTAAGTATTTTAGTTGAATTGTGTCACTTAATTTTTGGTATGGTGAATATCGAATGTGAATATCCTCCAAAAAAAAAAAGATTATTGGAGTAGGTCTATTTGACCTGGGTCTGGAATTGTTGGGCTACAGGGAAAAAACTTCACAAATATGTATGTCATTTCGTCGAACTTGATTTTTTGTATGGTAGTTACTACCCTAACAGAATCTTAATGTCTACCTACCTCATTGTTACAGGCATATTGGAGTATTGACCGGCACGAAATAGTAAAAAAAATCGGCCCAAAAACAATTTTTGTGTTTTACTCAAAAATTAAGTCTGACTGTATGCAAAGACACGTTGTGAAGAAAAGATACCCAAGTCACGATCGGCGTAATCGTATAATGCTGTTGATGAAATTCTAAACGTTGATTTATATTGTAATTGGATATAAGGCAGAATAAGGAGTGCGTATGCAGGTTTCTTTTTTTAAGGACTCTCTTTTCGTTAATCTTCGAAAGTAAAATAAATCTTCAGTTTTTAATGTCATATCTGGAAATCAGCAAAAGCAAAATTTTTCTACCTTGAAGACTTCAAAAGTTATCGGCAAACACTGCTGTATTCGTGTTTCAAGGAGTTCTGTATGGGGGTTACTCGAAGATATGAGGGATTCCTTCCCATAGCAAAATCGATCATACTTTTAATTTGAACCATATTCAAGTAAAATTTCTCAAGTGAGGCTTATTAGGGCTTCAAAATATAAATGCAACATATTTGACAGGAATCATTGTAATGGGAACTACACGACCAGACAAACAATTTTCTTCACGCTAATTCTTCAATATGTCATCATAGAAACATTAAATTGAGGAAAAATTTATAATTTCTACCTCGGAGCATTGTGAATTTATTAGCACTTTATTTTCATTTAAAACTACCACTATATTTTATATATATAAAATGTTGACTTCGAGACTAAACGAATTCTTGAGATAATGATTTCCGTCAATTGTAGGTATTGGAACATTTTCACAGGGTTTCTGTTTTGTATTGATTATATGGATTTGTATGGCAGGCTTTTAACTTAAAACATTCAGCCAATCTTCAATACGAGTTTTAAGCACTCTTGTACGCGAGCTACCCACCGAAATGAATGAATGGATGCCGTTAAGGGGTTAGGTGGGTTTCAAAGGCCTAAGAAAATCGTATTTTCACTATTTTTTTTTAATATATCCAATGAAATATTTTATTTAAAAAATTTAGTACATCAAAGATACATATTTCGTAAGTATTTCGTAAAATTGCTGTTTAAAAATTTTGGTAATTCACCCGTTGGGACCTCATGTCCCTTGACCTGAATGTTCAATTTTGCATCAAAATGCTTCAAAGTGCTTTATACGTTTTTGTATGGAGCGTTTCACGCCCGGAGGCAGTGAAATGCAAATATTAGAGTAGTATTAAAAGGTTGGGCTTTTTTTCTTTTGAAAACTGGAATATAACATACATATGAGTAAGATGCTGATAGTAGCATAGTTAATATCGCCGGTCCTTTGCGAGAAATCGTCCGGCTTTCAACAGTCGCTGCACGCCATCTCCACTACATATAGCTCTATGGATTAAACCATTAAACTTGTAGTACTCTATGATTTCATCTAGAGTATAAAATTCACGGTAAATCAAATATATTCAAACAGTGAAATTTACTGGTTTTCATCGAGACTCTTAACGACTCTTAAGATAGTGAAGGTTTGTGTTCTCTACTCTTTAAAAGCTACCGAACTATAATAATAATAATAATAATAATCAATGGCGCAACAGCCCGAATCGGGCCTAGGCCATGAAGTAATACTAGAGTTACTTCATTAGGAGACCTACGGAATACTAGGAGGCATCGTGGACAGCTACACGCTCGTCCGTGATTATTACCTCGATTTTAACTAAGGTACTCATTTACAGCTGAGTGAACTGGTAGTCCGGCACGGTACCCAATCCCATTCTCGAAAATCACTTGTCACCAAGCAGATTCGAACCAGGTACCAGGTGCACACATCTAAAAAGTATTCAAATCTCAATGAATTTATAATTCAAATTATGTGTTTTACTACGAAGCACAGCTTAAAACCATCAAAAACAGTTCCTGAAATCGTCTAACTGTCTGTTTACTTGGTTCGCAATGACACAATAAGCATACTAATAAAATTTCATAAATCAATTGAATGTTTTGAAACGAAAATAATGCCCCTCCACTAGACACTAAATTGATGTGTTATTTAGCGACATATCGTCTATACTCTCCCAAGTTTGTAGGTATAGATATGTGTCTATGGAAAAATGCGAAGGAAAAGCACTCAGGCTGTCCGTATGCCCGTCTTGAAAATAACTTTTGTTCTAAATATATGCTGTGTCGGCTTTTAAACTAGCTAGTATTAGTATGAACATAAATTACACCACTTACCGAGTCGCTGTCGTCAACAATAAATTCAAAAACAAAATCGTAACAAAAACTTAAACAAAGTGGTTGTTAATCCTTCCGAAGAATCACCACCTT
This sequence comes from Beris chalybata, assembly GCA_949128065.1. NCBI lineage: Eukaryota > Metazoa > Arthropoda > Insecta > Diptera > Stratiomyidae > Beris > Beris chalybata. The sequence goes on from OX421894.1 coordinate 43,807,054, forward strand.
CAAAAAAAACTTTTTAAATTCACTGATTTATACTCTCGGTAGGTAAATATTTTGGACGATTAATTGATTCGTAAGCACAGCACACAGTCTGATTGTTTCAACTAACAATTTATTATTGGATACTCTGCAGTATCTTATTCACAAAAAATGCACAATTGCGATTACATTAGTCATGAAATTTAGCACTGTTATAAATTTCGGGTTCCCGATAACTTTATCGCTTTAATTGTAAGTATATAAACTTTCATTTCCACTTAAAAAAATATTTGCCAAGTGTGTAAAGTTTACCGGTAAATATCACGCGCTGATCAAACTGAACACAACTTTTGACTCCTCCGATTTAAGATGCTTTATGACCGACGTCTTTCAATAGTATGAAGAAATCTAAGACCACTGAGCTTCCGACCACTGGTTTCGTTTATTATTGAGCATTGCCGCTTTTTATGTAGGTAGGTATCATGCATAGCGAACATGTGGCCCCATCAGATGCTATCTAAAGAAGTGCTCTGATTTCTGGGAATTTTTTTGTACTTCAGATGAAATAGTGATAACTCCGTTTACATGGAGAGTCCAAAGATCGAAGTTTGGATCGCGTTCGCGACAACACCGGATCGAAAGATCGAAACATGAGATGGCTTTAAAACGAAAGTTGGTTTGGATCGAGTCGATCTCGTTTCGATCCGATCTGCGTTTACATAAGATTTTAGAGGATTGAATCCGGATTCAATCCTCCATGTAAACGCAGTAGTAGTCGTGCCAAGGAATTTATAATACTATAACCAAGTTCAAAAAGTTCAATAATGACTTGCGCGCTCTCGACTAGTATGTGTGTGATATATCACCGCTACTTTATTTTACTATAAAGTTCTCAGATAGTTCGCAAATTGTCCGTAAATGGTTCGGAGAACCACATGCACTCCACTCACACCCAAATGGTCATTCTGGTTAATCGTAGCCCAAAACTATTCGTAATACTGCAGGTAGCAGTGGTATGTATTACTAACGCAAAAAATTTGCACTGGCAAATTAGTTGTGAGAACTATCATATCAGCGCTCTCACTACTATTCGCAGAACGATCGTACTACTCCAACACGACTATTGGTGCTACTTGGGAAATGTGTACATATTATCTTACTTAAAGTTGTAATTAACTGAGAGCATATGAGACACGATTATTTATATATAATATCTTTTTAATTTCCGCAGTTGCATTTTCTGCATTTCCAATTTTGTTCGTACTTACATTTTTCCTTACTTACTTTAGAGTCACTGTATAAGAACTAACACAAACATCCACTATCTTGAGTACGGACAATGACCGCTTTTGGTACCTTTTTAGTACTCTTGAACCCTGCGAACTCCAAAGTTCGCAGGTTTCTTAAATGGCATAGTTCTAGTGTGTATACGTGTAGCAGATGGATTTTGATTAACGTTTCACGGAATCGAGATACATATGTCTCATGAAATGTCAACTAAATACAGCGTTTATCCACTTTAGTGGAGATAAAAATGAAAAATCGGACAACTGCAAAAAAATTTCAAATGACTGGTTTCAAATGAAACACACATTGTCCGTACTCAAGATAATGGATGTTTGTGTTAGTTCTTATACAGTGACTCTAACTTACTTATAGTACATTTTTTCTTTCTAATTTATATGATCGGGAAATTTTGATCGTGTATTAGGGAAATAAAATGATTGAAAGCTGGGAACACTGTTTCTTGTTTTTAAGGCTGCAATGAAAAAAACATACTGCTTGCAGCTGATTTGACTCAAATGCTTAGGTAGGAGAAATGCTGCACAATCTAGAAGAATCATCAACAAACGAACAAACTCTCCTGTGGTTTCGTCTCGAAAGTCGAAAGAGACGTAACGCCTTAAAGCGACTTTTGATGAACCGCAAACTAATTTACATAGAGCATCTAATTTAAAGCCAAGATCTCTATACATAGGTACATTATCTAGTTTAGTGCACGTCAATCTCGCGAACGACTTAATTTATTGCCCAAGATAAGACCGACTCAAGCTCGAGATAGACTCGATTCAGCATAGCGTAAGTTCTAAGTTAGACTTACATATGTAGTTCTACACAAAAATGTAACAAATTAAAATCATATGGCAGTAATTAATTTAGGCTCACTTATGTCTTGTCTTGTTGTTATGTATTGTCTTGTTGTTATGTATTGTCTGAATGTACATACATACTACATATTGAGTTTATGCAACTGCCTCGAATCCATTAGTTTGTTTATTTTCTTTTGTATTTTCACAACCGAAACTAAAGTAAGGTGAAGTCCAATGTGCGGTGTGCACATAAAGTTATTTATTTTTTATGAAACTACTTGGATCTAATAATTGATAGGTACCTATACTATATGTGTTTCGACTCAAGATTTATTGAACTTCCATAGGTAGATGATGCTACATTCATATTATCACATACATATATTGTTGTGTTGGGTAAAGGTTCGGGACAGAAGGGCCAATTCCACCTACGTCCGAATTGGTGGCTGAGTTTTCGCTGGTGCGCCGCTCAGCGGCGGTCATACGGGGGGGGCCATAGGGGCCATGGCCCTCCCCCTAACAGATCCGTCACACATGATTATTTTATCACGTCTTCTTTAAAGAAAAATTATATGAGACTATTAGATTAATGGATACACTTAATAAGGTATAATGCAATTAAATCTGATTTTCTCTTATGTCTTTCTTGGATCTTCTTTTGTCTTTCGTCTCCTGATTGAAAAGAAAGTAATAAAATTTTGAATATAAATATGTAATCAATCTTATGGTTATGTTAAGGGTTGAGTTTTACTTTATTATTTTTTAATAATAAAGTATTTATGTACTGTTTCAAACTAATTTTGAAAAATTTTGATTTGGATTATTCTAGGACAGTTTTCATTAGGTATTCTATTAATTTTCCAATATCTGGATAAATTTGAAATCTACTCAGGTAAAAAGGATAGTTCAAATCCTAGTTAAAGCTAATAACTCCATATAAAAAATTCTAATTTTTTCACAGTACCCATCAAAAACAAAACTGCGTTTTAAGTTTCATGAAACGCTCCATACAAAAACAGTCGCTTAAACTTCAAAATGCTTCACAGCAGCGCCAACTTAAACTCAGGCCGCGCACATATGACAGTTCGTCATGAGAAATGCCTCGATTTTGCCTCGATTGGTGACGTCATGGCTCGATCTCCATACAAATTCGTAACTCATCGAGGGGAAATCGAGGCATTTTCGCTCTTTGAAAATTCAGTTGCGCGGCTTTTATCCAGAGGGCAATGTTCACAGTGCTTTATACAGAAACGGAGTGTTGCCATCTCCGTTATATATAGCTCCATGGATGTAGAGTTCGGATCATAATGCCCAATATTCAGTTTTACCAAATATGTATGATAGTAGAACTAATAAAAATTAAATATACTACTTTTCTGATGGTCTCAAAAAACAGCTAATTTACATCCAAAGATTTCAAATTGGATTTGGCGAAATCTCGAAATTTTTATAAAAACTCTTAAAATCTACTAGATTTTTCATACATATACATCTGTCTGTTTGTGCTTCTAAATTTTGTAGAAATCAAGACCGGCATCGACTTCTACTAAAATCAAAAATTATTTTCACTAAGCTTTGGAATCAATTAATATTATTTTCTAGCTCCTGCTATTAAATTTCCTATTACTTAAAGAGTTACAATCATAAAAAACAGGTTTAAATTTTTAATATCATACCATACAATCAGCTGATAAATTGAACGATTTTCAAGAAATGCCTTCAGAGCTATGTTAATGCTTTTTAATATTTTGTGCGCACCCTACCTCAGTCACGACATTCCAACAGAAATATTCGTCGTGACCCCTTGTTGAGGTTCGGGGCAAGGAGCTAACCGCTCGGGTTCACTTTAAATATGGCCTTCTAGCCCTTAATCATCGTACGGACCAAAAAAAACTTAATAAGGCCAAAAAAATAAACTGAAAAACTACGACAAAAGAAGTAACACAAGAAAATTAAAGTAAAAAAAAAATTAAAGAGACTCACCCCATTTTATATAAACGCTGCTTTCTCGATTCTTAATTCATTTTTTTGTTAAATTATTATTTATCTTATTTATTTATTTCGTCCCGTCCTTGTCTACTTCTGTCATTTTAATTCAATAATTTTAACTATTTAAATTTTTAATTCAATTGGTTTTACTTTCTTAGTAATAATACAGTATTGTTATTGATTCTCAAAAAAAAAAAAATTTGCTGCCCTCAAAATTTTTTTGTCCACGTTTCATGACTAGTAGTCACGAAAAAAGCAATAAAATTTTTCACTCCGTCTGTCCGTCGTACGCCGTACGTCGACCGCCAAAATCCTTATTATTAAAATTTTGTCTAGGAATAGACTGGGTAGACCCCTTGAATTGACACTATTTTCAGGGGTGGGGGTGTGAGGGGGAAGGTGGGGGAAGCGTTTTAGACGAACAGTTTTGGTTTCTAGATCTCAGCAACCACTCATCTTAGGAGACTGAAACTTAGAATTTCTATAAAGCTTTGATAGTGGACCCATTTGCAAAAAAATTGATGATATGGGTGAAGGGGTGTAGGAGTGGAGGGGGAAGCAATGCGTCCGAAACGCAAAAAAGTCGAGATCGACACATTCTAAAATCTATATCTCCTAAATTGTTAATAGCAAGCAACTAAAACTTAACAAATATCTGTAGTTATACTAGGAGAGTAGATTGAAAGAAAATTTTTGGGTGGGGTAGTGGCGTACGGGGGTGGGGGTTGAAATACTTAACATTACGATATCTCCCAAACATGTGGCAACAGAAAAACAAAATTCGGTTTGGATATAAAGCTTGATAAATAAAGATTGCTCAAAGTAAAATCTTTGAAGGGGGCGGGGGAGTACGTAAGTGGAGGGGATAAGAAATTTTTAAAAATAACACATTTCATATCTCAATAACAGTGTAAGATGGATGCTACAAAAATTTTTACCAGAAGTAGGCCTAATAGAACCCTAGTAGGGAAAAAAAGTTTGAGGGTGTGGGTGTAAAGGGTGAGGGTGGGGAAGGGTGAGACAGAAAAAATTCCAATGCTTATATCTTAAGAATCTATAGTGATAGGAAGCTGAAACTTGGTATTTAGATAGAGCTATAGTAGTGGCATGGTGGAAAAATAGAATTTTTTTAGGGATAGTATGGTACGGTGATGGGGGGTGTTTTTCCTAACTTTAGAACGGCCTATGCTAAGAAGTGGAAACTCGGTTCATAAATGTAAATTAACTAGAAAAGTAATTCTGATAAAAAAAAATTCGAATATTCATTGGCGTTCAGAAGAGGGGGCAAAAAAATATCAGTTAATATAAAATGCATATATTTTCACGATTTTCGTCATATCTACCAGGTCTTTCGAAATATTGAATTCATTTTTATTCTACGGACTCTTCATATGAATACCTAGAATTTGTTTTGAAGATTTTTTGAAATTCGACCCCTAAGAGGGTGTAAACTGGTTGTATACTTTTTCATGAATTCAACCATGTTTCTCAGGCCTGATCAGATATCGAATATCTTTTCACTTCCCCAGGCTTGTTTAATAATCACTTTTTTTTAATTTTTGTTTTTTTCAACCTCTAGACCGCTTCCCGGTATATGACCCAATTATTTAATTCATATGTTACACCCTTTTCTAACCGCTTCCCGAACTTTTTGTTAGGTTTTCAGTCACATAGTAACATACACCGCATCCCCGAATTAAACGCGGTCTGAACTTCTGCCGGAAAAATAATAAAGTTGCGCCCAGACTGTTGGCAGATTTTTTTTTTTTTTTGTTTTTAAATATTTATTATGTGTTCATGTTATTTTTATTTTTGTATTTCCAATTTTGAATCTTAGTATTTATATAATTTATTTTAAAATACGTTTTAATTTGTTTTTTCTAATTCATTTGTTCGATTATTTTTTTTTTTTTTTGGATAAGTTATATATATTTAAATTTATTTTCGTTAATTATTTGTTTTTTTTTTTCTCTTCTGCACTCATTTACTCCACTCATTCACTTTGTTTTCTGTCACACCATTAGAGCGACATAATCAAGAACTCAATTATTGAGTTTGTCGCGGATTTCAATTATTCTCAAGTATGACGTGGCGCAAGATATAGCGACTGGGTTAAGATGGGGCTCGTTGATATCAGTGTCGTTGGGATGTGAGTTGACGGTATTGAACCATCAACGAGGCGATAACATAATTGCACAATTTTCGTGTGTAAATGTCGAATTGCATGTTTCTTCTTTACGTGATATTTCGAGAGGAAAGTACCAGACGTTTTAATAGAAGAGAGACGATGATCCTTTCGCGTGTGGAGTTTTGGTTCGTCGACGAGTCGTTTGGGAAGCTTATCGTGAGGTGTGTACCAGCAAAACGAGATTTGCATAGTCAATGCCTTTTCCATAATACCTATTCTCCAGTGTGTCCCGAATCGAAATTAGGTCCCAACTCGTGACCTGCGGCATCATTTGTCGTAGCGTAACACCCGCCGTAGGTTCTACGATAGTTGCGACCGTAAAAAAAATGTGTGAAGTCGATTTTTCTTATTTCCAAGGTAGACTAAAATCTCCTCAAACCTACTGAGCCAGCAGTATCGAGACCCAGAACCAAAAGCGCAATTTTCACCGCCACCCCGTTAGCAAGAGCCCCAGTGTGCCCCTTGATGATTTCGTACGAATAGTTACCGTATTTGATTCTTTCGTATTTCGTGCACCCGAACAACGCGTCAGCTCTTCGAAAAATCTATTCACAACCTCCCAACGACTGATTACATAACCTCGAATTATAGCACCTTGTGATTTATGACTTCACATTTTTTAAGACCGACCGAGAAGGTACGTCGTGCGGTGCAAATTTCGCGAATTGGTGCCACGGGGCCTCTTGTCCGGCGGTGGCACGTAAACAAAATATCACCCGAAATTCGAGTTAATGCTACAAAAAAAAAATCCCGCCAAAATCTTGTTGCTGCTGCGCGTGCTGATTCTCAACAACCGAAATTTCACCTGTTTCCCGCACCTTTGAGTGGAAATTACACATGCAACCGGATCGTTTAACCTCGCGTTACACTTTCGAGTAATTTCCGACTTAGTAGCAACGCGATTCGGACTGAAACGCAGAATCGAACTTTTTCTTTGCCGTCAGCACTTGGTGCGGTGGTAAAAAAAATCCGTCTCTTTCTTTTTTTTCTGCTTTCGGCCTTCACCGAATAACCGTAGAATCTTCGTTCGGTTTTTTGTGTGTGTGTGCGCAGGTTGGTGTCAGGGTTGGCAAATGCGGCAACAGTGGCGCACGCAATCACGAGCGAAATTTTATTGCTGCGTTTTGGGCGACACACAACAACATAGGCGGTTCGCCGTTGGTTTCCCAGCGCCGAACCGACTAAAGAAAGTCGTCGCCCTTATGTAGTAGTCTCGTGCGCACGACTGAGTGCCGGGCAATAGGTGTTGTACCCCTCGGATCACTGCCTAGGATCCTTGGAGTGGTAAATCCCCAGACGTTTGCCGCCTAGATCCTCCAATTCGTATCGTGAGTTGCCTAGCACACGATGAATCCTGCACTTGAGGAACTTCTTCGCCAGCTTGGCGTTATAATTCTGCGCGGCTGTGGACAAGGAAAAATTTCTTCGGAATACTTCTTGACCTACACAAAATTGTGTTTTAGCAGCACGCAGATTATAACGCCTTCTACTGTCCTCATGTGCGACCCTTATTTTCGTCTGCGCCAGTTGCCTCACGATAGGAATTCCCTCGCGAGGTCGAAGCTGTACATTTGACTCTCCCAACGCTCGCAAGTGCTTCAGCAGTTCGTAGTCCTTCCCGTGCAACATCATGTGATTTCCAAACAAGACCTGATAAGGAGAAAATCCAGTGGCTTGGTGGAGTGAGCTCCGAAGGGCACATCCAATTTTGCTTAGACTCTCATCCCATCGTGTTTGGTCATCAGTGATGAATGCTCGAATTCCGGTCAGGATGGACTGGTTGACACGTTCCGAAGCATTCGCTTGCGGTGAGTAGCTCGGGGTGTACAGGTGTACACATTCGACCTAAATTGAGAGCCGTTATCGAAGAGGATCGTCTCAGGTGTTCCAAACATATGGAAGACCTGCCCCTCGAAAAAGTTGGTGATCTCTTTAGCAGTGATCCGCCCCAAAGGATGTAGCAGGGGAAATTTAGTGAAATGATCCAAGCCGATCAAGACAGCGATCTTACCCCGTTTGGTACGCGGATATGGTCCAAGTTCGTCAATATAAAGATGTTGGAATGGCTGATCAGTCTGGAACGGTTCTCCCATAGGCGCTCGTAGAGGTCTGTTCGGGTACTTTGTCTCTTTACAAGTGTCGCACGCCAGATTGTAGGTGCGTACTTGTGCAGCCATTCCGGGCCAGTACAAAAATCGCCTGACTCGCTCTAGGGTTTTGGCATAACCACCATGGACCGTGGTGTCTGCCTCGTGCGCCTGAGCAATCGCAGCTGACGTAAGACTCGATGGAATCCATAACTTCCAGGCCCTGTCTTCGGCAATCGGGTCACCGTTGTGAGGCTCTGTGCGCTTGTACACGGAACGCATACGTCAAAGAGCCGATCGGCGTTCGCATCGACAGTGGACACTAGTTCTTTATATTCATTGCCAGAGAATTCTGGAGAGTCCATGTCCACCATCGGTGCCACGTCGATCAGCGCATTTAATCCCTCTTCGTATACACGAGAGAGAGCGTCGGGTACAACGTTCAGGCGCCCTCGTCGATGCTCGATTGTGAAGTCGTAACCTTGGATTTTTAAACTCCATCTTGCCAACCGTCCTTGTAGGTCTTTCTGCGACATGAGCCATTTGAGACTTGCGTGATCTGTAATGACTTTGAACGCAGTCCCTTCTACATAGGCTCGAAATTTTTTCACGCTCAACACAGCTGCATAACACTCGAGTTCGGTTACGCTGTAGTTGCGTTGAGCGGAATTGAGCTTCTGTGACATATACGCCACTGGAGATTCCGATCCGGTTCGTTTTCCTGGAAGAGAACGCTACCCACACCTGACTTACTGGCATCGCATTGAATTACGAATGGCCTCTGAAAATCTGGATTGATTAATAGTGGGCTTTCATCAACAAGTCTTTCACTAACAGGAAGGAAGTTTGTGCCTCTGTAGTCCAAGCAAACTGGTTGGACTTCTTTAGAGTGTCTGAAATTGGTGAAACAGTAGCAGCAAAGTTGGGAACGAATCGTCGATACCAGCCTGCCATGCCAAGGAAGCGGCGAACTTGACGTGCGGACTTAGGCGAAGAGTAATCGACAATGGCTGAAACTTGGTTGGATCAGTTTTCAAGCCTCCTTCTCCAACGATGTATCCGAGATACTTCACCTCTCTCAGACAAAACTTGCTCTTGTTGACGTTAATTGTTAGGCCAGCCTTTCGCAAACAATCTGCGACTTCAGCCAATAAAATCAAAGGAGTATCGAAATCTTCCGAAATTAACAGCAGATCGTCCAAATATACAAATACCTGCTCCTTCAGCTCGGGTAAGATGGCTTTGTCCATCAAACGACACATCCTTTGCGGCGCGTTGCATAACCCAAAAGGCATGCGAGTGTAGTGGTATAGAGGCCGGCCAGGAATGGTAAACGCAGTGTACTCCCTGGATTTGTTCTCGAGAGGAATCTGCCAAAAGGCGTCTTTGAGGTCCAGGCTGGTAATAAAATTGGCTCGCGGCAAACGACTTAAGATACCGTCAATGTGTGGTAATGGATATGCATCCTTCTTCGTCACACTATTGACTTTGCGCGAGTCCAAACATAGCCTGACCTTGCCTGGCGAGCTCAGGCGAGCTCCATGCACTCTGGCTGGTCTCTATAACGCCAAGTGCTCTCATGCGATCGATCTCTTCATATAAGAGTTTTGAATCGCAGGAGACACAGGATAATGACGCTGTTTGATGGGACTTGCATCACCAACGTCTATACTATGTTGTTCGACGTTGGTCACACCGGATCCGTATACTTCGTACGATGGAAATTTGGACTTTACCATTTCCAACCTCTTTACATTTGTGGGCGTTAAATGGTGGGCATCCGGAGCTGTCAATTGCGATGCAGTATCGGGAGTATCGACCACGCTGATGATGCTAGGAGCTAGTTGGAGTGATCGCCAGAAATCTACCCCTAGGTACAATTCCTGCGACAGGCTCGGCACGATGTAAAGTGTAATTTGCTTGGTACTACCGCGAAAAGTAATTTCGGTATCTACCGTGCCCAATATTTTCTGTGCAGCACCATCAGCGGTCTTCACCTCTTGACAGACCGGTCGATACTTCAACTGTGCATCATGGAGGCGTTGTAGGGAGTTTGCCCCCAGGCAACTGATGCTCGCCCCACTATCGAGTAGTCCTTCAACGTCCACTCCGTACAAGGATACCACGGCGTACGGACGTATGTCCAACGGATTGGTAATGATGGTAGAGACAATTGCTTTCTTCTTGGCCCTCACCATCCTCCAGAATGTACGCATGCGCAAGACTGATTTTTTGCGACTTGTTTCGCTTGTCAGCTCGGTTATTTCGTTCGCACGAGCGCTTGAAACAGTGTCGAAAATTCGTCTTCGCGCCTCCGCATACTCCTTCAAACGTTGATGGTACAGTTTATAAGGATGGGGAGCACTTCGTCTTGAATCAGTTGGTTCTTCTACTGCGACAGGCTGTAAATGATCCGGTACCTTATCCACGTCTGTTCTCTTCTGCAGAATCGTGATCGGGGATATTAAATGCTTTGAACTATTTTGGGGATGATTTTACTCTACTAGGGTGTACTTAATTGGGTAAAAATGTTTGGGTAGGTATGTTGAAATCGGGGGAGGACTCTAAAGGGGTATTCAAACGTGGTAAAATGTTTTTATTTGGGATATCTAAGTCAAATGGGGATTGGGAAAAGATTCTCTCTCTACTCGAATCGTTTACTGCAGTCGGGCTTGATGATTTGACGTTGACGGGCGGTGCGGTCCCGCTAACCTTTCGTCCCTCGTTCCGTTTTTTGTCATGCTGCGAGTGCATTTTGGCTTAGTTACATCAGCCTTACCGCACCCGTAGCAAAAGATCGTTCTTGGTGTTACTTCGCAATCCCTATACCCATGCCCTTCCTGTCTGCAATTTCAGCAGGAGAGAGAAGTTGAAACTGCAGCCACATCTGCGTTCACGACTTCTTCTTCCGCTTCAACATACAACGGCTGATCCAGCTCGTGGACTCGAGACTGCTGCCAAGCTGTTAAGCGAGTAGCTCTCCTAAATTCTTCGAACCTGGTCACCAGCGATCGAAGTTCGGACAGATTTCGCGTTTCGTGAAAACAAATTTGCTGCTAGGTGTGTCCCAAAAGATTACTGCGAATCAGGTCGACAAATTCTGATTCCGGCATATGCGTCCGTAGCAGGGTGCGCAAAACCGTCAAATTCTGGTCAAAGGATAAATACGATTCGTTGGGAGCTTGGCGCCTCGCCAACATCTGCTTTCGTACCTCCCAATCGGAGCTACGTTCACCCCAAGCTTGCAAGAACGTCGCCTTTAATAAATCCCAAGATGTCTCTACGTTCGACCTCCTCCATAACCAATACCATTGGTTTGGTCTACCGTCTAATAGTAGATGAAAGTTCTGGGCCAACAGATCCATGCGTCCGCCCAGATCCCCCCTAGCTAAGGCTTCGGCCCTGAAAACTAGTTCTTCCGCTCGCAATGCTTGGGAGTCGCCATTAAATCTTAAACGCCAATGGCGAATGGGACTTCCAAGATTGCGGGTTCTCATGTTTGGGCCGTTGCCATTGCGCTCGCCCATCTGAGCGGTCGCATGGGTCGGTCGGCCCCGAACATGCACAGACTCATTCCATGCATCATATGACGTGTTGATGGTGGTGGAGGTGGCAAACCTGCGTTGGGCGGTTGTTTTTGTAACTGCTGTGTCAACTCTTCCCTCAAAACTGTGCGTATCAATCGCACTAGGTCGTCTACTCCCGGTAAATTGATACCAATCGCCGGTGATCCGACTATACGTGCTTGTGGTTCATCTCTAACTTCTGATCATCTCACACCTCTTTCTCTTTCCACTCTATCAGTTTCTAATAAGCGATTTGGGTTTGGATCGTCCATTAAGGTGCGCTCTGGGACCATTGACCCGTCCGGGGCATAAAATGGTCGTCCGCCACCTGCCTCGTGTGATACCTCTGGATTTAACCACAAGGGTGACGTATCATCAATTGAAGGTTCTGCGGCCTGTGCCCTCTTTTTCCCGCGTGTGACTGGGCCCGGTTTAGCGATCGCGCCCACTACGCCCAAAGCGGACCAATAGTCCCGAGGACCCAATTTCTGCCGACAGTTTGGACAGTTATTGTTATTGGCTATCCAGGCTTCAAGACAATGTCTCTGAAAGCTGTGATTACATTTCGTCTTTACTTCCTGCTCAGGTTCTACAGCCTCCTGGCAAGTTGTACAAACTACTTCTACCCCTTTGAATGGTGAATGAGTAATCGGCATGATGAAATATTCGATTTAGCTCCAACCGAATACAGAGTCAACAGATGGTTACATGAGTGAGAACGCGGTAAAATGATAAATTGAATGGTTGTGTTACTGATAGGTGAGTGTGATACTTAATGAATAACTGTGTGAAAGGTATTGTATTTTAGAGAGATACCAAAATTTAATTATTGAGTGAATGTATTCTATCGAACGACTGTGCACTCGATGAATGACTTCTTGTGTATGCGGTATTGAATCAAAAGAATTGAATGAATTTAGAACGACTATGTGATTAAGTGATTGATACTGAATTGCTGTATGGATGTGCTATTGAACAAATACGTGATTGATCGACTGTATAAGTGAGTGATTGTGTGCTGGTATGAATGTATTTATGTATCTATTCAAAACGTTGAATCGAATGAACAAACGCATGTGTAGTTTGAACTTTGAATGAATGATTGAACGTATTTGAATTTTTGACCAAAAAAAAATGTGTGATCGAATAATTGAATGAGTGCGCTACTATCTCTACCTGAGTGTGTAACTGATCACAAATTGAGTATTCGACGAATGTATACAAGAAAAAAAAAATCCAATCGATTAAATGAGCGAATGAATGAGTTTCTGATTGTACGATTTAGACATTTGTATGAGTGAACGAATGATTGTTTTTTTTTTTCCTGTATGATTTAAACGATTGAATAAGTGAATGAACGTTTTTTAAAGAAAATTTAATGTCCGTGCAAATCGTTGAATGAACGCGTGGATTTACTGATTACTGAATACTTGTGTGAAAATTACTATATGACTGAGCTATTGTATGAATGAGTGAATGAATCAAAATTGCGATGTACGAGTAAACGAGTGCCAAATGACTTTAAGCAAACTTTATCGAACAATTGAAGCAATACAATCGAGTGAATAACCAATCGAACGAATGCTTGACTGTATAGCCGAATAATTGAGTGTATGATCGAATGAGTGAACAAAAAAAAATATGATTGACTGCAAAAATATTATCTATCAAATGAATGAATAATTGAATGTATGTATTCGTAGCTTGACTACTTGAGTGAATGATTGCACGAAATAAAAACCAAATGAGTGATTAAATGCGTGTGTATCGTTACGTCTAAATGACTGTTTAAAACAAAATTTGAGTATCGAATGCTAGATGCGGTATGAAAAAAACCGAACGAACAATTGAATGATTGCTTGTTTATATATAAAACGAATGAACGATCGAATAAATGTATAATTGCATAAATGAATGTGTGTATGCTTGAACGAATGAAGCAAACGAATGATATGTGTATACTTGTATAGATTCAAAAAAAATGAACCCTAACGTTTCGCCCTTTTCCCCTCCACTCTATGCAGAACAAATCGCGAAGCCGATCTTGCTCTTTCTCGACCCATCAGGAAAATCTGGATCGCGATAAAATTTCAACAATAAAAAAAAATGGGGAGAAATTAGCAAAACAAAATATATCAAAAAACAGCAAACAACATCTACGTTAAATAATCGTCAAAAGACTTAAAAAAAAACTCTAATTACCAAAAAAAAAATACTACGTTATTTTAAAAAAATAACTACGTAAGAAGGTACTTTAAAAGGAAGGATAAGGAAATAAGGTACTTTATTGAAATTTCGACGAAATTTCCCATCTTCAAACTCACCAATATCTTACAGGTATTGGTCCCGATTGTCTGACGACACGCCCGCCAAGACAAGGCATGCCCAGCACTTAAAAGGGTACCTGCAAGACAAAAGTGGAATCAATTCAGAAAATTAAATCTGTCACAACTCACATCGAATCAATCCTACATACAGACAATGTGTTCCTTTTCTATGGAACCGAATTGGCGCCTGAAGGTTGCCAAGACGGTTCGTCAATAGGTCCGTTCCACACTGCCTCCATACAAGATTGGCCAGATGATTGGCTGTTGAAAAATCGACAAAGCTTGTACCACTTGAACTGTTGCCGTTCAGGCGAAAAATACTGTCGGAGAACGACGAAATTAAGTCCTTTTGCCCATCAACTTCTTGCACGGAATTTTTCCGAACTCGCGCGTGTTGACGGGCTACGCTTAGTGAACAAAGCGTAGCTTAAACTAGCCCCACGTTGGGCGCCATTTGTTGTGTTTTATGCCTTGGAAAAATTATTTTGACTTTAAAAAGTCAAAATAATTGAATAATGGGTAAAGGTTCGGGACAGAAGGGCCAATTCCACCTACGTCCGAACTAGTGGCTGAGTTTTCGCTGGTGCGACGCTCTTGCTGGCGGCCGGGACTAGCTACGGCACTGTGGGAGTACTTGCTACAACTCAGACCATTAAACCCTTGGCCTGTACAACCAAAAATTATCAGCGCCGACTTATCCAAGGGAATCAAAAAAAATTGGGATTATTTTCCCAATAGGTCGTGAAAGACCAAGAAGCGGTTGGATGGCGCGGCTCCGCGATTTGTCAGGGTGCTTAGGTGTTTGTAGCGCCCTGCTCTGCCCACCCTACCTCAGTCACGACACTCCAACAGAAATATTCGTCGTGACCCCTTGTTGAGGTTCGGGACAAGAAGCTAACCGCTCGGGTTCACTTTAAATATGGCCTTCTAGCCCTTAATCATCGTACGGACCAAAAAAAACTTAATAAGGCCAAAAAAATAAACTGAAAAACACAAAGACAGAAGTAACACAAGAAAATTAAAGTAAAAAAAAATTAAAGAGACTCACCCCGTTTTATATAAACGCTGCTTTCTCGATTCTTAATTCATTTTTTTGTTAAATTATTATTTATCTTATTTATTTATTTCGTCCCGTCCTTGTCTACTTCTGTCATTTTAATTCAATAATTTTAACTATTTAAATTTATAATTCATTTCTTTTTTTTTTTGTTTTTAAATATTTATTATGTAGGTATTCATGCTATTTTTATTTTTGTATTTCCAATTTTGAATCTTAGTATTTATTTAATTTATTTTAAAATACGTTTTAATTCGTTTTTTCTAATTCATTTGTTCGATTAATTTTTTTTTTTTTTTGGATTTCAATAATTCTCAAGTATGAAGTGGCGCAAGATGTAGCGACTGGGTTAAGATGGGGCTCGTTGATATCAGTGTCGTTGGGATGTGAGTTGACGGTATTGTACCATCAATGAGGCGATAACATAATTGCACAATTTTCGTGTGTAAATGTCGAATTGCATGTTTCTTCTTTACGTGATATTTCGAGAGGACAGTACCAGACGTATTAATGGAAGAGAGACGATGATCCTTTCGCGTGTGGAGTTTTGGTGCGTCGACGAGTCGTTTGGGAAGCTTATCGTGAGGTGTGTACTAGCAAAACGAGATTTGCATAGTCAATGCCTTTTCCATAATACCTATTCTCCAGTGTGTCCCGAATCGAAATTAGATCCCAACTCGTGACCTGCGGCACCATTTGTCGTAGCGTAACACCCGCCGTAGGTTCTACGATAGTTGCGACCGTAAAAAAAATGTGTGAAGTCGATTTTTCTTATTTCCAAGGTAGACTAAAATCTCCTCAAACCTACTGAGCCAGCAGTATCGAGACCCAGAACCAAAAGCGCAATTTTCACCGTCACCCCGTTCGCAAGAGCCCCAGTGTGCCCCTTGATGATTTCGTACGAATAGTTACCGTATTTGATTCTTTCGTATTTCGTGCACCCGAACAACGCGTCAGCTCTTCGAAAAATCCATTCACAACCTCCCAACGACTGATTACATAACCTCGAATCATAGCACCTTGTGATTTATGACTTCACATTTTTTAAGACCGACCGAGAAGGTACGTCGTGCGGTGCAAATTTCGCGAATTGGTGCCACGGGGCCTCTTGTCCGGCGGTGGCACGTAAACAAAATATCACCCGAAATTCGAGTTAATGCTACAAAAAAAAAATCGCGCCAAAATCTTGTTGCTGCTGCGCGTGCTGATTCTCAACAACCGAAATTTCACCCGTTTCCCTCACCTTTGAGTGGAAATTACACATGCAACCGGATCGTTTAACCTCGCGTTACACTTTCGAGTAATTTCCGACTTAGTAGCAACGCGATTCGGACTGAAACGCAGAATCGAACTTTTTCTTTGCCGTCAGCACTTGGTGCGGTGGTAAAAAAAATCCGTCTCTTTCTTTTTTTTTCTGCTTTCGGCCTTCACCGAATAACCGTAGAATCTTCGTTTGGTTTTTTGTGTGTGTGTGTGCAAGTTGGTGTCAGGGTTGGCAAATGCGGCAACAGTGGCGCACGCAATCACGAGCGAAATTTTGTTGCTGCGTTTTGGGCGACACTCAACAATATGTACATTTATTCCTGGAATGCGATTATTGCTTAGTTAATTAAAAAATCGAGTATATTCATACATATGTACCTATATAAAGCTTTAATCTGTGCTGTATGTACGAGTATGTCTTAACTATACATAGATGAAATGGAGAGTACCTAATATGATATTTTACGGTGAGATAATTAAAGTGTATACCAAAGCAAACTTACATAATTATTTGGATTGTTTTGAAGTATCCGAAATGACAATCCCACACTTGAGTAAACTGTAATAATTACCAGTGTGTATATGTATAGATAATAGGTAGCCAAGACAAAAGAATCCCACACAGGTCATAGGTTTATTATGTCTACTATTAGTCTGTCTAGCGAATTGATTTTTATAGTGACAGCGGCGAAGAGCTACTATCACTCTTTTCATACTCCTAATGAAATCATAGAGTATTATAGATTTAACCAATACTGGAGTTTGTAATGCATAGAACTAAGCCTGCTAGAAGCTTACAAAAGTCATTCAGATATGTGTCTAAGACAATAATTCATCATAACTCAAAACCCGACGTAAAAAGGAAACTTTTTGTAGGAATTAGTTGTCAGGACTTAGTTCATTAATTGGTAACATCCGTCAAGGGCTACGTTTAGCTGTCATACCAAAGTCCTTTAAACACGTGCTTACGAATATAAAACGATAACTTCAGAAAGATTTAAGCTGATTTTGAAATTTTGTATGCGTTGCTTTTATGGTAATTGCAGCTAGTGTGAATATAAATCAAATCCCATTAGTCCTTTGAGTAGCTGCCATGTGAGGAGGACGAATAAAAGTTCGAGTATATTGGGCCATGGTGGCCTGAATGCTCAATATTCGCTACACACCAAACACAACCAAAATCCTGTAAAAGTGTCCTAACTTAATTTACGGACCGCTCTATATTTCAAATTAATTTTGAGTGTAAGCAAAGTTCAAGGTGTACATCAGGACGGTTGGTCGAAAGTGCATGTCGGGTTCAAAACCCCCAGCACCGACTACGGGCTTTATCTGTATGCTGTGTACATGAGAGCTTTCTAAAAGCTCGCCATACATTTTTACGAAAATACATCAAAAACTAGGAAAAAGCTCGATGATTTTTATGTAAATTCAGTTCTTCTCCGATTATTAAGCTTTAAGCTTACCTCAAAATCACAGAAGTCGATAATTATGCAGAACATACGTTAACGTCAATTTTCAAAAGTCAACTGAAAAGCTATTCATAAAATATTTAAAAATGTCCACAATTTTTAAAGTAGCAATATTATTGTAAAGCGTTATTCGAAATCTCGAAGGATATCAATTTGTTTTAATTCGGAAAAAATTAAGCGATCTTTGCTTAAATAATACGTGCGAGGATGGTGGTCTACATTTGATTTGTTACTATGTAAGTTGAAATGTCTGTTTCTCTTTGCAGCATTTAATGTAATTTGGTTTTGAAAAACTATTTCCTCGATAGCTAAATCCAGGGAATGAATAATCGACGCTGATCAATGGTCACAACGGAATTCGAAACAAGTTTGCCGTTCGTTACAAGATTGCAAATATGTTACTCTTGGTATTTGTGGAATAGTATTTTGAAAATAATTCCTGTTTTTGGTTTTTCCTCAAATTCAGCACTGGAATAGGGATTTAGATGACATATGGCACGAGGGTATCTCAGACATTGTTCGATTGCCAAGAACAAATGTAATTTTATATGTAAATTAATTTAAATTTGGTTTTAGTTAATTCATTTCAAAGCGGTTTCTTTTCGATGCTGACAATGAAACAATTACAGGCTCAATGACTTATTCCTTCAGTCCAAAGTTGCCATGGAATCGGTTCGTTATATCGATTATGAGATCATGGTTGCTAGAAATTAACGAAATCAGCTCATTTGAGCAATTCCAAAAGTTAAAGTAATTTTGTTTAATTAAGAAGTTTTCTAAATTTCATATATGCAAGTTTTCATTAAAATTTGTACATTTAGACCAGCAACTATGACTGTACATACCCCGCTGCGCAATTCGTAGGATGTGCTTCTGCCAAGTAAGTAGTTAAGATGGCAATAAAAAGAAATGATTTAAAAAAAAAAACATTTTAATAAATGTAAAAAAGGTGTCGGGTCCAACAAAAAGTGATAATATCCACAGAGTCGGCTTTCTTTCTATTAAATATTTCTACTTACGCTTGTGTTCAAATTTGTTATATTCATTTTCTCAAGAAACCTTTCGCACTTATAGGCAAGTTGCGCCGCAGAGGCATGTTGAGTGTAAATTGCTTTTAACACAGCAAGGAACACTGCCAACGAGAACCGGGTTGCTATGGCCTGATGGGGTTAGACGTTAGAGTCTCGCCTCTCAAGGGTGAATGTAAACGCACCATTATATTGTCACAACGTCGAGAATGCACGTTCTTGCGCTTACGCAACTAATCCCTAGTAGCAACTCTGTTGATAATAACGAGAAGCTGTACCAGTTTATGCTTCAAAAAGGTGTCTATATGGTATATACGGCCGTGCAGGTGAGCCACTTTGACGGTTCAGCTAACCTTTTTTTAAACTTTATAATAGCAATGTTATGCCGTGACGTCTACATAGATATAGTCAAAGCAAAGTATTCGAATACGACCATAATACGTATACATGAAGAATCCAAAAATTGAAAAATTTGAAAGCTCGAAATTTGAATCGCGTATATGACAACAAGATGAGAAGATTGAAATGACAAATACCATAACCTGAAATCTGGTAAATTGTTACTCTTGAACAGGAATTTGAGCACCGCGTCCTGAATTACTTCTTTCTCTAGGCTATGTTTTCCAACAAAACAACTCTTCATAAACACAAAACGTCAAACGGCGTTGCCTTCGATCCGCGTTTACATGGGTAATGTCGATCCGATTTTGTTTCGATCTCGGTTGAGAAGTCTGTTCTGCGTCTACGTGAGATTTTAATAGGTTGAATATATAGGTACGTATTAATTGTCTGAAGCTATCTCGGTTAAGCGCCCATGTCCTCCAATTTGTGCATCTAATGCCGGTTTCCCACCAAACAGACAAGTAAAGTTTTTGTTTTGTTCATATTTTTGAAAGCACGGAAATCTAAAACACGAACTCGAATAAATCCAAGACACTGTTTCTACCAAACTGACAGTATTTTATCGCAGTTTTATTTTTGTTCTGATCCGTTTTCAACTGAGCGAACAAGTCGCACGGAAAACTTACTCTGTCTCAAACCAAAAAATGCAAACTGAACAAAACACAACTTCAGTGTTTCCACAAAGCGGACTCAGTTAGAAAACACACCGAACCCTTTTGAAGTAACCGCTTCTGATCGGGACACGAAAAACAGAACAGAAACAGTCGAAAAAAGCACGAGTTTGTAAAAAAATTATGAAAACTCGAGGTCTTGTTTTTTTTGACACGAGCTTTTGCTGAGTTTCTGTTTTGTCCGTTTGGTGGAAAACCGGCATAAGAAGCATTTTACAATCTGCATCAACTGAGTCCTCGTATCATATCCACGGTTTTAGACTGTCTTTGGCCCTGAACTGTACCTTTCAGTGTGCATTTGGGAATCCTTTCATCGTCCATTCGCTCCACATGACCTGCTTATTGTAGCTTACGAAATTTTATAAGAGTTGAGGACTCATTGCTGTCATTTAGTGACTTATTCTCTTACTGGTCTCAAAATTCTTGGTATTTGTCGTCTATCTATTTTTTCAGATGCTTGGGTGAGAGTACACGTTGCACTTAGCACAGCTCTTATTAGCACAGGTCTTATTCACACAGGTCTTATTATGCTCTTGTATATGCGAAGTTTGCTCTGCATGTGCAGTTTTTTTTAGATTTTAAGATCGGAAGGACAGTGAAATATCATCTTATTTGCTAGTGTGATCCGTTGTTTTATACCATTGATACACTGGTGGTATACTTTCCAGTGTGGTATGATCATAATATAGGAAACTAGATATGGTGATACATCAACAGTAGGTAGTATGCATTGACAGCAGCTGTTTATCTGCCATTCTGGTGGTTATGTTCATCAAATGTCATTTCATTTGTTGGAAGTCTTATTTAGCAGAACATCCACAGGCTGGAAAGTGGCGCTGCTTACGTGGTATACCAGATAAAATTATCGCATCTGTATACTACGAAGTGACGTCAAAACCACGATTAAACTAGGTTATTTATCTAGTAAAAGCGTGATATTGTGCGATACATTTATGGTATTCACGATACCATGGTACGTATACCAGCAATGTATCCATGGCATTAGAACCAAAACATTGAATCTTTTCTCTTAAAAATTTTTCGTTTGTGCGATCATCTGCTATTCAAATTTTGCATTCATACGTTCATCAGCTAGTACAATTTTGCGTTCGTACAATTCATTTGGAGCAGTTTCGATTTGCGCTCCCACGGCGCCGAAGCGCTTGGTGCTGATTTGATTGTGTGCTGAAAGAGCTCAGAACATGATTTCTATACAATATAAAAAGATAGACATGGAGCGAAATCGCGCCGTGAAAAATTGTTGAAAATTGTACCGCTACACACGTACGGACGCAGAATTACGACGGCGAGCGGTTGGACGAACTTTTCGGTGTGTTTCGGTACAATTTTAAAATGTTGACACCGAACTTCCGCCGCTAGCGAAGTTCGTCTCAATTGTGTTTATACCATTAATTAGTTTAAATCAAACGAGTAAATGAGAATTTGTTATTCGACTCTTTCAAAATTTTTGTGAAAAAATTGGAGGGAAATTGCAGGTAAATGGGAATGAAAAATTTTAATGTTTCGAGTGTTTAAAAGTACAATTAATACTACGATGTTTCCAGGACAACGAAAGAAGCCTTCTGGCTGGGAATATAAGCAAAGGAAAAAGGCACGAGATGCAAAAGCAAAACATCAGGAAAGTAGCTTAAAAAAAGAGTGCGGGAAATTTAAATGAAGTTGTTAATTCTTCCATGTCTGCTTCCACTTTACTTTTGCACCTTAAGGGATTTACTCACTCGGAAACCAAAAAAAAAAATAATTTTTTTTAATACTTTATTAATTTTCTGCATTTAATTCTAAAACAAACTATTATTTTGGTATTATGTATGCATTTTAATATGTATTTTGAAAACAGAACCAATGTCATCTGTGTGTTTTGTAACAACACATTGTTACATTTTTCACTTTGCGATTACTAGAAAAAAAGAGTAAGAAAAGGAAGCGAGGGGTTCTGGACGTGGAAAGAAAAAGAGTTGACAGGAGATTAAAAAATCAAATCGAGGAGATTGTAATGAAAAATTGAATTGAAATATCAATAAACCGATGTAATTATTTGCGATGGAATTAGAGTATAATTAAAATAAGAGCGTTTTAATTAGTAGAAATAATTGGAAGTGATTTACAGGAATCCCAAACGAACTGGAAAAACGTCACAATATGTATATAAAAAAAAATCAATTTGGAGAAAAAACCATTGAAAAAAGATTAAAAGTGAACGATTTTAGTTTTTTCGCTCTCCTGAAAAATTTTTTTTCTTTAATTTTTTTCACAAATGTTCCTTTTTCTTGAAACTGATTAGAGACATCAAAATGATTTTTTTTGGTTAAAGATAGAATAGTATATTAGTATTTATACTAGGTAGGTAGGTAGGTACACGTGGCTGTCCGTGAGAACACGGACACACTTAGACCTAAAAGGTCCGTTGTGATACCACAGGATCTTCGACTCCGGTCCTACTCGTCGAACCATTTAGAGCTTATAATAAAGCGTTGGATTCTCGCGACCTCCAATGTGGCAAGTTCCCCAAGCCAGTTGAAGAAGTACGCTCCGAGATGAGCTTTCCTTCTGACGGACAGAGCTGGACAAGTGCAGAGAAGGTGAAGGACTGTCTCCTCCTCCTCCTCCTCGTCCTGGCAGCTTCTACAGAAGTCGTTTGAGAAAAGTCCAAGCCTTTCTGCATGCCGACCTATAAGACAGTGTCCGGTTAGGACACCGACTGTTTTGCTGATGTCCGCCCTCTTGAGCAGAGTCAGCCTTTTAGAACGATTAAGATCCAGCTTTGGCCAGATCTGTCTCGCAGTGTGACATGTTGTACCCTCCGACCATCTTGAGTTGGTTTTCTCAATTGAGTCCAGTCTCAGTAGCAGTTTACATGTGGAGAGAGGCACACCCAGGTTCTGATATACCGGCGAAGTATGAAGGGTGGTGCCGCGCCGAGCGAGTTCGTCAGCCATACAGTTCCCTGGAACATCCATGTGTCCTGGCACCCAGCACAGAAGAATATTGAACTGTTCGGCCATCTCCTTAAGAGATGATCTACATACGGCGACCTTTGATGTTGTCGAGGTCGATTCCAGGGATTTTATCGCCGCTTGGCTGTCTGTGAAAATGCTAATATCCTAAGTAGATATTACATTACACCTCAGCCAGGACAGGGCCTCCTTGATCACCATAAGCTCCGCCTGATAGACACTACAGTGGTCCGGAAGGCGGAAAGAGCTGCTAATATTAAGCATTTCAGAGAAAACACCTCCACTTACCCCGTCTTCAGTTTTGGAGCCGTCCGTATATATGTGGGCGGACTCTTTCTTCGTTCGTACCAAGTCCCTTTCCCACTCTAGGTGGGTTGGAATGGCTGTTGAGAAGTTTTTATCGAAGTCATAACTGGGAGGGGTGTAGTCGGTGTTTTCAGGAATGTTGAAGTGACTCAAAATTGTTGAGTGGCCTGCACATATGTCAGTCCACAATGTGGAGGCCTTTAGCCGAATGGCTGCACTGGCTGCCATTTGCTTGCCAAAGATGCCTAAGGGTGGCAGACTGAACAGCATGTCCAGTGCTGCGGAGGGAGTTGTTCTCAGAGCTCCGCTGATGCATATGCACGCTGTTCTTTGTACCTTTCCCAGTGTGGTGCGGTTAGCCGCTTTGTCTAAGGCCGTCCACCAGGCAACAACACCGTACATGAGTATCGGTCTGATGACGGACACGTAGAGCCAATGAACTATCCGGGGTTGCATACCCCATTTATTGCCAATGGCCTTTTTGCATGAGTAGAGCGCAACTGTTGCTTTCCTTACTCGTTCCTGAATGTTAGGTTTCCAGTGAAGCTTCCTGTCCAAAATAAGACCCAAGTATTTTGCACTATCGATGAAAACTAGACTGGTACCATTCAGAGAAGGAGGGTCTACGTGAGGAATTTTGTATTTCCTGGTGAAAAGGACTAATTCTGTTTTGCATGGGTTCACGCCCAGTCCGCATTCAGAAGCCCAATTAGAAAGAATAGAGAGAGCATTCTGCAATATCTCACTCAGTGTGTTTGGGTGCTTCCCCGAGACGGCAATTGTAACGTCGTCGGCATAAGCAATCACTTTGCAGCCCGCCCCTTCTACTCTCAATAGTAGTTTGTTGACCACTAAATTCCACAGAAGAGGGGAGAGTACGCCACCTTGTGGTGTACCTCTGCTGACAAACCTTCGAGAGGAGGACTCGCCCAGCTTTGTGTTCACAATCCTGGATGTTAACATCAGATTGGTCAGCGCGCCAAGCGAGGACTCCACTTTCAGGGTAGAAAGTGCGTCAGTGATTGCCTCTGGTCTGACGTTGTTGAAAGCCCCCTCGATATTAAGAAAAGCAACCATGGTGTATTGTTTAATGCTAAGAGATTTCTCAATGGAGCGCACGAGCGAGTGTAAGGCCATTTCGACAGACCTCCCCTTCCAGTACGCGTGTTGTGATGATGATAGCAATCGCTTGTCCAGATTGTCGCGGATGTATACATCCATTAGTCTTTCCAATGTTTTTAGAAGAAAGGATGATAGACTGATAGGTCGGAGATCCTTAAGACATACATGAGAGCTTTTTTCCCGCTTTAGGTATGAAAACCACCCTAACTTCCATCCATGTTGTAGGGATGTAGGTTAGATCCAGACAGCCTTTCAGTATAACCTTCAGCCAAGGCAGAATTATATCCGAGGTCTGCTATATATCAGCGGGAATAATTCCATCTGGTCCCGCAGACTTGAATGGTTTGAAGCCCTCTATCGCCCAGAGGAGCTTGGTCTCTGTTATAAGAGCATCCGAGTTGAACGGTGCATGGTTTCTTGTAATGCCTACCCGCTCCGGTTCAACGTGCGAGCTACCAGGGAAGTGGGTGTCTAGAAGAAGATCAGTGGTTTCCCTGCTTGAGGTAGTCCAAGATCCGTCCGGTCTCTTCAGGTAGCATGGTGTGGTTGGATTTTTGGAGAGAATTTTACGGAGCCTCGATGCCTCGGAGGAACCTTCTATCTCACTACAGAAGACTCTCCAGGAATTACGTTGCGCCTTTCTCAGTTCGTATTTGAATTTGCGAAGTGATCCTTTGTAGGAGTCCCAGTCGCAAACGTCTTTGGTGCTCTTGGCTTTGTTGAACCATTGCCTACAGCACTACTTAAGAGCCCGAGTTCTGCGTTCCACCATGGCGGCTTATGTCTCCCTCTTGGCCTGCTCTCAGGACAAGAGTTCGACATTGCCTCGTTTAGGGCGCGCGTTAAGGTGGTAACCAGACCGTTGAGATTAGTTGAGCTACTCGGTTCGAGTGGCGGTGTGTGTGGGAGTAAGCCGCTAAGAGTTTCCCTGTATTTGACCCAGTCGGTCCTCCTGTAGTTTCTAAAGGCCGATGGGATAGGTTTGTAATCTTTCAGATTAAATTGGAGGTAGTAATGATCCGAGAAGGAGTTTTCTTCAGAGACCTTCCAGTTGCTAACCATGTGTGAAATGTTATCGAAAACCAGCGTGATGTCAAGAACTTCTTGTCTATTCCTGGTTATAAAGGTGGGCTCTTGCCCTGTGTTACATAGAAGGAGGTTAGTGCTTAAAAAGTAATCAAAAAGCGATTCCCCTCTATCGTTTGTGTCGGTGCTACCCCAGACTGTATGATGCGCATTTGCATCACACCCCAGGATGACACCGGTATTGAGCTTACTAGCTTCAGCGATAAGATCGCTCATGATACTCGGTGGTAGTGGGCCCTGATGGTCGTGGGCCAGATAGGCCGAGATCAGCCAGTGAATCTTATTATTCAGTTCAAGGCTTACTGCGACGATATCAGAGTCACTGAAGCTGTGTAGCAGAAATATATTTAAACTGTTTTTTGCAAGAATGCATGCTCTTGGCTTGCCGTAATTCCTTGCATAGAACAGAGTATAGTTTGGGGTCTTGAGGCCAGTAACCACGTCATTCACAATCCATGGTTCCTGGATCAAGACAAGGTCTTCTCCATCCCTGCCTAGACGGAGAAGAAGGGAGGCTGATGCCGTTTTCGAGTGATTGAGGTTAATCTGCAGTATTCTCAGCATTAACCTCGATCACAGTCCGGTTCGCATCTGCCGGGTCTTCCGGGTCAGATGCCAGCAGATCTTCCTCACTGCCCTCGGGAGGACCCGTCGAACATTCTATCGTTCCAGCCTCCGAGCCGAGATCATTTTCGTCCGTTAAGGACGGGTGATCCCGATACGCCTGTGCTGAATTGGAGTCGTTTGGTGTCGGGTCCAGATCCATCGCCAATACGGATTCGACGAGTTTTGAGTCGTCACTGCGGTCGACATGGGAGGCGGAATTGGTTTCCCTTTCCGAGGCTTCGATGTTCGTCGCACTCGTTCTGGGATTTCCAGCATCCGCTTTGTATACCCTGAGTGTGATTTGGCCGAAGCCGAACCTCACCACACCCTTCAGGCTAGCTAGGGGGGCCAGGGACTCCTTGTTTATCACGATTATCGCGACCCTCTCGTCCCCTTCTGGCTCCCCCTTCTTAGCGATCTTCCAGTTGTGCGTCGGAAGATCTGGATTAAAGACCTTTAAGAGCTCCAGGACAGTCGCCGCATCAGAAGGTGAGATTGGTATCCTGGCTCTTGTTCGGGGTCGGCTTGGAATGTCCTCCCTTGCCACAACCTCCAACTTAGCTCCAGGCCAAACCTCACCCAGACCAGCAATTGCTTCCTTGTAGAGATCCACCGATCTCTGATCGGAGCAGGCCACTAGTTTGACGTGGCCCTGATGCCATCCGCCGTCAAGGCAGAGGGGAAGAGGACCAGGATGTTCCTTCAGAACTTTGAGGAAACCATCCGCCAGCACGGACTGCAGACGCTTCCATTTTTCCGGAGTGATCCTTCCGTCATCGTCACTTCTGTCGATGACGGCCATCACGAGGTGTTCCTTAAGGATTTCGTTGAAGGGCCTTAAAGGTGCCGCGGTGCTTGTATTACCCGTCTTGGCCCTTTTTGCCGCCTCGGGGACTCGTCCAGCGATCTTTGTCTCTTGGACGTTTGATCCTTACCGGATGGTGCCACACCCTCGGTGGTTAGCTTTAAAGCCCAGACGAAGGAGGCCCGTTGTTTGTCCGTCCGCTGTTTCTCAGGTATGCTACGGCGCTTCAGGACTCCCAAGGCCGTTTTCTTCTCTTTATAGAGATGTTTAGACGGAGCGATGTGGCGCGTGGAGCATCCACTTGGACCAGGTTTGGCGGCCGAAGTCTTCGTGGATGTTGAGCCGCATGGACCAGGTTTGGTTACCGGAGTCTTCGCGGGTGGTGTTGAGTCGCTTGGACCAAGTTTGGTTGCCGGAGTCCTTGCGGGTGAGTTGCTCAGACCAGGTTCTGTGACCACAGTCCTCGCAGGTGAGTCGCTTGGACCAGGTTTGGTTGCCGGAGTCCTTGCGGGTAACCCCATTGGGGTGGAGGAGAGGGGACTTCCGTCCACCTTTCCGGCCGGTTTTTTGAGAGATCCGGACTCTGGTTTTTTGTTTGTTTTTTTGTTTTTTTTTGAATACATAGTGTTCCCACGAGTTACAGTGAACACAAAGTCCGTCTGCACAGAGATCCGCTTGTACAGATAAGGCTGATTAATCCGGAGGTCGCCAAGTATCCGGATACTCCGTTCGCGACTGGGCTATGGGGGCCCCCAGCCTGGTTGATCATCGGCACGGGTCGTGTGACACCTTGATCCGGCCCGTGAGGGTGGAGTGAAAGGATGTTAGGAGAAGAATGGAGGGGGGAAGGATTTTAGGAAAGGGAGGGTTTGGTGGGAAGGGGTGCTAGGGGATGGAGGGGGAGGGGGAGGTTGACTCTCTCTTAGTTTCGGGCGAACCCTACTTCAGCCCCAATACCACGGCAAGGTGGACAGTCGTCGTTGGGGCATTTATACTAAATAAAGCAATTTTTAAAAAGTTGATTCTAAACAGGTTTTTTTGGATTAAAAAACCAGAAAAATGTTTAAATTTTCAAACCTTATAAGTCAAGTTTTTAATATTTTTGAAACTCCTTCATTCAGTAGCATTTGATATACTATCATAATAAGTGTACAAAGTTTGATTAAAATCGGTTGATCGGTTCCTAAGAAAAAGGTACATGAATTTGTATGAAAAATCATCAAGTGAGTAGCCCCGTTAAGTACAATCTTTTTGGTTTTTTTTAGTGAACAATATGTTATATAAATTGATTAGGGCGTCGAAGTGTATACTGCACCGGGCGCCGAAAAATCTAGGGCCGGCCCTGATTAAGGGAGGCGGTGGAAGACTTCCATCGTGTCTGTGATAAATCTATTGTAGTTCGATTATTAATGTATAATTACTACGAGTAATTTATTTTTATTTATTTTTAAAAATAATTAGATATAGGTATATATTAATTATTATTAAATTCATAGAGTTTTTTTTTTCGCCATTTTTCCTCTTCCTACTTTTCAATTTAATACTTAAACTTCTCAAACTGAAATAATTGTCAAAAGCTGTATAGTCAATTGAAAAGACTGATCTCTTAAATATAATATATTAGCGTTAAGTCAAAATAGAATTCAAGGCAATAAAGATAAAGATAAAGATAATTATTATTATATTATTATATTAATACTAACAGTTTTCTATCTTAATCCTAAAGCTAAAATTAACTTATATGTAGGCTACTACCGTTCTTAATAGCCTCAATGGGAAGAAGTTAAACTAATCCTCCTCTCTTTCATGATTGTTTTTTGATGTCAGAGGAGTTTCTGGTATGAAACTATAACACGAAAGCCTGACTACGATCCATCGCTGTCCCTGCTACTGCCAATGTTGAGTCAATACCATCAGATGACGAAACAGCTCCTTCGATTCTAGTCCAACACAGTTTTAAACTTGATTTTCCAGTAAAGGATTTTCAACTCTCATGTCCTCACTCCTGGCGGTAGTCATGAGAGCGATTGATCCCATTCGATCTTTCATGTAGGTGCTTCGAACCAAAAACTTCTATGGCTGCAAAAAATAGCCAAATTTTTTTTTAATAAAAACATTGGACGCTATTTACAGTCGTCATAAAGCTGGCTTTAAGTTAAAGCTGACTTTAGTGTCGTATTATTAGTATGACACTAAAGTCAGCTCTAACTTAAAGCCAACTTTATCACGACTGTGAATAGCGGCCAATGTTTTTTAGCAAAATCGTCAAAATGGTTTTCCTTTTAATTCTGCTAAATTTTTGCCAAAAATTGCGTCTGCTAAAATATATTTTTCTCTGCTAATTTTAGCAGAATTTCTGCTAAATTTAGCAAAATTTCTACTAAATTTAGCAGAATTTCTGCTAAAATGGCAGCACTGAGACGCAGACTTATTATTGCTTATCACAGTAGTATGTAATTGAGTAAATTTAGGCAAATAAATAAACAGTTTCCCTCTTTTTTATCTTTACAGTTCAGTTGGACCAAATTCCCTTGCGTATTAAAAGCAGGACATTGTCACGGTGGTGTTGCAACAGCTCGGTTGGATAATCAAGGCAGCTTGCAGGATGCTGCTGGCCTCATTACAGGATCCGTAGCTAGTGATGCCCAATGTTATTGCACAATTGAGCCTTACGTCGATGCTAAATTCGATGTACATATTCAAAAGATCGGCACTAATTATAAAGCCTTCATGTAAGTTAAACTGCGCGGTACTATAAAAAAAATGCTATACAGTGTAACATACAACACTGTTTTTCTACTTTCTACGTGGAACATCAATCAAGTTCATTTATTCTGCGATTCTATACACCAAGTGGAAATTTTCTTTCTATTTTCAGGCGTAAATCAATTTCAGGCAATTGGAAAACTAACCAAGGCTCTGCAATGCTTGAACAAATCACTATGACGGATAAGTACAAGCAATGGGTGGATGAGGTAAGACAAGATTATTGTAAATTATCTTATTTAGACATGGATATTATATACATATGTACATACACTGATCGGTCAAATGACTGCAACTTTTGGAACTTTTGCATTCTTAGGTTTTTTTAAAACTAATTATGGATATGACTAATTACCTGACTATTTTCATAAAAAAGTGTTATTTAAAAACAACATACAGTGGAGGAAATTCATAGCTATAAAGCCACCAAACTATTTACTCAGAAAAATCATTTTATTCGTTCTGCGAAGCCGAATTTTTTTTTACAGTTTCTGTAACATGTTTGCACTTGTTTCTGATAATGCGTCGTTTGACTCAGTATAATAAACTGTAAAAGTTCGAGAAAAATTCAGTTAAGTGTCGTAATTCGAGTGAAATAGTAATAAAGCCAGTGACGAATTTTCAGTTACTAGTGAGTAAAATTGTAACAACAACTGTTTTAACATGTTAATTATTAAGTTTTAAAATAATGTCAGTAAAAAAAATAACAAAACCCATTATGCCTAGAGGAACGAAACTTTTAGAAGGAGAAATAGCAAAAATTGAAATACTGTCCAAATTGGGAATGTCAAACCGAAAAATTGCGGATGATATTGGAAGATCACGTTCCGTGGTTAATAACTTCATTAAATTGGGAAATCAATATGGGCAAAAGAGCATCCAGGACCAGAACCTAAGATAAATAAAAGGTTAAAAAATGTGATCGTTCAGGAAGCGGCGAAGGAAAAACTGGTCGCGTTGAAAATTAAGAGTAAATTAGGTTTGCCTGTAACCACTAGACGTGTTCGCCACATTCTACATGATTCACAACACCTTAAATGAACAAAAAGATTGGCCAAACCGAGACTAACTGAGAGGCATAAGCTAGCACGCTTAATAATAGCTAGAAAGTACATGTCATGGAAGGAAAAATGGTGTAAGTTAGCTAAAGTAGGAATTTCGGTGGCGGTACAGTAATGACGTGGGCAGCATTTTGTTATAAAGGGAAAATCCAACTTTTTAGCATTTCGTCGAAGATGAACTCCAGAAACTTCACTGATCTCCTGGATGAAGTGTTAATTACCTTTTCCGTTATGGGAGAACAGTTTATATTCCAACAGGATAATGCGCCAATTCATCGTTCGCATCACACCTTAGACTGGCTAAGGGGTCGGAACGTTGAGGTTATAGAATGGGATCTGTGGGGGACTCTCTCCCGTCAAGTTTACGAGCTGGGTCGTCAATTCAAGGACGTTTTAGAACTAAAAGTAGCAATTTAAGAAGCTTGGAGCGCCATTTCCATCAAAACCCTTCAGAACTTGTTAAATTCCATTCCGGACCGCATTTTTGCAGTCATTTCCAACAAAGGTGGCAGCACCAAGTATCAAAATAAAAAAAAATACATTCAGACTGATACACATAAATTAATTAACTAATTAATTAGAATGACTTATAACCATTTCCCCTTAAAGTGAACTGATTTTTCTTGTTTTTCCTTTTATTGATAATTATGGTAAATTTTTTTACTTGTAACTGAAATATAAAATTAGAATACGACACAGGAAGTTTCAATTATTTTTTGTTTAAAAGGATTGATATGAAATTCTGACGGCTTTATAGCTATTTCCTCCACTGGTGATTTCATGCTTTAATGCCACAATGAAAGTTTAAGCAGCGGCAGAAGCACACTGAAACAAATTGGTACATCACATTATTGATTTTTTTCACTGAACCAATGAAAACTTTCGTCAATTTTGGTCCAATGACGAGCATCTATTTGATGAAATCATATTCATCAAATGATGAACATGTTCGTAGACTGATAATTTTTTCATTATATTAATGAATAATGATGTTACAAAATGTTGATGAATATGAACGTTATTTGATGTATTTGTCTTCATACTGACGAATGGCTTACGCTAGGAAGCTGAACCCATTTTAAAAAAAAATTATTGAAATGGGTGAAGGGGTGTGTGAGTGGGAGGAAAATAATTCGTCCAAAAAGCAAAAATGCCGAGATCGACACATTCTAAAATCCATATCTCCTAAACCGTTGATGGCACGAAATTCAAACTTAACAAATATTTGTACCTACAGTGGCGAGAAGTGCAATGTTTCCACCCAAAAAATTATCTATAAGTGCGAAATTATTATAAAAAATTTGATCGGTTGATAAAATACGTTCTTTACAATATTAAATAATAATATTAACTATATAAAATATATAGTTTGAGTTTTGTTTATGGATGTATTGGGCAGATATATGAATTGTATAATTCCTTTACTTTTGATGACCGCCTTATCCTTCTAGGCATAGAGTTCACCAGATCCTGGAGTGTTTCAACGGTTATCTTCTCATACCAAACTTTTTCGAGCAATTTCAAGAGCTCTTTCTTTGAAGTCGGTTTTGGTTTTGATATTCTGACCTTCATAATGGACCATAGATTCTCGGTGGGGTTGAGATCGGGGCTATGACCGGGCCAGTCGAGCGTTAAAAGTGCAGTTTTGGAAATAAAATCCTTAATCTACGAAGGAAGGAGATAAAAAAATTATACCTTTTCGTATGAAACCAATTCAGAACATTGCCAGTAATAGTAAAAAATATAAACTTGCCAATTTGGCGAGATGGCATGGTGCAGAATCATCTTGAAATATGCACTCATTGGTGAACGATAAATGATTTTCAATCGAAGGAAGTAAACTGTTGATTAAAATATTTTTATAGGCTACAGCGTTCACAGTGTTTTGAAGAAAAGCCAGCTCTTCCACTCCGTAAAAGGATAAGCATCCCCACACCATATTTCCAGCCGGATGTTTTACTGTTGGTCTAATGCACTCATCGCTATATCGCTCTCCAGATCTTCGTCTTACTTACTGGAATCCGTCTGATCCGAACAATTTGAATTTGCTCTAGTCAGAGAAAATAACACTTCTCCAATTCATTTCTGTCCAGTTTTCGTATTTTTCGGCCCATTGCAGTCTACTTTTCCGCATTTTCGGTGTTAAAAATTGATTTTTTCCGGACTTAGTCGCCTTCAAACCAGCCTTCCTCAGGCGATTTCGGACAGTATGGACACCGATGACAGTTCCTCCGGCTCTCACGTGTTCCCCTCGAATATCCACAGCAGTTTTAAAACGATCACGAAGACTGGCGCGTTTTATAGCCCTATCTTCTGCGGCACTCGTAATTTTTTTCCTTTTACTACCTTTCTCACGCTCCAAACAACCAGTTTTCTTCAAACGCAACAGAAATCTACCTACAGCGGTGTGACTGAACCCTACCTTAGCTGCTATCTCACGAGTGCTAAATTATCCTCGGAGGATGTGATTATTCGGGATTTCACTGATTCATCCATTTTGCCTTTTTTAACCATTTTTCTGTTGTCTAATTATTGTCGACCGATAGCTTTAACGTCCAAATTTTAACTGACCTAGTTTTAGGGATAAGACTTGCCTTTATACAAAAAAAAAATAACTATTCACCACTTTTCGCAAAATTTCCTAGAAAGGAGCACTTAAAAACGATTTTTTTTACCTGGAAACATTTCATTTCTCGCCACTGTATACTAGGACAAAGGATTGAAAAAAAAATTTTGAGTAGGGGTAGTGGCGTACGGGGGTGGGAAATGAAAAACTTTAGATTACGATATCTCACAAACCAATTGCTCTAGAAGAATGAAATTCGGTTTGAGTAGAAAGGTCAACAAATAAAGATTGCTCAAAATAACATTTTTGAAGAGAGTGGTGAAGCCTGGAAGTGGGGGGGATAAGAAATATTCAAAAAAATCACGTTTCATATCTCAAGAACAGTATAAGATAGATGCATACAATTTTTACCAGACGTAGGCCCAATAGAACCCTATGAGAGAAATTCGGAGATATTCGGGGTGTGGGTGTAGAAGGTGAGGGTGGGGGAGGGTGGAAAGGAAAAGCTTCCGATGGCTATATCTTAAGAACCTATAATGATAAAAAGCTGAAACTTGGAATTTAGATAGAGTTACAGTAGTTGCATATTGCAAAAATATAATTTTTAATAATGGTAGTATGGTACGGGGGTGGGGGTGTTTTTCCTAACTATGTAACGGCTTATGCTAGAAAGTGAAAACTCGGTGTGTATATGTAAATCAACTAGAAAAGAAATTTGGCTTAAAAAAAATACGAATGATTATTGGAGTTCGGAAGTGGGGGCAAAAAAATGTTCAGTCAAAATTGAATGCATATATTTTTACGATTTTCGTCATATCTACTAGGTCTTCCAAAATATTGAATTCACTTTTATTCTACTGATTTTTCATACGAATACCTAGAAAGTGTTTTAAAGATTTTTTGAAAATTGACCCCTAAGGGGGTGTAAAGTAATTGTGTACTTTTTCATAAATTATTCTATATCTCTCAGATCCGATCAGATTTTCACTTCCACGGGCTTGTTCTTTTTGATAGATTTTCAGACACATAGCAACCTACACCGCATCTCAGAGTTGAACGCGTTCCTAACTTCTGCCGGAAAAATAATAAAGTTACGCCCAGATTGTTGGCAGATTTTTTACAATGCTTTGATACGCACCAATCTATAGCATATGCTAGCCTTCCTTATTGATCTTTAGTCTTACTTTCATTGTTGGTACAATTTTTGACGAAACCTTTTAAATTCCTCTTAAATTTTGAGCATATTTACCGCATTCATGTAATT
The DNA here is from genome assembly GCA_949128065.1 of Beris chalybata. Classification (NCBI taxonomy): domain Eukaryota; kingdom Metazoa; phylum Arthropoda; class Insecta; order Diptera; family Stratiomyidae; genus Beris; species Beris chalybata. Next base: position 43,841,724 of record OX421894.1, read on the forward strand.
TAATGCAAATTTTAAACTTTTAAAACGAACAAATTTCGAACAGCGAACGACAAAAACGAAAGTCACAACTGAAATGATTTTGATTCTGGCAAGATACTTCGGTAAAACAAAGTGACGGTGTTCCTGGAATTTCTGTTCGAGAAACTCATTTTCTGGTGAAATGATGAAGGTTCGTCAAGAATAATGAATGGTTATCATCAGGTCAACGATTATTTACATCAATTGATGAATGTTTTCATAAATTTTTTTGTTTCACTAGAACGAAATAAACTATTCTATGTAAATATTGAACTCTGAATCGTGTTTTGTATTGTTCAGGTCATAGACATATACAGAACTCAAACCTTCGGTTTATTTGTCATCAATAAATTAGTTTTAATATTTCATTCAACAATAATGTTCATGAAATGATGAAGTTGTTCATCAATTAGAAAAACATTTACAGATTTCTTCACGAACAAATTGATGATTGTAGTTTCGTCATTTTGACGAAAAGTTTTATCATGATGCATGTTACATCCGGATAATGTATTTTGTATTAAATTGATGAAACATATTTGAAGAAAGGCGTTCATCAATATGAAGTATGACTTTTCTTTCAGTGCAGCGACGACAGAAGCGCTGCTTTTTTGTTCTAAATTCTAAAATTCTGCTTCAGTACAGCCAACATAAATCCAATCCAATCCAATCCAATCCGCCCAAAGATATAGGAATAATTTATATCTGTAGAAAGTAATAGTGGAAAGTTCTAAAAATCAGAATACGTTGTAAATCATAGCTTGCTTAACTCATGTCCCCAAGACTCTTCACTGGATTGAGGAAAGGAAATAAATATGGAATAATGCAAAATAAAGCCTCTATTAAAAAATCAATTTATTATTATTTTTAAATACATTAATTAATAAATAACGAAAATACTATAAAAATAAATTCGCAGGTTGAATCCAATTTAAGGCTTTACTTTAATTTCCTTATCTAACATAAACATTTATAAATTCTTATTTTTACAATAATGCGAACTGAAAATTCAATACCGTATTCCTCATTGTTGCTCTCAAAAAAAAAATGTTTGTGTCTGTTTTATGAATCAGCCTTATAAGATTAAATTTTTTCAAAATTGCCTACAAAATCAAAAAATTCAAAAAACAACTTCCACTAAAAGGACCTCCGATTTCAAGTGCTCCATTCTCGTCAAATGGGCCTCACATCTTCCCTGAGGATCTCTCCGTGTTTGTACTTCTGCTGAAGTCAAATAACTCGGCAAATTCGTGAAAATCATCAGCATTACATCCTCACGCAAGTTAAAGAACTTTAATGGGCGGACAAGGTCTCGCCAGTCAACATCCCAAATTTTAACCACGTCACAGTCAAAAAAACGTATGTTAAAACGTATCTACATTTGGTGCGACTCCAATTATCACGTAGAATCGTCTTGATCCAGGCAGCTCGCTGATCTTTGTTAGAAAGGAGAACGTCACTATTGCTTTCTCTCCCTCCCCATTAGTGCCGTAATAATTGGTCCAGCATTCCGGACGCAATACTTACTTGGCATAGTGATGATCTTTGAAAAAAATGAAACTATTATAGGTATAATAGGTATAACTATATAGGATTGGTAGATTTGATTAGTTAAATAACTCATACTTACTTATCCAACAAAATCCATTCCAGTTCGTATGTGCCGTCCAATGATTCCCAGGGTGTCCTGTTTGAGGCAAATAATGTTTCTTTTTATCTTGTTCTGAACTAAAATTGCAAAATTTAGTTACAACTTGCTAGCCAGTATAGGAATCGAAAAACTTTTCATTTTAATGCGACATCCCCACAATCACATTTAAGGCCGCATTCCCACATGTGCCTTGGGCATGTGCCTTGAGCGCGAATGTCTATGCGCATGTGGAAATGGTACCCACATGATACAAGCACATCCCTTTGATGTGCGTCAAAAACCGCCATCGAAGGAAGTGTTCAATGCGAATGTTTTTGGCATTGGTGGGGGCTACCAAGTGTTCAGTTCAGTCCCAGCGGGAATATGAGTAATGCATAATGTGCTGTATGTATTACTGTATTTTGTATGCAAGAGTATTGCAATATGTCTTTTTCACATTCTGAAAAATGTATAGAGAATCATTCCTTCAACTTTACAGAAAAAATTAGTATTAAAGTATTGTAATTCTTCCATCCATTGAAATTCAAAATGCATTCTTCAGAAGTCTGTTCCCATTGGGTAGTGTCTTCATCCAATGCACATGAAGGAGCATGTAGAAACGGCACATTCTTGCTGTAAGCACATCCTTTTGAAACGCGTCCAAACAGTGACATCAAGACAAATGTACGCGGGTCTCGATTTTAAGCGCGCACTGACGCGAATGTACCCTTTCCACATTCGCATGCGCGCTAATGTGCCTCATCCAATGCACATGAAGGCGCATGTGGAAATGCGGCATAACACGTAAGCTCTTTTAAACATATTAATTATTATATTATAAAAAAACCTTTTTGGTGCTAAAAACAGTGGTTTGTGCACTGTTCGATTGTTAGGCTACCATTAAAACCAACCAACCTAGTCTTTAGGGGCTAACAAAAAAGTTATTTCTTATCACTAAATTATTATTTGACTTCTAGCAAAATGTGTTTAAGAAGTTCTTGATTCACAGTAAATGTGCCAAAAATCGAATTACCCACTTAAAAAAGAATGAATCCTTATCCATGAACTGATTCCTTCCATAATTGGCATTGATGGTGTGTTAGACATATAGTATGTAGATTACATTACATCCAGGGCCCCCTTATCCTCAGGACAAAATGGGCTATAGCCCTAGGGCGCAAGCCTTTTGGGGGCGGCATTTTTTTGGATGTTGTATTACTTTTTAATTTTAACAATAAATACATTTTTAAGTTATTGTTGTTATTTAGTTATTAGTTTTTTTTTTATTCATGACAGAAATAATCAATTAACCTGTTCTAAATGAAATAGCTGCGGCAGTGGTTTCCGGTTATAAAAATTTTAAAGATGCATTGAATAAAATTTCCGAAGATAACTTTCAAAAACCTTCAACAAAACTTGAAGCTAAGGGTTTGTTAAATGAGTTCAACTCACTGGAAACAGCTATTATGGTAGCATTTTGGAGTGAAATTTTAGAAATCATGGATAAAACTAAAATATCACTTCAAAAAGATGAAACGAAGTACAGAATCCTTTAATTTCAACGAATCCGAAGGTATAAAATTGTCCGGATGTGATGAGTATAAACGACTACGCAAAAGAAAAAAACAATACGACGAAAATACGTCTAAAGAAGATAAATTTGCTGCACACAACCAATTTCGCATAAATAGATATTATGCTATTATTGATAAGCTTCTAGCAGAAATAAAAAAGAGAAAGAGTGCATATCATGACATTTACTCAAAATTTGGATTTCTGGGCAATTTAAAAAATTTAAATGAACATATAATTAGACAGAATGCTGGAAAGTTGTGCAAAATATATATGGACGACTTAGAAAAAATTTTTGTTGAAGAATGCCTTCATTTTAAACATGTAAATTTATTGGAAAATAAAGAAATCATATCTACTACGGAACTTAGCTTAAAAACAATAATTGACTTGAAAACTGATTTTACCTCAAGGCTACAGCACTGCGCATTTTTTTAAGTATTGCCACTACAAATTGCAGCGGTGAGAGATCTTTTTCAGCACTAAAAAGGATTCAAAATTATTTACGGTCTTCTATGGGACAGAGCAAACTAAATGATTTAAGTATTTTATCCATTGAGAGTGACTTATTTAATAACTTAAATACGTGTGAAGTTATAAATCAATTTGCAAAAGAAAAAGCTAGGAAAATGAACATATAAGTTACTATTGTTTTTTGTTTATTATAAAGTTTGTTTTTGTTAACATCGTTTTTTTTTAATTTCGTATGAATTTTATGTTTTTGTTTTTATATTATAATTAATACCAAGTAATAATAAATTTACTTTTTCTAGTTCTGGCACTTTTATATTTGATATTTGAGCCGTTGTATTTGAAAGGGGAATAAGTCCATTTTGAAAAAAATATTTTTTGTGACATTGTAACATTATTCTATACAACACGAATCAACTTTCTGAGAATCTATTGATGCAATTGTTTCATCACACTTTTAAAACGGTAAAAAGTAAATTTTTCTGAAAGATGGCATAAATATTTTTAAACATGTTAAAACGTAAACCGTTAAGCATGTCGATTTAAAAACGAAATGGACTTATTCCACTTTAAAATCAACGGCTTATTTGTTGCTTCCACTACCCATTAAAATTTAATTTTCTTATGCAAAGGGCGCATTATTTTTAGTAGCCCAGGGGCGCCGAATATCTTAAGACGGCCCTGATTACATTTATTTTTGTGCGTAATGCGTCTAGAAAATAATTATAATATGGCAAGCCGTCTGGTTTTTTCACTAAAGAAAAATAGTTTCGCTTAATCTCGGTTTTGCGGTTTAACTGTAGTATGCAATAGTACAATCAGTCACCTCTGTTGCGGTTATATTTAAATTTTTAGTGCTGCTTACTTCCATTTATGCGCTATTCAATGTGTGGGGCGAATTTATTCCATTCGAAACTGGTATGTCCGGAGATGTGTCCCCTTTTTCGGAAAATTACATAATAAATTATTAATAATTTGGCGCCTCCTAAAGATGAAATCATTGATTTAAATTGCTTACAATATTAACGTCTCACAAATGTCTGGTTGCGGCATTGAAAAGAGATGTTACGAAATAATATTCATGGCACCGGTCAATAACAATAACGTGTTTTGGTATATAACCAATTTAAATTAATAATAATGATGTGAAGTACCTACCCAGTTTTTATTGGAACCTAAACTTGCTTGTCAGACATAAGATGTACATATGAGCTGTTGTATCTAAAAGTGGTATGAGTCCATTTTTTCATACATATATTGAGATTTTTAAGGTTTTACGTTAGAAATAATTTAAAAATATTGGTACACGTTAATATAATTCGGATGATGTGCTAACACTATTAACCTGTTAAATTTTATTATGCAATAATAATTATTAAAATTTTAAAGAAAATACACGATTTTTTTCGTTCCAAATATTCTTAACATATATGTGATCACAGGTAATAACTTGGTGGGTCGAAAAATATTGTAGTAAAATAGGATAAGTCATCTCCCAAGCCCTATACACTGTACGTACTGTGAAGAAGCTATTGTTATACATATGTTATTTGATCACTGAGATTTAAAATTTTTATATTACTCACTTTAGTATAATTCGAACCGCCATGACGATTCCGTTCGACACTATTCTTACACGTCAATAGGAAAGGGTTTTTTTTTATCCCTTTAGCCAAAAGCAAAAGGTAGTTGGAGAAAAGCGCTCATTTGCTGAACATGACATAATGTTTTTATTTTATAGTTTTATGTTCCTAATTTGGTTGATCAAATTTTAGTTTATAAAGCACCGATTTCACAGTGCAGGCACTATTATGAAACAGTGATACCAGTTGAGCGAAAACTTAAGTAGAATTTGAAGCTGAAGCTCGCACTGTGAAACCGAACCAAAGTAATTTAAAAAATCTGCCAACAGTCTGGGCGCAACTTTATTATTTTTTCCGGCAGAAGTTCAGAACGCGTTCAATCCGGGGATGCGGCGTAGGCTACTATGTGACTGAAAACCTAAAAAAAAATTCGGGAAGCGGTTAGAATAGGGTGTAACATATGAATTATATAATTGGGTCATATTCCGGGATGCGGTCTAGAGGTTGAAAAAGAAAAAAACCTTAACTTAGGTGATTATTAAACAACCCTGTGGAAGTGAAAAGATATTCGATATCTGATCAGACCTGAGAGATATTCCGGAATTCATAAAAAAGTATACAACCACTTAACACCCCCTTAGGGGTCGAATTTCAAAAAATCTTGAAAACACATTCTATGTATTCATATGAAGAGTCCATAATCAAAAATAATTGGTGATTGTTAAACAAGCCCGTGGATGTGATATCTGATCAGACCTGAGAGATATTCCGGAATTCATAAAAAAGTATACAACCACTTAACACTCCCTTAGAGGTCGAATTTCAAAAAATTTTGAAAACACATTCTAGATATTCATATGAAGAATCCATATTCAAAAATAATTGGTGATTGTTAAACAAGCCCGTGGATGTGATATCTGATCAGACCTGAGAGATATTCCGGAATTCATAAAAAAGTATACTACCAGTTAACACCCCCTTAGAGATCGAATTTCAAAAAATCTTGAAAACACATTCTAGGTATTCATATGAAGAATCCGTAAAATAAAAATGAATTCCATATTTGGAAAGACCTAGTAGAAATGACGAAAATCGTGAAAATGTAGGCATTTTATTTTCACATACCATTTTTTTAACCCCCCATTCCGAACGCCAATATATATTTGCATTTTTTTTTTATCGGAGTTACTTTTCTAGTTGATTTAAATATACGTACCGAGTTTCAACTTTCAAGCATAAGCCGTTCTAAAGTTAGGAAAAACACCTCCCGCCCCGTACCATACTATCCCTTAAAAAAAAAATATTTTTCCACCATGCTAATACTATAGCTCTATCTAATTGCCAAGTTTCAGCTTTCTATCATTATAGGTTCTTTAGATATAAGCATCGGAACTTTTTCTTTCTCACCCTTCCCCACCCTCACCCTCAACACCCACAACCCCAAATTTTCTTCCCCTACTAGGATTCTATTACGCCCACGTTTGGTAAGAACTTGAAGCATCTACCTTACACCGTTATTGAGATATGAAACGTGTTATTTTTGAAAAATTCTTATCCCCTCCACTTCCGTGCTCCCCCGCCCCCTTCAAATATTTTACTTTGAGCAATCTTTATTTATCAATATTTATACTCAAACCGAATTTTGTTTTTCTGGTGCCATTAGTTTGTAAGATATCATAATCTAAAGATTTTCACCCCCCACCCCCGTACGCTACAACCCCCACGCAAAAATTTTGTTTCTATCTACTCTCCTAGTATAACTACAGATATTTGTTAAGTTTTAATTGATTGCCATTAACGGCTTAGGAGATATGGATTTTAGAATGTGTCGATCTCGGCATTTTTGCGTTTCGGACGCATTATTTCCCCCTCCACTCCCACACTCCTTCACCCATATCAGTAATTTTCTTGCAAATGGGTCCACTATCAAAGCTCTATAGAAATTCAAAGTTTCAGCCTCCTAACATAAGCGGTTGCTGAGATCTAGAAACCAAAATTTTTCATCTAAAACGCTTCCCCCACCTTCCCCCTTACACCCCCTCCCCTGAAAATAATGTCAATTCATGGGGTCTACCCAGTCTACTCTTAGAAAAAATTTTAATTTAATAGCTCCACTGGTTTGAGTGCTACGAGCCTTCAAAGGATTTTGCTTGGGGCGTGGGGCGGTCGACGTACGGCGTACAGACGGAGTGAAAATTTTTATTGCTTTTTTCGTGTCTACTAGTCATGAAACGTGGAAAAAAAAATTTTGAGGGTAGCAAATTTTTTTTTTTTTAAAAATCGATAACAATACTTTATTATTAATAATAAAGTAAAATAGGGAAAATTTCTTAATCACTTTTTCGCTTGTGCGTTAGACCGCATTTTTTCACTAATTTTAATTTATTTATCTAAAACATGAAAATCTTTTTCATTTCCGGAAAAGTTTCAAATAAACGTACTACGTACATACGAACGAAGAAGTAAAACTATTATTTCCTCTATTTCATAACGATAAAAACACTGAATATGAAATTTTTCATTGTCGTTTTTTGGCGTCAGAGGAGTTGGAGTTTACACCAGCTCCAACACGAAAGCCCGACTAGGATCCATCGCTGTCCTGGCTACTGCCTATGTTGAGTCAAAGCCATCCGAGTAAAAAACAGCTCCTTTGAACCTAGTCCAACACAGTTTATGGCTTCTCCAGTGAAGGTTTTTCAAATCACATGTCCTCATTGGCAGTAGTCAGGACCGCGATTGATCCCATTCTGGATTTCGTGCTAATGTTTCGAGCCATAAACTCCTTTGATGGCGAAAAACAGTTAAAAAACTCTTAATAAAAACAACGATTTTAGTAGAATCGTCGTAATAGTTTTACTGCCAAAAATTTACTCTGCGTAAAATATTTTTCTCTGCTAAATATAGCAGAATTTCTGCTAAAATGGGCGGAATCCTACCTTACACGGTGAGAGATTGTTTATGAATATTGTAGTGAATTCCGTTCCAAATTCCACATACACGCAGAAGGAAGATGTCTTGCCAAAAAAAAATTAAACTTAACAATTTTCGAAAAACTATTCGTACTGTTAAAAACATTCGCATTCGCACCAAAAATGATGCAACAAAGAATTAAAAAAAGGCCAGCTAAAAACGTGGGATTTTGTCCATAGAAAACAAAAAAATCTGTCTGGGCGTAACTTTATTATTTTTCCGGCAGAAGTTCGGAACGCTCAGTTCTGAGATGAGGCGTAGATTACTATGTGACTGAAAACCTAACAAAAAGTTCGGGAAGCGGTTAGAATATGAATTACATAATTGGGTCATATTCCAGGATGCAAAAGTTGAAAAAGGAGAAAAACTTGTAAATATGTGTTTATTAAACAAGTCCGTGGAAGTTAAAAGATATTCGACATCTGATCAGACCTGAGAGATGTGAAAGAATTCATGAAAAAGTATATAATAACTTTCACCCCCTTAGGGGTCAATTTTCAAAAAATCTTGAAAACACTTTCTAGGTATTCATATGGAGAATCCATAGAATAAAAATGAATTCAATATGTTGGAAGAGCTGGTAGATATGACGAAAATCATGGAAAAATATGCATTCTATTTTCACGGATCATAATTTTTGCCCCTGCCTGAACGCCAATGGATATTCGAATTTTTTTTTCATCAAATTTGCATAATCCGTTCTATAGTTAGGGGTGGAGGAGTTTTTCAACATGCCGCTACCTCTACCTAAATACCAAGTTTAAGGTTTATATCATTTCAACTTTTTCCTTTTCACCCTCCCCCACCCTCACCCTTTACACCTTCATCCTCAATTTTCCCTATAAGGGTTCAATTAGCGCTACTTCTTGTAAAAATTTTAATCATCTATCTTACACTGTTCTTGAAATATGAAATGTGCTTTTTTTGAAAAATTCTTATCCCTCCACTTCTATGCTCCACCTAAAAAATTTGACTTTGATCAGTTTTTATTTGTCGAACTTTATACCCAAACCAAATTTTATTTGACTAGAGCAACTGGTTCATGAGATATCGTAATCTAAAGTTTTTCACCCCCCAACCCCATACGAAACTGCCCTCCTAGTTCTCCTAGTATAATTACAAATATTTCTTAAGTTTGAATAGTGTGCCGTTAACGGCTTAGGAGATATGGATTTAAGAATGTGTCTATCTCGGCTTTTTTGGGATTCGGACGCATTATATTTCCCCCCACTCCCACACCCCTTGATCAATATTGACAATTTTTATGCAAATGGGTCTGCTATCAGAGCTCTATAGAAATTTCAAGTTTCAGTTTATTTATTTATTTATCAAACAAGATATATACAGATACAACATTAGCTCAAATTAAACTAATTTAAAACAATACAATTTAACTTAATTTCACTATTTTAGTACAACTTAATTAGAGGCACTGGTTGGTTAAACGGGATGAGGATGTAGGCCTGTCAATGAAGACATTTAACTTACCAAGTACTCCAAACAATTTGAAATTTTGGGAAATGATTAAGATCGTTGTTAAAGTAATACATCTCAGTTTGCACCCCCCTCCGGGGTCCGAAACGTGCTCAAAATGGTTAAAAACGTAGTAGACTACAAAAAAAATTACAAACGTTCTGCAAACTTAGAATAATGTTGAACAGGGTTTTTTCGATATTGTATTAGATTTGCAACCAATTTTGAGGCCCGGAACATATAATATTATTAACAATTAATATTTTTCCCGAAAGGAATTGCAATAGCTCTGCAAATTATGATTATGCCTTTTACTGGTATCAGGAACATATGTGTGGATTTGCAACCCTTTTTTTTGCACGGAACATACTTTTAACAGGATTAAAAGTAAAAAAAAGTATTTATTGAAAGAAAGGCAAATTGCAACCTCATACTCTACCCGCAACCTTGTAACTCCAACCCCACCGATATCACAAATCGTACATTTTAAGTACTTAATCGTAATAATACGTACGTAATAAAATAGTAGTAAGCCGATATGAATGAAATCAAACATACTTTACCCTTTACATACATACAAAAATCTGCCAACAGTCTGGGCGCAACTGTATTATTTTTCCGGCAGAAGTTCAGAACGCGTTCGATTCGGGGATGCGGTGTATGTTACTATGTGGCTGAAAACCTAACAAAAAGTTCGGGAAGTGGTTAGAAAAGGGTGTAACATATGAATTAAATAATTGGGTCATATTCCGGGATGCGGTCTAGAGGTTGAAAAAAACAAAACTATTATTAAACAAACCTGGGGAAGTAAAAAGAAATTCGATATCTGATCAGACCTGAGAAACATGGTGGAATTCATGAAAAAGTATACAACCAGTTTAGACCCTCTTAGGGGTCGAATTTCAAAAAATCTTGAAAACACATTCTAGGTATTCACATAAAAAATCCGTAGAATAAAAATGAATTCAATATTTTGAAAGACCTAGTAGATATGACGAAAATCGTGAAAATATATGCATTTTATATTAACCGATATTTTTTTTGCCCCCCCTTGTGAACGCCAATGAATATTCGAATTTTTTTTTTTTTAGAATTACTTTTCTAGTTAATTTACATATACGTACCGAGTTTCAACTTCCTAGCATAAGCCGTTCTGAAGTTAGGGAAAACATCCCCCACTACTGTACCATACTACCCTTTAAAAAAAATGTATTTTTCCACCATGCCACTGCTATAGCTCTATCTAAATACCAAGTTTCAGCTACCTATCATTATAGATTCTTAAGATATAAGCATCGGAACTTTTTCTTTCTCACCCTTCCCCACCCTCACCCTCTACACCCACACCCCCAATTTTTTTTTCCCTACTAGGGTTCTATTAGGCCTACTTCTGGTAAAAATTTGAAACATCCATCTTACACTGTTATTGAGATATGAATCGTGTTATTTTTGAAAAATTCTAGTCCCTCCCACTTCCGTGCTCCTCCACCCCCTTCAAATATTTTACTTTGAGCAATCTTGATCCACCCCCCCCCCCCCTCCCACCCCCGTACGCCACTACCCCCACCCAAAAATTTTGTTTCAATCTACTCTCCTAGTATAACTACCGGCAGAAGTTCGGAACGCTCAGTTCTGAGATGAGGCGTAGATTACTATGTGACTGAAAACCTAACAAAAAGTTCGGGAAGCGGTTAGAATATGAATTACATAATTGGGTCATATTCCAGGATGCAAAAGTTGAAAAAGGAGAAAAACTTGTAAATATGTGTTTATTAAACAAGTCCGTGGAAGTTAAAAGATATTCGACATCTGATCAGACCTGAGAGATGTGAAAGAATTCATGAAAAAGTATATAATAACTTTCACCCCCTTAGGGGTCAATTTTCAAAAAATCTTGAAAACACTTTCTAGGTATTCATATGGAGAATCCATAGAATAAAAATGAATTCAATATGTTGGAAGAGCTGGTAGATATGACGAAAATCATGGAAAAATATGCATTCTATTTTCACGGATCATAATTTTTGCCCCTGCCTGAACGCCAATGGATATTCGAATTTTTTTTTCATCAAATTTGCATAATCCGTTCTATAGTTAGGGGTGGAGGAGTTTTTCAACATGCCGCTACCTCTACCTAAATACCAAGTTTAAGGTTTATATCATTTCAACTTTTTCCTTTTCACCCTCCCCCACCCTCACCCTTTACACCTTCATCCTCAATTTTCCCTATAAGGGTTCAATTAGCGCTACTTCTTGTAAAAATTTTAATCATCTATCTTACACTGTTCTTGAAATATGAAATGTGCTTTTTTTGAAAAATTCTTATCCCTCCACTTCTATGCTCCACCTAAAAAATTTGACTTTGATCAGTTTTTATTTGTCGAACTTTATACCCAAACCAAATTTTATTTGACTAGAGCAACTGGTTCATGAGATATCGTAATCTAAAGTTTTTCACCCCCCAACCCCATACGAAACTGCCCTCCTAGTTCTCCTAGTATAATTACAAATATTTCTTAAGTTTGAATAGTGTGCCGTTAACGGCTTAGGAGATATGGATTTAAGAATGTGTCTATCTCGGCTTTTTTGGGATTCGGACGCATTATATTTCCCCCCACTCCCACACCCCTTGATCAATATTGACAATTTTTATGCAAATGGGTCTGCTATCAGAGCTCTATAGAAATTTCAAGTTTCAGTTTATTTATTTATTTATCAAACAAGATATATACAGATACAACATTAGCTCAAATTAAACTAATTTAAAACAATACAATTTAACTTAATTTCACTATTTTAGTACAACTTAATTAGAGGCACTGGTTGGTTAAACGGGATGAGGATGTAGGCCTGTCAATGAAGACATTTAACTTACCAAGTACTCCAAACAATTTGAAATTTTGGGAAATGATTAAGATCGTTGTTAAAGTAATACATCTCAGTTTGCACCCCCCTCCGGGGTCCGAAACGTGCTCAAAATGGTTAAAAACGTAGTAGACTACAAAAAAAATTACAAACGTTCTGCAAACTTAGAATAATGTTGAACAGGGTTTTTTCGATATTGTATTAGATTTGCAACCAATTTTGAGGCCCGGAACATATAATATTATTAACAATTAATATTTTTCCCGAAAGGAATTGCAATAGCTCTGCAAATTATGATTATGCCTTTTACTGGTATCAGGAACATATGTGTGGATTTGCAACCCTTTTTTTTGCACGGAACATACTTTTAACAGGATTAAAAGTAAAAAAAAGTATTTATTGAAAGAAAGGCAAATTGCAACCTCATACTCTACCCGCAACCTTGTAACTCCAACCCCACCGATATCACAAATCGTACATTTTAAGTACTTAATCGTAATAATACGTACGTAATAAAATAGTAGTAAGCCGATATGAATGAAATCAAACATACTTTACCCTTTACATACATACAAAAATCTGCCAACAGTCTGGGCGCAACTGTATTATTTTTCCGGCAGAAGTTCAGAACGCGTTCGATTCGGGGATGCGGTGTATGTTACTATGTGGCTGAAAACCTAACAAAAAGTTCGGGAAGTGGTTAGAAAAGGGTGTAACATATGAATTAAATAATTGGGTCATATTCCGGGATGCGGTCTAGAGGTTGAAAAAAACAAAACTATTATTAAACAAACCTGGGGAAGTAAAAAGAAATTCGATATCTGATCAGACCTGAGAAACATGGTGGAATTCATGAAAAAGTATACAACCAGTTTAGACCCTCTTAGGGGTCGAATTTCAAAAAATCTTGAAAACACATTCTAGGTATTCACATAAAAAATCCGTAGAATAAAAATGAATTCAATATTTTGAAAGACCTAGTAGATATGACGAAAATCGTGAAAATATATGCATTTTATATTAACCGATATTTTTTTTGCCCCCCCTTGTGAACGCCAATGAATATTCGAATTTTTTTTTTTTTAGAATTACTTTTCTAGTTAATTTACATATACGTACCGAGTTTCAACTTCCTAGCATAAGCCGTTCTGAAGTTAGGGAAAACATCCCCCACTACTGTACCATACTACCCTTTAAAAAAAATGTATTTTTCCACCATGCCACTGCTATAGCTCTATCTAAATACCAAGTTTCAGCTACCTATCATTATAGATTCTTAAGATATAAGCATCGGAACTTTTTCTTTCTCACCCTTCCCCACCCTCACCCTCTACACCCACACCCCCAATTTTTTTTTCCCTACTAGGGTTCTATTAGGCCTACTTCTGGTAAAAATTTGAAACATCCATCTTACACTGTTATTGAGATATGAATCGTGTTATTTTTGAAAAATTCTAGTCCCTCCCACTTCCGTGCTCCTCCACCCCCTTCAAATATTTTACTTTGAGCAATCTTGATCCACCCCCCCCCCCCCCCTCCCACCCCCGTACGCCACTACCCCCACCCAAAAATTTTGTTTCAATCTACTCTCCTAGTATAACTACAGATATTTTTTAAGTTTTAATTGCTTGCTATTAATGGTTTAGGAGATATGGATTTTAGAATTTGTCGATCTCGGCATTTTTGCGTTTTGGACGCATTATTTCCCCATCCACTCCCACACCCCTTCACCCATATATGTTTTTTTTTTTGCAAATGGGTCCATTATCAAAGCTCTATAGAAATTCTAAGTTTCAGCCTCCTAACAGAAGCGGTTCCTGAGATCTAGAAACCTAAATTTTTCGTCTAAAACGCTTACCCCGCCTTCCCCCTTACACCTCCTCCCCTGAAAATAATGTCAATTCAAGGGGTCCACCAAGTCTATTCTTAGAAAAAATTTTAATTTAATAGCTCCACTGGTTTGAGAGCTACGAGCCTTCAAAGATTTTTGGGCGGTCGACGTACCGCGTACGGGGTACGGCGTACGGGGTACGGCGTACAGACGGAGTGACGTCTACTAGTCATGAAACGTGGAAAAAAATTTTGAGGGCAGAAAACTGTTTTTTTTTAAAAATCGATAACAATACTGTATTATAAATAATACAGTAAAATTCATTAAGAAATTGCATTTCTCAATAGTATTCAACAAATAAACAAACTTCACGGACCTAGCATGAAACGAGGGGAAAAAATGTATTTTTCACATTCCATAGTTCTTTTTTCAAGGCAGCGAAAATATAAGAAGACATTTTTCCCCTCTGCAAACAACTAATGTGTAAACATTGGTATCAATAGAATCTAAAAAATAATTTCAGAATGCCTGTGTACTCCCATAAAGAATATGATAAAGCGCTCGCGCGGCATGTTCATTTTCGTGACACTCTCCAGAAATCAACACAATGTCCTCATATTCTTCATTGGAGTAATCAGGCATTTTTAAATTATTTTTGAAATTCTATTGATACCATCTTCTTTTGGAAACGTAAGTAAAACTGATAAAAATATTAAAGTAGTTTTGCTTTTACAGCTTTTGATTTTTTAAGGTACTCCATTAAAAAGGCAAACCCTGTATTACCTACCACATCTGGCATCAATTATGTTGAAACTCACTTACATTCCATTGATTTCTTCTATACTTCAAATAATAATAAATGGACATAAAAATACTTCAGTACTACCGACAATTTAAACAGTTTTTTAAACGTGGTTCACTTTATGACACTGATTTTTTAAACATTTAATGTATGTATTTTTACCTATTACTTCCAAAATATTATCTGTAGCTCATACATATGTATGCAGCTTTTGTAGGTAATAATACGGCTCATAAAAAAATAAAATTAAAATGACATGTTTATAATGGGGTTTTCTGAGAAAAGCTACATTGATCACTGAATTTTAAGGGTTCACGTAGCAAAAATTTGTGTTTTTGAGTAAATATCTCAAGATTGGGTGCAGTTACAATTTAGACTGTTACATCAAATAAAAGGTAATTCGATTGCCTAAAAAAGTTATATATAATAAAAGAGTTATAACACTTTGCCTTGTGATTATTCGTTTTCAAGATATAACGTTTTAAGTGAGTACGGGTACCGGTCAAAAACACTTTTCTTAACCACCCTGTATCTCCACTGTTATTGAAAATTGACCCACCCTGTGGAACAATTTTTTTCTCCAAATATATCAAGGAATAACCCCTTACAAGGTCGTGGACGGAGTGCCAAACACCCTGTATATAGGGGGACTTGTAAACAATTGTAATTCTTTGTAAACAATTTTAATTCCTTCAAACAATTTGGGGCTAAAGCTATATTAATTTTATATGCCTGAAAATGAGTGTGAAAACTTCTAATTTCATTTTGTTGGCATACTAAATACAACATCAAAATTGCTTTTATAATGGATTTAATTTGGAATAGTTCTACTTCTCCGTATACTTGTGATAAGTACATGTTTTCTTTATAATTTAAGACGATATTTTATAGTGTATTATTAAAATAAGTTACTTCTCTTGGGTCAATACAAGCTTGACTAAAAAGATTATAAAATGTTGCCTTCTTGGCCAAAAAATGTAAATCTATGCTGTGGCAAAAGTAACATCTACTTTGTCGTCAGCAAACTGATTCAGGTCTGGACTTTTAGATTTGTGCATTAATGTTGACGAAATTGGGCTACCAAATAACCAAATCGAGACTTTTTCGTCCTCGTATTGACATTTTGAAACAGCACAAATTGAGCACTAATCAGAACAATTGCGAAATTACATTTTTTCAAAAAAAGTAGGACTAACTTCGCACCATTTTTAGTATTTTGCTCATAATTAATTATCAATGAAAATGAAATAATTTCTTTTTACTAGCACAAACGGCACAAATTGAGCACAATTCAGCACAATTGCGAAATTGCATTTTTTCGAAAAAAGCAGGGCCAACTTCACGCCATTTTTAGTATTTCGATCATAATTAATTATCAATGAAAGTGAAATAATTTCTTTTTACTAGCACAAACGGCACAAATTGAGCACAATTCAGCACAATTGCGAAATTAAATTTTTTCGAAAAAAGCAGGACTAACTTCACGCAATTTTTAGTACATGGTCGTAACTTTTTATCGACTGAAGTAAAATAATTTTTTTTACGAGCACAAACGGCACAAATGGGGCACAATTCAGCACAATTGCGAAATTACATTTTTTCGCAAAAAGCAGGGCCAACTTCACGCCATTTTTAGTATTTTGCTCATAATTAATTATCAATGAAAGTGAAATAATTTCTTTTTACTAGCACAAACGTCACAAATTGAGCTCAATTCAGCACAATTGCGAAATTACATTTTTTTGAAAAAAGCAGGGCTAACTTCACGCAATTTTTAGTACATGGTCATAACTTTTTATCGACTGAAGTAAAATAATTTCTTTTTACTAGCACAAACGGCACAAATTGAGCACAAATCAGCACAATTGCGAAATTACATTTTTTTCGAAAAAAGCAGGGCTAACTTCCCCCCCTCAAAGGAACCTGTTCATTTTTAATGTCTTCATTGACTGACCTATCAGCTTGATTACAGGAACATAGTTGATGACAATTTTGAAAATCACATCGTAAAACGATGATATAGCACTCTCCAGATTATTAGATGAAAAAAGGAAAGTTCAGTCTATTGAAGATAATTCATTATTAATACTAATAAAATCGGCATTACGGAAGTCAAATACAACATTATTGTTGTAAGAGTTAACAAAATTCATATCGTCACATGGTAGGTCACTATGATGGCAGAGTGATGTTGGGTATTTGAGAAAAGATTCTCAGCGTCAGATGCAGGACTAGCAATCACTTCATCGTATGCGTCTGTAAAGATCATATCAAGCCATCTCCCGTTTCTATTCGGAAAATTCAGTACCTGATGTATATCATTACTACACATCGTGTCTATGATAGTGGTGTCAATAACAGACGTAAGATTCCCAGATATGATGGTGTTATCAGAATGATTAGTGACGAAAGAAATGCTTGGGTGATTAAAGTCGCCAAGGAGAAAAAGATTATCGTTTTCATCTTAGGAGCAATTGACACCATGTAAAATATCCAGAATGTCATGGTATTTCTGGTCTTCTGAATTAGGAGGGATATAAGCAACACCAATGTAAATATATTTATTGACCAACTTGATTCTGATAAACTTATGTTCGAAAAGCAGTGAAGGGCTTGTGCTTACTATCTCGCTGGATAAGGATCTGTGAACTGCAATAAGGACACCCCCTCCTAATGATAGACCAGTAGCGCTATAATTCCTATCATTTCTATAAATGGTCCAGTTGCTGTCCAGTATTTCTTCATCTTTAAAGGAGTCGTTAGGCCATGTTTCCGTTATAACTAAAACGTTGAAGTGACATAATTTAGCGTCAATAAAAAGATTATTTACTTTGCCCCTGATGCCGCCGCCGTTGCGATAGTATAATCTTAGGATATTTCTAGAGCTTACGTCCACGTTAGGAAAGAAAAAACTTATTGTGATCTTCGCGGCGTTTCTGCATATTATGCCGCAAGTCCGCACGCGCCTACACTCGCATTGACTGATGCGAGTTAGCGCGAATGTCTAGGCGCGTGTGGAAAGGGTACGCGCGAGTGCTACAAGCAAGTCCCATCGAAGCGAATGTTCAATGCGAGTGTTTTTGGCAGTGGTGGGAGCCACCAAGTGTTCAGTTTGGTCCCATCGGGAATATGAGTAATGCATTATGTACTGTATGTAATATTGTATTTCTATGCAAGATTATTGCAATATGTCTTCGCATTCTGAAAAATGTATTGAGAATCATTCCTTCAACTTTACCGAAAAAAATGAGTATGAAAAGTATGGTAGTTCTTCCATCCATTGAATAGGAATGATTACGAAATGCATACTTCAGAGGCCTTCAGAGGTCTTCATGCAATGCGAGTGAAGGCGCGTGTGGAAATGGCACACGAGTGCTGTAAGCGAATCCCTTTGAAACGCGTCCAAACAGTGCCAGAGAGACAAATGTACGCGCATCTCAATTTCATGCGCGAGCTAACGCGAATGGGCCCTTTCCACACGTGCCTCGCACTAACTCGCATCGGTCAATGTAAGTGAAGGCGCGTGTGGACTTAGGGCATTAGAAATATGCATCGAAGAAACTTGGGTGCCGAACGTAGCGACTTGGTCGGGCGTAAGGTTGAATTGTTCGTGAAATCGAATGTAGAACATTCAAACTCAAACTCAAACAATATTTATTTATAATAATTCAAAATGCATTAACAGAACAATAATGTTTTAGAGATTAGACTTATCTTCTTAACAGCTAAGTTGTGAAATTTATAGCACTTGGGCAATGTGGAAAAGAAATAATTGAATTGTGTATTATAATTTGCCAAGAAAAAGTAAAGAGCAAAAACCTTGCCTCTTAAACTTAAGCTACTTAAAACTAACTTAGAACTAAAGGATTACCAAGTTATTAACATGGATACCGGGCTATGATAATGCGTGACAAACTGCAGGATATAGTGAAAAAAGAAGATGCAATGTAAGGCATGATCTAGAGGAACGATGCAACCAGCGGGTTACGTATATATTGGCATCGCTTTAAAAAGGACTCAAGTCTTTTGTCGGCCAGTGTTTTTATGTTATGCACGTTAGCTATTTTATGTAGGCGTTTAGTTGAGAAGTCGAAGGGTAAATTCAACAGTATTTTTAGGCATTTATTCTGGGTGACTTGCAATGTTTTTTGATGCGTAGCGGAACTATGACGCCATATAGGAGCGCCATACGATATTATAGGTTGAATGACCTGCTTAAAAATTACGAGTTTATTATGTACCGAAAGCTTGGAATTCCTGTTAATGTAGAACATTCGCAAAGCTTCTAGATCCGTTGGAAGTCCTTCTTGCTGGATGGATAGTATCAGACTAGTTTTGGATTTTCCATTAATACAGGTTGAGTCAGATTTATTGTGTATGTAAGCAAGATACAGCCGCACATTGTCAAATACTCTATGTTCTCTCAACCGCGATAAAAGATATCTATTCTCTTCGGATTTCGCCGAATTTATTGATAGCTTTACGACTGGGGGTAGAAGTGGGTCAAGGAAAGGGCGGTTATTATTACCAGCAATATCAACGCTTGGAGAAACGCAGGAACGCATATCAGTGTTGTCATGAGTATAAGTTTGTGATGTGGTGTGTACTGAAGACGAAGGGTAGGGGTTAGTTGTTTCGCCTCGAATGAAATTTTTGTAAGGATTAGGAACTGTAACAGGATTCGAAGTGAAAGTGTTATTCGCTAAGGGATTGTTAATGGTGTTGATGTGTTTGGATGAGGTTTTAGTGGAAGCATTAGTATTAACTTCACGAGGTGCATGGTTGGGAGAATTTTTGGTTTTGTTGGAAGAAATTTTAACTTCACGAGGTGTAGGGTTGGGAGAAGTTTTGGTTTTGTTAGTTTTATTTCTAATTTGATTATTACTATTCTTACTGTTACATTTTAAATCTGTCTTCCAGTGCCGGATTTCCATATTGTTCCATTTGAAGACATCCGATTTTGTATTGAAAAAGAGCCAGTCATATTCCATGGGCATGTACAGTTTAAAATTAGAGTATTAAGGCGTAATCTTACTATTTCCGCGGTATGGTAACTTTTCACATTTACAGCCTTTAATACAAAACTGTTTCGCAAGGGATTTGCTCAGCCATGATTCGTTAACGTTTGGAGGAGCTTTCGTAACAAAATAAGAACAGGTGTTGTTTGACTTTTTAGTCTTTTCTTGATTGTTGAATTTATTTAGTCTCCTTATTCTGACATCCCAATCAGTTTGCGACCACGTTGTATTGAATTCCCGAGTTTGGAACATCAACAGGTAGGTGCACCTTCGGTAGCGAGAAACTATGATCTGATAGCGAAACGGTATGGTTTCCTATCATAAGCGGCTACTGAGATCTAGAAACCAAAATTTTCCGTCTAAAACGCTTCCCCCACCTTCCCCCTCACACCCCTACCCCTAAAAATGTGGTCACTGCAAGAAGCTTACCCCGTCTATTCGTAAAAAATTTTTTAATATAATATTTCAAAGCGTTTGGGAGCTACGTGCCTCCAAACGATTTTGCTTACGGTGGACAGACAGACTGAAAATTTTTATTGCTTTTTTGGTGTCTACTAGTTATAAAACGTGAAAATAAAAATTTTCAGGGTAGCAAATTTTTTTTTTTAAAAACCGATCACAATACTGTATTATTAAAATAATAAAGTAAAACGGTTCTTGGCCGAACATAAGAAACAACCGTGCTTTCTTGTAACAAAAAATGGTCATATCGTCGTGGTATTGGATCTTGAACAAATATCGTTAGACGTTTGAGCCATTGATTTTGAAAATGGAATAAGTCACTTTTTAACAAAAATAATTGATGTGACATTGTAACGATGTTTTATACAACTAACTAGCAACAACTATTGATGCAATTGTTTCATCACACTCTTAAAACAAATACAAGTAAATTTTCCCGAAAGTTGGCATGAATATCTTTCAACATGCTAAAACGCAAACACTTAAGCATGTCGATTTAAAAACGAAAGTGACTTATGCTATGTACAGACTACGAGATTGATGCGTTTAAATCGAGTTAAATGTGCTGAAAACACTTCCCAAAGGCAATTACGAAAACACGTAGCTACGAAGTGTTTAACCGAAAACATGCGCTGCGACTCTCTCGGAAATCGAAGTAAACTTTGGAAGAAACTTTGTAATGCGATAGAAATTCAATTTTGTGCTTGTGTAACGACTGCATTAGCTAATAAATTTTCTTTTTATTACTGCTATGGAAACACATCTGTTTTAAACAATTTACACACCATAAATTTGGTAATGAAACACAGCTGCATATCTACTTGTCAGAAAAACTTTCGTCAAGCTGTCAGGTGTCAAAATTAAACCAGTTGCCTAGTGTGAACACTACTTTTTTGAGAAGTTAATTTTGCATACTTAAATGTGTTTAAAACGCATAGTCTGAACATACCATTATTCTACTTTCAAAATAAACGGCTCAATTGTACATGGCCGCATCGCATATAAGGATATTTCTTCTTAACATTTGCAATTTTTGACAATACGAATAACTATATCTGGTTCCTCAGTCTGACGTGATATGACACAAAACCGCTCGTCTAGGATTTTATCAATAGTTATAGATATAGGTACTTTTCATGTCTAAAATTACTTGTACTGTCAGAATATTCAAACAAATAATTTTCTCGTGAGGGTCTTGTGGGCCCCCTCGACGTGGTGGGCCCGTGCCGCGGCACCGTCGGCCCGTACGTTAATCCGGCACTGATATGTTGCCAATGAAGATCAGTGATTATTTTGACTTAAAAAGATCAAAGGGGGCGGAAGGACGGTTTGAGTATCGGAAAGCATTGTGGCAATTCTGTTCTGACTAACAATAAGTCAAGAGTGGTGGCTGAATGAGGACGGATGTGACGTATTTGCTGGCTTATCCGGTCTAGTTGCAGGTATGGGGTACATTACTCACACACTAAATCATAAACTGGTGGCGTTACAAAATATTTTTTTCTTTGTTTGACTTCACTTTATTTACTATTTAACAAATCCTATTCCATTTAATTTATCTACAGTTCCTTCTATGTCCTCGTCTGACGTGTTGCTGCTTGCTACGCTTGTCCTGTGCGTTGTTGCTCGCCTTGCTGCTCACGTCTTGTACGCTGTTGATCGTCTACGCTGCTCTCATCTTGGCTGCACTCTCGTCTGGGCTTCGATTCTCTCGTCTCGCTCGCCGTAACTTCCTCCTGTTCGCCGCATCAGCTCCACGTGATTCGACCTGCATTCTGTGGGTACGACTACGCTCGCCTTTCCTTGACCCTCTTTGCTCTGCCCTCTCCCTGTCTTCGTCTCTCTGCGTGTTACCCCTACGTTTTGGGCACTCCCTGTCTTCGTCTCTCTGTGCTGCCACATGCCAATACGTTTTGGCACTCCCTGTCTTTGTCTCTCTGCGTGTGGGCTCTGCTCTGTTGGGTCTTGGCTCGACTGCGTCCGCTGGCCGTAGTTTAGCGTAGTTCATCGTGGCTTCTCGAAGCTTATAGCTCTAACCAGAATTGACTTAGAGAGCATTAAGGCGCCATGAGTCCGGTACGACCAATTTTGATAATTTATGACTGTTTTCTAACAAATATTTCACGTTAATGGCAACAAAAAAACAAAATAAAATTACACCATTTTATTAGCTGGTATGTAAACTAGGATATCCATAAAAAAAATAATTTAAAACTGTATTTGGAAAAAATGCTATTAGAACAACAACTATTAGACATTTTTTTAAAATGCGTAAATTCGAATTTTTAAAACAGATATTTCCTATTTCTTGAAAAATTAACATGTCACTTTCACTAATATAATGCTAGAAAAAATCTTAAAGAAGGCCTTCCATAAAGAAAATTTTAAAAAATTTTCGTTTCTGTTAATAATATATAAAGTCAAATTGAAGGAATTTTTCACGATTTTCATGCCAAGAATTACATAAGAAGACCACATTTCATTAAAAAGTATCACTGATAGTATAATTAATTGGTATTTCTAAAAGATAAATAAATGAAAAAATTATTGATTTTTAATAGTTATGCCTTTCAAATAATTTGAAAACATTTAACACTATTTTTTCTGTAAAATCAAAATTAGTTCGCTGATAGACAGCGAAAAATGCAGGCGTATTTTTCACGCCAAATTACACGAACGAAAAACGATTTCAAACGACTAAAATCCTCTCAAGAAAGAAAAATCAAACAGGAAAGAAAAATTGTCGTACCGGACTCATGGCCCCTTAAGGCACCTTAAGTCTTTCTACGACTGTATAGAAATCCACGTTGACAGCCAGAATAGACTTAATGCATCTTTCGTTGGCTTTTTCAAACTTTCGTTAAAACTTATGTGTACGGTTCTGAGCGTAGAGACTTATGCCAACTTATGCGTTTGACATTTATTCACAGATTTTCCGAAATTTTTGTACTTTGTGATTTATAGTCAACTCCATTTTAAAAAAGAAAAATTTCTTTTAATTATCACTTTCTTGATGAGTATTTGACAGCCGATGTTTGTCTTTTTTAGCTGTCAAACATCTCTTACCTTAAGGCTATTGTAGTTGGGTATAAGATTCATTAAGTTTTGCCACAAACATTACGTACCTTAATGCATTTGACGAAAAGATGTTAAGGTGCCTTAAGTCAATTTTGGTTAGGGTTAGTGTTAGCTTCAGTCCTTGGGCACGAATCTGCTCGTTTTCGGTTTGATCCTGTTGCTGATCGTTATCTCGTCTTGCTTTGCTTTGCAGGGCTCGTGTCTGTTTCGCAGATTGTCTCGGTTCCACTGCTCTCGTCTTGGCTACTTGCGTCTTGTACGTTGCTTCCGGCGTGGAGAGTTTTGCCTTTTTATAATTCGCGACTAGTGTATGTCTCGGTATATAGTCTCGTTTGGGATCTCGTATATATGTCGGCGGGCTTATCTGTCGCAATGCGGTCATCTGGGACGTTTTTGTGATCCCGTCGATCTTTTCCAGGTATACTCCAAAATTTCACTTTCCAATTCCAGCCTCTGTTGTATTTGTTTCTCTCGAGTTCCATGTTTTCTTTGTGTTTCGTATCATATTTATTCGTGATCCATCTTAGCTCTAAGTTTTATCTTGTGTTGTATTCCATGTTCTTTGTTCTTGTAATTCAATTCAATTCTTAGCTCTAAGTTTTGTGTTGTATTTGTAATTCAATGTTCTTAGTTCTAAGTTTTAATCTGTGTTGTGTTCGTAATTCCATGTTCTGTGTCAAGTTTTTGTGAAAAAAATTTGTGTGCAAATTTGCGTCCTGACACGTATATAACACAACTTTCATGTGAACTCATCCGGGTGTAAAAATTAGGCTATGATTCGGTCATGAGAAACCAAGAAAGTTCCACCAGTCAACTCCAATACCGCTGATGTTTGTTGTACGCTACCTACCCAGCTATTCGGTTGTTGATTGTTATACATGAATCAAGGGTTAGAAATCTCAGCGTGAAAAGATCCATATGAATGGTTCAGTGTAAGAATTGCCTAACCAACAAAATGAACAACAGAATGAAAGCAATCGCAGTCGGTTTGAAGTGTCAACATAAGTTTTTCCCTTAATTTCTAAAGCTAAAATTAATTTATCAGGCCTATTCAGGACCGAGCTATGACTCGGTCACAAAGTAGGTCGAGAGTCACAATTTTGTATGAATTTTGAATTAATTGTGATTTTCTACCTACTTTGTGACTTGTGACTCTGATCCTGAATAGGTCTGTATATCTAAGCTGCTAATAGTTCTTTATGGCCTCAAATGGGCACTCTAAAATATAAATGGTATCGGGGATGTTTTGGAGGATCAGATTCTCTTTATTGAACTACAATTCTAATATAATTCTTATTACTAGAATACCCACGATATCCGTACGGAGTTCTTCCAACTACTACCCGGAAATCGTGAGTATTTGCACTAATTGAGAAAAATCTGGCAAGAAAAAATTTGTGACAATTTACAATACTTAACTTAAGACTAGATTTTGAGCCGAACTCTCTGCCGCCGGGGGGGGGGGGGGGGGGATACAGTTTCAAATGCATGTGGTTGCTTGTAGCTAAACAGAATGAACGCTATGGGTCGGAGAGAGTCGCAAGTAAGTTCGCAATATTTTAAAATGATCGGATCGAAATGTCAAATATGGCATTATCATAAACTAAAACGCACTGTATTATTTAAAAAAGAAAGTAATAAAATGGAAAATACAAGAAATTTCGATGAGAATTAAAATAATTCACTGATTTTCGCGTCTACCACCTTGATCAGAAAGTTCCTGGAATAACAACCGTGTGGCGCTTTTATTGTTCCGATTTAAGTTCTGTTTTGTTAAGTTGGTACATCTGTTGTTGACATTCCCTCTAAATATTAGCGTCATAGCTTGACATTTGCAAAAGTTACGTAGCCAAGAGTACATCTATCTCTGTTGGCGATTTTTTACAGTTTTAGATGGATTTAAATTTGCAACAACGAACTTGTATGGTGCGCAAACGTTGGAAATGTTGTTACTTTGAAGGGGACAATATAGATTTAGATGAATAAACTTGTATTATTAATTTTCTCAATAAATTCCGGGAACTTTTTGATCAAGGTGGTATATTAATTTCGCGTTGATTATTGACACTAATAAAATTGCGACTCAATCCGGTCATTGTGTTCATGTAGCGTTTACTTGCAGCTTACAGCGATCCGATGCATCTCGTTGCAACATTTTGACATTTCGATCCGACTGCGATTGCGTTCATTCTGTACGGCTCTTAAGACATTGCTCCGTCACCCCAGTTACTCCCGTTGCGTCTGTTACTCCCGTTGCGTCTGTTACTCCCGTTGTACCCGTTGCTTCCCGTTTCTCACGTTGCTTCGTTGACCCCGTTGCTCTCGTTTCTCCTATTGTTATCGTAACTCCGTTTGCTCCATGGCTCCCCGTTTTTTTGTTGTTCCGTTGCTCCAGTTTCTCCCGTTACGCCCTGTTAGTAACATTAGTCCCGTTGTTTCCGATACTCCCGTTGCTTCCGTTGTTCGATATTCGCAGACGTGCCGCACTATCACATTTGAACAGTTATTCACGAACGTTGCAATAGATTCCCACACCAATATGCGCTGTGAAATTACAAAAATTTTTGTTGATTTAATAACTAGTTTTGTGAATATAAGAAAATCGTACAGTTGACTTTTGGTCAGCCTGACAAAACTTTCATCAGAAGTCGTTTCTTTCAATACAACAAATAAATTGTTTATTTGATAGACATATTGTTCAAATTTGTCATTTCAATAATACAGGTTTTGTCAAAAAAAAACTGGAATTTCGCCAAAATTTAATCAATTCCACAAAAATGTACTACTTATTTTAAGAAATTTTTCGCGGATGAAGATTTACATTTAATTATGTCATAAAGAAAATTAAATTCACATAATCTTTGAAGTGCTATTCAAATTTGTTGATAGAAGTAGGTTCTCATGCATATGTCCAAATAATACGTTCGAGTAATTTTGTCCGAAAAAAACATAAGTGAAATATAAACTTTAAGTCCTCATACCCATGGTTAGATTAGATAAAAGTGAAGCAAATACAAAATAATGCAGTTTTTAGAAATGAGGTCACCATCTGAAACTAATGCAAAGTCAACAAACCTCTTCACTAAACCAATATATACATTACATACGTTATACCATCATTTGTAATTCGTACTAATGCACTGATGACTTAATTGCAAGTAACGAAAGATCTTAATTATTAGCCGTTTTAAAGCTTTTTGTTCTCATTTTTGTGTTTTCTAGATATCTGAGCTATTCGGTGGTATGGAAGTTTGTGGACTATCTGTAGTTGTTGGAAAGGATGGCCGTGAGCATATTTTAAGTGCTTCGGACAGTACTTTCCCATTAATGGGCGATAGTCAAGAAGATGATCGAAGGCATATAGCTGATTTAGTGACATCTAGAATGCAAGTAAGTAGTTTGAAGAGACTGTGTTTATCGTACAGATATTACCCAATTAATGTTTACTTTTGAGTAGAATGTCTGCCGACCGCAAATGGCTAAGGCCAGCTCTCGAACATCAGTATCATCCCACGGTGGAAGTCCAACAGAAGAAATGCCACCGGCACCATCAGGTCCCCGCCCTGCTCCGATGGGGGGACCACCTCCAATCCCTGAGCGCACTTCTCCAGCTGTCGGATCTATAGGTCGGTTGAGCAGTCGCAATAGCGTTTCGGATCCCGTTGAGGAACCGCAATCCGATAAGGCACCAATGTTAGGATCAACAGGTCGGAGGGATTCCCAAGGTAGCGATATAGTTAGGTTGTATACTAAAAAAGTGTTAACTAAACCAATTCTTCTTCACAGTATCACAAGCGTCAAATGTTTCGACAGGTTCTCGAGCATCATCTCAACGTCCACCACAAACGCAAAATTCTGTCGTCGAAGATGCCGAGGATACTATGAAGAATCTTCGCAAGACGTTTGCTGGGATATTTGGTGACATGTAGGAATTAGCAAAGAAAAAACGTGGAAGAACTGCTAGTGATACTGGTACTTCGCATTTTGGGCGACAGTCATCGTCCTCTGCAGGTGGTGAATCTGAGCTCTCAGCGACAGCTCCAAAACCATTCACCACTACAGCAGAAGTAAACAAGTTTGCCAGTATTCATTCGAATGCCACAAAACCAAAGCAAACGAATACAACAGCTTCGCCATATACAACTACAACAACGAGTACTAGCAGCTCTTCCATCGTTTCGGAATCCATCGATGATTCCAGCAAATATACACCAATTACAAATTTTAAACCACAAGAACGGGTTAATCCCTTCGATAAGGAAAATAAGACTGCTGCACCGATCGCATCGACAACCGCGCCTTCCTCCTCAGGTATTTACAAAAGCCCGCTTTCCCTGGATAGCGTTTCGACGCAAAATAAAACTACTATAGAGAACGGAAACAAGGAGCCGAAGAAATACGACGATATCGGCTACAAGTCCTCAACAGATGCCACCGCTTACACTTGGGCCGTTAATTCCGACATGCCGCAGCCAACTTACACCGCACCGTCATATGCCCCATATGACAACAACTCCCAAAAAACTGTGGAACCTATCGAAGACAAGACCTACAGTCGTTCGGATAGTGAAGCTAACCTGCAATCCGCCCGGAAGCTATCCGATGCCGAAATCATATTCGGTGGTGAAAAGAAACCAGCCCACAGTAGCGGAAGCCGTTTCACAAGATCAGGTGGGTCATTATCAGATGCCGATATTATTTTTGGAACCTCTGCCGTCTCTTCGACGGACAGATATGGTTCTCCCGTAAATGGTCGATCTGATAGTGCACCGCCACCACTCTCGAAGAGCATGAGCGTTAGCTCGGATAGTCATAGTCGTAGTTCGGCACCATCTTATCGCATCTACGAGGGTATTCAGAACGCTGCTTTCCAAGATTTTGCCGACTCACCGATTAAAAACTCTCCACCAATCAGTGCAGTGCATTCATGGAACAAATACTCCGACGAGAGCGACATCGATTTAAAATAAGGATCTTAAGGAAAGCAAAAAATCTTTTTTTTTATAAGTAGTTTTCTAAGCAATAGGTGATTTCATCGCATTGTTCGCTGCAGTGGTCGGTGCAGTAGCAGTCATTTTAACGAATAGTCACAGCGTTCTTATCTTTGAAAACAAAGATAAAAGTATTTAGTGAAACAATCCGCCTCCGAAGTTTCTGGGTTTCAAAGTGAACGAATATTGCATGAACCGCACTGTGGTCGCAAGCTTCATTAGGCGTTTTCGATGGTATGGCGCACGGAATTATAATACATACCTACTCTTATAACACTCAATAAGACTAAATTTGGCAATAAGAAAATTGCCTACATACGTTCCTTCCACCAACGATGAAGAAAGAGATATGTCCTATTCCAGTTGGAGACCAGGTTTTCAAGTAATAACGTACAAAATATTATAAATCGACTCTAGCAATAAATGCATATCGCGAATTTTATATTGCCGTATATGGTAGGAAAACAATATTATTTGCATCTAACATTTCATATAAATATATAAATATATATAAATTTTTTCTTATGAGATTCATCGAATGAAACTACAAATTAAGCAGTGGCATGTTTTGGCATTGATTTTCTCATCACCAATGGCGCGACAACCCAAATCGGACTCTTGGCCCTTTTTCTAAGGCCCTTTTTCTAGGGCCCTACTATATTTAGACCGAATAATGACAATTCAGTCAAATGGTCTCATAGCACTTAGAACCTGGATGATCAATAATATTAAATTTGTACACATTGGGATAGAGCCCTAGTTGTCTAGGGTTTAAAGTGCCTATTAATATAATTTTGGTGACTAACAGCCTAATACACTGCGTTGCTTAAAATTTCTGCGTAGCTTTTATCTTTTAAATAAATAAATATATATATATTTTACTCAAATGACTAACATATGTATGTGTGCTATACCATCGAATATTTTTCTTTTATTTTATTATTTTAGTGAAATTGAATTTTGTTTGCATTAAACTAAAAGAGATTGGGAAATCCTTGAATAATTTACAAATTTTTTTATAATATTGTTACAAAATGATCCTAAGAAATTTGAAGGAAACTCTATACGATGGACTTCTTTGTAGTATACTCTATACAGAACGGTTTGATGAATTTCAGAATTTGTTTTTGAAGAACCGTGAATAGTCAGTTTGCTCGTAATAGACTAATGTCAAGTCCCTTAATACGGGCAGAATATCGGGATCTGACTTTCACTCACCCTTCTGAAACGAAATTCACTGCAAAACAAGGCCATTTTTAATATACATATTTTATTTTTGAATCTATTAATTTAAAAATAAATGTGGAAAGGTTATTCAGCTACTATTCTGTGAAATAATCCAGGGGATTGAAAGATATGAATTAAACTCGAGTTGACGCGATGATCTTGCCAAAGAAGTTAAAAAGGTTTTCAACGTACAAGAAAGATATATGTACATTTTACCTAGAAGTACCTATAGAGAACGGTTTACTTTCTCCTACAAGGCATACGAATAAAAAAAGATTAGCATATTCAGTAAAAGTCTTTGAAGTCTTTAAAATATTTGGAAATAATTCACTAACAGTGATCTTACCAAATACATATTCGTATTAATATGAACTGTAATCGCGGACTTCGTTACCAAGAATTCTACATGGCCTATGCGGAGGGCAGAAACGGTGGTGATGGTTTTGGCGGCTGACGCAGCTTCTGTGTTTGGTACCACAAATTTGATATTTTGTTTCGAAAAATCAAAGGTGGTTTTCAAGGTTTTGCATGATATATGTAAATAGAGGAGAGGGTGGTAAAGTGACCCCTGCTGTTTATTTGCCCTCTAATTATTTCTAATGATTCAACTTTCTTCGTAGGAACGAAGGAACGCCTTGCTTCCGCAAGATATGCAAAATGTATTCCATCAACATCTGTGATTGTCTTCAAAGGTACATTTTACCTGGAAGAATATATGAAAAGATATCAAGGAGCTAAACGTAGCCGTTGGCAAGGCTGGATAATGAAAGATCAGTACTTAGTCTTCTTCGACTGAATACAATTCAAGCATGGACGTAATTTAATTTTTTACAGGGGGGGGGGCGCACACACAATTCAAGGAATACGTACATTTTTTAAACTCCATTGATAATAGTCTGTCTTGAAAAAATCAAAAAGTCACGGTTACGGTTCCCTTCAATTCTGAAATTGAACCAACCCCCCTATATTATAACACAAATTTTTAATGAGCCTTTCGTAGTAACCAAAGAAGTAGAATATGCATTCAATTTTTTAGAAACTGTGAGGCTTTATTCCTCTGTTGAGTAATTAAGTTTGAAGAAAAATGTTACATTTTCTTTTGGTCGTGATAACTACCAACATGATTGTATATGACCGCACAATTTTGTAGCTAGGTGAAACAGTAGGTTGGCGCCCTAAAAATTTGACCGCCTGGCGCAGTTGCTCTACTTGCTCCTATAAAAGACCCATTTCGACGTATAGTACACGACACTTTAGCTACTGGAGTCGTTACAGCAATAGCAGTTTCTTGGTATAGACCAAACTACCAGTTTTTGTCAACTCATTCCATTTATTTCAACGATCTTCCGAAATAGCTCGTTCGAACCACACAATCCTATTTATCATCACTGAGCTCAGAGCAGCCATCATAGTCCACTCTAATCTACATCCTGCGAACTTATGAACAAAAAGAGAGTCCCTCTTTTAGCTCGCGTAGTTTCGGGAATATGATTTTATCCACCACTTCACCAATTGTAGCCCACATATTCTATTCAGTCACAAATTGTTAAGATACCAGTTCCATTGCTAACATACTATATGAAATTCTCCTATCCGATACTAGTGTTAAAATAAAATATAAAATCTGATCTAAAAGTTAACAAACTTTTAAACCCTCATGCTGGGTTTCCATATGCGACAGAAATTTGTCACGACAAAAATGTGTCACATTCACTCTTCAGTCTAGAGTTTTCATTTGTGGCATTACTTGTGTCACAACTTTGCGTAAATTCGTTGTCAAAAAAAGTGAAATGGCTGGAAAAAAAACGAAACAGCAAAAAAATACTAAAAAAAAATGGTTAAAATTGCTTCTATTAGTGAACATAAGAGAAAATTCGAAGCGACAGTACTGGGTTTCGAAGATATTTCTTACTAATGACAGAAGGTTAAAGACGTTGAACTGAAATTTTCAAGAAACCTTTGAACTGAAATTTTTGTCTCAAGAAAAGTCAGAATTTCTTCGACTAGCGACATGCGACAAAATTTGTCACAGATTTGTAATCTGATTGGATAACTGATCTGTCACACATATTGTTACAGAAAATTGTCGCATATGAAAACCCAGCATCATAGTTGAAATGGTTGAAGGAAAATGTTGATGAAAATCAAAACTCGGTAGTACATATAATATATAAACAGTGTTGTTGAGTAAATTTTTCGTAGCCTCCATTCAGAAGGAATAATTTTGTTCAAGAAATCAATTTCCGAAAATTCCATTACCAATCGTGCTCCATATCTTTTTCTCCGCGGTCTTATAGGTGTAAGGATCCGTGCAAAATAACAACTAAGTAAGTAAACTCTGATTGAACGATAAGTCGACCGAAATTTGATCGGGTAACATCCAACAGTCTACCATATTAAAATTATTTCCAAATAACTCAACCACTAGATCTCTTTTTATTTATTTTATTTCATTGAAAATATTCTCCATTCCATAATGAAATTTATTCTAAGTCTCCATCTTTTTGAGCCGAAAAGATAATGTATTGATAAAAACATCTCGTTCCGTTATTTTTACAAGAAACGAATCTGAATAAACATTCGGTTATAGCCAAGGAAGCTGATTCCCTATAGTTGAATGTTTATGCACACGAAATACACAAATTTTAGCCAATTTTGTTATTATACTCATTTGTTACGAAACGATATCTATCACAAAACTAAAAATATTTAAAAATTAATATAACATAATGCAGAAAGGCAATACCCACCTAGAGTAGCAATTAAGTTGAAAAAAAAAAAAATTAGACTAACAAAGTATTAATGAATGTTTATAATATAAATAAATTACGTTGCAATTTTTTTGACGCACATAGAATACAAAATTTTTAGTTCATTCGTAATTAGCGCAATCAACATGCCCAATCATTTAACAAATATATTAACTATTTCATTGCAAATATGAATAATAATATAATACTCAAAATTTCGTACGCCTATGCAGAGGACTCCAATATTACATATAATAAATACAAATTATATAATTACTATTATAAAAGTTAATGTTAAATTGTTTTTAATAACAAAGTTTTTGGAAATGAATTATTTGGCTTTCGTTTCAATTGCTTTTTGAACGTTTTTATTAAAACTCAAAAAGTCACAAAACTAGTAGTATTAAGTAGGAACGAAATGAATAATACAAAAGAAATTATGGTTCTAATAAAACAGTACTTTATACATACAAAGCTAGATCGAGTCTGTTTGAGGGTAAATTATACTCATTTAATTTGGTAAAATACCAAATTTTTAATACAAATAAATGTTGAACATTTTAACACATTTAGTAGATTATTGTTATTTCAAATATTTCCAGATCACATTCAAATTTGTTTCAATCCTTAAAAAAAAATTTCTGTAATTTATTGTCGATTATGAATCCTTAGAAATCGGGTATATTTCTGTTATGATTTACTAAAAAATAAATACGGAACTGTACAACACACAAACCAGAGAAACATCAAAATGTATTGCTAGTACAAAAGCGAAATAAATCATGTCCAAACTTAAGTAGATTTATATATCATACAATGACAATATAATAAAAAGAATATTAAAAATAAAAAAAAATAATTAATAACTGTTAAATTATAAAAATAAATGAAAATATATAAATCACTATCATGAAACCTGCTCACTCACGTTATTTATCATTAATTTAAGTAAATGAATTAAACAAATTATTAAATAAATGAAATTTATCATTCATATTTCCTTATTTAAGGTTGTTTTTCATAATTTTGTGAGCAGCTACTATTATAAATATTATATGTATTCAACATATTAAGCTACAAAATTTCACTTTATAATTATTCAGTAGAATAAATATCACATATTAAATGTCCTGCACTTTCCAGATTTTTGGCTTTTCATGTTTTGTCTGCATGTAGAACTTTAAAGTGCTAACACTAAAAGTGCCACATTTTGTAGACAATCCATAAAGCTAACGTGATATATTCATTTTCCTTCAAAATATATCAATCCATATACCTATATACCACATCTACAACGAACGGATCTTTTTTTAAATCAAAGAACAGTACAATAAATGATTTAGAGAGTTTTATTATAAAAAATACAAATGTGGGTAGTTTAGCCAATTATTTATTAAAGTTTGTCTATTATTATTGCGAATATATTTGTTGCATGCACCTTATGTACGAATTGTATTAAATTATTATAATTTCCTTTGCTTTGGGATAGTGCAGTGCTTGACTAAATTATCAGTATTTAAAGCAAATAATAGTTGTGCAATAATGTGTGTGTCGCATTTTCACATATAATTATTATCGTGTTAAATTCTTGAATACCCACCTGGGTGCTATGTTTCAATGTAATCAAAGCTACGTTATATTCCGCAGTCAGTAAATCCTACTACTCGCTCAAACACTATACTAATATTATAGAAAAATCCCACATAATCCTTTTATCGTCCTCTGATAAATTGATAATTTCCAATCGATTATGTTCAAATAAGTTTTGCTAAATGAGAGAGTGCCCTTTCTCAATGCAAAAATTAAGTAATCATTCAAAATTATGGAAAAAAATTCCAGCAAACATCAATTCATACAAATAATATGTTAAAAACAAAATATGTGTTGTGTAAAAAATATGAAAATCAGTTGAATAAAATATGTATACTAAAACTAAACAAATAAATTTTTCAATATTGGATTAGTATTTTAATATCTGTAATATTGTGGTCGATTTGGTTGTCTAGTATGAGCGGGTTAGCCTATCGACTTTAAAAGTTGGAAAAAATCGAGTAATGATTTGGAAATTGGTGGCCAAAATGCAAACTGGACCGACGTGCTTGATAGCTGCGGCTCTGGTTGTAAGGGATGCCTGGCCTCTACCACAAAAATTGCACACCTACTTACTCAGATGTAAAAATTGAGATAAGATTCCCCTTCGGTTATCAGTTTAACTCCTCACTCCTTCACTCTTGACCTCGGCGAGGCTCTATATATATGCTTCATCTAGCGAACCATGCTGGATCCATGGACGTCTGATATTTCAGAGTACTGTATTCCGAGCGAAACGAAATGAACTGTCAAAGTCCATAAAAAAAAAAATTTAAATTTCGTTAATTTTTTGCGACGAAATATTTTGTACGTTTTACAGTACTTACAATACTGAACCAGTAGTGCGAGCAAAATACTTAACAAATTAAAATGCATTCATTTCATTAATTACAATTCTTTTCAATAATACTACAGATTTTTGTTTGAAATGGTTTGTATTAATTATCAGGCCTATTCAGAATCAGAGTCACAAGTCACAAGTCACAAAGTAGGTGGAAAGTCAAAATTAATTCAAAATTCATACAAAATTGTGACTTGTGACTCTGATCCTGAATAGGCCTGTATATATCAGAGTTGTACTGGCAATGCCAAAATGAATGAGCTATGCAACCAGATGGATTGAACTTGGCTTGAGGCATATTCTGATACGGAGCCCTCTCTCGACATCGACGAGTGGTCCAATAAAGATTTATTCAGAAAAGTCTAGTGTTTCATACATAAAATTGACGACATATTTTCAAAATATAGGTATACTCGATATTTTTTAAAATATCATGTCAGTTCTGCAACGAATTTAGCAGTGCCCCGATCCTGCCAGGTAGATGTTATTATTCAATTGAAAATATTAACGTAGATAGATAGATTGGAAATAGGGGTTGATATGGCTAACCTCTGTCATTGCAGTTGGGCCTATTGTGACGTCTCCAGGATTGACTATAATTCCTCTTCAATCCCTGCGCATTCAATGAAGACTAGTATTTTGCGAAGTGGAATGGTCAGGAATTTCGATGCTCTGGTGTTTCGTATTCGTCATTGCGTATTCTGCAAATTTTAGTCTCGTAGAGACGGAGGGATTAATATCCAATGATTTGAAGAACTAAATTTTCACCTCTAGCAATAAGATCCCTTTATGCAGCGTAAGTAACAATTATTACATGGTCAAAACTATTGGACTAAAATTCAATAAATTTGTATTGTATATACATACACTCCAACGCTGTATTAAAACACAAAGAAAGAATGATTGAAATTAATTGTAATTCAACGCAACGATTTAAATGTAATATTTTTGTATTAGTTCATGTATTCTTACAGGAATCAAATTTAAAATACAATACCTATTGTACATAGAATATTCTTCTGCATTGAAATGTAGCCTTTCTGAAAATGTCTGAAATGTCTAACAAAATTGACAAGTGTTATTTGGAAGTATTTTTCAGTTAAAAACAAAGACTGCAACGTGCGATATGAGTAAAAGTGATATCTCAAGAAAAGGAAGTAGTACCAGTGCATTGAAAAATCATTTGAAATTTTATTCATAAAGAACAATTTTTTAGCAATGCTGAACTTATCTACGATCCCCTACGAACAAAACTGCACGGCGAAAAGCAACAAAATTGCTATTTGTTAAATTTACTTTACCTTTGTTAAGATTTGATCATGAGTAGATTATTTCTTTTTAAAATAATTATCTCTGACTTTGTTTCATCAAAGAAAATGTTTTAATTTAAGAAAAAAAAATCTGCCAACAGTCTGGACGCAACTTTATTATTTTTCCGGCAGAAGTTCAGAACGCGTTCAATTCGGGGATGCGGTGTATGTTACTATGTGACTGAAAACCTAACAAAAAGTTCGGGACGCGGTTAGAAAAGGGTGTAACATATGAATTAAATAATTGCGTCATATTCCGGGATGCGGTCTAGAGGTTGAAAAAAATAAAACTTAAAAATAGGTGATTATTAAACAAGCCTGGGGAAGTGAAAAGATATTCGATATCTGATCAGACCTGAGAGATATGGTGGAGTTCATGAAAAAGTATACAACCACTTTACACCCTCTTAAGGGTCGAATTTCAAAAAATCTTGAAAACACATTCTAGGTATTCATATGAAGAATCCGTAGAATAAAAATGAATTCAATATTTCGAAAGACCTAGTAGATATGACGAAAATCGTCAAAATATATGCATTTTATATTACATAACTGTTCATTTTTTTTGCTCCCCCCCCTTCTGAACGTCAATGAATGTTCGAATTTTTTTTTATCAGAATTACTTTTCTGGTTGATTAACATATACGTACTGAGTTTCAGCATTCTAGCAGAATCCGTTCTAAGGTTAGGGAAAACAACTCCTACCCTCGTACCATGCTATCCCAAAAAAAAATTAATTTGTTCATAATGCCACTACTATAGTTCTATCTAAATACGAAGTTTGAAGTTTATATCATTACAGGTTCTTAATATATAAGCATCGGAACTTTTTCCTTCTCACCCTTCCCCCCCTCACCCTCTACACCACCACCTTAATTTTTTTTTCTCTACTAGGGTTCTATTGGGCCTACTTCTGGTAAAAATTTAAAGCATCTATCTTACACTGTTATTAAGATATGAAAAGTGATATTTTTGAAAAATTCTTATCCCCCCCCCACTTCTATGCTCCCGTACCCCCTTTAAAGATTGTATTTTGAGCAATCTTTATCTATCAATCTTTATAATAAAACCGAATTTTGTTTTTTTGGTACCATTGGTTTGTGAGATACCGTAATGTTAAGTATTTCAACCCCCACCCCCGTACGCCACTACCCCTACCCAAAAATTTTGTTCCAATCTACTCTCCTAGTACAATTACAGATATTTGTAAAGTCTTAATTGCTTGCCACCAACGGTTTAGGAGATATAGATCTTAGAATGTGTCGATCTCGACTTTTTTGCGTTTCGGACGCATTATTCCCCCCCCCCCCACTCCCACACCCCTTCATCCATATGAGTAATTTTTTTGCAAATGGGTCCACTATCAAAGCTCTATGGAAATTCCAAGTTTCAGCCTCCTAACATAAGCGGTTGCTGAGATCTAGAAACCAAAATTATTCGTCTAAAACGCTTCCCCCACCTTCCCCCTCACACCTCCTCCCCTGAAAATAATGTAAGTTCAAGGGGTCTACCCAGCCTATTCTTAGAAAAAAATTTAATTTAATAGCTCCACTGGCTTGAGAGCTACGAGCCTTCAAAGGATTTTTGGGCGGTCGACGTACGGCGGACAGACGGAGTGAAAATTCTTATTGCTTTTTTCGTGTCTCTATCGTGTAGTCATGAAACGTGGAAAAAAAAATTTTGAGGGCACGAATTTTTTTTTTTTAAAAATCGATAACAATACTGTATTATAAGTAATAAAGTAAAAGAAAATAATAATTTTATTAATTTCATATCAGCAACAATAATAAGCAAAGAATGCATTTCATTTTTTTTTGTCGTCAACGACCAATTTTTCACTCATTTTTTACCTTTGTTGAGTATTCGAATAGTATTCGAGTATTCGGGTTGAATTTGTCGAATACGGTTTCGAATACGAATACCTCAAATTTGGCGAATATTCGCTTAAACGAATGCGAATACGGTTATTCGGAACATCCCTACTGGCGAATACTACAGGGCCATGATAAACTATTTTTTACTGGCAGAATTAAATGAGCGGGGCTTGGTGAACATGTGGTTTTAACAAGACGGTGCAACCGCACACACAGTACGAGCCACAATGAGTATTGTGAAGGAAGCGTTTCTTGGTCGCGTAATCTCCCGTTTTCCCGATTTGGCTTGGCCAGCAAGATCGCCCGATTTAACCATCCCAGACTTTTTTCTTTGGGATACTTGAAGTCGCGGGCTTAAGCCAAGAAGCCTCAGACAATCGCAGACCTTAAGGAGAATATTCGACAGGAATGAGAACAGTTATCACCGGAAATCTTGAGGAAAGTCATGGAAAAAAAACGGTCACTAATGTGTATCAACACTGGCGGCAGCAACTTGATGGATATCATATTTTCCACTTGACAGAAAAAGTTATAAAGGTAACAATAAAGATTTCTTTTACTCAAAAAACTTTTTTTTTTTATTTAGTAAAGAAGTTATTCAAAAACAAAATTGGATGATTAATTTTGCGCTATCCTGTAGAATATGTACACTTCAAAAGTACATATCATAAATTGCAGACTTTCATAATTAAGGTAATCAGTACAATCCAAAATGTCAATTTCAATGAAATTATTTATTTCATTGAATTCTTTTGTAATATATTTCTTCAATTTAAAATAAACACTACTTTAATTATAATAGTAATAGTTTTTTCCCAAAGTTGGAACATTTGCATCATCAAATTGAATACATATCAATAGATCTTTTTTGTAATGATGCCCGGGACTAAAATCACACAATCGACATTTAAATATTTAGGTATATAAGCCTAATATTGAAACACATTCTATTCCTAATGACGAACTTAAGGCGTCTTCCTACCATGGAAATTTTTTTGTCTTAATTTGTTTTTTATTTCTTATAAAAAAATTTGACATGTTACGCACATTTTAAGCCATTGGCGGTATTGAAAATCGCAAAGTTGCCGAAGTTACAGCTTCGTTTTCTGCACGACCACCGACGAAAACCCTTGCGAGACATCAAACAAGCTTACTTTCTTTTACGTTTATCTCGAAACTACTCTTTTCGGAACTCGTAACACGATATCTCGGAAACTAGTGGGCTGATGGCTCTGAAATTTGAACTCAATACTTTTAGAAGTATTATGGAAAGAGTAGCGTAGGATTTTTAAGATTGCTACATTACTTTTTTTTTATTGACGTTTTTCGACGTTTTTCTTAGGAAAATTTTTTTTTTTCCTTCGGCCCACCAAAATTAAAAAAAAAAAATTTAAAAAAGAAATCGCTATGCTACATTCTAGCTACACTACCCACAAACAAGCCCATTTTTTCTTTTTTCTTTTCTGATGCATATTAATAGAGAAAACGATGACATCATATCCCTCCTCTTGTGCGGAGGGCCTCCGGAAAAATGTGCACAGCGCCGCCATTTTTTTTTATTTTTTATTAAAAATTATGTCAAACGTTCCTCAAATTGTAATATACCTTATGTCCAAAAATTAAAAAAATGTCTTTTATACTTCCGAAGTTATGAGCTTTTTAAAAAACACGCATTTTCGAGCGGTCATGGTAGGAAGACCCCTTAAGTATACTTTAGTTTGTCTTTCAAAAGGTAATTTCTTATTAAATGTGAAGCTGCTAATGCTAATGGATCGCTGCCCTCTATTTTTCTTCATTATTATTTTGGCCACAAAATGTGCGAAATATTCTATTACAATTCTGATGAGCAATGCAATTTAATTGAAAATAAAAAACTGGCAGTTTGATAAAAGATTCAGTCGAGTGCGAAACGTCATACAAAATAATATTTTACATTGTTAAGAGTTTGTTGTTCTTTCCAGTGTCAGTGGAGTGAAGCTCCAATACGAAATCCCCGACTGTTGATTGACCGTAGTACTTGACGAATTTTTGGAAAGAACTTTCACTGGAGAGGCCAGTTTATCATAAGATTTTGTGTTGGACTAGGTCCGAAGGAGCTGTTTCGTCATCGGAATGCAGAAGACTCTTCAGAGGGTGTATTCTAGCCAACTTCCGAAACACCCTGACAGCTGGTGGAATTGCTGAGGCAAATTCTATATAGCCACATCGTAATCCAAGTTCATTTCCACGAATAATGTAATCGGGAACTCGCCGGACATCTACCTTATACTAAAGGCGGGACGTATATGGCTATGAAATGGTTGTAACCTTGGATAACCATATGGCTATGAATCTTGAAAATCTGTTGTTAAGTCCGGGGCCCAGTGGGTCCAACGCAAAACTTATTTTTACCAATACTTTTATGTTACTAGTCCAACACAAAATCTTATGATAAACTGGCCTCTCCAGTGAAAGTTCTTTCCAAAAATTCGTCAAGTACTACGGTCAATCAACAGTCGGGGATTTCGTATTGGAGCTTCACTCCACTGACACTGGAAAGAACAACAAACTCTTAACATTTAATAGCTTCAATGGTAGCATGACCATGAAAAACTAGTAACATAAAAGTATTGGTAAAAATAAGTTTTGCGTTGGACCCACTGGGCCCCGGACTTAACAACAGATTTTCAAGATTCATAGCCATATGGTTATCCAAGGTTACAACCATTTCATAGCCATATACGTCCCGCCTTTAGTATAAGGTAGATGTCCGGCGAGTTCCCGATTACATTATTCGTGGAAATGAACTTGGATTACGATGTGGCTATATAGAATTTGCCTCAGCAATTCCACCAGCTGTCAGGGTGTTTCGGAAGTTGGCTAGAATACACCCTCTGAAGAGTCTTCTGCATTCCGATGACGAAACAGCTCCTTCGGACCTAGTCCAACACAAAATCTTATGATAAACTGGCCTCTCCAGTGAAAGTTCTTTCCAAAAATTCGTCAAGTACTACGGTCAATCAACAGTCGGGGATTTCGTATTGGAGCTTCACTCCACTGACACTGGAAAGAACAACAAACTCTTAACATTTAATAGCTTCAATGGTAGCATGACCATGAAAAACTAGTAACATAATATTTTACATTATTTACCGGAAAACCTTGTATTTTCAATTCGAAATGTGCTGTGAAAACATTCATCAAAAACTAGTGCATTTTAAATTAAATTTTTATACTCTAGATGAAATCATATAGAGTATTATAATTATACTCTAGATGAAATCATATAGAGTATTATAAGTTTGTAACGCATAAAACCGAGCCTCGGACGAAGAAAAGTTGTATAGTATTTTATGTTTATTTTGGCCCAAAACCGTTTGCTGTCCGTCCGTCCGTCCGTCCGTCCGTCTGTCCGTCTGTCCGTCTGTCCGTCTGTTCGTCTGTCCGTCTGTCCGTCTGTCCGTCTATATGTCCGTCCGTATGCACGATTACTCACGAACGCGTTGACTTAGAAAGTTGAAATTTTGTCACAGCTTGTAAAATGTAAAAAGTAAAGCTAAGTTCGTTAATGGGCGATATCCTTCCACTCCTTCGGGTACCTCCCATACAAGAGTCCTTGAAACACGTTTTCACAATTATTGCTCGAATGCTTCAAGTTAGGAACTTGCAATTTTGCATACTTAAAGTTTATAATGTTTGAAGCGAAAGTTTCGAATAGGATACAAATCGAATGAGTCCTTCCAGCCTAGAGAAGTCCTTCAAAAATGTATGCAAGTTATAAAATCTACTATAGCTCCAGTGCGAGTTAGGCCCAACACGACTGTAAAAATTTGGAAAAATCAATTTTTGTTTTATTTGCTTAAAAAATTCTTTGAACCTTGGAGAATACGGGGAAAAAATTTTAAATCATGAAAATGAATTTTATTATAGAATTTGGAGCTCTTTAGAGAGCGCGTCAGGCTGCTTCGAAACGACTACCTGTGTCGCATCAGGTATCCATCTGAGAAGATACTGCCTAATGACTTACCTGTTGGTTTCTAACTTCTGGATAATACTAATAGATATCGCTAAAAAGGTAGTCTGGGTGGCTTAGTGGCTAGAGCACTTGCCTTCGGTGCACCGGGTACCAGGTTTGAATCTGCTTGGCGACAAGTAATTTTCGAAAATGGGATTGGGTGCCGGACTACCAATTCACTCAACTGAAAATGAGTACCTGAATTAAAATCGGGGTAATAATCGCGGACGAGTGTGTAGCTGACCACTTCACCTCCTAGTGTTCCGTTCGTCTCGCAATGAAATAACTCTAGCATTACTTCAAGGCCTAGGCCCGATTTGGGCTGTTGCGCCATTGATTATTATTATCGCTAAAATGGTTTTTTGTTCCATTGGATGTATTTTCACACAGAATTTCGTTAGTATAGCGTCAGTTCATGCACAAAAAGGTAAAAATCCTATATATATAGCAACGGATATCGCTGTATGCAATTTTAATGGTGGACTGACTAATATACTACGGATTACGAAGGTTCTGGATGTGAATATTGGCGTCTAATACTACACTTTTTGTGTCAAATTCGATGCTAAGCGAATCCAGTACGCTGAGAATTCATTGACAGTTGCTGCGAAAAAGGCGCGCCACCACCATTAAATCGTCGAGGAAAGGGATTGAAGAGGAATATTTCAACTTAGAAGGACAGCTTCATGGTCCTGGAGTTGCAGATTGATGGTAAAAAGTAATGAAAACTAAAATAGTTTACTTGTTCATGTCTGTAACACATTTCAAAACTTTGAACGCGTTTTTCTCGAAACACGATTTTCGAAATCGGCCTGCAACTTATCTCGAACAATTTTCATTCTTTTCATTTGAATTTTCTACTATATCTTCAAAATAATATTCCTAAGAGAATGACGTACGGAATTTTCGATACGTTGATTTAAAAAATAGTTATTAGCAAATAACTGTCCTGTTTTTGGTCAAAAATTGAAAAAAATTATTCAAATACTCGGGACTCAATATTTCTAAATTCCCGTACGTCATTCTCTAGCTATACTCATGAAGACTTAGTGATTTCTTTTTCGTTATGCTAGATTCAAATTTACGCAAGCAAAACTGCAGGCCGCAGAGCGCCTAAAATTTAACATGCCTCGGGAGAATGATTTTAGTACCACCATTTTGTAAATTTTTGACCTAATTTTTTTTTTATTATATATTTAAATATATATATAATATATAATATATAATATATTCAGTTCCCAAAATATTATTTATCTATTTCCTTTCCTTCCATTTAAAAAAAATTGTCGAAAAAGAGCATTTCCTTAGACTGTTACAGTGGTGTTGCCCCTTAAAGCAGGGATTCAAAATTTTACAGGAATTAGTTTTATATCAAAAGCAAGACTGAGTTTATTAGTTGGCGCCATCCGTCGACACCTTCGGGTAGCTGTCATACAAAAGTCCTTAAGACACGTGCTCACCAATATTGAACGATAACTTTACAACGCTTTACGTTACGACTTTGAAATTTTGTATACGTTGATTTTCTAATAGTCGCAGCTAAAACTATAAATATGAAAAATATCCCATAAGTCCTTCATGTAGTCGCCATACCAAAATTCTGTAAAATGTCCTAACTTAATTTATGGAATTCACTATAAAGGTTTCCACACACTGACGCGATTTATTCGCTGACGCTGCGATTATCTTGCAGC
This sequence comes from Beris chalybata, assembly GCA_949128065.1. Taxonomy (NCBI): domain Eukaryota; kingdom Metazoa; phylum Arthropoda; class Insecta; order Diptera; family Stratiomyidae; genus Beris; species Beris chalybata. Next base: position 43,885,768 of record OX421894.1, read on the forward strand.
GGTTCATTCGCTTTCATTTATTTACATGGTAACTAATGAGAATGACCGCACCGCTGCAAAATAATCGCAAATAATCGCAGCGTCAGCGAATAAATCGCGTCAGTGTGTGGAAACCTTAAATCAAGGAATCGAGTAGCGACTATACACTAGTTTCTACCTGTAAGTAAAAAGTAATGTAACAAATGTTTGTGCATTCCTCATTCTTTTGATATATTTGGAACTAAAATTGGTACATAGGAGTTCAGTGTTTCATCTAGAGTCTCATACGAATGGCTTGGAGCCGATCGTGACTGCGCTATGTTTCATCTATAAAAAATGGTCTATTTTTAAATGACTTATAAAAAAACAGCGTGTCCAGCACCGTGCACATGATAGAAGTGAAACTTCTTGAAAAATAAAGAAAAATAATAAGAGAGATTTAATGTGAGAGACAGGGGGGGAGAGCATTTCAAAATAAATACAATAATACAAAATTTGCATTTACTGAGTTTTTCAATGTTATGTAGGAGGGGGTGAGGGGTTAAAGTTAGGAGAAAGGAAGAAAAGTAAGGGGTGAGAGAGGGGTGAGGGAAATTAGTTGTTTAAAAAGGGATAGGTGAAGAGGGGGAAGAGTATTTCAAATTCTATGGGTGTAGTCAGAAGGGAATACCACTGTCTCGCAGTGTTGCTTTTTCGTTTCATCGTTTCATCGAGTTTCTTTTCATTTTTTTTTTAAATGCCAACAACACACGGTGTTCCCAAGCGGTCCTTCATCGAAGTACTAACCGCGCCCAATGCTGCTTGACTTCGGTGATCGGACGAGAACCGGTAGGTTCCCAGCATGGTATGGTAGTTTTGTCTCTACATAATATCTTTCTTCTCTATCGTGTAACGAAATGTGCTAAAACGTGACGCGTCCTTGAAATTTCACCGCCACTAAAGAAGTTTCACTTCAAAAAATCAAAATTGTCATAAGTTTTTTGACAAGCAAATCATGTAAGCTTGTATGAGTTGAGTTTATGTTCTAATTTTTTATGTGTTTCTACTAATCTTGTAGCGATTCTGTAACTTGGAAATATATATATAATAGTTTTTCCCTTCACGAACTAGTAGTCGCCTGGACTTATCCATAAGTGCGCCATGATTCTTCGATAAATTTATGCTCACAATTATTTTCGAGGAAAGTCTTTAATCCCTATAAAAAGTTATATTCGTATTATTAGCGTAGAATATCTAATTTATTAATGTAACAAGCACTTACACTTGCAGAAAAATAAATACCTGACCCAATAGCAGCATTGCATTTGACAACATTTGAATATCTTGTTCTTAAATCTGAATTCCAAAAGGGACATGAAATGTTTCATGTAACCTATTGTTTGGCTCAATACCTGTCTTCACTGTTAGAAAAAAAAATACGTACAGTTTGCATATTGACTTACCACATTGGGTAAGATTTCTTTGTCAATTTCATTGCCTAGATTGTCAAAATCTTTAAACAGTTTTACAAATTCCTCTTCACAGCTAAAAACACTGTAGAATTCAAATTATAATTTAACTTGTAATCGAAAATTTTAAAATAGGTATTACTCGAATAAGCAATTTCCTCCGAACTTAGCAATAATCTAATACCCTAGGCAGACGACGTAATCGAATGATCATTCCTAGTCGAATGATCATTCCGCATCACGTCTGTCACATTTAAATTGTCGAATTGGTCATTCATTCCATCATTCGACGAATCACGATTCCGAAATGGTAATTCCCAAAAATTGCTCATTCATGCAAACGCTCGCGACGCCATCTAGCGGTGAGTCCATGAGACAAGTGGAACAAGTGGAAAATCAGGTGTTCCACCGTTCAAATTTCTGTATTTATTTCATATGTGCAATAATTACGATCTATCTTTTTAACGTTTCGTTCACAATTGCTGGCATATTGGTACTTTTCTATCACTCTATTTCAAAAGATAATACGTAATCATGTGCTAATGCAAAAACGCCAACTTTTATTCGGCATTCCTAGCACAAAAAGGGTATAATACCCTAGGCAGACGACGCAATCGAATGATCATTCCTAGTCGAATGATCATTCCGGATCACGTCTGTCACAATGAAATTGTCGAATTGGTCATTCATTCCATCATTCGACAAATTACGATTCCGAAATGGTAATTCCGAAAATTGGTAATTCACACAAACACTCTCAACGGCATCTAGCGATGAGTCCATGAGACTAGTGAAACAAGTGGAAAATCAGGTGTTCCACCGTCCAAATTTTTCTCTTTATTTCACATGTGCATTAATTACGATCAATCTTCTCAATGTTTGGTCTACAATTGCTGACATATTAGTACTTTTCTCTCACTCTATTTTAAAAGATAATACGTAGCCGTGTGCCAATGCAAAAATGCCAATTTTTATTCAGCATTCCCACAACAAAAATATTTTGACAGATGGAATGTAATGCCGATAGACGTGTGTCAATGTTAAATCTAATTGATCATTGAATGCGAATGATCATTCCCCCAATGTACATTCGAATGCGTCGTCTGCCTAGGGTATAAGGATGATGCCACACAATCTGATTTTTTAATTTCACGAATTTCATTTGAATTCCGTCATTAAACTTGACTTTTATTATTGTACCCCCCATATTTAATGTTTTTTTTTTTTATAAAAAAAACTTTCCTGCTTTGAATTGCTCGATTCACTTATTATATTTAATTATAATAATGTAATATTAAACGTACTACCGTACTCGAGACAACTTGCGATCTCACTATGAACGAAAAATGTAAGACATTTCTCAGCAATATTTTCTTTTTTTTCCCCAGAAATACTAATATGTACTTCATCTTGCAACATCAAATTTAATCTAAATTATATTAAGTTTTAATCCGTATTGTATTAATATTTTTTCACAATATGCTAAATTTTTCACTAGTATTGGAATTATATTCAAAACTATTCCAAAATTTTTAATCGCTCATATTTAATACAAATTATATTATAATTTGTATATAATTGGAAATTCCGTGGTGAATTGCAGAAAAGACTCAATTACTTTATCATTTATAATACAGTATTGTTATTAATTTCCAAAAAAAAAAAATTTGCTGCCCTCAAAATTTTTTTGTGTACATTTCATGACTAGTAGACACGAAAAAAGCAATAAGAATTTTCACTCCGTCTGTCCGCCGTACGTCGACCGCCCAAAATCCTTTGAAGGCTCGTACCTCTCAAACCAGTAGAGCTATTAACTTAAATTTTTTTCTAGGAATAGACTGGGTAGACCCCTTGAATTGACATTATTTTCAGGGGTGGGGTGTAAGGGGGAAGGTGGGGTAAGCGTTTTAGACGAAAAATTTTGGTTTCTAGATCTCAGCAACTGCTTATGTAAGGAGGCTGAAAATTGATTTTTCTATAAAACTTTGATAGTGGACCCATTTGCAAAAAAATTGATGATAAGGGTGAAGGGGTGTGGGAGTGGAGAGGGAAGCAATGCGTCCAGAACGCAAAAAAGTCGAGATCGACACATTCTAAAATCCATATGTCCTAAATCGTTAATAGTAAGCAATTAAAACTTAACAAATATCTGTAGTTATACTAGGAGAGTAGATTGAAACAAAATTTTTGGGTGGGGTAGTGGCGTACGGGGGTGGGGGTTGAAATACTTAACATTACGATATCTCCCGAACCAATGGCACCAGAAAAACAAAATTCGGTTTGGATATAAAGCTTGATAAATAAAGATTGTTTAAAGTAAAATCTTTGAATAAGGCGGGGAAGTACGAAAGTGGAAGGGATAAGAATTTTTCAAAAATAACACGTTTCATATCTCAATAACAGTGAAAGATGGATGCTTCAAATTTTTACCAGAAGTAGGCCTAATTGAACCCTAGTAAGGGCGTGAGTGTAGAGGGTGAGGGTGGGGAAGGGCGAGAAAGAAAAAGTTCCGATGCTTATATCTTAAGAATCTATAACGACAGGAAGCTGAAACTTGGTATTTAGATAAAGCTATAGTAGTGGCATGGCGGAAAAATAAAACTTTTTTTAGGGGTAGTATAGTACGGTGGTGGGGTTTTTTTTTCCTCACTTCAGAAAGGCTTATACTAGAAAGTTGAAACTTGGTACGTATATGTAAATTAACTAGAAAAGTAATTCTGATAAAAAAAAATTCAAATATTTTTTGGCGTTCAGAAGGTGGGGGCAAAAAAAAAATATCAGTTAATATAAAATGCATATATTTTCACGATTTTCGTCATATCTACTAGGTCTTTCGAAATATTGAATTCATTTTTATTCTACGGATTCTTCATATGAATACCTAGAATGTGTTTTCAAGATTTTTTGAAATTCGACCCTTAAGAGGGTGTAAAGTGGTTGTATACTTTTTCATGAACTCCACCATATCTCTCAGGTCTGATCAGATATCGAATATCTTTTCACTTCCCCAGGCTTGTTTAATAATCACCTATTTTTAAGTTTTGTTTTTTTCAACCTCTAGACCGCATCCCGGAATATGACGCAATTATTTAATTCATATGTTACACCCTTTTCTAACCGCGTCCCGAACTTTTTGTTAGGTTTTCAGTCACATAGTAACATACACCGCATCCCCGAATTGAACACGTTCTGAACTTCTGCCGGAAAAATAATACAGTTGCGCCCAGACTGTTGGCAGATTTTTTTGTCACTTGTATTGCGGTTATATTCAAAACTATTCCAAAATTTCTAACCGTGATGCATGCTTTTTTACGCAGAACTACTCTTACAGAGTGGGTTGGAAAACAACAACGATTTGAATCGAGACTCGGACGAAAAAAGTTATATAGTATTTTTTGTTTATTTCGGGCCAAAAACTCTCAATCCGCTTGACATAAGTCAGTACAACTGTTGCATCGTATATTTGACGCTTAACGTTCCAAATCCGATCGAAAAAATCTCTTCGATAAGACCACAACCCGATTTGAGATGTAGCGTCATAGCTTTTAAGTTGATTACAGATTATTTTTGTTAGCTTTATACGCAAAAAAGAATGCATCTGGCTTGAATTCAGTTCCCCATGAAGTTTTTCGGAGTTCAACTAAATTCCTCACTATTGAGTGTTTTGAAATTTGAAGTAACTCTCCTCAAATCCGTAATCCTCAATGTAGGAATCTGTAATACTCGTATTTTTTAAAAATTTTGGAATTTCCATGAAGAATCAATCACTGATTTTCGTAATAGGCGCTACTATACATATGTACATACATCTACCTACATGCGATCGATAACTAGACCAAATATCCGTTGACGGAAATAGTCTGAAATAGTCTATGGATTTTTGGTTGCACACAGGATAATCAAGAATTGATTTAATTATATTATTACACTTTTATTTAACAACAGCATTCTGTCCGATTCATTGGCGCAAAGCCGATCAGCTATTTTTAAAAATAAAATAATGGAAACCTTGACTGTGAGTACGCTTTCGTAGATTTAATTGATTTTAATGTTTACACCTGGAATTGTGCCAATTGGATTCTATAGCGATACGTTTTTCTTCGTATAATTTCATTACTCATTTCTATACCTACTCATTATTTGGAAGTAATTCAGGAAATTACATTAGCCTCCTATCGCCATCATCGACTAAAAATAGGTTGCAATCATAAATGCGCCGGCCTTGGTTCCCATGCAGGTACATATTTATAAAGTACGGGAGACCGGGTACAATTGAAAAATTTTCGATTCATGTTTTTTTTCCCAAGCGGCTATCGCAATTTTCTAATATTTTAAAAATGTTATAGAGAGTACATAGACTCTACTTTATATATTAATTGTTTCATTGATCTACAATGATAAATAAAAGAGATATTTTAAGAAATATTGAAGCCGTCCACATGTTTGAAATGTCCCCGTGGCCTGTGACGGTTGAAACATATACCTGGGACAATTGAAACATTATTTGGATTAAATGTAATATATATTTATTGTAATCCAAAATTGTCATAATTAGTCAGATTGTTAAAAATGTGTAAAATTCGTAATGTTAGAACTGGTTCCTCGTGAAAGACTTGTGGTTTGGGGGCACCGAATTGAAAGTTCTTGATTTTTGCTTCATGATTTATCCTTCAGTCATAAAAGTTCATCGTCATGTATGTTGCATGTTTAAGGAATATTTTAAGGACAATTGAAAGGCTAATTTGTGAATTGAAACAGGTTTCGACTGTTCCCACTTGCATTGTTTCAATCGTCCCCACAGCAGATTTCAATCTAAGCACCCGATTATTTTCTTAACTTCGTACCAACGTATGAATTTAAACCATTAAACTAAAGGAAACATACTAAACTAAACAAATAATAATAGTTAAAGCTTGATAGTCGCGTTTTTATTCCTCTTAACACTCTTTTTCGATGATGGAAAATATTTACTCTGATGGTGGAAAAACATATTTTTTGATATACATATGTATATACTTTCACTTAATAATAATAATAATGGGTACCAGGAGCATTTAGAGACGCTTCGTTTGACACTTTCCAGTTTAATTTAAGCCAAGGATTGTGTTAATTATAGCCATTGTTTCAATTGTCCCTTGTTTCTATAGTCCCCGGTCTCCCCTAGTACCTACTTAGTATTCGTATGTATGTACCTAGTACATATTGTTCGAAGCTTACTAAAAAGTAAGCTGATAGTATCGATATGTATAATTATGAATGGAGCTGAGAAATAAGACACACCTTCTTGTTTAAAATCGCTTTTGGCATTCAAGATCGTTTTCACTAATTTATTGTTTCCATGTACCTCAATCAAATATGCAAATAGCCGTAATTAGTTCTTGTAAACTTGCATTATTCTCTGTGTTCTAATTGGGGTAATTCTTCCAGATATGCATGCACAGAATGACTGAGTAATATAATATGACATGTTTATTGAACGCATTCAGGTTTCTTAATGATACAGTGTAATTGCATTGCTAATTTCATATATACATATATACATATATCCAGTGCCTTTCCGTTACCGTTTGGCGCCCTGGTGCAGATTTTCAGTGGCGCCCCTTAAATTTGTAAAGAATTGTAAAATAAAACTGTTAAGGTAAAAGTACCTACAGTTGCTCACAAAATTATTTGGTCACCCGAGAATCCGAGCTAAATTCGTCATTTTAAGACACTAAAATAAAATTTATGAAAAAAGTAAATCTAGGATTTGATGTCGGGATATTGTTAATAAACAGACAATATGTTTTATAATTTTAAGTAGTTGAAATAAATTTATTAAGTTAAAAAGAAAATAAAAGGTCAAAAATTCATCTCACGAAATTATTTGTTCACCAGTTTATATTACTTTTAATATATTTCATTCTTCTTAGCTAAACCCCCCCCCCCCCTGGGTTTGACCATCACTTAAAGTTGCGACAAATCGAGTATTTTATATACCAAACTTTGTTGCAACTATTTTACCATTACCATTATTGTACACATCTTTCATGCCTCGACTTTAGTTCTTAGTAATGATACTAAAATGAATATCAAATCAAGCTTTAGAATTAGATAATTAGCCCTTTTTCGGTATTGACCAAGGCCGCGTACTGAAGAAGAATCTGGCACAACATAGCAGACCGCAGTGTATTTCGAACGACCAAGCCTATGTTTTACAAGATTTTTCGTTACTTTTTTCTAACGTTTTTTAAAATTTTTTTCAATGATAACGATTTTGTCATTTATCCTTAAATATTTCCAAATACGTTTTTTTTATATTTTGTAGTTTATACTGTTTTTTAAAACATACCAAAAAAATAAATTGGAATGTCAATGGTCAAAAAAATTAAAGAGCATTATAGTGATTCTCAATTATTTTATAGAAAAAGAGTAATTTAATCAAAAATCACCAAAAGTGTGACCTTATCATCGCCGATTCTTTTGAAATTTTGTGTACTCGAAGAATTCGTGAAAAAAAATTGAAAGTTCATATCTCTGGTAATTTTTATCCTTGAATAATAAAGTCGAGCTTATTTAAAGATTGTTATTGTTTTTGTTAGTTAAAAAATGAGAAACCAAACCTTTCAATTATTTTTTTCCCTTATTCTTCAAGTACAAAATTTTGAAAAGAATCCGAAATGGTAAGGTCACAACTTTGGCGATTTTTGATGGAATAACCCATAATAAGATGAAAACAATATGACCCCTTCTTCAGATGACCCTTTTCTTGCTAAGGGCAGCTATGTAGCTAAATTCAGACAGAACTTTATCAAATGAAATAGACAAATTAAAAAAAATTCTGAAACCCCAACAGTAAGGTCTTGGTTCTGCCACTGATATCAAATATATTTTACTTTATTATTTTAACAATAAAGTAATGTTATCGATTTAAAAATTTGCCAATAGACTGGGTGAAACTTTATTATTTTTCAGGTCGAAGTTCGGGAGCGATCAAAATCGGAGTATATCATCGATTGCTTCGAGATTATGACTCTTCCTGGAAAATTGATTTTATTTTAAAAATAAAAATACATAGGTAGCTAAAATAGAAATAACGAATTTCATATCTGATCAGAACTAAGGGATGGCAAAAATTGTGAACTTGAATTGTGAACTTGAATATCGAAAAATTGTGAAATGGGTTTGTAGGCGATTATATAAAAAGTCTGTGGAAGTGAAAAGCGATCAAATATCTCATCAATATTAAGAAATACGTCGAAGCTTTAAAAAACAACCCTCTTACATCCCTTAGGATTGAATATCTAAAAATACTGAAATTGACTTTTTGGCACTTACATATATAGGAAACCAAAGAAATTAAAAAGGAATTTAATAAATCATCAGATTTAAGCAATATGTAAGAATCTGTGAAAACATATGCAACCTACTTACACCCACTTGGGGGTGTAATATTCAAAAATCCTGAAAAGAGTTAATAGATAAATAAAAAGACAGCACCAGAAAGTAAAAACCAATTCAATTTCTTACCACTTCTAATAGAAATTAAGGAATTCGTGAAAACGTGTTTAAAGCTAGTTTTGTGCGATTATTACGCAAGTCCATGAAAGTGAAGAAAAAAGTCGATATCATATCAGCGATATGGCAGAGTTACTGGAAAAGCATACCTCCTTACCTCAAGAGAGGGGGGGGGGGGGTAACAACTTTTGATTACAATATTTCACGAACCAATCGCAAATACAGAAACTACGAGTATAGGGCAAGAAATATCAGCAATCTATAAAAACATTGCCACATTGTCGAAATATTCCCGCAACTAGCATGATATTGCCCTGTATTGCTCCATTAATCGCTCCACTACTTTTGACAATATTCGTCGGACAATTAATTGTTTTAAAAATTGCTCGTGTACAAGCACCTTTATGACTGGGATTTGTGCGATTTAAGCGTTCCGAAGTTATCATATTCTTGAACGCATGTTTTAAGGCCTCTGTTTCGACCCGAAGGAGTAGAACTATTATGCCCGTTAACGAACTTAATTTAAAAATTTCAACCATAAGTTCAGATTCTAAATGGAGTGGGGCGTTATTTTATAAAACTTTTGGCTTGCCCCCCCCTGGAAGAAGTTCTATGGGCGCCCTTAAACCTGTCAACTGTTCATCTGAATGATTCTCATTGTTCATTTTTTTGTTTCCTTTGATCTGTGTGGTTTAGAAGTGACAAGTGGAAATTTTTTTTTAAATCGAACTGCTGTCTAACTGCATTTGCTAAGGGTATTTATGTTTTATTTTAATAAATATTATATAGTGATAGTGCTATTTTAATGTTTTAACGACTACTTCTATTATTATATTGTTCATAAAAGGGCTGACATCTATCATAGTTGTAATTTAACATAATTTCATCTGAGTACGATGGTGGTCCAACATAGGGACACAAATTTGGCAAGTGAGCCTAAGTGGGGCCGGGTGGTCCATCTTAGGGCCATGGGCCGGCCCCTTAGTCCGGTTGCTGATTCCTATGGAATACCAAGATCAATCGAAACCTATCGATATACTTGTTCGATAGCCCGGCCCTATATTGGGCCACTTGGAACCTTTGTGTCCCTAAGGCTCACCTTCATATTCATATGAAATAAGCCCAGCCCCAACATATGTACATATATTCAATGATGTAAGTCTCATCTATCCCCAGCAAATAGAATCCATTGTTCTAACTCCAGAAATTATACAACAAAATAGACAACTTGTAATATATTGCACGTATTAATCTACTAAATACTTTATTTGAAGTATCTTCTTTGTTTTTTTTTTTTTTTTTAAATGCAGTATTAAGTGTATAAAAGTAATTTTTGAATTAAACTACTTCTACCTATATATTATACACTTTAAACACAATTAAATATTAAAGAAAACTAAAATTATGTTTAAAAAATGTAGCAATATAGGTACTAATTTTTTTTTTTTTAATTAAGTATATTATAAGTAATTTTCAAACTCGTCAACCCTTTCAATGTAATCCTCCATGAGAATTCGATGTGGGAATGTTAATAATTTGCTTATTACATGCTTAGTTGCCACCTGATGCTAAAAGGTGTCCCAATATAGGCACACTGACTAAGTAAAATAAATAGTTTATTTTAGTTATAAGATAACTTTCTACATCAAATATAGCCAGTGATTATTTTCAAGCAAGGTTAGGGTCTGCGTTTTTTCAAAACTGGGAGAAGTCGAACAAAGATTCCAACAAACTTCCGTTAATTCTGTTTGCTTCGTAGTTTTTGAAATCATATAAAAATGGAAATAATTCGTTGGGCTTCTTCAGTGCATTGAAACGGTCAGTAATTGAATTCATCGCAGATCCGATAATTGTTTTTTGTGTCCCGGCGAGAAGCGGTACCCAGCGGGAACGATTCCAAGCGCTTCGCGGTAAAGCGCTTAATGACAACTTTAATGAAACTAAAATGAAGCACTACATATCGAAGTCCTTTATGACATATAAAGATAAAGTACATACTTTAAAATTGCTAAAAAAAAATGTAAGAAGTATTGACTCCTCCTTGATATAAATGCAAGGCGCTTTAGAAGCGCTCTAAAAGATGTTGGAGATATGCAAGATTAATTTATATATTCCCGTTTTTTATTTTGCTACTGGAAAAAGTTGTATTACTCTTTCATTTAAATGCAAAGTGGTTTGAAAGCATTCTGAAATGTTAAATTTATATGAACGAAGACCGTCTTTGGAGCACCTCCCTGCTGCAAAAAAGCGCTCATTAATGCATTTGCAATCGCTTCATTTCCAGTTGGATATTCTAGAATTTATGAAAAAGTATACAATCACTTTAAGTCCCCTTAGGGGTCAATTTTCAAAAAATCTTGAAAAAACTTTCTAGACATTCATATGAAGAATCCGTAGAATAAAAGTGAATTCAATATTTTGGACGACCTAGTAGATATGACAAAAATCGTGAAAATATATGCATTTTATTTTGACTGAACATTTTTTTTGCCCCCACTTCCGAACGCCAATGGATATTTTAATTTTTTTTAATGTAAATTACTTTTCTAGTTGATGTACATATACACACAGAGTTTCAACTTTCTAGCATAAGCCGTTCCATAGTTAGAAAAAACACCCCCCATTCCCGTACCATACTACCAGTATAAAAAAATTATATTTTTCCAACATGCCACTACTATAGCTCTTTCAGTCTTTTGTCATTACAGGTTTTTAAGATATAAACATCGGAACCTTTTTCTTTTCACCCTCCCCCACCCTCACCCTCTACACCCACAGCCCCGAAAAAATTGTTCCCTGCTAGGGTTCTATTGGGCCTAAGTCTGCTAAGAATTTCAAGCATCTATCTTATACTGTTCTTGAGATGTGAAACTTGATTTTTTTGAAAATTTCTTATCCCCCCATTTCCATTTTCCTCCCTTAAGAATTTTTCTTTGAGCAAACTGTATTTATCAAGCTTTATACTCAAACAGAATTTTGTTTTTCGATAGCAACTGATTCGTGAGATATCGTAATCTAAAGTTTTTAAAACATAATACAGTAAAAATAATTTCGAAATGCGTGAGTACTCCAATGAAGAATATGGGGATATTATGTTCATTTATGGAGACCCATGTGCAAAATGCCGGAGTCCAACGGAGTTGTGCACACTGCCCCGAATTGGCATCGTATTGTCCGCCAAGACTTGTGTATCGGTATTCTTTTGGTACTGACTAGAGTCACTGTATAAGAACTAACACAAACATCCACTATCATGAGTACGGACAATCACCACTTTTGGTACATATTTAGTACTAAAAACCTGCGAATTTAAAAAATCGCAGGTTTCTTAAATGGCATAGTTTTAGTGTGTATACGTGTAGCAGATGGATTTTGATGGACGTTTCACGGAATCAAGATATGTCTCATGAAATGTCAACTAAATACAGCGTTTATCCACTTTAGTGAAGATCCTTAAAATGAAAAATCAAGACAACTGCAAAAAAATTTCAAATGTACTGGTTTCAAATGAAACACACATTGTCCGTACTCAAGATAATGGATGTTTGTGCTAGTTCGTATGAAGTGACTCTAGTACTGACTAGAGTCACTGTATAAGAACTAACACAAACATCCACTATCTTGAGTACGGACAATGACCGCTTTTGGTACCTTTTTAGTACTCTTGAACCCTGCGAACTCCAAAGTTCGCAGGTTTCTTAAATGGCATAGTTTTAGTGTGTATACGTGTAGCAGATGGATTTTGATTAACGTTTCACGGAATCGAGATACATATGTCTCATGAAATGTCAACTAAATACAGCGTTTATCCACTTTAGTGGAGATAAAAATGAAAAATCGGACAACTGCAAAAAAATTTCAAATGTACTGGTTTCAAATGAAACACACATTGTCCGTACTCAAGATAATGGATGTTTGTGTTAGTTCTTATACAGTGACTCTAGTACTAACAAGCTACCAGACCAATGTCGGACCAAGAATTGGCTTATTATTGGTGTTTAAGCTCTTTCGGCATTGGCTTAACTATCGGCTCTCTATTGGGCTAATATTGGCAAAAATATTTTTTGTTTCTCAAAATCAATTTTGATTCGGCTTTTACACTATCACGAGAATGTTGCAGATTAGCCTAGTAGTGTAGCGGACTTATGTGCGACGTGATCACGGCTCGAATCCAAAAGTGTGCAAGGCGTAAGAAAAACCAATTCGCATTTAAAAAAAAATAATAATAAATATTTACAGAGAAATAAAATCGTAGTTAAAAATAAAACACTTTATTAAAAAAAAATTTTGTTTTTCTTTTACTGACGCCCCAGTATCGGGGCAGACTTTCACCAAGAGTAGGATCGGTGTGATCAAATCGACATTGACTCGGCAGTGATTTGGTCCAAGGGTACGTACATACTGGACCCGAAATATTTTCCAGCACTGGCAACTCTCCCACCAGTACTAAGCCTGTGCTGTGCCGTTCTGCTTTGCGTACATGGGGAGTGTCACCGAAATGCACGAGCCGCGCGTTTGAGCACTGAATTTCCAAAGCGCGCCAGGGTGCCTTCGGTGTTTTCAGTACGTTGGCGCCTTCCGCGCCTCTGGCACGTTGGCGCCCTGGTGCTCCGCACCACTTGCACCACCACTAGAAAAAGCTCTGCATATATCTACATATATCTATATGAAATATCTATGTCAATAATATTTACGAATTGTTGTGAAACACTTTCGCGGTATTGAAAGGTTTACTATACAATATTGTTTATTATATTTTATGTTAGTAGAGTAGAGTGATCGAAAATTTGAATGCCTTCAATCGGCTCGGATTTTCCAGAAGGATCACAAAAAAACTTCAGATCGTTAGATCTTGAGTACTAATTATAAATTTGGTCCGATACAACCAAAACACAGCTCTTATTATGACTGAGATTTCCGTTCTGACTTATTGGAGACGATATCATTATGATGATAGCCTTGAAGCTTGAACATCATAAACTGTCGTTGTACTCAGCAGCACCTACTAGCATGTGTGTTGCTTGTGTTGTAGTTAATTTATTGAGAAATTGAAAATTCATATTTAACTATTGGCAACTCTACCCGATTTCATTTACTGCATAATTTAAAGCATCTCGCTATCACAGTAGAAAAATTATTACCGTCTACAAGCCCTGCTGCATGTGTTGAATCGAGAAATATCCATAGAATCAAGAAAAAACCTTTGCTTGTAGTGTTCAAGCTACTAACATGTTAGCTCATGCGTTTGCATTGGTGGCGATATTCATACCTAAAATTTCAAGCAAATATCTTCCCATCTTTGCCTTCAATAGAAAACATGCCCACACCTTCCGTTTTTATTGAGTGAAAGGACTATGATCCCAAATGCTTATGCGCCCAATTATCAAAACGGTTAACGCCTACAAATGCTATAACAAACTTAGGTGTTAAATTGTGCAGAGCGGTACAATTTTCGGTGGGTTCTTTGCTGCGTTTACGCTGAGAATGGCATGAATAGAAAAAGACAGATCTAGAAACCCTAGCTCTAACGACTAGGGTCCTGAAAACCGTCTTTCGGTTGCAGTAGTCGGTGACTACTAAAATTATTAAAATTAACCAGGACCCACGTCGACGACGTGCAGTATCAACTGATATAGCACAATTCTTATGCAACTCAGTTTTACTCGATGAGTGGTATATATCTCTGATTTTGCATGTAAATTCATCCCTCCGATGAACGGTATATGATAATTCACGTGTAAATCCAAAACGGAGATATCGAGAGAGACTATTGATTAGAATAGGGATGGATCTCAATACGAGCTGGAAAAAATGTGAAAATATTCATAACATAGCATATATTCACACATAGCAAGTACATATAATATACATAGCTTAACTTGTTACCAAGTAATAAGTTTTTTTTTGCGAGACATCCCTTTTTTAATGGGTTTAAAGTTTGTAACGAGTTACAAACGAGTTTGTAACGAGTAACAAACGAGTTTGTAACTAGTTCCTTATATTTAGTATCTACAGTGCAGGCAACTCCAAATTCCCTGTCTCTCAATTTTTTACCACTGCCAAACGAATGTGTGCGACTTCATGTCTTTTTTTCAACACCGTACCTTTAAGGCGCCTCCTCTCACAATTGTGAAAAAAGCTGAAAAACGGCGATTTTCAGACACTCATAAAACTGACGCTTTATTTCAGAATACTTTAGTTTTGAGTAAATTAGAAAGAATGATCCTTTTGGAACCAGTCCTCGGTAACGGTTTTTAGATTTTTTTAAATTTGGAAAAGTTGTATGTTATTAAGGGGAATATGTTTTAAAATTTTGCTAAATTGGTTCACTTTTCATACATTCATACAGCGTTTCTATTGGATAAAAATGAACTGAAAAGTACGTTAATCTAAAAAGAAGAATATCTTTAACCAATCCTCGGCAGTGGATTTTTAATATTTTGCTATTTTAATTAAAAAAATTAGTGTTAACAATATGTAAAAAACACTGTTTTTCAATGCCTTTTTTCCTACTTTGCTCTTATTTTTCCAAGTATTTTTTCGGAATATAACTTTAATTAGACTGTTTTCTAACATATTGTAAACAAAAATAACGTCCCCCCAAACAAATAAATGAAATGGGGATGTATTTTAAAAAACAATTTTCTCCATACAAAATGTTAAAATAGTTCGACTATTCGTCGGTAGGTAGCACTCAAAATGAGCTTGAAAGTTTTGAAGAAACGCTCTGAAAGTTTCAAGGAGGCTTTTCATTTTGTCCTTTTGATGTTTTGAATAAATATAACATTCATATAGGCCATGATTCGAATTATGCTTTCTGCATTTTTAGCGCACTCACAATCGGCCCGAATCGCCTTCACACGCTTACAATTTGCATGGATACAATGACGTTATGAAAATTACATTTTATGGCGCTTACACTGCTCAGAGTGTAGAGACACTGAGAGCACGACTGTCAAATTTGACGGTAGTCTTGAATTCAATTATAGTGGAAAATTGAGTAAAAGTGTATGTGTGCGATCGGTCCGAAATGATATTAAAGGTAGGCGCGTACTGGACTGAGCTGTGATCAGTTGGGCACCTTTTTAATCGCATTAAGATTGTAATTACAAGTAGTTTTATGACGTTGTTGTGTGTGTTGAACCCAAACACACCATGAACACATCAAATTTTGGATATAAACCTTTTTATTATATGAAGATGGTAATATAAAATTAATGAGTAAATTTTTATTTCTTAACTCGATTCAAAAGTAAAGAAGATAAGGAAAAATGAATCAAACATTTTAAGACTCGCAGGTACATTCTTTAATGCTAGGACCTCCTCATATGCGTAGCGCGCTAATATGTTTCGATGAAAATTCCACGCTTAGCAAGGCTATCGCCTAAGTTTAGCGCGATAATGTCATTTATAGTTTCGTGCCATTCTCCTGCAATTGTAGAAGCGAAAACAGCGGTTTTGTATTATAATATTTAAGTGCTTGCAATTTTCTTGTGGAACAATAGAAGATTAGCGCCGATAATTTACATTAGCGTAGCGTCGCGGAATATGTCAATTTGCGTCCCGCTGGGCGCAGGTAAGGGCATAAAACAGATACTAATAAATTCTGTTACAAGGGCATCCGGTACCTAAACATTGATGAAACTCATGATACTATAAAAAAAATATCACAGACGAAAATGTGAGTGAAGGGATATATTCATTGAAGGTTGGAAAGATTTCGGAAAATTCCAGAATATTCTAACTAATTGATCTTTTAAAAATTTGCCTCTCTCAAAACATGGTGTCTCCTTGTGGCCAGCTATAGTGATAATTTGGGAAAGGTAGAGTGCGTCTTTTAAATTCGTACGCCAACCTGTTTTAAATAGGCGAGGATATGTCACCAAAGGTTTGTAACCTAAACAGGGAAACCCCAAATGTTTGTGCTCGGATTAGAAATAACAAATCGGTTTTATGTAGGGGGTGTGCGCATTTCTATAAGCTACTGTGCATATAGCGGTCTAGCCAACAGTTTAGTCGGATTCTGATCGAAAGGGAATCGTCTTTCATATTGAACTCGTTACTTTGAACGAAACTAAACGAAAGGTGTGCAACCATACAATTTTAGTTCGATTATAAATCACTGATTTGGAC
Source organism: Beris chalybata (assembly GCA_949128065.1). Taxonomy (NCBI): domain Eukaryota; kingdom Metazoa; phylum Arthropoda; class Insecta; order Diptera; family Stratiomyidae; genus Beris; species Beris chalybata. The sequence goes on from OX421894.1 coordinate 43,902,825, forward strand.
CGTGGTAATAGTATTTTAAATAGCAAAATCAAACATTTCGTGAAACTTCACTATTCATAATTTGTTAAGAAAATCAATTAAAATGGGTGTGAAACTCGGTGTGTATATGTAAATCAACTAGAAAAGCAATTTTGATTAAAAACAACAAAGAACAAATTTTTTCTGTGAAAATAGAATGCATATTTTCCACGATTTTCGTCATATCTACTAGCTTGTCCCAAATATTGAATTTAATTTTATTCTACGGATTCTTCGTATGAATACCTAGAAAGTGTTTTCAAGGTTTTTTGAAATTCAACCCCTAAGGGTTAGTGTGGTACGGGTGTGTTTTTCCTATATATATAGAACGGCTTAAGCTACAATGTTGAAATTTGGTGTGTATATGTAAAATAACTAGAAAAGCAATTTGGATAAACAAAAAATTATATATGTATTGTCGTTCAGAAGGGGGGCAAAAAAAATTACCTGTGAAAACAGAATCCATATTTTTCCACGATTTTCGTCATAAATACTAGCTCGTCACAAATATTGAATTTAATTGCATTATGCGGATTCTTTGTATGAATACCTAGAACTTGTGCCGGAAAAATAATAAAGTTACGCCCAGATTGTTGGCAGATTTTTTTACTTGTAGATGGTATTGCATCAACTGATTGCGCAGATTGGTGGGAGTCTAGCTTCTTACTACCATCAATGGTTTGCTCGGAATCAAGAATTTGTTTTTATTTGTTTCATCTGGGTTTGGTACACTCTTTCTTTTCAAAAAGTTATACATCGACAACTGTATTGATTTTTTTGACAATATCAGTCTGAAATAGACAAAAGTAAATACCCGAAATCTTTTTTTATTTTATTTTTAATTTCTTCGTAATATAAACACAAGAATATCTCATTTCTTTAAGGGGTTAGGTGGGTTTCAAAGTCCTAATTAATGGTATTTTCACTATTTTTTTTTAATATATCTAATGAAATATTTTATTGAAAAAATTCATTACATCAAAGATACATATTTTGTTAGTATTTCGTAAAATTTTTGTTTAAAAATTTTGAAAATTCACTCGTTGGAACCTCATTTTCCTTGACCTCTCCAAAAAAAGCTCTTGGCGTGTACAGGATAACTCATGACTGGTTCATCCAAAATTAAAAACCCAAAAAATTGTCCGTTAGTACATCCATAGAGCTCATGCTTGAACGAAGGAACAAAAAACAAAAAATCCCATTTTTTGGTAAAATTTTCACCATGTATTGCCTAGTAAAATAAGTTGTAATAAAGATTTTAAAAAATCATTCGTTCAAGCACTAGATAATGTTATTGTGAAGAAGTGTGCAAAATTTAATCAAGGTTGGTTCATAACTTTTCGAGAAATCGTGTCCACCGACAAAATAGAGTTTCGAGAAAAACGCAATTAAAATTGTACGTTGGTTCTGACGTGGCCCAATAGGCGGAACTTCCGAAGGCTCCATCTCTTAGAGTCTTACTCGGGTCGATTTAAAATTTTGGGAGAATATTCTAGACATGTTGTATTATTTAATAAGACAAAAAACAAAAAATCCATTCTTAGAAATTTTCAAACCCACCTAACCCCTTAAATTAAATTTTTTTTTTAATTTCTCATGCATGGAGGAAACAATATATAACTTTATCTTGTTCGAGGCTCCGACCTATGCGCAATTTTTGGGTATGCGTAATTTTTGGGTAATTTTTGGGTAGAATTAAACTTAAACCCTCAGATTTCATCTAAAGTCTAAAAACCTTAAAGAAATACATTTTTGACTCCAAGCGGTCAATTTCATCTATTTGCAAATATTACATTATAAAAAAAAGAAATTAAATTTATATATATATACGTTAGTAAGGGCTCGTGGACACTAGTAAGTAAATGAACAAGCTTGCGTGAAGATCGAATCTCGCAAGAAAGTTGGGATCGATGGTCTGACGATATTTTTTTGAGTCTGATTTGACTTTGACGTAGGAGGTGCATTTTTCGCAACGTTTAATTGTTTAATTTAATTGTTTATTTATATTCATAAGCATACAATAGTACTATAAGATTTTTGTAGTGAAAAACGCAAAAACCACTTGCAAAACACTTGTTATAGCAAATTTCTAGAGCAATTTTGATGCAATTTGCTAATGTAAACGTTATGGAAAGAAATGTCGCAAGTGCTAGTGTACACTAGAGTCACTGTATAAGAACTAACACAAACATCCATTATCTTGAGTACGGAATATGTGTGTTTCATTTGAAACGAGTACATTTGAAATTTTTTTGCAGTTGTCCGATTTTTCATTTTTATCTCCACTAAAGTGGATAAACGCTGTATTTAGTTGACATTTCGTGAGACATATGTATCTCGATTCCGTGAAACGTTAATCAAAATCCATCTGCTACACGTATACACACTAAAACTATGCCATTTAAGAAACCTGCGAACTTTGGAGTTCGCAGGGTTCAAGAGTACTAAAAAGGTACCAAAAGCGGTCATTGTCCGTACTCAAGATAGTGGATGTTTGTGTTAGTTCTTATACAGTGACTCTAGTGTACACGAGACTTTAGAAACTTTAAGATTTAGAACTACTAAGTTACAAGAATTCGAAGAAATTCAAGAATAGATAAAACGATAACGATCGAAGTAATCCTCCAGTATACCAAAACCTAGTAATAACTGTACTTAGCAAAATGTACTGGCATTATAGTACCGATAGATAAAAATAAGTTTTCTCTAAAAATGTCATTGTCGGTCTTTATTTGCATAAATGAAAAACAAAGAATTTTTAACCATCGTTTCCTGCACTCAAATGTTGAAAATAGTCAATAAACGAAAAAATCAAAATTATCGAATCAAAACGACGATCTTCATAACATAATATGAATTATTTTTATTTCAAGGAATGCGTATTTGAAAATCTGTCCCATTTCATATAAAAGGTTTCGGAGTTGTGTTGTACTTTACACCTTAAAAATACCCTATTCCAGTTGTTCAGTAATGGCTCGATCGATTGTGTTTCCGATGTCAACAAACATGATGAGAAATGCAATACACGACCTGACCTGAAGTACCTGAAGACGTCATTTTACACTTTCATTTTTGATGGTAAGAAAAAAACATAACGCAGTCACGATCGGCTGCAAGCCAATCGTATGATACTCTAGATGAAATACTAAACTCCGATTTATATTTAAGTTGGAAATATATCAAAAGAATGAGGAGAGCACAAGCAATTATTACATGACCATTTACTTGCAGGTAGAAATTATTGTATAGTGGCTACTCGATTTTTTTTGATTAATAGTAAGTTCCATAAAGTAAGTAAAAGGACATTTTACAGAATTTTTGTATGGCAACTACATGAAAGACTTATGAGATATTTTTCATATTAATAGTTTTAGCTGCGACTACTAAAAAATTAATGTGTATAAAATTTCAAAGTCGTAACTTAAAGCGTTCTAAGGTTATCGTTTAATATTGGTGAACATGTTTATTAAGGACTTTTGTATGACAGCTACCCGAAGGAGTCAACGGATGGAGCTAGTTAATGAACTTCGTTTTGGTTTTGGTATAAAACTAATTCCTGTAAAATTTTAAATTCCTGCTTTAACCCGATCTGGAGTTATGGGGGATTCAGTAACAAGCATACATTTTTGAAGGACTTTTCTTCGCTGCTACACGAAGGACTCACTCGATTTATTTTATATTCGGAACTTTCGATTCAAACATTGTAAACCTTAAGTATGCAAAATTTCAAGTTCCTAACTTGAAGCATTCGAGCAATAATTGTGAAAACGTGTTTAAAGGACTCTTGTATGGGAGGTACCCGAAGGAGTTGAAGGATATCGCCCATTAACGAACTTAGCCTTACTTTTTCCATTTTACAAGTTGTGACAAAATTTCAACTTCCTAGGTCAACGCGTTCTTGAGTTATCGTGCTAACGGACGGACGGACGGACGGACGGACGGACGGACAGCAAACGGATTTGGGGGTTTTGGCCAAAAATAATCACAAAATAATATATAACTTTTTCTCGTCCGTGGCTCGGTTCTATGCGTTACAAACTTTTCGGGCTGGATTAAACTTATAATACTCTATATGTTCATCTAGAGTATAAACACCGAACCATCCCTGGGTAGAAATCATACCGCGGCAGCCATAGGTGTCATAACCGGCCACATACACATTTCCCATCGGCACACACAACTGCAGGAGTAAGAGGATTGCTCGCCAACTCTGCTACCTGCACATTAGGAATGGATTTTTTAAAGACTGTTACGTAGGGTAAGAATTCTTAGCAGAGACACAGGCTGTCTATGTTAAAATTTTTATGATGTAATGTTTTACTAGCTTACAGCAGAGCGGCGATACGATCAACACATGAGATTTTTTTGCGAGAGGAGCCGCCTTAAGTTCCTTGAGTCGCTAATATGTTTCAAAAACATCTTTGAGATGTGCTCGCACTTCTCCTGTTCTGAACAGCGTTCCGATGTACTAAGATCACACAAAATATTCCATATTTTGCTACCAATGTCATTGTCTGTGGCTCTGTGCGATCTGAGGTATAGCTAGCGCTTCACACTAGTGCTGCGACATCGACCTCACAACATCGATGTTTGAAAAAACCACATTGATATCGATAAAACATCGCTGAAAAACATCGATGTTTTTAGAATTTTAGGTGAGACATTATTATTAAGTTCAGTAGAACCTATAGAAGCCTTACTGCTTCTCGAACCACGACCTGAGAGGTCTCTTGTTCCTGGCTCTAAACTACTCCCTAGGCCACTCAGGCGAATTTTCGACAGGTCTTCATAGGTGAGGGTAAAGAGAATCTGCATCCTTGATCTGGCCACTGCATCACAATCACAAAGAATGTTTGCCGTGGTTTCAGATGTGATATCACAGAATCGACATGCATCTAGTGATACCTTACCGATGATCTTATGGTGATAATTAAGGAAATAATGTCCTGAAAAATATCCCGTTATAACCCGTGCGTTGTACCTACTTAAGGAAAGGAATTCCGAAGCTCTCCTAATTGAGAAGGTCAGGCATTTGTTTGACTGTCTAAGTCCTGAAAGGGAGTTCCAATAATCTTCCACCTGAAGATTTACCCACTTTAAAATGCCATCCTTAATGAAGCCTTTACCTACTCTACAAAATGGTTCCAGGCCTATCGATGGTAGATTGGCTCCCCGCTTGGCTAGCTGGTCAGCCGATTCGTTACCCGGAATACCCTCATGTTCTCACTCCACTTCAGGGTTAGACTATTATGATGTTCAGCTCTTTAAAAAGAGTATGACAGTCCCACACAAGCTTAGAGCGGAAACAATAAGATTTCAGCGCTAGCAGTGCCGCCTGGCTGTTAGATAAGATAATAACTGTTGCGCCTTTTGGTTTATTCAGTAGAAGTTTACCTGCGCACAGCTCTATGGTATGTACCTCAGCTTGAAACACAGTGGCTGTTTGTCCCATTGCCATCCATATTTTACAATTGGGTCCAAATACGCCCGCTCCAGTTCCACTATAGGTCTTAGATTCGGCCGTGTACCAGACTGTAGCACCTTCCGCAAAAGCTGGTAGACCAGATTGCCATGATACACGATCTTCCAGAGTCACCATATATGGTTTCTCAAAATGATATACCTTTGGCATGTTTTCGTTTACTGAGTCGGTTAGGTCCTTCTGATTAAATTCCTGTAGAATTTTAAGGTGACCGACAAGGTCTCCTGCCTTAAATTTATTGTACTGCTGTAGCCTTATGGCCTCTCTTAGAGCCTTCTTCTTTATCTCTAAGTGTAATGGGGCCAAGTTTGTCATGGCTTCCATTGCAGCAGTGGGTCATGATTTAAGTCCCCCAGTAATGCTAAGAACAACAAATTCTTCTTTTTAAATGTAAGGAAAATCCAATAGATTTTCTACACACATCTAGGTATCACAACACGTAATAAAAGGTTATCATCTACGTAGAAAAACAAATGCAAGATGCAAGAACATTTTCAAGCATAAAGTCAAATAAAATTGATTGCGACGCATACGAATTTCATCACATGTATTTTCAGAAACTTTGTCTGCTGATTAGTTTCGTTTCATTTGGTCCCATCGATGTTTTGCCTCTTTCTTTTACCTTTTTCTAACAAAGTTCGATGCTTTTATAAAACCTCGGTAGAATTTTACTTTATTAGTAATAATACAGCATTGTAATTGATTTTCAAAAAAAAAAATTTGCTGCCCTCAAAATTTTTTTGTGTACATTTCATGACTAGTAGACACGAAAAAAGCAATAAAAATTTTCACTCCGTCTGTCCGCCGTACGCCGTGCGCCGTACGCCGTGCGCCGTACGCCGTACGCCGTCCGCCGTACGCCGTGCGCCGTACGCCGTGCGCCGTACGCCGTACGCCGTCCGCCGTACGCCGTACGTCGACCGCCACAAAATCCTTTGAAGGCTCGTAGCTCTCAAACCAGTGGAGCTATTAAATTTAAATTTTTTCTAGGAATAGACTGGGTAGACCCCTTGAATTGACATTATTTTCAGGGGCGGGGGTGTGAGGGGGAAGGTGGGGGAAGCGTTTTAGATGAAAAATTTTGGTTTCTAGATCTCAGCAACCGTTTATGTTAGGAGACTGAAACTTGGAATTTCTATTAAACTTTGATAGCGGACCCATTTGCAAGAAAATTGATGATATGGGTGAAGGGGTGTGGGAGTGGAGGGGGAAGCAATGCGTCCGAAACGCAAAAAAGTGTGGATCTACACATTCTAAAATCTATATCTCCTAAACCGTTAATAGCAAGCAATTAAAACTTAACAAATATCTGTAGTTATACTAGGAGAGTAGATTGAAATAAAATTTTTGAGTGGGGTAGTGGCGTACGGTGGTGGGGGGGGGGGGGTGAAATACTTAACATTACGAAATCTCCCAAACCAGAGGCACCAGAAAAACAAAATTCGGTTTGGATATAAAGCTTGATAAATAAAAATTGCTCAAAGTAAAAACTTTGAAGGGGGCGGGGGAGTACGTAAGTGGAGGGGATAAGAATTTTTCAAAAATAACACGTTTCATATCTCAATAACAGTGTAAGATGGATGCTTCAAATTTTTACCAGAAGTAGGGAAAATTGGGGGTGTGGGTGTAAAGGGTAAGGGTGGGGAAGGATGAGAAAGATAAAGTTCCGATGCTTATATCTTAGGAATCTTTAATGATAGGAAGCTGAAACTTGGTATTTAGATAGAGCTATAGTAGTGGCATGGTGGAAAAATAAATTTTTTTTTAGGGGTAGTATGGTACGGTGGTGAGGGGTGTTTTTCCTAACTTTAGATCGGCTTATGCTACGAAGTTCAAACTCGATACGTATATGTAAATTAACCAGAAAAGTAAGTCTGATAAAAAAAAATTTGAATATTCATTGGCGTTCAGAAGGGGGGGCAAAAAAATTATCGGTTAATATAACATGCATATATTTTCTCGATTTTCGTCATATCTACTAGGTATTTCGAAATATTGAATTCATTTTTATTCTACGGATTCTTCATATGAATACCTAGAATGTGTTTTCAAGATTTTTTGAAATTCGACCCCTAAGGTGGTGTAAAGTGGTTGTATACTTTTTCATAAATATCACCATATCTCTCAGGTCTGATCAGATATCGAATATCTTTTCACTTCCACGGGCTTGTTTAATAATCACCTATTTTTAAGTTTTGTTTTTTTCAACCTCTAGACCGCATTGAGATATGAAACGTGTTATATTTACTGAAATTTTTTTCTGCCCCCCCCCCCTCCTAAACCCCAATGAATATTGAATTTTTTTTTTATTGGAACTACTTTTCTAGTTGATTTACATATACTAGGAAAAACACCCCCACCCTCGCACCATGCTACCCCTTAAAAAAATTTTATTTTTCCACTATGACACTAATATAGTTCTATCTAAATACGAAGTTTAAGGTTTATATCATTACAAGTTCTTAAGATATAAGTATCGGAACTTTTTCCTTCTCACCCTTCCTAACCCTCACCCTCTACACCCCCACCTTTAAATTTATTTTTCCCTATTTTTCAAATTTGAACCAATTATCTTACACTGTAATTGAGATATGAAAAGTGATATTTTTGAAAAGTTCTTAATAAAAATATCGACTTACATCGTAAATTCAGAATTTATTAGTTCCAAGCTTACTTACCAGAAAGCTGACAGCTGGTATATGGAAAGCAAAAATAGAAAATTAAGTGAAACGTAATTCAAAATAGTTTAAAAAAAAAAGAAATAAGAAAATGTGACCCATAGGTAATAGAAAAAATAAGAAGTTATAATTAAAACAATATTAAAAAGAAAGAAAAGAGAAGAGTAAAAAAAAAGATAAAAGAATATAAGTATAAGTATAAGTGTAGTCTGTAAGTATAAGTGTAGCCTTCGGTGCACCGGGTACCAGGTTCAAATCTGCTTGATGACAAGTAATTTTCGAAAATGGGATTGGGTGCCGGACTACCAGTTCACTCAGCTGTAAATGAGTACCTGAATTAAAATCGGGGTAATAATCACGGACGAGCGTGTAGCTGACCACTTCACCTCCTAGTGTTCCGTTCGTCTCGCAATGAAATAACTCTAGCATTACTTCAAGGCCTAGGCCCGATTTGGGCTGTTGCGCCATTGATTATTATGATTATTATAAGTATTCGTATTTGTATTTGTATTCGTATTCGCAAATATAAATTTTAGGTATTCGGAACATCCTAGCCTACATGGGCTTTTTCAATGTTTAGTTGGCTGATATTTATTTTAAATATTTTTATTTCAAGAACAAAATTAACCATGCAGGAAACCTAATAATTTCGAAACAACTGATGATATTCTCTGACTTTAGCCGCTCTCGAACTTTGACCCGAAAAATAATAAAGTTTCGGCCGATATTTTCCTATTGCACACAATTTTATTTACTTGGTTGTCCAGAAAATCACACATCTATGTAGTTAAAACTCTCATTATGTTATTAAATTTAATAAAAATGTATTCAAGTATGTATATTCATATGTTTCAAAACTTCTGTAATAAAACTATATTTTTACTGGGGCATTCATATAAAACCAACCAACTACTTTTAAACAAACACTCGCTTTTATAAGCCGATAATATTGTGCATATGCAATTTATTAGAAAACGCTTTGATCAGTATAAATTCTGCGGAAATGGCCAGGAATGGAATAAATAGATCAACCAACCCACTTAATAAAGCGCGTACAGCAAGCGAGCGATGTGTATGTTACATGTGCCTATAAATAAATTTACACTAATCCGAAAGTGTTTAATGCATTCTCAAGTATCCACGGCACATCGTCATATTTCTATAGTTTACGGCAATAATTTTCCGCAAAACTGAGGAAGATGGTGAAATACGTGTGCTAAAATTAAAGGATGTCCTTATTTCTGGTAAAAAAAACAGTGCAATAAATAAATTATTATAAGCGTTTTACTATATTGTATATTGCTAGCTATCATATTTGTCCATACGAAATCAATAAGTACGACTTAAAAAGGAATAATCAGAATCAGAATTTAATATCTAAGTAGGTACCGGGAAGTTCGCTTAACATGCGTACATTTTTTGCATAAAAATAAAATTTGCTTTCTTGGAAACATAATAAGAATTAAATTTTCTTTCAAATCTCCATCGATATTGAATAAATAATTTGAATGAACTATTTTATTTTTTAAAGCTCCTGAATAGGCAAAATTTAAAGTCAAAACTGTTATACTGTATCGACTTAAAATTTCCAAAAAAATTACCTACCCTGAAATTTTGTATTTTCACGTTTTAGGACTAGTAACCCCAAAAAAAAATGTCTATCTCTCCGTCGTAGACGCCGTCAGCCGTACGCAAAACCGTTTGAACTTTCGAAGGTCCGTAGCTGAGAAACCCCTAGAGCAGTGGAGTGGCGTCCATGGAAGCAAGGGAAGCATTGCTTCCCTTACACTTTGCTGAAAAATAGTACATATAAAATACGTTTTTCTTAACCATTTTTCCTTCAAGCCAATCTAATTAATTTTATTGCAATACAGCCATTGTTAGCTTTAAGTATCCAACCATTGTTGTAGAGACACAAGCCTAATCACAAACTATTACTACTAATGTACATGTAATCAAATGGTTCACGCGCAGAAAAATCGTAAGAAAAATTTTATTTCACACATTTTCACAGTCTAAATAAAAGTTCGTAAGAAACAACACGCGAAAATCGCACACAGCCGACTTGGCAGCACCACGGCAAGCGAAAAGAAACTCAGAAAAACACCCCGCGGAAAAGCAATGCATTTATGAGCAGTGTTACCAGAAAAAAAATTATGATTCTGCTAAAATTAGCAGACTTAGCAGAATGCTTTTCATCCAATTTCTGCTAAAAATTCTGCTAATAATAATTTTCAAAAATTATTCTGCTAAAAATTCCGCTAACGATCATTTAGAAAAATTTGTGTACTAAGCATACTTAATTTCCATAAAATCGTTGATTAATTACAACGATAAAAATGCTGTATAACGCACAAGCGAAGAAATAATGTAAGAAATTTTCTCTATTTTTAAATTACTTTATAAACTAAACTTTGATATGTTATAATTTAAAAATTTTACCTCACTCAGTACAGTTCGAACTGCCATGACGGTTCCATTCGACATTTTTCTTACATATAAACGTGAAAAAAGGTTTTTAAATCTCTTTAGTCCCGTAGGGATGAGCTATAAGTAGTTGGAACGTAGCGTGCGTCAGCAAAACATGAATGCGAAAAGGGAGTTTAAATCCATTTAGCCCCGCTGGGTCGCGCGAAAGGTAGTTTGCGCAAAGCGCCCATTTGCTGAACATGACATAATCGCGGCTCGAACTGGGTGAATAAACAGGACTATTCAGGATCGAGTCACAAGTCACAAAGTAGTTCGATAGTCACAATTTTGTATTAATTTTGAATAAATTGTGACTTTCCACCTACTTTGTGACTTGTGACTCTAGTCCTGAATAGGCCTGAAAGTCAAAAATTTTAAATCGGTTTTTTTTATAGTTTTACGTTCCGAATGTCAAAAATTTTGGTTGACCACATACTAAAACATATCAAAGTTTAGTTTATAAAGTAATTTGAAAATAGTGAAAATTTTTTTACATAACAGCATTTTTTTCCTAATTTTTATTTATGAAAAATTAAAATCTTTTTAGTTTTCGGAAAAGTTTCAAATTAATGTACTAAGTACATATATACGAATGAAGAAGAAAAACTATTATTTCCTCTCTTTCATGGTTGTTTTTTGACGTCAGAGGAGTTTCTAGTGCGAAACTATAACACGAAAGCCCGACAACAATAGATCGCTGTCCCAGCTATAGTACTGCCAATGTTGAGCCAATATCATTCGATGACGAAACAGCGCCTTCAATTCCAGTCCAACACAGTGTTAAACTTGCTTCTTCTGTGAAGGATTTTCAACTCTAATGTCCTCATTGACAGTAGTCATGACAGCGATTGATCCCATTCGGACTTTCATGTTGCTGTTTCGAACCAAAAACTTCTCTGGTGGCGAAAAATAACCAAAAAATTCTTAATAAAAACAACGGTTTTAGCAGAATCGGCAGAATGGGTTTCCTTTCAATTCTGCTAAAAGTTTTTGCCGAATATTTCCTCTGCTAAAAAATATTTTTCTCTGCTAAACTTAGCAGAATTTCTGCTAAAATGGCAACGCTGTGTATGAGCGTTGAAATCAGTTCGCAGTAAACTCACTGTGACGTCACACACACGCTGCATGGTAGTAGCTTCGGTAGAAGCAATAAGCTGTTTGCTTCTCTGCACAATCTGCACGGGTCGTACTTCGTACAACACATTCTTGGCTGCAACGGAGAAGCTTGCAGCGAGCAGAGATCTGATGATCAGAAATTGGTGCTACCAGAGTAGGATTGGAATTGAATTCTGATTGAAGTTTTGAATTGAATTGTGGTAAATAGTTCAATTGTACATATTTAATTTAGTTCTTAGATCTCAGGAACCACTTGTGGTATGTTAGGATGCTGAAACTCGGGACTTATATAAAAGTATAATAGTGGACCTGTCTGCAAAATTTACGATAATATAAAATTTATTATGTGAGAGGTAGACCACAAAAGTGGGGCCATTTTTAAAATATTTCATTTTTATATTTCAAAAACCGGACCATATATGATCTTAGAAATTTTACAGGAGTTAGGTCCAGTACACTTCTAACTGGGAAAACAAATTCTGGAGGTACTAGTGAAGGGGCTGATGGTGGGAGGGCGTGAAAAGGAAATAACATCCATTTTTATTTTTGAAAAATTACAAACCATAGAAAGGTAAAAAATTACTACATAGAGCTAATAAAGAGGTATCCTAGAAAAAATATATGGGTGGTGATTTTTTTTATCTCAAAAACGGCTTATGAAGAAGAAAGTTGGAGCTTAGTACGTATGCATATGAAGTAATTAAAGAAAAAAAAATGATTTTTATTAGCATAGATGTTGAGTAAAACAATTGTCCGTGAAAAGGGATTTTTCTACATTTCCACGATTTCGTTAAATATTTATATTGGACAAGCCGAAATAAATTTTACTTTTGCGAGCTCTTTATGAAAGCACCTAGAAATATTTTTTTCTAATTTTTCGATATCCAACCCCTCACGGTGAGTGAAAAGGTTGTGTAAAAAGGCTGTGTAAAAAGGTTGTGTACATTTTCTAGAATTTTTATATATTGTGTTGTGTATATGAGATATTTAATTCACTTTTATTTCTATTATTATATTGAATCGAAGAAAACTCTGATGTAAGCATTTTTAACGAATTCCAAAATTTTTTTTTGTGTTAATGAGATTGAATTATTTTATTATTATTATTTATTTCTATTGACTCTTCTATTCCAAAAAATACGTAAAATATAAAAAAAAATCTGCCACTATGTAGGTACTACATATGATCGAAATTTTATAATTTTTTTGATAGGAATCCGGAAAGCGTTTAATGATGAGCTAGGTGTAGTAGTGCTGCGACATCGACATCGATGTTTCTGAAACATTGATGTTTTGCAAAAACATCGGGTACTTTTAACATCGATGTTCTTACTTCGATGTTTTCCAAACATCGATGTTTTATAAAAACATCGACATCGATGTTTCTGACGTTGAAGACGGAAAATTTTGGTTTCTAGATCTCAGAAACCGCTTATGATAGGAAGCTGAAACTTGGAATTTCTATAGAACTCTTTAGTAGACCCAGTTGCATAAAATTGTCAATATTGATCAAGGGGTGTGGGAGTGGGGGGAAATAGAATGCGTCCGAAACGCATAAAAAGGCGAGAAAGACACATTTTAAAATCCATATCTCCTAAACCGTTAATGGCACACTATTCCAACTTAAGAAATATTTTTAGACATACTAGGAGAAGAGGTTGAAATAAATTTTTGGGTAGAAGCAGTGGCGTGTCGGGTTGGGGGTGAAAAACTTTAGATTACAATATCTCACGAACCAATTGCTCCTGACAAATAAAATTCGGTTTGGGTATAAAGGTCAACAAATAAAGATTGATCAAAGTTAAAATTTTTAAGCGGGCGGTAGAGCATAGAAGTGGAGGGGATAAGAATTTTTCAAAAAAAGCACATTTCATATCTCAAGAACAGAGTAAGATAGATGCTTAGAATTTTTACCAGAAATAGTGCTAAGGGGGGAGGGAGGGTGAAAAGGAAAAAGTTCCGATAATTATATCTGTAATGATATAAACCATAAACTTGGTACTTAGACAGCCAAGTGCAAAAGTATTAGGCACCCCCAACAGAGTAAAAAAATCGCGCAAACATTGATTGCGACGCTCTTTTTCTGTTCTTTTACTATCATTACTTATTTCCCGTCGATAACTACATTGTTCGGTGAAGGGGCCGAGGGAGTCGTTTTCCGACAAGACAACGCCCCTTGCCACACCGCTGCCCACAGCCAGATCTGGTTCCAGAACAATGGAGTGAGAGTACTTCAGTGGCCGCCCAGAGCCCGGACCACAATCCCATTGAGCACCTTTGGTCTCATTTAAAGCTGAAGATCATGGGGAGGTACTGCAAGTCACTCCGTGAGGTGGAGACAGCGGCAATCGAGGAGTGGGGCAATATTAGCCTAGAGGTGTGCCAGACTCTCGTGGCCAGCATGCCTTCAAGAATCGAAGAACGACATAGGATCAATCCGTACAAAATATATTCTTTACTAGACCCTGAAAATTTTATTGAATTAGCTTTTGTTTTGGTTGAATTATGACCACGAAAATACAAAATTTTTGAGTGCCTAATACTTTTGCACTTGGCTGTATCGTGGTAGCATGTTGGAAAAATATAATTTTTTTTAGGGGTAGTATGGTACAGGGGGGGGGGGGGGGGGTTCTCCTAACTATAGAACGGCTTATGCTAAGAAGTTGAAACTTGAAATCAACTAGAACAGAAAACTTGATGAAAAAAAATTAGAATAATTATTGGCGTTCAGAAGAGGGGTAGAAATTATGATCAGTAAAAATAGAAAGCATATTTTCCATGGTTTTCGTCATATCTACTAGGTCTTCCAAAATAATGAATTCATTTTTATTCTTTGATTCTCCATATGACTACCTCGAATCTGTTTTCAATATTTTTTTAAATTCCCCTAAGGGAGTGTAAAGTTTGAAGCGAAACCACCTTTTCGGCTGCTAAGCAGCCTCGATGGGGCTCCAGATTTGATAAGGAGGCTCTCCGGGTCAATGTAGCACATTCTGCCGACTAGTCAGGAGCGTGGGGGGTTGAATTTGGACCCGATGAGCGCTCCTCCTTGTAAGTGCTGAAAAAAAAATTAAGAAACAATAAAGAAGGCCCTGAGTTGGAAGACTAACGAAGGTGGCTCATGCTGCGGATGCCCCAGACATGCTTTCGAAGAGACTCTACTCCATACCTATATCTTAGCTAAAAAAAAAAAAAATAGAAGAAAGAAAATAAATCATCGACATCTACAGTCCTGTAAATCCTAGAAAAACTGAAACAATATAACGACTAAGAGTTGTACTAAGAAAGAAATAAAACATTTAAGTGAAATTTTAAATGAGTGAATTATTATTAAATTATCGAGAAAAATTGATATGCAAATTATAGAAAGAAAATTTTTTTTTTTATTGTGTGTTTGTATGTTGGAGCTCGTTGTGACGCTAAACTCGAATTTAAGCGGGAGGTTGTCGTTTCGGTTGAATTCACTGGTGCTTCGCTGGCTGCAGATGTTACGGCTTCGGTTTAATAACTTTTTATTAACTATATCCGATGATAATTTTAGTTTTAGTTTTTTCGTGTTTTACGTGTATTATGGACGCACTTTTTAGGTTATTCTTTTCACTGTTCAGCTTCATTCCGACACAAACGTAGTTTAATTATTGTTTCCGTTTCGTATACTTTAATGTGTTGTTTTTTTTTTTTTTTTAATGTAACCCTTTTTACTTTATTATTTTAATAATAAAGTATTGTTATCGACTTTAAAAAAAAAAAAATTTGCTATCCTGAAAATTTTTTTTTATACGTTTTATGGCTAATAAACGCCAAAAAAGCAATAAAAGTTTTCAGTCCGTCTGTGCTCCGTACGCTGTACGCCGTACGCAAACTCGTTTGAGGAATTATAGCCCTATGAGCTATTAAATTGATTTTTTTTTTCTGAATAGACCTTTTGAAGTGAGAATTTTTTTCAGGGGTGAGGGTGCGAGGGGGAAGGTGGGGGAAGCGTTTTAGATGAAAATTTTTGGTTTCTAGATCTCAGCAACCGCTTATGGTAGGAAGCTGAAACTTAAAATTTCTATAGAGCTTTGATAGTGGACCCATTTGCCAACAAATTGCGATATGGGTGAAGGGGTTAGGGAGTGGAGGGGGAAATAATGCGTCCGAAATGCAAAAATGCCGATATCGACACATTCTAAAATCCATATCTCTTAAACCGTTAACGGCAAGCAATTTAAACTTAACAAATATCTGTAGTTATACTAGGAGAGTAGATTGAAACAAAATTTTTTGGTGGGGGTGGTGGCGTGCGGAGGTGGGGGTTGAAATAGTAAAGATTACGATATCTCACAAACCAATTACACCAGAAAAACAAAATTCGGTTTGGATATAAGGCTTGATAAATAAAGATTGCTCAAAGTAAAATCTTTGAAGGGGCCGGGGGATAAGAATTTTTCAAAAATATCACTTTTCATATCTCAATAACAGTGTAAGATAGATGGTTCAAATTTGAACTAGAACTAGGCCTAATAAAACCCTAGTAGGAAATTTAAAGGTAGGGGTGTAGAGGGTGAGGGTGGGAAAGGGTGAGAAGGAAAAAGTTCCGATGCTTATATCTTAAGAACTTGTAATGATATAAACCTTAAACTTCGTATTTAGATAGAACTATATTAGTGGCATAGTGGAAAAATAAAATTTTTTTTAGGGGTAGCATGGTGCGAGGGTGGGTGGTGTTTTTCCTAACTTTTGAACGGCTTATGCCAGAAAGTTGAAACTCGGTACATCTATGTAAATCAACTAGAAAAGTAATTCCGAAAAAAAAAATTCAATACTCATTGGGTTTCAGAAGGGGGGGGGGGGAAAGAAAAAAATTTCAGTATATATAAAATGCATATATTTTTACGATTTTCGTCATATCTACTAAGTCTTTCGAAATATTGAGTTCTTTTTTATTCTACGAATTCTTCATATGAATGCCTAGAATGTGTTTTCAAGATTTTTTTACATTCGACCCCTAAGGATGTGTAAAGTGGTTGTACACTTTTTTATAAATTCCACCATATCTCTCAGGTTTGATCAGATATCGAATATCTTTTCACTTCCACGGGCTTGTTTAATAATCACCTATTTTTAAGTTGGTTTCTTTTCCAACCTCTAAACCGCATCCCGGAATATGACCCAAATATATAATTCATATATTACACTCTATAATAACCGTTTCCCGAAATTTTTGTTAGGTTTTCAGTCACATAGTAACATACACCGCATCCCCGAATTAAACACGTTCCGAACTTCTACCGGAAAAATAATAAAGTTGCGCCCAGACTGTTGGCAGATTTTTTATCGTTTTATGCACTTTTACTTTGTTAATTTCTTGCACTCCGCACAACCTGCTTTGTCTAACTCTCGAACACCAATCCTCATTTTTCGCCCCGTCATCTTTTTCCCTTTTCTTTTCCGAGAAAAGAAACGGTTTTTACCCATGGATTAATTGCGCGGGAACAACACTTGGCGCAGTTCTGCATCTCGACGTTGTACGGCGCGACGATTGAGCCCGGGTCTTTACTAAGGTCTTGCGTTGTTATACATTTTTTTTATATATTATAATATTTTATTCTTGTGAAAACAAATACAAAAAATACATTAATTTCCAAGACTGTAGAGTTAAGAAGAGAACGAGAAAAAACCAATCGAAAAGATAACGTAATTCATATTGTTTACATAGCTTTAAGGTTTTATGTTCATTGACGTAGGACGCAACTCGCAACAATCGTGGGGACGACCCAACCCAGGAGACAAGTCTCATAAGCCGGGCATGAAGTTATGAATCGTTTAAATTGTTAATACGCGTTTTTCCCCGAATATATGCCGAAAACGTTCTAAACCTTAATGTCCTTGCCATGAAATGTGCCAAGTAAGTTAACATTTTCATCTTCCAGTTGATACGACACCGTCCCGATTTTTGTTCTTATTTTTGCCTTAACGAACCTAGGCGCTAATTTCGCAGCGAAACTTTCCGAAGCCTTGCTCTGTACATAATTGCGTACGTAGACTATTTGCCCTGGCACATAACTTTGAGGTCGAGTGCGTAAATTGTAGTTATGTGCGCATCTCGCGTATGCCTCCTCGAGATTTTTAACAACTACGCCTTGAAGTAGTCGAAGACGTTCAATGTGAGGATTTATAAAAATATCTCCTTCTCCCAGAGAATTCAGTGCTTTGAGTAGCTCGTAATCCGAGCCGTGTCGGACTGCATGGTAACCGAACATCAAAAAATGTGGTGAAAATCCAGTCGACCCTGAACCACATATCTTAGTGCAGAACATATTTCCCCCAACCTATCATCCCATTTTCGGTGATCATCCCCGATATAGGCACGAATGGCTGCCAAAATGGAGCGATTTACCCTCTCCGATGCATTGGCCTGCGGTGAGTAAAATGGTGACAAGATGTCTTTGATTCCGTAGTGATCAAGTAATTTTTTAAATGTCTTAGATGTGAACTGTACGCCGTTGTCGGAATGAATGAATTTAGGCACTCCGTATGTCAGGAACAGTTCATCCTCTAAGAATTTGGTTACCCTTTCGGTGGTGGCGCTGGACAACGATTTCAACCATACAAACTTTGTATATTGGTCCAGAACGATAAGAATAAATTTATTACCTGCGCATGATCTTGGGTATGGTCCCAAAAAATCAATATATAATCGCTGAATTGGCCTGATTATTTGAATTTGTTTGCCCATTGGAGGTCGCGTATTATAATTGGGAGGCTTACTTGCTTTGCAGACTTCGCAGGAATTTATGTATTGGGTCACTTGCTGTCTTAAACCTGGCCAATGATAGAATCTTTGCAAAAGTTCGACACTTTTTGCTATTCCACAGTGCGAAGATAAGGGACTGTTATGTGTGTCAGCAACCAACGAGTCAGTGATTGAAGCAGGAACCCATAATTTCCATTCAGGAATGTCAGATAAATTGGGAGATGTGTTCGACTTATGTACATAGAGTTTATCATCTTTTATGGTCAAGTTTGGAAAAAAATCAGGATGGTCTGCTACGTTAGTTATAAAATCAACGTACTTGTTGTCTTTAAATGCATCCGCATTTAAATCCAAGTGAGGTAACGCATCATCAATAGCGTCTATCGTATCACAAAACACTCGTGACAAAGCATCAGGAACAATGTTTTGACTTCCCTTTCGATATTCTATGTTGAAGTTGAACGCTTGGAGTTTAAGACTCCATCTAGCTAGTCGACCAGATAAATCCTTTTGGCTCATCAACCATTTCAGGCTGGCATAATCTGTGATGATTGTAAACTTCAAACCTTCAACATGAGCACGAAACTTCTTAACACTTTGTACAGCAGCAAGACATTCTAATTCAGTCGCACTGTAGTTTCGTTGAGCAGAGTTTAACTTAGCCGACATGAACGCTATAGGATGCTCTTCGCCTGACTCTGATTTCTGAAAAAGAACACTCCCAATAATAGTTGCACTAGCATCGCACTGGATGAAAAACGGTTTGGAGAAATCTGGGTTTATTAGCACTGGGGCTGAAGTTAATAGCGTTTTTATATGTTCAAATGCCGTATTAGCTGCATCATTCCATATGAAACGTTGATTTCCTTTCAGAAGGTCAGTTAGTGACGATGCAGCCGACGCAAATTTGGGAATAAAACGCTTGTACCACCCTGCCATGCCCAGAAATCTGCGAACTTCTCGTGCTGATTTGGTAATTGGATATGTCGTAATGCCAGAGATTTTTTCGGGATCTGTCTTAAGAATCCCGTCACCAACCACATAACCCAGATATTTTATCTCTCTCAAAAGGAACTTGTTCTTCTCCACATTAATCGTGAGATTAGCTACGGAAAGAAGCCGAGAAACTTCACGAAGAAGGTCGAAATGTTCTTCTAGAGTGCTGGACGTGATAAGCAGATCATCCAGGTAAACAAATATCCGGTCATGAAGCTGGTGCGGAATAACTTTGTGCATCAAGCGACACATCGTCTGAGGAGCGTTGCACAGACCAAAAGGCATGACGGTAAACTGGTACAGAGGCCTACCAGGAACTGAGAATGCCGTCTTATCTCGGGAATCGGGATCCAAAGGAATTTGCCAAAACGCATCCTTGAGATCAAGGCCAGAGATTGTAAAGATTGTAAACGTGCTAGCAGACCGTCAATAAGAGGAAGAGGGTAGGCATCTTTCACAGTTACCTCATTCAACCGTCTTGCATCTAGACACAGCCGAACTTTACCAGGTTTCTGAGCGAGTGAATCAGGAGAGCTCCATGAACTGTTCGATTCCTCAATGACGCCCATGGACAACATGCGATCTAACTCCGCGTCCAGAAGTTTTTGTACGACAGGAGATACAGAGTAATGTCTCTGTTTGATTGGTTTGGCCGTTCCGGTGTCTATATGGTGAGCCAATAGCGTAGTTTTTCCTAAACCTATTTTATTGAACGAAGGAAAGTGTAAATATTCTTGTTCTGTTAAAGATAAAGTGTGAAATTTACTGTCAGGAAGAGGTGAAAGGGTTTGGAGTTCATTCACTTGAAATGGAACCAAGTTGAATGTGTCCCAAAAATCGATGCCAAGGTACAGCGGGTTCTTCAGCGAGGGTACTACTAAAAATCGGATCATGCGAGCATAGGCGCGCCGTCCGGCAGGGGCCGGGACCCCCCAGACCCCAGCTTGGACCCCCCCCCCCCCCCAGAAACATAATTCTGGTTCCTTCCAGAAAAATAATTCTTTCCTTTCTTTCCCAGAAAGTGTTTTTAAGATTTTTCGAAATTCGACTCGTAAGTGGATGTGAAGTGGTTTTATACTTTTTCATGAATTCTGGAATAGTCCCACACTCATACCTCGATATACTGCCTACATATGCCGTATAAAGAGCGGCCGCATAGCGAGTGTTTTCTTATGTGTACACGATGCCTTACATTGCAAAGTACACTCATGCCTCGCTATACGACCGCTCTTTATATGGCATAGGCCGTATATCGAGGTATGAGTGTACTTTGGAGTAATGGAAGGCCATCGTGCACACATAAGAAAACATACTTACATATGTGCTTATGAAAGTGGGAGTGTGTGTATCTGCACCTGTTACACATTCGGTTAGAAAAGTTAGAAGGGGTGTCTGGAATGCACTAATTACAGCTTTAGTCGGTTAGAAAAGAAATGAAATGAAAATCAGTTGTTTTTACGATTTCATAGAAAGAACAAGAAAGATTTTTGGTGATTTTTAATCGAAGCAAATAAATATTTAAAGAAATTATTCACAATAATCAAGGAAGATCAAGAACGTACGGAAAGGAAGGAGTATCTACACCGTAGAACATCGGAATTAAATTCTAAAATTCTGAAATTGGAATATTCGTTCTATTATAATATTTAACGTAAGTACCTACATATTTTTCAAACTAAAATTGTGTAGGTTTGGCGGAAAAAATATTCTCGACGGCAAGCAGTGCAAAACAGATATTGCAAAAGTGACAATTGCGACGAAAATCGAGAAAATTCTCTTTAGATACAGCTTATTTTAATCCGGGATAATGATATAGCCCGAAATTTGTTATCAAAACAGTTGGGTACTATTCTCCACAAACGTTCGTTTTTCGTTCGTCTATTGTAATAAACCGAGTTATGTTATTGTTTTTGGCTGGTCTCAAAGTGGTTACAATAAGCGGTACCTACTGTATCATCAATCTTATAAAATATTGCAGTACAAGACTTTGTTAAGCCGCCATGAGTCCGGTACGACCAATTTTGATGATTTATGACTGTTTTCTAACAAATATTTCAAGTTAAGGGCCCGTGTATACCAAAACAGCATTTTTATTGAAAATAATGCAAACGGGCTTATCGTAATCTCTAAAGCAGCAAAAGATAAGTCTTTTCTGTTTGGACATATATAACTAACGATATGTTTTTAACTCAAATGGGTGATTAGTTTATTGAAATTTTAGTTATAAGAAAAATTATAAACGATTACGTCAAGCAAGTTTTCGAAACTATTGAAAACACACACATTTCGTTAACGCGATTTTGCAAACATTTCTTAAGTAAGTTTTATTATTTTTGTTTGCATTCAATTAAGAAAGATCAATCTTCTTCTTGGTGTAATTAGAATTTTTCATTTTGACTTATGTTAGGAAATAAGGCATTTTGAAAACTCTGTTTTTTTTTTAAAAAAAACATGTTTTTCTTTACTAAAATTTTCTATGAAAAACGATTTTTTTTTATTTAGTTTTTCCTTATATTACTTTATCAAAGTGTTCTAAAACAACTTAAATTAAAAAAGCTTGCAAAAAGTTAGTACAACAATAATTTTGCGACGATTTTTCAAACTACATCTTTCAGTCAAATTTTCCGTTCAGATCACTCGCAGAGGTCGAGCTGTACGGACGTGTAGCTGTGTCGAATTTTTTTTTGGCGTGTTTGTTTTCATGTTACATTCGCTGAGAGAAAAGAGATTACGGCGTTTCCCACTCCATTTCGAATCCTACAGCGCTACGCCGCTACAGCACACGAGGACGAGACACGATTCGAAGGCAATATGGCAATGTGTGTGTGTGTGTGCGTGTGACTTTCACTTTATTATTTTAAAAAAACAGAACATACAAATATTGTTATTGATTTTTTTTTAAAAAATTAGCTGCCCTGAAAATTTTTTTTCATGACTAATTGATACGAAAAATCTGCCAACAGTCTGGGCGCAACTTTGTTATTTTTCGGTAGAAGTTCGGAATGCGTTCAATTCTGAGATACGGTGTAAGCGACTATGTGACAGAAAACCGAACAAAAAGTTGGGCAAGCGGTTAGAATAGGGTAGGTAGGTACACGTGGCTGTCCGTGAGAACACGGACACACTTAGACCTAAAAGGTCCGTTGTGGTACCACAGGATCTTCGACTCCGGTCCTACTCGTCGAACCATTTAGAGCTTATAATAAAGCGTTGGATTCTCGCGACCTCCATTGTGGCAAGTTCACCAAGACAGTTGAAGAAGTACGCTCCGAGATGAGCTTTCCTTCTAACGGACAGAGCTGGACAACTGCAGAGAAGGTGAAGGACTGTCTCCTCCTCCTCCTCGTCCTGGCAGCTTCTACAGAAGTCGTTTGAGAAAAGTCCAAGCCTTTCTGCATGCCGACCTATAAGACAGTGTCCGGTTAGGAAACCGACTGTTTTGCTGATGTCCGCCCTTTTGAGCAGAGTCAGCCTTTTAGAACGATTAAGATCCAGCTTTGGCCAGATCTGTCTCGCAGTGTGACATGTTGTACCCTCCGCCCATCTTGAGTTGGTTTTCTCAATTGAGTCCAGTCTCAGTAGCAGTTTACATGTGGAGAGAGGCACACCCAGGTTCTGATATACCGGCGAAGTATGAAGGGTGGTGCCGCGCCGAGCGAGTTCGTCAGCCATACAGTTCCCTGGAACATCCATGTGTCCTGGCACCCAGCACAGAAGAATATTGAACTGTTCGGCCATCTCCTTAAGAGATGATCTACATTCTACGGCGACCTTTGATGTTGTCGAGGTCGATTCCAGGGATTTTATCGCCGCTTGGCTGTCTGTGAAAATGCTAATATCCTAAGTAGATATTCCATTACACCTCAGCCAGGACAGGGCCTCCTTGATCGCCATAAGCTCCGCCTGATAGACACTACAGTGGTCCGGAAGGCGGAAAGAGCTGCTAATATTAAGCATTTCAGAGAAAACACCTCCACCTACCCCGTCTTCAGTTTTGGAGCCGTCCGTATATATGTGGGCGGACTCCTTCTTCGTTCGTACCAAGTCCCTTTCCCACTCTACGCGGGTTCGGATGGCTGTTGAGAAGTTTTTATCGAAGTCATAACTGGGAGGGGTGTAGTCGGTGTTTTCAGGAATGTTGAAGTGACTCAAAATTGTTGAGTGGCCTGCACATATGTCAGTCCACAATGTGGAGGCCTTTAGCCGAATGGCTGCACTGGCTGCCATTTGCTTGCCAAAGATGTCTTAGGGTGGCAGACTGAACAGCATGTCCAGTGCTGCGGAGGGAGTTGTTCTCAGAGCTCCGCTGATGCATATGCATGCTGTTCTTCGTACCTTTCCCAGTGTGGTGCGGTTAGCCGCTT
This sequence comes from Beris chalybata, assembly GCA_949128065.1. Classification (NCBI taxonomy): domain Eukaryota; kingdom Metazoa; phylum Arthropoda; class Insecta; order Diptera; family Stratiomyidae; genus Beris; species Beris chalybata. The sequence goes on from OX421894.1 coordinate 43,926,684, forward strand.
TGTCTAAGGCCGTCCACCAGGCAACAACACCGTACATGAGTATCGGTCTGATGACGGACACGTAGAGCCAATGAACTATCCGGGGTTGCATACCCCATTTAATGCCAATGGCCTTTTTGCATGAGTGGAGCGCAACTGTTGCTTTCCTTACTCGTTCCTGAATGTTGGGTTTCCAGTGAAGCTTCCTGTCCAAAATAAGACCCAAGTATTTTGCACTATCGGTGAAAACTAGACTGGTACCATTCAGAGAAGGAGGGTCTACGTGAGGAATTTTGTATTTCCTGGTGAAGAGGACTAATTCTGTTTTGCATGGGTTCACGCCCAGTCCGCATTCAGAAGCCCAATTAGAAAGAATAGAGAGAGCATTCTGCAATATCTCACTCAGTGTGTTTGGGTGCTTCCCCGAGACGGCAATTGTAACATCGTCGGCATAAGCAATCACTTTGCAGCCCGCCCCTTCCACTCTCAATAGTAGTTTGTTGACCACTAAATTCCACAGAAGAGGGGAGAGTACGCCACCTTGTGGTGTACCTCTGCTGACAAACCTTCGAGAGGAGGACTCGCCCAGCTTTGTGTTCACAATCCTGGATGTTAACATCAGATTGATCAGCGCGCCAAGCGAGGACTCCACTTTCAGGGTAGAAAGTGCGTCAGTGATTGCCTCTGGTCTGACGTTGTTGAAAGCCCCCTCGATATCAAGAAAAGCAACCATGGTGTATTCTTTAATGCTGAGAGATTTCTCAATGGAACGCACGAGCGAGTGTAAGGCCGTTTCGACAGACCTCCCCTTCCAGTACGCGTGTTGTGATGTTGATAGCAATCGCTTGTCCAGATTGTCGCGGATGTATACATCCATTAGTCTTTCCAATGTTTTTAGAAGAAAGGATGATAGACTGATAGGTCGGAGATCCTTAGGACATACATGAGAGCTTTTTCCCGCTTTAGGTATGAAAACCACCCTAACTTCCATCCATGTTGTGGGGATGTAGGTTAGATCCAGACAGCCTTTCAGTATACCCTTCAGCCAAGGCAGAATTATATCCGAGGTCTGCTGTATTTCAGCGGGAATAATTCCATCCGGTCCCGCAGACTTGAATGGTTTGAAGCCCTCTATCGCCCAGAGGAGCTTGGTCTCTGTTATAAGAGCATCCGAGTTGAACGATGCATGGTTTCTTGTAATGCCTACCCGCTCCGGTTCAACGTGCGAGCTACCAGGGAAGTGGGTGTCTAGAAGAAGATCAGTGGTTTCCCTGCTTGAGGTAGTCCAAGATCCGTCCGGTCTCTTCAGGTAGCATGGTGTGGTTGGATTTTTGGAGAGAATTTTACGGAGCCTCGATGCCTCGGAGGAACCTTCTATCTCACTGCAGAAGACTCTCCAGGAATTACGTTGCGCCTTTTTTAGTTCGTATTTGTATTTGCGAAGTGATCTTTTGTAGGAGTCCCAGTCGCAAACGTCTTTGGTGCTCTTGGCTTTGTTGAACCATTGCCTACAGCACTTCCTAAGAGCCCCGAGTTCTGCGTTCCACCATGGCGGCTTATGTCTCCCTCTTGGCCTGCTCTCAGGACAAGAGTTCGACATTGCCTCGTTTAGGGCGCGCGTTAAGGTGGTAACCAGACCGTCGAGATCAGTTGAGCTGCTCGGTTCGAGTGGCGGTATGTGTGGGAGTAAGCCGCTAAGAGTTTCCCTGCATTTGACCCAGTCGGTCCTCCTGTAGTTTCTAAAGGCCGATGGGATAGGTTTGTAATCTTTCAGATTAAATTGGAGGTAGCAATGATCCGAAAAGGAGTTTTCTTCAGAGACCTTCCAGTTGCTAACCATGTGTGAAATGTTATCGGAAACCAGCGTGATGTCAAGAACTTCTTGTCTATTCGTGGTTATAAAGGTGGGCTCTTGCCCTGTGTTACATAGATGGAGGTTAGTGCTTAAAAAGTAATCAAAAAGCGATTCCCCTCTATCGTTTGTGTCGGTACTACCCCAGACTGTATGATGCGCATTTGCATCACATCCCAGGATGACACCGGTATTGAGCTTACTAGCTTCAGCGATAAGATCGCTCATGATACTCGGTGGTAGCGGGCCCTGATGGTCGTGGGCCAGATAGGCCGAGATCAGCCAGTGAATCTTATTATTCAGTTCAAGGCTTACTGCCACGATATCAGAGTCACTGAAGCTGTGTAGCAGAAATATATTTAAACTGTTTTTTGCAAGAATGCATGCTCTTGGCTTGCCGTAATTCCTTGCATAGAACAGAGTATAGTTTGGGGTCTTGAGGCCAGTAACCACGTCATTCACAATCCATGGTTCCTGGATCAAGACAAGGTCTTCTCCATCCCTACCTAGACGGAGAAGAAGGGAGGCTGATGCCGTTTTCGAGTGATGGAGGTTAATCTGCAGTATTCTCAGCATTAACCTCGATCACAGTCCGGTTCGCATCTGCCGAGTCTTCCGGGTCAGATGCCAGCAGATCTTCCTCACTGCACTCGGGAGGACCCGTCGAACATTCTTCCGTTCCAGCCTCCGAGCCGAGATCACTTTCGTCCGTTAAGGACGGGTGATCCCGATACGCCTGTGCTGAATTGGAGTCGTTTGGTGTCGGGTCCAGATCCATCGCCAATACGGATTCGGCGAGTTTTGAGTCGTCACTGCGGTCGACATGAGAGGCGGAATTGGTTTCCCTTTCCGAGGCTTCGATATTCGTCGCACTCGTTCTGGGATTCCCAGCATCCGCTTTGTATACCCTGAGTGTGATTTGGCCGAAGCCGAACCTCACCACACCCTTCAGGCTAGCTAGGGGGGCCAGGGACTCCTTGTTTATCACGATTATCGCGACCCTCTCATCCCCTTCTGGCTCCCCCATCTTAGCGATCTTCCAATTGTGCGTTGGAAGATCTGGATTGCAGACCTTTAAAAGCTCCAGGACAGCCGAGATCGATACATTCTAAAATCCATATCTCCTAAACAGTTAATGCCACAAAATTGAAACCTACTGAATATGTGTAGGTACATTAGAAGAATAGATCGGAATGAAATTTTTGAGTGGGGCAGTAACGTACGGGGGTGGGGTGAAAACTTTTTCGTTACGATATCTCACGAACCAATTGCAATAGAAAAATAAAATTTGGTTTCTAATAAAGGAGTCTGCTGAAAGGAAAATTTTTTAAGGGGGTGGTGAAGCATGAAAGTGGAGGGGATAAAAATGTTTCTAAAAATTCACGTCTATTACAACGACATAAAGCTGAGGCTAGATTTGGATAGGGCTATAGTAGTGGCATGTTGTAAAAATATAATTTTGTACAGGAGTAGGTATTGTACGAGAGTATTTTTCCTGAGTATAGAATGGCTTATGCTAGAAAAATGAAACTCGTTTTGTATATTCAAATTAACTAGAGAATTCTGATAAAAAAAATTCGAATATCCATTGGCGTTCGGAAGTTGACCCCTTCCGAAAAATGGTCAGTGAAAATTGAATGCATATATTTTCGCGATTTTCATCATATCTACTAGGTCTACTACAAAATATTGAATTCATTTTGATTCTACGGATTTTTCATATTAAATAGAAAGCGTTTTCGAGATTTTTTGAAACTCGACCCCTAAGGGGGTGTAAACTGATTCTATACTGTTTCATGAATTCTACCATATCTCTCAGGTCTGATCAGATATCGAATATCTTTTCCCTTCCACGGGCTTGTTTAACAGTCACCTATTTTCAAGTTTTTTCTTTTTTCAATCCTTAGACCGACTCCCAAAATATAACTCAATTAAGTAAAAATTTTTTTTAGATGTTTCATAACTAGTAGACACGAAAAAAGCAATAAAAATTTTCAGTCCGTCTGTCCGTCGTATGGCGCGGAGTCCACCATACGCAAAATCGTTTGAAGGCTCGTAGCTCCCAAATGCTTTGAGATATTAAAATGAGTTTTTTTTTAACGAATACACGGGGTAGGCTCCTTAAAGTGACCAAATTTTTAGAGGTTGGGGTGTGAGGGGAAGGAGGGGGAAGCGTTTTAAACGGAAAATTTTGGTTCTAGATCTCGGCAACCGCTATAGAGCTCTGATAGTAGACACATTTGCGTAAAAAGTGTCAATATTGATCAAGGAGTGTGGGAGTGGGGGTAAAAATAATGCGTTCGAAACGAGAAACAGCCGAGATAGACACATTCTAAAATCCATATCTCCTAAACCGTTAATGGCACACTATTCAAACTTAAGAAATATTTGCAGTTATACTAGGAGAAATGATTGAACAAATTTTTGAGTGGGTGGAGTGGCGTACGGGGATGGGGGTGAAAAACTTTAGATTACGATATCTCATGAACCAATTGCTCTAGAAAAATAAAATTTGGTTTGGGTGTAAAGGTCGACAAACGAATACTGATCAAAGTAACATTTTTAAAGTGGGCGGTGGAGCATAGAAGTGGAGGGAATAAAAATTTAAAAAAAAACACACATTTCATATCTGAAGAACAATTTAAGATAGATGCTTAGAATTTTTACCAGGAGTAGCGCTAATTGAACTCTAATAAGAAAAAATTGGAGATGTGGGTGTAGAGGGTGAGGGTGGGGATGGGTATGAAGGAAAATGTTCCGATGATTATATCTTAGGAACTTGTAATGATGTAAACCTTAAACTTTATCTTTAGATAGAGCTATAGTAGCTGCATGTTGGAAAAATATATTTTTTTTTAGGGTAGGAAGGTACGTGGATAGGGGTGTTTTTCCTAACTATTGAACGGCTTATGCTAAAAAGTTGAAACTTTGTGTGTATATGTAAATCAACTAGAAAAGCAGCTTTGATGAAAAAAAAAATTCGAAAATCTATTGGCGTTCAGAAGGAGGGCAAAAATTATTATCAGAGAAAATAGAAAGCATTTTTTTCCATGATCTTCCTCATATATACTAGGTCTTATAAAATATTGAATTCATTTTACTGTATTATTTATAATACAGTATTGTTATCGATTTTTAAAAAAAAAAAAATTTGCTGCCCTCAAAATTTTTTTTCCACGTTTCATGACTAGTAGACGCGAAAAAAGCAATAAAAATTTTCACTCCGTCTGTACGCCGTACCCCGTACGCCGTAACCACCAACCAGTGGAGCTATTAAATTAAAATTTTTTCTAAGAATAGACTTGGTGGACCCCTTGAATTGACACTATTTTCAGGGGAGGAGGTGTAAGGGGGAAGCGTTTTAGACAAAAAATTTATGTTTCTAGATCTCAGGAACCGCTTGTGTTAGGAGGCTGAAACTTAGAATTTCTATAGAGCTTTGATAATGGACCCATTTGCAAAAAAAAACAGATATGGATGAAGGGGTGTGGGAGTGGAGGGGGAAATAATGCGTCCGAAATGCAAAAATGCAGAGATCGACAAATTCTAAAATCCATATCTCCTAAACCATTAATAGCAAGCAATTAAAACTTAACAAATATCTGTAGTTATACTAGGAGAGTAGATTGAAACAAAATTTTTGGGGTGGGGGTAGTGGCGTACGGGGTGGGGGTAGTGGCGTACGGGGTGGAGGGTGAAAAACTTTAGATTACGATATCTCACAAACTAATTGTACCAGTAAAACAAAATTAGGTTTTATTATAAGGATTAATAAATAAAGATTGCTCAAAGTAAAATCTTTGAAGGGGGTGGAGGAGCACGGAAGTGGGAGGGATTAGAATTTTTCAAAAATAACACGATTCATATCTCAATAACAGTGTAAGATGGATGTTTCAAACTTTAACCAAAAGTAGGCCTAATAGAACCCTAGTAGGGAAAAAAAAGTTTGGGGGTGTGGGTGTAGAGGGTGAGGGTGGGGAAGGGTGAGAAAGAAAAAGTTCCGATGCTTATATCTTAAGAATCTATAATGATAGGAATCTGAAACTTGGTATTTAGATAGAGCTATAGTAGTGGCATGGTGGAAAAATACATTTTTTTTTAGGGGTAGTATGGTACGGTGGTGGAGGGTGTTTTTCTTAATTTCAGAACGGCTTATGCTAGGAAGTTGAAACTCGGTACGTATATGTAAATTAACTAGAAAAGTAATTCTGATAAAAAAAAATTCAAATATTCATTGGTGTTCAGAAGGGGGGGCAAAAAAAAATATCGGTTAATATGAAATGCATATATTTTCACGATTTTCGTCATATCTACTAGGTCTTTCAAAATATTGAATTCATTTTTATTCTACGGATTCTTCATGTGAATACCTAGAATGTGTTTTCAAGATTTTTTGAAATTCGACCCCTAAGAGGGTGTAAACTGGTTGTATACTTTTTCATGAATTCCACCATGTTTCTCAGGTCTGATCAGATATCGAATATCTTTTCACTTCCCCAGGTTTGTTTAATAATCACCTATTTTTAAGCTTTGTTTTTTTCAACCTCTAGACCGCATCCCGGAATATGACCCAATTGTTTAATTCATATGTTACACCCTTTTCTAACCGCTTCCCGAACTTTTTGTTAGGTTTTCAGTCACATAGTAACATGTACACCGCATCCCCGAATTGAACGTGTTCTGAACTTCTGCCGGAAAAATAATACAGTTGCGCCCAGACTGTTGGCAGATTTTTTATTCTACGGACTCTCCATATGACTACCTAGAAAAAGTTTTCAAGATTTTTTGAAATTCGACCCCTAAGGGGGTGTAATGTTATTATATACTTTTGCATGAATTCTTTCATATCTCTCAGGTCTGATCAGATATCGAATATCTTTCAACTTCCACGGGCTTGTTTAAGAAACACCTATTTATGAGTTTTTTTCCTTTTTCAACCCCTAGACTGCATCCCGGTCATATTGACCCAATTATGTAATTCATATGTTACGCCCTATTCTAACCGCTTCTCGAACTTTTTGTTAGGTTTTCAGTCACATAGTAACTTACGCCGCATCTCAGAATTGAGCGCGTTTCGAACTTCTGCCTGAAAAATAGTAAAGTTTCGCCCAGACTGTTGGCAGATTTTTTGAATTGCGATCGAGCCCCGTCCTATCGTGTTTCGTGTACTATTTGAGGTATTTGATAGATTTATCTTCCGCAATGACAAATAGGACAACGAATAAATCGAAAAGAAAAATATGATAACAACTTTTTTTTGTTCATAATTTTTAATTGTTAAAAGGTATAATTGCTGTATGTAGTCTGGTTGGCTTAGTGGCTAGAGCACTTGCCTTCGGTGCACCTGGTAGCAGGTTCGAGTCTGCTTGTCGGCAAGTAATTTTCGAGGATAGGATTGGGTCCCGGACTACCGGCACTCAGCTACCACTCAGCTGTAAATGAGTACCTGAGTTAAAATCGGGGTAATAATCACGTACGAGCGTGTAACTGACCACTTCATCCCCTAGTGTTCCATTGGCCTCGTAATGAAGTAACTCTATTATTACTACAAGGCGTAGGCCCGATTTGTACTGTTGCGCCATAGATTATTATTATAATTCCTACATCATAATTTAATTTACATAGGAACAGAAATAGGAAAATCGAAGAAAGAAACTCTATGTCATTAGAACGAAGTAATGTATTGATACATTTTTTTAAAACAATTCTTGATAATTGTATTATAGGTATATGTTTGTAAGTACCTATGTACAAACATATGTATGTATCTCAGCTTGGGTCACCAAAAATCGATAAAAATTATGAAATTTCTGACTTCACTATTCCCCATTTTTTGTCTACTCGACGACACAGTGGAAAAAATATGTGAAATTTGCTAATATTCGCAACAAACGAGAAAAAAAAATTTGTTTGACTGTGGAGAAAACTGCTCAAAACTCGATATGGATAAATAAATACATATATGATTTAAGAGTTGCCCATATATGTATCTAGCCCAATCGCAAGTTGATTTTACTCTATTATTTATTCAAGGGTAATAGACAAAATCGTTGCCCTTGAAATAAAATTCAAGGATAATTTTTATTTTTTTTTTTATATTACGATAACCTCACCTTTTAAAATAAGCCCTATCTTATTATTCAAGGATAAAAACTACATGAGATATGAATATTCAAAGAGGACTCAGACACTATTTATTTAATAATTTTTAACATACTATAATTAACAAAAAAAGTGAGGTAGAAACAAAAAATTGAATTTCAATTTTTTTTTTTTAACTAATTCTTCATGTACCTACAAAATTTATCAAAAAAATCTTCACAGGCCACAAATTTCGTAATTTTTGGCAATTCTTGACGATTGTACATATGACTCAATAAATTCAAATTAATTTTCTTTTGGTTCACAATTACCTATAAAAACATGAATGGAGACATGTCTCTTGCCTACAGGAAATTACATAGTACTATATAAGGTGAATGTCAAAAAATCCGTAGTCCACAGAAAATTAAAAAAATCTGCCAACAGTCTGGGCGCAACTGTATTATTTTTCCGGCAGAAGTTCAGAACACGTTCAATTCGGGGATGCGGTGTACATGTTACTATGTGACTGAAAACCTAACAAAAAGTTCGGGAAGCGGTTAGAAAAGGGTGTAACATATGAATTAAACAATTGGGTCATATTCCGGGATGCGGTCTAGAGGTTGAAAAAAACAAAGCTTAAAAATAGGTGATTATTAAACAAACCTGGGGAAGTGAAAAGATATTCGATATCTGATCAGACCTGAGAAACATGGTGGAATTCATGAAAAAGTATACAACCAGTTTACACCCTCTTAGGGGTCGAATTTCAAAAAATCTTGAAAACACATTCTAGGTATTCACATGAAGAATCCGTAGAATAAAAATGAATTCAATATTTTGAAAGACCTAGTAGATATGACGAAAATCGTGAAAATATATGCATTTCATATTAACCGATATTTTTTTTTGCCCCCCCTTCTGAACACCAATGAATATTTGAATTTTTTTTTATCAGAATTACTTTTCTAGTTAATTTACATATACGTACCGAGTTTCAACTTCCTAGCATAAGCCGTTCTGAAATTAGGAAAAACACCCATCACCACCGTACCATACTACCCCTAAAAAAAAATGTATTTTTCCACCATGCCACTACTATAGCTCTATCTAAATACCAAGTTTCAGATTCCTATCATTATAGATTCTTAAGATATAAGCATCGGAACTTTTTCTTTCTCACCCTTCCCCACCCTCACCCTCTACACCCACACCCCCAAACTTTTTTTTCCCTACTAGGGTTCTATTAGGCCTACTTTTGGTTAAAGTTTGAAACATCCATCTTACACTGTTATTGAGATATGAATCGTGTTATTTTTGAAAAATTCTAATCCCTCCCACTTCCGTGCTCCTCCACCCCCTTCAAAGATTTTACTTTGAGCAATCTTTATTTATTAATCCTTATAATAAAACCTAATTTTGTTTTACTGGTACAATTAGTTTGTGAGATATCGTAATCTAAAGTTTTTCACCCTCCACCCCGTACGCCACTACCCCCACCCCAAAAATTTTGTTTCAATCTACTCTCCTAGTATAACTACAGATATTTGTTAAGTTTTAATTGCTTGCTATTAATGGTTTAGGAGATATGGATTTTAGAATTTGTCGATCTCTGCATTTTTGCATTTCGGACGCATTATTTCCCCCTCCACTCCCACACCCCTTCATCCATATCTGTTTTTTTTTGCAAATGGGTCCATTATCAAAGCTCTATAGAAATTCTAAGTTTCAGCCTCCTAACACAAGCGGTTCCTGAGATCTAGAAACATAAATTTTTTGTCTAAAACGCTTCCCCCTTACACCTCCTCCCCTGAAAATAGTGTCAATTCAAGGGGTCCACCAAGTCTATTCTTAGAAAAAATTTTAATTTAATAGCTCCACTGGTTTGAGAGCTACGAGCCTTCAAAGATTTTGGGGTGGTCGACGTACGGCGTACGGCGTACGGGGTACGGCGTACAGACGGAGTGAAAATTTTTATTGCTTTTTTCGCGTCTACTAGTCATGAAACGTGGAAAAAAAATTTTGAGGGCAGCAAATTTTTTTTTTTTTAAAAATCGATAACAATACTGTATTATAAATAATACAGTAAAAACCCGAGATGTCCCGTGAATGAACACCGATCAATTGTACGCCTTGCTCCTTTTCATTCATACTTTCGCTATTTTTCTACATTCCTTTTCTCAACAATATTCATCTCACACACTCATAGGTAAATAGCTCCGTACACACTCATTTCGCTTGGGCCTTGAGACGGTTGAATCGTTGTACATCGTGCGTAATCGTTCAGATTTAAATTTCCGATGCTCACGAATAATTTCTTACTCTCTCGAAGAAAAATCAAAGCAAACTAGGTGAAGTTTTCGATTTTGGTTTGCAACTCTCGCGCCCTTAATGGCAAAAAAATGCGTAAATTCGAATTTTTTAAACAGATATTTCCTATTTCTTGATTAATTAACATGTCATTTTCATTAATATAATGCTAAAAAAAAACTTAAACAAGGCCTTCCATAAAGAAAATTTTAAAACAAATACATTTCTGTTAATAATATATGAAGTCAAAATGAAGCAATTTTTCACGATTTTCTTGGCAAGAATTACATAATTGGTATTTCAAGAAGATAAATCAATGAAAAAATTATTGATTTTTAATAGTTATGCCTTTCAAATAATTTGAAAACATATAACACTATTTTTTTCTCTAAAATCAAAATTAGTTCGCTGATAGACAGCGAAAGATGCAGGCGTATTGTCCACGCCAAATTACACGAACGAAAAACGATTTCAAACGATTAAAATCCTCTCATGAAAGAAAAATCAAAAAGGGACGAAAAATGGTCGTACCGGATAGAGAATATAGTTATCAAAATTATAAAAAAAAGTTAAGAATATTGACTTTTCCCCTTTTAACTTCGTGTTTTTCGCAGATGGTCACATAAATGACCTAGATTTCATTTCATTGGTTTAAATTTGTATAATCTGAATTAAATTAAATGGAAAAAAAACTTGGAGATAAATTATATTTTTATACGTTGATTTTTCCAATTTTACAATATCCTATGATGTGTTGGTAATATGGTCCCCTGCGGGCCATAATAAAAGTAAGATGTCAAACATTTTTTCAACTACTTCGCTATTAAATCCATGGTCACAAGCATACGAGTATGATGTTCCCATCGGTTTTCTTAAAGACAATTTATCCTTGTACCAGTTAAGAAAAACATCAAATCAAATGATCATTGGAAAACCAGCATATTAATAATAATAATAATAATAATAATAATAGATTTAGTCCCTTCATGCAAAATGGGCGGTTCCTTCTCAACTCGAGAGTTGTAGAAGAAATCCCCATTTGGGCGCACTTTCTCAGGCTAGAGAACTGGTGAAAATGCTGTCACTCAGCTCAATGAACTGGACAATTTTTCACCGTATCAACATACTCATGCATGTATGCTGACATTAGGCTCAGAGTCCAATCAAATTACCGTAACCCAAAGGTACTCCCCAGTCAGTGCAACTCACTGGTATACGGGGTCGTACCGAAACATTACAAACATTTCAAAGTCGTAGCCTAAGACTAATTATTCGTACGATTACCCAATCTGTAAACACAAAAAGGACGAACTTGTATGAAAAGCATGTGTGCCTTTCGGAAAAAGTCGTATGTTCTGAGCCATTCGGCCCCTGGCCCCTGCCAGATTTTAGGCCACGGCGCGCCTATGTATGCGAGTTCGATCTCCATACGTGACTAGTGTCCGAACCAGGGCTGCCGATCTGTGGGGAATTCCCCAAAGTTGGGGAATTTCAACGTTGTTCGGGGTGTTTGTGGGGAATGGATAAATGTGGGGAATTGAGGTTAATTTGGGTAAATTGTGGGGAATTGCGAGAAATTTTGGGGAATTATAGAACGACATCTGTAGGTCAAAGCAGGTTTAACAGTATTTTCGATATTTGTAGGATACGTCATGTTTAATATATAATGTTTTTTCTTCTATGAATGGAGCCATGTAAGTATTTCTCCAATCATTACGAATAAATTCAATTAAGGACTCCTTAAAATGTATATTTTTCAATTCGTTCGCAACGTTGGCCGGTCGTAATTGATCGGAACTATATATACAATAATTTTGACCCTCTATTCTGCCTCTCAAGAAGTGTTCATGATCTTTTATTGAAGGAGTGAAGTAACGGTCAAATGCGATGATAACTGTGCGTGCATTTGAAGAAGTAACTTTCGAAATGAATTTTTTTGAAATATTTCCAAATGATAGTTTAACTTCTACCATTGCATGTAAAATAAAAAAATCCATCATAAATCATTACATCACAGGATACCGGTGGATTACTGAAAATATTTTTTTTATATATTTTCAAAAGTGCTAATTTATCCGTCTTACAGTGGCGGTCATACGGGGGGGGGGCCTTGGGGGCCATGGCCCCCCCCCCTAACAGATTTGTCAGCCGTAATTACTTTATCACGTCTGCTTTAAATAAAAATTATATGAGACTATTAGATTAATAGATACACTTAATAAAGTATAATGCGCTTAATAAAGTATAATACAATTAAATCTGATTTTTTCTTATGCCTTTCTTAAATCTTCTTTTGTCTTTTGTCTCCTAATTGAAAAGATATAATATTTGGGTTTAGTTTTTAGGTACTGCTCGAAACTAATTTTGAAAAATTTGGATTTGGATTATGCTTGGATAGTTTTCATTATGTGTTCTAATAATTTTCCTATATTTGGATGAATTTGAAATCTACTCAGGTAAAAAGCTAATCACTCAATTGAAATTTTTTTAATTTTTTCACAACACCCATCGCAATGGCTCGAACAAGTGTAAAAAAACACGTTTTAAGTTTCATCTCGAAAATATATGAGTAATACGTGTCTCAAGAACCTCAAAGAAACCAAAATTGTACATATATGTGTAAGATTCCGTAAACACCCAAGATATCGACATAGGGTCTATATAGTATCATTATGTGGATGAAATAACTCTAAATATATAGGTGGTTGGTGTACTATCAAAAATGCCATCGATGCTTAAATTCAGAAATTGAAGTTTTTCTTGAAAAGTAAATTTTTGTGCGTAACTTTGTAACGGCAAACGATACGAAGCTTTTGACATCACTAGATGATCAATGTTATGAGAAAAAGAAAAAAGTCCTTCAGTAAGGTCGAAAATAATGATTTTTAACATTTTATCACTAATCCATTATAGCTCTTATCTAGTACTTAGTGAAGGACTTTCTGAACCACTTTTTCTTTCTATAACATAATATTAAGTATTAGAAAACAGATATTTTTGTTCACTATACTAGCTTCGTATTATTAACCATTATCAAAATACAGTCGAAACCGATTGAATATAAAAAACTCCACTTTCTCATTACGACCATTAGATGGTATTTCCAATGGTAGATAACCCATATCCGAGTATTTAAAATTACAATCATCCCCAGATTAATATTATTTGGCCGTTTTGTCAATACATCGGGACTCATTTTTCGGAATCTCAATTTTTTTTTTTTCTGATCAGGGTGAAACTTAAAACATATATTTTTTACACTAATTAGGACCATAATAAGAAGTACTACAATAATACAAATAATAGTCACTAAACAGCTATAAAATTATCTTTCACCAGAACTACTTGTACAAAATATTATAAAATTTCAAATTGCCTGATAATGCAAGCTTTCAACTTTTGTTCATTCAATTTAAATTTTCTCCTTTCCAAAAGTTAACTCTTACGAAATAAATTAGTAACATCATCATCATAATCGTTGTAAAACAAATGTTTTCAGAGCGTTGTAAACGCTTTTCTAGATTTCAAAATCTACTTGTAGTCCAGTAATCAGAGACAAAATTTCAGTAAATATCGGAAAAAAAAGAACACGAAATGTTTTGGCGTAGTTAGGTTCTAATGATGGAGTAGAATAGGGAATCACAGTTTTAGACCAAAATTTGATATGGCGTGTGCCCGAAATTTTGAATTTTCTGTTTTGTCGATTTGTAGCCGTATTTTGCATTTCTCGCTAAAAATGATACAAACCAAATTTATAGAAAATTAAATTTTCTATCTCTTTTACATGAACAACTTTATTGTAAAGTAATTATTTATTGCGTTATTAAGCGTAAAGTGCAAAAAATTAGGAGATTGTCCCAGTTTTATAAACTTTTCGACCATTTCTATTAAAAATAGATGGCATATTTACATGGCAAAGTTGTAGAGGACTAAATTCCCTACAAGTTTTGCATACATCAGTTTTTCGTACAACGAACGGATCACGAGCTGGAGCACGGTAAACACACAAGCATAGTCCAGTAATCAGAGACAAAATATCAGTAAATAACGGAAATAAATGAAAGGCGAAATGTTTTGACGTGGTTAGGTTCCAATGATAGGGTAGAATAGGGAATCACAGTTTTACACCAAAACTTGTTATGGCGTGTGCCCGAAATTTTGAATTTTCTGTTTTGTCGATTTGTAGCCGTATTTTGCATGTCTCGCTAAGAATGGTTAGAACCAAATTTACAGAGAATTCAACTTTCTATCCCTTTTATCTGGACAACTTTTTTCTAAAATCATCAATTATTGCTAATAATAAGCTTAAAGTGTAAAAATTTGGAGATTATCCCAGTTTTTTAAACTTTTCGACTATATTTATTAAAAATAGGTGACATATTTACATTGCAAAGTTGTAGAGGACTAAATTCCCTACAAGTTTCGTAAACACCAGTTTTTCGTAAAACGAACGGATCACGAGCGGGAGCACGGTAAACACACTGGCATGGCGAAATATGTAGCGTAAATACGTGCACAAATGCCCCGAACAATCAACTCGACGATCTGATCCAGTCAGATGAAATATGTGCACTGAGGGGCATTTATGCACGTATTTACGCTACATATTTCGCCATGCCAGTGTGTTTTCCGTGCTTCGGCTCGTGATCCGTTCGTTGTACGAAAAACTGGAGTAAACCAAATTTGTAGGGAATTTAGTTGTCTACAACTTTGTCAATATGTCATTTTTTTTAATAGAAATGGTCGAAAAGTTTAAAAAACTGGGACAATCTCCTAATTTTTTGCACTTTACGCTTAATAACGTAATAAATAATGATTTTACAAAAAAGTTGTTCAGATAAAAGAGATGGAGAATTTAATTTTCTATAAATTTGGTTTGCACCATTTTTAGTGAGAAATGCAAAACACGACTACAAATCGATAAAACAGAAAACTCAATATTTCGGGCACACGCCATATCAAATTTTGGTCTAAAACTGTGATTCCCTATTCTACCCTATCATTGGAACCTAACTACGTCAAAACTTTCGTGTTCTATTTTTTTCTTTAAGAATTCCTAGATTTACTGGACTATTGCCAAAATTATGCGATTTAATCAGGCATGTGATACTGCTTATGAAGTTATAATAATTGAAAATAGTTATAAAGAATTTCCGACTTTTTAAAATTTTTAAATTACTGCACCAATACAGTAGCTACTGAACTTCAATGGCCCCCCCCCTTGGAAGAGTAATATGACCGCCACTGCCGTCTTACAAATCGCTTCATCCAGGTGACACATCGCTAAAGCTAGTATTACACTGACAGCTGGGTCAAACAGTGTAATACAAGCTTTAATGGTACTGGTGGCAATAGGTAAGTCAGTACTGTGTCGATGTTTAATGTTTTTATTAAAGATAACAACAATACCTTAGCAAATATGTACATCACGCTGCATTCGTACTTCAACTAATTTACCAGAAATAGCCAATTTCATCTTAGGTACAGTATTTGCAAAAGTCAAGACTTTTCCTCTGGTAATTGTTTTTTCAAATCTTTGAGGATAGTTGCGAGGAAACTGATGAATACGAAACAGATACTTTGAAAAGTATGAAAATTCATCTGCATAAAGTTCATTAAGTATGAAATGACTTTAAAATTCAAAATTTTTAACATGTTCATGTAGGCGACTGACGTATATTCCCACGTCTTCAATGCAGCTGACGATTATTTTTAGGTTGAGAATGATCTAAACAATCATCCCCAAAATTTTGGAGCGGTATGAAATGACTTTAAAATTCAAAATTTTTAACCACTTTCACATGCTGTCACCTTGGATTCCACCACGGGTGCGGCAACTAACGCTCATTTTGCTAATTATTGAATATTATTCAACTGTTATAAATGAAATTTATTCGGTATAAAATTTCTTGAAAAAATGATACGCTGCCTCCCGTACTATTACTATGATTGAGGTAATAGTTGCCACAACTATGTTACAACATGTAACATGTTTAGCTCAAACAAAATTATGATTGTCGAAACCTTGGTGTGTGATTCACTTAACCTTCTTTGGGTCAATGTTAAAATTTATGTGACATGGTTGCTTGAATCATAGTTCTAATTTCAGAACCTTGGTGTATTATTCACGCAACCTTCTTTACTAATATAATGGTTGGATCAATCATAAAATTTATGTGACATGGTTGCTTGAATCATAGTTCTGATTTCAGAACCTTTATAATATGATGGTTAGGTTAATCATAAGATGCATGTGACGCTGAAAAATAATTCACAAAGAAAACACTTTCGATCATAAATAAATGACTTGAACAACAATTAAACACTCTCGAACAAAGCACACATGAAATTGGAAGAAGCGAACTTACACCGCGAATGACCCTTTTCGTACTGTGAGAGGTATTGTTGTGGGAATTATTTTATCAAATTATATGGTTCTCCTGATCATAGAGTATTGTTGTAGTGATTATAATACACAATTACATCATGTAACGAGTATGATTGGTACAACCATATTAAATTTCAGTAGGGATATATGTTTAATGCAACCGTATTATGTTTTTACCAATTATATGCTATGGCTCGTACCATCATAGACATGATCACTGGGAACATGTCAGTTTTACAATAGTTAGAAGAACCTTAATATAGTCAATGCAACCTTGGAATAAACATAGTTTTTCTTTCAGTGTAACGACCATTTTTGTCTAAGTAGGCTAGGTTTCAATACATGTCGCTTTTTTGTGGTTTCTGTACTTCATTTTAGCTGTCAAAATGGTGAAATATTTAAATTTTTATAAAAGATGAAATGATACATGGGAAATGTATTGAAAGTTTACTGTTAAGCCCATGATTCAATTATTGCAGCACTGCATTGAAGGGCTGCTCATTTTTTTTTTTATTTTTTTAATATTATTTTACAATGGTTTATTGTCGGTGCTTAATAGAGAATTGTGGAATTTTGTTTTTTTTGTTTTTTTATACTTTTCAAATATTTATTTTGTAATATCTTAAATAAATGGTATATTTTAATAGGTTGACGAAGAAATTGATTTTAAGGAAACATTGGAAATTTAATATTAACATTTAATGAACAATCTATAGACAATATTTCAGAAAATGCTACAGTCTGCAGTCAACATTTTTCTATTGACTGGAAATCTGTATATAAATATACACAATTAAAGCCGGAATCATTGCCGATAATATTCCTAATACTGCTAATTTGAAATCATTTCTTGTAAAACATATTTTTTGTAATTAAATATTTGTATGGTACATACAACGTTCAAATTTCATAAAAACTTGATTTTTATTAAAATTTTGTACTCGCCTCGCTCGATTCACAACATTTTTGAGACAGAACCAACAGGTGATGCTGAAATTGCAAAATTTTTCAAAAGAATCAGATATGGTAAGGTCACAACTTTGGCGATTCTTGATGCAATAACCCATAATAAAATGAAAACAATATGATCCCTTCTTCGGATGACCCTTTATCAAACGAAATAGCCAAACTAAAAAAAATTCTAACACCCCAACAGTAAGGTCTGGATCCGCCACTGTTATCAAATATATTTTACTTTATTATTTGAAAAATAAAGTAATGTTATCGTTTTAAAAATCTGCCAATAGTCTGGTCAAAACTTTATTATTTTTCGGGTCAAAGTTCGGGAGCGATCAAAATCGGAGTATATATCGTCAGTTGTTTCGAGATTATGACTTTTCTTGGAAAATTAACTTTGTTCTAAAAATAAAAATTTTTAAAATATAAATAACCAATTTAATATCTCATCAGAATTAAAGTCGGTGGAAGTGAAAAGCCATCTAATATCTCGTCAATCCTAAGAAATATGTCGAAGCTTTAAAAAGCATACAGACCTCTTACACCCCTACGGATTGAATTTTTAAAAATACTGAAGTTGACTTTTTGGCGCTTATTTAAGAATCTGTGAAAACATATGCAACCTACTTACACCCACTTGAGGGTGGAATATACAAAAATCCTGAAAAGAGTTAATAGATAAATATAAAGACAGCACTAGAAAGTAAAAACCAATTCAATTTCTTGCCACTTCTAAAAGAAATTACGGAATTTGTAAAAACGTGCTCAACCCTTTTCTACCCTCTTAAGGTTTGAAGAAGGCAAAAACTTAACAACTATTTTTAGGCGATTATTACGCAAGCCCATGAAAGTGGAGAGATATTCGATATCTTATCAGGGCTGGAGGAAATGCAGAATTCATTAAAAAGCATACCTCCTTGCACCTCCCTTGAGGTAGAATTTAAAAAATCCTGAAAACAAAAAGTTGCAGAGTAAAACTGAATTCCATATTTGGTAAGACCTAATAGATATGACGAAAATCGGGAAAATATACGTCACCATTTTCCCTGATAATATTTTTCGACCTCCTTCCAAAGTACTAATGGATATTTAAGAATTTTTATACTCTAGATGAACATAATATAGAGTATTATAAGTTTAATCCAGCCCGAAAAGTTTGTAACGCATAGAACCGAGCCTCGGACGAAAAAAAGTTGTATAGTATTTTGTGTTTATTTTTGGCCAAAACCCCCAAATCCGTTTGCTGTCCGTCCGTCCGTCCGTCCGTCCGTTAGCACGATAACTAAAGAACGCGTTGACCTAGGAAGTTGAAATTTTGTCACAACTTGTAAAATAGAAAAAGTAAGGACAAGTTCGTTAATGGGCAACATCCTTCCACTCCTTCGGGTACCTCCCATACAAGAGTCCTTAAAACACGTTTTCACAATTATTGCTCGAATGCTTCAAGTTAGGAACTTGAAATTTTGCATACTTAAGGCTTACAATGTTTGAATCGAAAGTTCCGAATAAGATGCAAATCAAATGAGTCCTTCGTGTAGCAACCTAGAAAAGTCCTTCAAAAATGTATGCATGTTACTGAATCCACTATAACTCCAGAACGAGTTAAACGAGCTAACGAGTTTTATCCAAAACCAAGACGGAGTTCATTAATTAGCGCCATACGTTGATTAATTCGGGTAGCTGCCATACAAAAATCCTTAATAAACATGTTCACCAATATTGAACGATAACTTTAGAACGCTTTAAGTTACGACTTTGAAATTTTATAGACATTAATTTTATAATAGTCGCAGCTGAAACTATTAATTTGAAAAATATCCCATAACTCCTTCATGTAGTTGCCATACAAAAATTCTGTAAAAATGTCCTAACTGACTATATGGAACTCACTATAAATCAAAAAATCGAGTAGCCACTATACAATAATTTCTACCTGTAGGTAAAAGGTCATGTAATAATTGCTTGTGCCCTCCTCATTCTTTTGATATAATTCCAACTAAAATATAAATCGGAGTTCTGTATTTCATCTAGAGTATCATACGATTGGCTTGCAGCCGATCGTGACTGCGTTATGTTTTTTATCTAAGTTATCACCTTTTCTAGTTGATTTACATATACATACCGAGTTTCAACTTTGTAGCATAAGCCGTTATATATAGGTAGTTAGGAAAACGAAAAACATTCCAAGAGGTGGGGTGAAAAACTTTCGTAGCAATATCTCACGATATTGAATTGCAGTTAAACAATAAAATTGGGTTTCTGTATAAAAAGTTTGACAAATAAAGTAAAAATTTTTAAAAATTTTTCGGAAATACAGAAACTACGAGTGTAGGGCGAGAAATATCAGCAATCTATGAAACATTGTCACATTTCAATACTTTTTGGGGAATTGCGGGGAATTTGAACATTTTGTTTGGGTAATTTAATCGAGAGCAAACGGCATCCCTGGTCCAAACATAACCAATTACATTGCTCTTTTCTCCATTAGCAGAGGTAACTTGGGTTCGAAGAGAGTGTAAGGGAAGAGAAAGTTCTTTTATAAGTTATATTGAACCTGCCCCCAAACTAGAGCTCGCCCCACTGTCTAACAAACCTCGCATGACTTGTCCGTTGATACTGATGTCGGCGTATGGTCGATTATCTCCCGGTACATGAATAATGGACTCGAGACAAATTTGTTTTAGATGGCGTCTGAGTCGCCAGTAACGTCTTGATCGTTCTAATCGTCGAATTCGGTGAAAATTATGTTGGTGTTCAGGGGTAGTTTGCGTGGACTGTTTGCTTAAATTAAATAGGGTATGAACAGGAGCAGATTGAGTACTTACAGTCTCCGTCTGGCTAGCTCTGGATCTGTATTGGAGGCTGTTTCGGTTGTAGATTGGTTGGAACTTTGCCACGCTAGAGTGTGACTCGTTCCCGATTGCATCACACTCCTCGGAGGGTTTCCCGAAGTTTGTAGAGTTCATCGACCACATCGAGGTTTTACTATGTTTTTCGCTCCACATCCAAAACAAAAGACATGTGAAATTGGCTTGGAACAATCAGTGAAACGATGACCGATGTCACTGCAATTCCAACATATTTCCATGTTATTTGTACGGTTTTGCGACGATCTAGGTAACATTCGCTGAGGTGAATGGACTGCCAAAACTTCTCCTTTCACATCCTGATTCATGTCCAATGAAAAATCAATTTTCTGTATTTGACGCCTACCAGAACAGTTTAAGTCGCCATCGTAACCAACTCTTTTCCACGTTGCTTCGATTGCTACACACTTTCGACGCAATAACTGAGCTGAGGTGAGTTCCAACCCAGCCAAGTGAGTCTGTAGCCCCGGACGCATATTTCGCAAAAGAACTTGCTGCACATAGTCGTCAGTAGCTGGAACGCTAAGCTGTAGAGTTAATTGCTCGATAGCATCTACGAAGTCGCTGAATGGTTCCTTGGCTTTTTGATAACGAGCATCAATAAGTCTTCGGACATCCAAATCAGTAGACTGAGTAGCGAATCGCTCTCGTAAGGCAACACAGCAAGTATCCCAACTCGGATTCACGCTCTTTTCGATGAATGCCCAATACCATTCGGCAGCATTTCCCTTAAGAAGTAGATGTAGGTTATTCACCAAAGTTTGGTTTGAAACCCGATTTGTATCCGCAAGGCGCTGGACTCGGAAGAGAAGCCGATCGATATTTAAACCCGACACTGAACCATCAAATACCAGCCTCCATTTCCACATATTCGTTGAAGCGTGACCGTTGGCAGGTTTGGACGAAATATTTGACGAAGCATGGTCGCTGGTAGGTATAGATGGAATATTTGGTATTAACACTGTGCTAGTCAAAGGAGGTTGAGTGGGCAACGGATTTGTTTCATCACATTGAGGCTGACGCAAAGTATAATGTGGTTTGATTACTGGAGTAGTTTGATCTGCTAATCGCGTAATCCCGAAAGCAGAGCGATCAGTCCAGGACGTGATCTCGACAAATAGGTCTTCCAATAAACCAATATCTAAAATGTTATCGGTTAGTGACAAATTATCACATATTCTGGATAACGCCCGAGTGGCACAAAGCAAGGCCTCGCACTGTTCTTTAAACTCGCACGTATAGTTCGCCAGACGTTGAATACGCCCGCTGTAATGAACGATTTGAGACGTATACTTCAGTAAAAGGTTCGTATCACCCTGCACTGTTAACTCCTTTACGGATTGACCTAAAGTTTCGACCCGCGATCGGCACAATTCTAGCTCACCCCGACTATCTTTACTGGGGATTCGCGAAGGACGTAAAAAGGGTTTTTTTTTCTCCAATTTATATGATTCCAGCAACTCTTCGTATTGCCTTGATGGTGTCCCACAAATGCCGCGAATCGTGCATTCCACCTGAAACTCATCTGGTTCCAAATGCTCTATTTTCATTGCCATAATAATTCTAAGAAAGTAAATTCAATGACGAAGAAAGAGGCAAATGAAGGGAAAAAAAATAAAATAGAAATAAAAATAGGTAATAAGATACAAATAAAAATAATAAAATAAATAATCCGACGAGAAAAAATAATATAATATATGTGGTTTAATAATTAGTACTATGTACCTTTTGATGAAAACAACATGAATTATCAATGATAGTTCAAATCGAACCTAAAAACGAACAAATATTATTAAATATAAAACTAATCGCAAAAATTAAAACAGCATGCCTGAAGCCACCAACAACTAGCAACCTCAATCCTTCCTTCCAACTCAATCGTGTAATATACAAAAAAAAAACTACTCTAAAAATAATAGGAGGGCGGGAGAGGAAATAATTGGATGATGATCATTTTAATTCATTTTTCAACTTTAAAAGAAAAATAACGCACAACACTTTGATTTGATCCCTGTAACGAACGAAATTTTTCGCGAGACAAAATAAACATTTTTTGTCGACGGACCCGGTCCGGATTAAATTTCGCAAGAGACCAAATCATGGATTTAATCGCGGTATTAAAAGAGACATCACAAACATCGGCACTCTGGAGATGAAAACATCGACGCGTATTGCGGCTACTCGATGCGAATGTCACTTTTAATAAAACTACAGAGGCATTCTTAATTATTACCAGTGAAAAGCTCGAGATGGCTTTACATAGAAGATGCACTGGACCTCACCTCACTGGACCTCACAAAAGAAAATGATCGGCGGGTAATAGTGTATTTAACAACAAAAACAATCGGCATAGTTCACGTAATGTCTCTCACGACCTTGTTCGACACTCAATCATTTCATAACACGGTATCACCGGCGTATAATTTTTATTTAAGTATTAATGAATGAAAGAAGAAGAAGAAAATAAAAAAAATTAACTAAAACTCGAAATTTAAGTGATGATTGTAAGTATTAAAGGTGAAAGCGAACAAAACCTTACAAATGTTTTGGTGTCTATGCTGATAATCCTACCAAGGTCACGAACCAAAGATTAGCAATAGCACAAAATTTGTATACTTTTTTCATAATTCGCGGAAACGAATTCTAGTATTCACTCGGTCAAAACCATAAGAAATTCTTCCGTAGACAGGAAATTATTCCTATTTTTTTAAAAAAAAAAAACACACAATTGCTGCACCAATTGATCATTAAATTTATGGAACGAAAATGAAACATTTAATAAATGTATAATAAAAAAAAAATCGAAAAGTCAGTAGCTATAGTGCCACTTCACACGCATTACAACCAGATACCGCACTACCGATTGAACCGTGCGCGAAATTTGCCTATCAACCGTAAAGGTTGATCGACCGATCGAACGAGGAAACTTTTATGCGAACCTTGCAAAATTATTTAAAAAAAAACGGTTAAAGCCGGAAATACATGTGCATATATCTGCATGCAGCGCGGCAAAACTGATTTAGAACGCTTGAGTTTAAGTGCGACGAAACACACGCTTATTCTGCATGCAGCGGAGCGCTGCAAGATGTCTCTACTTCTACTTTTGCGGTGCAGCGGTACTATTATCACAACTTGAGGTTGAAATTTAACAATACAGAAACATATAAAAGTGGTTCGACAGATTTGATAAGGAGGCTCTCCGGGTCAATGCAGCACATTCTGCCGACTAGTCAGGTGCGTGGGGGGTTGGATTTGGACCCGATGAGCACTCCTCCTTGTAAGTGCTGAAAAAAAAAAATTAAGAAACAATAAAGAAGGCCCTGAGTTGGAAGGCTAACGAAGGTGGCTCATGCTGCGGATGCCCCAGGCATGCTTTCGGAGAGACTCTACTCCATACCTATATCTTAGCTAAAAAAAAAACAAAAAATAGAAGAAAGAAAATAAATCATCGACATCTACAGTCCTGTAAATCCTAGAAAAACTGAAACAATATAACGACTAAGAGTTGTACTAAGAAAGAAATAAAACATTTAAGTGAAATTTTAAATGAGTGAATTATTATTTAATTATCGAGAAAAATTGACATGCAAATTTTAGAAAGAACATTTTTTTTTTTATTGTGTGTTTGTATGTTGGAGCTCGTTGTGACGCTAAACTCGAATTTAAGCGGGAGGTTGTCGTTTCGGTTGAATTCACTGGTGCTTCGCTGGCTGCAGATGTTACGGCTTCGGATTAATAACTTTTTATTAACTATATCCGATGATAATTTTAGTTTTAGTTTTTTTCGTGTTTTACGTGTATTATGGACGCACTTTTTAGGTTATTCTTTTCACTGTTCAGCTTCATTCCGACACAAACGTAGTTTAATTTTTATTTCCGTTTCGTATACTTTAATGTGTTGTTTTTTTTTAATGTAACCCTTTTTTACCGTTTTATGCACTTTTACTTTGTTAATTTCTTGCACTCCGTACAACCTGCTTCGTCTAACTCTCGAACACCAAACATTTACTGTATTATTTATAATACAGTATTGTTATCGATTTTAAAAAAAAAAAAATTTGCTGCCCTCAAAATTTTTTTGTCCACGTTTCATGACTAGTAGACGCGAAAAAAGCAATAAAAATTTTCACTCCGTCTGTACGCCGTACGCCGTACGCCGTACGTCGACCGCCCCAAAATCTTTGAAGGCTCGTAGCTCTCAAACCAGTGAACCTATTAAATTAAATTTTTTTCTAAGAATAGACTTGGTGGACCCCTTGAATTGACATTATTTTCAGGGGAGGAGGTGTAAGGGGGAAGGCGGGGTAAGCGTTTTAGACGAAAAATTTAGGTTTCTAGATCTCAGGAACCGCTTGTGTTAGGAGGCTGAAACTTAGAATTTCTATAGAGCTTTGATAATGGACCCATTTGCAAAAAAAAAAACAGATATGGGTGAAGGGGTGTGGGAGTGGAGGGGGAAGCAATGCGTCCGAAACGCAAAAAAGTCGAGATCGACACATTCTAAAATCCATATCTCCTAAACCGTTAATAGAAAGCAATTAAAACTTAACAAATATCTATAGTTATACTAGGAGAGTATATTGAAACAAAATTTTTGGGTGGGGGTAGTGACGTACGGGGGTGGGGGTTGAAATACTTAACATTACAATATCTCCCAAACCAGTGGCACCAGATATACAAAATTCGGTTTGGATACAAAGCTTGATAAATGAAGATTGCTTAAAGTAAAATCTTTGAAGGGGGCGGGGGAGTACGTAAGTGGAGGGGATAAGAATTTTTCAAAAACAACACGTTTCATATCTCAATAACAGTGTAAGATGGTTGCTTCAAATTTTTACCAGAAGTAGGCCTAATAGAACTCCAGTAGGGAAAAAAAATTTGGGGGTGTGGGTGTAGAGGGTGAGGGTGGGGAAGGGTGAGAAAGAAAAAGTTCCGATGCTTATATCTTAAGAATCTATAATGATAGGAAGCTGAAACTTGGTATTTAGATAGAGCTATAATAGTGGCATGGTGGAAAAATAAAATTTTTTTTAGGGGTAGTATGGTACGGTGGTGGGGGGTGTTTTACCTAACTTTAGAACGGCTTATGCTGTTAAGTTGAAACTCGGTACGTATATGTAAATTAAATAGAAAAGTAATTCTGATAAAAAAAAATTTGAATATTCATTGGCGTTCAGAAGGGAGGGGGCAAAAAAAAATATCGGTTAGTATAAAATGCATATATTTTTACGATTTTCGAAGTATTGAGTTCATTTTTTTTCTACGGATTCTTCATGTGAATACCTAGAAAGTGTTTTCAAGATTTTTTGAAATTCGACCCCTAAAAGGGTGTAAACTGGTTGTATACTTTTTCATGAATTCCACCATGTTTCTCAGGTCTGATCAGATATCGAATATCTTTTCACTTCCCCAGGTTTGTTTAATAATCACCTATTTTTAAGTTTTGTTTTTTTCAACCTCTAGACCGCATCCGGGAATATGACCCAATTATTTAATTCATATGTTACACCCTTTTCTAACCGCTTCCCGAACTTTTTGTTAGGTTTTCAGTCACATAGTAACATACACCGCATCCCCGAATTGAACGCGTTCTGAACTTCTGCCGGAAAAATAATACAGTTGCGCCCAGACTGTTGGCAGATTTTTTTTTATATTATAATATTTTATTCTTGTGAAAACAAATACAAGTCAATCAACATAATTAAGAAAATTAACAATTATCTGAATTTCTAAGACTGTAGAGTTAAGAAGAGAACGAGAAAAAACTAACCGAAAAGATAACGTAATTCATATTGTTTTCATAGCTTTAAGGTTTTATGTTCATTGACGTAGGACGCAACTCGCAACAAGTTATTATATACTTTTCAGGAATTCTTCCACGGGCTTGTTTAATAAACACCTATTTACAAGTTTCTCTCCTTTTTCAACCGCTAGACTGCATTCCGGAATATGACACAATTATGTTTTTCATATGTTACGCCCTAGTCTAACCGCTTCCCGAACTTTTTGTTAGGTTTTCAGTCACATAGTAACCAACACGCATCTCAGAATTGATCGCGTTCCGACGTTCGGAACGTTTTCTGCCAGAAAAATAATAAAGGTGCGCAGGCCCGGCCCTAGACTTTTCGGCGACCGGTGCAGTATACACTTCGTCGCCCTAATCAATTTACATAACAAATTTTTCACTAAAAAAAAAAAAAATATTTTACTTATTCACTTGTCGATTTTTCATACAAATTCATGTAACTTTTTCTCAGGACCCGCTCAACAGCTTTGAATCAAACTTTGTACACTTATTATTTTAGTAAATCCAATGCTAATGAATGAATTAATTTCAAAAATATTAAAAACTTGACATATAATGTTTGAAAATTTAAACATTTTTAATGTTTTTCAAACCTAAAAAAAGTATTTAGAATCAACTTTTTAAAAATTGCTTCATTCAGTATAAATACCAATACTATTCTATCTTTAACCAAAAAAAGTCGTCTTGATGTCTCTTATCAGTTTCGAGAAAAGAAGCAAACTAAAATCTCTCCAAATTGAATTTTTTTATATATACATATTGTTAATACAAATCTCACAGATGGCATTGGTTCTGTTTTCAAAACTTTCCTCTATTTTTTATCAGATTATGCCATTTGCTCGTTTGATTTAAACCAACTAATGGTATAAATAAAATTCAGACGAAGTTCGGTAGCGGCGGAAGGTCGGTGTCAAAATTTTAAAATTGTACCGAAACACACCGAAAAGTTTGCCCAACCGCTCGCCGTCGTAATTAAGTGTCCATCGGTGTGTTGCGGTACAATTTTAAAATTTTTACAGGGAACTTCACCGCCGCTAGCGAAGTTCGTCTCAATTGTGTTTATACCATTACTTCCCTTTATCATTCATCCAAAACATTCATTCCCCTCTAGCAAAAATGACGTGTTTCCTATTTCCCCACATAATTCACCGAGGCGCATTCGCTCCATATCTATCTTTTTCTATTGTATAGAAATCATGTTCTGAGCTCTTTCAGCACACAATCAAATCAGCACCACCGCTGCGGCGCGATGGAGCGGTGGCTCCAAATGAATCCGTACGAACGCAAAATCGTACTAGCTGATGAACGTATGAATGCAAAATTGGAATAGCAGATGATCGCACAAACGAAAAGCTGTACTAGTCGGTATCGTAGAGTGAGAATATCTTTAAGAGAAAAGATTCAATGTTTTGGTTCTTGAACAAGAATTGAAAGAGTGTTTTTAGAAAATGGAAAAATGGAAAAACCCTGCAAAATCTAGAATATGCATCGGAAAAAGTGTGGCAAATGTATTCAAGAAATCCTTTCTATTAATTTCTAAGTATGTTTTAAATTTATAGCAAAATATTTGGAGAGATAATATGAACTAGCGCCTTCCTTAATTTGGCGCCCGGATTCAATGCGCCATTTGCACATATGGTAGGGCCGGCCCTGAAGGTGCGCCCAGACTGTTGGCAGATTTTTTTTTCTCTCCAATCTCTTAGCTAAAAACAATTTTTTTTTTGCTTCTTCTCTTCTCTAATGTCTCACCTAAAATTCTAAAAACATCGATGCTTAGAAACATTGATGTTTAGAAACATCGATGTTTTATCGACATCGATGTCGTTTATTTCAAACATCGATGTTATAAAACATCGATGTTATAAAACATCGATGTTATAAAACATCGATGTTTAGAGGTCGATGTCGCAGCACTAAGGTGTAGGTGACTGCGACTGATAACCTAAACACCAACGTTCTAAATAGCCTCCTAGATAAATGCTGGGTGCTAATGGAGGAGGTTCAATCAATATGCAGTAAATTGATAGGTAGAATAATAATAAAAAATTGTGGATATTAACCAATTGCTTCCCTTTGTTGAATTATCACGCCACGCCACTGCCCTAGAGATATTACGTTGATTTCTTTATGGTGTGTAGAATGGGTGAATGGGTGAATTGAATGGGTGAATTGAATGGGTGAATGGGTATCTTTTTGTAGGATCGGAGTGTGAGGGTGGAGGAGGTGAACAGCTATGAATTACAATATCTTCCAAACCAATTACACTACCGATATAATTCAATTTAAATTAAAAACTAAGATTACAAGCAATTCAATGATTTGACTTCAGTAACATTCGTATTAAGGGGGATCATCATTCTATAATTATTAGAATTTCAATATGAAATTTACAGACAACATTCTTAAAACTATAAACTTTATGAAAAGAACTTTTGAAAAAACCAAAATTTTCTACTCAGATAATTCCTCTTAAAAAAATCGACAATGCCACAAAATTTATTTCCAGTTTCCTTTAATAGAGTGGCTGGGTAGTTCTTGCCATATGCAGTCTTATGACACTATAGAATAGATCATTAGATGTAGATCGTGATGAGCACCTAACCGCACGAAAATTAATGCACTCAAGAAATTGTGGGGCGTCTAACTCGCTGTTTAAGATCTTGAACAGAGCAATCAAGATAAATTGCTCAAGTCGTTTGGAAAGAGTGTCTAGATTTAATGTGGCAAGCATAGAGTTGTAATAATCCACAGTACCTATATGGATTCCAAAATCAACAAGAAAAGCGTTTTAGTTAGAACTATACATTAAAAGGACATTATTGTTGAAGCCCATAAATTTCAAAAATTCAATGATGAGTTATTGTTTATTAATTATTTGCAAAAGAATAACCCTAATGTAGAAGAAGATACAGAAGTGTTTTGGCAAGATCTTTTCTGTGCAAGATATAGGTGATCAAAAGGCTTTTGTAACCTTATCTAATTTTGTATTTAATATTAAATGCTAGTTGTTTTCCGGTGTCAGTGGAGTGAAACTCCAACACGAATTCGACTGTTGATATGACAATTGGAAAAACTTCACTGGAGAGACCAGTTTTTATAAGATTGTTGCAACGACTTAAAATCCGGGGTAGGCTCAGCGGGTGCCAGTTCCGTTACAAAACATTTATTTTTGTTAGTATGACTTCACTTTATTTGCTTGATGTAAATATTTTAAGGCTATGTACTATTCTGTCTCTACACGATTACGCTATTTGGTTTCAATTCAAGTTTGTTCGATTTACGCTATTAGTTTCAATACAAGATTGTTCGATTTACTTTATCTCACTTTTTAGTTTCAATTCAAGTTTGTTCAACGCGCGTCTTCCCAGCGTCCTGTGATCGTTCGGATTCTCTTCTCCACTACGTCATTATTTCGTTGGCTTGCGTTGACCGTGCACCTCATCGTTGTCTTCGTTTGACTCTCGACTACTGTGTCTTCGGTACCGTCGTTGCCTTTGCTCGACTTCTGCGTCTTCCCTGCCTTCGATGTTTTCCTACTGATGTGTCTTCGTTATCGTCGTTGTCTTCGATCGTCTTCTTGCTGCTGTGTCTTCATTACCGTCATTACCTTCGCTTGACTTCTTGCCGTTGCGTCTTCGCTGCCTTCGTTGTTTTCATGCTGCTGTGTCTTCGTTATCGTTGTTGTCCTTGTTTGACTTCTTTTGCTGCTGCGTGTTCCTTACCGTAGTTGCCTTTGCTTGACATCCTGCTGTTGCGCCTTCGCTGCCGTCGTCGTTTTCCTGCTGCTGTGTCTTCACTATCGACGTTGTCCTTGCTGGCCTTCTTGCTGCTGTGTCTTCATTACCGTCGTTGTCTTCGTTGGTCTTCCTGTCCGGTGCTTTGTTCGGTTCAGGCTCGCTAATTGATGGAGGTACAACCACGCAAGACCAGTATCACGAGTACATAGAAACATCCTTGGCTCCAGCTCAGTTCTTCGTTCGTTTCAAACTTGCTTGTACAACCCCACAAGACCAACATCACAAGCTGAATTGATCGAGCTCAGTTTCTCAAGGCTGTTAGAAGAAAGAAAGTACAACTCCACTATCTTGGTCACAGTATAAGTACTGGCTAACTTGCTTCTCGTCGTTTTCGCTTTGGTATATACCTATTTGGTGGCGAACATCATCCAGGCACGCGTTATTTTCGTCTTAGCGTAATTTTAAGCTTTGGTATAATTCGCGGTTGCTGCATGTTTTCCATCGTTTATATTCTCATTTCGATTTCGGGAATTCGTCGGCGGGTTTATCTGCCATGCTGCGTCGTCTGGGACGCTGTTGTGGTCCCGTCGACCGTTTTTCAAGGTATATCCCTAATTTCTTGTGTTGTGTTCCAGCCTTCTTTGTGTTGTTTTTCAGGTTTGTGTTCTGTGTTTTGGATATGTGTCATATGTTTCGTGTTTATAGTTTTTCTGTTCCACGAATATTTTCTCTATGTGTTATGTTTTGTATTTCATGTATATTTTCTCTATGTTTTCTCACTACCGTTTGTAATTTCTTAATGCTTTACCTAATGTTACACCATGAGATTTATTCAAGCGATTGGTGTGGCGTGAAATTTACCCGAAATTTCCGTTCTCACATTGTGTTGGACTAGGTCCAAAGGAGTTGTTTCGTCATCGGAAGGCATAGACTCTTCAGAGGTTGTATTCTAGCCTTCTATCCGAAATTTAACTAACACTTAGCTCCATATGAAAGGTAGTGAGAGGAAGGTGGAAAAATTCTTGAATCTTCAATTCTTCAATCTACCTATAAAGTCTACAATACGTAGGTGTACGACACCCTGGGTAAATTTTGTTTCAATCTACTTTCCTAGTATAACTACAGATATTTGTTAAGTTTTAATGGCTTGCCATTAACGGTTTAGGAGATGTGGATTTTAGAATGCGTCGATCTCTTTTTTGCGTTTCTGACGCATTATTTCCCCCTCCACTCCCACACCCCTTCACCCATATCATCAATTTTTGCAAATGGGCCCACTATCAAAGCTCTATAGAAATTCCAAGTTTCAGCTTCCTACCATAAATGGTTACTGAGATCTAGAAAGCAAAATTTTTCGTCTAAAACGCTTCCCCCACCTTTCTCCTCCCACCCACACTCCTCAAAAAAATTTCACTTCAAGGGGTCCACCATGTCTATTCAGAAAAAAAAATCAATTTAATAGCTCATAGGGCTTGGCAACTATAATTCCTCAAACGAGTTTGCGTTCGGCGGACGGCCGGCGCACAGACGGAGTGAAAATTTTTTTTTGCTCTTATGGTGTTTATTAGTCATAAAACGTGTAAAAAAAAAATTTCAGAGTAGCAAATTTTTATTTTTAAAAATCGATAACAATATCTACTTTGTTATTAAAATAATAAAGTAAAATTAGGTAGAAACAAAAAAATTATATCATATATTTTTAGTATTCAAAAATTTTCAAAAGAATAGACGATGGTAAGGTTCAAAAGTTGGCGGAAATTTTTTTTCGATTTTTGATGGAATGACCCAATATATAGTAGGTCAATAAACGGAAGAATCCTTTTCAATTTTGCTGAATGTCTTATCCTATCTGAGTAAGAAGTCTACAATTTTGTATTATGAATTTATGAACTCTATTCCCTCCACTGATAGCTATTAAAAAAGCATGAAGCAGCGTCTCCACAATTTTGTATTAGACTAATTCGCATTTCCCATAGGGGGCAGAATGAAAAGCTTGACGAATAACTATGAATGAATGAATGAATGACTTCCATACAAATGACATTGCAAAATTGGCTATCCATCTCTCTGATCCACTCATCCGGAAATACTTACTTAACAATCGGATGACTTTTCGATCTGAACCTCGCCAAGGTTGAATTTCATTTCAGGAATCGAACGTACACGGAAAGAAGAAGCTGTTTAACATGGATCAAATTGTGGTGCAAATTTTGCATGACGTCGGACTGAACTCTCTTAAACTTTTTATGCTTATCTCAAGAGAAATGAAAGACTTGTGAAGCAAGGCCGTCATTCAATTTTTTTCTAGGTGGGGGGGGGGCAAAATATTATGAGCGTATATATTTTTATATGTAAATATACATCTATGTAATATACTATATGCACGGGTGTTCTATTAATAGGCACGTCTGTATAGTATCACTGCTGGATGCTGACTGTTCTGCTAGATGCTACATCTCCCTCTTTCAGACAGTCATTCCATTCTTTATTAATTATCCTTCCTTTTTTTTTAAAAAAAAACTTTACATTGTGATATTTACATTTCATTGACTAACATTACAATTTATAGAAGTATTTCCATTTGATAATTCATAATATTTATAATATATCCAAAAATTTAGTATTTCAATTTGATAATTTATAATATTTATAATATTTCCACAAATTTAGTATTTCAATTCCTAATAGTGTTTTAATTTAATAGTTCATACTATTTATACTAATCCAAAAAAAATGTTGTACTCATATGTGAGTTTTCTTACAAACTATGCCAGGATAACATTATAATAATATCTAATTAATCGGTACGGTAAGATAAGATAGTACAATAAAAATAAAAATTACTCTACCAATTCATTTAACACTATGTTTTTATTTTCATTATTATTATTATTTTTTTTTTAAACAAAAGAAAAGCCCGGCTTTTGGGAGTTATTTTATGGAAGGTGACTGATGACTGTTGAAATCATGACCGTTTTCTTAGGAAACTTGAATTTCTGCGGAGTACTTTTCCATTATTTTGTTTAACCCAATATGATCGAGGTGTGGTATCTTTCTCAACTATTTCCGCTTGTTCCCAGTTTTTCCCTTCCTTAACCCATACCGGACTGCCAATACCAAACCCTTCTCTAATTTTCGAGTGTCTATCGTAATATACTTTATTCCTCTTTGAGATTTGTTCGAGCTGTTCTTTTACAACTTTGTTTTTCTCTGTGCTATAGCAGCTCGTTTTACCTGGTATTTGAGTCCTAGTTATTCTTCCAAACAGTAACTCCACTGGTGAAACCTTCATACCTTTAACAGGTGTGTTGCGATATTCTAATAAACTTTCCCATAACTTAACTTTGCTATCCACTGATTTCATGATTAGTGATTTAGAAATCTGAACGAATTTTTCGGCGAACCCATTCGATTTAGGGTGTTGTGATCGTTATAATTATCTAATTGTTTAGCAAATTCCCGAAACTCAAAAGATCCAAAAGGCATATTGTCTACAATGATAATCCTTGGAATACCGTATACCGCAAACACATTCTTTAACTTTTCAATTATTGTCCAAGCCGTTTTTTTTACCTATATGAACTATCTCAAGATACTTTGTGAAATACTCCGCAAGGATTAGGTAGCTTTTGCCACGAATGTCCATAATATCTAATCCCAACTTATAAAATGGAATTTCTGGTATTTCATGTGGAGTCATTGGTTCTTTAATATTTGCATTCCTATACCTTTGGCACACGGTGCATTTGGCTATCAAATTTTCAATATTTTCATTCATCCCTGGCCAAAATAATAAACCTCTTGCACGTGCCTTTGTTTTTTCAATACCTTGGTGGGATTCATGAATTTTATTTAATAAACTTTCCCTCATCCCTTCCGGAACCAATATTCGATCGTCAAAAAATATTATTCCGTCTTCTTGATACAAACTATTTCGAAACTTCCAAAAGTATTTTATAGCGTAATTTTTCATGAGAAGGAGAAAGGTTGAAAATTGGTTTGTAGGGGAATATTCATTGGCGTTCAGAAGGGGGGGCCAAAAAAAAAACCAGTTAATATAAAATGCATATATTTTCACGATTTTCGTCGTATCTACTAGGTATTTCGAAATATTGAATTCATTTTTATTCTACGGATTCTTCATATGAATACCTAGAGTGCGTTTTCAAGATTTTTTGAAATTCGACCCCTAAGAGGGTGTAAACTGGTTGTATACTTTTTCATGAATTCCACCATGTTTCTCAGGTCTGATCAGATATCGAATATCTTTTCACTTCCCCAGGTTTGTTTAATAATCACCTATTTTTAAGTTTTGTTTTTTTCAACCTCTAGACCGCATCCTGGAATATGACCCAATTATTTAATTCATATGTTACACCCTTTTCTAACCGCTTCCCGAACTTTTTGTTAGGTTTTCAGTCACATAGTAAGATACACCGCATCCTCGAATTGAACGCGTTCTGAACTTCTGCCGGAAAAATAATAAAGTTGCGCCCAGAGTGTTGGAAGATTTTTTGAAATGCTTCCGGCGCGGATCTTATACCAAAAGGTAATCTATTCAACCTAAAACACCCGAATGGCGTTGGAAACGTACACAATTTGCGCGATTCTTTATCCAACTTTACTTGCCAATACCCTTCTTTCAGGTCAAGAACGGTGAAATATTTCATATTTGTCAGTTTGACACTTATATCCTCAAAAGTAGGGATTATATGAGGTTCTCTAAAGGTCTTCTAAAATTACCTCATTCAAATATTTCGGATCGAGACACAACCGCAGCGTTTTGTCTTTTTTCTTGACGATTACTAAACTTGAAACCCATTCGGTTGATTCTTCTGTACGTTTTATGATTTCCCGGTCACATAATGTTTTTAATTTATTTTTTAACGGTTCTAGTAAGGCCATTGGGACCCTTCTAGCCGGCCTCACAATAGGTGAAGCATCTTTTTTAATCGCTATTGTATATTCCATAGTCCCTCAAATAGTCCATAGTCCCTCAAATGCTTTCTCAAATTTATTTATGAATGCCTCCTTTGTTCTTATTTCCTCTTGCGGCCTAATTTCATTAATTCGTTTTATAAATCCTAGATCGATGCACCCTTGTAGCCCTAGTAACGGTGTTGATCCGTTTTTTACCACAATGAACTCCTGTCTCGAGACGTTCTTTTTACTAGCACATTTTAATTCTACTGCGCCTTTCACCGCAATTTTAGTCCCTCCATAATTTTCTAAATTGATATCAGTTTTTTTTACCCGAACACCGTCGATCATTTGAATAAACTTAACTGGAAGCACATTGACTTCTGCACCAGTATCCAATTTTACTTGAATCGTGGTGTTATTATTTACTTTAATATTCTCTATCCAGGTTTTTTTCAAATTTGCGACATCTATTTTTACATTATACACGGTATCAATAAAAAGAGTATCAGTACTTACTCCAGTCACCTCACCGATATTCTTCTTTTTTTGTGCACACTATCGCATAGTGATTTGGTATGCCTCAATTTAGACATTTCCTTCCATAAGCCGGGTATTTTCCTTTCGGGTGCTTCATTCCGCAATATTTACAATTGCTCTCCTCTGTCTTACTCTTATTGTTTTTAGGGGTCCTGGAATTTTTTTGCAAACTAACATTTTTATTATTATATTTATTACTACTTAAATAATTTTTCCGATGTTCTTGCTGGGTCCTGTTTCCACTGCCACTTGTTGATGGGTCGTTGTTGTTGCTCCTGACAGTATTAGCTTCCGCTGTTCGATGTTGCGGTTTCTGCAGATTATCCTGTTGTTGTCTGGTCACCTCAGACAGCCTCGCCATCTCGATCGCTTTTTCCACCGTTAGGTTCTCCGTCTCCAGCATCCGTTTTTGGACCGCTTTGTCCAATATTCCGATAACTATTTGGTCTCGCAGCATTCTGCTTTCTTGTTCGATGTCTCCGAAGCCACAATCTTTTACTAATTTTTTAAGGTGCACTAACCAGTTATCAAAGGGTTCCATGTGTGCTTGTGAGCGATTGTGAAACACGAAACTGGAGTAAACCTCATTTTTCTTTGGCTTGCAAAATTGTTCAAATGCATTCACCACAGCAGTATAATTTTTCCGTGAGTCAGCATCCAAACTGAAACTGTTGAGCAATTCCACCGCATCTGTCCCAATGGTATTGAGAAATACCGCTGCTTGAACCTCTTTGCTTTTCTTTGCCAATTCTGCGGCAATGAAAAAATAATCATAATTTTGTTTAAACAGTCGCCAATTTTCCGCAACATTTCCATCGAGAACTAATGGATTTACCTTTCTTAGAAAATCCATTTCTCTTTTATATACTGCCACTATACGCGTTTTCGACGGACGCCTTCGTGGTTTCTTTTGGGGATGAAACGTTTAGTTTCACCTTTCCCATATAATTCCACTATTTCTTTTTAAGAAAATGCAATTTCCGTGTTACCTTCCACTTTACAATTAAGTAACACAAATTTAATCGGTTTTAGCGGCACACTAAACTGCAATGTTTTTAAAGTTTCACTTTTTTTTTTTTCTTTTTTTTTTTCTTTTTTTTTTACCTCGTCGCCATGTAGTATACTGTATGCACGGGTGTTCTACTAATAGGCACGTCTGTATAGTATCACTGCTGGATGCTGACTGTTCTGCTAGATGCTACAATCTATGTATATGTATAAAAGAGGATGTATGTATATATGTATGTTCCCTATGAACTGCTAAGCCGCTGAACCGATTTTGATAAAATTTTCAGGAATCGTGTAGAGTAGTCCCGAGATGGTTATTGTAAAATTTGGTTCCAATCGAATGAAAAATTTTTTTTTTTTAAAATTTTTAAATTTTTTTCGCGATTTTAGTACCCTGGTGCTATAGTTGTTTATATTTCGCTTTCCCATACCATTCATCCGATTACGAAAAAACTTCGCTGATATATTGAGCACACGCCCGCGAAGGTTCCTGCGTTAACAAAATCATTTTACAATTGGTGGTACGAGAGTTATTTCATCATTTGAGAGTCTTTCAAATAATTTGGCGGCAGTTCGTTCGCTTTCGGTGCATTAGTTATTCATTGCTATTACTAAATAGTAGAGTTGGACGATGGATGGTGGATAGAGAATGTGGATGAAAGATGGAGGATGCTGGATAGAGGATGGAGGTCGGTGGTAAATGAAGGATGGTGGAAGGATGGTGGATGGTAAATAGAGGATGGTGGATGGTGGATGAAGGATGGGGGATGGAGGATGGGGGATGGTGGGTGGAAGATGGTAGATAGAAGATGGAGGATAGAAGATTAAGGATGGTGGTTGGTGGATAGAGGATGGAAGATGGTGGATGGGGGATGGTGGATGGGGGATGGTGGATGGTGGATGGCGGATACAGGATGGGAGATGGAGGATGAAGGATGGAGG
Organism: Beris chalybata; assembly: GCA_949128065.1. Taxonomy (NCBI): domain Eukaryota; kingdom Metazoa; phylum Arthropoda; class Insecta; order Diptera; family Stratiomyidae; genus Beris; species Beris chalybata. The sequence goes on from OX421894.1 coordinate 43,964,071, forward strand.
GTGGTGGATGGAGGATTGGTGATAGAGGATGGGGTAACGGTTGCAACGGGAGAAATGGGAGTAATAGGAGCATCGGGAGAAACAAGAGCAAGAGAGAAATGGTAGAAACAGGAACATTGGATCAACCGGAGAAACGGGAAAGACAGGAGTAACAGGGGCGATAGAACAACGCGAGCGTAGCGAGCATAGCCGCTGTACGCGGCTTGTATGTTTTATATAATATATGAAAATTCAAAATTCAGAGGGGGGTGGCAAATGCACTCTACCAATGACGTCCCTGTTGTGAAGGCATAGCAGCCAAGTCCTGGGAGCACCGTGAGCTTAGATGGGGAAGAAGCACGATATGAAGACGAGGGGTCGCGTGGTGACTTCAATCAGAAGAACTCCGAGTGTGTTGAATATTTATATTAAATAAATAAAATTAATAGTGTATCCGTCTACCACTACAGACTCATGAACATCCATCCAGCATTCAGCAAGGATCGAACCACTTTTCGCATGCATGTCTCAAAGATTTGAGATTAATTTTTTGGAAAGGAATACAAATCTGTATCCTACTAGCATTAAAAAGTGCACGAAATCTTCAGTTTCCAAACGAACCAGAATAGCTGAGAATAGACTGAGTAACATTATCCTAGCCACGCTCTTTCTTGCCTATATTTACGCGAGCTATCCTAAAGTGGGTACTGATTCAGGTGGAAAGCTATTTGAAAACACTGACAAAACTTAGAGACATAAAGAAGTTTCTAACATTCTCTCCGAAAACGAAAGAATCAATAATAGTTAGGATAATCTGCAAGAAGTGCCATCAGACCAGACGCAAGTCGATTCTCGATTCTATGAAAACGCATCAAAAATCTAGAAGACAAATGATTAACTTATCTATGTGGACTCGTTGAACTGTATTAAATTCAAGCTTTCGGAATGTTTACACCTAAGCAAATGATTTATTATAACAATAACTTCATCTTATACCACGTTTCTACTACAGCTTAATCTCGCGATTAAGAGAACTAGATTAAGCACGCAGGGACGTTATTTGTGGGGTGAGGGGGGCGACAGGCAGGGCATTTGCCACATTTGTTATATATAATATATGAAAATACCAAATTCCCCCTCCCCCCACAAATGACTTCCCTGAGTGCTTAATCTCGTTCTCTTAATCGCGAGATTACGGGGCAGTGGAAACATGGTATTACATACATAATGATTAATCTCGCTGCAATCAGTGTTGGCGCCTCGTCGGTTGTATCAGATCTAGCAATAAATGCTGTAACTCCTGTCCTGCGAGTTTGAACTCTTCATAAAACTGTCTTATCTAAAAATGTTTTCTTCGAATCTTCTACCTCTGAAAGTAAGACATTCATCTTATAATTTCGGTTCCGTTCCACTATGAAAAAACTTTTCAACCGGCAAAATGTAAACAGAACTACTTAACTATAACGCAAGTATATTTCAAGGGAAATTTTCCGAGTTACTTAGAGTTAATAGTTTTTGGTTGTTACCTCTACTGATTTCTGTTTCATTGTCATGACACAATCACTCTACCTGTAGTTTTAAGCTTTATGAACCCTCAAATATCTTAAACATCGACTCTTGCCTCTGCATAGTCAACATTCATACATTGTTTTTTGCTCAACCAACCCTACAGTAATTCTATTGTTGCTTGAAGACTCAAAAATATGTGGGGATGGTACCTATACCGATCTAAATCTACAGGTAAGATCTTAGGTTGTACACTATATTAAGAGGACTCAAAAATTGCGCGGTTCAGTTTCTGTTAAGTAAGTGAAGTGATAAGATTTGAATGGTAAGAATCAGTGCGAGGACAAATGGAAGCCCGCCTTTTAACGTACGTAGTGATAGTAATTCTAATCATTGGCTCGGTTTATTGTGAGACTAATGGCAATGAAATAGCCACAAGCAATCGTAGGCCGGAAGGGTGGATGAAAAGTGCTCATAATATTCTCGCTGGACCGGCTGGTCAAATGGTCGTCCAGGTTGCAAAGGAATTGATTAGTAGATCTTCCGGGAGCAGTCAGGTGTGCTGAAAATATTGAACCATAAAATCGAAAAAGTTAAAAATTACCGAATATTTGCAGATTTTAAGTTTGAATTTGGGTAACTTAATGATTTTGCTACTATTGAAAACTCTTATTTTTGCTGCTGGTGTCATTGGAGCTGGAAATTGGAGTCATTATGCAAGGAGACTAGACAATGAAGGTAAGAGATATTTAATCAGTGAAAATTTCGTCGTAACAAACGACTTTTTACGGTAGTTAATCAAGATAATTTACGCTGCATGGTGCGTTATTCAGATATATTATGCATACCTGGAAGAAATCGCACTCAACATATAACATGTTACACTTAGATTGAATAAACCGCTGTCCGTATCATTTCAGCATCATTAATTGAACCCGGAGAACCATTGTTGCTTATTGGATACCTGGCTGCTCAAGGATCTGGTCAGGATGGATGTCTCCACAAGGCTGCTTGTCGGACGCCTAGGATGGCCTACGAATATGCCAGGGCAGCCAAAGCTCTTCTTAATGGAATTGAGATGTTCCAAGGGTATACACAAAACTAAATTCATCTTTTGTTCACAATCTTTTTATTTCATCTTAACGAATTCCAGTGAAATAACAGATAAAAAGCGATACCAAGGACTGATTGATTTAGTAGAAAAGTCGGCTTACGATGGTTTCAAAGGAGCACCCTGTGACTTAATTTATAGATGCAATTTGTAAATTCAGAATTATTTCGACTATCTTAGTCGTAATTATTAAGTTTGAATTTCTACTTTGGTATACATGTAAATCATTATCTGATCTGAATTTCGTAAAATATTCGAAATTATTTAATATTCATTATTGCGTTTTCTTGCATTTTCTCATTGATCTTATTATCGTTTATCGCTTTCACGTATTCCGGATAAAACAGATAGCCATCGTTGTTAACATCAGCAATATAAATAAATTTATCTATAACATCTGGAAGAGGAACAATACAAATTTCAGATATTTTCTGTGATGAATGTATCTCACCGATGATATGATTTAATTCATCTGTTGCATTTACAACGTAAGCATCTCTTTCCATTTTCGTGAAGTGGTCATTTTGATGCAGTGCAGCCTGAAGCATTTCTAGTCCATCAAGGGCATTGTTATTATCGCTATCGTGAACCTAAATAAAGAATTAACAGAAATGTGAAAATTAAGTTAGAGTAAATATAAATAAAATAAAAAAAAAATATTTGATAGAGGTTCCATCGATTTACTTGTTAGTAAAAATTAATATATATACATATGTATCATCGTCACGTCCCATGGTCACGTCCATGTTTGTAGGATGAAGTGTTTCTCCTACAGTACTAAAAATGCATTTTTTAATAATAAAGTATTGTTGTAGAGGAATGTTCCCACTATAAATTATCTTCTTAAGAATCACTGTCAATGCAATGGAGAATTTCCGATATGGGTAAGACGTATTTTTTTATCCAAGTCATCGGGAATTTCGTATAAAAAAATGAATTACTTTTTGATTTTCAGTCTTGATAAATTAATGATAGCAATCGCAATTACTTATACATATTTCAAAAAATATAAATTATATTAAAGTTAATATAAATATCAATTTTCTTCTTAAGGTCCCATGAGTCCGGTATGACAGTTTTTTATCCCAGTTTGTTTTTTTTTTCTTGAGAGGATGTTAATCAATTGAAATCGTTTTTCGTTCGTGTAATTTGGCGTGGACAATACGTCTGCATCGTTCGCTGTCTATCGACGAACTGGCGAACAAATTTTGATTTTACAGAAAATAATAGTTCAAATTATTTGAAACGCATAACTATTAAAAATCAGTCATTTTTTCATTGACTCATCTTCTAGAAATACCAATTAATTATACTAACTATGATACTTTTCAATGAAATGCAGTTTTCTTATGTAATTCTTGCCTTGAAAATTGTGAAAAATTGTTTTAGTTTGTCTTCCTATATTATTAACAGAAATGAAAATTTTTTAAAATTTGGTCTATGCAGGACCTTTTTAAGATTTTTTCTAGCATTATATTAATGAAAATGACATGAAATAGGCAAAATCGACCGTATTGTGATTGTCACGTCGCGTCACTTCGATGCCGATTTGATATCGACGCATGAAAAGGCGATTGTGAACTTCGATTGCAATCGACAGTTGTCACTTTGATCGTCATTTTTCGTCGATGACATTCCGAGTCCGTGACGCCTGAAGAAAATTATCGTCGATGTAAAAATGCAAGTATAAATTTGACAAAAAGATGTTTCATTCCTTAGTTTGATGAATTTGCAACAAGTAATCGTCATTAAAAGCGGTGTAGATCGACACACATTAAAGAAATATGTCTCGAATTTTCGGCACTGTAAAATTCTTTAGGACTACCGTAACGAGATGCAAGCAGAAGTGAGAGCCACAAATGGGCCGAACAAGATGTAATGCTTTTCCACTTAAGAAAAAAAGCATTATCCGCATTTAAATTTGAATGTAGCATTTGATATTGCAGAAAAATAACGTCATAGTTGTAAACGAAGGCATACATGAACTTAAATTCACAATTTACAGCTGATACATACATATCAATATGGCAAGCCCATTGAGTCACGTCGATAGAGTTACACAATCGCTTTTTTTGATCGACGTGACACTTTGAATCGGCATCGAAGTGACGTGACCGCGACATTTGCAATACGGGTGATTGCGTTTAGTTTACGCATTTCAAAAAATGTAAAAGGTTTGTTGTTCTAATAGCATTAAACGTGGACATGGAGCCTTAATTAAGGTGTTTCTGGTCTTTCAAACAAACAATTATTATTAATTATTTAAAAAAAAACTTCAAGTTTTTATAGCTATGATGAATTTCATTCATCATTTTGCGATTTTTTCTATCTACATCTATCTATATATACATAAAAATAAGTGGTCCGCGTATGTACACGTATAACTCAGCAACCGTTCGTCCGATTTGGCTCAAATTTATATGATGTGTTCGTTAGGGCCCAACTTAGATACTAACGGAGCCAAAAATTGCAAATTTCCCCGAAAAATGGAAAATTTGGAAAATTTCATTTTCAGTACATTTTGTATGGAGAAATTTTTTCGTTTGTTGTTCGCAACTATTCAACCGGTTTCCATGGATTTTTTTTTCTTCGGAATAGTCTCTGCTATCTCTACACACAAAAAACAAATTCCGGACGAACGCAAATCAAAACACACGGCCAAATGGTCATACATATACATACATATATACAAAAATATGAAAATGTTTATGTATGCCATGTGTCCATGAGTTTTGATTTTCGTTCGTCCGGAATTTTTTTTATGTATAAAGATATGGATGTATATGGATATGTATTACCATGTGGCCGTGTGTTTCCCTACAGGCGAGGTACAATTGTCCGTGCGAGAAGCACGCCATTGTTGAGTTGATCGAGTTCGTTTGAAATTCAATTTTTCGGTGATTTGTGAAACAGTGAAAACAACAACAGTGAAACAGTGAATCCAAGTGGATTTTTAGAATTCTCCGCAATTTTTTCCAGCAAGCGGTCTTCGGATTGATTGATTGGCAATATGCCGCCAATCAGGAGATCAAACATTGCACAACGGAGTCGTAATGCAAAAAGAGTTGCGAATATTCGTGCGAGTCAAACTGTTGAAGAGCGCGCACGAGATGCTCAGCACAGATGCATACATATTTCACAAGTTCGAGTAGAACGAACGTGGATGAGAAATGGAGAATTTTAGATGGAGGATGGTGGATGAAGTTAAATGATGGAGGATGGTGGATGTTGGATATGGGATGGTGAATGGTGGATAGAGGGTGGAAGATGGAGGATGGAGAATGATGAATGGTGGATGGAGGATGGTTGATAGAGGATGGTGGAAAAGGGATGGTGGATGGTAGATATAGGTTGGTAGATGATGGATAGATGATAATGGATGAAGTAGGGTTGGAGGGTGTTGGATAGAAGATTGTTGATAAAGGATGGAGTAACAGAAGCAACGGGAGAAATGGGAGCAACGGGAGTAACAGGAGCATTGAGAGAAACAGGAGCAACGGGAGAATCAGGACCAATGGATCAACGAGAGAAACGGGAGCAACGGGAGGAACAGGACCAATGGATCAACCGGAGAAACGGGAGTAATAGGGACGATAGAACAACGTGAGCGTAGCGAGCGAAGCCGCGGTACGCGGCTAGTATACATATAAAATAGGATGTATGTTTCCTATGAACTGCTAAACCTCTGAATAGATTTTAATGAAATTTTCAGGGAACGTGTAGAGTAGTCCCGGGATGGTTCCTGTGAAATTTGGTCCAGATCGGATGAAAAACAAAAGTTTTTTTTAACATTTTTAAATTTTTTTACGATTTTAGTACCCTAGTGGTTTGTTTACGCTTTCCTATACTATTCATCTGATTACGATGAAACTTCGCTGATATATTGATCACACTCCCGCGAAGGTTGCTATGCATTATACAATTGGTGGTTCGAGAGTTATTTCAACATTTAAGAGTATTTCAAATGATTTAGTGGCAGTTCGCTCGTTTTCGGTGCACTAGTTTCATTCCTATTACTAAATGGTAAAGTTGGAGATGGATGGTGGATAGAGGATAGTGGCTGGAAGATTAAGGATGCTGGATAGAGGATGAAGGTTGGTGGACGGTAGATGGTAAATGAAGGATGGTGGATAGAGGATGGTGGATAGAAGATGGTCTATGGTGGATGAAGGATGGAGGATGGTGGATGGAGGAGGGTAAATAGAGGATGGAGGATAGAAGATTGAGGATGGTGGATGGTGAATGGAGGATGGTGGATAGAGGATGGGGAACGGTAGATATAGGATGGTAGATGATGGATAGAGGATGGATGGATGGAGGATGGTGGATAGAGGATGGAGGATGGAAATTGGAGGATGGTGGATGGTTCATAGAAGATGGTGGATAGGGTATGGAGATGGTGGATATAGGATGGTAGAAGATGAATAGAGGATGATGGATGGAGGATGGATGGATGGAGTATGGTGGATGGGGAATGGAGGATTTTAGATGGAAGGTGGTGGATGGAGATGAATGATGGAGGATGGTGAATGTTGGATAGGGGATGGTGAATGGTGGATAGAGGGTGGGAGATGAAGGATGGAGGATGGTGGAATGGGGATGGTGGATGGTAGATATTGGATGGTAGATATAGGATGGTAGATGATGGGTAGATGATAATGGATGAAGTGTGGATGGATGAAGGCTGAAAGATGGTGGATAGAGGATGGACGAAGGAAGATGAAGGATGGTGCATAAAGGATGGAGGAGATGGAGATGGCGGATGGTGGATAGAGGATGGTGGATGGTGGAAGGAGGATGGTGGATGGAGGATGGAAGATGGAGGATGGAGATGGTGGATCGAGGATGGTCGATGGCAGATAGAGGATGGGATTTAGTTATTTAGTATTTAGTTTTAAAAAGTGCTTTATTTGCCGAATATAAATCTATAAATCTTAATGCTAACAGTTTTTCAATCTTAATCCTAAAGTTAAAATTAGTCTATATCTAGTGGGCACACTAAGATATAAATTTTATCGGGGGATGTTTTTTGAGGGGATCAGAGTATCATTATTTAATTATAATGTTAATGTAGATATACTTATCAATAAAATACACTATTAGGCAAAATGGCAAAAAAAAAAAACCGTATTACATAAATTTCATTCTGCTTTACTTCTACATACTATATACAATTCTTACATACTAACTTAAAACTAAGGTTTGACCCGAACTCTCCGCCGCCGGGGACAGCAGCACCATGGTCCACTATTCGAGAATAGTAGAGCAGTAACCACCGTTCCCAGCCGCGGACAACCCAGTCCAGCATACAATATTTGCATTTATTAATGCATCAAGAAGGAATTACTTAGGTGGGATAAGAATCACTTTATTTAGTTTATTACAATCTTTCTTAAACTTAACAATTTTTCCTACATAAATTACTTTATTAGTAATAATACAGTATTGTTATTGATTTTTAAAAAAAAAAATTTGCTGCCCTCAAAATTTTTTTGTGTATATTTCATGACTAGTAGACACGAAAAAAGCAATAAAAATTTTCACTCCGTCTGTCCGCCGTACGTCGACCGCCCCAAAATCCTTTGAAGGCTCGTAACTCTCAAACCAGTGGAGCTATTAAATTTAAATTTTTTCTAGGAATAGACTGGGTAGACCCCTTGAATTAACATTATTTTCAGGGTGGGGGTGTGAAAGGGAAGGTGGGGGAAGCGTTTTAGACGAAAAATTTTGGTTTCTAGATCTCAGCAACCGCTTATGTTAGGAGACTGAAACTTGGAATTTCTATAAAGCTTTGATAGTGGACCCATTTGCAAAAAAATTGATGATATGGGTGAAGGGGTGTGGGAGTGGAGGGGGAAGCAATGCGTCCGAAACGCAAAAAAGTGGAGATCTACACATTCTAAAATCTATATCTCCTATACCGTTAATAGCAAGCAATTAAAACTTAACAAATATCTGTAGTTATACTAGGAGAGTAGATTGAAACAAAATTTTTGGGTGGCGGTAGTGGCTTTCCCCCCCCCCCCCCGGGGTGGGGGGGGGTTGGGTTGGTGAAATACTTAACATTACGATATCTCCCAAACCAGAGGCACCAGAAAAACAAAATTCGGTTTGGATATAAAGCTTGATAAATTAAGATTGCTCAAAGTAAAATCTTTGAAGGGGGCGGGGGAGTACGTAAGTGGAGAGGATAACAATTTTTCAAAAATAACACGTTTCATATCTCAATAACAGTGTAAGATGGTTGCTTCAAATTTTTACCAGAAGTAGGCCTAATAGAACCCTAGTAGGGAAAAAAAAATTGGGGGTGTGGGTGTAGAGGGTGAGGGTGGGGAAGGGTGAGAAAGAAAAAGTTCCGATGCTTATATCTTAAGAACCTATAATGGTAAGAAGCTGAAACTTGGTATTTAGATAGAGCTAGTGGCATGGTGAAAAAATAATTTTTTTTTTAGGGGTAGTATGGTACGGTGGTGGGGGGTGTTTTTCCTCACTTTAGAACGGCTTATGCTAGGAAGTTGAAACTCAATACGTATATGTAAATAAACCAGAAAAGTAATTCTGATGAAAAAAAATTTGAATGTTCATTGGCGTTCAGAAGGGGGGGCAAAAAAAATTATCAGTATATATAAAATGCATATATTTTCACGATTTTCGTCATATATACTAGGTCTTTCCAAATATTGAGTTAATTTTGATTCTACGGATTCTTCATATGAATACCTAGAATGTGTTTTCAAAATTTTTTGAAATTCGACCCTTAAGAGGGTGTAAGCTGGTTGTATACTTTTTCATGAATTCCACCATATTTCTCAGGTCTGATCAGATATCGAATATCTTTTCACTTCCCCAGGCTTGTTTAATAATCACCTATTTATTTTTTATTTTTCAACCTCTAGACCGCATTCCGGAATATGACCAAATTATTTAATTCATATGTTACACCCTTTTCTAACCGCTTTTTGTTAGGTTTTCAGTCACATAGTAACATATGCCGCATCCCCGAATAAACCACGTTCCGAACTTCTGCCGGAAAAATAATAAAGTTGCGCCCAGACTGTTGGCAGATTTTTTTGATATAGTGTAGCTCGAAAATGTTCTAAGAAACGATCTTATGAAGGGAATGAATTCACAGATATATGCGAGGGGAATACAAGTGACGGTGTGAGTGAGTTAGAAGTTGAAGGTTTCTTATATGCTCCTGGAATCGATGATTCGATAAGTCATTAAAACTAATAATTTTCTCGTATTGAACCTTTAAACGCGATTATCTCAAAACTAGATCTTCAAAAGCTGCTCCTATTGTAGCTCAAAAAGTTATGGATCGATTTGGTTAATTCGAAGCTTTCTGTCTATATATATATATATATATATATATATATATATATATATATATCGGAAGGATATACCTAAAATTTTGAGGATATCGCGTAAATAAACCTCTTTTTTGGGGTAAAAACTGTAACAAAAATATTCGAAAAATTAACATTTGAGAGAAAAGCCTCATATTTTTTTTTTTATATATATAATTGTTTTGGTATGTATATCCTTTCCTTTAGTTTCCTTTCCTCTGTTAGTATTCCAAAATTTTTTTTGTTTTCGATATCACACAAAAGTCACCTAAAGGAATATCCTATAAAAACGCCATTTTGTTTTGTAAAAAAAAACAGCACTTGAAAGTTTTAATAATATCATGTCAAAATCTTAAAATGATGCGATTATTTTATCACCATAAAAAAAATGCATGAAAAATTACTTATTTCTAGGCGTCTAAAGCTGCTCCTTATATATATAGTGTGTTTGACTGATAAAATTTAACATTAAAGTGAATTGTACGATGAAATCTCCCTCGGTACGATTTTTTTTATGGTATGGTACGAGTTTTTAGGTTTGCAAATCTGGCAGCACTGCGTGGGCTCAGGTCAAAAAAGCAATGGCAATGGCAACCCTGCAATATACCATATACAGTAGAACCGAACTGATTAACCGATGTAATCGGGGTAGACCCACATCCGATAACCTAAATACTCGGATAATTAAATATTCAAATATTTCCAAACCCTTAGTAGGACGCAATTTTTTATGAAAATCAAAATATGCGTAATGGGGCAATAAAATTCTGTAAAACACATGAAAATCTACGAAAATTCTGTGAAACATAAGAAAATCGGATAAAGAAATATGTATGATTCGAGGTAATAAGCTCCGTTAACCGAAAGCATCGGAAGCATAGACTACCTCGGTTAATCGAAACATCGGACTAACGGACATCGGTTAATCGGGATTCAACTGTATATGTAACAAAATCTCAATCATGAGTCACAACAAACCAATATTCTTTTGTTTTATCCTTTTGCAGTTAACTAAACCCTGAAGTAGCTATATGCGTTAAATTCTCTAATCTAGTCTACTATCTATCGAAAAAGTTACAAAAAAGGCATAAAAACTGCAATGTTATTGTTATTTTGTATGTAAATTTTCTAACCGACTCTGATCTAGATAAGTGCGCAAAAAAACTCATTTTAATTAAAACAGATGAATATTAGCTGTACTTCGTGTGTTTATTTTTGAAACATACTAAACCTTGAGGGGGGAGGATGACGTTTTGCGACAAAGTAGGACAACGGGGCAGGGGGAGCTCCAAAATAGTCAAAATTTGCGTGACGTAGTATGTATACGGCCCCTTATAGAAAAAACACTTTTTAAAACTACATGTGCTTTTCTAATTTTTTCGTAATTTTAAAGAAAATTGAGTTTTTAATTATGAATTTTGGTAAAATGTGATATATACATATGTATATATATTGGAGAAGGTTCATTTTCAAAATTGATTAAGTTATGTACCTTCGTAAAAATCGTCAAAATTTATGTGACAATATGCAGGTCAAATACTCATTCTTAAGGAGTCACAAGAATATTCTGCAAATATCTGCATACAATTCAGATTTTATCACAGTTTATGTTTATAACGGAAATTCGAAATATCCGTACTTTGAACTTTCCTTTATCAAGAATAAAGAACTCAGTCCTTGACAAGGTCCTCCAAAAGTACTTAATCGAGTCCGAAACGTCACATATAAATTAAAACAAATGTTATCTTACTCGGAAAACTCGTATTTTCAGTAAAAATGTGATGTGAAAACATCCACCAAAAAAATTATGTGTTATGTGAAACCGTACGAGTGGTATCTTTTGTGGTTGGGGTGTAAGGGACGCGTGGAAGTGTTTTATAAAATGTTGGTTTCTAGATCTTAGGAATCGCTTATTCAAAAAGTTTGAAAGTTGGAACATACCTATGTAACACTATGATAGTGAGTCCATTTGCAACAACAATATTGTTGAAATTGGTGGAGGGTATACGAATGGAGCAAAACAATGAGTCTAAAACGCTTGAAAGCTGGGATTGAAACATTCTAAAATCTACTATCTCCTGAACAATTTATGTCATAAGGTAAATTTGTGGTTTTCATTAGGGATACTTCAAGATTAGACAATGTTTAAGACTTTTCAGGGGGGTGGTCGGGTGTGTGTGTTGAGTTTGAAAAACTTTAGATTACAATATCTTCCAAACCAATTACACCTGGAGATTAAAATTTGGTTTTTGTACATGGGATCATAGCAGTAAAATACACTTTTGGGGGGAATGGGAGCTGGAGCACGAAAGTGGGGGAAAAGCAATTTTTCAGAAAATTTTATTTTTATATCTCAAAAACCGGACTGTATATGATGTTGACAATTTTAGAGGAGTTGGGGTCAGTAGACGTCAAGTAGGTGATGGTGAAAGGGGAGTTAACTGGAAAACATTTTGATTTCACCTTCTCGACAACGGTAGTGAGTAGAAAGCTAAAAATTTACAGTTATGTATATAGAATCTCTATTGAGAACACCTAGAAAAATAAAAGTTTGATAGTAGTAGTAAAGTACGAGTGTGAGTACAATTTTTTTTATATCTCAGGAGCGATTTATGCCAGGAAGTTGAAAATTAGTACATATATATACATATATAGATGCAGATATAGATACTAGAGAAATTAAAGTAAAAAAATTTTTAGATTTTTATTGGGATTCAGAGGTTGAGTAAGAAAAATGTTCGTGAAACCGTTATTTGTATGAACTTCGTTATCGAGCTACACAGTCTCCATAACACCACCAATAACAATAGACAACGTCTAATCGACTTCGCTACTTTTCATCGTACATGTACGATTTTTCAGCCTTATGTACGATGTACGATGAGAACCCTTCATCGTACGCAAAATGTACGATTTTTCAACCATATGTCGAAATAAAAAATTATAATGAAACATTTTTGCCAAACTATCATAAAGGAACGCGAGGTAATAAATATTGCTCGAAAATGTTCTAAGACAGGATATTATCAAGGGAATGAATTCACAGATATATGCGAGGGGAATACAAGTGACGGTGTGAATGAGTTAGATGTTGAAGGTTTCTTATATGCGCCTGGCATCAATGATTCGATAAGTCACTAAAACTAATAGTTTTCTCGCATTAAAACTTTAAACGCGATTATCTCAAAACTAGATCTTTAAGAACTGCTCCTATTGTAGCTCAAAAAGTTATGGATCGATTTGGTTAATTGGGAGCTTTCTGTTTATATAAATATCGGAAGTATATACCTAAAATTTTGAGGATATCGCGTAAATAAATCACTTTTTTGGGTAAAAACTGTAACGAAAATATTCGAAAAATTAGCATTTAAGAGAAAAGCCTCATATGGTTTTTGTTTTATTTTTTTATAATTGTTTAGATATATCCTTTCCATTCATCTGTTAGTATTCCAAAAATATTTTAGTTTACAGTTTTAGATCAATAGAATAAATATGAAAAATGGAGCAGTTTTCGATGTCACACGAAAGTCACCTAAAGGAATATCCTATAAAAACGCCATTTTGTTTTGTGAAAAAAACAACACTTGAAAGTTGTAATAATATAAAGTCAAAATCTTAAAATGAGGCGATTATTTTATCACCGTAAAAAAATGCATGAAAAATGACTCATTTCTGGGCGTCTAAAGGGTTTGCTACACTTCCAAGTTGGACTGATAAAATTTAACATCAAAAAGAATTGTACGATGAAATCTCCCTCGGTACGATTTTTTTTATGGTATGGTACGATTTCTTAGGTTTCCAAATCTGGAAGCAATGCTTAGCCTATAAGTCAGCGCTACAAAACCACTTCGAAGCATCACGAACTGATGAAGTGACAACCATCGACAAGGGCGCCCATATAACTTCTTCCAGGGGGGGGGGGGCAAGCCAAAAATTTTATTAAATAACGCCCCACTCCATTTAGAATCTGAACTTATGGTTGACATTTTTAAATTAAGTTCGTTAACGGGCATAATCGTTCTACTCCTTCAGGTCCAAACAGAGGCCTTAAAACATGCGTTCAAGAATATGATAACTTCGGAACGCTTAAATCGCTCAAATCCCAGTCATGAAGGTGCTTGTACACGAGCAATTTTTAAAACAATTAATTGTCCGACGAATATTGCCAAAACTAGTGGAGCGATTAATGGAGCAATACAGGGCAATATCATGCTAGTTGCGGCAATATTTCCACAATGTGGCAATGTTTTTATAGATTGCTGATATTTCTCGCCCTATACTCGTAGTTTCTGTATTTGCGAAAAAATGTTATCCCTTCCACTTCCATGCTTCATCACCTCCTTAAAAAATTTTACTTCATTTGTCAAACTTTATACAAAAACAGAATTTTATTTTTATAGTGCAATTGGTTAGTGAGATATTGTAATCAAAAGTTGTTAACCCCCCCCCCTCTTTTGAGGTATACTTTTCCAGTAATTCTGCCATATCGCCCAGCCCTGGTATGATATTGACTTTTTTCTTCACTTTCATGGGCTTGCGTAATAATCGCATAAAACTAGCTTTAAACACGTTTTCACGAATTCCTTAATTTCTATTAGAAGTGGTAAGAAGTTGAATTGGTTTTTACTTTCTCGTGCTGTCTTTTTATTTATCTATTAACTCTTTTCAGGATTTTTGAATATTACACCCCAAGTGGGTGTAAGTAGGTTGCATATGTTTTCACAGATTCTTACATATTGCTTAAATCTGATGATATATTAAATTCCTTTTTAATCCCTTTGGTTTCCTATATAAGTGCCAAAAAGTCAATTTCAGTATTTTTAGATATTCAATCCTAAGGGATGTAAGAGGGTTGTATAGTCATATATACAGCATGCCCTAAAATTCGTCAAGCTGACGCATTTGAAAACAAAGATATATTCTTGTTTGCAAATGATAACATAAATAAGCTGAACAACTAGCTCATAAATCAATAGTTGCAAGGGTCAAAAATCAATGATCATCATGAATCATGATGTTATCTCAAAACTAGATATGTATAAATAAGCTGCATTGGTCACTGTGTCTCAGTTCCTTTTGTACAACCATTTAAACAAGTACGCATAATTTTACAAGTATTAAAGAGATTAACATTAAACATTAATTGTGTTTTTATTTTTATTTGAAATTTTCTTCACCTCCATAATTGACTACTATAAGTACTCAAATTATGTTGAGGTTATTTGAGTGGCGCAGTCGGTAGGATACTCAAAAAAAAAAAATCTGTGAATTTAACAAACGATATTGCAAAGTCGAGAGCTGAATTTTCAGAGAATTCGCTCGTTTCCCTGTTATCAACTGAGGAAGCTTAATAAAGGTACCTAACACCATAAGTTAGAACAGTGAAAGGATACAAAAAATATCCACAAAATAAAAACGATTATTTTACGGAACGAGATCAACTTAGTTAAAATTCAGACAGCACAAAAATGGCATGGGAACCGAATCCTGAAAAATATTTGGACTGCTTATCCGAATTCAATGGGGAAAGTTCAAAACTTGGCAGCTTCACGGAGGCGATTGATTTTATCACTCCGTACATTATGAAATTACCAGCGGTTGCAGCACCTTATTTTGCTCAAAAAATTAATTCGAAACTTCTAGGTAAAGCAAGAATAGTTATAGATCTAAATGTTGACACTCTGAATTGGACTCAAATAAAAGAGATTTTATTAGATAATTTCGGAGAAAAACGGAATATATACAGTTTATTAGAAGATCTTAGAGCTTGTAAAATGCAAGGCAATATTATTGATTATTTAAATGATATAAGATTAAACTTAAAAAACCTAATTTCAAAAGATAAAATTGAAACTAGTGATGAAGCTAGATTGAAAATTAACATAGAACATTATAAACAAATTGCTTTGAAAACGTTTATAAACGGTTTACCAGAATTGTGCAATATAATCCTATTGAGTAGAAACCCGGCAACTCTCGAGGAAGCCGAAAAAATTTTAAGCGAAACTAATAAGTTACACTTTACTAAAAATTACTCTAGACCACAATTAAGACAGACACAGTATCGTACTCAAAATCAGAATTATCAAAATCAGAATCGATCATATAATAACAATAGTCGAGACAATATTAGGCAAAATAACATACCACGAAATCCAAATTATAATAATCCTCTAGGAGAACATGTGAGTCATAACGGAACAATACAAAGTAGAAATAGCTATCCAGAACCGATGGATACAAACATTAATACTAACCCTAACAATCATTATCGTACTCAAAATCAGAATTTCCAAAATCGGAACTATCAAAATCAGAATCGACTATATAATAACAATAATCGAGATGATATTAGGCAAAATAACACACCGCGAAATCCAAATTATAACAATACTCTACGAGAACAAGCAAGACATAACAGAACAATACAAAGTGGAAATAGCTCTTTAGAACCAATGGATACAAACATTAATACTAACTCTACCAATCAGGATTTTCACATAACAGCCTCGGAACAATTAGACGAAAATTCAAAATTCCTTATATCTTAATTGAAACAAAAACTCGACCAATGAAAGCAATGATAGATACAGGAGCAACCTTTAGTTTAGCTAATGAAAATATATTTCACCCTAAATTTAAAACCTCTTTACGAGAAACATTGAAAATAAAATTCAATAAAGAAGAAGTAAAAGTAGACTATTTACACACGGTACCAATATTTAAAGAAATTGATCCCAATCAGGAATCTAAGATACAATTCGCTGAAATACAATTTCACCAATTTTTCGATGTCTTGTTAGGAAACAATATCCTGCAAGCAACGAAACCAATTATCAATTATAGGGATAATACAATCCAATTAAAAGATAAAATATTGAAACTTCATTGGTATCCTGAAGACCCTACCCAAGAAATAGAGATATTAGAATCATTCGAAATTATTAATTTCAACCAACTTGAAACTACTGTTAACATTGAATCTAAAATTCGTACAAATCGTTTAAATTGTGAAGAAAAATCCAGACTTCTAAATATTATAAAGACTTACAAGGATATATTCTTCCGGGAGGGAACTGACCTTTCTTTCACAAATAAAATCAAACACAAGATCGAAACAACTGATGATCGACCTGTATATGCAAAAACCTATACATATCCTCATGTTCATAGAGATGAAGTCAATCGACAAATGAGAGAGATGCTTGATCAAGGAATAATACAACATTCCGAATCACCATACTCATCCCCTGTCTGGATAGTCAGCAAAAAAGATGATGCTTCAGGTAAGAAAAAATGGAGAATTGTAGTAGACTACAGAAAATTAAACGAAAAAACTAAGGCAGATAAATTTCCTATACCAAAAATTGATGACATATTGGACAAATTAGGACGATGCATGTATTTCACGACTCTAGATCTTGCTAAAGGATTTCACCAAATAGAAATAGAGCAGAAAGATATAGAAAAAACAGCTTTTAGCACAAATTTAGGTCATTATGAATTCCGAAGAATGCCGTTTGGGTTAAAAAATGCACCGGCGACATTTCAAAGAATGATGAACAACGTGTTAGCCGACCATATAGGAAAAATATGCTTTGTATACCTAGATGATGTAATTATATACAGCACATCACTAGAAGAACATTTAACATCTCTTACCAAAATCTTTCAAACATTAAGAAAAGCTAATTTAAAAATACAACTCGACAAAAGTGAATTCCTTAAACGAGAAACAGAATTCTTGGGACATATTATATCAGTAGACGGTATAAAACCTAATCCAAACAAAATTAAGGTGATTGAAGATTATGCAATTCCAAAAACTCAAAAACAAATCAAAGGATTTTTAGGTTTAGTGGGGTATTACAGAAAATTTATAAGGGATTTTGCACATATAGCCAAACCAATGACCGTAAGATTAAAAAAAAATAGTAGAATAAATCCGGAAGATATTGATTATGTTGAATCATTTAAAACTCTCAAAAATATGATTATTACCGAACCAATTCTAATCTATCCAGATTTCGAAAAAAAATTTACGCTAACTACTGATGCATCACAATATGCATTAGGGGCTGTATTATCACAAGACAATCACCCTATCTGTTATGCCAGTAGAACACTCAATGACCATGAAGTTAACTATGCAACAATAGAAAAAGAATTATTAGCTATTGTATGGGCCTGTAAATATTTTAGACCTTATCTGTATGGTGTACAATTCCAAATATTAACAGACCACAGACCTCTAAAATGGTTAAGCAGCCTAAAAGAACCTAATCAAAAACTGATAAGATGGAAACTTATGTTAGAAGAATATGATTATGAAATAGACTATGTTCAAGGAAAAATAAATACTGTAGCTGACGCATTAAGTCGACCAACTATCGAGAATATAAAATCCAATACAATAAATGATGAAGAAAACGAAAGTATGGACATGAACTTCGATGATACATCTGATAGAGCTACCATACATAGCGCTGACGAAGATGACTCATTATACATACCCATAACACAGAATCCCATAAATTTCTTTAAAAACCAAATAATTATTAAAACTGGACCAAATAACAGGACACTAAAAACTAACCCATCAAAAAATACAACGCGCAAAGAATTCATAATCCAACAACCAGATGAAAAATCATTTAAATATTTAATAACTAACCATTTTAATAACAACCAAACAACATGTGTATACATATCAGATGAAATATTATTTAATCAATTTCAACAAACAGCTGTAAAACGAGATATTACGAACCGTATCAAAATCATACGTAGCAACACAATATTGACAGATTGCAACGAAGACGAAATCAATCGAGAAATTTGGAAAGAACACAAAAGAAATAATCATAGAGGAATAGATGAAGTATTTCAACAACTAAAAAAGAACGTTTATTATCCTAACTTAAAAATTCAAATTCAGAAACTAATAAACAAATGCCATACTTGCAACTTAGGAAAATATGAAAGAAGACCCATTATACCAGTAATGAAAAAGAAACCAATCCCAGAAAATCCCCATGACGAAATCAGCATAGATATATGGTACATTAAAAAAAATAAACCTCACTTAACAATAATCGACAGATTCAGTAAACACGCACAAATATATGATTTACAACATAGAAATCCGAGTGAAATCATAAGAGCATTAGAATTATATATGTCCTCAAACCCAAAACCAAAAAAAATAAATTCAGACAATGGTGGAGAATTGATAAAAAGTTTAGAGACCCTAACCCAAGAAAACGGTATAGAACTTCATTTCACATCACCGAATGCACACACAGGCAACAGTGAAATAGAAAGATTCCATGGAACTTTAAACGAACACCTCCGACTTTTAAAAATAAGGTTCCCAAATAAACCAGAAAGATCGCTGATTCCCCAAGCAGTACTTTGCTACAATAGGAGTATACACTCAATTACAAAAGAAACTCCTTTAACATTACATACCGAAAATTTATCACAAGCACAATTAACAGAAATCAGAAATAGGATGATAAGAGCGCAAAAATATAGTAACAGAAATTATTGACAAAATCTATGAACTAACACCACATAATAGGAAAAGACGAGGATTAATCAACCTACATGGCAAACTTTTAAGATGGATAGGAGGAACGATGGACGACGACGACAGACAGGAAATACCAAGACAAATTCAAGACTATAAGTACAAATTTTGACATACTAACAGATGCAACAAATAATCAAACTAAAATCAATACTCAATTCGAAAAAGAAATTAATGCAGTTATAAATAAAGTAAACGAACAGAATAAAAAAATTACATATAATTTAAATGAAAATATACTAGAAAAAAACGAAATGAAAAGAATGTTAGATCAAATACTAATAAAAGAAGCATTCACAGACAATTTGAATTATATTCTTAAAAAATTAGAGAAAATTGAAGATATCATATTAAACTGCAAATTAGGATCATTAACGAAAAATATATTAACCTCAACATACACACAAATAAAATAGATATAAAACATATGAAAAATATCAAAATAGCAGTAGGACAATATAAACAAAGTATTTACATGTTTATCCAAATTCCTAATTTTTCAAGCAAAAAATATTATAAAATAGAAATAATACCCATACCCAATAAGGATGAATTAGAACTAGAAACTGTAATAAAATCAATTATAAGTAACAACGAAGAATTATACGAAGATACTGGAAATTTTGAAATTCAGAAACTAAAGAAAATTAAGAATCATTGTATTAGAAATCTTATCCAAACTCATGTTCAAATTTGTCAAATGAGACGTAACATACTAGAAGAAATAGAACTTATTAATAAGGATATTATTGTAACAAGAAACTTACAAGAGACTACTATAAGACATAATTGTAATAACCATAAATTTACTATTAAAGGAAATAATGTAATCAAATATAAAAACTGTACGATAGAAATTAAGAACAAAACTTATTCTAATGAATATAAACAATATCAAGAAAGCCTTATATAACCAAATATCATCAAGAGAATAAAATATGAACAAACAGAGAACATCAGCATCAAAGATCTGCGCAATTTACATATCGACAATAACAAAGAAATAAAAATGCTCAAGTTCAATCAACACAAAGGAGACTGGATATCATACCTCACTGACGGAATAGTACTTATTTTAATCATAATAACAGCAATATACCTCTACCATTGCCCTCTGGATAAAAGCCGCGCAACTGAATTTTCGAAGAGCGAAAATGCCTCGATTTCCCCTCGATGAGTGACGATTTTGTATGGAGATCGAGCCATGACGTCACCAATCGAGGTAAAATCGAGGCATTTCTCATGACGAACTCTAATATGTGCGCGGCCAGAGTTTAAGTTGGCGCTGCCTCTACTCAAGATTCTCATCGTCAATTCTAATTAATCGTCAGGAGCCGATTTCTAAGGAGGGGCGAGTCATATATACAGCATGCCCTAAAATTCGTCAAGCTGACGCATTTGAAAACAAAGATATATTCTTGTTTGCAAATGATAACATAAATAAGCTGAACAACTAGCTCATAAATCAATAGTTGCAAGGGTCAAAAATCAATGATCATCATGAATCATGATGTTATCTCAAAACTAGATATGTATAAATAAGCTGCATTGCTCACTGTGTCTCAGTTCCTTTTGTACAACCATTTAAACAAGTACGCATAATTTTACAAGTATTAAAGAGATTAACATTAAACATTAATTGTGTTTTTATTTTTATTTGAAATTTTCTTCACCTCCATAATTGACTACTATAAGTACTCAAATTATGTTGAGGTTATTTGAGTGTATGTTTTTTAAAGCTTCGACGTATTTCTTAATATTGATGAGATATTTGATCGCTTTTCACTTCCACAGACTTTTTATATAATCGCCTACAAACCCATTTCACAATTTTTCGATATTCAAGTTCCAAGGTTTGCATATGTTTTCACAATTTTTGCCATCCATTAGCTCTGATCAGATATGAAATTCGTTATTTCTATTTTAACTACCTATGTATTTTTATTTTTAAAATAAAATCAATTTTCCAAGAAGAGTCATAATCTCGAAGCAATTGATGATATACTCCGATTTTGATCGCTCCCGAACTTCGACCTGAAAAATAATTAAGTTTCACCCAGACTATTGGCAAATTTTTAAATCGATAACATTACTTTATTGTCAAAATAATAAAGTAAAATATATTTGATATCAGTGGCAGAACCAGGATCTTACTGTTGGGGTGTCAGAATTTTTTTTAATTTGTCTATTTCATTTGATAAAGTTCTGTCTGAATTTAGCTACATAGCTGCCCTTAGCAAAAAAAGGGTCACCTGAAGAAGGGGTCATATTGTTTTCATCTAATTATGGGTTATTCCATCAAGAATCGCCAAAGTTGTGACCTTACCATTTCGGATTCTTTTCAAAATTTTGTACTTGAAGAATAAGTGAAAAAAATAATTGAAATTCAAGGTTTGGTTTCTCATTTTTTAACTAACAAAAACAATAACAATCTTTAAATAAGCCCGACTTTATTATTCAAGGATAAAAATTACCAGAGATATGAACTTTCAAAGAGGATTCGGACATCATTTTTGAGAAATTTTTAACATACTATAACTAACAAAAAAAATGAGATAGAAGCCAAAAAATTGAAATCAAATTTTTTTCACGAATTCATCGAGTACACAAAATTTCAAAAGAATCGGCTATGATAAGGTCACACTTTTGGTGATTCTTGATTAAATTACCCTTTTCTATAAAATAATTGAGAATCACTATAATGCTCTTTAATTTTTTTGACCATTGACATTCCAATTTGATTTTTTGGTGAAAAACAGTATAACCTTCAAAATATAAAAAAAAACGTATTTGGAAATATTCAAGGATAAATGAAAAAATCGTTATCATTGAAAAAAATTTTAGTTCTTAAAGTACAAAAACGTTAGAAAAAAGTAACGAAAAATCTTGTAAAATATAGGCTTGGTCGTTCGAAATACACTGCGGTCTGCTATGTTGTGCCAGATTCTTCTTCAGTACGCACGCGGTCTTGGTCAATACCGAAAAAGGGCTAATTATCTAATTCTAAAGCTAGATTTGATATTCATTTTAGTATCATTACTAAGAACTAAAGTCGAGGCATGAAAGATGTGTACAATAATGGTAATGGTAAAATAGTTGCAACAAAGTTTGGTATATAAAATATTTGATTTTTCTCAACTTTAAGTGATGGTCAAACCCAGGGGGGGGCAAGTGCCCCTTCTTGCCCCTACCTGTGGGCGCCCATGACCATCGATCAAGAGTGGACACAGTTGAGAGATGGAATCAAAACGACAGCAGAAGAGATCATTGGATTAAAATCCCAGCAGAAACATAATGACTGGTTCGATAATGAGTGTAGTGACGCAATAACGAAAAAGTATGAAGCGAACAAGGCGTACATTGAAAGACCGACGAGAGCCCAGAAGGAAGGATACGACGAGCTTAGGCGATTATCAAACAAAATCTGCAGACGAAAGAAACGAAAATACAACAATGACATAATTATAAGCCTAAATACGGACATGAAGTCACATAATCTACGATCCGCATATACTGCCGTCAAACAAATAAGACAAGGCTATAAGCCACGAACAAACCTCTGTAAAGACAAGGGAGGAAATATCCTTAGTGACGCAGAACAAATTAAACAAAGATGGGTTGAATACTTTAAAAAGCTGCTGAACCCTAACAGAGTGACGACCACCGACCCAATTATAACATCATTTACACCATCGGATGAGCAGACATCAACTACGGTACCCACTGTGGGAGAAGTGAAAGCAGCCCTGCGCGACCAAAAAATACATAAATTTCCCGGAGTTGATGCAATACCAGTAGAGCTCCTACGGGGAAGCGGTTCATACCTCGCCAATTTCCTACATAAGATCGTGACAAAAATTTGGATTGAAGAAAAAATACCCGACGACTGGCGCCAGTTCCAATCTACAAGAAGGGAGATAAACTGCGTTGTGAAAATTACAGAGGCATATCATTGTTGTGTACGTCCTACAAAATACTGACGAAAGTAATTCATAATCGATTAAAGCCTTATACAGAAAGTATTATTGGCGAATACCAAGGTGATTTCAGAACCGGACGATCTACTATTGACCAGATATTCTCAGTCAAACGAGTGCTAGAAAAAGGCTGGTAGTATAACATTGACGTGCACCAGATCTTCGTGGACTTCAAACAGACATACGATAGTAGGGGAAGGTGGGGTAAAGTGAGCCCCCTAAGGTTTGTACCGAGATTCTGGGAAATGGGTAATAGTTATTAAATCCTTTTCATGCAAAATCGATAGCTTAGGATGTTAGCTTGATCATTAAATTATTGATGGTGATAAAAAATGTATCCTCTTCTTTCTATACATTCTTCAAAGTGCCCACTTTGCCCCACTATTGTGGTAAAGTGAGCCCTTCCAAGGGGTCTAGTATAATTTCATCCAAAACTGGAATATGGCAATGGATCAATCAAGACAAACAATAGGATTTTAATAAATTGAAATGAAATTAAGTGTGTTGAGAGTGTCATCTGCTTTGAGGAGTAGCCCTGAGAACACCAAAAAAATGTGATGGCCTTCTTTAGGTCAATTTTTTCAGAAACAGAAGCTATTGCATTTTTCATCGCAACTTGAGTCCACTGTTGTTGCGTTTGCATTTGTTGTATGTTCTAGCCATGTTAAAATTGTTTTTTTTTAATTATCAAATAAAATTATATTGGTATGGGGTGAAATTCGCCCGGGGCTCACTTTACCCCGAATGAACACAAAATAGTAAGCATCTGCTAAAATTGATATACTTTTTAAATAATCATCAAATCTTACTTTGCAAGTTCACAATCCGTACCCCGATCTCAAGGATACTGTTCCAAACAACTCTCAGTCGCGAACATGTTTTTTTATTCAAATTATTAAACACTGATATTTACATCAAATAGTGCCAAAAACATAATTTGAGAAAATTCGAGGAACTGTAATTAAAGTCGATTTCTTGTATAGTGTATTGTGGTCAATGCTTGAAGCTTTATCGTATAATTTATTTTGCTAAGAGATTGCGCTATTGCGAACTAGAAATTTTAAGGGGGCCCACTTTACCTTGCTAGCTCACTTTGCCCCACCTTCCCCTATAGATCGTAATGTACTATATAAAATAATGTTCGACTATGGAATCCAATCAAAACTCGTCCGATTAACAAAAAAATCTGCCAACAGTCTGGGCGCAACTTTATAATTTTTCCGGCAAAAGTTCGGAACGTGTTTAATTCGGGGATGCGGTGTATGTTACTATGTGACTGAAAACCTAACAAAAAGTTCGGGAAACGGTTAGAATAGAGTGTAATATATGAACTATATAATTGGGTCATATTCCAGGATGCGGTCTTGAGGTTGGAAAAGAAAAAAACTTAAAAATAGGTGATTATTAAACAAGCCCGTGGAAGTGAAAAGATATTCCATATCTGATCAGACCTGAGAGATATGGTGGAATTTATGAAAAAGTATACAACCACTTTACACCCCTTAGGGGTCGAATTTAAAAAAATCTTGAAAACACATTCTAGGTATTCATATGAAGAATCCGTAGAATAAAAATGAATTCAATATTTCGAAAGACTTAGTAGATATGACGAAAATCGTAAAAATATATGCATTTTATATATACTGAAATTTATTTTTTTTTTATCGGAATTACTTTTCTAGTTGATTTACATAGATGTACCGAGTTTCAACTTTCTGGCATAAGCCGTTCAAAAGTTAGGAAAAACACCACCCACCCTCGCACCATGCTACCCCTAAAAAAAATTTTATTTTTCCACTATGCCACTAATATAGTTCTATCTAAATACGAAGTTTAAGGTTTACATCATTACAAGTTCTTAAGATATAAGCATCGGAACTTTTTCCTTCTCACCCTTCCCCACCCTCACCCTCTACACCCTACCTTTAAATTTATTTTTCCCTACTAGGGTTCTATTAGGCCTAGTTCTAGTTCAAATTTGAACCATCTATCTTACACTGTTATTGAGATATGAAAAGTGATATTTTTGAAAAATTCTTATCCCCCCCCCACTTCTATGCTCCCTCGCCCCCTTGAAAGATTTTACTTTGAGCAATCTTTATTTATCAAGCTTTATATCCAAACCGAATTTTGTTTTTCTGGTGCAATTGGTTTGTGAGATATCGTAATCTTTACTATTTCAACCCTCACCCCCGCACACCACCACTCCCACCAAAAAATTTTGTTTCAATCTACTCTCCTAGTATAACTACAGATATTTGTTAAGTTTGAATTGCTTGCCGTTAACGGTTTAAGAGATTTGGATTTTAGAATGTGTCGACATCGGCATTTTTGCGTTTCGGACGCATTATTTCCCCCTCCACTCCCACACGACCTTCACACATATCAGCAATTTTTTTGCAAATGGGTCCACTATCAAAGCTCTATAGAAATTTCAAGTTGCAGCCTCCTACCATAAGTGGTTGCTGAGATCTAGAAACCAAAATTTTTCGTCTAAAACGCTTCCCCCACCTTCCCCCTCGCACCATCACCCCTGAAAAAATTCTCACTTCAAGAAGTTTACCATATCTATTCCGAAAAAAATCAATTTAATAGCTCATAGGGTTTGGGAACTATAATTCCTCAAACGAGTTTGCGTACAGCGTACGGAGCACAGACGGACTTAAAATTTTTATTGCTTTTTTGGCGTTTATTAGTCATAAAACGTATAAAAAAAAATTTTCATTAACAATACTTTATTATTAAAATAATAAAGTAAATGACCATGACTGACACTGAATCCCAAGTAAATATTTAAAACGAGCTTACCCAGAGCTTCCGAACAGAATCCGGCCTGAAGCAGGGAGATGGACTCGCTCCCATGCTCTTCAACCTCGCCCTGGAATATGTCATTAGAATGATACCCGTTAATACCAGAAGTACCCTACTAATCAAGTCCACTCAACTAGTGGCGCAGATGCCGTAAGCCTCATGGCTAGATCTGTTCCAGACGCAAAGGAAGTCTTCCACTGTCTAGACTCAGCAGCAAAAGATGTCGGGTAAAGGGTCAATGAGAGTAAGACCCACTTCACGACCCAAACAAGAAGAAACGCGCCAACTAGACAAAATATGACCGTGCGGGGCTACAACCTGGAGAATGTGGATCATTCCTCATACTTGGGATCACACCTTGTAAGAGACGGCTGAGCAAACTTCGCATATACAAAACCATATTAAGACCTGTGCTACTTACTATATGCAAGTGAAACGTGGACTCTCACCCAAGCGTCTGAAAAATCAATAGACGCTTTTAAACAACGAATTCTTCGAAGAATTTTAGGACCAGTAAGAGAAGGCACTGAATGGCGTATTCGGTACAGCAACGAGTTGTATAACATCTCGACCCAGTCGCATCGACTATTATAAAATTCCGTAAACTACAATGGGCAGGTCATGTGGAGCGAATGGATGACGGAAGAGTTCCCAAGCGCACAATGAAAGGAAGAGCAAGCGACCGGTGGGAAAACCACGAAAAAGATACGAGGACTCAGTTGCCGCAGATTGCAAATGGCCTCTTAGATGCACAAATTGGAGGACGTGGGCGCTGACCCGAGATGACTTGAGACAATGTATCATGCAGGCGCTGGTCCGATTTGGGCTTACATGATGATAGAAATATTAAATGACATCGTAAGCAACATCAAAAATCTGCCAACAATCTGGGCTCAAGTTTATTATTTTTCCGGCAGAAGTTCAGAACGCGTTCAATTCGGGGATGCGGTGTATGTTACTATGTGACTGAAAACCTAACAAAAAGTTCGGGAAGCGGTTAGAAAAGGGTGTAAAATATGAATTAAATAATTGGGTCATATTCCGGGATGCGGTCTAGAGGTTGAAAAAAACAAAACTTAAAAATAGGTGATTATTAAACAAGCCTGGGGAAGTGAAAAGATATTCGATATCAGACCTGAGAAACATGGTGGAATTCATGAAAAAGTATACAACCAGCTTAAGAGGGTTCTTAGGGGTCGAATTTCAAAAAATCTTGAAAAAACATTCTAGGTATTCATATGAAGAATCCGTAAAAAAAATGAATTCAATATTGGGAAAGACTTCGTAGATATGACGAAAATCGTGAAAATATATGCATTTTATATTAACTGATATTTTTTTCTGCCCCCCCCCCCTTCTGAACGCCAATGAATATTCAAATTTTTTTTTATCAGAATTACTTTTCTAGTTAATTTACAAATACGTACCGAGTTTCAACTTAGTAGCATAAGCCGTTCTGAAGTTAGGAAAAACACCCCCCACCACCGTACCAAACTACCCCAAAAAAAATTTTTATTTTTCCACCATGCCAGTACTATAGCTCTATCTAAATACCAAGTTTCAGCTTACTATCATTATAGATTCTTAAGATATAAGAATCGGAACTTTTTCTTTCTCCCTCTTCCCCACCCTCACCCTCTACACCCACACCCCCAAACTTTTTTTCCCTACTAGGGTTCTATTAGGCCTACTTCTGGTAAGAATTTGAAGCATCCATCTTACACTGTTATTGAGATATGAAACGTGTTATTATTGAAAAATTCTTATCCTCTCCACTTTCGTACTCCCCCGCCCCCTTCAAAGATTTTACTTTGAGCAATCTTTATTTATCAAGCTTTATATCCAAACCGAATTTTGTTTTTCTGGTACCACTGGTTTGGGAGATATCGTAATGTTAAGTATTTCAACCCCCACCCCCGAAAACCACTACCCCTACCCAAAAATTTTGTTTCAATCTTCTTTCCTAGTATAACTACAGATATTTGTTAAGTTTTAATTGCTTGCTATTAAATGAATGTGTCGATATCGATTTTTTTGCGTTTCGCACGCATTGCTTTCCCCTCTACTCCCATACCCCTTCCCCCATATCACAAATTTTTTTGCAAATGGTTTCATTATCAAAGCTTTATAGAAGTTCCAAGTTTCAGCCTCCTAACATAAGCGGTTGCTGAGATCTAGAAACCAAAATTTTTCGTCTAAAACGCTTCCCCCACTTTCCCCCTCACACCCCCACCCCTGAAAATAATGTCAAGGGGTCTACCCAGTCTATTCCTAGAAAAATTTTTAATTTAATAGTTCCACTGGCTTGAGAGCTACGAGCCTTCAAAGGATTTTGGCGGTCGACGTACGGCGTACGGCGGACAGACGGAGTGAAAATTTTTATTGCTTTTTTCGTGTCTACTAGTCATGAAATGTACACAAAAAAATTTTGAGGGCAGCAAATTTTTTTTTTTTGGAAATCAATAACAATATTGTATTATAAATAATAAAGTAATATGTATTTCTCTTTCAAAGATTCTTCAACTCCTTGTACTTATCAGTCATTTAAATTCTTACCTTAAAAAAGTAGAACTGCTTGTCCTCGTCGGTCATTTCATCTACGTTGACCTCAAGACCCAATTTATGTAAGTCATGTTGAATATCGCTGCAAAGAAAAGGTATTTAGAAAGCACTTGGAGAAGCTGCCGTGTTTATTCATTGTTAATTTAAAAATATGAAATATTCAGTCAACTAACTGCTCTTCAGGTAACAGATGCTCATCAACACTTCGTTTTGAATGAGAAACTTCACTTCTTGGGTGGTGAGGACCCCGCTTCAGAACTACTGCCGACGGATATAGGGCAATTAGAACTATGAGAATGTGCTGAACAGAGGCCATAATTTCGTGCCAGGGAGTTAATTGGTTTACTTCACTTTTTTCAATTTAACTGTTTACATTGTCTAGTTTAATTTTGTATATTTTGGAAAACCAAGACTGCAAATGCCGAAACTACCGACTTTCAAAGTTTTTATTTACTGTCAAATAAAATCGATAACACCAC
This sequence comes from Beris chalybata, assembly GCA_949128065.1. Taxonomy (NCBI): domain Eukaryota; kingdom Metazoa; phylum Arthropoda; class Insecta; order Diptera; family Stratiomyidae; genus Beris; species Beris chalybata. The sequence goes on from OX421894.1 coordinate 43,993,437, forward strand.
ACTGCGCAAGGATAAACATAGCAATAAATGGCTGCAGGCTATTCCACACGCAACATGTTGTGCAGCACGAGAATATTGAGAGAGTTTTGACGCCACACTGATCCCCATAAATATTTAAAAAGAAGTTTCCCAGCAAACAAAAAGGTTCGGAATGATATTAAAAAGATATCTGTAGAAGATATCATCTATCGTGTGAGATATCTTTGTCTGATCGATTGCGATACGATAAAGTGCAAAATGTCCATTCGGTGCGATATCTTTCTAGAGATAAAAATGGGTGAAGGGGAAATTTTCGATTATGTACATCCGGCAAAGTAGTTTTCATATAATATTTATTTTTCGGAACCTAAAATACATAGGTTTCTCTTTAAAATATCGCAAAGATGACAATTTTAGAATAACTCGACTAAGCATCAATAATTATCTCCATCCAGATATCGCTATGATACCTTTCAATAATCTTGTTAAAGACTTTCGTTATAATCTCCTATTAGAGATAGAAGGCGATAACCGACGATATCATTACGATATTGTCTTGAAGATTATCGTCAAAAATGTTTGCTGGGTTACTTCTTAAATTATTAATTATATAAAAATATTATTATTATTATAAGCCAATATGAACGAGGGGCAATTTCAGTAAAAGATTTAAAATGAGATTGTTTTTCTACATGATGTTTATAAAGCAGCATGAATTTGAATTCTATCTATCTATCTATAAATTAAAAATGTTTTTGAAATGATGCTAAAACTTAGAACTTATTTAGAATAATTAGAGTGATTTTTTTTTCGCAAACCGCTACCATACAAATAGAGACCCCCGATAAAAAAAAATTTTGATAGGGGTTGCAAAGTACGGGGTAGAGAAGAAGTTTCTTATATCTCCAGAAACGGTTTATGATAGAATATTAGAATGCCACCCATGGGCGCCCACAGGGGGGGGGGCAAGAAGGGACACTTGCCCCCCCCCCCTGGATTTGACCATCACTAAAAGTTGAGAAAAATCATACTTTATATGCCAAACTATCTTGCATCTACTTTTACCATTCGTTCACTGTACAATTATTGTACACATCTTTCATGCCACGACTTTAGTTCTCAGTAATGACACTAAAATGAATATCAAATCAAGCTATAGACTTAGATAATTAGCCCTTTTTCGGAATTGACCAAGGTAACGTACTGAAGAAGAATCAGATCAGGCACCACAACACAGCAGACTGCAGTTTATTTCCAAATCGAACGTAACGTTTTTGTACTTTAAGAACTAATGAAAAAAAGAATTGAAATTCAATTTTTTGTTTCTATCTAATTTTTTTGTTTTTGCGAAAATGATATCCGAGTTCTCTTTGAAAATTCATATCTCTGGTAATTTCTATCCTGGAATAATAAAATAGGTGAGGTTGTCGCAAAAATATCCTTGCCATTTTTTTTTCAACGATAACGATTTTGTCATTTATCCTTAAATACCAATACGTTTTTTTTAATTTTTTTATATTTAATGGGTTATACTGTTTTTCAAAACATCAAAAAATTAACTTGGAATCTTAATGGTTAAAAAAATCGAAGAGAATTCTCAATTAATTTTATAGAGAAAAGGTAATTTAATCAAGAATCGTCAAAAGTGTGACCTTATCATCGCCGATTCTTTTAAAATTTTGTGTACTCGAAGAATTAGTGAAAAAAAATATGATTTCAATTTTTTGTTTGTATCTCATTATTTTTTGTTAGTTACAGTATGTTAAAAATTTCCCCAAAACGATATCCGAATCCTCTTTGAAAATTCATATCTCTGGTAATTTTTATCCTTGAATAATAAAGTAGGGCTTATTTTAAAGATTGTTATTGTTTTTGTTAGTTCAAAAATGAGATAGAAACAAATCCTTGAATTTCAATTATTTTACTTTATTATTTTAATAATAAAGTATTGTTATCGATTTTTTTTTAAAAAAAATATGCTACCCTGAAATTTCACGTTTTATTACTAATAAACACCAAAAAAGCAATAAGAAATTTCAGTCCGTCTGTGCGCCGTACGCCGTCTGCCGTACGCCGTACGCAAACTTATTTGAGGAATTATAGTTCCCAAACCCTATGAGCTATTAAATTGATTTTTTTTTATGAACAGACATGGTAGACCTCTTGAAGTTAGAATTTTTTGAGTGGTGAGGGTGTGAGGGGGGGAGGTGGGGGAAGCGTTTTAGACAAAAAATTTTGGTTTCTAGATCTCAGCAACCGCTTATGGTAGGAGGCTGAAACTTGGAATTTCTATAAAGCTTTAATAGTGGACCCATTTGCAAAAAAAATGATGATATGGGTGAAGGGGTGTGGGAGTGGACGGAAAATAATGCGTTCGAAACGCAAAAACGTGGAGATCGACACTTTCTTAAATCCATATCTCCTAAAACGTTAACGGCAAGCAATTAAAACTTAACAAATATCTGTAGTTATACTAGGAGAGTGGATTGAAATAAAAATTTTGGGTGGGGGTAGACGCGAGGGAGGATGAAAAACTTTAGATTACGATATCTCACAAACCAATTGCACCAGAAAAACAAAATTTGGTTTGGGTATAAAGCTTAATAAAAAAAGATCAACCAAAGTAAAATTTTTGAAGGGTGGGGGAAGAAAGCACGGAAGTGGAGGGGATAATAATTTTTCAAAACTAACACGTTTCATATCTCAATAACCGTGTAAGATAGATGCTTCAAATTTTTACCAGAAGTAGACCTAATAAAATCCTTGTAGGCAAACAAAATTTGGAGGTGGGGGTGTAGAGGGTGAGGGTGGGGAAGGGTGAGAATTAGAAAGTTCCGATGCTTATATCTTAAGAATCTATAATGATAGGAAGCTGAAACTTGGTATTTAGATAGAGCTATAGTAGTAGCATGGTGAAAAAATAAAAAAAATTTTTAGGGGTAGTAAGGTGTGGGGGTTGTTCTTCTTAACTTTTGAACGGCTTATGCTAGAAAATTGAAACTCGGTCCGTATATATAATTCAACTGGAAAAGTAATTCTGATAAAAAAAAATTGGAATATTCATTGGTGTTCGGAGGGGGGGGGGGGCAAAAAAAATTATCGGTATAAATAAAATGCCTATATTTTCTCAATTTTCGTCATATTTACTAGGTCTTTCCAAATATTGAATTCAATTTTATTCTACGGATTCTCCATATGAATACCTAGAATGTTTTTTCAAGATTTTTTGAAATTCGACCCCTAAGGGGTGTAAGGTGGTTGTATACTTTTTCATAAATTCTACCATATCTCTCAGGTCTGATCAGATATCGAATATCTTTTCACTTCCACGGGCTTGTTTAATATTCACCTATTTTTAAGTTTTTTCTTTTCCATCCTCTAATATGACCCAATCCCGGAATATGACCCAATTAAATAATTCAAGTTTTACACCATATTCTAACTGCTTTCCGAACTTTTTGTTAGGTTTTCAGTCACATAGTAACATACACCGCATCCCCGAATTAAACACGTTCCGAACTTCTGCTGGAAAAATAATAAAGTTGCGCCCAGACTGTTGGCAGATTTTTTCACTTGTTCTTCAATTACAAAATTTTTCAAAAGAATCAGAAATGATAAGGCCACAACTTTGACGATTCTTGATGGAATGACCCATAATAAGGTGAAAACAATATGATCCCTTCTTTGGCTAAATTCACACAGAACTTTATCAAACAAAATAGCCAAATTAAAAAAAAATCTGACACCCCTAACAGTAAGGTCTAGCTCTGCCACTGTTTTCAAGTACAGTAATCCCTCGAGCTACGTCTCCCTCGTTATACGTTTTTTCGACTTACCTCGTTCATTACTTTGAGACCAAACCTTGAAATTACGTCGTCCGTCGCTCGATTTACGTCGCCGTTTTCATGGAACAGATGTTTGTTCATATGAAAACTTTTCCCCTGGTAAAAGGGATTCCCAAAATTTGTGAGCGCGATTTTCGTAGGACAGTTTTCGCGTTTGGCGTTCATAAATTATAGACCGAGGTTGTGTTGATGTGTTTTTGATTCAAACGAAGTCAACACTTCTGTCAACGATTACAAGCAGTTACTCGAAGAAAAAAGAAAACAAACTTTGTCCCAAACACGAATTTCGACCTTCTTCACCAGTAAACCAGTCAACCCACAAACAGTAGAAATAGAAGCTATTTCTTCTAAAGATAATAACAATTAATGTGTTGCTTTATGTCAAATAAGTATTTGTATTTAAAGAAAGCCGTCTATTTTCTTCTTTGTAAGTTTTATAAATACGTATTCTGGTTGCTACATGTTGTTATAATACTATTTGTAATTTGACGTGTAGTCGTGTACAGGCACTTGATAAAGGCTGTTGTGAACGGAGGCCTTGGAGTGATTATTTTGACTTGAAAAAGTCAAAATAATCGAAGGGAAGGTTGAGGATCGGGAAGGAGGGGTCCAATTCCGCCTACGTCCGAATTGGTGGCTGAAACGTAAACTGGAGCGACGTGCTTGCTGGCTTCCGGGCTAGCTGCGGCTGTGGGGGGGTACGTTGTTCACGTTTCAGGCCATAAAACCCTTGGCCTGTACAACAAAAATTTCACGCCGACTTACCCGGGTGATAAAATTGGGATAAGATTCCCAATCGGTCATGAGAGACCGAGAAAATTCCTAACAACTCGACAGGCGCGGTTGTTGTGCGCCGTCTAGCCCACCCTACCTTAGCCATATCTGTCCTGAAGGAAAATGTTTAAAATATGGCCCCTAGAGAGAGGTATGAGTGGGGCGGAAGGCCTTCAACCGAGAAGATCCATCGTTCCGGCTCTCTACTTAGCCATGTTTAAAAAAAATTTAAGCAAAAGAAACTAAAAAAAAAATAACAAAACAAATCATACAGAAAAAAAAACAAGAATTTGCAAGATAGAGAAATAATATAAACAAAAATTACCTTATTATCTGCTTAGTTCATTTTCAACTTTTCTTTTTTTATACAACTTTCTAATTTTGAGCAATTTCAGTCCGTGTCAGTTTCTGTCTCGTTAAAGTCATGCATGGTTTATATTTTTATTTTTAATTTATTGTAATTGTATTTATGTATGTTTTTGGTTATTTTATTGATTTTGTTTCATATTTATTCGTAATATTGCTCTTCTTTTATTTATAATTTATTCCGCGTAAGTTTCAGATTTTTGGTGCTTTTTCATTTTTTCATCCATTATAATTCTTCCTTGTGGCCGAAGACTTATTGGAGCCACTGGTACACAATGACTGTGCGCAATCTTCCGCTTCTTCGAGGCAGGGAATGCGTCACCTTTTCGCGCTTGTGACAAACCCGATATCGCAAATTTTCGTTCGATATTTTATGGACACTAATAATATGTACTAGCAAAATGACACTCGCGTTTCGGTGTCGAGCAGCAGACCCCCGTGGACGGAATTTTTCCGATTGCACTTAGATTCATACAATTCACTAAAACTTCATTTTCAAAAAAAAACTATTCAACTCTCGCCAAAAAAAACGTATCACTCCAAAACTAGCCCTTCATTTTTCAATTTTTTTTATTCCGTGCACACAACAACGAATTCACTTATATTTCTCTAGTTTCCTATTTCTATCTTAAAAGTTAAACCTCTTTTTTTTTTCGAAAAATCTAGCCCTCCATCTCCTTCGAGCTGTCACTCTCCTCCTCCCAAAAAAAACCACCATCCAACTTGTGTTTTGTGTGGATCTAATGTGAGTCCACAATAATACCAACCTAAAAATTTGGCGATCCACACAAAATCACTTCGTTCAGCCAAATCCCCACAGATGACACTAACAAGGCTGCAAGTAACAGCCGACATACATACGCAATTGTATACGAAAATAAATCTCATGTAGACGAAAATCCACGACTTTAAAAAAATTAATTATGTACAAACTTAAAAAATAAATACATTCATATTCAAAAAATAAAAGTTTATACATTTATCACCTGAGGTTGCTTCTACCATCGAGTTACGTCGTTTTCGACTTACGTCCCAAATTCTCGGAACCTAACTCCGACGTAACTCGAGGGATTACTGTATATTTTACGTTATTATTTTAACAATAAAGTAATGTTATCGATTTAAAAATCTGCCAATAGTCTGGGCGAAACTTTATTATTTTATTATTAAAGTTCGAGAGCGATCAAAATCGGAGTATATCATCAGTTGTTTCGAGATTATGACTTTTCTTGGAAAATTAATTTTATTCTTAAAATAAAAGTAGTTAAAATAGAAACAACCAATTTCATATCTCATCAGAAAGGATGGCAGAAATTGTGAAACCCTAGGAAGTTGAATATGGAAAAATTGTGAAAGTTTGTAGACGATTATATAAAAAGTCTGTGGAAATGAAAAGTGATCAAATATCTCATCAATCCTAAGAAGTCGAAGTCAAAGCTTTAAAAAGTATACATGAAATTGACTTTTTGGCGCTTATATGGTATAGGAAACCATAGGAATTAAATAGGAATTCGATATATCATCAGATTTAAGCAATCTGTAAGAATCTGTGAAAATATATGCAACCTACTTACACCCACTTAGGGGTGGAATATCCAAAAATCCTCAAAATAGTTAATAGATATATATAAAGACAGCACGAGAAAGTAAAAACCAATCCAATTTCTTACCACTTCTAAAAGCAGTTATGGAATTCGTGAAAACGTGTTCAACCCTTTTATACCCTCTTAGGGTTAAAAAAAGCAAAAGCTTAAAAACTAGGATAGTTTTAAGCGATTATTACACAACCCCATGAAAGTGGAGATATAGTCGATATTATATCAGGGCTGGGGGATATGGCAGAAATCATGAAAAAATAATTTAAGAAAATCATGAAAACACTTTCTAACGAAAATCCTGGAAATATGTGCATTTCATTTTCCCTGATAATATTTTTCGACCTCCTTCCAAACACTAATGGATATATAAGATTTTTTTTATCTACTTTTCTGGTTGATTTACATAAACATACATACCGAGTTTCAACTTTGTAGCAGAAGGCGTTCTATATAGTTAGGTGGGGGTGTGAGGGGGAAGGTGGGGGAAGCGTTTTAGACGAAAAATTTTGGTTTCTAGATCTCAGCAACGGCTTATGTTAGGAGACTGAAACTTGGAATTTCTATAGAGCTTCGATAGTGGCCACATTTCCAAAAAAAATTATGATATGGGTGAAGGAGTGTGGGAGTGGAGGGGTAAACAATGCGTCCGAAACACTAAAAAGTCGAGATCGACACATTCTAAAATCCATATCTCCTAAACCGTTAATGGCAAGCAATAAAAACTTAACAAATATCTGTAGTTATACTAGGAGAGTAGATTGAAAATTTTTGGGTACGGGTAGTGGCGTACGGAAGTGGGGGGTGAAAAACTTTAGATTTCGATATCTCACAAACCAATAGCACCAGAAAAATAAAATTCGGTTTGAGTATGAAGCTTGATAAATAAAGATTGCTTAAAGTAAAATCTTTGAAGGAGCCGGGGGAGCTCGGAAGTGGAGGGGATAAGAATTTTTCAATAATAACAGGTTTCATATCTCAATAACAGTGTAAGGTGGCTGCTTCAAATTCTTACCAGAAGTAGGCCTAATAGAACCCTAGTAGGGCGAAAAAATTTGAGGGTGTGGGTGTATAGGGTGAGGGTGGGGTAGGGTGAGAAGGAAAAAGTTCCGATGCTTATATCTTGAGAACCTATAATGATAGAGTGCTGAAACTTAGTATTTAGATAGAGCTATAGTAGTGGCATGGTAGAACAATAAAAAATTTTTTAGGGGTAGTATGGTACGGGGGTTGGGGTTGTTTTTCCTAACTTTAGAACGGCTTATGCTGGGAAGTTGAAACTCGGTACGTATATGTAAATTCACTAGAAAAGTAATTCTGATAAAAAAATTGTATATTCAATGTCGTTCAGAAAGGGGGGGGGGACCAAAAAAAGTATCAGTATATATAAAATGCATATATTTTCACAATTTTCGTCATATCTACTAGGTCTTTCGAAATATTGAATTCATTTTTATTCTACGGATTCTTCATATGAATACCTAGAATGTTTTTTCAAGATTTTTTGAAATTCGACCCCGAAGAGGGTGTAAAGTGGTTGTATACTTATTCATAAATTCCACTATATCTCTCAGGTCTGATCAGATATCGAATATCTTTTCACTTCCCCTGGCTTGTTTAATAATCACCTATATTTATGTTTTGTATTTTTTAACCTCTAGACCTGGAATCATTCCGGAATATGACCCAATTATATAATTCATATGTTACACCCTATTCTAACAGCTTCCCAAACTTTTTGTTAGGTTTTCAGTCACATGGTAACATACCCGAATTGAACGCGTTCTGAACTTCTGCCGGAAAAATAATAAAGTTGCGTCCAGACTGTTAGCAGATTTTTTTAAGGAGGTGATGAAGCATGGTAGTGGAAGAGATAAATTTTTCTTGCAAATACAGAAACTACTAGAAATATCAGCAATCTATGAAAATATATCCAGATTGTCGAAATATTGCCGCCATTAATCGCTCCACTAATTTTGGCAATTGTCGTCGGACAATTAATTATTTGAAAAATTGCTCATGTAGGGGAAGGTGCTGTACCTCGGTCCAAATTTTACATTAACCCCTAAATCTATTAAACCAATAACAAATGTAAATTAGGAAATAGTACATATGAAAGCTTATTTGTTTAACCACAAATTTCATTATTCAACTTTAGGTTGTACCTCGGTCCGCTGCTATTTGTACCTTGAACCCTATAAAAAATAATTCAATTTTAAAGTCGAAATCCTGAGTAATATTATAACATTCTTTTATTTAATTTAATATATGTTTTTCTTTGAAAAAAAAAAATCTAGAAAGGTCATAAATTAAAAAAACAAGAAAAAATCATAATAAGAATAAGCAACTTTAGAAAGTCTAGCTGAAATAAACAGTAGTGTAAAAGAGGATTCGCTGCTGTCTGCTTCAAAATCCCCCTACTACCACTGAGGATGTAATTTCAGTAAGAAAGTCCCTTTTTGCTACGATTTTTTTTAATGTATGTAGCTTACATAGTCCAAGGTACAACCAAAAAACGGTCCAAGGTACAGCAAACTTTTTTTCAAGTAGCTAAAGTTTAGTAGGAATTGACGTTTGGACCGAGGTACATTTGGTCCAAGGTACAGCACCTTCCCCTACAAGCACCTCTACGACTGGGATTTGAGCGATTTAAGCGTTCCGAAGTTATCGGCTAGTATTCTTGAACGCATGTTTTTAGGCCTTTGTATGGACCCGATAGAGTAGAACGATTGTGTCCGTTAACGATCTTACGTTCAAATTTCAACCATAAGTTCAGATTCTAAATGGAGTGGGTGGTTATTTTATAAACTTTTTGCCTTGCCCCACTGGAAAAAGTTCTATGGGCGCCCTTGATGCCACCAAAGTACTTAAAGCAAAATATTTAGATTTTTATTGGCATACAAAGGTGAAGCTAAAAATAGTTTCGTGGAAAGGTGCGAAATGAGTTAAGTGGAAAAGGAAGCTTCCGAGTCCAACTTCTTAAGAACTACCGGCTCTAAGTTGCGTATATAAGTAAAGTATGATAACGAGTACTTACGTATATTTCCCAGGATCATTTCTGTAGTATGTCCTCATTAACTTTCAAATTAAATTGAAAGATTTTGCGCCCAACGGCGAAGGGAAGGATAAATGAAAACTTATTCGCAAGCATGATTGGACCAATTGTTTCACAAAGTTATTATTGTGGACCTTGCATCGTTGCTGAGCCATAAACATGTCATAGTCAGCTGATAATTCCAACCATTTTTTTACCGTGGTGTAATAAATAAGTTGGACTGGCCCACCAAGTCGGGGGTTAAGCGAGGCGCCGACAACGCAACACCCAAAAATAACTGTTCAGAAACCTGATGAATAGCCTCGGAAAGGATTAACTAAACGTCACCCCGCAGACAAAAAATGGACTAATCTTCTGGATCTTGGACTGTTCGATATTTATTTTGAACAGGACCTCTGAATGAGTTCCTCGAAGAAGTGGCAAAACAAAACATCAACATAACTACTCTCCAAGAAACGAAATGGCACGAGGCCAGGGCCTCCTAAGATGTTTTATGTTTCAAAATAGTTTCAGGTTATCGAAAGATGCTGTTAAGAACATTCCTATCCAAATCATCCCTAGAGTAATATTATTTGGCCGTTTTGTCAATACATCGGGACCCATTGTTCAGAATCTCAAATTTTTATTTTTATTTTTTCTGATCGGAGTGAAACTTGAAACATATTATAAGTTTAATCCAGCCCGAAAAGTTTGTAACGCATAGAACCGAGCCTCGGACGAAAAAAAGTTGTATATTATTTTATGTTTATTTGGGGCTAAGACCCCCAAATCCGTTTGCTGTCCGTCCGTCCGTCCGTCCGTCCGTCCGTCCGTCCGTCCGTCCGTCCGTCCGTCCGTCCGTCCGTCCGTCCGTCCGTCCGTCTGTCCGTCCGTCCGTCTGTCCGGCCGTCCGTTTGCACGATAACTCAAGAACGCTTAGACCTAGGAAGTTGAAATTTTGTCGCAACTTGTAAAATAGAAAAAGTAATGCTCAGTTCGTCAATGGGCGATATTTCTCCACTAATTCGGGTACCTCTCATACAAAAGTCCTTGAAACACGTTTTCACAATTATTGCTCGAATGCTTCAAGTTAGGAACTTGCAACTTTGCATACTTAAGGTTTTCAATGTTTGAAGCGAAAGTTCAGAATATGATACAAATCGAATGAGTCCTTCGTATAGCAGCCTAAAAAAGTCCTTCAAAAATGTATGCAAGTTATAGAATCTACTATAGCGCCAGTACGAGTTAAAGCAGGGATTCAAAATTTTACAGGAATTAGTTTTATATCAAAAGCAATACTCAGTTCATTAATTGGCGCCATTCGTCGACTCCTTCGGGTAGCTGTCATACAAAAGTCCTTAAGACACGTGTTCATGAATATTGAACGATAACTTAACAACGCTTTACGTTACGACTTTGAAATTTTGTATACGTTGATTTTATAATAGTCGCAGCTAAAACTATTATAATGAAAAATATAATTCATGTTGTCGCCGTTCAAAAATTCTGTAAAGTGTCCTAACTTAATTTATGGAACTTACTATAAATCAAGAAATCGAGTAGCCACTATACACTTGTTTCTACCTGTAAGTAAAAAGTCATGTAATAAATGTTTGTGCACTCCTCATTCTTTTGATATATTTTCAACTAAAATATAAATAAGAGTTCAGTATTTCATCTAGAGTATCATACGATTGGCTTGAAGCCGATCGGGACTGCGTTATGTTTTACATTAATTAGAATCATAATAAGAGGTCCTGCTGAAAAAATCTTTTGGGAAAACAATTTTCAATACAAATAATAGTCACTAAATAGCTCTAAAATTATCTGAAACCACAACTACCTGTATAAAATATTACAAAAATTCAAATTGCATGATAATGCCGAAAGCTTGCACACTTGTGCATTCAATTTAAATTTCCTCCTTTCCAAAAGTTAACTCTTACAAAATAAATTAGTAATTTTAGCATTATAGTCGTTGTAAACCAAATTTTTTCAGAGCGTTGTAAACGCTTTACTAGATTTCAAAATCTACTTGCCAAAATTATGCGATTTAAATCAGGTAAAGGATACTATTATTAAGTTATAATAATTGACAAAAGTTCTTGAGAATTTCCGACTTCTTAAAATTTTTAAACTAGGAGTAGGTTAGGTTAGGTTATGGTGGTATTCATCTAAACTATAGATCGACTCAGTAAGGAGACTATGTGAATATGTATTTTGTAGAAATCAAGACCGATATCGACTTCTTCTGAAATTGAAAATTATGTTCACCAAGCTTTGGAACCAATTAATACTATTTTCTAGTTCCTTCTATTCAATTTTCTATTACTTAAAGGGTTACAATCATACAGAACAGGTTCAAACTTTTAATATCATACAATCAGCTGATAAATTGAACGATTTTAAAGAAATGCCTTCAGAGCTATGTTAATGCTTTTTAATATTCTGAAATCAATAAAAATATATATGTACAAATGTTACAAGATAAAACTTGACTTCAATAAATTGAAAAATTTTAAGTACCAAATGAGAACAAATGTGATATTTAAATATTCTGAAATTCGGTTGCTAAAATATTGCGATTTAGATGCGAAAATTAAATTTTATTTAATTTAATTTTAATTATTTGATATTTTTAAGCAGTACCAACCGAAGCGACTATGGCATTTGCACATTTTCCATCCACGCTGCATTAAGGGCTACTGCACCAATTTTCTTTACAGTAGCTACAGAACTTCAATGGCCCCCCCTTGGAAGAGCAATATGACCGCCACTGAAAGTGGTCCCCTCGTATGAAACCGGGCTCTAGACTACTGATTTCAAGTATTGCTCTTCATGAATAGAGTACGCAGCAAAAAGCCGTACCCAACCAGTGACTTAAGTAACCTTTGTCGCTGGCGTGTGTACCCAGGGTACAAGTGGTACAAGTGCCGGCTTCGTCACCACGTCACTACTACATTGAAATTTCTTCACCGAAAACGTGTAAGCGATTACAATCGTTTGATTTGGTTTTACATAGTTTTTTTTTCTTTCTTGCGTGTCGTAACCTCAATATTCTCGTTATAACTTAAAGGAAATATATTATTATGTGACTTTAGTTAATGAAGTGATAAAGTCAAAGTTAAGTGGTGAAGGGATAAAGTTGTGAACCATATGCTGCACTGAATAGATGGGTAAGAATTGGGAGTCACACATATGGGTGACGACGGCTGCCAATGTAGCCTGCCGAGAACTGAATGGGGGACGTTGGGGGGTACGTTGGTTACCAGTGTACCCGGCCATGACCAAATAGGCTGGGTACGTTGGGGGTGACGTTGGTAACCGATGTAACTGTAGTTCTCCATAAAGGAAACATCGCAAGTTCTGATAGATCGGAGAATTTCCCCAAGTGCCGATACCTGGTGCGTACCAGAATTTCGCATTCACACACCAGATGTTTCAGTGTCGGTTCAACATTCACATCACCACAGCGAAAGTCAGCCATAGGTATTTCTAGTCTTTCTTCATGTGTACCAAAGGGACAGTGTCCCGTTAGGACCCCTATAAGTTGTCTGCAAATGAAATTATCACATTAATTTAATAGCAAGTAAATATGACTGCTAGTCGTGCAATGGGATGATCACATTAACTGAGTTATGTAGGTATATATAAAAAAAATGTAAAAAAAAACAATTGGCAATATTAACATGACATGTATTTATTTATTACTAACCCTATTATTTCAATCGTACGATAAATTCAAATAAAGGTTTAAAATTATTAAAAATAATAGTATACTATGATAAACCAATAGGATATTTAATCTTAACAAAATGAATTTAATTCCTTGTTTACTATTAATATATGACTGTAGCGTAGTATCAGGACAATAGTATAACCTTATGAAAATTGTAACAGGGAAATGAGATTTAAGTCAATGGTATTTCAATTATTATTAATAATTTGTACAGATTGAAAATCAATAACGTATTCCTAATAAAGTCAAAAATATATTTAGAAAACTATTGTTTCAATAAGAAAATTTTACTGTGCACTATTAACAATTTAATGGGATACTTTTCTCTGAGTGTAATTGGCCCGTTCGTTTCTCCACTTTCCTTTAATTGGCGATCCACTGGCATCAACGGGTTCATATTATCGTCCATGATATTAGAACTTTCAAAACTTTGACAATTGTAAACATAACACAGACAGAAGCGGGTCTATTATGAAACTCGAGCCGAGTGAGTAACTCACTCACTCACATTTGAACTCGACTCGAGCAAAAGTTGGTATGATGAAGCTCGACAAAGGGAAAGTCACTTCATTTTCAGTAGTCGAGTGAGTTGAACATTTCTTACAAATAAATACCCACTCGATCGGTTTTCATAATACGCAGTACTCCGCCAACTATCAAATCCAATGAAAATTTTCGCTCGAACTCCGTACCACAATTTAGAAAGTCAACGTAAAAATCAAGGAATGCAAATTTGCATAGCTTTATTTAGTACTTGCATTTTATATTGGAATGAAAATTTTCATCGAAGTCCGTACTAGGCTTTAACGTCGAAAAACAACACAAAAATTATTATTTTATTTTTTAAAAAATTTCAGTTATACTCGTATAAAAGTTTAATTGATTTAGTGGGATGATTTGGCGTGGACGTTTTCTTTAGTAATGAAATCTGATTTTCTTTAACATTTTGATTTTGTGTAACGTTTTTAGTTGAGAATCAGTAAAATCACTTCTGTAAAGTAAACACATAACGTATTGTAACTAAATTATTTCCGAAAAAATTACATGAGCTAAAAACATTTTATATATGGCAACAGAATATTAATAAAAAAATTATTTAATATTGATAAATTTTTACATTATATAAATAAAAATTAAACAAAAAATCAATCGGATTTGTAATTCAATTCAATGATATGTTTTATCCATGGCTGTATTTAAAGAATAATTCCGATACATTCCACATTTGGATAAATGTGTTGAAAACTCCTGACTTCGTGGAAAGAATCGATGAGGAACTGTGTGCGGGTTTGGATAATGCCACCCATAGTCAGAATTCACAGTTCTGTAGAAAGGATTTTGGTTGGACTTTTGAAATCCATAACCGTGAAATAGATCTGAAAAGGGAGTGTTACTATTATAAATATTCTTATGGTATATTGCTCATGCTTAGGTGTACTGACATGGACACTCGAATCGATGGGGTAAATTAAACGTTTCGTAAATCTTCGAAGTCCCAAGGTCCGGTTTGTCACAAACTAAATCTCCGAAATTCGTCTCATTTGGCTGTTCCGATTTCTTATTTTCACACATTTTTATTCACGAAAATTAAACAAATTTAAAAAGCAAAAGAGAAAAATAACACAATAAGTTTCCAATACAAGCACAATTACTTCGATCAAACTCAAATGAAAATTGGTAACTATGGATACCGAAATTTTTTATGCGTGGCGACTTTGTTTACCAAACATTACATGCAGTTGTTCCTATAGTTTTATAGTAGGTACATATTTAGATACTTGCCTGTTCCGGTTATACATGTATTAGTATCTACTTACATATATTGCCAGCCGCACTTGTCAGAGTTAAGCCTCAGTCAATGGCGCGCCGTAGGGGGGGCAGGAGAGGCCGGGACCCCCCAGACCCCAGCTTGGACCCTCCCAGAAAAATAATTCTGGCCACTTCCAGAAAAATAATTATTTCCTATCCTACTGCAAGCACTTTACTTGCAAAATTTTTACAGAGATCGACTTGGTTTTCGTTCGATACTTTCATTCAAATACATAACATACATTTAGAACGCAACTGACGATCGTAGGAACGGGCCTTAGACGTCTAAAGATTTTTCAAAGCATTGGAGAGATCCTTGTTCCAGAATTTTCTATACATTAAAAGTGCAAATAATACCATCGTCCAACGGTTGAATAAAGGCTGTCGTATTAGTCGGAAAAAATACAATTTTCACATTTCGCAAACGGACTTAAAACTCATATATGAGCCGTTTTATTTGAAAGCAGAATAAGTCCATTTTTTCATACATTGGAATAATCAAGGTTTTACGTTCGAAATAATTTATTCGAGTGATGTATTAACACTATAAACCTGTTAAATTTTATTATGCAATAATAATTATTAAAATTGTTAAAGAAAACAAACGATTTTTCTTAGCTCCAAATGGATTTTTACCACTTTTAAAAATAACAATTTATAAGAAATAAGAGCAAAAGTTAACATAAGTCCATATTTTTATTGACTATTTAATGTAAAAAACAGTAATTAAAAATTTAACTTTTTTGTCCGGTGGACTTATTCCACTTTAAAAAAAAAACGGCTCATATGCTAGAAATGACAACGAGAGATTCGATTCAAACATGACGACCAACGTCTAAAACGTCTGATTTTCGGGGAATTCCTCTTCACTGAAATGACAATTGGGTCGAATTATGCTTGCTAAAAAAAGTAAAAATAGGTTTTATGTTCATGTGCACTTGGCCGTGTCAAATTCTATGCACTTACTTGTACTTAACCGCGTTGCACTTATCGAAATTAAAATGTATGAAAAACTGTCAAAAAATTTCGGTACATGAAATTTTCGTGCACATAAGCGCAATTTGCACTTAAGCGTGTTTCACTTATTCGTGTTCTGCTGTATTAAATTAAAGTAGAATAATGGTCTAGATATAGTGACGTATAATGGATGGGAGGAGTTGAAACAGATGTCAAACATTTTTTAAACTACTTCGCTATTAAATCCATGGTCACAAGCATACGAGTATGCATACTGTTTGAGTTTGAGTTTGTGTCATTGATTTGACGTCAAATGCTGTTTAGAAAAGTTATTGCAAAAAAGTGCAGAAATTTCATGAAAAAAGAACAGACCTATTGGAAAACCAGCGTATTAAAATTTCAAAGTCATAGCCTAAGACTAATCTTTCGTTGATGTTTCGACGATTACCCAATCTGTAAACACAATAAGAACGAACTTGTATGAAAAGCATGTGTGCCTTTCGGAAAAATTCATATGTTCTGAGCCGGCCCCTGGCCCCTGCCAGATTTTAGGCCACGGCGCGATTATGGCCTCAGTTACAATGGTTCCGATCCGATCCGATCCGGAAAACGGAGAGTGTTGAGTTTCTCCACTCACATTTAAACACATTTAAAGGGAAATTCGGAAAGCCCAGTCACAATCATTCCGGTAATTAGCCGAGACACAAAACGGATGGGTAAAGTTGACCAACTTTCAACTTCTATCCGTTCCGACGGTAAGAGGTAAATTATTGAATTTCACCACCTCCTTCGCCACACTAAAAAGCACAATTACACCTCGATAATGTCACTTTGATGGATGTCGGAACGGAATCATTGTGACTAGAAAATTTTCTTCTCCGAAGTTGCCGGATCGGATCGGATCCATTGTAAGTGAGGCTCTTTCTTCATCACTAGATAAAAAGAAATAGCAATATAAACATGTGCTCCCACCACGATCTATTTTTAATGCAAAAAACAGCCGCATCATTTCGAGCGCAGCAAATGTCATCCGCACCTTACTCGATAAAAATTAAATACGCGAAAAGTTACAGTTCAAGTGCGGTTACAATAAAACGACACAAGTGCGATGTGAAGTGATTGGAAATGTGTCACTACGTTATTAGTATTTTATATTTATTATATTTCAGTAAGGTAACTTCGCCCCTGCCTGCACGTTTCATTTCATAACCCTCTTTCTTGTTTCCAGCCGATGGCAGTCTCTGCAAAATATTCATACGAGTACGAGCTTTTAACACAAAACGCTATCATCAAACAGATGGCGCTATTGCCAAAGCCATTTTTCTATCGAGACATTCGCAGACATGTCTTCGAGATTCGGGGAGCATTTATCTCGATACCGTGTATTTTTCCCATAAGACGTCTCGAAGAATCTCGCAGACAGGCCGCCATAGTCTTCGAGATATCTGCGAGATTCTCGCAGACGCGACCAACTGGGAACAGTTGCTTAAACTTCAAAATTCTTCACAGTGCTTTAAGCCTCAGTTACAATGGATCCGATCCGATACGGCAACTTCGGATGAGAAAATTTTCTAGTCACAATGATTCCGTTCCGACATCCATCAAAGTGACATTATCGAGGTGTAGTTATGATTTTTAGTATGGCGAAGGAGGTGGTGAAATTCAATAATTCACCTCTTGCCGTCGGAACGGATAAAAGTTGAAAGTTGGTCAACTTTACCTATCCGTTTTGTGTCTCGGCTAATTACCGAAATGATTGTGACTAGGCTTTTCGAATTTCCCTTTAAATGTGTGTCGGATGGAGAAACTCAACACTCTCCGTTTTCCGGATCGGAACCATTGTAACTGAGGCTTTAAGTCTCGTCCATAACAGCTGATTCTGAATTTTCCAATTCAATATAGTGGTAGTTTAAACGTTACTGGATTTTAATTTAATATTATAGTGTTTTTGAAATCATGAACTGTACAATTTCTTATAAAACATAATTTTCGTAATTAAATACTTGTATTTACGATGTTCAAATTTCATAAAAACTTGATTGTGATAAAAATGTTGTACTGCCCTCTCTTGGCTCTTTACATTTTTGAGACAAAAATCAGACTCAGCTGTTGAATTTCCATTTCAACCAGTGCTTATTGATTTTGTACGATAAAATATGACTGCTAGCAATATAGATACTAAATATATATGACTTTTCGTAGTTAAATATTTGCATTCAAATTTTGGCGCCACCGATTCTTCACATTTTTCAGACAGAACAAGAACAAGACGAACAGCTGATTCTGAATTTCCAATTCAACTCGTGCTTATTCATTTTCTATGAGAAAATATGACTGCTAGCAATATAGATACTAATACATAAGTATATGGTTCCGGAGTGAAATTACTTTAGGTGACAGCAAAAATTGAGCGAGTACATTTTATACGTACATATGTATGTATGTTAATAGAGCAATTAGGTATCCGAACAATTATTTCAACATATGTATGTACGTATTGCACATATGTAGGTTCAGTAGTACAGTAGTGTTTTGGGGTCTTAATCTAAACTAGAAGATTCACTTCGCTCCGAAAAAATGTAGGCGTATAAGATTTTGGGATTTTTCTCGAGCATTCAATAATTGAAAAAGTATCTTGGACTCAATCTCAATCTACGTAATTATTTTTCCGTGACCACATCGAATACGTTTCAAGTAAAATATCAAAAAGCATCCATGCACTTTACCCCTTTATAAATCGAAAATCGAAACTTTCAGTGGACAACACGCTATTAATCTATAGAATGGTCATGCAGCCGATAATATTATATAGAGCTCCAATATAGAACCAGTGTGCTTTAGTTCACAAAACAAAACTTCAAATACTACAGAACAAATGCCTTAAAATTATACTGGACAAAGCATTTGATTTTTCTACCGCTCGCCTTCATTACTTCCTTCATTAGTACACAGAGACAGCCAAAAAATTTCATCTAACCTTTCTCGAAAGATCTTCAACATCGGTTAACCCTCCGGTTACGACAATTAATAATTAGATTTATAGCTTCAATTTTTTTTATTTTATTTAAATTTTTTTTTTCTTATTCTCTTTTTTTTTTAGTTAGTATTTAAGTTAGTATATAAGTGAATAGAAAATCCACCCATTTTGTCAAAAACCACTCGCATGAAATTTTGGGCAAATATTCTTTACTGCAAAACGAGTACAGTGCAACCCGGTTGTAAAAGAAAGAGGTAGGGGACCACAAAAGTGGGACGTTATATCGGATGGTACGTTGTAAACAACATACGAACCTTTCACAATTGTGAATGGAGATTAAAATAATTTTCCGTATTTCAATATCAGATAACCTACAAAGTGAAAATACAAGGTTTTCCGGTAAATACTGTTAAATTTATTTTGTGTGACGTTTCGGACTCGACTGAGTCCTTTATCAAACTGATAAAGTAAGGTTTGATAAAGGACTCAGTCGAGTCCGAAACGTCACACAAAATAAATTTAACAGTATTTACCGGAAAACCTTGTATTTTCAATTCAAAATGTACTGTGAAAACATTCATCAAAAATTAACCTACAAAGTGTTAGTAAAAGTGAATTTTAAGTTAACCCATATTTCAGGTATCAATTAACTTCTGCTTATATTTTACTGACCGTTGTCAGTTGATGACCTAAAAAATTTTAAGTATGTAATCTGTAAATTCACTGTAATTATTTCTGTTTATTGAATTTATTTATTATCGATAAACTGTTAAGAGCCGTTATTATGACCTTCAGTTAAAATTTAACCAGAACTTTGACTGTAAGTTTCGTATGAGCATCTGTCAGTTAAAGTTTCAGTCAGAACGTTACTGACGATCGTAGGAACGGGCTTAAGTATACTGACTTATTCAAACTGTCAAGTATACTCACTTACTTACAATTTACAAACTTGAAACTTAACGTTTTTGGAAATACGCTTAGCAAGTTAACCGTCAGTTAACTATGAGTTAACATTTTGGTATTAATTACGAAACTAGAAGTTAACTTTACATTGAAATACCGGGTCTAAGGCAGTAATACAGGCCTATTCTGTGAGCAGTCACAAGTCACAATTTTAGCGGGGAGTCATAATTTTAGAAAATCTGTGACTTTTCATATTCTAGTATTATTCGCAGTTTTGACGTTTTAAAAAAAACCGCAGTTGATTTGCATATATGCACCGAGTTTTAACTTTCTAGCATCAGCCGTTCCATAGTTAGGACTCACTTTCGCCCTCGCCCACTTTCACCCTCTACACTCATATCCTCAAAATTTTTGTTTCTGCTAGGGGTCAATTAGTTCTACGTTTGGTAAAAATTTTAAGAATTTATCTAACACTGTTCTTGAGATATGAGACGTGAATTTTTAGAAAAAATCTTATCCCCTCCACTTTCATGCTTCACTGCCCTCCTAAAAAGTTTTACTTTCAGCAGACTCCATTAATTAACTTTTATTCACAAACCAAATTTTGTTTTTCTAGTGCAATTAGTTCGTGAGATATCGTAACCTAAAAATTTTCACCCCCACCCCCGTACGTCACTGCCATCACTCAATAATCTTATACCGATCTAATCTTCTAGTGTACCTGCAGATACTCATTAAGTTCAAATTTTGTGGCATTATCTGTTTAGGAGATATAGATTGTATAATGTATCGATCTCGGCTTTTTTGGGTTTCGGACGCATTATTTTTTCACGCCTTCTCACACCCCTTCACCCATATCAGCAATTTTGCAAATGAGTCCACTAACAAAGTTCTATACAAATTCCAAATTTGAGTCTCCTAGCGTTAACGGTTGCTGAGATCTAGAAACCCAAATTTTCGTTTTTAAAGGCTTCCATCCCCTCTCCCCTAACACCCACACCCTGCAAAATATTGTCACTTCAACGGGCCAACCCAATCTATTCATAAACAAAATTTTAATTTTAAAGCTCCATGTGCATGATTGTTTTCTTACCAATATTTAACGTCAGTGGCAACAAAATAACATTACACCACTTTATTAGCTGGTGGGTAAACTAGGTCATCCATAGAGAAAAAATTCAAAACTGTATTTGTAAAAATTTCTATTAGAACAACACCCGTGAACATTTTTTAAAATGCGTAAATTCGAGTTTTTTAAACGCATCTTACCTATTTCTTGAATAATTAACATGTCATTTTTATTAATATAATGTTAGAAAAATCCTTAAAGAAGGTCTTCTATAAATCAAATTTTAAAAAATTTTAATTTTTGTTAATAATATATGAAGTCAAATTAAAGCAATTTTTCACGATTTTCATGGCAAGAATTACATAAGAAGACCGCACTTCATTGAAAAGTATCATAGATAGTATAATTAATTGGTATTTCTAGAAGATAAATCAATGCAAAAATTATTGATTTTTAATAGTTATGCGTTTCAAATGATTTGAAAACATATAACACTATTTTTTTCTGTAAAATCAAAATTGCTTCACTGCATATGAATATGCTAGCGCATGTATATATTTTAGTGCCAGGTCTTTTATAGCCATATGGCATTGTATATTATTAAAATAATAAAGTAAAAGTAGGAGAAAAGAAGAGGAAGGCGAGGAAATTTAGCATTTCTAAAGAACAATAGTTTTTAAAAGCTCACGTCCTGTCTGCGCTGAAAACCGATCAAATTTGAAAAATTATTATTAAGGTTATATGGTGAAAAAAATTTTTTTTTTTTAAAAGTATAACAAATGAAAATCAGTGGGAAACTATTTTTTTTTTAAATTTCAGGTGTAGGGGAGACTCCGTAGAAAATTGTGGAACTTAATTAAATTTTTTTCTTTGTTTGATGAAATACCTTGCGCAAATATTGTATTCATAAAAAGAGCAAAATATAAACAGATCGTGAGCATAATGAAGAAGAGCACAGTCAATCCAAATGGTGCATTTCTCCCATCATACGGGAGAAATGAACCACTTGCAAGGTATAAATGCACCACATTTGAAATATGTGGCAAATCCCAACCAAATTAGTTGAATCAAAAAAGTTAAATATATTTACAAAAGCAGCAAACAATAACGAACTAAACAGTAAATACAGTAAATATTTTTCGAGTTTTATACTGTTACGCTTTCTTTTCTTTCGTTTCTCCCGGCTGAGCTGCAGAGACGGGCGTGGCGTAGGTATTGGGGATACTAGCAAATTTATAGAATAAAGGGGGCAACAGTACTTGGGCGCCAGGAGGTTTTAAGGCTCAACCACCAAACCAACAGGCAGGTGCGAACGCCTGCTAGGTCCAACTAGAATAGAAAAGATCAGTAATAAGAATTTAACCGAGTTAAGTTTAATAGAATTATAAGTTTATTAAATTCATGGAAAGTATTATCCTTTTCTTTTTTTTTTCCTTAAGAGATGAACAATGCTTTTCTGCTACTCGGCGACTTTACTAATGTACGCCTCTTACGTGTCGCGATCAGCGTCCGATCAGCCAGCCTCACTCCTCGACGGTCGGTGGCAAAAGAGCCCTTGGTCCTCTCGTCCCATTCCGAGGAAAACTCCGTTCCGCAATCTCTCCAACTCGGTCTCCATTACCGGGCTTAGTATTTGTTTCGGGTTTTCGACTCGTTCTCCATATCCGGGCTTAGTATACTTTCTAACGTTGGTACGGTTGTTGAGAATAAAGTTCCGATGCGGCAACTCCGCTTCTTACTCGGGTTTTGTAATTCTCAGGTGTTGGGAACGTTTTCTTAAGACGTTCACGATCGCGTGCCACTTCTTTCTCTCCACAAAGTAATACGTACATTCTTTGAATCAAATAAACAAAATGTCCAATTTTAATGAGCAAAACGTAAAGCAATTACCTTAGCGGACGTCCGCACACAACACCCATCTTCGAACCTTCCGACATTCGTTTTCTAAACGTAACAACCCCACCCTTTCTTCCAGGAGTTTGCTTCGTAAACTCCTGAGCTACGTTTGCCTAAATACCAAATAGCCAGCCCATTTCGTCATATAATATTGCCCTGCTAAAATAATAATTTTATTCTATATTGGGTCGTTATTTTTCTTAAACCGTGTACTTTGTTAAACTGCCTTTTGGCTGATTAAATAAACGCGCTATGTCAATGTGCCTCCGAGTATACGTCCTCCGGACCGCGTGACTAAGGGAATATAATATCTAAAATCCAACGTCCCATTTCCCTTCAAGCACTAACATAATCATCGCAACGACCAATATATGATATAATAAAAAAAAAGAATCAAAAGAAAAGAAAGAAAACAGAACAAACAAAAAAAAATCATTCTTCGTTAAAATAAATCATTATAGGTACCCAACTAACATGGAGAGTGTACATAGTTAGGTACGCTTAACATCTATCAGGCCCTTAGTGTAACAATTCTTAATTCTTAATTCTAAAATACAGGTAGTTACTGTCGCCCGCATCTTATTGTCACCAGGAGAAAAAAAAAAGGTGAGAGCCATTAAAACTGATTACGAAAAAGCCTCAACGACCAAAAAAAACAAAAGAAACAACAGAATTCATATTGAACTCGAGAACGACTTAAAAGAAAAGCTAATAGTGTTCTTCACTTACTAATTCGTCGCTACTGCCGAGTAATTTCATATGACATGTAAAAAGACAGATGATCAAATATCTAAACTCCTTTAATTTAATATCACTACTTCCGTGATGGTCAACAAAAATTGGTTTGAAAGCTCGAAATGGTCGGTAGCTCATTCGTTCTGATCTTCAACGTAAGGTTTTAAATCCTTCGCATGCCAAGTTCCCAGCCGCTTCCCGTGTTGGTCTCCAAGCTCGTAGGTCCAGGGCGATAGTCTGTTCAGCACCTTGAACAGTCCTACGAATTTCGGAGCCAGTTTAGCGGAGAAGTAGTTAGCGGCGTCCGAAAGGGCGAAATTTCTTCTCAAAACTAGCTCGTTAGGCAAGTAAGTGACGTCGCGACGTCTCAAATTATACGTTTTGGTGGCCTTTTCAGCGGACTCACGAATTTTTAACCTAACGTCCTCAAACATCCGCAGCAGCGCTTCCGCTCTAGCGGGGTCAGGTTGAGGCTCATCACTTACAATATCCCGTGGATTACTTGAGGTATCATCGAGTTCACGATGCACTACCATTTCTCGCCCAAAATTCACGAAATAAGGGCTAAGCCCAGTGGTGTCATGTTTTGCTGAACGAATAGCGCATGCCACTTTTGCCAGGTTTAGGTCCCACTGTCGGTGGTTTTCCGACACGTAGGCACGCAGCGCGGTTTTAACCGTGCGGTTCAGGCGTTCGGTGGGGTTCACCTGCGGGTGGTAGAACGCCGTGTAGGAAATCTTAATCCCATACTCTCGTGCCATAGCTTGCAGTTCCTTGCTGCGGAATTGTTTTCCGTTGTCTACTATCAAAGTGCGAGGGGTACCGAATACGAGAAATACGTCCCTTTCCAGCAATTCCCTCACCTTACAGGCACTCGCAGTGCGCAGCGGGAAGAGCATGGGGAATTTGCTAAAGGTATCCAGGACCGAAAGAATATAACAGTAACCTCGTGTCGATCGGGGCAGCGGCCCAATGAGATCAGCACTGACCACTTCCCAAGGTCGGCTAACGTGTTGACGAGCTACCATTAAACCGGCTTGCGACTGCTGGAGTGGTTTTGTGGCCTGACAAATTTTACACCCCCGAACGAAACGGGTTACGTCTGAAAGCATTTTTGGCCAATAGAACTGGTTTTGGATACGACTTAGAGTCTTCGAAATGCCGAGATGTCCTGCGGTTGGAGGATCATGTAATTGCGACATGACTCCCTTCCTTTCGCTTTTGGGAACAACTTTTACCCAGGCGTCGTGTTCGTCCTCCAACTCCGGGTACGCTCGTGCACGATGTTTAAGTAAAACGTTCCATTGCAGACGCCACGACGAATATATTCGAGGGTCGGATTTTATTTTCTCGCACATCCGCAAGTACCATTTGTCGGCGATCGGGTCAGTTTCGATTGCAGCTATGGGGACAGCTCGTGACAGAGCATCTGGTACAAGGTGTTCTTTTCCCTTCCGGTGAATAATGTCATAATCGAATTGTTGCAATCGAACTGCCCAACGAGCAAGCCTTCCCGATGGTTCCTTGATATTCGCCAACCACACTAGTGAATAATGGTCCGTGATAACTTGAAACTTACTCCCTTCCACATATGGCCTTAGCTTCTCAACTGCCCAGATAACCGCAAGACATTCCCTTTCAGTGGTCGAGTAGTTCCGCTCGGCACGCGACAGTGATCGACTCAGGTAGGCTACTACCTTCTCCCCATCAGGGTGTGTCTGCGATAGTACCGCCCCAATTCCATATCCCGAGGCGTCCGTCTGTATGACGAAAGGTAACTCGAAATTCGGGCACGTAAGAATAGGTGCCGATATCAGCCGTTCCTTGGTTTCCACCAAAGCCTGCGAGCATTCTTGCGTCCACTCGAACCTTCGATTTTTCCTTAGGAGATCCGTCATAGGTGCGATAATGGAAGAGAAAGTTGGAATAAAACGTCGGTACCACGAGACCATACCAATGAAACGCCGAAGGTCTGACACGTTCTTTGGCTCGGGAATGTTTAGTATCGCTTCCACTTTCTCCGGATCAACGTGTAGTCCCATCTGATCCACTACGTAGCCAAGGTAACGAAGTTCCCTCCGGCAGAATTGGCACTTGTCTTGACCTAGGACTAACCCTGCAGCCTGCAGCCGACTGAAAACCTCGCGAAGAAGCTCCAGATGTTTCTCAAAAGTCTGTGTGACGACTATGATATCGTCTAAGTAAACAAAGACGTGAGGTTCGAGCTCAGGGCCCAAAATCCGGTCAACCAACCGCTGCCAAGTCGCTGGGGCATTATGGAGTCCAAACGGCATACGCTTGAACTGGAAAAGGCCTCGATTGGCAACTGTAAACGCAGTGTACTTTCGAGAGGCCTCTTCGACGGGGACTTGCCAATAGGCAGACTTAATGTCCAATGATGACAGAAATCGAGCATCTCTCAATTTGTCCAGCGTAGCGGTGACTTGGGGAAGAGGATATGCATCCCTTTCCGTGACTTTGTTAACCTTGCGAAAGTCAATACAGAATCGATAAGTATTGTCCTTTTTCTTAATTAGTAAAATAGGTGACGACCATGGACTATTGGACTTCTCTACCACCTCCTTCTTTAGCATGTCATTCAGTTCAACGTCTATGTGACGCTGAATAATCGGATTCACGGGATAATACCGCTGCTTGATTGGTTCACCCTTGGCTCGGATGACATGTTCCACCAAATTGGTGCATCCCAAGCCGTTTCCCATCTCTTCGAAAGCCTTGCTCACTAGGTGGTCTAACTGATCCTGTTGCTCCTTGTCTAAGCTTGATTTGGCTTGAATCGTAGCTACCTCAGGTAAAGAAACATCACTGGCGGAATGAAACTGCCATTCCCCTGTCCCAAGATTTGGAATGATTCCCCAACCTTTCCAAAAATCGATCCCAAGTATGAGATCGCATGTCACACTTGGAATTAAAAGTACTTCTAAAACTTTCACTCGGCCCTCCAGTGCAATGGGTACTTCGACTGTACCTTCCACTCCAACTCGGGTGCCGTCCGCGAGAGACGCTTGCGGAGAAATGGATTTTCTTACTGTAAATCCCAGATTTCGAATCACTTGACACCCCCTAACTCCTAAAATAGTTCTGGAAGCTCCAGAATCTAGCAGACCCACCAGCTTGAAACCGAGAATGGACACGCCAACATATGGTCGTTCGTCCCCGTTCGTCCGCTCCAACAAATAGTCCACCCTTGGTGTTTGGTTGGCTTTCGAATTCCGCTTACGCGATTTACTGAGCGTCCGACTATCCGCGGCTTCCTCTACGGGTCTTGAAAGGCCGCGCCTTAACAAGCCCCTTGGCCGTTTCCCGGCCGCTTACCACACTTGGGACAATTTCGGTGTATTACTCCCTCCTTCCCACAATCATAACACTTTTTAGGCTGTTGGCAAGTTGTCATCACATGACCTGGCCGATTACAGTTCCAACAGTTATGGTTCTTTTGGGGCGATGGCACTGACACTACCGCGATGGGGCTTAATGGTATGTCCGGCCGGGTATCTAGGTAGGCCAAATCTGGTTCGAGCAAGTTCGTCGATCGTCTCGCCGGTGGAGATGCGAAAGCTTGGACCGAAGCTCGCACGGCTTCTAACGCTCGACCGAGCCTTAGAAGCTCCGCGATGGTGTTGATTTTTGCCATTTCTAAGGCCAGATGCATTTGGAGCCCCGGGTGAATGTTTCTTTTGAGAATTTTAACCTTTTGGGCTTCGGTACAAGGTTCGGACAGCCGCGCGAACAACCCCCTCATCGCGGCAATGTACAACCCAATCGGTTCATGTTCGCCCTGAGTCCTCTTCTGAATCTCCTCAAGTAATCTATCATCGTAGTCGGGTGGGAGGAACTGATCCCGTAGTTCTCCTACTAATTCGTCCCAATTGCTGACATCAGCCCTAACAGCACGAAACCATACTAGGGCCGCCCCAGAAAAAAGGTCTAGTGCGGATTTAAATAATTCTGGCTTGGATAACCCTCGGGCCGCACGTAACTCTTCCACACGTTCTAAAAAAGCCGTCAAGGACTGATTGTTAGACTCGCCGGAAAACTGAATGCCCCATTTCGATACAGACACGGCTTCACGGACCATCACTGTTCGTTGCCCGTCCAGGATTTGGCTCCGTTCAGGTGTTATTGCTTCGGGAATTCGCCTCAATTCCGTGTCGAGTCCCACAATACCGTCGACATTGCCACCCTCCCGAGCAAGATCGAGGTCCATTTGGTCTTCCGTGGGGGTTATCTTGTCACTAGAGCTCTCTCCACCCCCTCAACCTCTCCTAGCATAGTTAACCTCGACAAAATCCGGGCACGTAGCGACAGCACCAATTGCTGGTTGCCTTCTTTTGGTTCCGAGCGTTCTAAACGGGAAAATGCCCACTCAAGTTTTGTTCGAATCTTTTTAAATTCCTGTGCTCCCTTACTTCCCGGTGTCGCGGCTATAAGTTCGTCGACTTCCTTGAGTTTAAGTTCCACTGCTTGCACATCTTCCTCGACGGTGAAAGGGTAAGGCTTTATTACACGACTGGGTCCGCTTTGTTCTTTTTTAAATGCGCTGCGTACAGAAGCCCTCATCTCATCTACGCTATTCGTGGGTAAAGCTCGAATCACCATCTCATATTCGAGTTCACTCCTACTAAGTCGATTGATCTCCATAGTATAAACTGGTTCTTAGTCCTGATAAGCAATAAAACCCAAAAAAAATATCGTATGCGACGCAAACGTAGTCTTCTGAGGCTAGTGTCATAAACCCAAACACAACTATGAAGAAAGGTGGCCTCCGTTAGCCGCCTTTTACAAACAAATCTTCCTGAACACTTTTATAGTCCGAAAACCGGTCGAACTCCTAAGTTTCTTTCCTTTTCTGTTTTCTAATCGAAGTTAAAATTGTATGTCTACCTAATGCTCACCAGAAGATATTAGGTTTTCGCTAAATTTAAACGGGAACTTGCCCTCAGCTAGTTTCAAACACAATCTGTTCTCAAGCACAGTTACGGTTATTGGGACTTGAATTAGAAAACGGGTATATATTTTTTTTTTATAGTGCGGACACAGGCACGCTGTTAGGAATCACTGGGTTAGGTACTCCGAATATGTTGTCACCTTGAAATTTGATAACTTGCGTAATTTTACGTTCGCACTTTCTATAACATTTGGGGCTATGTTTCACAACCTAATTGGGGACTTACTATTTGAGACAACTACGAATTGCTGCTTCACAATTTTAGAGGTACCTGAACTACCCGATGCCGCATCAAATATTTTTCCTAATTATACCGCAATTCCCCGTACCGGAGCACCAATATGTGTTGAGTTCACAATTATCTAACTCGTTCGATTTCGTGCTTGTAATAATTTAACCCCCATTTATAACACCCTTGCATGTACCTATAGTATATGAAATTACTCGGAATTCTGTTCTAATTTTTATCCAAAGCGTTACAAAAGCCCGTTCTGACCGGTTAACGGTTCCGTCTATACACGAGGCGGTTTCATGGTTATAACACGCGCGACAATTCCACTTTTCCACGACACTTGAAATGATTGCAACACTTTTCGCGATTAGTTCACAAAATTATCTTCCCCTTAGTTGTTTTAAATGCTCATTCAGTTATCAATTGCACTCACCTTTCGGCTCTATGTCTCGTATCCCAACTCTTATACTCTCTACACGCCCCACGTTGGGCGCCAAAATGTTACGCTATCTTTTCTTTCGTTTCTCCCGGCTGAGCTGCAGAGACGGGCGTGGCGTAGGTATTGGGGATACTAGCAAATTTATAGAATAAAGGGGGCAACAGTACTTGGGCGCCAGGAGGTTTTAAGGCTCAACCACCAAACCAACAGGCAGGTGCGAATGCCTGCTAGGTCCAACTAGAATAGAAAAGATCAGTAATAAGAATTTAACCGAGTTAAGTTTAATAGAATTATAAGTTTATTAAATTCATGGAAAGTATTATCCTTTTCTTTTTTTTTCCTTAAGAGATGAACAATGCTTTTCTGCTACTCGGCGACTTTACTAATGTACGCCTCTTACGTGTCGCGATCAGCGTCCGATCAGCCAGCCTCACTCCTCGACGGTCGGTGGCAAAAGAGCCCTTGGTCCTCTCGTCCCATTCCGAGGAAAACTCCGTTCCGCAATCTCTCCAACTCGGTCTCCATTACCGGGCTTAGTATTTGTTTCGGGTTTTCGACTCGTTCTCCATATCCGGGCTTAGTATACTTTCTAACGTTGGTACGGTTGTTGAGAATAAAGTTCCGATGCGGCAACTCCGCTTCTTACTCGGGTTTTGTAATTCTCAGGTGTTGGGAACGTTTTCTTAAGGCGTTCACGATCGCGTGCCACTTCTTTCTCTCCACAAAGTAATACGTACATTCTTTGAATCAAATAAACAAAATGTCCAATTTTAATGAGCAAAACGTAAAGCAATTACCTTAGCGGACGTCCGCACACAACACCCATCTTCGAACCTTCCGACATTCGTTTTCTAAACTTAACAATACTAATAAAAAACAATAGAAAACCAAATAATAGTAATTCAACGTTTTTATACAAGTTTTGATAAGTCAACGGATATTAAAATTTTAAAAATCGATTGAAAATGGATACCATATGTTACTTGCTATCTGTTTGTAGTACGAGGCCGTTCTGATTGCATTAAAATAATTTGAATGTCATTAAGATTTGTGACCATAAATTAAAGCTACGGAGGTATAACAATCTGGTACATTCCTCCCTACAAGATTGTGGTGAAATTCTACCGATTCTGACCAGATCAACATTATTATTATTATTATTTTTTTTTTAATAAATAATAGCAGATAAAAAACTAGCACTTTGCTAAAACACACATTAGACTACATGCTATATACATATATGCCCATCTAGAAAGGTTCACCATCGATAATTTGTCCTTAAACAAAAATATATCACGTATAATGAAAGCTATTTTCCATTGCGTTTTTCTTTTTCTCCGAATAACTGTTCGGCTTTACTCAGTATTTTAACGATTCCTGAACGCGATCGTATGGATAGGAAAAAGAAAGAAAATACTACTTTTGATTAGGAGTTAGTTATTCTTTCCGGTGTCAGTGGAGTGAAACTCCAACACGGAGTCCCCGACTGTGGACTAACCGCTATCCCTGAGGATATGACAAATTTGGAAAGAAACTTCACTGGAGAAGCCAGTTCATCATAAGATTGTGTTGGACTAGGTCCGAAGGAGCTGTTTCGTCATCGGAGGGCATAGACTCTTCAGAAGGTGTATTCTTGCCTACTAAATAGTCCCATGAGAGACCTGTTTTAAGCTCTAGCCTAGAAGTACTAGAATATTCTTGCAAAAAGGAGGTGGTAAAATGCAAATTGATATTTATAATAAGTATTTTACCAAAGTCATAATTTTTTTGAGCTTTTTTCTGCAATCTTAACCGATTGTGCGAAAATTCTACTGATCCTGCATTTTTTAGGTCAGACCACACATGGCAGCAAATCACTTTTCATTTCGGTACAAGGATTTTGAAATTCACACAAGGAATTCTGCCTGACAATTTCATGAAATTCTTATTGTTTTTCCTCATTGAATTATCTTTAAATTTTCTGCCTGAAATTCAGCGAAAACTTTTGCCACCTATTCCCCTATATCAGAAACCTTATTCGGAGAACATCAGAATATTCCGCTTTTATTGGTCTGCTGGGCTGTATACCCATATATGTATTAGTATCTATATTGCCAGCGGCACTTGTCAGAGTAAGTCTCGTCGTTAACAGCTGATTCTGAATTTTCCAATTCAATGTAGTGGTAGTTTAAACGTTACTGGATTTTAATTTAATATTATAATGTTCTTGAAATCATCAACTGTACAATTTCTTATAAAACATAATTTTCGTAATTAAATACTTGTATTTACGATGTTCAAATTTCATAAAAACTTGATTTGTGATAAAAATTTTGTACTGCCCTCTCTTGGTTCTTTACATTTTTGAGACAAAAATCAGAATCAGCTGTTGAATTTCCATTTCAACCACTGCTTATTGATTTTGTATGAGAAAATATGACTGCTAGCAATATAGATACTAATACATATACATATGTGTATACCGCGTGAATACATCATAATAATAATTTAAATATAGCAACCGCAGGAAGAACTGTCAATGCTAATCGCTTCGAATTTTTGTTCAACATAAAAACAAAGTTCACAATCTCAAATTTAATCACTTTCCTCTAATTGTTTTGTATTTTTGTAACCATTGAATCCAAAGCCGCAAAACGTAAAAGTAGAGCAATTATAACTGAGTAGGAGGTGTGTAGTGAATGCCAAAAATTCAGCGAGTAAACATCATTCAATGAGTGGTTCCAGTACCTCGGTGCAACATCTCCTAGATGCTCTTTTATGGGATATCTATGGAAAAGTTTCATTAAGACAAAGTTTAAAAGATGATACCTTCTTCAATAATTCGAATTGCTTGAATAACACGTCAACTCTTATACAAATGTATCCAAAATCATGGAAATATCCAATTAAAATGCTTGAAAATCAGTGTAAGTAATATATGTACATACCTATATGTACTTACATGCATTATGTAATCGTATATGCGATCTACTTCTATTACTAACTCTTATATTACTTATATCACAATTAGCCATACATTCATTAACGCAAATATGTGCTTTTTTACGGCTGGAGATTAGGATAATAGGCTCATATCTTGCAAAAGCTTTGATTAATCGTGATAGGAAGCGGCGGAAACAAGAATTATTAAGTGATATTGTAACTGCTTATTTGCAAGCAGCTTCGGATAAATCAGGTAAGCTTCAAAAAAATCGTAATTATTATGATATAAAAGGAAAGTGTAGTATTAAAGTCTGGAAGCATTCTAGCGTTTTCCAATTTACTTTATTAGTAATAATACAGTATTGTTATTGATTATCAAAAAAAAAAAAATTTGCTGCCCTCAAAATTTTTTTGTCCACGTTTTATGACTAGTAGACACGAAAAAAGCAATAAAAATTTTCACTTCGTCTGTCCGCCGTACGCCATACGTCGACCGCCACAAAATCCTTTGAAGGCTCGTAGCTCTCAAACCAGTGGAGCTGTTAAATTAAATTTTTTTCTAGGAATAGACTGGGTAGACCCCTTGAATTGACATTATTTTCAGGGGTGGGGGTGTGAGGGGGAAGGTGGGAGAAGAGTTTTAGACGAAAAATTTTGGTTTCTAGATCTCAGCAACCACTCATGTTAGGAGACTGAAACGTAAAATTTCTATAAAGCTTTGATAGTGGACCCATTTGCAAAAAAATTGATGATATGGGTGAAAGGGTGTGGGAGTGGAGGGGGAAGCAATGCGTCCGAAACGCAAAAAAGTGGAGATCTACACATTCTAAAATCTATATCTCCTAAACCGTTAATAGCAAGCAATTAAAACTTAACAGATATCTGTAGTTATACTAGGAGAGTAGATTGAAACAAAATTTTTGGGTGGGGTAGTGACGTACGGGGGTGGGGGTTGAAATACTTAACATTACAATATCTCCCAAACCAGTGACACCAGAAAAACAAAATTCGGTTTCGATATAAAGCTTGATAAATTAAGATTGCTCAAAGAAAAATCTTTGAAGGGGGCGGGGGAGTACGTAAGTGGAGGGGATAAGAATTTTTCAAAAATAACACGTTCCATATCTCAATACCAGTGTAAGATGGATGCTTCAAATTTTTACCAGAAGTAGGCCTAATAGAACCCTAGTAGGGAAAAAAAAATTGGGGGTGTGGGTGTAGAGGGTGAGGGTGGGGAAGAGTGAGAAAGAAAAAGTTCCGATGCTTATATCTTAAGAATCTATGGTGATAGTAAGCTGAAACTTGGTATTTAGATAGAGCTATAGTAGTGGCATGAAGGAAAAATATATGTTTTTTTAGGGGTAGTATTGCACGGTGGTGGGGGGTGTTTTTCCTAATTTTAGAACGGCTTATGCTAGGAAGTTGAAACTCGGTACGTATATGTAAATTAACTAGAAAAGTAATTCTGATAAAAAAAATTTGAATATTCATTGACGTTCAGAAGGGGGGCAAAAAAGATATCAGTTAATATAAAATGCATATATTTTCACGGTTTTCGTCATATCTACTAGGTCTATCCAAATATTGAATTCATTTTTATTCTACGGATTCTTCATATAAATACCTAGAATGTTTTTCAAGATTTTTTGAAATTCGACCCCTAAAGGAGTGTAAAGTGGTTGTATACTTCTTCATGAACTCCACCATATCTCTCAGGTCTAATCAGATATCGAATATCTTTTCACTTCCCCAGGCTTGTTTAATAATCACCTATTTTTAAGTTTTGTTTTTTTCAACCTCTAGACCGCATCCGGAATATGACCCAATTATTTAATTCATATGTTACACCCCTTGCTAACCGCATCCCCGAATTGAACGTATTCTGAACTTCTGCCGGAAAAATAATAAAGTTGCGCCCAGACTGTTGGCAGATTTTTGTGATATGTGATAGCGGTTATAATCTAACCACATGAGTAGAACAGTATGGGTGCAAAGTTTCTAGTTTTTTTTTATATTCTAGATGATTTTTGAGAGTATTATAACATAAATTTAATCTACCCCAAGAGTTTGTAACGCCTAGAACCCAGACTCAGACGAAATAAAGTTATAGGTATATTATTTTTTGTTTATTTGGGACATTGAGCTGGTGGAGACGACAAGCCACCGATTTTGTATAAAGCGCTTTGAAGCCAAAAACGCGATGAGAATTGAGACAAAACTTGGTCGTTATATTAAATTGTTGTTGCTTAGCGTTTGAGTGAGTGAGACAGAACAGGTGCATTATGTCAATTTCTTGTTGTTATGCGTGCAAGGGAATGCGACTGCGTCCGCCTTCAACTCAACCGCTACTTGTCTTTTCCATATATACCTATATAGTGTAAGAACTCATAAATTAGTTATATACACAATTTATTTCTTCTGTATAAGTTTAATTAACACTAATTTAAATTCTTAAATTTTATATAACAATATTAATTATGAATGAATTATTAAAATATTTTATTGAACATTATTTAAATAAGATTTTATTATTAAAAGATCTCAAAAGATCTATATTTGTGATTAATTAAATTATAATCATTTTCAATTGAAAGTATTATGTAGACTGCTAATAAAAATTATTTTATTTTCCATGTTATATTCGCGATTACTAGATCGATATAAAAATTATTGATTTTTTAATAAATTCAAAGTTACGGTTTACAAGTGCCGAGACGTGCACTACATACCCCCTTCCTAGTGAAGGCTTTTAATAAAAACTTCATGAAAGTTTAAAAAAAAAAAAAAAATTGAAAATAGATATGTATCATGTATAATCACCGATGGTGTTAAAATATTATTATCAATTGTTCCAAATTGGTCTTATCAACAGCGACCTAAGTAAAAAATAATCTATTAAATTGTATTAAATACAATAAAATAGTTGAATTGAATGGGTTACGATCAAAAAAATGGTATAAGTGATACCATATTTAAAAAACCATATCATTTAGAGATGACCCAAACTTCAATTCACTAAATATATTATTGGATTGTTTAGTTCTCCAATTTCTGAATTAAATCAGTAATACTGCTGTAAATCACCATGTGATATTGTGAGACAAATTTTCTTTAAGTAATACCATTGGTAAATCACTATGTGATACCTTGAGAGAAATCCTCTTCTATTAAGTAATACTGTTGGTAAATCACTATGTGACACCTTGAGACCAATTTTCGTATGATTAATGTAATCATATCAGAAAATGTTACA
The DNA here is from genome assembly GCA_949128065.1 of Beris chalybata. Taxonomy (NCBI): domain Eukaryota; kingdom Metazoa; phylum Arthropoda; class Insecta; order Diptera; family Stratiomyidae; genus Beris; species Beris chalybata. Next base: position 44,028,930 of record OX421894.1, read on the forward strand.
GAAAACTCATCCACCCTAATAAAAGGTTGACCAGTATACCTATGGTATATTTATCAGTCGAGTAATTAAATAAATATCCGTTTCGCTATTATATAACATTCAGCGTTACGGTAGCCATACACAAGATCTGGCTGAAAATTCACCCACCCTAGGAAAGAGTCGAATAGATGAACTGTCGATGTTATCTCCAATCATTAAAACTTGATAAGAATGTATTAAAATTGTTAATAAACGCGAACGTTAGTTAAGATTACTAGTTAATTATTAAAATTAAATTTTCAACGCCCTTTCCAAAAGAAAGGTGGTTGGCATTATGACTCATTATTATCGTAAATATTATTTTCTATTACAAAAATGATATAATGGTACTTAAGTTAACGTACATATAATGGTGTAATAAAAAAAAATTTAGTTACTATTTTCTTTTCTTATCTTCCGCTTCCGTAAATATTTTCTTTCTTTTTTACCTTTGATAATTTCCACTTAATTAAATATTTTCTTCCTTTTTTCCTTTGAACCATTATTCTTTCTTCCATAGTAAAATTTTTCTATATTCTTGAAATTTTCAACATCCGCAACTTATTTTTGTGGTAGGATTTCCTTTCTTTTTGATTCTGCGGCAGGGTATTCTTTCTTCATTAAATTTACAGCGTTCAAATTATTTTCTGCGTTAAATTTCTTCTTTAGATTTTCAGCATTAAACGGCGTATTGCTGTGGCTTTGTATTCCATCTTCTTTAAATTCTTGTGTTAATTACCGTTAGATTTGTTCTATTGACGGGGTCACCAATGTAAGAACTCATAAATTAGTTATATACACAATTTATTTATTCTGTATAAGTTTAATTAACACTAATTTAAATTCTTAAATTTTATATAACAATATTAATTATGAATGAGTTATTAAAATATTAAGATTTTATTATTAAAAGATCTCAAAAGATCTATATTTGTGATTAATTAAATTATAATCATTTTCAATTGAAAGTATTATGTAGACTGCTAATAAAAATTATTTTATTTTCCATGTTATATTCGCAATTACTAGATCGATATAAAAATTATTGATTTTTTAATAAATTCAAAGTTACGGTTTACAAGTGCCGAGACGTGCACTACAATAGGTATATATGTATGTATATTTTATTATTATTATTATTATTATTTTATTTTTTTTATAAGTTTCTTAGTTATGTTAATTTAGTTTAAGATATTTTATTAATTAAAATTTAAGTATTTTCAAGCTGATTAAGCCATGTGAGCAGATGGCGATTACATTTACAATTAGTGTTTTTAATTGCCACCTTGATTGACTTCGGTCGAGTTTTAATGTAATATTTGTTGTTTGACTTTATTAAAGTCGCTGTCAGACATTTTCTATATTTCGTTGTATACAGGGTTTAACTAGTACTGAGGTTCAAACGAAAATGGGAGATAGGGGAACTTGTCCTGAGTAGAAAATCGTTCCACATATACTCTTGTTTTTGCACCGTTAAGGATATAGCGCGATTTTAAGGACGAAGAATTTTCATCGTGCCTGTGATCACTGTTTGATCTCTAACTTCTGCTGTACTTAGCGTAACGTTACAATTCTAGGCTTGTTAGAAAGGACACAAATTCTTCTTTCTAACTGCTATCAACTGTGTCAATCAGTGATATACTTTTTGAGGAAAATTCATTTAAATGACACAAAAATAATAAAAAATTAAAAAAAATACAAAAGAGGACTGTTTTCTCCAAGCGGGACCTGATTAACTACCAAATTTTATTACATTTTCGGAAAGCTCATAAAATTTCACTATACCATACGTTTGATATCAGAATTTCTTCATAGGTTGAATTGTAAAGGAGCTTCGGTGATACGCTGTTAGCTGTAAGCTGTTCTCGTGTATGAATATCCTCTGCGTAGACGATGCTTTTCAAATACCCCCAGACATAAAAGTCCATGGGAGTTAAGTCTGGAGATCGTGGAGGCATGGAATGGGACCGCCACGACCAATCCATCGATCCCGAAAATTCGCGTCGAGCCACCGACAGACATTAGCACCATAATGCGCTGGGGCTCCATCGTGCTGGTACCAAAACCTGACCAGTACACGGAGTGGTATATCCTCTATGAGGTCTGGTAAAGTTTCACCGAAACATGCGAACAGTTACGAGCCCAACTACTGCGTGTGAACCTCACCAATGCCATTCATCGGCGATACCACTTCTGCTTGCTTCACAACGGCGGACATGTTGAAAATTATTTGTAAACGTAATAAACTAAATAAGCGTAATAAACTATACTTCAACTCTTTTATTTCGTCTTCACTATTATTAATCATACTCCTTCGGCGAATGACGGGTGTCAAACCAGATTTACTTGAAGGGAACGTGCTTGATAGCTGTTAGCCCCGCTCCTTTACAATTCAACCTATGAAGAAATTCTGTTATCAAACGTATAGTGAAATTTTATGGGCTTTCCGAAAATGTAATAAAATTTGGTGGTTAATCAGGTCCTTCTTGGGGAAAACAGGACTTTTTTATATTTTTTTTTTTATTATTATTTTTGTGTCATTAAAATGAATTTTTCTCAAAAAGTATAACACTGATTGACACAGTTCATAGCAATTAGAAATTGTGTCCTTTCCAACGAGCCCAGATTTATTACGTTACGCTAAGTACAGCAGAAGTTAGATCAAACAGTGATCACTGGTACGATGAAAATTCTTCATCCTTAAAATCGCGCTATCTCCTTAACGGTGCAAAAACAGGAGTATGTGTAGAACGATTTTCTACTTAGGACAAGCTCCTCTATCTCCCATTTTCGTTTGAACCTCAGTACTAGTTACACCCTGTATATCATTAGTTTTTAAAGTCTCAATAAATTCTATTTGTGTTTGTATTTTGTTCAAAGTAAAAGTTTTTCAGGAAAGCGGTTACTGCACCAGCCCTTTCAATTTGTTCAGGGCCGGCCCTACCATATGTGCAAATGGCGCATTGAATCCGGGCGCCAAATTAAGGAAGGCGCTAGTTCATATTATCTCTCCAAATATTTTGCTATAAATTTAAAACATACTTAGAAATTAATAGAAAGGATTTCTTGAATACATTTGCCACACTTTTTCCGATGCATATTCTAGATTTTGCAGGGTTCTTCCATTTTTCCATTTTCTAAAAACACTCTTTCAATTCTTGTTCAAGAACCAAAACATTGAATCTTTTCTCTTAAAGATATTCTCACTCTACGATACCAACTAGTACAGCTTTTCGTTTGTGCGATCATCTGCTATTCCAATTTTGCATTCATACGTTCATCAGCTAGTACGATTTTGCGTTCATACGGATTCATTTGGAGCCACCGCTCCATCGCGCCTTAGCGCTGGTGCTGATTTGATTGTGTGCTGAAAGAGCTCAGAACATGATTTCTATACAATAGAAAAAGATAGATATTGAGCGAATGCGCCTCGGTGAATTATGTGGGGAAATAGGAAACACGTCATTTTTGCTAGAGGGGAATGAATGTTTTGGATGAATGATAAAGAGAAGTAATGGTATAAACACAATTGAGACGAACTTCGCTAGCGGCGGTGAAGTTCCCTGTAAAAATTTTAAAATTGTACCGCAACACACCGATGGACACAGAATTACGACGGCGAGCGGTTGGGCAAACTTTTCGGTGTGTTTCGGTACAATTTTAAAATTTTGACACCGACCTTCCGCCGCTACCGAACTTCGTCTGAATTTTATTTATACCATTCTTGTAGTTGGTTTAAATCAAACGAGCAAATGGCATAATCTGATAAAAAATAGAGGAAAGTTTTGAAAACAGAACCAATGCCATCTGTGAGATTTGTATTAACAATATGTATATATAAAAAAATTCAATTTGGAGAGATTTTAGTTTGTTTCTTTTCTCGAAACTGATAAGAGACATCAAGATGACTTTTTTTGGTTAAAGATAGAATAAATAGTATTGGTATTTATACTGAATGAAGCAATTTTTAAAAAGTTGATTCTAAATACTTTTTTTAGGTTTGAAAAACATCAAAAATGTTTAAATTTTCAAACATTATATGTCAAGTTTTTAATATTTTTGAAATTAATTCATTCATTAGCATTGAATTTACTAAAATAATAAGTGTACAAAGTTTGATTCAAAGCTGTTGAGCGGGTCCTGAGAAAAAGTTACATGAATTTGTATGAAAAATCGACAAGTGAATAAGTAAAATATTTTTGTTTTTTTTTAGTGAAAAATTCGTTATGTAAATTGATTAGGGCGACGAAGTGTATAATGCACCGGGCGCCGAAAAGTCTAGGGCCGGGCCTGAATTTGTTTACCAAAATTTAACTAAAGTTTTGTAGTTTGTAGCGAAAAGTAAATCATATGGAATTTTATTTACCGAAGCCTCTTAAATATAAAACAAAATAAACTAAAGCTTGTATTACACTGTTTGACCAAGTGGTCAAATTGCTGTAATATGCAATGCAATCTGAGTGTGAGATTTATTTGTATTCGCCTACTTCGCATTGCATATTACTGCAATTTGACAGCGTGATCATACAGTGTAATACAAGCTTTACTGGTTTTTTTTAAACTATAAGTATAGTTCGGTGCATATACATTAACTCCATAGACGAGATAAGCAATTTTACTGTATTATTTATAATAAATACAGTATTGTTATCGATTTAAAAAAAAAAAAAATTTGCTGCCCTCAAAATTTTTTTGTTCACGTTTCAATACTAGTAGACGCGAAAAAAGCAATAAAAATTTTCACTCCGTCCGTACGCCGTACGTCGACCGCCCCAAAATCTTTGAAGGCTCGTAGCTCTCAAGCCAGTGGAGCTATTAAAATTAAAATTGTTTCTAAGAATAGACTTGGTGGACCCCTTGAATTGACATTATTTTCAGGGGAGGAGGTGTAAGGGGGAAGGCGGGGTAAGCGTTTTAGACGAAAAATTTAGGTTTCTAGATCTCAGGAACCGCTTGTGTTAGGAGGCTGAAACTTAGAATTTCTATAGAGCTTTGATAATAAAAAAAAACAGATATGGGCGAAGGGGTGTGGGAGTGGAGGGGGAAATAATGCGTCCGAAACGCAAAAATGCCGAGATCGACAAATTCTAAAATCCATATCTCCTAAACCATTAATTGCAAGCAATTAAAACTTAACAAATATCTGTAGTTATACTAGGAGAGTAGATTGAAACAAAATTTTTGGGTGGGGGTAGTGGCGTACGGGGGTGGGGTGAAAAACTTTAGATTACGATATCTCACAAACTAATTGGACCAGAAAAACAAAATTCGGTTTTATTATAAAGATTGATAAATAAAGATTGCTCAAAGTAAAATATTTGAGGGGGGTGGAGGAGCACGGAAGTGGGAGGGGTTAGAATTTTTCAAAAATAACACGATTCATATCTCAATAACAGTGTAAGATGGATGTTTCAAATTTTTACCAGAAGTAGGCCTAATAAAACCCTATTAGGGGTGTGGGTGTAGAGGGTGAGAGTGGGGAAGGGTGAGAAAGAAAAAGTTCCGATGCTTATATCTTAAGAATCTATATTGATAGGAAGCTGAAACTTGGTATTTAGATAGAGCTATAGTAGTGGCATGGTGGAAAAATACATTTTTTCTTAGGGGTAGTATGGTACGGTGGTGGGGGGTGTTTTCCCTAACTTCAGAACGGCTTTTGCTAGGAAGTTGAAACTCGGTACGTATATGTAAATTAACTGGAAAAGTAATTCTGATAAAAAAAATTCAAATATTCATTGGTGTTCAGAAGGGGGCCAAAAAAAAATATCGGTTAATATTTAATCCATATGTTTTCACGATTTTCGTCATATCTACTAGGTCTTTCCAAATATTGAATTCATTTTTATTCAACGGATTCTTCATGTGAATACCTAGAATATGTTTTCAAGATTTTTTGAAATTCGACCCCTAAGAGGGTGTAAACTGGTTGTATACTTTTTCATGAATTCCATCATGTTTCTCAGGTCTGGTCAGATATCGAATATCTTTTCACTTCCCCAGGTTTGTTTAATAATCACCTATTTTTAAGTTTTGTTTTTTTTCAACCCGGAATATGACCCAATTATTTAATTCATATGTTACACCCTTTTCTAACCGCTTCCCGAACTTTTTGTTAGGTTTTCAGTCACATAGTAACATACACCGCATCCCCGAATTGAACACGTTCTGAACTTCTGTCGGAAAAATAATACAGTTGCGCCCAGACTGTTGGCAGATTTTTTAAATTCAAATTCAATTCAATTTATTTCAATATTCCTTTCAGTTTGCAACATTTCATAGCAATAGTAGTTGTTTACAATGGTGAGTTGTTGTACATACTATACTTCCAGACAGCATTTTCTTATATCCATTCTTATATCTTCTACTATTTTACCTTAATTTATTGCGAACGTATTTTATCAAACAGAGAGAAATAAAGTGATTCCGAACAAGTCATATTTCTCAGAATTGGATTAAAAATATATTTATAAACTAACATTTGATAAAGGACTCAGTCAAGTCCCAAATGTCACACAAAATAAATTTAACAGTATTCACTGGAAAACCTTCTATTTTAAATTCGAAATGTACTTGAAAGCATTCATCAAACACAAGTACATACTTTACTATTACTCTATTCGTATCTTGGAGAATAATATTCTCCACTTTAACGTTCGTTAATTTCAGTTATAATACGATATTTTAATAAAAGTAATGGCAATACCAACCCCAAGAGGCGCATGCCTGTAATATGTCAAATTTATTTGCAGCGGCCACCGATTCATTTACATCAGGTAAAAGAAAACTCTTGAAAATCTAATTCTTCAGTGAGTTAAAGGAATTGAATCTGAGTACAAGTTCCCGAACTGCACGCACGTTATTCTAAAGTGGTCCTATTCCTTAGTCTCCACCGCAAAGTGTCATTCTCACTGCTTATCCATCGCGAAGCATTAGCAAAGTGAAAGTATTTATCTGATCCCCTCCGCTTGTTATCGACTTTCGATTATCATATCGCGTGTACGTTCCGTGTCCAGTGATTACCCTCATTACAAGTGTCGATTTCAAAGTGTTTCTATAAAAAGAAAAAAAAAGTTTAGCCGATATTACGAGAAAAAATTATTGATCACTGCATTGCGAATTTGTTGAATGGATACCACCAAGAAGCTGCTCATCGTAAATGTCGTCCTGCTTTTCTTTTGTTGATGTGTTGTTTTCTTCCGGGCATGTTAAATCGAGGGGAAAAATGAAAATGAACAAGTCGCTTTCGGGAAAAATCGTTTTCGACGATTTCAGTGCGCGTCATTAAATTTGCAACGAAAATTAACGTAATATCAACGTTTGTTGTGTTGTGGGTTGTGTTGAGCCAGCAAGGTCATCTTCAAGGAAGGCATTTCTATCGCCTTCTGTACATATAAAGTTCTACAATAGCCAAAAGTGGGTCAAATCAGCTGAGCTTCCCAGGATTAGTATCTTCGACCTCTAAAATGCTTCTATTTTTCGTAGTCCACCACTAACAGTTATGGAGTTAACACATGGACGGTCATATAAATCGAAAAAGGGTGACTTCTAAATTCATTTCATCTTTTATTTAATTTAACATACTAGCCTCTAACAATTTTTTTTCGTAACACGAACGTGTAATTGAGGTTCCTACACAATTATTTAGTCGCCTCTTCGCTTGTTTATTGATACTGAAGGTCTGAGGGTTATGTTTCCATTATACATACAAGAAAGCGATCAAAATCAAATTTAACTGAACTTAAAAAAGCTTTTAATTTTCGTTGATAAAAGGATTTTCTTATACGCTCATATTGTTGCAAGCGGACAAGAGCTGCATGTACTCGTTTAAGTCGGTGTTTAACATTAACAATAATTTGTGTACAAGAATATTTATGAAAGTGCAAACCTAGGATACTACATACGTGTTCTGAGTGTTTATAAGAATATTTGTTTTCGTAGAAAACTAAGACTTAAGCTTGTATTACACTGTATGACCACGCTGTCAAATTGCAGTAATATGCAATGCGAAGTAGGCGAATTGTTTTGAACGGAGGTCTTTTTCAAGTCAAAATAATCGAAGGGAAGGTTGAGGATCGGGAAAGAGGGGTCCAATTCCGCCTACGACCGAATTGGTGGCTGAAACGCAAACTGGAGCGACGTGCTTGCTGGCTTCCGGGCTAGCTGCGGCTGTTGGGGGGGGGGGTACGTTGTTCGCGTTCCAGGCCATAAAACCCTTGGCCTGTACAACAAAAATTTCACGCCGACTTACCCGGGTGATAAAATTGGGATAAGATTCCCAATCGGTCATGAGAGACCGAGAAAACTCCTAACAACTCGACAGGTGCTGGTATTGTGCGCCGTCTAGCCCACCCTACCATAGTCATATCTGTCCTGAAATAAAATTACCGATATGGCCCCTAGAGAGAGGTATGAGTGGGGCGGAAGGTCTTCAACCGAGAAGATCTATCTTACTGGCTATTTATTCAGCCATTTTTACAGAAAAAAAACAGTTTAAAACAAATAAAAACCCAAACAAATCATATATCAAGAGACAATCAAAAATATAAAGGTTAACAAGAAAAAAAAATTACCTGGTAATTTTTCAGCTTACTGCATTTTCAAGTTTCTATTTTTCTGGTTTTTGGTTTTTTATATATATACTATATTTTATTTTAAAATTCAGTCCTAGTCAGTTTCTGTCTCGTTATTTTGTCGTTTCATATTTATTTTTACTTTTAATTTAATTTATTTTTATGTTATTTGTTTTAGTTTTATTTAATTTAATTTATTTAGTTTGAATTTATTTATTCAATTAATTTTAATTGTATTATTTTTGTTTTGTATTTATTTACTTGTTGTGTTTCGATAATTTACTTCTAATCTATTTTTAATTTAGTTTAACTTGCAATTTTTGAATTGAATTTCTTTAATTTAATTTCGTGGTACCAAAACTTTTTGGAGCCACTGTATTTTTTTTCGCTCGTTGCACATGGAAATTTCTACCATTTGGCATGCGAAAATTTTAGCTCTTTTGCTTGGCTTGTTAAAATTATGTTAACTCGGGCCGCTCATTTTCAAAGAACGCGTGTTTTAGTGTAAGAAAATCGCGTTACTATGTTATTACACTTCTATAAACCATTCCACCCGACATTATTTCGCTTGTGCGCACTAAACTTAACTTATCATTTTATCTTATTTCTATTTTATTTTCTTCCTTTTGTACGCACTCCACTTAAATTTACATCTCAAAACTACTTTCTATTTATTTAACGCCCGTGCGTGCTAATAACTAAAACTTAACTTCTTTATTTTCATTTCTTTTTTCTCTCCAAAAACTTAGCCCTCCATCTTCTGCCGAGTTGTCAGATCTTCTCTCTCAAAACCAAAACCACCACTGAGCTCAAATTTTTGTGTCGACTTCGTGTGGATCCACAATAGTACCAACTGTGTAACTTTATCGATCCACAGAAATACACCACAGATGACACAACAGAATACAAATACATCTCACAGTGATATTTATTTGTATTCGCCTACTTCGCATTGCATATTACTGCAATTTGACAGCGTGGTCATACAGTGTAATACAAGCTTAATTCACATCTTCATATTGAAATATCACCCGTTTCCAATTCCGTACCTGGAACTTAAATCACAGTATAAAAATTGTATGTTTTCAAGGACTTTTATATGTAAACTTCAGGAAGAACTGACTCACTCACTTTATCCGTTTACTTGGAACCATTGAACATTTAATGTGCATACAATTTAAATTCCTGTCTTGAAGGGTTCTGTAATTATCCGCCAACATTTGTAAACGTCCACTGAACTTGACCTTCATTTAAACTCAACACTAATTTGTATAAGATTTTGACTTCGTGGCTGATGAGTACTTACTTACTTGCGATGGCGCTACAGTCCAAATCGGACCTTGGCCTCCTGCTGATGGCTGATGAGTAAAATATTAAATTTCACCAATATGATGAAAGTATTGAAATTTTTATAAAAATATATCTTAGCCTTAACTCCGTGAAGCTACACCTTCATCTCTATGAGCCCGCGCTTTAATACGACATGTTCTTCAATATAATGGGCGTCGTTTTAGAAGTTAATATTTTTCAATATTATGAATGTGCTCATTATGACTGTTAACATAATCATTAAGAAATATTTCATTAAAACTATTATAGGAATGATGAATTATCCATATAAACGTTTTAATCAATGTAAAAAAAAATTGATTTCTATTAGTACCTATTTTCCAGTATTCTTTCACCTTTAACCCAAACCACCTATATTTCATGGTCCTTTCAAATATTGGTTAATGTCTTGTAGGTATTGTTATGTCCGTGCTTCTCGGCCGCGTGCTATACTTCAACTCCTTATGTCTTCTTGACACTTCATTTTAGTCTGTGCTGCCAACGCTCACAATATCATTGTTCTAGTACTTCAGCGTTGTCAACACAACGGCGATACTACATCACTTTCTTTTTTTTCTTTTATTCTTCTAAATAGTATGTTGTTTACATTTATTCTTAAATTAATGATTCACGTAATCTTGGTACTTTGCTGGTACTCGTCTGGCTCGTTTGTCGGTGGGTCGTCCAATTTTCTGCACGTGAGCTACATTTCGTTTGTATCTCTTACTTGTTTTCTTGCACTCCACTATAACTTCTGACCCTTTTCGGTCAATGACCATATGTTCTTCCGGGTGAAAGTCTGATGCGAGTTTGTTCGTTTTGACAAGTCTTTTGATTAAAACTTCGTCTCCTTCATTGATGTCGTTTACCTTTGCATTTCTCCGGTTATCGGCGTATTGCTTTCCTCTCTCTTTTTCCACTTTGTCTCTATCGGCTATTTCTTCGTCATTAACTTCCATGGGTTGATTGATTGATGGCAGCTTATCGCGTATGTTCCTTCCAAACATCATCTCCGCAGGTGATTTATTAGTTGTTGAATGTGGTGTAGAGCGATACATTACTTAGTATTCTTGCAAATCTTCTTTCCGATCCTGCTGTGATTCCTGACTTATTTTAAGCCGCTTGAGTATCGATCGGTTCTGTCTTTCGACTTCCCCATTTTGTTGTGGCCAGTATGGAGTGGTACTGATCAGTTTTACGTTGCCGCTTTTGCAGTAATTTTTGAATTCTTCGCTGGCGAATTGAGGGCCATTGTCAGCTGTAATCGTTAATGGTAGTCCAAAACGAGCAAATATTCTTCGCAATCGTCTGATTGTTTCCGATGAGTCGATCTTTTTCATTATTTCGATTTCAATGAACCGACTGTAGTAGTCAACGACAACTATTAAATTGTGTCCAGATGGCAATGGTCCTAGATAATCTATAGCAATATGTTGACATGCTGCTGATGGTAATTCTTTTCGCTTCAATGGTTCTGGTGGTGCTGGTGCCGCTACTAACATACATCCTTTACACTTTTTTACGTAGTCCTCTACTTCTTTATCCAGACCGGCCCACCAAATTTTCGTACGGAGTCGACGTTTCATAACACAAATGCCAGGATGACCTTCATGTGCCAATTCCAATGATTGCTGACGCAGTTGTTTCAGCATTATGATGCGTGTGCCTCTCAATAGGATGTTGCCTGCAAAACATAACTCTGTTTGAAATACTTTTTATGGTGCTGCCGCTCCTGACCAGTCGTTTCTTTCCATAGCGTTCTTAATGTTCACTATTTCCTCGTCTTTTTCTGATGCTTGTTCGATTTCTATCAATTTGATTGATATTGGTGCTGCATATGCTGTTATTTGATGCACATAATGTTCTGTCTCCTCATCAACCGAACCTGTTATGTTATAACCACCAATCTAGAGAGCGGATCCGCGATGTTTTGTTTTCCCGGTCTATAAATAACGTTGTATTTATATGCTTGTAGCCGTAGGACCCATCGTTCGATGCGAGCGCATGGTTTTGATTTTGGCTTGAAAATTTTCTCCAACGGTTTATGATCTGTAACTAATTCAAATGATCTTCCATATAGATAAAAATGAAATCTTTCGATGCCCCAGACTAGCCCCAAGGCTTCTTTCTCTATTTGTGCATACTTTTTCTCCGCATTGGATAAACTTTTGCTAGCGAAAGATATAATTCGTGGCTCTCCAGTTTTATTGAATTGGATAAGTACTGCTCCGAGACCTACTGGACTAGCGTCTGTTATTAACATATCCTTACACATGTAATTTTTCAATACTTGAAACGCGGTTGTTTGTTCGGATGTCCATTTAAATTCGTTTCCCATCTTTGTCAACGTTCTCAATGGATCAGTCAACGTTGCTAAATTTGGGATGAACCTGCCTACATAATTTACAAGGCCAAGAAAACTTCGCATTTCTTCAACCGACTTCGGTTCTCGGAAGTTTTTGATGTCTGCGAGCCGATCTTCTATAGGTGTTATTCCTTTTGCTGAAAGTTTATGCCCAAGAAAATGAAGCTCTTTTACTCCTAATCTACACTGTTCTCTGTTTAGTGTTATGTTGTTATCTTTCAATCTTTGCAATACTTTCTGTAATCTATCATCGTGAACCTTTTGGTTTTCTCCATATACTAGTATGTCATCGATGTACACTAGACACCCTTCAAATCCACTGAGTATGCGTTCCATTAGTTTTTGAAACACCTCTGGTGCACATGATATTCCAAACAAGCAAGTCAAGTCAAGTCTTTTGTACCGATACAAACCTTTTCTTGTGATAAATGTCGTAATTCCTCTGGATTTTTCAGATAACTCAGCATAATTCTGACAATAAGAACTAAAAATAATTCAGACCTGATGATATGCGTTCTTGACGTCCAATTTCGAAAATACTTGTCCTTCTCCAATATGTGGTAGGAAATCTTCCATTGTTGGTAACGGATGATTTTCTCTTTCGACCGCTTCGTTTGCACGCCGCATGTCCACACAAATACGAACATCGTTCCCTTTTGGTACTGGAACAATTGGTGAAATCCATTTTGATGGTTTGTCAACTTTTTCGATTATGTCTTGTTGCAACAATTCATCGATCTTCTGGTCCACCGCTTTTTCTAGTAGTACCGGAATTCGATATGACTGAATGACTGGTTTTGCATCTTGATTAATAGAAATTTCAATGAGTACGCCTTTGATTTTGTCCAATTCTTTGGACTCGTTTCCAACTTGATTTATGTCGTAACCAATTTTCAAAATTCCCATTGCTATTGCGGTTTGCCATCCTATTAGGGTTTTTCCATAGTCTTGAACAACATAAAAATCTGCATTAATTTCTTTATCAACTATTTCAACTTTAGCTTCAAACACCCCAACAAATGATAACATGTGTCCACCATATGATTTGAATTGTTTCTCAGTCGTCTTCCGTTGATTATGGACGGTGATCTTTTTACCCTTCAACAATTCCCATGTTTTGTTGTCCATGATGTTGTACTTGGTCCCTGAATCAACAATTATTTTAGTTAAGACGCCGCCAATTTTGCATGGCAAACGCTCACAATATCATTGTTCTAGTACTTCAGCGTTGTCAACACAACGGCGATACTACAGGTATTCGCTATACATTCAAAAACCTTGTATTTTTTGTTATATTTATTATTTCATCTAGAGTCTAGAAGAGTTTTGTACGATTGGCTATGTAGCATATCATGACTCCAGTGTTTTTTTATTGCAGTTATATATTTTAAAATAAACAATTTAAATTCTAATCTGCAGGTATAATCTATACTGTCGCAAGTCTTATTTTCTTCTGTAAGCCTGCTTGTAGAGTTAGCTTCCAAATAATAACAATATTTTTTTCTTCCGTTGAAGATATTTGAGAAACATATTTACTATGGATAAATTATTTATTTGATATTGACATGAGTTATTTCTTCGATTCTATTAAACAATTTACTGGTCAACGAGATTTAACAAATAAAGGTAAAGAAAAATGTAAAGTACATAGGTATATACTCGTATTTATTCACCAATTTTAATCCATGCTAGGCTCGCAATAGTATTGTTAACTTTTAGTTTTGCTGGCAATGAAGTAGATTTATAAATGCTTTGTACAAAGTTTTAACAATAACCTAACGATATACAACCACGTGTTAGCATCGAGAAAATACTCCATGCTTCTGGTTATACAATTAAAATATATTTATTTAAATTCACTTAAATTATTTCTATATTATCACAAAATTAGTTTTCTTATTAAAAGAATTGAAATTTACTTTTATTTTATAAATTATAATTCCCAATTGTGTTACTCTAAAACTGCACACTTGATTCGAATTCGGTACACTCACTTAAGTTATTCTGTTCAGTATTTTCAAATAGCTGCTATCATACATAGCAGCTTTTCACTGCTTAGAGTACGGACTGTTAGCCAGAAAACAGCTATGTATTGCATTAGTATGTGTGTGACAACTATCACTTGCCGATAAAAGTCGTTGTATTATGATCGTCGGTGAATATTTTTCTTCTCGTGTTACTAAAAATTTTAATAAACTTTAATTTAAAAGACGCAATCAAGCGTAGACTGTTGATAAATGGCGACAGTACCGGATATGACCGCCGGCTGAACGTAATTCTGAAGACTTTAATAAAATGGTGTAACACAAATGAGTCGCAAGAAAACAAGCTTGTCAAAACGAAATTGTTTTGAAAAAAATTTCTGTTTATTCAATCATTTCGAGTTTGCCGGGACCCATTCGGACTTTGCCACCAAAATGATGAAGCCGCAACAATTGAGTCAAGCATAGCCAAGCGCGCGATAGAAGCGAGCGAAGAGGATTTGGAAAGGATTCGTCGCTTGAAAATGAAAATTAATATTTTTATCAATGGTCCATGTCCATTTACACCGATTACAATCGGTCCATGTCTGATTGCAATCGGTGTAAATGCACATGGACCGATTACAATCGGTGTAAATGAAAATGGACTAAATTAATAAAAAATGTTAATTTTCATTTTTAAGCGACTAGGATTTTATACTGATTTTATATACCGAGGATTTTATACTGTCAAAGAAAATCCGTAAGAATCGAATGGAATACGATGTACTGGCCAAAGTTATTAATTCGCAGCCTGATCGGATGAAAACCACCATACAATTGGACGTTCTAAAGAAGGATCTGATCGAAATCGAGGACAAAAAGGCACAGTTGCAAAGTTCAGTTCGCAAATTAGACACGAGAAAAAATGATTTTCTTGTATTAATGCGACCGATTAAGGAGTTACAGAGTAATTTGGATGATAGTTCGCACCAAAATAAGTAGTCTGGGTGGCTTAGTGGCTAGAGCACTTGCCTTCGGTGCACCTGGTACCAGATTCGAATCTGCTTGGCGACAAGTAATTTTCGAAAATGGGATTGGGTGCCGGACTACCAGTTCACTCAGCTGTAAATGAGTACCTGAGTTATAATCGGGGTAATAATCACGGACGAGCGTATAGCTGACCACTTCACCTCCTAGTGTTCCGTTGGTCTCGCAACGGAGTAACTCTGGCATTACTTCAAGGCCTAGGCCCGATTTGGGTTGTTGCGCCATTGATTATTATTATTCGCACCAAAATAACCAAAAAAAAAAATATCAAATTAGAAAAGTCATTTCCAATTTTGTTTCTTTTTATTGCCTACAGAGGTTATTCAATTTCAAGCTTAGCCATTTAATCTATGATATTCTTAAGTTCCTTCTTCTTGTCGCCTTTTGGTACACTTTTCTTCAACGTTGGGATATAATCCAGCAAGTTTTGGCGTTGTTTTGTATGTCCGCTCGAAATTCCTTCAGTGCTGTCTACCATTACTCTGTTACCAAAGCCCGGACTGCAAAATTATTCAAAGTTTATTACATTACTTTTTAAAGTAAATAAATAGGTCCAAGAAAAAGTGATGTTATTCACAGAGTCGGCTTTCTTTCTATTAAATATTTCTACTTATGTTTGTATTCAAATTTGTGATATTCATTTCCTCAAGAAACTCGACAATCGCTCGTCGTATGGCAAAATGATGATGTGCAAAGTTTACTTTTTGGTTGCTTTTAATCTGGAAAATTTGGATGGTGATATTTCTCCGAGCGATTGTCGGGTTTCTTAACCCTTTCGGTCACGAATTAAATTGTTTTCTGTTGAGTAACTTTACTATTTTGTTGTATCACGTCTGCCCTGTTCACCGAACCACAACGAAATGAACATTTTCGGAAACAAAATAATGTAACTAAAGAAATTTTAAAGATGCAATACACAAACCGGCTTAGCTCGTGCGATATCTTCCTTAAAATTTGATGTCTACAATTGTAGACACGGTGACTGAAAGGGTTAAGAAAATGAATATCACAAATTTGAATACAAACGTAAGTAGAAATATTTAATAGAAAGAAAGCCGACTCTGTGAATATCATCACTTTTTGTTGGACCCGACATCTTTTTTTGCATTTTTTAAAATGTTTTTTTTTTTTTGATATCATTTCTAAAAGCCATGATCTCATCATCGATATAACAAACCGATTCAATGGAAACTTTGGACTGAAGGAATAAGTCATTGCGACTGTAATTGTTTCATTGTCTGCATCGGAAAGAAACCGCTTTGAAATGAATTAACTAAAACCAAATTTAAAGTACACGGAAAAAAATTATGGGTTTTTTCCGGTTTTTTATATACGGTTCTTCCCATTTACATCATTGATTTTGGGTTTATAACATTTAATGGGAAAAATTACTATAGTTTTTGTGGGAGAAAAACCATGGAAAACAATGGACAAATTCCAATGTTGTCATAGTATTTTCTATGATTCGTAGTGCTAATATTCCTTTGAAAAGGGATTTTTTCCTATGCTGATCCAGGAATTAATCACAATGTGATAGTGCTAAATACCGTTTTTGCACTGGATAAAATTCGATAAAAAATAGTAAAAAATCCTTTATTTTGGCGCAATTTCTTTAAATTCTTGTATATTTCCCTATTTCTTAAAGCAACAATGGCCATAAAAAATAGCGTTTTGGAATATTGTAAAAGGGAAATTTCCAATGTCATTGTGGACCTATATCTTAAAATTTCCTATTTATAGAGTAAGAAGTTCCTTTGAAAAGGGATTTTTTCCTATGCTGATCAAGGAAATAATCACAATGTAATAGTACTAAATACCGTTTTTGCACTGGATAAAATTCGATAAAAAAATAGTAAGAAATCCTTTATTAATTGGAACAATTTCTTTAAATTCTTGTATATTTCCCTATTTTTTAAAGCAACAATTGCAATAAAAAATAGCGTTTTGGAATATTGGAAAAGGGAAATTTCCAATGTCATTGTGGACCTTTATCGTTAAATTTCCTATTTATAGAAGAAATCCAATAAAAGACTAGATTATTCTGTCGTTAATTTAGGACAGATCCCTTTACATTGATGTATATTTTCCCAATTTTATTGGAAAAATTGCACTTAAGATCGCTATTTGAACCTTGCATAGAGTGCAATATTGTATTTAAAATCAGGAAAAAATCTCTTCCAAAATGTTATATGTTAGTTCATCACTATCAAGTAATGGAGTAAAAAACTATGATTTTAAATTTTAGTTCGACAATGCAAATCAAGAGTACTTTTTCGATGACAACAAATTGTATAATAACAAACCACCTAAAATTTTTTGGATAAAGAATAATTGTCTGCGTCTTTAATAAAATAACAAACACATATTGATATAATTTAAAATAAACTCGTTCTTTTATTAAAAAAAAATTATTCAATAAAATAAATTATAATTAAATTTTAAGAGTTTGTTGTTCTTTCCGGTGTCAGTGGAGTGAAGCTCCAATACGAAATCCCCGACTGTTGATTGACCGTAGTACTTGACGAATTTTGGAACACCAGCTGTCAGGGTGTTTCGGAAGTTGGCTAGAATACACCCTCTGAAGAGTCTTCTGCATTCCGATGACGAAACAGCTCCTTCGGACCTAGTCCAACACAAAATCTTATGATAAACTGGCCTCTCCAGTGAAAGTTCTTTCCAAAATTCGTCAAGTACTACGGTCAATCAACAGTCGGGGATTTCGTATTGGAGCTTCACTCCACTGACACCGGAAAGAACAACAAACTCTTAACATTTAATAGCTTCAATGGTAGCATGACCATGAAAAACTAGTAACATAAAAGTATTGGTAAAAATAAGTTTTGCGTTGGACCCACTGGGCCCCGGACTTAACAACAGATTTTCAAGATTCATAGCCATATGGTTATCCAAGGTTACAACCATTTCATAGCCATATACGTCCCACCTTAAGTATAAGGTAGATGTCCGGCGAGTTCCCGATTACATTATTCGTGGAAATGAATTTGGATTATGATGTGGCTATATAGAATTTGCCTCAGCAATTCCACCAGCTGTCAGGGTGTTTCGGAAGTTGGCTAGAATACACCCTCTGAAGAGTCTTCTGCATTCCGATGACGAAACAGCTCCTTCGGACCTAGTCCAACACAAAATCTTATGATAAACTGGCCTCTCCAGTGAAAGTTCTTTCCAAAATTCGTCAAGTACTACGGTCAATCAACAGTCGGGGATTTCGTATTGGAGCTTCACTCCACTGACACCGGAAAGAACAACAAACTCTTAACATTTAATAGCTTCAATGGTAGCATGACCATGAAAAACTAGTAACATAAAAGTATTGGTAAAAATAAGTTTTGCGTTGGACCCACTGGGCCCCGGACTTAACAACAGATTTTCAAGATTCATAACCATATGGTTATCCACGGTTACAACCATTTCATAGCCATATACGTCCCACCTTAAGTATAAGGTAGATGTCCGGCGAGTTCCCGATTACATTATTCGTGGAAATGAATTTGGATTATGATGTGGCTATATAGAATTTGCCTCAGCAATTCCACCAGCTGTCAGGGTGTTTCGGAAGTTGGCTAGAATACACCCTCTGAAGAGTCTTCTGCATTCCGATGACGAAACAGCTCCTTCGGACCTAGTCCAACACAAAATCTTATGATAAACTGGCCTCTCCAGTGAAAGTTCTTTCCAAAATTCGTCAAGTACTACGGTCAATCAACAGTCGGGGATTTCGTATTGGAGCTTCACTCCACTGACACCGGAAAGAACAACAAACTCTTAACATTTAATAGCTTCAATGGTAGCATGACCATGAAAAACTAGTAACATATAATTAAATTATTTCAGTAATTGATTTAAATCACTTATAATTAAATTACGTAAGTAATTGATTTAAATTTTTGTAAAGCATAAATGTTTGTGATATTTATCTAATTTTATGAAATTATATTGATTAGTTTTTTCGACAACATATGAGGATGTATGAAATTCAAAATATAATGTTTGTAGTATATTTATTGCAAAATAAACGTCTTTGGCCAAAGAAATAAAAATATGTTGAATGACACAAAACTTTGGAAAGTCATCATCGTATCCGATTAGTATGACAGCTCCAATTTTAAATTTTATATTGTTGGATTTAACCCAAAAAAGAAATTTGACAGATTTCCCATCTATAGTAGGAATTTCATAGGAGAGATTCCAAAGTGAATCATCAAGGGTTTTACCATATTGTGCTTCACTGGTCAATGTGATACCATTTTGAAGAGAATTGCATTGACTAAGGAGATATCTATTAAATATTGTTTTACACGTATTTCTCCTAGATGTAGTAGCATGTGCAATGTTTTTCAAAACTTTATGTTTAGATTCAAATCTCATTGACCAAATGTGAACCAAGGGACCAATTTTTTTTATAATAGTAGTGTAGTGGGTCATAAAATAGTGTTTTGGCTTAAGTGGTAGATAAAATATGTTCTGATATAAAATATGGTGTTCAGAAATTAGTGAATCAAGAATGAGAATAGAATAATCGTCTATAGATTCCAACATTATAATTTCTATGATTGCATTTAGTTTTTGAAATAGTTTCCGAATAAGATTATTTTCTGGAACCCAGTCCCCGATTATTATTCCTAAGTATTTCACTAACCAAATTGTTTCCGCAGCTGAATATTTCAGTTTTTTATTTTTCAAATGCACTTCTGAAATTTCTTGGGGTTTTTTTATATGTTCATATATATTAGAGAAATTGAATCCAGTAATACGATTGTTTAATGCTTTTAAACTAAAATATTTTTCGATTTCAATAAAATTGGAAAGAATAAGTGCAATTTCATGGTTAGCTACTCCTTCGAAAATGTCGTGCATTATATCTACCGAAAAGTTTTCTGTTACATGAAATAATTCAATTTGATTGAATATGCAATCAGAAATTATACCAGTTAAAGGAAAATTGTTTTTTTGTAAGTCTTCCTTGTAATTAGATGGATTTCTTAATAAATTGACTTTAGGTTCACATGCTTTTTGACAATCTGGTTTCTCCATTTTGCAAAATCTGCAGTAATAATTAGCTGAGAAGGATTCCGAGAAACCAAGCATTGAATTTAAACCCTTATTATCACCTACACATAAAATACGAATAAATGTAATCCTTTTTCCATTTACTACAATACCATCTGTCTCCAAACATTTAAATTGGTTGATAAGTTGCTGAAAAATTTGATTTCCAAATTGTTTACGGTCTAAACTATTAAATAAGTAAATTAAAAAAATATAATCTAGCTTTGACCTGCACCATGGAGGAATAAACGGAAATGATAAATAAACTGCTCCTAAATTTAGCAAACCTGCTCGAGAGCCCATGGCATTGTTGGTTTCGAAATCATCGTAGCTCAATATTAAGGGCAAAATAATTCTATCCAAATTCAAATTAAATGATTTTTGTTTCCAGGGCTTGGTTTGCATTATATTTGAAATTACGTGTTTTTGATTTCGAAGGAATGTATTATAATCAATAATATCTTCTAAAACCACATTCGAAGACAAAAAACTTTGGAGCATACTTTCTAAGCAAATGATATTGGCTGTATTGGATATCGGTTTAAATATTACATTATTGTTAACGTTTCTCGTTTCTAACCGTGTACCTAGCTTTATAGTAATAGATTCTGAGTAAATAGATGTGCTTTTCAGCAATTGTAAGCGTTTATATTCTGTAGAAATATTTAAAAGTGATGATTGGATTAACTTAAAGATCTGTTTTATATCGTTCCCTTGCGATTGACCGAGTACCAAATCCCTACATACGGCAAATATTTTGCTATTGAAATAAGAACTGAGTATTTCAATAATGTGTTGTATGGACTGCCTGCATATTTGTTTTTCTTTGTACAATTTTGTTATTAGTTTTAAATTTTCTGATTGAATTAATTCATTCAATTTTGCAAAGTTCACACTTTCTGTTAGTTGTAATTTAGATGTTATAAATGTACTCATACAGGGTGAATTATTACTTTTAATAAACAAGGAATTATCAACTAAAGTTTGGATATTCGAAATCTTGCAATTCTCAAGCTTTTTAAAATGGACATTTAAATGTTTCTTATATGAACTAAAATTATCAAATTTTCTTATTGGCTTACAGACGTTACACACTTTTACATTCTCCAATGGATGAACAACTTTAACATGCAAAATATATGAACTTAAAGTATCTAAAATTTTATTACATTTAAAGCACTCCATTAGCCTTATTTGCAAAATTTACCCTCTATTTCTACTTACATGAATATTGTGTGAATTGTAAGATATTATATTTATTTTTATAAGATATTAAAATATATAGGTAAATTTATTGAGAAGCAAGGTTGCTCAAATCCGATAATAATGAATTCACACTCGTGAATTCCTTATCGTGATCCTTAAAACTAATATTATAAACCTTTTTTTGAAAGAAGGTCCATATTTGAGCACTTGGCTCTGGATATTGAGCGTTTAAAGCTACTATTGCCTTAAAACACTCATCGACTGCTTTAAGTGGACTATCAAAATGGTAGAGAGTTTCATCTACAGCGACATAGGCAGATGTTATATCAGCTGAAAAAAAATTAATTTTGTTATAGTTAAAATATACATCTTGGATAAATAGATAATTACCGAATGTATCACCCTCTAAAATTACAATTGGCTGAAGTGTTTGGTTGGTATGACTCAAATTTTTTTGCTTTTCCTCAAGGGTCTCCGTGATTAGTGAAGTATCCCATTGATTTGAGAAATATTTTTTATAAAAGTTATGTTCAAGTCCAGTTATTAAAAATTACCGTCACATGAATAATAAATCCCTCTAATATTTCTTGCTTAGTATACTTTATGCGTTTGCTTTCGCCCTTTGCTCGCTTTCGTGAACTATATGCCGTCGGTAGCAAATAAGGTAATAAAAATAATCCAGTAATATCAGTTGTATTACTTAAAATAGCTGTTAAGTTTTTTTCTTGCTTCAATTTTCTGCTCAGATTTATTAAATTTTCATTTAGTGTAGGCCAAGAAAAAAATAGAGAATTTGACGAATCAGGATATTCCTCATCAAAATCCTGACTGAGCAAACACCAGTCTTTAGCAGATTTTAGAACCGGAAAATATCCAAAGTATACAGAAATTGGTATCTGTTGTAAAGATTTTCGAAATTCAAAGGTATCCTTCCAGAACTCTTGAATTTTGTTGAATGGTTGCAAGTTGTTTTTAAGGAAAGCTACTTTTGCTTCTATTAATTCCGAAGTTGGCGATGTTTCGAGCACAACAGGCGTTTTTTCGATTTCAGATTTTCTGATACGTTTTTTTAAGTGATTATAGGCTTCCCTAGTTTTCCGCTCGCATTCCGTTTTGATAATTTATTGTATGGAACAAAATAAGTACTCTCATTTTCATTCGGAAAGTTGTTTTTTATTTCCTTGCAAATATCTTGGAAACGGGAAGTGGTTATCTTAAATTCCTTAATATCAGCACAGTTTGCGATTTCGGCATTTATTAGTTCTCTAGCCAAAAGATTCTTATGAGTTCTTTCCAAAAAGCCAAATTTTTTGAAATAATTTGCAATTATTTTGCCATTTGTTGTCTGGTTCAATATATTGTTTAGGCGGGGCTGATAACTTGCCTGCTCATTAGAGGAGAAATCAATGTCTGCAGTAGAAATAAGCTAAAATAACATTGAAAAGAGACACTAACTAATAACAAAACGAAATGAAACTAGTACGAAGTACGAACCTCTTTTAAAGTTTCTAAAGTATAGAATCTGCTACAGCATCAATAATTTCCTTATCGCTACCATAGTTAGTCGACACTGAGTCAATGGTACTGATTGTTGAAGGTTGTGAAAGGGTTCTAGCGTCTGTAGAACTCTGTTCAGTTATGAAATAATTGTATTATAGTATAATATTATTTGACCTCTTAAGATAAGCATTTCTCTCACAACTTGTGATATCCATATTATGGGGGAATATCTGAGTAGAAAATTTGGGTTTTTTAAAAAAAAAACTTTAAATCCTAAAGTTAGTTTTGAGAATGTTGTTTGTAAATTTCATATTGAAATTCCAATAATTGTGGACGTTATGGGCAATTACCCGAAGTGGGCCCTTCGTGAATTCTACAAACAGGGTGCTTGGCATTCCGTGTGCCACCTTGTAAGGGGTTATTCCTTGATATATTTGGAGAGAAAAATTGTTCTACAGGGTGGGTTAATTTTCAATATTAGTGGAAATACAGGGTGGTTAAGAAAAGAGTTTTTAACCGGTACTCTCAATCACTTAAAACGTTATATCTTGAAAACGAATAATCATAAGGCAAAGCGTTACAGCTCGTTTTTTAGGTAATCGAATTACCTTTCCTTTGATGTAACAGTCTAAATTGTAACTGCACCCAATCTTGAGATATTTACTCGAAAACACAAATTTTTGCTTCGTCAATCCTAAAAATTCAGTGTATGTATATTCCATCTGTTCCATCTGGTTGCTGTTGCGCGGCAATGGGTCCCCACATTGGGGCCGCCCCGGGACAGTAGGGCTGGACGACGACAAGTCCGTCCGAGCACTTTCTTTTTTACACACGTTCGCGATATTTTTTAGTTTCTTTTTATTTGTTTCTTTTTTATTTATTATTAATAAACACTACTTAAATTAATTATTTACCATATTGTAACAGCATTCATGCATACTTCTTTCATGTACAAAGCGAAGAAAGCGGCGACGAGACTTTCCTTTCGCTCGTTCGTTGTCTGCCTGCCGTTGATTCCCGTTGGGATTTTTTCGTTTGCTTTTTGCGTCCTTGGCGATAGCGGCACGGAATTTCGGCGAAAAATCAAGTCGGGTCGAAAGTGAAGAACGGACGCCTTTTGTTGGGAGTCTGTTTTGTACTACATATATATACGGCACTTTAAGCGACGAATCGCCACGAAATTCGTGTTCGAAAGTCAACAAGAATTTTTCACTTAAATTTTGGTACCTGCGGTCACCACTGTACAAGTTCGAGGTTAAAGCCTAGTACGGACCTCGATGAAAATTTTCATTCCCATACTAAACGCATGTAAAAAAGCGGATGATCATTTTCATCGCAAATTTTTGCGTTGGGTTTTTATTTGCGGTACGGAGTTCGAATGAAAATTTTCATTCGTTCTGACAGTTCACGTGTTCACCACCAGACGGCGCAGAAAGCATGGAGACCATATTTTTCCGTCCAATTAAATGTGCCGCTATTTAATTTTTCATTGCCGGGATGAAAATTTTGACATCTTATGTCATTCGTTCGAATTTATAAAAATAAAATGGCCCATATACTAACGTCTATGTTACTACATTTTCAAAAAACCGTCACTTTGACAATGGTTATAGTCAAACAGAAGATCAGCTGTTTACTTCTCCACATTATTCTACACAACAATTTTTTCATTGTGGAGATGGGATATATAGTGAATTTGCAAATGAAAATTTTCATCGAGGTCCGTACTGAGCTTCAAATGCGACTAAACCTTGTACATATTACACTGTCTCTGTCAAATTGCAGTAGTATGCAATGCGAAGTAGGCGAATACAAATATATTTCGCAGTGAGATTTGACAGCTTGAAGCTAGTATTACACTGTTTGACCAAGTGGTCAAATTACAGTAATAAGCAATGCAAAATAAAAAAATTTGATGGAGCGGAAATTGCGAGAAATAATTGGAATTCACTATTTCGCATTGCTTATTACTGCAATTTGATCACACTGTCCAACAGTGTAATACTATGACCAATTGGTCAAATTGCAGTAATATGCAATGCAAAGTAGGCGAATACAGATACATCTCACAGTGAGACTTATTTGTATTCGCCTACTTCGCATTGCATATTACTGCAATTTGACAGCGTGGTTATACAGTGTAATACAAGCTTAACTCTTTATTCCATGAACAATGTAAATGTAAAACAAATTTATAGAAAATGTTGCCACTTACAAAAACATAAAATAATTGTAAATACATAAATTTAAAAAACAAAAAATGAAAAACTGAAATGAAAATAATAAATTATAATAAGTTGATAGTTGTTCGTTGACTATAATTGCCGCTACATTTTTAAAAAAAATTATTAGCGTACCTCAACATTTTTACTTTCGACTGAAACCATTCTGGATAAAATCGAGCAAGTACTTTTTGAGATAATAATTTCTAAAATTTCTATTTTTTGGGCTTTCTACTCAGATGATCCCCCTTAAGAACCCTAAAGGGATACGTCGATAATTCGCAATAAGGATTAAATTAACCTTGCGAAGCAAGTTCACGTATATTTTGATACTGACTGCACATCAAATTAAGCCAAAATTAAAACTTACTAACCTCAACAATGTAAAATTTTTTGTACTTGGCCCAAAATTTTTGCCGCGGTCCTGCCTTTGGGATAATGCTCCTCAGAGCTTCGTAATCTAAGCATTCAAATGCTTCTTTATCAAATTCTTCATCTTATAAAAATAATTACACAAAACAAAGACACACACACATGTACTATATATATAAAGTACAATATATATTACTGAACTTAAAAAAAAATTACTGACTTACCGGCAAATACGGAAATTAATTGGGGAAGCCCCCATTGCTCCAAGGTTTCGCGGACGAAATTTTCCTCCATTTCCAATGTGAATTATCGTATGAACTATACTTATTATATTTCACGAATTCACAGATTTTATTGTGGACTTATTTTTCACACGAGTTTTAGATTAGACATGCACTGCGCACTACTGAACATAAACTGCACTGAACGCGTCCAGCGTCAGCTGAAATACATAACTGATATATCCATATGTACGTGGCAAATTTTCCTATGTTCATAGGAATTTCACCTATTGTGAAATACAATTTTTACATTGAACATAGCATTTCGTTTATTTTTTCGGATAATTACAGTAACAAACAAAAATCGCATAAAAGCCTGGGGGCAACTTTATTGTTTAATGGGTAGAAGTTCGACGCGTGCTTAATGCCGATATGCGGTGTAGGTGGGCTATGGGACTTCTACCCATAAGAGAAGAAAGTTACTCCCAGATTGTTGGCCGAGTTTTTTTAGTTTTTATTACTCTAGTAGCACATTTACATATACAGTGCAACCCGGTTATAACGTACCTTGAGGGGAACACAAAAGTAGAACGTTATAGCCGATAGTACGTTATAACCACGATAAGAACCTTTCACATTTGTGAATGGAGATTGAAAAAAGGGACGTTATAATCAAAAGTAAGTTATAAAAGTGCACTTTACAATCGTATAAGTTTCAACTTTCTAGCATAAGCCGTTTCTGAGATATACAAACCACCCCTACCTCGCTACCGCTGTTAAAATTTTTCCTGAGATGTCTTTATAGTAGCTCTATACAGTTTTCAATTCTTAGCTTTCTATCCTTTACTGCTTTCAAGAAATTAAAATCAATTTTTTTTCTTTTCCATCCCCTCCCACTATTACTCCCTACATCCATACACTCAAAATTCTACAGGAAAAATCAAAAACCAAAAACAGATATATACGTATTTTTGGTCTTTTCACTGTAAATTTTAATCACTACTCTAATATAAATCCGCAAAAAAAAGACCTAATGTACATAATATAATATTAGTTTGTTTTTAAATTTGAGCTTAACAGATTGAACTACTAACTAAGAACAAAGATTTCGACACTTAAGTTATTCAATATTTTATTCCACTGTGAGCCAATGAAAATAAATTTTCACTTACATAGCATGGTGAATATTCCCTAAGATATAGTAAACTGTCCATTATAATAAAAAGAATTATTAGCTATAAAGTCAGGGAAAATGTCCTATCGATAATACTACCCATGGAATATTTCGCAAATTACAATATAGTTAGGGAAAAATCCTATATACATAGGATTTCAATAATATTTTAAGAACCAATTGTTATTTTCCCATGTACTATATTATTATTACCTGTACTAAATGGAATAATTTGCCATAAACATGGCGTTTTTCACCATTAGATGCGTTCCCATGTTGAAGTGGAAAATATGCATTGTACATTTTTTTCCGTGTAATTTACATATAAAATGACATTTGTCCTTGGCAATCGAACAATGTCTTAGATACCCCCGTGCCATATGCTCAAAATTCCTATCCCAGTGCTGAATTTGAGGAAAAACCAAAAACAGGAATTATTTTCAAAATACTATTCCACAAATACCAAGAGTAACATATTTGCAATCTTGTAACGAACAGCAAACTTGTTTCGAATTCCGTTGTGACCATCGCATCGCATCGTTTTTCTTCGATTATTCATTCCCTGGATTTAGCTATCGAGGAAATAGTTTTTCAAAACCAAATTACATCAAATGCTGCAAAGAGAAACAGACATTTTAACTTACATAGTAACAAATCAAATGTAGACCACCATCTTCGCACGTATTATTTAAGCAAAGATCGCTTAATTCTTTCCGAATTAAAACAAATTAATATCCTTTGAGATTTCGAATGACACTTAACAATAATATTGTTGCTTTAAAAATTGTGGACATTTTTAAATATTTTATGAATAGCTTTTGAATTGACGTTGACGTATGTTCTGCATAAGTCTCGACTACTGTGATTTTGAGGAAAGCTTAATTGGCGGAAGAATCGGAAGAACTAATTTTCATAAAAATCATTTAGCTTTTCCAAATTCTTTCCAAGTTCTTTCCATGTATTTTAATGAAATGTATGGCCAGCTTATAGAAAGCTCTCATGTACACATAATACAAATAAGTCTTTGTACTACAATCGTGAATAATACAAAATTTGTCAAATCGCCGGTATAATCCCTGGATAACGTAGAAAACTGGAAGTTTTTGACCGGTTAAATTTTTCTCTCGGCAACTGTAATCACTTGATTATAAACTCAGCGAAAAACGATAACCCGAGATGAATAATACCAAATCTCGAAAAAAAAACTTGAATTACCCAGACGTTATAAATAACCCGACGTGAATAATACGGCCCTTAGAATCACAAATTTACAAACGACAGTAGTAGCCGAGTGGGTAAGGCGTCTGACTAGAAATCAGATGTTTCACTCTGAGAGCGTAGGTTCGAATCCTGCCGACTGCGAACATGTGATTTTTTTAAATTTATTTGTTACAATCTTACTACCGGTTGTGAACACGTGACGGGAGTAACAGGGGCGATGAAGCATAATTATATATGCCCGAAATTGGTGATTCGCGAGTTTTTTCAACATTTGAGTGGATGAAGTATGGAGGGAGGATGGTGAATGGAGAAAAATAAAAAATAAAAAAATTAAAAATTAAAAATGGCATTAATGTCTCCAGTTCCTTGAGCTGAGAAAGTGTATGCGAAAAGGGAGTAATGTATCAACGGGAGAAACAAGACCAATGGATAAACGGGAGTAACAGGGGCGATGAAACAATGTGAGCGTAGCGGCGGTACGCGGCTAGTAATAAATAGCTAAATTAAAAATTCTCTTTACAAAAATGAAAATTAATAACTAAAATATCTACCTAGATTAGAAATATAAATTTCTTGGCACTAGATAGCTACAGGTTCATCGCTTAATGATATGTAATAGTTATTGGAGTTAACCTCAAGATATTCACCACCTAAATTATTATTTATTTGGTTTTAATTTATATCACTTTACTTAAACTCAAAATTATCACTTACACGAACAAATCAATTCAATTATTTCAACAGTGTCAGCCGTAAGCCGTAGCCAGAAAAAAATTTCGGGGGGAGTCCGTGAAAAAATCAATTATCCCCTTAGATTTTTTAAATTAAAATCGGAGATATATTGGAAGCGCTATTATAAGTGATATTAACTCTTACACGTTTAAGGGGCTTAGGTAATATGTATGTACTTATTTAATATAATAATGAAAATGAAACCATACCATCTCCGATTCTTTTGAAAATTTCTGTTCTTTAAGAACTAGTGAAATATAACTGAAATTCAATTCTTAGGTTCTATCTCATTTGTTTTGTTAGTTATAGTATGTTAAAGTTTTCGCAAATATTGTGTCCGAGTCCTATTTGAAAATACATGTCACTGATTATTTTTATCCTATTTGAAACAATCGCCGATGAAAAGTCACACTTTTGGAAATTGGTGCACTCGAAGAATTAGTGAAAAAAATTGATTCTAATTTTTTGTTTAGATTAAGGTAAAGTTGGTGGTCGCTTCGCGATCAAACACATAGACCGCCAAAGGGTCCGTTGTGATCCCACATGCACGGGAAAGGAATACGCGTGTGCCCAAGACAACCAATTAGGTAAACCACCTCGCCTGCCTGACAAACTGGAGCAACTTGTCCAGTTCAGTACTTGCAAACTCGCCCAAATCTATTGCGAAGCGCGAATCTAAAGTACGTTCACGCCTCCAGGCCAGACCCGGGCATTCGCAGAGCAGGTGGAAAATACTTTAATCGGCATCGGGGTCATCACAGCTGCGGCACAGTTTTGTAAAGTCCGCAACACCCAGTCTCCTGGCGTGCCTGCCGATCAGGCAATGGCCCATCAGTACACCAATTAGGATACGAAGAGTATTCCTGTCTCCAAGTAGGATGTACTTTGTCCTGCTCGCATTAGGGTCGGCCAGAGCTGCCTGGCCACGAGACACGATGTGAGGCTTGACCATCTTGTGTTAGCCTCAGATATGGTTGTCACGACGATATCATGTTTTATTTTTTCTATGGGCCTCCTCACTGGAAGCGCCGAACTCCTCCTTGCGAGCTCATCTGCGGCCTCGTTGCCCGGAATCCCGCTGTGACCCGGATCCCAACAAACTGCAATGTTCATAAGGGTGTACAATGCACTAATCTTATCCCTACATAGCCTCACGAGGTAGGATTTAATACAATGTGAATTAAGCGCCTTGATCGCCGCCTGACTGTCTGTTAGTTCAACGACGGATTTGTTTCTCATTGCACAGGATTCTAGCAGATTGCAAGCCTGAACGATTCCCATCATCTCCTCCTGAAAAACACTATAACAGTCCGGTATTCTGAATGCCTGGCTATGGTTCAAGTTGGCGGAGAATACCCCTACTCCCGTGTCCGCGTCTGTCTTCGAACCGTCTGTGTAGATATGAAAACCACTTCGTGGGGCCGATCTACATTCCACCCCTCTCCGCTAGGGATCCGCGTTGAAAATCTTCTAGAGAATTCTAGCTGCGGAATCAGGTAGTCTGTATCCTCTAACGGGTTACAATCACTAAATCGTCCGAGTATGCTGGATACCCAGCTGCCTGACTTTCTTAGGCACACGGCACTTTTCGCTGCTACACTCTTCTCATAGATATCCAGCGGAAGAAGATGAAGGATCATTTCTAGTGCCACTGTAGGTGTGGTGCTAAGTGCGCCCGTTGCTCCTGTGGAAGCAAGACGCTGAACCTTGGTGAGTTTACTTAGGTAGGTGGGTTTCTCCAGAGCCACCCACCACACTAGAATCCCGTAAGCTAGGATAGGCCTGACTATGGCCGTGTACATCCAGTGAGCCATCCCTGGCTGAATCCCCCACTTTTTTCCGAACATCTTTCTGCAAGCGTAGGGAGCACATATAGCCTTTCTCAGTCGCTCGTCGATGTTTTTACCGCAGGTAAGTTTCTGGTCCAGAATTATACCTAAGTACCTAGCACTGTCCTAAGTTGTAGAGTGAGACCACCCAGTTTAGGGAGTGTGAAATCTGGGACTTTGATTCTACGCGTGAATAGAACTAGCTCTGTCTTTAAGGCATTGACCCCCCAGTCCAAAGCCATCCGCCCACGCGCTCACTAGTGCGAGTGTCCTTTCGAGGAGATCACTTATATTGAGGTGGAACCAGATATCAAAATTGCTAAGTTGTCCGCGTATGCGACCACCTTGGCACCCTGGCGGGTAAGCGAAGTCAAAATCGTGTTGACTACCTATATTTTTTTTTTTTTTTTTTTTTGATTCTATCAATTTTTTTTTGTTAGTCATAGTAGATATGTTAAAGATTTCCCAAAGAAGGACCTATAATAAGATGAACCCTTTTTTGCTAAGTGTAGTCAATGTAGCTAAATTCACACAGAACTTGATTAAACAAAATAGTGAAATCAAAATTTTGTTTTTTTTTGTGAAAACGTAAGCAAATCGAAAATTTGTGAAATTTTATGTATCATCAGAACTAATGAATGAGAACATTTTGAAAAAATATGCAAACGCTTGGGGGTGTGCAGCAATATTTGACGTTACGAAAATATGAAGCAACACACAGTAAAAATCGCAATTGGCGATGCTAGTAAACTTTTCCTCAACTCGTTCTTGAATTGTGATGAGTGTTATTGACCAATATCTAGTAATTCAGCAATAAGGGGTTAGACGAGCAATTCAGTCTATAAACGAAACGAAAGCAAACTTGACAAACAAATCTAAAACTTTGCAACGATACTTGACAAATAAATGCAAAACTAAAAACAAAATTTGACAATTGAATCACCGAACAAGTACAATTGCTTGGAATTTTCCAACTCAGTGAAAATACTGCAACTATAGGGCGAACAATACCAGAAATCTGTGAAAACTTTGCTACATTGCTGAAATATTGCCGCAAATAGCATGATATTGCCCTGTATTGCTCCATTAATCGAAACAATAGTTTTGGCAATAATCGTTGGGCAATTAAATGTTAAAAAAATTTCTTCAAAAAAAAAAAAGAATTATTACCTTTAGGAAGTAAAAATTAAGTCGATATCCAATTAAATCTAAGCAACATGTAGGAATTTGTGTAAACATGTGCAACCTCCATACATCCACAAAATATACAAAAATTCTGAAAGCAAAAGAATCCCCTTTAAAAATTTTACTGCTAGCAAACTCCATTTAATGACTTGTATACATAGCATATTTTATTTTTCTAATTGGTTTGTGAAGTGTGGCGTAGCTAGATATGTTTTTCGGGGGGGGGGGGGGGGGGGGATTGACCAGTTAAGTTCGATATTATCTACAAGTAGCTATTAATAATAGTAGCAGTTGATATTATATATATTGTTACGACAATTTTCAAAAAATGTCGTTGGGCGCAATAAGAAGAAAACACTGTCGTGAAGAAAAAGGCGTTAGGAATAAACGACTAGATCGTTGGAGGAGGTCAAGTATTTTTTTTTAGTTCATGTTCATGTGGTTTTTGCATAAAATGGAGATATTATTTGAGCGAATTAAAATAACCAAAGGCAAAAAAAATTGAAATTAGTTGTTTGATTCTATAATCAAAATAAGTTTACAACAATATATTACAATAAAAGAAAAAGAAGATTCATATTAGAATTGGGAAAATTTTTAAGTAATGGAGCTTTACAAAGCCAATTTCCTGTTGTGCAAAAATTATCATAACTCTCTCTGTACCATAATGCCCCTAATAAAAGTCTTATTTTTAGAACTTGCCACAAATATAGCTCTACTTACCAAGTTTTAGTTGTATATCATAAGCGATTCTCGAGATATGAAACTCGGAAACGCTAAAATTTTTTTCCCGTATAAATTCTAAGCTTTTATCGAACAGTTCTTGAAATATGAAACGTGATTCTTTAGCAAAATTCCCCCACTTCCTTGCTTACCTGTCGACATTAAACGTTTACGAAAAAGACTCTGGAATATCTCTTTATCGATCTCAGCTTTCGAGCATTTCGGAGATATTGTTTTTTCTCACACCCACACTCTTCATCAATATTGACCACATTTTAAGAACTATTCAAGTTTTATATAAATTTCAAGTTTCAGCTTTCCAGTATAAACGTTTGAGAATATCTAAAATCTCAACTGACCACAAAACAAAAAGTCACTACAGGATCCATTCGGTTTACCCACTGAACAAATTTCAACTTACAAAGAATACAAAACGATTCCACAACCAGCTTTCGAACTAAATTCTGTTTAAAGCAGGGAGATGGTCTAGCCCCACGATTTTCAACTTGTCACTAGAGTGTGTCAATGGTCGCGTTTACGTGCAGACCAGACCAGTCTAAAAAGACC
Organism: Beris chalybata; assembly: GCA_949128065.1. Lineage (NCBI taxonomy): Eukaryota > Metazoa > Arthropoda > Insecta > Diptera > Stratiomyidae > Beris > Beris chalybata. Next base: position 44,062,245 of record OX421894.1, read on the forward strand.
GGTTTGGTCTTTTTCGGTCTTGCATTTATGCGTGCTTTTCAACATAACCAATTTGAAGCTGTCATTTTAAATATCATTTTTAATCATGGATGGAAATTTGTAACTGCACATCGCTAAGTTTGCGCAAAGTGGACACTTCGTCAAATGTCCACCGTTCAGTAATTTTTATTTTCACAGATGTATGCTTTGACGTTTTAATTTTGTTTGGTCAGCACTATTGTAGGTTATGTTTTGGTCTAAGACCGATTATGTGCCAGTACCAGACTGGTTCGGTTTCGTTTGGTTCGTACCAAAATCAGAACCAAAATAAGTCCAAATGGACTGGTCCGGTTTACATCTCTCCTTAGGGAGGTTTGGAGACCTCGTTTTTTCCTCCATTTGACCACCTCTGTGAACTTAGCACCCCACTTTAACCAAATTGAATAAAAAAATTGTTTTCGTGTGGAGCTTTGTTTGTACTTGATTGTACCGAAAAAAATTTCGTTTGTACCTCCAAGGGAACGGAGAAAAAAATGCTCCGTGTGAACTTAGCACCCGACTTGCACCAAATTAACTAAAATTTTTTATTCAGATAGAACCCCGTCTGTAAATGATTGTACCAAAAATGATTTTTTTTTTTTTTTCAATAAAAAAATAAAAAAAATAATTAAAATTTTTTTTTTTTTAAAAAAAGGGACGGCAAACTATTGTAAATTGCTTCTATTTGATTGTACCTTCAATCGATTTTAAAATACTTTAAAATTTACATCAAAAACTAGCTATCTAAACCAACCAATCCTTCACACAAAGAGTAAAATAATTAGAACGACAATATACATATAGATCGAAGGATCGTCTTTCGAATTATTTCTCTCTGAGTGTGAATTATTGGCTGATTTAGAATGTTATTTTTTGATGGAAAAATTAATATTTCTTAAAATTTCTTGGAGGTACAATCAACTACGGTATCTATAGCATATATTTGCATCTTTGGTTTTTCGAATTTTGAAAATCGGTCTATACTATGCCGACTTATAATGTGTTGTCGAAGAATCGTCTTTCGAATTATTTCACTCTGAGTGTGAATTATTGGCTGATTTAGAATGTTATTTTTTGATGGAAAAATTAATATTTCTTAAAATTTCTTGGAGGTACAATCAACTACGGTATCTATAGCATATATTTGCATCTTTGGTTTTTCGAATTTTGAAAATCGGTCTATACTATGCCGACTTATAATGTGTTGTCGAAGAATCGTCTTTCGAATTATTTCACTCTGAGTGTGAATTATTGGCTGATTTAGAATGTTATTTTTGATGGAAAAATTAATATTTCTTAAAATTTCTTGGAGGTACAATCAACTACGGTTCCTATAGCATATATTTGCATCTTTGGTTTTTCGAATTTTGAAAATCGATCATACTCCGGTCATCGATTTATATAGTGTTGTCGTTCTAATTATTTTACTCTTTGTGTGAAGGATTGGTTGGTTTAGGTAGCTAGTTTTTGATGTAAATTTTTAAGTATTTTAAAATCGATTGAAGGTACAATCAAATAGAAGCAATTTACAATAGTTTGCCGTCCTTTTTTTTTTTTTTTTAAAAAAATTTTAATGATTTTTTTTTTTTTATTAAAAAAAAAAAAAATCATTTTCGGTACAATCATTTACAGACGGGGTACTATCTGAATAAAAAATTTCAGTTAATTTGGTGCAAGTCGGGTGCTAAGTTCACACGGATCATTTTTTTCTCCGTTCCCTTGGAGGTACAAACGAAAATTTTTTCCGTAGAATCAAGTACAAACAAAGCTCCACCCGAAAACAATTTTTTATTCAATTTGGTTTAAGTGGGGTGCTAAGTTCACAGAGGTCATTTGACCTCCTTTTTGCAAGAGCATGTCCGCTAAAATCAGATCTCCAATATACCTCCAAAGAAAGCATTCAAAAATACTTGTAAGGGAGCTTAAAACGAGATCTCTAATGGGACTAGTTCTGCAGTAAAACTCAAAAATGGTCTTCATATAGTCCCATTTTCATCCATTCGGAGCAAAACAAGAGAAGTGACGTTTTTCTGCATAATTTTGTTGTTAATCTCCTTTTTTCCTCCATTGTGAGGGATAGTAGATACCTCGTTATTTGCTCTCTCACTGAGATCTCCACAAATTTCCTAGTGGGATACGCTGACGATATATGTAAACATCTTCGCAAGATCCTTCCCTAGTGCTGAGGAGGTATTTGTCAATCTTGACTCTGCCATAATGTACACAAGAAAGAGAACGCCAATCAGACAGAATACCAATTTCGGAGTATGATTTGAAAAGTATACACAACTTCATAGGTATATCTTCAGGCTAATCTGTAAAAAGACGGCAACGAAACGAACGAAATCAATCGACGATGATCTGTCGATAGTAAATAAAACGTATTATATGTAATCTACTCTTCAAACGATTTGGCGCAAGATATACAGACAGATTAAAAATGTTTTTTTGCGTTTTTGGTGTCTGCTTGTAATTTTTTACTGTATTATTAATAATACAGTATTGTTATCGATTTTTAAAAAAAAAAAATTTGCTGCCCTCAAAATTTTTTTTTCCACGTTTCATGACTAGTAGACGCGAAAAAAGCAATAAAAATTTTCACTCCGTCTATACGTCGTACGCCGTACGTCGACCGCCCCAAAATCTTTGAAGGCTCGTAGCTCTCAAACCATTGGAGCTATTAAATTAAAATTTTTTCTAAGAATAGACTTGGTGGACCCCTTGAATTGACATTATTTTCTGGGGAGGAGGTGTAAGGGAGAAGGCGGGGTAAGCGTTTTAGACGAAAAATTTAGGTTTCTAGATCTCAGGAACCGCTTGAGTTAGGAGGCTGAAACTTAGAATTTCTATAGAGCTTTGATAATGGACCCATTTGCAAAAAAAAAAACCAGATATGGGTGAAGGGGTGTGGGAGTGGAGGGGGAAATAATGCGTCCGAAACTCAAAAATGCCGAGATCGACAAATTCTAAAATCCATATCTCCTAAACCATTAATAGCAAGCAATTAAAACTTAACAAATATCTGTAGTTATACTAGGAGAGTAGATTGAAACGAAATTTTTGGGTGGGGGTAGTGGCGTACGGGGGTGGGGGGGTGAAAAACTTTAGATTACGATATCTCACAAACTAATTGGACCAGAAAAACAAAATTCGGTTTTATTATAAAAAATCTGCCAACAATCTGGGCGTAACTTTATTATTTTTCCGGTAGAAGTTAGAAACGCGTTCAATTCTGAAATGCGGTGGAGGCTACTTTGTGACTGAAAACCTATCAAAAAGAACAAGATCGTGGAAGTGAAAATCTGATTGGATCTGAGAGATATGGAATAATTTATGAAAAAGTACACAATCACTTTACACCCCCTTAGGGGTCAATTATGGAGAATACATAGAATAAAATTAAATTCAATACATGGGACGAGGTAGTAGATATGTCGAAAATCGTGGGAAAATATGCATTCTATTTTCACAGATATTTTTTTTGCCCCCCTTCTGAACGCCAATAGATATTCGTTTTTTTTATTCTAAATTATTTTTCTAGTTGATTTAGATATGCACACCGAGTTTCAACATTGTAGCTTAAGCCGTTCTATATATAGGAAAAACACCCCCCACACCCGTACCACACTACCCTTAGGGGTCGAATTTCAAAGAATCTTGAAAACACATTCTAGGTATTCATACGAAGAATCCGTAGAATAAAATTAAATTCAATATGTGGAACGAGCTAGTATATATGACGAAAATCGTGAAAAAATATGCATTCTATTTTCACAGATAATTTTTTTTGCCCCCCTTCTGAACGCCAATACATATTTGAATTTTTTATTAATCAAAATTGTTTTTCTAGTTGATTTACATATACACACCGAGTTTCAACATTGTAGCTTAAGCCGTTCTATATATAGGAAAAACACCCCCCACTTGTACCACACTACCCTTAGGGGTCAAATTTCAAAAAACCTTGAAAACACTTTCTAGGTATTCATACGAAGAATCCGTAGAATAAAAATGAACTCAATATTTGGAAAGACCTAGTAGATATGACGAAAATCGGGAAATATATGCATTTAATATTTATTATATTTACAAATAATTTTTTTTGCCCCCCTTTCTGAACGCCAATTAATATTCAAATTTTTTTTTATCACAATTACTTTTCTAGTTGATTACCATATACACACCGAGTTTCAACTTTCTAGCATGAACCGTTTAATAGTTAGGAAAAACACCCCCTACCCCCGTAGCATACTACCCCTAAAAAAAAATTTATTTTTCCAACATTCCGCTACTATAGCTCTATCTAATACCAAGTTTAAGGCTTATATCATTACAGGTTCTCAAGATATAAGCATCGGAACTTTTTCCTTTTCACCCTCCCCCACCCTCCCCCTCTTCACCCACAACCCCAAAACCCCAAGCTTAGTTAGCGCTACTACTGGTAAAAATTCTAAGCATCTATCTTACACTGTTCTTGAGATATGAAATGTTTTTGATTTGAAAAATTCTCATCCCCTCCACTTCTATGCTCCACCTCCCACTTAAAAAATTTTACTTTGATCAATCTTTATTTGTCGACCTTTATACCCAAACCGAATTTTATTTTTCTAGAGCAATTGGATCATGAGATATCGTAATCTTAAGTTTTTCACCCCCATCCCCATACACAACTTCCCCCACCCAAAATTTTTCTTGATTCTGTTCTCCTAGTATAACTACAAATGTTTGTTAAGTTTGAATGGTGTGCCATTAACGGTTTAGGAGATATGGATTCTAGAATGTGTCTATCTCGCCTTTTTTGGGTTTCGGACGCATTAAATTTCCCCCCACTCTCACACTCCTTGATCAATATTGACAATTTTTCTGCAAATGGGTCTACTATCAGAGCTCTATAGAAATTCCAAGTTTCAGCTTCCTATCATTAGGGGTTACTGAGATCTAGAAACCAAAATTTTCGGTCTAAAACACTTCCCCCTCCTTCCCCCTCACACCCCCACCCCTCCTTCCCCCTCACACCCCACCCCTTGAAAATTTGGTCACTTCAAGGAGCCTACCCCGTCTATTCGTTAAAAAAATTTCAATTTAATATCTCAAATCGTTTGGCAGCTACGAGCCTCCAAACGATCTTGCGTACGGCGTACGGCGTACGGCGGACAGACGGACTGAAAATTTTTATTGCTTTTTTTGCGTCTACTAGTTATGAAACGTGAAAATAAAAATTTTGAGGGTAGCAAATTTTTTTTTTTTAAAAATCAATCACAATACTTAATTATTAAAATAATTATTAAAATAATAAAGTAAAATTGATAAATAAAGATTACTCAAAGTAAAATATTTGAAGGGGGTGGAGGAGCACTGAAGTGGGAGGGATTAGAATTTTTCAAAAATAACACGATTCATATCTCAATAACAGTGTAAGATGGATGTTTCAAATTCTTACCAGAAGTAGGCCTAATAGAACCCTAGTAGGGAAAAAAAGTTTGCGGGTGTGGGTGTAGAGGGTGAGGGTGGGGAAGGGTGTGAAAGAAAAAGTTCCGATGCTTATATCTTAAGAATCTATAGTGATAGGAAGCTGAAACTTGGTATTTAGATAGAGTTATAGTAACGGCATAGTAGAAAATAGACTTTTTTTAGGGGTAGTATGGTACGGTGGTGGGAGGTGTTTTTCCTAACTTTAGAACGGCTTATGCTAAGAAGTTGACACTCGGTACGTATATGTAAATTAACTAGAAAAGTAATTCTGATAAAAAAAAATTCAAATATTCACTGGCGTTCAGAAGGGGGGCAAAAAAAAATATCGGTTAATATAAAATACATATATTTTCACGATTTTCGTCATATCTACTAGGTCTTTCGAAATATTGAGTTCATTTCTATTCTACAGATTCTTCATGTAAATACCTAGAATGTGTTTTCAAGATTTTTTGAAATTCGACCCCTAAGACTGTGTAAACTGGTTGTATACTTTTTCATGAATTCCACCATGTTCCTCAGGTCTGATCAGATATCGAATATCTTTTCACTTCCACAGGTTTGTTTAATAATCACCTATTTTTAAGTTTTGTTTTTTTCAACCTCTAGACCGCATCCCGGAATATGACCCAATTATTTAATTCATATGTTACACCCTTTTCTAACCGCTTCCCGATTTTTTTGTTAGGTTTTCAGTCACATAGTAACATACACCGCATCCCCGAATTGAACGCGTTCTGAACTTCTGCCGGAAAAATAATACAGTTGCGCCCAGACTGTTGGCAGATTTTTTTTATTTCGATCACTACACTTTGTTATATTAAAATAATAAAGTACAATAGATCATTCCACTAAGAATCGCCATCTTGCCATCTTACCATCTCGGATTCTTTTGAAAATTTTTGTACTTGAAGAACTAGTGAGAAAAATATTTGAAATACAATTTCCTTTTCAAGGATAACGATTTCGTCCTTTATCCTTGAATAACTCAAAATGTGTATCTTTAATTCTTTTCTTTTGTACATTTTCTGGGTTATACTGTTTTTCAAAACACACCAAAAAATTAACTTGGGATCTCAAGGGGATCGGAGTCAAAAAAGTCTAATATTGTTAGTAAGAATTATTATTATTAGCTTCAATTGAGTACCACTGATTTTCTTAGATTTTTTGACCCCGATCCTCTTGAGATCCCATGTTAATCGCGATTGAATTAAATAAATAATAATAATAATAATAAATAAAATAAGCCCTACTTTATTATTCTACGATAAAGACTAAGTACCAGCGATATGAATTTTCGCAGAGGATTCGGATACCATTTTTGCGAAGTCTTTAACATACTATAACTAACACAAAAAAATGAAAAAAAAAAAAAAATTTAAATTATATGGTATTTGTTTCCTCACTAATTCTTCGAGTACCTACATAATTTTTCAAAAGAATCGGTTTTGGTAAGTTACAAATTTATCATTTTTGACAATTCTTGATGGAATGACCCGAATGCTTGAATTCATAAGCGTTGATAGCTAACCTACTTGTATCGTTCACATTGAAGAAATATCATTGTTAGTAGAGAGATTCAACTTTTTTTTTGCTGGTGATCGGTCGATAATATCCTTCCTTTTGAAGTCATATTCATAAAATTACTATATGACAATATTTTGTATACACTTGCGCACGCTTTGTAACTGGAAAACTAAGAAAGTTGGAAATTAGAGACCAACAATAATCAAGCAGTATTGAAATATAACTTACAAGGTGAGCAAATCATTTCGGGGGGAGGGGGGGGAGGGTTTATTCCCCCCCCCCCGTTCCTACGCCAGATTTGTGAAGTATCGTAGCTTAAAGTTTTTCACCTCCCACCCCTGGATGCTGCTCTTCCCACTCAATACTTTATTTCTAGTCTCCTAGTATATCTACAGTCAATCTTTAAGTTTCAATTCCATGACATTAACTGTGGAGATATGGACTGACATTGAAGAATGTTTAAGTTCTACTTTCGAGCGTTTCGAACGTTTTTTTCACCACAAAATTCGATTTCCTACGTACATGTCAAATTGTGATTACTAGTTTTCAAGATATAATAGTTTTTATGAAGAGCGCACATGTCCGAAAGACTCTTCTTTACCGTCTTTATCTCCGCGGATATTGACTTATTGACCCATTTTGTAGAACATGTTTTTTCACAAAATAAGTACAACAAGAAATCACTCCTTAAAAAATATCTCCATGTACCGGGCACTCTGAATAGTACCCAGTATACGCACACTAAGCAGCGTACATGTTACAATAAATTAAAGAACCATGTAAGTTCATAACACGGATTCCTACACAAGCAAACTCCACAACAAATAAGTACATACCGGTATTTTTATTACTATGCATTTATTATTTAATTTATTGTTTTAGTTTAGCAGTTTAATCCAAAAATGTTGTCTTTTTTGACAATAATATGTAAGAACAGCAAATGAAGAATTGATTCACTCTTGACCCACCTTCCCATCGAACTTGGCCGATTTCAATCTCAATCGTAGGACATGTAAATGTACATAGAGAATGAAAGACGCATTATAGTCTTACCGCGGCTACGCTCACGTTGTTCCATCGCCCCTGTTACTTCCGTTTATCCATTGGTCCCGTTTCTCCCGTTGATACATTACTCCCGTTTCGAATACACTTTTTCAGCTCAAGAAACTGGAGACATTAAAGCCATTTTTCATTTTTCACTTTTTACTATTCATTTTTAATTTTTAAGTCTTAATTTTTTATTTTGCATTTTTCATTTTTCACTTTCCACTCTTCATTTTTCATTTTTCATTTTTCATTTTTTAGTTTTCATTTTTCAGTTTTCATTTTTACTTTTCATTTTTCACTTTTCACTTTTCATTTTTCACTTTTCATGTTTCTCCATCCCCCATCCACCACACTCCATTCATCCTCCAATCTCTATCCACCATCCTTCATGCTTCATCCACTCAAATGTTGAAATAGCTCGCGAACCACCAATTTCTGTAATATATAATTATGTTTCATCGCCCCTGTTACTCACGTCACGTGTTCGCAGCCGGTAGTAAAATCGAAACACATAATTAAAAAAAAAAAAAGTCAGACATGTTCGGGGTCGGCTGGATACGAACCTACGCTCCAAGATTTCTAGTCAGACGCCTTACCCGCTCGGCTACGACTGCAGTTGTAAACTTTTATTTTTATGTCAACTTAATCTGATTTAACTTACTAAAAAGCTCAAATGTTGAAATAACTCGCGAACCACCAATTTCAGGAATATATGAATATGTCCACTACCTGTCCGGTAGTCTCGAGAATGTCCATGCAAAATTTGGGAAGGAACGGTTCACAGGTGTAGATTTCCATCGTAATTTCCATAAATGCTGACTTTATTTTATATATTAGAAGATTGGGTGTTTCTCAATACAATTAACAAGAAAAATGGTAATTCTTAGGAGGTATTTTGAAATCTTTGTGAATTTCGGGAGGGGGGGGGGGGATACGGCCTGGCTGTCAGACTGTCACTATCTTGCTTTTCGACCATAACAAATTTTATATGTAAAATTGCACTCTGACCAATTTTCGAACCGGCATGATGGATGGAGCTCATTGAAAATCTATCAACTGAATGAACTAATTATAATGCAATTTGAAATGTGTAATACCGTTCGAGCTTTTATAGGACCACATATCTTATCACGCCGATGTTCCGGAGTTTCGTTGATTGGCTTTTGTCTACGAAAACTCAAATTTGAGCCCATCGGTGGTCTTTTACACCTTTCGGATAAGTATATTTCATAACCACAGTATAGCGATGTTAATCAACCCCGATTCGAGATTTCTTAGTGTGTGTAGACTAGAGGTTGTTTCGTTCACGAGTAAGTTGCTTTAAAACAACATGTTTTGAAGTGAGTGAGTGAAATAACTATATTACATTACGAATGCATATTAAAAATTATATAAACAAAAATAATAGAAATACGATGGGCTACGAATTATGTGGTACTACAGTTCTATTGTATGAGTGTTCACATATGGAAGCGTGCGTCGAAAAAAAGTTGAGAGCTGATGGACTTGTGCGACTGCACGAGCCATCTGATTGGTTGATTTTTTGGTGGGGATAGAGGCTCGTTGCAAACGCTGAGTGTAAATGCACCTCTCTCGTTTATATTACTACTCCCCCATTGGGTGTGATGCGCATTGGCAACAGATGCCACAATGAGGTCGAGTTTCTTTTCGGTAACCATATCTACCAATTTAACCAATACTTCCAGTGGTGCGTCCTTGTCGTGGGACAAGTATGCAAAAGTCAGAATGAATGGTTCCAGGCAGCTAAACCTCTCGCATCTGGTGACCGTAAGATCACCAGAGCTATAAGACGGGACAAAGAAAAGGTGGAAGCACTTCCTTCCAAGAATGCAGGAGCGAATTCTACCGTTGTCCTTGCTGTAGTATATATTGAGATCACGCCTTTTTAGTCCTTGGATCTGGTTACAGTGTATTCATGGTTCCTGAATTAGCGCAATGTCAATATGCTCTTCGTCGAAAAGCGCTAAGAGATTGGCCGAGGCCGTTTTGCTATGGTGGAGATTGATTTCAGCTATCTTCATCGCCATGCTGCTAATTGGGGTTTGTTCGGTATCTATTTCTAAATCCTCGATGGGCCAGGATTCCGTTTCGCGATGTCCTCGCAGTCCTGTGTTCCAGGGGCGTCAACGTTGGTCTTCTCATCCTTAGGGCCGTTATTACGACCTTCAGTTAAAATTTAACCAGAACTTTGACTGTAAGTTTCGTATGAGCATCTGTCAGTTGAAGTTTCAGTCAGAACGTTACTGACGATCGTAGGAACGGGCCTTAGTCCGCTCCTTCCTATCAAGGATTTTCACTTTGACGGTTTCGAGGCTAAAAATCATTTGGTCTGAGTTGTCTTTGATATAGCGGACTGCAGCGGGCCTAGGTGGAGGATGAAATTTTGTCCCGTCTGTCCGGCTTTCTCCGCTTTGGCAACGCATATCTAGTCAGCCGGGATGTTCGCGTTTTGCCTCCACAGAGCAACTTGAACCAGATCGGTCTGAATAGGAGGTCCAGGAATAAAAATTGAAACTGATCGCCCTGGAGGACTTCGAGCTTAGCTCCATCCCAAAGCTCCCCTATTGTAGCGATTGCAGCCCTCAGGAAGGCCAGCGCATGCTGGTCTTGGCAGCGAATGATTCACATTCCCCGTATCCGACCGCTGTCGCAGTATACCGGAGCCTTCGCGTTAGGATCCTCACAGATGCCTTTAACCCGCTTGAAGAAACTATCGTCCAACGCTCGTCGTGGATTTTTAGTTTCGGATTTCCCCGGTCAACTACTGCCGCGCTCAGGTTATATACTACAGCGTCACGATATGTAGCTGGGATCTTCTGACTGACGGAAGTTTCCTTAAGTTTTTTGGAGGAACCTTGATTGCCGTCATCCTCCGACCTCATCCTTTTCGGGACTGGTCCAGTTGTAGCCGTCTGCCTAGTCACAGCGGTACGGGCCGCCTTTTGGCTGCTTCCCGTCTTTTTCGCTTTGGGGCTAGGTTTGAGCGACACTGCTGAGCTTGACGGTGCTGTTCTGATTCCCTTCGGAATCGTTGGTGGTGGGATCATTGGTGACTCCGACGAAGAGGAGGCCGATGTTCCTGGCTTCTCCTTATTCTTCTGGAATTCCTCCGCATCCCAAACGACTTTGGTCGCTCACGAGTGCTTCTCCCGCTCTTTGGCATTGAAGTCGTTTGGGTCCTTGCTAACAAGTTTACCCAGTTCGAATCTTGCGTGCCGAATGTGCTGGAGTGCTAGTTGGGCTGGCGACTTGTGTTTCTTACCCAAGCCAGGCTTCGTGCGAAGCGGATGCTTCACTCGAGTTCCTGCCTCAAGTAGTTTGGTCTCCTGCCCCACTGTCGTAGCCTAGATCTCCCGATAGCATAAGCATAAGCGGTTCATGAGATCTAGAATCCAAAATTTTCCATCTAAAACGTTCCTCCCTCCTCCCCCCTCATAACCACACCTCATCAAAATATACTAATCGAACGACATCTACGGCGGACAGACGAACATTTTTTGTTTTTGCTTCTTGGGGTTTACTAATCCTAAAACGGGAAAATACAATATTTCAGATTGGCAAATATTTTTGAAATTTCAGGTCAATTACAATACTTTAATATTTAAAAATAATAAAGTGAAAATCTGCTTCCGTTTTAATGGTATCACGGCCTTAATAGCATATTATCAACAGTATACATTACATAGATTACATTTGGGCCTAAAAATACATTTTCAGAACCTCTTTAAAACCTCACTTAAAACAGAAATTTTTCGACAACTAATTTCTTCCTACATATCTCTGAAACCATTAATAATAATTAATCTATCTGTTAACTGAATAGCAAGTCCTTTGTGAACATACACACAACGTAAATTTCATTAGTTTAATAGAAATTGGTTAACTGTTGGACATACTTATACAAATGTTCGTATCATTATAGTTATGTAGGTAGGTGTGTGTACTTGCATTCGACTGAAAGTCGCACGTTTTCGATTAATTACCATATAAGTTAGTGCCGCATCCTGGTCTGGTCTTTGATAATTTCAACGTGTAACATATTGGCAACAAACCCCATACTTAATCGTATTTCTTTTTGCAACAGGTACTACATTACAAGCAAAAAATTGTCAATACTCTTTTCTGTAAAACTTTAATTCAGTTCAGCTAATAACAGATCAAAAACTACACCAGGCTAGTCCCGAAATACGTGTTTCTCATTCAATAATAATACTCATTTCCAATTATCCTTGTGCTATTTTCCTCGCACTTGAGTAAAATTACCGAGCGGTTTATTAATATTGCCATTACTAAACAAGCATGACCGATTAATTCTTTTACATTGTGAGAATTAGTGGACCAATTGTTTTCTCCATCCTGACGACTCCTTTTCAGTATCCTCTACGTCGCTGCAGGGATCAACGTTTCGTATTGGACCGTTATAGCTTCGTAGTCCAGTCTTGTTTTATTTTCAGATACACGTGCTCTTTGTGGGTGGAATGCACGCAATCACCACCAACTTCACGGAAAAAGTAGCTCTCCTGGATATTTCTGACTTCGTTAATAAATGAAATGTGGGTGGTTTGTAACGACCGAGAAAAAGCTTAACTACCAAAATGTTGAGTACTTTGACATTTAATGATAATAGGGATTGAGTTTCGTCGTTTTTATGTAGCTACATACATAAACCAAGGAGCTTTTCCCTTCATCTTGATATTTTTGTTATCACAAATTTATGCGGTTATTTTATCTTTTGTATGTGTTTTGTATAATTTACTTTAGTGAATAAGATTCCATCTTTAAGCGCGTGTATAGAGACAAGAGATTGGATTTTTACAACGCATCATTTGGAAGTGATTTGTTACTAACTCAGATGAATTCAGCGTTGATAAATATAAGCGAGAACAAATAACACATTTTTATTAACTTATTTCAGAAAAAGTACGATTACAAGATATATAAATGTTTAATCAAACTTCTGACTACACTCAATCACATTTAGAGATGAATGGTTCTGAATAGGTTCTTCACAGATCAACATGTTTTAGTTGATTTGTTCGTTTCTTTCGCAGACCAGAGATTTTAGTTCGCGCGATAGTTTAGTTGAATGGCTAATGGGTATGCAGCAATATGGAAGGGCGCATACTGATCGTTTAGTTTCATCCGAACTAAATAGTTGAATATGGAAGACAAATCCTTTTCGATCGATGCGAGACTTATCTATCGCGAAGTGTATCATACAAGTATCATACATCTCATAAAAAGGCCTGATATCAATGCTTACATTTCCATACCAACTTCCCGAGATTCGAGGGGGCGATTAGTTTATTATTTTGTTTCTGGCTTTGCTTAAGTGTATGACACCATACGTTGAAGCGAACATCTATGGTATACGTTCATGCAATTCGTCAGTAGTCTTTTAGTTTTTGGTTTTCTAACGAGAACGTGATGTGCGAAATTAAAAATGATAAGGTAGATAAAGACTTTATTTTTGTGTTGTTTCAAATGAAAGTAACAATATTGTTGCCAGCTAGGGGTTATCCGGGATTTTAAGTAAAAACACAATTCATTTAAAATCAAAAGAAGCGAAACACTCGCATCGCAGTCCACGCGATAACAATTACTATACGTTCGCTGAAAGCTTTTAGATATGGACCTAGTCTACCCTATGTACTCCAGCAAAATTTTATAAATTTTTTTATCAACAATAACTGTGATGCAAAAATCTTTTAAAAATTTGAAGGAATGTTTCCGTAGTAAATTTTTTTTAACGATTTGCTCTGATTGTTTGAAATTTAAATGAGGCTACTAGCACCAACAGAAAGATATGTATTAGTTGACCCTACTGAGTTACACTGTGATAAACGCAATAAACCTGAAATCATCATAATGAACAATTTATAATTGAAAATCGACAATCGCCTCTGCTTGATATTATTTTGATAAGTAATGATGTTCCTTTAGCTTAAAAAGTTTATAGAACTAGCATAATACATATCAGCTTTTAACTACCGCTACAATGCTTCCTTTTAAACTTTTCTGAATACCTAAAATTATTAGTTCCATGTATCAAGATATAAATACTGGAGACGACAAGACGTCGTTTTTATATGAAGCACTTGGAAGCAATAGTAGCCTTACGTATCTATACAAATAGTTGGTGTTTTTGGTGTTCAAGACCGGGGTATAATGTAAATGTCAGTAAAATGCTAATAGTGCACAGTGTAAATTACCGCTCCTTTGTGTGGAGTCGTCCGGCTACACAACAGTTGCTGATCGTCATCTCCAGTACATATATCTCTATGGTTACAGATATTTATAATATTTCTTTTATTTCAGCTGATGCCAAAAACATGAAATTTAAACTGTCACCGTCTTCACCGCCAAAATATGACATCGATGAAGCCATGGAAGTAGCTTCTTCGGATTTTAACCAATGGCTTCATGCAATGAAAATGGTAGCCCGGCTCCCGGGTGGAATGCCACCGGAATTTAGACGAAAGGTAAGAGTTTGTATAGCTTAGTATCAATTCCGTTTCATTAAATTATTATACCCTACCTAGATGAAATCTATAGAGTATTTTAAGAGCCAAAAAATTTATAGCACTTTGAAAGGAGCTTCAGGCGAAATACAAACAATATTATCTGTCCGTCTGTCCGTTGGTCCATCTGTCTGCCTGTATGCCTGTCTACCCGAAGTTAGTTAACTTTAAAGGAATAAGATCGTTTTACTAATTTGGATAGTTGTAATACAGCAGTCCTTAAAATATGTATTAACGAATATTGGACGATTACTTCAACAACATGCACTAAGCTACGACTTCGAAATATCGATTCAAGCTAGAATTTGTAAATTAAGCGAATTTAATATTCCAATAGTTACAGATAAAATTGATATAAGTAAAATCGAGTGAGTTCCCGTGTCGTTGTCATGCAAGGTTCCTTGAAAAAATTGTATGCCTTTGCGCCTTTCCCCAAGATATCGTTAAGCCAGGAAATTAAAATTATTTTGAGTGAAAAGAAAGGTTGAGTTTACTTACTATTGAGTAGAATCACTTCACTCCGTCAGTTAGCTCTCACAGAAAAGTCCTTAGAACAAAGATCCTGTGACAATTGTGTATTGTGATAGACCTGGAAATAAAAAAAAAATATACCCAAAAACTGTTGGTTGGTAGACAGGGTGAACGAGGACTTTTGCGGGGGTAAGACGGTTTAAGTGAAGGGAGCGTTCTGGACGAAAAGTTTAGTTTTCAAATCTAAGGAACCGCTTATGCTAGGATGCCTAAATACCATTAGGCATTTATATGTACGAGTCTGGGTGGCTTAGTGGCTAGAGCACTTGCCTTCGGTGCACCTGGTACCAGGTTTGAATCCACTGGGCGACAAGTAATTTTCGAAAATGGGATTGGGTGCCGGACTACGAGTTCACTCAGCTGTAAATGAGTACCTGAGTTAAAATCGGGGTAATAATCACGGACGAGCGTGTAGCTGACCACTTCACCTCCTAGTGTTCCGTTGGTCTCGCAATGAAGTAACTCTAGCATTACTTCAAGGACCAATTTGGGCTGTTGCGCCAATGATTATTATTTATATGTACATATAAACTTTTCAGATCAGAGGACGAGTCAGAGCGCAAAAGAGCCTGCCCAACTCCTTCCGAGAAGCTCAACAAAGATCCCATACTTAACGTCCCTTGTAGAGTAGGTTTAGAAGCCACACATCCAGGCGCGAACGTAGGGAGGGTTGGGGTTTGGGGGTTAAAACCCTCCCCCCCACCGCAATAATGTACACTCAAACCTGTTTTTATGCGGTCTTTTTTTTATGCGATTTTTTTTTGTGCGGTATATGAAAATTTCAATCAAACATAACATAATTGAAGAAATTATCAATAATGAAGAAGTTATCAATAAAAAAAATTAGTAGGTTTAGGGCATTTCATCACATTACATAAGTATTGCCTCAATCAATTACACATTTTTGGGGATTTGTGTGTAGAGGGTGAGAAAGGAGGAGGGTGAAAAGGCAAAATTTCCCATGTTCCTATCTTAAGGACCCATAATGATATAAGCCTTAAACTTGGTATTTAGATAGAGCTATAGTAGCGGCATGTTGGAAAAATATAATTTTTTTTAGGGGTAGTATGGTACGGGGGTGGTGTAGGTGTCTATATGTAAATCAACTAAAATTTAATTTTGATAAAAAAAAATTCGAATATCCATTGGCGTTCGGAAGGAAGGCAAAACAAAATTATCAGACAAATGCACATATTTTCACTATTTTCGTAATATCTAGGTCTTCCAAAATATTGAATTTGATTTTATTCTACGGATTTTTCATATGAATACCTAGAAACATTTTTCAAGATTTTTTGAAATTCAACACCTAAGGGGGTGTGAAGTGGTTGTATACTTTTTCATTCATTCTTCCATATCTCTCAGGTTTGATCAGAAATCGAATACCTTTTCACTTCCACGGGCTTGTTTAATAATCACCTATTTAAAAGTTTTTTTCTTTTTCAACCCCTAGACCGCATCCCGGAGTATGACCCAATCATTCATATATTACGCCCTATTCTAACTAGAGATGGGTAACTCAGATCTGAGCCGGCTCAATGAACCGGCTCAAGCAAAAGATCCAACTGAGCCGGATCTTCTCCACGGATCTTTTCGGTTCACGGATCTGGACGGTTAGCCCGGTCACCAGAGACAAAATTTCAGTAAATTTCGGAGCTAAATGGAAGGCGAAATGTTTTGAAGTGGTTAGGTTCCAATGATGGAGTAGAATATGGAATCACAGTTTCAGACCAAAATTTGATATGGCATGTGGCCAAAATTTTGAATTTTCTGTTTTGTCGATTTGTTGCCGTATTTTCCATTTCTCGCTAAAAATGTTGAGAACCAAATTTATGGAGCAATGCTGGAGAACGACTGAATTTATAGAATTCCGTTAGTGCGAAAAGCTGTTCACAAGACCAACCGAGAAATTCTTTCTATTGTCCCGACCGACTACCTGCGGGTTCCCCGGCCTCTGTGTTTAACGTGCTCCCGGCCGTTATACATTGGTCGCACGAAAAAATGGTTGAAACGAAACTTGTAGGGAGTTTAGACCTCTACATGTTTACAATGTAAATATGTCATCTATTCTTAATAAAAATGGTTCAAAAGTTTAAAAAACTTAGACAATCTCCTAATATTTTACACTTTACGCTTATTATTTGCAATAAATAATTTGGCAAAAAAGTTGTTCAGATAAAAAAGATAAAAGACAATTTAATTCTCCATAAATTGGTTCTTACGATTTTTAGCGAGATGTGCAAAATATGGCTACAAATCAATAAAACATAAAATTCAAAATTTCGGGCCTTTCTTCAATCTATAAACTAAAACTGAAAATAGGAGTTTATAATCTTTAATCTTTTTTTTGTTCATCTTTTATCATTTTTTATCATTTTTAATCATTTTTTATCAATTTTTATCATTCATTACCAATTTTTATCATTATTTACCATTCTCTATCTATTTTTATCATTTTAATTTGATATCATTTTTTACCCTTTGTTATCAATTTTTATCATTTTATATCTTTTTATCATTTCTTAACATTTGCTACCATTTTTTACCAATTGTTACCATTTTTTATCATTTTCTATCATTTTTACCATTTTTTACAATTTTTTATCATTTTTTATCATTTGTTATCACTTTTACCATTTTTAAAAAAAAATTTCATTTATTTCTTATCATTTATTACCATTTCTTATCATTTTTACCACTTTTTATAATTTTGTATCATTTTCTATCATTTTTATAACTTTTTATAGTTATTTTTTAACATTTTTTACCATTTCCTTTCTTTACCACTTTTCCCTATTTTTTATAATATAGAATCATTTTTATCATTTTTATAATTTTTTACCATTTTTTATTACTTTTACCATTCTTTATCCTTTTTTATCATTTTTTTATAATTTGATATCATTTATTACCATTTTCTATCATTTTTTATCATTCAATATCGTATTTTATCCTTTTTTTATATTTTTTTCATTTCTTACCATTCTTTTTCCATTTTTTATAATTTTTTACCATTTTTTAATCATTGTTTATCATTTTTTACCATTTTTTATCATTTTTAGTAATTTTTTACCATTTTTTATAATTTTTTAATCATTGTTTATCATTTCTTACCATTTTTTTCATTTTTAACCATTTTTCATAATTTTGTACCACTTTTTATAATTTTTTAATCATTGTTTATCATTTTTAAAAAATTTTTACCAATTTTTTGCTATTTTTTATCATTTTTTACCATTTTTTACCATTTTTTTTATCATTTTAAATAATTTTTTACTATTTTTCATATTTTTTTACTATTTTTTATAATTTTTTATAATTTTTTATAATTTTTTAAAATTTTTTATAATTTTTTAATCATGGTTTATCATTTTTAACCATTTTTTATTATTTCTTACCAATTTTTTACCACTTTTTATCATTTTTTACCATTTTTTAACAATTCTTACTGTTTGATTACCATTTTTTATCATTTTTAGCATTTTTTATAATTTTTTTATGATTTTTTACCATTTTTTATAATTTTTTATAATTAAATATCATTTTTTATCATTTTTCAGCATATTTTATATTTTTTTATAATTTCTTACCATTTTTTATCATTTTTTACCATTTTCTATAATTTTTTACCATTTTTATAATTTTTTACCATTTTTTACCTTCTTCTACCATTTTTTATAATTTTGTACCGTTTTTTATCATTTTTTACCATTTTTTATCACTTTTTACCATTTTTTATCACTTTTTACTATTTTTTACTTTTTTTTATAATTTCTTACCATTTTTATTATTTTTAGCATTTTTTATAATTTTTTTATCATTTTTCATAGTTTTTTATAATTAATTATCATTTTTTATCATTTTTTACCATATTTTAAAATTTTTTTATCATTTTTTACCATTTTTTATCATTTCTTACCATTTTCTATAACAATTTTTTTTCTTCATTTTTTACCATTTTTTATCACTTTTTCCTCTATCCCTCAATCCTCAATAATCTATCCTCAATTCTCAATTCTCAATCCTCAATCCTCAACTTTAGTTCGCGAACTATGAGAAACTATAGTTCCTCTATCCCTCAATTCTCCATCTACCATCCTTAATCCTCCATCCACCACCCTTTATCCACCATCCTCCATCCACCATCCTTCATCATCCATCCTCCATCCCCGATCCTTCACCGCCCATCATCCATCCTCCTTTCTCCATCCTCCATCGAACATCCTCCATCATTCATCCTCTATCTTCCATCGTCCATCATCCCCTTCAATTTTTTATTCATTCGATTTTTCTCTCTTTTAAATTTCAACTATATCGGCACATATCAAATTTTTTCATTCGATTTTTCTTTTTAAAAAAATTTCAACTATATCGGCACATATCAAATTTTATTCATTCGATTTTTCTTTTTAAAAAAATTTCAACTATATCGGCACATATCAAACTTTATTCATTCGATTTTTCTCTTTTTTAAATTTCAACTATATCGGCACATATCAAATTTTATTCATTCGATTTTTCTTTTTAAAATTTCAACTATATCGGCACATATCAAATTTTATTCATTCGATTTTTCTTTTTAAAAAAATTTCAACTATATCGGCACATTTCAAACTTTATTCATTCGATTTTTCACTTTTTTAAATTTCAACTATATCGGCACATATCAAATTTTATTCATTCGGTTTTTCTTTTTAACTTAACCGCGGGCGAAACGCCATTCTCAGCTCAAAAAAAACTCACTCTTCCGCGTTGTAAAGAAAATACCCAATTCCCCAAATATCGTCGATGCGATTCTTCTCGAAAGCGTTCTCCGTACCAACTAAAAAACTCAAAAAATCGACAACTCATCGCGAAAAAAAACTCGCACAACCATTTTAATTCCGCGTCGTGTACCTCACCAGTCTTCTTTTTTTTTGTCTCACACCGAACGACGCGCTTTTTTGGCGCCAAAACTCCAACCGCACGCACACCAACTCCCAAAACGATCTCTCTTCCCGTGAAGTTGGTCGCAGTCGAGCTGATGCGACTACAATTCATCGCAGGGTTGAATTGCAATCGCAACAGCTCCACATGGACCTTTTAACTTTCTGACAGCGCGACACAAGAACCCAGTCGGTTCGCAACGGTGACACAACAACCCAGTCGGTTCGCAACGGCGACACAAGAACCCAGTCGGTTCGCAACGACGACCCAACACCATTAGTCGGTTCGCAGTTGGTTTCCCAGCGCCGAACAGACTAAAAAAAAGTCGTCGTGTTCTAGAGTCTCGTGCGCACGACTGAGTGCCGGGAAATAGTAGTTGTGATCCCTCGGATCACTGCCTCAGATCCTTGGAGTGGTAAGTCCCCAGACGTTTGCCTCCTAGATCCTCCAATTCGTACCGTGAGTTTCCCAGCACACGACGAATCCTGCACTTGAGGAACTTCTTTGCCAGCTTGGCGTTATAGTTCTGCGCGGCTGTGGACAAGGAAAAATTTCTTCGGAATACTTCCTGACCTACACAAAATTGTGTTTTAGCATCACGCAGATTATAACGCCTGCTACTGTCCTCATGTGCAACCCTTATTTTCGTCTGCGCCAGTTGCCTCACGATAGGAATTCCCTCGCGAGGTCGAAGCTGTACATTTGACTCTCCCAACGCTCGCAAATGCTTCAGCAGTTCGTAGTCCTTCCCGTGCAACATCATGTGATTCCCAAACAAAACCTGATAAGGAGAAAATCCAGTGGCTTGGTGGAGTGAGCTACGAAGAGCACATCCAATTTTGCTTAGACTCTCATCCCATCGTGTTTGGTCATCAGTGATGAATGCTCGAATTCCGGCCAGGATGGACTGATTGACACGCTCCGAAGCATTCGCTTGCGGTGAGTAGCTCGGGGTGTACAGGTGCTTAACTCCGTATTTGTTCAGCATGGTGTTAAACACATTCGACCTAAATTGAGAGCCGTTATCGTAGAGGATCGTCTCAGGCGTTCCAAACGTATGGAAAACCTGCCCCTCCAAAAAGTGGGTGATCTCTTCAGCAGTGATCCGCCCCAAAGAATGTAACAGGGGAAATTTTGTGAAGTGATCCAAGACGATCAAGATAGCGATCTTACCCCGTTTGGTACACGGAGTAGTACGTCGATGTAAAGATGTTGGAATGGCTGATCAGTCTGGAAAGGTTCTCCCATTGGCGGTCGTAGAGGTCTGTTCGGGGACTTTGTCTCTTTACAAGTGTCGCACGCCAGAACGTAGGTGCATACTTGTGTAGCCATTCCGGGCCAGTACAAAAATCGCCTGACTCGCTCTAGCGTTTTGGCATAACCACCATGGACCGTGGTGTCTGCCTCGTGCGCCTGAGCGATCGCAGCTGACGTAAGACTTGATGGAATCCATAATTTCCAGGCCCTGTCTTCAGCAATCGGGTCACCATTGTGAAGCTCTGTGCGCTTATACACGAAACCATCCCTCACGCATACGTCAGGAAGCCGATCGGCGTTCGCATCGACAGTGGACACTAACTCTTTATATTCTTTGCCAGAGAATTCTGGAGAATCCATGTCCACCATCGGTGCCACGTCGATCAGCGCGTTTAATCCCTCTTCGTATACACGAGAGAGAGCGTCGGGTACAACGTTCAGGCTCCCTCGTCGGTGCTCGATTGTGAAGTCGTAATCTTGGAGTTTTAAACTCCATCTTGCCAACCGTTCTTGCAGGTCTTTCTGCGACATGAGCCATTTGAGACTTGCGTGATCCGTAATGATTTTGAACGCAGTGCCTTCTACGTAGGCTCGAAATTTTTTCACGCTCAACACAGCTGCATAACACTCGAGTTCGGTTACGCTGTAGTTGCGGTGAGCGGAAGTGAGCTTCTGTTACATATACGCCACTGGAGATTCCGATCCGTCGTCGTTTTCCTGGAAGAGAACGCTACCCACTCCTGATTTACTGGCGTCGCATTGAATTACGAAAGGCCTCTTAAAATCAGGATTGATTAATAAGGGGGCTTTCGTCAACAGGTCTTTCACTAACAGGAAGGAAGTTTGTGCCTCTGTAGCCCAAGCAAACTGGTTGGACTTCTTTAGAGTGTCTGAAATTGGTGAAACAGTAGCAGCAAAGTTGGGAACGAATCGTCGATACCAGCCTGTGCGGACTTAGGCGAAGGGTAATCGACGATGGCTGAAACTTTGTTGGGATCAGTTTTCAAGCCTCCTTCTCCAACAATGTATCCGAGATATTTCACCTCTCTCAGACAAAACTTACTCTTGTTGACGTTAATAGTCAAGCCAGCCTTTCGCAAACATTCTGCGACTTCAGCCAATAAAACCAGATGTGAATCGAAATCTTCAGAAATTAACAGCAGATCGTCCAAATATATGAATACCTGCTCCTTTAGCTCGGGTAGGATGACTTTGTCCATCAAACGACACATTCTTTGCGGAGCGTTGCATAACCCAAAAGGCATGCGAGTGTAGTGGTATAGAGGCCGGCCAGGAATGGTAAAAGCCAAAAGGCGTCTTTGAGGTCCAGGCTAGTAATAAAATTGGCTCGCGACAAACGACTTAAGATACCATCGATGTGTGGTAATGGATATGCATCCTTCTTCGTCACACTATTGACTTTGCGTGAGTCCAAACATAGCCTGAGCTTGCCTGGCTTCCTCACGAGAACCACAGGCGAGCTCGTATACTTCGTATGATGGAAATTTGGACTTTACCATTTCCAACCTCTTTACATCTGTGGGCGTTAAATGGTGGGCATCCGGAGCTACCAGTTGCGATGCAGTATCGGGAATATCGACCGCGCTGATGATGCTAGGAGCTAGTTGAAATGCTCGCCAGAAATCTACCCCCAGGTACAATTTCTGCGATAGGCTCGGCACTATGTATAGCGTAATGGGTTTGGTAATACCACGAAAAGTAATATCGGTAGTTACTTTGCCCAATACCTTTTGTGCTGCACCATCAGCGGTCTTCACCTCTTGACAGACCGGTCGATAACTCACCTGTGCATCATGGAGACGTTGTAGAGCGTTAGCCCCCAGGCAACTGATGCTCGCCCCACTATCGAGGAGTCCTTCAACGTCCACTCCGTACAAGGATACCATGGCGTATGGACGTATATCAAACGGATTCGTAATGATGGTTGACAGAATCGCTTTCGTTTTTTCGCGCACCATCCTTCAGAACATACGAAGACGCAAGATTGACTTTGTGCGACCGGATCCACTCGTTAGTGCTGATACTTGATCAACACTTGCGACTGGAGTAGGTGAAAAAAGTCGCTCTCGAGCCTTCATATATTCTTTTAGCCGAAGATGGTATGGCTTGAGAGGATGGCGGGAATGTCGTCTTGAATTTTCATTTATTATAGGGTCTTCTTCACATCTGGAAACAGCCGGCTCTGTAGTAGCATTTTCTCTCGCCAATATCTTGACATGCGATGTGTTTGTGTTTGGAAAATTAGGGGAGGATGATTTTACGCTAAAAGGAGGGGAGTTTGGTTCAGAAAGGGATGATGAAGGTGTTGTAAAATTTGGAGGTGTTATTAAGGGGGTATTAACAAGGGGTAGAATGTTTTTATTGGGAGTAACAAAATGAAAGGGGGATTGGGAATCGCTGACATCCTGCTTCGAACCTTCTAAGATGGTCGGGCCGGTGGATTGTCTGTCACTGGGTGAGAAGGCCCCGGAAACCTTTCGTCCTTCGGTCCGTTTTTTATTTGGCATCGAGTACATTTCGGCTTGTTCACGTCTGCCTTCCCGCAACCGTAACAGAAGATGTTTTTGTTGTCAGCTTTGCAGTCTCGATATCCGTGACCCTCTTTACGGCAATTCCAACATTTAAGAGGAGTGGATAAGCATTATTTTCGACTTCTTCGGTAGCAACCAACGGCGGTTCCAGCTCGTGAACTCGAGGCTGTTGCCAGGTTGCTACACGATTCGCCTTTTTAACTTCTTCGTAGCGAGACACTAGAGCGCGAAGATGTGCGAGGTCTCGTATCTCATGGAAGCAGATTAGCTGCTGAATACTGCCTAGTAGATTTCCGTTGACCGGCTCAAAGAATTCTGCGTCTGTCATTGGGACTCGCAATTGCGTTCGAAACCTGGTCATCTCTTGCTCGAATACCAAATACGGTTCACCAGGAGCTTGCCGTCTGGTTATCATCTTTTTTCGCACCTCGAAGTCGGTGCTACGGTCGCCCCAGTATTGCAGGAAGGTGGTTTTAAGCGAGAACCAAGTCAAATCAGGGTTGGTTCTCCTCCATAATTAGTACCACTGGTTTGGCAGGCCATCCAACAGCATATGGAAGTTCGCGACCAACAAATCCATGCGCCCGCCCAAATCAGACAACGCCAATGATTCCGCTCGGAAAATTAGCTCTTCGGCGCGTAGCGACTGACCATCACCGTTAAATCATACTCGCCAATGGCGAATAAGGCCGCCAGCGTTATGGTGAATATAATTCGAGCCGTTGTTATCGCGAATGGGCATTTGGGCGTTTGCATGGGTCCGTTGGTCCCGAGCTTGCTCACGTTGTGGTTGTCGAATAGGCGGATACAGTGGTGGCGGAAATTGGTACGCAGTCGATACGCTCGGTCTAGATAAGAATTGTGGCGGCTTGGCGGGATGAATAACAGGCGGTGGTTGAGGAGTGTTCGACACAATTGGCCTTTGCTCTCGTTCTTCTCGTATAACCGAACGAATTACTTGAATCAGGTCACTCCGTCCTAAACTACTAAGACCCCCCCGGAAACTGCTGGTGTTGCTTCGGGTGTTTGCGCATCGTGTATTTCCGCCCACCTAACCCTGTTCTGCTGATCGTTTCCCAGAACATCTGATGGCCTATTGCTCAGCACTTGCGTGCCTCGCTCTTGGATGGTTGTCCCATCCGGAGTGTACAGAGTGCGTCCACCCGCAGTCTCTAGTGCAGAATCCAAATTTAACCTACCAGGAGAAACTACATCACTTAGAGACCTTGCGACATCCTCGCGAGTCTGTCTTCTGGTTCTCACGCCGGATATAGCGGTCGCACCCTCCACACCCCGAGTGGGCCAATAATCCCCCGGACTCAAATGACCACGACAGTTCGGACAGTTGTGATTGTCCACGATCCACCGCTCCAAACAGTCTCTGTGGAACTGGTGACCACACTTGGTGGTCATACCCTGGTCCGGATATACCTTGCTGATGCACGGCGTACAGATCACCTCCGCCTCCCTAGTTGGAGAGTGTTCTAAAGGCATCTTGCAGAAATTGTGGGTGCGATGAGCGTATGAATGACAAGTGACCAGATATGTGACCAGATATGTGTGCGTGTGAGACTGAATGTATGTACTGCGCAAGACAAGTTGGTTGAATACAAAAAAAACTATGTATCGAATGATTGTTTGCGGTGCAAAAAAAAAACAAAAAAAAAAAAAAAACGCCGCGCGATTCGATGAATGAATGTGTGCATGAACGTATGTAGGTATGTTGTGTATATAACACGAATGAATGAAACAAATTGACCAATGAATATTTGGGTATATATATGTATTATTAGAGTTAAAAAAAAAACAAAATGAACCCTCACGTCGTCGCAACCTTTTCCCTCCCCTCATATGCAGAACAAATCGCGAAGCCGATCTTCATCTTCCTCGCTAGATCGGGAAAATCCGGAACGCGATAAAATTGCAAAAAAAAAAAAAAAATGGGAAAATTTTGCAAACAAACTCAAAAATCAACAATAAAAAAAATCTACGTTATCATTTGGTCAAAAGACTTATTAAAAAAAATTTTTGAAGTACAACAAAAACTACGTTATTTCAAAAAAATTATAAACTACGTTAAAAGGTACTCTAAAAGGAAGGATAAGGAAATAAGGTACTTAACAAATTTTCGACGATACCTTCTATCACCAAACTCACCAATTTTTCGCAAGTATGGTTCCCAACTGTCTGACGACACGCCCGCTAATTAAGGGCATGCCCAGCTCTCAGTTGGGTACTCACGAACCAAAAGTGGAATGGTTAAAAAAAAATAAAGTCTGACCCAACTTACATCGAATCAGTCTTGCATACAGACAATGTTTTCCTTTCCTATGGAACCGAGTTGGCGCCTAAAGGTTGCCAAATCGGTTCGTCAATTAGATCGTTCCACATTGTCTCCATCCAAGATCAATAAGATGGTTTGTTGTTAAAACTCAGAAAAGCCTGTACACTTAGGCTTTTGTAGCCGTTCAGGCGAAAATACTGTCGCAGAACGACGAAATTTAAGACCTTTTTTGCCCATCAACTTTTTGCACGGATTTTTCAGAGCCCGCGCGTGTTGATGGGCTACGCTCTGTGCACGTAGCGTAGCTGAGGCTAGCCCCACGTTAGGCGCCATTTGTTGTGTTTGAGGCCTTGGAAGGACTATTTTGACTTGAAAAAGCCAAAATAGTCGAAGGATGGGTAAAGGTTCGGGACAGAATGGGCCAATTCCTCCTACGTCTGAACTGGTGACTGAAGTAGAACGGAAGCGACACGCTTGCTGGCGGCCGGGACTAGCTACGGCAGTGTGGGGTGGTTCTTGTTCTACCTCAGACCATAAACCCTAGACCTAAACAACAAAAATTTCGTGTCGGCTTACTCCAGGGTATTTAAAATTGGAATATCTTCCCAATAGGTCGTGAAAGACCAAGAAGCGGTGGAGTTGCGCGACTTCACGATTTGTCAGGACACTTAGGTGTAAGTAGCGCCCTGTTCTGCCCACCCTACCTCAGCCACGACTGTCCTCAAAACATTTTAGCGTCGTGGCCCCTTTTTGAGGTTCGGGCGAAGGAGCTAGACGCTCGGGTTCATCTTAAGCAGGGCCTTTAGTTTGTCAACATTATGCCGAGCTCAAAAGAAAGAGCACAAAAAAAAACAAAAGAAAAATGCCGCACCATATGTAAAAAAAAATTAATGCCCAGAAAAACTGTACTGAAATAAAAGTAACTAAGGAAAACCAAAGGAAATCAAAAGAAATAATAGAAAAAAAAATTAAAAAAATTAAAAAAAACTTACCTCATGATGTTCTTTTTTTTTTCTTCCTTGGTTATTTTTTCTTGTTATTATTTAATTATATATTTTTTTTTTTTTTTTGTTAAATTATTATATACTTTATTTATTTATTTCGTCCCGTCCTTGTCTACGTCTGTCATTTTAATTCAATTATTTATTTTTCTTTTTTTTTTAAATTTCAACTATATCGCACATTTCCATTTTTTATTCATCCGATTTTTCTCTTTTTTAAATTTCAACTATATCGGCACATATCAAATTTTTTCATTCGATTTTTCTTTTTAAAAAAATTTCAACTATATCGGCACATATCAAATTTTATTCATTCGATTTTTCTTTTTAAAAAAATTTCAACTATATCGGCACATATCAAACTTTATTCATTCGATTTTTCTCTTTTTTAAATTTCAACTATATCGGCACATATCAAATTTTATTCATTCGATCTTTCTTTTTAAAATTTCAACTATGTCGGCACATATCAAATTTTATTCATTCGATTTTTCTTTTTAAAAAAATTTCAACTATATCGGCACATTTCAAACTTTATTCATTCGATTTTTCACTTTTTTAAATTTCAACTATATCGGCGCATATCAAATTTTATTCATTCGATTTTTCTTTTTAACTTAACCGCGGGCGAAACGCCATTCTCAGCTAAAAAAAAACTCACTCTTCCGCGTTGTAAAGAAAATACCCAATTCCCCAAATATCGTCGATGTGATTCTTCTCGAAATCGTTCTCCGTCTCAACCAAAAAACTCAAAAAATCGACAACTCATCGCGAAAAAAAACTCGCACAACCATTTTAATTCCGCGTCGTGTACCTCACCAGTCTTCTTTTTTTTTGTCTCACACCGAACGACGCGCTTTTTTGGCGCCAAAACTCCAACCGCACGCACACCAACTCCCAAAACGATCTCTCTTCCCGTGAAGTTGGTCGCAGTCGAGCTGATGCGACTACAATTCATCGCAGGGTTGAATTGCAATCGCAACAGCTCCACATGGACCTTTTAACTTTCTGACAGCGCGACACAAGAACCCAGTCGGTTCGCAACGACGACCCAACATTGTAATAAAAATTGTTCACTCATCTAAATAATTACAATAATACATATAGTTACCTATACAAAATTATTCGTAAGTTTAAAGCTAGTTGCAATAAGATAATCTAATGTATACGAGTATATTATACGTATTAACGTAGTATTCTTATTTTACTAATTATTGATAATTTTTTTTTATTATTATTATTGATACTACTTGTTCCAATATTATAAAAAAAATTAAATTTGTTTTGAAACAATTAAGACCGTTTCTTCTTTTTATACATACTTATATACTGAGAAATAATATTTCCTTGTCCTGTGCACGTAGGACGTAGGGATACGTATGTATATGCATCAAGAGAACTATTTTCTGTGTACCACTGAGTAAAGTGTTTATATCAGCTTTGATTTGTCCATTTTGAACATTTTACTTTATTATTTTAATAATTAAGTATTGTGATTGATTTTTTAAAAAAAAAAATTTGCTACCCTCAAAATTTTTATTTTCACGTTTCATAACTAATAGACGCGAAAAAAGCAATAAAAATTTTCAGTCCGTCTGTCCGCCGTACGCCGTACGCCGTACGGCGTCCGCCGTACGCAAGATCGTTTGGAGGCTCGTAGCTGCCAAACGCTTTGAGATATTAAATTGAAATTTTTTTAACGAATAGATGGGGTAGGCGCCTTGAAGTGACCAAATTTTTAGGGGTGGGGGTGTGAGGGGGAAGGAGGGGGAAGTGTTTTAGACCGAAAATTTTGGTTTCCAGATCTCAGTAACCCCTTATGTTAGGAAGCTGAAACTTGGAATTTCTGTAGAGCTCTGATAGTAGACCCATTTGCAGAAAAATTGTCAATATTGATCAAGGGGTGTGGGAGTGGGGGGAAATGTAATGCGTCCGAAACCCAAAAAAGGTGAGATAGACACATTCTAAAATCCATATCTCCTAAACCGTTAATGGCACACCATTCAAACTTAAAACATATTTGTAGTTATACTAGGAGAACAGAATGAAGAAAAATTTTGGGTGGGGGAAGTTGTGTATGGGGGTGGGGGGTGAAAAACTTAAGATTACGATATCTCATGAACCAATTGCTCTAGAAAAATAAAATTTGGTTTGGGTGTAAAGGTTGACAAAAAAAGATTGATCAAAGTAAAATTTTTTAAGTGGGAGGTGGAGCATAGAAGTGGAGGGGATGAGAATTTTTCAAATCAAACACATTTCATATCTCAAGAACAGTTTAAGATAGATGCTTAGAATTTTTACCAGAAGTAGCGCTAATTAAACCCTAGTAGGGAAAAAAGTTTTGGGGTTGTGGGTGAAGAGGGGGAGGGTGGGGGAGGGTGAAAAGGAAAAAGTTCCGATGCTTATACCTTGAGAACCTGTAATGATATAAGCCTTAAACTTGGTATTTAGATAGAGCTATAGTAGCGGAATGTTGGAAAAATAAATTTTTTTTTAGGGGTAGTATGCTACGGGGGTAGGGGGTGTTTTTCCTAACTATTAAACGGTTTATGCTAGAAAGTTGAAACTCGGTGTGTATATGTAAATCAACTAGAAAAGTAATTGTGATAGAAAAAAATTTGAATATTCATTGGCCTTTAGAAAGGGGGGCAAAAAAAATTATTTGTAAATATAATAGATATAAAATTCATATATTTTCACGATTTTCGTCATATCTACTAGGTCTTTCCATATATTGAATTCATTTTTATTCTACGGATTCTTCGTATGAATACCTAGAAAGTGTTTTCACGGTTTTTTGAAATTCGACCCCTAAGGATAGTGTGGTACAAGTGAAGGTGTTTTTCCTATATATGGGACGGCTTAAGCTACAATGTTGAAACTCGGTGTGTATATGTAAATCAACTAGAAAGGTAATTGTGATAAAAAAAATTTGAATATTCATTGGCGTTTAGAAGGGGGGGGGGCAAAAAAAAATATTTGTATATATAATAAATATAAAATGCAAATATTTTCACGATTTTCGTCATATCTACTAGGTCTTTCCAATTATTGAATTAATTTTTATTCTACGGATTCTTCGTATGAATACCTAGAAAGTGTTTTCAAGGTTTTTTGAAATTCGACCCCTAAGGGTTGTGTGGTACAAGTGGGGGTGTTTTTCTTATATATGGAACGGCTTAAGCTACAATGTTGAAACTCGGTATGTATATGTAAATCAACTAGAAAAGTAATTGTGATAAAAAAAAATTTGAATATTCATTGGCATTCAGAAGGGGGGGGGGGCAAAAAAAAATATTTGTAAAAATAATAAATATAAAATTCATATATTTTCACGATTTTCGTCATATCTACTAGGTCTTTCCAAATATTGAATTCATTTTTATTCTACGGATTCTTCGTATGAATACCTAGAATGTGTTTTCAAGGTTTTTTGAAATTCGACCCCTAAGGGTAGTGTGGTACAAGTGGGGGTGTTTTTCCTATATATGGAACGGCTTAAGCTACAATGTTGAAACTCGGTGTGTATATGTAAATCAACTAGAAAAGTAATAGTGATAAAAAAAAATTTGAATATTCATTGGCGTTCAGAAGGGGGGGGGGGGGCAAAAAAAAATATTTGGAAATATAATAAATATAAAATGCATATATTTTCACGATTTTCGTCATATCTACTAGGTCTTTCCAAATATTGAATTCATTTGTATTCTACGGATTCTTCGTATGAATACCTAGAAAGTGTTTTCAAGGTTTTTTGAAATTCGACCCCTAAGGGTAGTGTGGTACAAGTGGTAGGTGTTTTTCCTATATATAGAACGGCTTAAGCTACAATGTTGAAACTCGGTGTGTATATCTAAATCAACTAGAAAAATAATTTTGAATAAAAAAAACGAATATATATTGGCATTCAGAAGGGGGGCAAAAAAAATTATCTGTGAAAATAGAATGCATATTTTCCCACGATTTTCGACATATCTACTACCTCGTCCCAAATAATGAATTTAATTTTATTCTATGTATTCTCCATATGAATACCAAGAAAGTGTTTTCAAGATTTTTTGAAAATTGACCCCTAAGGGGGTGTAAAGTGATTGTGTACTTTTTCATAAACTATTCCATATCTCTCAGATCCAATCAGATTTTCGCTTCCATGATCTTGTTCTTTTTGATAGGTTTTCAGTCACATAGTAGCCTGCACCGCATTTCAGAATTGAACGCGTTCCTTACTTCTGCCGGAAAAATAATAAAGTTACGCCCAGATTGTTGGCAGATTTTTGTATATATGTTATTTTTATTCTAGATATAAAATTAAATATTTAGGTATAGGAAAAAGGAAGATATGTTCGTTCTTGCGATAGAAATACATATTTTCATTTTCGTTTAATATTTTATGTGTTTTATAGAAAATCATTAATTTCTTTTTTGCAACCTTTTCAATTATTTTTCCAACGTTATACCTACATAATATATTAAGGAAATAAGTTAATAATTGTTGAGTTTAGAGAATACACTCTTCGGAAGGGTAAAAAACAATTAAGTGTGTAAGAGGCTTTGAAATAAAATCTTTTAATATTTTTAGACATTCAATAGTTATGCCGTCAAATCCAGGACTAGAGCCAATATTTTTTTAAAACTACTTTCTTATTATTTCCCGCTTTATTCGGCATTGAAAATTTTCATTAAAGCTCATAATGTATTCAAATTTTTTTTTAAGATTAGTTTTCGGTTTTTCAATATTAATCTGCAGTTCCCTTGTACGGCACCTGGATTTTTTGAACCGGCTCAAAGAGCCGATTCAATGAAAAGAGCGAGATCCGGTGAACCGGTTCATTGAAAAGATCCGAATTTCCCATCTCTAATTCTAACCGCTTCCCGAACTTTTTTTTACGTTTTCAGTCACATTGTAACCTACACCGCATCACAGAATTGAACGCGTTCCAAACTTCTGCCGGAAAAATAATAAAGTTGCGCCCAGACAGTTGGCAGAATTTTTTGCTAATGAGATAGTTGGCGACTATTCTCATGATTTGTTTTGTAGGTAGAAGAAGTTTACTTAAAGGGAGCAAAGACAAAGACTATCTATAACAAAACAGGACGCTACGCAGTATTTTTGTTATAAAAATTTGACCTTGGTTTCTTTATTAATTAGGTGAGGGTAGTAGATATAGTTATACTTGGATGAGATTTCAAGTAGCTGCCAAGCCTCGTCTCTTGATTTCGTTTCAAAAAAGCAATTCCTAGTCATTTAGTGTTAGGTGATCAGTTATTTTGTACCTGAGACTTTTTTTATGCGGTCCCTATTCACCGCATAAAAATTTTTTTTTTTAATTTTGTTACGAAAACTATTTTGTATAGCTACTGGTGGGATTTTTTTTTTATGCGGTCCCTATCCACCGCATAAAAACAGGTATGAGTGTAATTGCAAACGTAAAACTAAATGTAACGTATACTGGACGCGTAAATTTGTCTGAAACCCACCCCCTCTCCAAAATATCTTTCTGCGTTCGTGCCAGCACACATCCATTCTGTAGGGTAACCGAACCCTATTGTGATCTCTGACATTATTAAATGAAGATTAGGATTAGTATCTCTGAGACCAAAATATGAAGAATTTGCAGAAAACCATCGGAATTCCTAACCACTTCGAAAAATATTAAGCTTCATTGAAAGCACAGAGATCAAATAGGAATTATACATACACGGAGAAAAATTAACCTAGTAAATTAGAACAAAAGTAAGAGGAAATCTCTACGCATTTTTGCCAAAAAGAGAGGCATTTCAAAATTGAGTAGTTTTTCTTATTGAAATTTAAAATTACATTCCTTTCATTTTGAACTGTTATCTAGTAAATATAATATGTTATCATTTTGGTAATAATAAGCAATCTTCTTAAAGCACAAGAGGATATCATCTTATCACTGAGGAGAATTCATTTAAAAATATAAAAGGATTTCACGTTGTTATTGAGAAGATAGCAACTTAAAATTTAGTAGACAATCTCTTTACAATTAATTGACTATCGTGTTAATTTTTTGGTGTATATACATGTAGGAATCACCCTGTACTATGAACCGAGAATAGGGCCGAGCCGAGAAGACGAAGTTGATGCCAGACCACTCGTCGGGTACCACTCATTGTGTGACAAAATCGTTACCTGGTTGTTTTCTTGTAAATCCCACAATAATATATATATTTTATAAAAATAATATATACTTTTCCTCGATAAAGCTGTAGATTAAAATATGTAAATAGTAAAAATATGTCAAGTAAATGAAGACATTAATTTATTAGAAGAACAAAATTTTTTTTATTTCAATAAAATATAATAATATACATTATATGTTTAAGAATTATTAGTTCAATATTTTTTTAACCGAATCAGTTTCAAACCATTGGATAGCATATAAAAATGAATTATGTACATATTTAAGAATAATTAGTCCAATATTTTTTTAACCGAATCATTTTCAAACCATTGGACATATAAAAATGAAAAGGAGGGCCATCAAATAAATACGGCACTATAGGTAATAAAATGTAACTATTTTCTATGACTTTATCAATAATAACTTGAACTGTCTTGCAAGTCTCTATTACTTTGTATTCAAATTCATTTTTTATTAGCAAAGAAGAGAATTTTAAAGAAGATTTTTTTGCAAGTGACAGAGGTATATTCACACGGGAAAATATGTTCCGGGCGTATGTTTTGTGCAATCTATGTTCAGCTTCAAAGCGAAAACACCACAAGTTTCTTAATGGACCAAGGTGCTTTATTATTGTTTTGTAGTGAACTAAATTGTGAAACTTTGGTTTTAATACTTCGTCAAATAAATGTACATACGATTCGTTATGGATTCTTACTAAGTCAGTTAGGTCATTAAGATCGTTTTCGGTAAATGAAGGTAGCATAATTGTATCTACTAGTTTGATTGAAATTATTAAAAATTGGTAAACGGAATCGTCTGAGGGAACTAAATCCCCAATTATTAAAGTAACGAAATGAATGAATGTTTTCATTTCCTTAGCACTCATTTTAAAAGAAACATTTAAAATGTGTAATTTTTGTATAGGTGGACTTAAGTTTTTAACTTCTGTGTCCCCATATGAAAACATTTGTTTTCTGTAGTTGAAGGTCTCCAAAGAAAAATACTTTTTAACATATACATATATATGAAATGATTCAATATTTTAGCTAAATCATATTTACATATGCCATGAAAAACATCGTGCATTACATCGCAAACGATGTTCTCTGTTACGTGGAAATAAGTTAAAGTGCCTCGTTTAGTCCTAGATTGTTTCCAAGTACTTGAGCTAAATGAATATATATTTTTAGTTCGCCTTGATTTGTATTAATAGAAATTCCATTTTCTGATAACTGTTTAATAATATCTACCAAAGGACGCATACATACAATTGAAACCCAATTGAGAAACGTCATATGATTTTATGAATCCAGCTACAAAAAATGTTTTTTTTGTTTTGACATATGTTCTGATGGAAGGGTAGGAAAGCTGTAGTAGATTGCACATATTTTATGTCGCCCGGAATGAGAACCCAAAGGGTCATTAACCTCAAAATCATCAAAAAAAAAAAAATTGGCAGAACAATATCAGAACCAAAAAATTGTTTTTTTCTTTTTCAATATGCGCTATTTAAGAAGTGACTGTATGAAGGAATATTATCTACAGTGCGCATGAAGTTAATCAAAATATCGAATGTAGATTGAGTTTCCAAAAACTTTTTTATCTGATACTGAATATTATTTAATGAGATATCAATATTCGTTGAAGAAATTGTTGGTATATTATTAAGAACAATTTCAGAAAGTTCATTGTTCAAAATAATGCAGTCAGGTGGTTTAAACAAGTCATGAGCCTCAAGATTTTTCAATAATCTATATTCTGACGAAATGGGCCTTTTAAGAGAGATATAATATCTTCATTTATAATGTCAGTAGAAGTTTGTAATAAATTTATAAACGGATTTGTAATGTACTTTGTGACCAAACCGGAAATACCACTAACATTTTTTCTTGAAATTTCCATTTTTCCATGTAAATGCAATTGAAAAGACATTAATGACTTTTTAAATACTTCTAAATTCGGAACAATATTGGAAAATGGTTTTGTATCAACAGACAAAATAATTGGAACAATTATGGAAAAATTATTAGTAGCTCTTTCTTTAAGTATTAATGAATTCAAATATACTTTTTCATGCTTCAGTAAATGTTTTTTAAATGAATATATATTAGTAAATTGTTGTTCGCATAAATTTTGTTTACATCGAAAAACAGCTAAACTTGGAAATCCATGTGAAATTCTTAAATGCTCTATTAATTTTTGCGTTTGAACAAACGTTCCATCACACTCAAAGCAAATTAATTCGGACATTCCGCTCTATTTGGTTTTATTTTATTTATGAAGTTAATAACTTCCGAAAATTTTTCTGTGGTAATATCAAAAAAATAATTTTCAAAAAATGCCCAAATTAATTTGCCTTTTTTTCGAATATTGTAGATTATAAACGTAATGTATTTTAAGACATACGTCAAGGGCCTTTATGAATGTGGGAAGCTTATACCTTATAGCGTCGCAGAATACGTAAAACTCGGTGAGCTGGGTCTTGGATTCTCCCACGTAGCCTTGTTTTTCGTACAATTCTGTCGGATCCTTCAATGGTGTTACGTAAATTATTCACGCAATAAATATGTGTGACAAAATCCGATTGACCATCGAGTATAGTCGGTTTCTCCGTTCTGCTTAGCCGTCTAGGTGGCAAAATAACAAACAATAAAATTGCTGCAAAATAGTTTCTAGAGTCTGAAAATTTTAATAAAATTTCACTAAATGTTAGATCGTCTAAGAGATGTGCTATTACCGTTATTTACAGTAGATTCATTAAACAGCGCCAGGTATTCTCGTGATGTTTTATCCTTTATTTCTTGTCGAAAAAATGAGATAATCTTTTCTACAAACGCATCAAATTTAAGAACTAATTCGTTCCCCTTTTTCGGGAATAGCGTTTCAAAATCTATGTCAATCTGTAATTATGTAATAAATTGAACCATAAACTCTAACATTGTATAAGATAAATTTTACCAGTTGATATCCATCACTATCATTAAATCGAGGCCAGTCTTTTTGTATGATTTCCGTGCTTAAATTTTTAAGTTCTGCTGTCCTTTGAATAGATGTACTTTTCCAATAAACAAAATCTAGGTACATATATAATATATGCATTCGTTGTACACTCCGAATTGCGAACTTCAGTCTAATATATTATAATAAACATAATTACCGCAAATTTATACACAATACACTAATCACTAATCACTGATCACAACACAATGAAACTCTGCCTTCGAATAAAAACCGACAATTTTTGAACTTTCTGTTCGCGTTCCTTTTTTTCTTAGAATTACAGTTTTCAAGCAGCAAAATTAAGCAGTCTCCTTATTAATTTCAATGGAAAACTTCTCAACTGCTGACTTTAATCTGTTCATCTACTTAATTACCTTATATTTAGGTGAACATCTTATTATTCACAAACGTTGACGGTTAAAAGGAAAATGCATATCAAATTGAAAGGAATATTAATAAAAATTAATTGGGATTCAATTTAATTTTCAAACATTTAAAAAGAAATCTCTATAAAACATTTAAGAGGCAGATCTTCTTAATATTTTACCAGATATTTTTCTCATAGTAGATAATACTGGAGGACGTCAAAGGTCAAAGTAGGCCCAATAAAGGCTGAACTAACAGAGATAGCCAAAACAACATCAATTCGAAATCTAACTATCTATAAGTAATTAAAAATGACTTCCATGCCGTCGACACCACTAAAGGTGCGTTTCCATCTCCGCTGTTTGGCATCGCCGACTAGATTCTCCATACATAAAAAAACTAGGTCTGTGACGCGCCGAAGCAATCGTCGAGAGTTGACTCAACTTCAACTTTCTCGGCGAGAGCCGATATCCAAACTACGTTCCTATGGTGACGGCCCAAATACTTTATTATTAAAAAATAATAAAGTCAATTAAAAGTCAAAACTGCACGACGAGCGGCAAATCACCTAGGAAACTAACTGACAACTTTTCAACGTTGCGTCGGCCGTTTCGTCGCAGATGGAAACGACTGTATCAAAAGTGTGACGGGACACTCAAGTCGGCGCCGCAAAACGGCTGAGATGGAAACGCACCTTAACACAACGTCCTGTGAATCGGTATAGTTGTGAATAGATATTGTTGAAAAGTAAAGCTAAACTGTAACAAGTTCGGAAAATGGGGTGCCACTAGAACCTAAACAATTATGATAAAATATTTAACCTTATTACAAAATTAACAATATTTCAGCTATGGCTGGCATTGGCTGATAAATATTTGCAAACTAGAAATGTGAATTGGACAATGGAACAGGCAAAATGTTTCAGCGAACAATGGCGTGAAGACGATGAAGAACTGGGGACTCAAATTGTCAAGGTACGGGAAAATATTTTTTTTATGTTCAAGTGCTGATAATTTATGATATTTTGGTACTAAAGGATTTACATCGTACTGGATCAAGCTTATGCTCTGGGCCAACAGGAACAATAAATCAAGCAAAGCTGAAACGCATTCTACTAGGATATGCACGGTGGAATCCAGAAGTGGGGTACTGTCAAGTAAGCTCATTAGTTCAACATACATATATTATAACATATAATAAGTTTTGCATTTTAATTTGTGATATTACGGTAGTCTCTTGGTCCGATCTATACATATCGCACCCCGTCAAGAAAAGTGACATAACTCAAAAATGTTTATTTTGAGGTTATGTCAGTTATAAATAGGTATTGTGTTCCTTAACTTGCACGAAAAACGTCACATCTCTACTAACTACTAATTTGCAGATCCGTAGTACCAAAGACAATAGAAACTATAAGATGTCCCAAGCATGTCAATATCAGTATCAAAAGCTCGATTGGCGATTGGCTACCCAACCCCAGTGGCTATTGCAAAGTTTTAGAATTTTTGATGTAACTCACTGTATGCTGTAGAAAGCTCGCCAACTAACAAAAAATAATAAATCAAAGGCATTTTTTTTATTCGGATTGTCAAAGGGACATCGTTTTTAGCTACATACATAAATAGATATGTGAATATGAGGCGAATGACAGTAATATACATATGCCGCGTTTCCACTATCGACTTCTTTTTTCTTTTTTTTTAAAGATACTTAGGTGGTTAGCCTTTAATACACTGTAGTGTACAATCCAGTCAGCTTAGGGATGGGAGGTCAGAAATCGGACCGGGTATGGCAGTGTACTAGTTGGTGTTAATAATTTTTTGAGTGCTGTTAGGCTATGATGTGGTCTACCAGAACAGTAATGTTGCCTATAACAAATCAACTACTGTCTGGTATCTCTGATGGTGTTAGTGAATCTGATAAGAATGTAATCAGAACTCATCTGCTCAGTGCTAAATCCTTTAGTAGTGATTCTATTAGACATTCCGCATTGTTCACTATTTATATTAATAATTTCAAAGCCAATAGCAACTGAAAAATTCGTATAAGTAATTTATGCGTAGAGTGGGAATTGAACCCACGACATCGCGTTTACAAGCCTAGTACGCTACCACTGGACTACACCCGACCTTAATTGGATTATGCGATCTGCGATGAACATGAATGTGGTGTTTCCACTATCGCCAAAACTCGCTTTCATCACACATGTCCAATGCGGCAGTAGTTCAGCATATGTAATAATCGTTAAGTTTCGCGATATTTTTTGTTCATTTCCTGGAATGTTTTAAAATTTCTACGTCCAAATGAAAGCAGTGGTTTTATGAATATTTAATCTCTATATAAAAAAATAAATGTTTGTTTGTTGGTTTGTACCGTATAGGCTTCTAATCCACTCATCCAGGGTACAGGTATTAGTTATGCGTTCCTATTACTAAATGGTAAAGTTGGACGATGGGTGGTGAATAGGGGATAGTGCGTAGATAATGGAGAATGGAAGATGGGGGATGGTAGATGGAGGATGGAAAATGGAGGATAAAGGATTGGGGATGGTGGATGGAGGTTTGCGGATAGAGGATGGAGCAACGGAAGCAACGAGAGAAATGAGAGCAACGGGAGTAACAGGAGCATCGGGAGAAACAGGTGCAATGGATCAACGGGAGAAATGTGAGCAACGCAAGAAACAGGATCAATGGATGAACCGGAGATACGGAATTAACGGGAAAGACGGGAGTAACGGGGGCGATGGAGCAACGTGAGCGTTCATTAGATAAATTTCAAGAATGAATTATTCTGTTCGGCCTATGAAAATTTTGTGTTTTTAGTATTTTTGTTCAATTGGTACCAAAAACGAATTTAGAATTTGAATATTTGCTAGAATTCGCAAGGCCAGTATTAATAAGTTTGCCTTTCTACACTGACATTCTGCGCGGACCCCTTCCCCAATCGCCACCAAAACAAAAAGATCTCGTTTTGGAAGCGGAATTATACGGAATCAAAACAGTGAAATCACGGAACTAAATGAACTGAATTAACGGAATAGAACAATTCAAGAAATATGTACATATAACTAAAATTACTGAGATATATGTACATATAATATAGATAATAATGACAAATCAATCCGGTTAGTTTATTCAAATTTAACTATTTCGGAATTGGTGACGTTGACTTTCTAAACAGAGCTTTCAGATTGATATTCACAGTGGACTACAAATTTCAGCATACAAAGCTCTAATAGCCAATGGAAATTGGTTGCCAATAATAGAGCTTTATTGAATTTTTTTAATATGGTTGGGTCATCTTATATAAAGAGATTGTAATATCGTTGATAGTACCTACTTACTATTCTATACAATATGATAAAATTGATTTGTCAACAATACTTATCTAAAATTTTAAAGAATGG
Organism: Beris chalybata; assembly: GCA_949128065.1. Classification (NCBI taxonomy): domain Eukaryota; kingdom Metazoa; phylum Arthropoda; class Insecta; order Diptera; family Stratiomyidae; genus Beris; species Beris chalybata. The sequence goes on from OX421894.1 coordinate 44,102,320, forward strand.
ATTTTACTATTTTAATGTAAGTCTTATTGATTTTTTTTATTTATTATTTCTCAATCACTCCATTTTTAAGTTATGTCACTTTTCTTGGCGGAGTGCTATATTTGTTTACTCTAAAATCGAAAACTTATAGCTTTTTGGTGATAGAATATTAATCTAATGCTGAAAGACATAGTTCAGAATTAGAGATATCGTTAAAAAGAAACGAAAACTAAATATAGAAGCACCGGATTGCCATTTATATCCCTTTTAATTTAAGAACAGAAATTCAAAAATAGAGAAAAATTAATTCTTTTAATTATTTGAATTTGTATTATTTGGACACCCTCTTGATAGGAACATTAAACTATTATTTACTGGTCGAGTCTCCTGCGCAGCGTGGCATTGCATGCATAAAGCGGAGACATAATCCTTGCTGTTGTAGAGCACTTGAAATTTAAGTCACAAATGTGTCCCACCAAAATCCCATCAATCAGATGGCTTGTAAAGTTGCAAAAGTCTAACTATCTTCAACTTTTTCTTCGACGTACGCTTCCATATGTGTACACACGTACAATGAACTGAGGCACACAATTCGCAGCTTTCATGGCCTCGTATATACCGCAATCGTTAATACGGTTTAAACTCTTCTCGGTATTAAGCTAGTACGATTGACATTTATATCGCCTGAGCATACTAAGTTAATCCACTTTCTTTAAACGTCATATGTGAAGTTGACATGCAGGTAAATGTCTCGGATACGCGTCGTTTCCCTTCATTGCATATAGCGATAAAACAAACTCTATGTAAAATGCACAGAAATACCAAGGCTGTTTCAATGATTTTTAACTTGATGTATATTACACATAGACTTAAATTTCCGTAAAAAATATATTGATTTGGGTGACTATTGGGTGAAAATACCTGCTACAAATTGAAGGGCGCCATCTGTGAACATGGAAGCTTGGTATTGCCATAATGCCATTTCAACTGTGCTCTGTTTAATTTAGTCTAGTTCTAGTCCACATACGGAACTAGACTAACTTAATACCGCACGTTTACACCGCTTCTTGATACGGCTTTACTCTTAATACGAATTAAGTTAATACCGGTGTATACGAGACCACTGAACTTTTGTCGTTTCGCACTTATAGGCAAGTTGCGCCGCAGAGGCATGTTAAGTGCAAATTGCTTTCAACACAATAAAGAAAGAATACAGTCGACGAAAACTGGTTTACTATACAATGGCCTGATGGGGGTAAAAGCTCGCCTCAAGGGTGAGTGTAAACGCACCATCACGATGTTTGTCCAAGACGTCCAAGTGTGTTATGATATGATGTTCGTCTTCAATGTCATGAGTGCAGTTGGGACAGAACGGGTCTTCCTCATGCATTGAAGCGGTGATGGTACCTACTGATGAAACAGCCATGTCCGCTGTATCTAGTTCCCCGTGTTTGGTGTTTATCTGGCTGTCATTATTCGGAAACGTCCATCTCTCTTTGCACGCTAAAATTCTTTTGATTGCTTTAAGAAATCGTGCTGCAATGAATGTATGATATAAATATAAAAATCAGGGCGCAACTTTATTATTTTTCCGGCAGAAGTCTGGCACGTGTTCAATTCTTCCCGTTAAAATACGGTGTATGTTACTATGTGACTGAAAACCTAACAAAACGTCCGGGAAGCGGTTAGAATATGGTGTAACATATGAATTATATAATTGGGTCATATTCCGGAATGCGGTCTAGAGGTTGAAAAAGGAGAAAAACTTGTAAATAGGTGTTTATTAAACAAGCCCGAGGAAGTTAAAAGATATTCGATATCTGTAGCTCAGTTCTGTAACTTATGAGTGAGCAATTTCTCACCAAAAAGTCAAAATGACGACGAATTAATGCAGTTTTCTTTCTGTATTCTCACCAAATGAGAAATGAAAGATTGCCAAATGCGTAGTCAAGTATGGTGCTTTCCCATTTGATGAGAATACAGAGAGAAAACTGCATTAATTCGTCCTCACTATGACTTTTTGGTGAGATATTTCTCATTCATAAGTTACAGAACTGAGCTACTGATCAGACCTGAGAGATATGAAAGAATTCATAAAAAAGTATATAGTAACTTTACACCCCCTTAGGGGTCAATTTTCAAAAAATCTTGAAAACACTTTCTAGGTATTCATATGGAGAATCCATAGAACAAAAATGAATTCAATATGTTGGAAGACCTAGTAGATATGACGAAAATCATGGAAAAACATACATTCTATTTTCATTGATCATAATTTTTGCCCCTCTTCTGAACGCCAATGGATATTGTAATTTTTTTTTCATCAAATTTGCTTTTCTAGTGGAGTTACATATACACATAAAGTTTCAACTTTCTAGCGTAAGCCGTTCTATAGTTAGGAAAAACACCCCCACCCCCGTACCAAACCTCCCCTAAAAAATATATTTTTCCAACATGCCGCTACTATAGCTCTACCTAAATACCAAGTTTAAGGTTTATATCATTTCAGGTTCTTAAGATATAAACATCGGAACTTTTTCCTTTTCACCCTCCCCCACCCTCAATCAATACACCCTCATCCTCAAATATGTTTTCCCTATTAGGGTTCAATTAGCGCTACTTCTGGTAAAAATTCAAAGCCTCTATCTTACACTGTTCTTGAGAAATGAAATGTGCTGTTTTTGAAAAATTCTTATCCCCTCCACTTCTATGCTCCACCTCCCACTTAAAAATTTTTACTTTGATCAGTTTTATTTGTCGACTTTAATATCCAAACCGAATTTAATTTGTCTAGAGCAATTGGTTCATGAGATATCTTAATCTAAAGTTTTTCACCCCTCACCCCCATACGCAACTGCCCCACACAAAAAATTTTTTTCCATCTTTTCTCCTAGTATAGCTACAAATATTTCTTAAGTTTGAATGGTGTGCCATTAACGGTTTAGGAGATATGAATTTTAGAATGTGTCTGTCTCGGCTTTTTTGCGTTTCGGACCCATTATATTAACCCCCACTCCCACACCCCTTGATTGACAAATTTTAAGCGAATGAGTTTACTATCAGAGCTCTATAGAAATTCCAAGTTTCAGCTTCCTATCATAAGTGGTTGCTAAGATCTAGAAACCAAAATTTTCTGTCTAAAACGCTTCCCCCTCCTCCCCCCTTCCCCGTAAAAATTTGGTTACTTCCAGTCTTCAGTCTGTCCGCCGTACGCCGCACAGTGGGGCGTTTGCCCGATCTAGCTGGCCAAAATTTGGTTTTTTTAAACATGCAAATTTTATGTCCTAACTGTCTTAACCAATTAGGGAGTTTCAAGAAGGTTTTTTTTTACCTGTATTTATTATTAAAGATAATTTCTAACGGAAAACCCTATGTTAAAAACTAACTGTGATCACATAACTTTTTCGTGAGTTTAAAGTAAAATTAAGAAATTTTGAAAAATGGATATTGAAGTAGCAGGTATGTATTTCATTTTTTCAAGGATATATAGTTTTTGAATTTGATAGTTTTAAATTTTAGTATAATTTGAGATCTATTTCTTGGAAAAGTAACATTTTCAAAATTGAAAAAGTTATATAACTTCGCACGACTCCGCCAAAATTTATGTGGACATATGAAGGTCAAATATTCATTCTTAAGTAGTAAAAAAAATTTCCTGCCTTTATCTGCCCAGCGAGATTTTATAACAGTTTATGTTGATAGCGGAAATTCGAAATATTCGTACTTTAAATTTTAGTTCTGCTACATTTTTTTTCGTTTCTTGTAGGATCATCTGGAGTTACACTACTGACAGTGAATTATTTATACGATGTGATGGAAGGAAGCGGATACCGCTATTTTAACAAAAAGTGGGAGTTTTTGGAAAACTACCTATTGGAACGTGTGAGCTTAGCGGAGAATTTTCTGGATGCATTTAAAAAAAAAGTGCACAACTTAAAGACGAAGTTCAAGAACAAATGAGTAGCTGCAAACAGGACGGATAGTACGTTCAGGAAAAACAACGAAGATTGGCTGAAAGGAGCGTTCGAAATACCCAAAAGCACTTCTCATGCAGGACGACCGGCTAAAATCAAGCGATCGAACAAAACGAAGGAAAACGAAAACAGTGCGTGAAAAGATGAGCACGGATGAATTGACGTTTGCTGCCTGGATGAAACTACGATCTTCCGGAAAGAGGGATGCGTCAAAAGTCTTACAGGATATTACGTCGAGTCCAACTCGAGCAACTAAGTACAGGAAAGCCGACCGCACCAGCTTGGAAAAAAAGGACAAACCACTGCACCCTGTACATGGCCTTGCAATGTTCGTTGAAGCAGATTTGAGCAGAAACCAGTATGAAATAATTAGAAGTGGTGCTCCAAAGGCTTACCCCTGCTACAAAATTTTACAAAAGCTCAAGAAAGATTGTTACCCTAGGCCAGAATCATACCAAGTATCAGCTACTTATGCAGAAATTAATCTGCAAGATCTATTGGATCATACAAGTGCAAGATTAATTGAATACCTCAGTGAAGTAGTAAGTTCCTTGAACGAAGAAGAAGCTCAATCAATGCAGCTGATAACAAAGTGGGGATGCGATGGATCACAACAGACAGTATATAAACAAAGATTCGAAAATAATTCGGACATTGATAGTAACGTTTTCCAAAGTTCCATTGTGCCGCTGTAAAATAAATAATGGGATTAAAATTCTTTGGAAAAATCCTACACCGTCTTCTCCTCGATACTGTCGTCCGATTAGAATAGTTTTTACAAAATAATCTACGGAAATTATTAATAAGGAAATTAAATACATACAGGATCAAATTGACAATTTGGAAAAGTCGATAATTGAAGGAAACAGAACGCTCACAGTAAAGCACGTACTAACATTCACTATGGTAGACGGTAAAGTATGTAATGCTGCTACCAATACAACATCTTCGATGAGATGTTACATTTGCGGTGCGACTTCGAAAGATTTTAATCACCTGTCTCTACAAAAAGAAGTTACTCCATCAGCACTGACATTTGGTCTTTCGATATTACATGCCAGAATACGCTTATTCGAAACCTTATTGCACTTGTCATATAAATTAGATGTAAAGAAGTGGATAATAAAGTCTGAAGATGACAAAACTGCTGTGCATATGCGAAAACACAGCATACAAAAAAAAAATCGAGAAAGATTAGGCCTCCCAAGCAAGGATTTGGCAATACCGGAGTTATCGGCTGAAATAACTGGAGTCGATGTTAATTTGATACAAAGATTTAAAATAATCCTTGAAGTCATATCTTCTGGACACAAGGTGAATACCTCGAAATTCGCAACCTATACTATGGACACTGCAAAGTTAAATGTGAACCTATACCCATGGTATCCCATGACTCCCACCATGCATAAGATTTTAGTACATGGGCCGACAGTGATCGAAAATGCTTTGTTACCAATGGGGCAACTGTCGGAAGAAGCAGCTGAGGCGCGCAATAAACACTTTCGCATATATCGACTCAACAAGGCATGAAAGTTTACCAGAGAGTCCTGCAACAAAGATGTAACAAACAGACTTCCGCTTACCTCGGACCCCCTTATAACAAGCATGAGGCCAGCTCCCAAAAAAAAAGCAAACCATTTTCGTCAATAACCTTGGAAATGTTGTTACCTGGTGACTATGGATATACTTCAAGTACAGCTGATGATATGGATGAAACTGGAGAATCAGACGAGGAACCGATATCTTCAGAATAATTTTTATTATTTTGATATAAAAAAAATTAATCAATTATGTACAATAAACTATATTTATTATGGAAATAAACAGTATTTTGCTTGGAAAACTAGTAATTTCCGTTAAAAATGTGCTCTGAAAAGATACACCAAAATAAATTTTACATTTATTTATTATTCAAAACAATTTTTTTTCAATAAATAGGTTTCAATAATGTTATTACTTCAAAATAACATTACAATACCTTATTTTCAGTTGAATCGACAATGAAAATAATTTTGGCCAGCTAGATCGGGCAAACGCCCCACTGTGCGCCGTCCGCCGTACGCAAAATCGTTTGGAGGCTCGTAGCACCCAAACGCTTTGAAATATTAAATTGAATTTTTTTTTACGGAAAGACGGGTTAGGCTTCTTGAAGTGACCAAATTTTAAAATGTAGGGTGTGAGGGGAAGCGTTTTAGACGGAAAATTTTGGTTTCTAGATCTCAGCCACCGCTTATGAAACTTGGAATTTCTATAGAGCTCTGATAGTAGACCCATTTGCATAAAAATTGTCAGTATTGATCAAGGGGTGTGGGAGTGGGGGGAAATATAGTGCGTCCGAAACCCAAAAAAGCCGAGATAGACACATTCTAAAATCCATATCTCCTAAACCGTTAATGGCACACTATTAAAACTTAAGAAATATTTGTAATTATACTAGAAAAACAGATTGGAAAATTTTTTTTAAGTGGGGGCAGTTGCGTATGGGGGTGGAAGGTAAAAAACTTAAGATTACGATATCTTATGAACCAATTCTTCTAGAGTCTAGAGAAATAAAATTCGGTTTGGGTATAAAGGTCGGCAAATAAAAACTGATTAAAGTAAAAAATTTTTAAGTGGGCGGTGGAGCATGGAAGTGGAGGGGATAAGAATTTTTCAAAAAAGACACATTTCATATCTCAAGAACAGTGTAAGATAGATGCTTAAAATTTCTACCAGCTAATTGAACCCTAATAGGGAAAACAAAATTGGGATGAGGGTGTAGAGGGTGAAGGTGGGGGGGGGGGGGGTGAAAAGGAAAAAGTTCCGATGTTTATATCTTAAGAACCTGAAATGATATAAACCTTAAACTTGGTATTTAGGTAGAGCTATAGTAGCGGCATGTTGGAAAAATATATGTTTTTTTAAGGGTAGTATGGTACGGGGGTGGGGAGTGTTTTTCCTAACTATGGAACGGTTTATGCTAGAAAATTGAAACTTGGTGTGTATATGTAAATCAACTAGAAAACCAAATTTGATGTACAAAAAATTCGAATATTCATTGGCGTTCAGAAGTGAGGCAAAAATTATGATCAGTGAAAATGGAATTCATATTTGTCTAAGATTTTCGTCATATCTACTAGGTCTTCCAACATATTGAATTAATTTTTTTTCTATGGATTCTCCATATGATTATCTATAAAGTGTTTTCAAGATTTTTTGAAAATTGACCCCTAAGAGGGTGTAAAGATATTATATACTTTTTCATGAATTCTTTCATATCTCTCAGGTCTGATCAGATATCGAATTTCTTTTAACTTTCCCGGATTTGTTTAATAAACACCTATTTACAAGTTTTTCTCCTTTTTCAACCCCTAGACTGCATCCCGGAATATGACACAATTATGATATTCATATGTTACGCCCTATTCTAACCACTTCCCGAATTTTTTGTTGAGTTTTCAGTCACATAGTAACCTACGCCTCATCTCAGAACTGAGCGCGTACCGAACTTCTGCCGGAAAAATAATAATTGCACCCAGACTGTTGGCAGATTTTCTATACTCTAGATGGAATCTGAGAGTATTATAAGTTTAATCCAGTCCAAAAGTTTGTAACGCATAGAACTAAGCTTCCAACAAAGTTACATATTATTTTACCAGTTTTACTTTATTATTTTAATAATTAAGTATTGTGATTGATTTTTAAAAAAAAAAAATTTGCTACCCTCAAAATTTTTATTTTCACGTTTCATAACTAGTAGACGCAAAAAAAGCAATAAAAATTTTCAGTCCGTCTGTCCGCCGTACGCAAGATCGTTTGGAGGCTCGTAGCTGCCAAACGCTTTGAGATATTAAATTGAAATTTTTTTAACGAATAGATGGGGTAGGCGCCTTGAAGTGACCAAATTTTTAGGGGTGGGGGTGTGAGGGGGAAGGAGGGGGAAGTGTTTTAGACCGAAAATTTTGGTTTCCAGATCTCAGTAACCCCTTATGTTGGGGGAAGTTGTGTATGGGGGTGGGGGGTGAAAAACTTAAGATTACGATATCTCATGAACCAATTGCTCTAGAAAAATAAAATTTGGTTTGGGTGTAAAGGTTGACAAAAAAAGATTGATCAAAGTAAAATTTTTTAAGTGGGAGGTGGAGCATAGAAGTGGAGGGGATGAGAATTTTTCAAATCAAACACATTTCATATCTCAAGAACAGTTTAAGATAGATGCTTAGAATTTTTACTAGAAGTAGCGCTAATTAAACCCTAGTAGGGAAAAAAGTTTTGGGGTTGAAGGTGAAGAGGGGAAGGGTGGGGGAGGGTGAAAAAAAAAAGTTCCGATGCTTCTATCTTGAGAACCTGTAATGATATAAGCCTTAAACTTGGTATTTAGATAGAGCTATAGTAGCGGAATGTTGGAAAAATAAAATTTTTTTTAGGGGTAGTATGCTACGGGGGTAGGGGGTGTTTTTCCTAACTATTAAACGGTTTATGCTAGAAAGTTGAAACTCAGTGTGTATATGTAAATCAACTAGAAAGGTAATTGTGATAAAAAAAAATTTGAATATTCATTGGCGTTTAGAAGGGGTGGGGCATAAAAAAATATTTGTAAAAATAATAAATATAAAATTCATATATTTTCACGATTTTCGTCATATCTACTAGGTCTTTCCAAATATTGAATTCATTTTTATTCTACGGATTCTTCGTATGAATACCTAGAATGTGTTTTCACGGTTTTTTGAAATTCGACCCCTAAGGGTAGTGTGGTACAAGTGGGGTTGTTTTTCCCATATATGGAACGGCTTAAGCTACAATGTTGAAACTCGGTGTGTATATGTAAATCAACTAGAAAAGTAATTGTGATAAAAAAAAATTTTATATTCATTGGCGTTCAGAAGAGGGGGGGGGGGCAAAAAAAATATTTGTAAATATAATAGATATAAAATTCATATATTTTCACGATTTTCGTCATATCTACTAGGTCTTTCCAAATAATGAATTCATTTTTATTCTACGGATTCTTCGTATGAATACCTAGAATGTGTTTTCACGGTTTTTTGAAATTCGACCCCTAAGGGTAGAGTGGTACAAGTGGGAGGTGTTTTTCCTATATATAGAACGGCTTAAGCTACAATGTTGAAACTCGGTGTGTATATCTAAATCAACTAGAAAAATAATTTTGAATAAAAAAAAAAAACGAATATCTATTGGCGTTCAGAAGGGGGCAACAAAAATATCTGTGAAAATAGAATGCATATTTTCCCACGATTTTCGACATATCTACTACCTCGTCCCATATATTGAATTTAATTTTATTCTATGTATTCTCCATAATTGACCCCTAAGGGAGTGTAAAGTTATTGTGTACTTTTTCATAAATTATTCCATATCTCTCAGATCCAATCAGATTTTCACTTCCACGATCTTGTTCTTTTTGATTGGTTTTCAGTCACATAGTAGCCTACACAGCATTTCAGAATTGAACGCGTTCCTAACTTCTGCCGGAAAAATAATAAAGTTACGCCCAGATTGTTGGCAGATTTTTTGTTTTTTGATCCCAAAAACTCTAAATCCGCTTAACCCCAACCCGTAAAAATGTACCTACCAACAACGTATATAATAAGTATTACCATAACACATTCTTCTCAAATTTTTAATAATTTACTTATACTCGGATAAATATGTACATATTGTGCTTGCCATATTTCATTTATCAATATCTATTTCTGTTGAAAATATGCAGGGTTTTAACATGCTTGGAGCTTTAATTCTACAAGTAATGGATAAAAACGAGGACGAATCTATGAAAGTGATGATCTTTTTGGTGGAAGGGGTTCTGCCATCTGGATATTTCAGCGGATCGCTTGGTGGCCTACAAGCAGATATGGCTGTTTTCCGTGAGCTTATGACGTCGAAACTTCCTAAGCTTGCAAAACATTTGCAGAGGCTTCAAGGTCCTATTGGCGAAGGATCCTTTGAGCCTCCTCTCACTAATGTTTTTACAATGCAGTGGTTCCTTACACTATTTTGTACATGTTTGCCGATCAGTTGTGTTTTTCGAGTTTGGGACTTAGCTTTAATTGAAGGCAGCGATGTCTTACTGAGAACAGCACTAGCCATTTGGAGTTTATTAGAAGGGTAAGTACACTAATGACGAGCGTGTAGCTGACCATTTCAACTCCTAGTGTTCCGTTGGTCTAGTAATGAAGTAACTCTAGCATTACTTCAAGGCCTAGGCCCGATTTGGTCTGTTGCGTATTTCGCCAATAGATTTGCAATATTATATACATACTAATAATATTTACATTAATATTTTAGGAAAATACTGACAACAAAAACAGCTGATGACTTTTACTGTAGAATGGGAACACTTTCGGGAGAACTACTTAATGGTCATTTGGTTGATTCGAACGGTCTAATTGAGAAAGTTGTAGAACTAGGTCCTATACCGGAATTGCAAAAACTTCGAGACAAACATCTCTACAATATCGCTCCGTGGCAAGACAAAAAAGGATTAAGGTATATGCATTAAAAATTAATATTGCCTTTACCATATTTCTCTATTTCAATAAACCATTGATGATTATTAAAATATTATTAATGAACTATGTTCATAATGTCATAAAAAAACTCCCTTGCCATTCTTACAGATTATTCTATTCTGATGATGAAGGAGAGTCTGACGACGACTCACGTTTAGCTGTTACGGCAGCTTGGGGCCTACGCTTGAATCGTCGTGGATCATCGGGTCCTTCGACATCTTCTAGCAATAAACCTGTTGTAGAAAGTAAAGATCGAATAGCTTTAGACATTTCTCTTCTCAAGAAGCAATATGATCGTCTTCGCGAACGGCAAAAACAGGCGCACATTATTTTGACTTCAGCGGTAGCAAGACAAGGATCGCATGTAACTGCTCCAACTCAGTCACTGCAAATGAATCAGCTCCTGTTAGGCAGAAGTGCAATTATTACAAACAAGGGCCGTCGTATCGGACCACCGCAAGGAGCTATTCCTCCAGCCAGAAAGTTGCCACCAAGTAAACCTTTAAAATCATCACTTGCCAAACAATCAAAACGTGGAGAGACGCTTCATTGGCATGACACAGAAGCAGCTATAAGAAGAAAAAGTAGCATTACTTTGACGGATTCATCCAGTCAGGGTGACACTGGCGAAAGTTCTAAACATCTCTTGGAAGTGGCAGCATCTTCGAAAAGCAGTGGATCCGAAAAATCTACACCATCGTCAAGGTCAAGGAAGAAAAGCGAATCATCTTCCTATAGTGAAGATAGTGATGCCAATTCTAGTACAAGCACAAGCCTTTGCGACGAAGACGATATTGATAATTTTTCGTCATTGGAAGCTAGTCCTCATCGGAAAAAAAATACTTCACCTCCCCCTGCAACTAATCCTCTTCCTGATAACGAAGTGCCTGATATAGTCTTTATGAATTTAGATAAAAGCGATTTAAGTGGCGATGTACCTGGAATAACGAAGTCTGCGAGCCTAGAAAATTTAATCAAATTTGTTGAAATAGTAGACGAGGATAGCTCAACAGAATGTGATCGCTTAGGAAGCAATAAACTAATGGAATTAATTAAAGAAACCAAAACTACTACTACTGCAACTAATAGTGCCTCATCGTCTTATCTTGCTTATATTTCGCCAATAGATAAACCAGTAGATTATCTTGACGTTTCTAGATCGCCAATGGGCATAACCAGTACAAGTCAACTCTCTCCAATTGCCGATATTAGCACGTATCTTAGCACATCTAGCATCAGTCCATTGAAAACGCCATCGTCTACATTTAATTACACTGATCTTATTGCGAGCAAGTCTGAAGAAGCTGCACTTCCTGATACTGACGACAGTTTTGACATAAGCGAGGAAGGTGTTTTAAATGAGTATTTCGAGCGAGTGAATCTTGTTGAGCGTCCCACTAAATTAGACCTGTTTTATTCTTTAAACGATAGTGCGAACTTCCGGGCTGAACCAGTTACAAAGATTCAACTTGACGGGTCCAAACCTTATAATCCAGCCATGGAAGATGATGATAATCGAAATGATGAAGACTCGCAACGCCAGGTAATTGGAATTTCCGAAAACCGATCATTACATGCTTCATCAAAAAATTCTCCAAACATTCATTGTACTATAAGGCCATTGGAATTAGCTTCGCTCAATTCGCCATCACGTAGCATTTCAAAGAGCCCTCTAAGTCCCATTCGAAATCATATTGTCAAAGAAAAATCATTTTCATTCGACGATGCTACCATAATTGAGAAGCAGGAATCTCGCCCGAGATCCTGTCCCGAAGCTAGGGCCGATCTTGTCGATGGAAAATTGCGAACAGATCGTGTACTGAAAATTATCGAAGAGAATTCTATGATTCTTCACCGAATTTTAAAGAAAAATATTGCAGATGTTAGTCCAGTTGAAAGTAATATTCCTCTAGAGCAACTAAACAAGGATGAAGATAGCTGCTATTCAGAATTAAGGCCAGAAAATCTGTCACCGGATTGTAGCGCAAATTCAATCAAAAATGATATATCATCACAACCGGAGGTAGAATCAGAAAACGCAGTGAAGGATCTTTTGCCAACGCCTACACGATCTCGGAACGAAGTCCCTTTAAAATATGAAGACAATATAGCTGATAGGCTTGCTTCTATCAAAAATACTATTAAATCAATAGACTCACTTTGTGATGATAGAACATCATATAAGAAAGATAAATGCCAAAAATACATTGACGCACTGTTTGAGCAGAAATCAGCAACACCTAGCATACAGATCGTAGAGCCATCTAGCGACTACAACTTCAATGAGGAATATGGCACCGAGTTGGCTGCATTTTCCTCGCGATCGCGATATTCGCGTGATTACAAACGTGATCTTTCGCCTCGACGCCGTTTTGATGAAGATCGAGAGGAATACGAAAGTCGCACGCGCCGAGATCAGTTTCCTACATTTATAACTAGTACAAGCATGACCGAAAGTATACGTAAGAATAATAATAAGAGTCCTGTTCGATGCAATATCGAAGATGTTGACTATGATGGTTCAAACGCCTATACCCCAACGAAAATCGAAATTCGCCATACAACGGTCACGTCGACCCTCTACGATCGATACTTGTCCCAAAAACAGGAAAGAGATGCCAAAATAGATAGGTCACCACCGTCGCCAGTTATAACTAAATCGTACCTGGACTCGCTAAAGCCGACAACACCAATAGCAAATCGTTATGCCAAATCGGCAGAAAACTCCCCATCGCGGGAAAAGTTTGTTACTTCTATGTTGAAGCTATCGCCATCACCGACCACCGATTTCTCGAAAGATGTACAGATTCGAAGCTGTGATAATATTTTGTTGCGTTTGAGGAACTGTTCTAATACAACTTCTATAGGAACATCGCAACCCTACAGCCCGCTTTCGTCGCCGAAGTCCTTTAAGTCATTAATAGCAGTCGGATCGCACAAAAGTCCTTTTGATGAGCCTGAAACGCAAAGCTGAAAACGGGATCTTCGAACCATATCCTTCGCTTGGGTCATGCTTGCTACAACTACTACACGTCCAAACTATCATTCCATTCCTAATAATTGTTCGTAGCGCTGGCTTCACTTAGTTCCTGATTTTGTGTGTGAAGTAGTTTATAAATGTAGACTAAAATTATGAACATAATAAATACCAAATATGGATCTCGATGAGCTTCATTCAAACATTTTTTTTATTTCACAGCTCAAACGTTAAAAACAAATAAAACTATGGCATTATCTATTAATCTGAAATTTTCTCAGTCAAGGCTTTTCTGATTTATTATTATTATTCGATCTACTTAAAATATACCTACTTATGTAAATCTGACTATAATCGTACTATTTTTCCTTACTGGATTGTATTTCATTAAGATTTCTTGTTGATGACTGATTTACCATTTATAAAATAAACCCTCAAAGTGTTAAAAAGAAATTAACTTATGGAAATTATAAAATTATATATTATAATAAAATTATTTATCTTATGGTTGAACTATTATTATTAAAAAGTATCGTTTTTAAATAAATTTGCCAATAAGAAAACTTGATATAAGCATTTCCTTTTCACCCAGCAAATATTAATCCGGGAAGCAAATGTATCAGCAACACCATCTACCGTACGTCACTAAAATATTTGAAAACTACTTATACATTAAAGTTTTACTTTATTATTTTCATAATGAAATATTGTTATCGATTTAAAAAAAAATTTGCAAACCCTTTTACTTTATTATTTTAATAATTAAGTATTGTGATTGATTTTTTAAAAAAAAAAATTTGCTACCCTCAAAATTTTTATTTTCACGTTTCATAACTAGTAAACGCGAAAAAAGCAATAAAAATTTTCAGTCCGTCTGTCCGCCGTACGCCGTACGCCGTACGCAAGATCGTTTGGAGGCTCGTAGCTGCCAAACGCTTTGAGATATTAAATTGAAATTTTTTTAACGAATAGATGGGGTAGGCGCCTTGAAGTGACCAAATTTTTAGGGGTGGGGGTGTGAGGGGGAAGGAGGGGGAAGTGTTTTAGACCCAAAATTTTGGTTTCCAGATCTCAGTAACCCCTTATGTTAGGAGGCTGAAACTTGGAATTTCTATAGAACTCTGATAGTACACCCATTTGCAGAAAAATTGTCAATATTGATCAAGGGGTGTGGGAGTGGGGGGAAATGTAATGCGTCCGAAACCCAAAAAAGGTGAGATAGACACATTCTAAAATCCATATCTCCTAAACCGTTAATGGCACACCATTCAAACTTAAAACATATTTGTAGTTATACTAGGAGAACAGAATGAAGAAAAATTTTGGGTGGGGGAATTTGTATATGGGGGTGGGGGGTGAAAAACTTAAGATTACGATATCTTATGAACCAATTGCTCTAGAAAAATAAAATTTGGTTTTTGTGTAAAGGTTGACAAAAAAAGATTGATCAAAGTAAAATTTTTTAAGTGGGAGGTGGAGCATAGAAGTGGAGGGGATGAGAATTTTTCAAATTAAACACATTTCATATCTCAAGAACAGTTTAAGATAGATGCTTAGAATTTTTTCCAGAAGTAGCGCTAATTAAACCCTAGTACAAAAAAAAGTTTTGGGGTTAAGGGTGTAGAGGGGGAGGGTGGGGGAGGGTGAAAAGGAAAAAGTTCCGATGCTTATATCTTGAGAACCTGTAATGATATAAGCCTTAAACTTGGTATTTAGATAGAACTATAGTAGCGGAATGTTGGAAAAATAAATTTTTTTTTAGGGATAGTATGCTACGGGGGTAGGGGGTGTTTTTCCTAACTATTAAACGGTTTATGCTAGAAAGTTTATACTCGGTGTGTATATGTAAATCAACTAGAAAAGTAATTGTGATAAAAAAAAATTTTAATATTCATTGGCGTTTAGAAAGGGGGGCAAAAAAAATTGTTTGTAAATAAATAGATATAAAATTCATATATTTTCACGATTTTCGTCATATCTACTAGGTCTTTCCAAATATTGAATTCATTTTTATTCTACGGATTCTTCGTATGAATACCTAGAATGTGTTTTCACGGTTTTTTGAAATTCGACCCCTTAGGGTAGTGTGGTACAAGTGAAGGTGTTTTTCCTATATATGGGACGGCTTAAGCTACAATGTTGAAACTCGGTGTGTATATGTAAATCAACTAGAAAGGTAGTTGTGATAAAAAAAAATTTGAATATTCATTGGCGTTTAGAAGGGGGGGGGGGGGGGCAAAAAAAAATATTTGTAAATATAATAAATATAAAATGCAAATATATTCACGATTTTCGTGATATCTACTAGGTCTTTCCAAATATTGAATTCATTTTTATTCTACGGATTCTTCGTAGGAATACCTAGAAAGGGTTTTCAAGGTTTTTTGAAATTCGACCCCTAAGGGTAGTGTGGTACAAGTGGGGGTGTTTTTCTTATATATGGAACGGCTTAAGCTACAATGTTGAAACTCGGTGTGTATATGTAAATCAACTAGAAAAGTAATTGTAATAAGAAAAAATTTGAATATTCATTGGCGTTCAGAACGGTGGGGGAGGGGCAAAAAAAAATATTTGTAAAAATAATAAATATGAAATGCATATATTTTCACGATTTTCGTCATATCTAATAGGTCTTTCCAAATATTGAATTCATTTTTATTCTACGGATTCTTCGTATGAATACCTAGAATGCGTTTTCACGGTTTTTTGAAATTCGACCCCTAAGGGTAGGGTGGTACAAGTGAAGGTGTTTTTCCTATATATGGGACGGCTTAAGCTACAATGTTGAAACTCGGTGTGTATATGTAAATCAACTAGAAAGGTAGTTGTGATAAAAAAAAATTTGAATATTCATTGGCGTTTAGAAGGGGGGGGGCAAAAAAAAATATTTGTGAAAATAATATATATAAAATGCATATATTTTCACGATTTTCGTCATATCTACTAGGTCTTTCCAAATATTGAATTCATTTTTATTCTACGGATTCTTCGTATGAATACCTAGAACGTGTTTTCACGGTTTTTTGAAATTCGACCCCTAAGGGTAGGGTGGTACAAGTGAAGGTGTTTTTCCTATATATGGGACGGCTTAAGCTACAATGTTGAAACTCGGTGTGTATATGTAAATCAACTAGAATGGTAGTTGTGATAAAAAAAAATTTGAATATTCATTGGCGTTTAGAAGGGGGGGAGGGCAAAAAAAAATATTTGTAAAAATAATATATATAAAATGCATATATTTTCACGATTTTCGTCATATCTACTAGGTCTTTCCAAATATTGAATTCATTTTTATTCTACGGATTCTTCGTATGAATACCTAGAATGTGTTTTCACGGTTTTTTGAAATTCGACCCCTGAGGGTAGTGTGGTACAAGTGGGGGTGTTTTTCCTATATATGGAACGACTTAAGCTACAATGTTGAAACTCGGTGAGTATATGTAAATCAACTAGAAAAGTAATAGTGATAAAAAAAAATTTGAATATTCATTGGCGTTCAGAAGGGGGGAGGGGCAAAAAAAAATATTTGGAAATATAATAAATATAAAATGCATATTTTCCCACGATTTTCGACATATCTACTACCTCGTCCCAAATAATGAATTTAATTTTATTCTATGTATTCTCCATATAAATACCAAGACAGTGTTTTCAAGATTTTCTGAAAACTGACCCCTAAGGGAGTGTAAAGTGATTGTGTACTTTTTCATAAACTATTCCATATCTCTCAGATCCAATCAGATTTTCACTTCCATGATCTTGTTCTTTTTGATAGGTTTTCAGTCACATAGTAGCCTACACCGCATTTCAGAATTGAACGCGTTCCTAACTTCTGCCGGAAAAATAATAAAGTTACGCCCAGATTGTTGGCAGATTTTTTTTACACGTTTTATGACTAATAAACACCAAACAAGCAAAAAAAAATTTCAGCCCGTCTGTTCGCCGTCCGCGTTTGAGGACTTTATAGTTCCTAAACACGATGACGGGGGTGTAAGAACACTACTGGTAGTGCTCACTTTCACTTTATTTTATTATAATATATATCATATGGTACGCTACTTGCGTATGTATGTATGTATATATGTGTCGAACAGCTGTTGTAAGCTATACAAGCTGCTTTTGGCTGTTCAAAAACCGAAGAAGATAATTCTTGATATGGCTTAATTTGACAGTGGCTACAGTCCTGCTATGCTATGCTTTCGAAGCAGCTACATATAGCTCGAATCTTGAACACACCCCAGGGTACACTCCTGGAAGTGACCTCTTCTTGTGAGGAGTGGTGTGAGGGAGAAGCGTTTTATACGGAAAATTTTGGTTTCTAGATCTCAGCTACCGCTTATGCTATGAGACTGAAACTTGGAATTTATGTAGAGCCTCGATAATTAACCCATTTGCCAAAAAATTGCTGATATGGGTGAAGAGGAGTGGGAATGGGGAGGTAGGGCGGTTGGGAAATAATGCGTCCGATACGCAAAAATGCCGAGGTCGACACATTCTAAGATATAAGATATTCTAACATTTCTCCTAAATCTTTAATGGCACGAAATTAAGACTTAACAAATATTTGTAGGTATACTATAGGAGAAAAGATTTAAAACTAAAACGATTTATACATTTTTTAGTGTTGGCAGTGGGGTGGAGAAAAACTTAAGATTACGATATCTCACGAACCAATTGCTCAAGAAAAATAACATTCGGTTTGAGTATAAAGGTTGACAAATAATGATTGCTCAAAGTAAAAATTTTTAAGGGGCGGTGGAGCATAGAAGTAGAGGGCGCTACGCTAGTACACTGGCGACATACATATATAAACATTCTCGCAACATCCTTCTCTAGTGCTGAGAAAGTATTTGTCAATCTTGACTCCGCCACAAAAGAATTCGGGTTACGCATAAACCAAGACCACCTATACTTCCAGGCCATGCACAAACATTTTGTGTATGTGTGAAGTAGTCTGAGAAATTCGCCGCGGAACTGTCAGTCTAGTGCAATTTTGAGCAGACTACACTACCGAAGTCGTGTATGTATAGTCTGCTCGAAATTGCACTTGTTTTCTTGGTTTTTTGTTTGTTTTTTGATTTGTTTTATTGAAATTTTGCGCGCAATCGGATTTGTGGTGGGTTTGTGGGCCTTAGAAGCCGCCACTGGTTGAAAACCAGACGTGTGTGTCGTTTGTGGAGGAGTAAAACTCTTGGAACTTAGTCCGTCGAAATCGGTCGCCCCCGAAATCCAACCGACGAAACAAAATGAAAGTCGACACAAGCCGCCTAAAGAAGGGCACGTCGGAAGTTCCACCCGAACGTCAACACCTAATCGATCGATTACGCCTATGCACCCGCCCCGAACTGATCCAGGAGCTAACCAAAACCGAGACGTGGACCTTCGGCAAATGCGAACTCTACCACTGGATCGATATACTCGACATTCTCGACGCAATTCTCGACGAAGCGACGGAAATCAAAGATCAAAACGATTGGCTGTTGGCCTGCGATCAGACCTTCAACGAGGACGACCAGCGCCTGCTGCTCCACGTCCTTAACTTTACGACGCTCCTCATCGAACATTCGTTCTCGCGCCACCTGTACTATTCGGTCGAACATTTGACGCGTTTGTTGTCGTCGAGTAGCATGGAGATTGTCCTGGCCGTCCCTTATCTGATGTACATGTTCTCGAAGCGAAGCAACTTTATTTCGCGATTGAATAGCGGCAAGAAGAACTCGCTTCTGACGCAGCTCAATCACATTGCAGAGGTTTGTACCACCCCCGACTGAAGAAATCCCCTTTTTTTACCCTATCTTCCCTTTGAAAAAGAACTGGGGCGGAAAAGGTTGCGGTTTCGGTTTGGCCAACTGTTGCCGTCACAACATCGAGCTACCCGCGTCCGCTTCCACCTTCTTCTATGAATACTACGACCAGGAGGGAACGCTTCAATCGATCGAAGTTCCGGCGTTGGATCAATGCGTTAAGCAGGCGGCCGAACTGGCAAGGAGATTTGTCAGAAGATCGACGATTTGGACGAGGATCAGCAGGTAAAGATCAAATGCAGAAAAACACGGCCCTTTAATTCGTCTCATTCCCATTCTCTCCCCCCGTCTCAGGTGCACATCTTCATGCGGATTCGACTGTCGCTTTCGTTTCAACAATATCCGACCCGATTGCAGTTTGTTCAGGCGCGACTCCAGGCACTGTCGGTGCTGGTCTACTCGAATTCACTCCAGGAGAACATCCACACGCTGCTGTATCCCGGCTTCCTGAAGGAACTGGTCGAGCTGCTCGAGATGAAGAACGTTCATCTGGTCGAGATACGTGCGGCTGCATTGCGGACCTTGACCTCGATTATTCACCTGGATTGGGATCCGCATTTTCCCAAGTAGTTTTGCGGGTCAATCGGCTGTGGGTCGAGCACTCAACTGGTTGTCGGTACCCCCAACTGGCTGTCACCCACTAGATTCTTTTGTTACCTTTCCGCCTCTGCAGAAAGCCCGGCTACCGTCTTGGCATGATCATCGACGTGACTGGCGCGTCCTCATATCACGCTCGTCTGAACCTGCATTCAAACATATTATATTATTTACATTACATTTATTTTACCTATTATTCCTATTATTACCAATTAATAGAAATTTATTGCATTATTAAATATTTATCTTTCATTAGCAATTACAATTTTTTTTACTTTTATTCATTAAATATTGAAGACTTTGTTAATTATATTATTGAATTCTGGAAAGACTATATTTGTTTTTCGTCATATGTACATACGTCCGGTAATTAAATTTTGAAATTTACTTCATTGTATTTTTTTCCTTTTAATAAACTCAATTCTTATTATTACTATTAAATAAGTATTATTATTTATAAACATTTGTTGTTTATTTCGTTTACCGCTTTCAATCCCAATCTTTTCAAAAGCAAAAACTCGAAGTAAAGCTCAAATGAAGAGAAAAATTTTTCAGACAACATACACCTTGAAAGTGTTAGTGCGAGAAAGTATAGTTCATGGCCTACAAGTATAGGTGGTCTTGCATAAACAAATATAAAACAAAACTAACAACGCACACAAGAAAGAGAACGGCAATCTGACAGAATCAAGATGTTCGATCGAATGTGCTTATCGGGTTGAAAACCCCAAGCACCGACAACGTTCTTTACTGCACGGAACTCACACGGACACGGGGGCTTTATCTACATATGTTTACATGAGAGCTGTCTACAAGCTCGCCATACATGTCACGCATACACATGCGGGAAACAGGGGAAAAAGCTCAATGATTTTTAGTTTTAAGTTCTTCAAATATTCAGTTATTTTGTTTTTTCCATGGCATGCGTGTTTAGATTGAAATGTTTTTCAATTTTTCCAGTCAAACGTCAAAAATTTAATTAATTTTTTACAGAATGTGACATTTTTCTTTTTTTTTGTTAGATAATATATAAATTTGTATTTTGTAGAATTGACAAACACCATCCACTGATTAACTGAACTCGATGGTCCTCCAGCGAGATTTTAGTTTTGAAAAAGGAGAAGAAGAAGAGTTTTCGGGCTATTCATTTTTGGTTATGATACACGACAAGACGTGCATAATATTTAATCGTCAAATTTAAATTCAAAAAATTTTTAAGTTTTTAGTCATTTAAATTTGAAAGAAATAAAGTAAAGTACTAAAACAGAATAAAGCCAACTGAAAAAAAGAACATCGTTTTTGCAGTGTTTTTAAGACGTTACACATCACAGAACGCCGAATTTTAAATCCAATATGGAAATTCGGTCTCACTGGCATAAGCCGGATTTGTGGCCCCAGCAAACGCGAATATTGGTACGCTGTGGCGACTATACAACCGTAAACTAGAAAAGAACGCCGACAATATTTCCGACGGAGAAACCACCGGCGAACCGGGGGAAGTTATCAGTGATTCCGTGCTTACCGACCGTGAGGCTCCCAACGCATCTAACCGTGTGGAAGGCAATCAAAATAATAGTGAACCGCTAGTTAATGAGGAGCACCTTATTCACCAAGAACTCGTGCTTTTGAAGAAGCGACATGATCTACTTGCACTAAAGAATGAAGTGGCCGCCTTGGAGCACCGGGGCAAAGAAACTGCTCATCCTCGATTACCGGATTACTCCGATGTGGAGCATTCAGTGCCCAAATGCACCGGTGAAGATGTTTGAAATATTCAAAAATGGATCCGTGATTTTAAAGAGGACATGAATACATTAAATACCGATGAGCTGTTTATACTTAGGTGTGCCCGCCACTTGCTTGAAGGATCGGCGAAGATCATTCTCCGCAGCATCACCGTTAATACGTGGACCGACCTGGAAGCCGCGCTCTTCTTCCCAAACCCATAATATATCGAAATAACCATGTCAACTGGTTTTATTCCACCTAAAAAAAAATTTTTAAGTTTAAGAAACATTGTAATAAATTAAATAAAGTGATTCTTATCCCACCTAAATAATTCCTTCTCGATCCATTAATAAATGTAACCATTTTATGCTGGACTGGGCTGTCCGCGGCTGGGAAATGTGGTTTCTGCTCTAATATTCTCGAATAGTGGAGCATGATGCTGCTGTCCCTGGCGGCGGAAAGTTCGGCTCAAACCTTATTACTTTATTACTTTAACTAGCCGCGTACCGCGGCTTCCCTCGCTCCATTCTTCTATTGCCCCTGTTATTCCCGTCTTTCCCATTAATCCCGTTTCTCAGGTCGGTGCATTGGTCCTGTTCCTCCCGTTGCTACCGTTTCTCTCGTTGATCCATTGGTCCTGATTCTTCTGTTGTTCCTGTTTCTCCCGATGCTCCAATTTCTCCCGTTGCCTCAGTTACTCCATCCTCTATATCCAATCTTCCATCCACGACCCTCCATCTTTCATCCTTCATCTCCCACCCTCTATCCGTCATCCACCATCCTCCATCCTTCATCTTACATCCACCATCCTCTATCCTTCATCCTCCATCTTCTATCTTCCATCTTCCATCCTCCATCTTCCATCTTCCATCCTCCATCCTTTATCCACCATCCTTCATCTTCAATCCTCCATCCTCTATCCACCATAATAAATCCATTCCCCATCCACCAATTACCATCCTATATCTACCATCCACCATCCCCTTTCCACCATCATCTGTCAACCATCCTCCATCCACCATTCATCATTCTCCATCCTCCATCTTCCATCCTTCATCCACCATTCACCATCTCCTACCCAACATCCACCATCCACTATCATTTATCTTCATCCACCATCCTGCATCCTCCATCTAAAATCCTCCATTCTCCATCCACCATCCTCCATCCATCCATCCTCCATCCATGATCCTCTATTCATCTTCTACCATCCTCTATCCAACATCCCCATCCTCCATCCATCCATCCTCCATCATCATCCTATATCCATCATCTACCATCCTATATCTACCATCCCACATCCTCTATCCACCGTCCTCTATCCACCATCCAACATCCTCAATCTTCTATCCTCTATTTACCATCCTCCACCCACCATCCTCAATCTTCTATCCTCTATTTACCATCCTCCACCCACCATCCCCCATCCTTCATCCTTCATCCACCATCGACCATCATCTATCCCCCATCCACCATCCTTCATCTACCATCTACTATCCACCAACCTTCATCCTCTATCCAGCATCCTTCATCTTCCAGCCACTATCTTCTATCCACCATCCATCTCCAACTTTACCAATTAGTAATAGAAATGAAACTAATGCACCGAAAACGAACGAACTGCCGCTAAATCATTTGAAATACTCTTAAATGTTGAAATAACTCTGGTACCACCAATTGTAAAATGATTTTGTTAACGCAGAAACCTTCGCGGACGTGCCCAATGTATCAGCGAAGTTTCATCGTAATCGGATGAATAGTATAGGAAAGCTCAAGCAAACCATTAGAGCACCAGGGTACTAAAATCGAAAAAAATTTGAAAAATGTTAACAAAAACTTTTGTTTTTCATTCGATCTGAACCAAACTTCACAGAAACCATTCCGGGACTACTCTACACGTTCCCTGAAAATGTAATCAAAATCGGTTCAGCGGATTAGGAGTCTATAGGGAACATACATACACACACATCCTCTCTTATATATATAGATAGATAGACTAGCCGCGTATATATAGACTTCCATCCTTCATCCATCTATACTCCATTCATTATCATCTATCCATGATCTACCATCCTATATCTACCATCCACCATCCCCTTTCCACCATTCACTATCAACCATCCTACATCCACCATTCATCATTCTCCACCCTCCATCTTCCATCCTCCATCTACCTTCACCATCCCCTACCCACCATCCACCATCATCTATCCTTCATCCTCCATCTTCTATCTTCCATCTTCCATCTTCCGTCCTCCATCTTCCATCTTCCATCTTCCATCTTCCATCCTCCATCCTCTATCCTTTATCCACCATCCTTCATCTTCAATCCTCCATCCTCTATCCACCATCCTAAATCCATTCCCCATCCACCATTTACCATCCTACATCCTCTATCCACCATCTTCCAACCTTCATCCATCCATACTTCATGCATTATCATCTATCCATCATCTGCCATCCTATATCTACCATCCACCATCCCCTTTCCACCATCCTCTGTCAACCATCCTCCATCCACCATTCATCATTCTCTATCCTCCATCTTCCATCCTCTGTAGCGTACCCAAGTTCTTTTTCAATTTGAACAAAAAAGTAAATAATTGGACTGTACCGATATTTTGGATCGGTGAATTAGTAAAACCCAAAATCAAAAGAATTAAAATGAATTCGTACCGATATTTTAAATCGGTAAATCCAAAAATCGAAATTGAAACGAAACGCCCAAAATGTTGCGAATAAAATAGAATCGAAAATTTAAATTGTCGCCTATTGTTCTAAAAATAGATTTTAAAGTGGCTCGCCTATCGTTCAACAAAAGACCCTTTGCGGTAGTTTTATGGCGCGAGGCATCGAATTGAAAAGTGCACGTAGTATATAATAAGTATATAAACAGACGAAATATTATGTATCAGTAGTTTAGCTGGGAGTAAGTTTTAGTTTGTAAGTTAGTTGGTAATAAACGTTTTAACAGAAAGCATCTCTCATTTAACAAATACTCCCCCAGTATTCCCAGTTTCTACCCTAAATCCTACAGTCGTGACCCCTAACACATTTAAAATTACACGCAGTAAAAAGGTCGTTTTAAAAAATCGAATACATTAATTATTCGTACAAAGTTTACGAAGTGGATAAAATTGCGCGATAAAAATTTAAAATTGGTGATTTTCGAAAGTTTTTCGCACTGCTGGGAACTAACACCATCGGCAAATTTCCACCATATTCGACGCAAACCAGCACCATCGTCAAAGTTTCCACCATATTCGACGCAAGCCTATGGATATCAGTATCAAAGTATTGATCCGAAAATAAAAACACCTATAGTTTACAACGAAAAAATACATCACATCATATCGAACGTATTATCAGCAACACCGACATTCTCGACATCACCACCACATCACCAGCAACAATCAACTCGACATTCTGGACATCATATAAAATAAAGGTATACATCGCAGTAATCCATATCGGCACCCAACATTGGGAACACCAACAACAATCAACTTGCAGCATCAAAAGCAGTAATTGCCCAATTTCTCGGCGACCAACACGCGAACAACAACAACACAGCACAAATTAAAACACAGGTGAAAATTAAGAATTTGATACATAGTATCAGGATTAGTAAGAATTCAAAAATTTGTAAAATAAAATAATCAAATATTGCATATTCATTTTGCAAGTAACAAAGTAAAAAGTAACATATTTAAAAGAAAATACGTATTGCATGATTTCTTTTTCTTTTTTTTTCGTGCGTTATTTTAAAATTACACAAAATTTTTCTGTAAAGATCAAGTGTTAAGCACTCTTACATTCGATGTCGAGCGGAACAATTACGCGGAAGTTAGGTGCAAGGTGAAGTGCAAAAGTACATAACATAAAAGGCAACATTTCGGGCTACTGTTCGGGTTAGCGCGATTATTTTTAATAAATAATTAAAAAACACACGAATGCAAAAATATCGGTCCATTATCAGCTACATTTGCCGAAAGTTTTAATGAGGATCGATTTATCGATTTTTATCAATTACTGTATTATTTATAATACAGTATTGTTATCGATTTTTAAAAAAAAAAAATTTGCTGCCCTCAAAATTTTTTTTCCACGTTTCATGACTAGTAGACGCGAAAAAAGCAATACAAATTTTCACTCCGTCTGTACGCCGTACGCCGTACGTCGACCGCCCCAAAATCTTTGAAGGCTCGTAGCTCTCAAGCCAGTGGAGCTATTAAATTAAAATTTTTTCTAAGAATAGACTTGGTAGACCCCTTGAATTGACATTATTTTCTGGGGAGGAGGTGTAAGGGGGAAGGCGGGGTAAGCGTTTTAGACGAAAAATTTAGGTTTCTAGATCTCAGCAACCGCTTGTGTTAGAAGGCTGAAACTTAGAATTTCTATAGAGCTTTGATAATGGACCCATTTGCAAAAAAAAACAGATATGGGTGAAGGGGTGTGGGAGTGGAGGGGGAAATAATGCGTCCGAAACGCAAAAATGCCGAGATCGACAAATTCTAAAATTCATATCTCCTAAACCATTAATAGCAAGCAATTAAAACTTAACAAATATCTGTAGTTATACTAGGAGAGTAGATTGAAACAAAATTTTTGGGTGGGGGTAGTGGCGTACGGGGGTGGGGGGTGAAAAACTTTAGATTACGATATCTCACAAACCAATGGTATCAGGGAAAACAGAATTTGGTTTGAGCATAAAGCTTGATAAATAAAGATTGCTCAAAGTAAAATATTTGAAGGGGGTGGAGGAGCACGGAAGTGGGAGGGATTAGAACTTTTCAAAAATAACACGATTCATATCTCAATAACAGTGTAAGATGGATGTTTCAAATTTTTACCAGAAGTAGGCCTAATAGAACCCTAGTAGGGAAAAAAAGTTTGCGGGTGTGGGTGTAGAGGGTGGTGAGGGTGGGGAAGGGTGAGAAAGAAAAAGTTCCGATGCTTATATCTTAAGAATCTATAATGATAGGAAGCTGAAACTTGGTATTTAGATAAAACTATAGTAGTGGCATGGTGGAAAAATAAATTTTTTTTTAGGGGTAGTATGGTACGATGGTGGGGGGTGTTTTCCCTAACTTCAGAACGGCTTATGCTAGAAAGTTGAAACTCGGTACGTATATGTAAATTAACTAGAAAAGTAATTCTGATAAAAAAAAATTCAAATATTCATTGGCGTTCAGAAGGGGGGGGGGGCAAAAAAAAATATCGGTTAATATAAAATGCATATATTTTCACGATTTTCGTCATATCTACTAGGTCTTTCGAAATATTGAATTCATTTTTATTCAACGGATTTTTCATGTGAATACCTAGAATGTGTTTTCAAGATTTTTTGAAATTCGACCCCTAAGAGGGTGT
The DNA here is from genome assembly GCA_949128065.1 of Beris chalybata. NCBI lineage: Eukaryota > Metazoa > Arthropoda > Insecta > Diptera > Stratiomyidae > Beris > Beris chalybata. The sequence goes on from OX421894.1 coordinate 44,129,264, forward strand.
AAACTGGTTGTATACTTTTTCATGAATTCCACCATGTTTCTCAGGTCTGATCAGATATCGAATATCTTTTTACTTCCCCAGGTTTGTTTAATAATCATCTATTTTTAAGTTTTGTTTTTTCAACCTCTTGACCGCATCCCGGAATATGACCCAATTATTTAATTCATATGTTACACCCTTTTCTAACCGCTTCCCGAACTTTTTGTTAGGTTTTCAGTCACATAGTAACATACACCGCATCCCCGAATTGAACGCGTTCTGAACTTCTGCCGGAAAAATAATACAGTTGCGCCCAGACTGTTGGCAGATTTTTTTTTTTTAAGATTGAAGCACGCTACAAACTCCTGCTTCCAAAGATCCGTATCGCGAGTTGGGTTATAAGTGAATATATGTAAATCCTCATTTCTTTTCTGCTTTCAAGATTTGAGCGAGTTTCTTTCCGAATATTACTGTCAAGTATTTTTGGAACTAATAATTTTTTTTTTTTTTTAAATTTACGCAACTCACCGCGTTTTAAAAAATTCGTAACGTATCATCGTTACCTCTGTGAACAGGTGCCACATAGTTTCAAGTGTCCACAATCATGACTAGTACGGACATGAATTCTACCAAGGAAGCACTGAAGTCAGGTGGAACTACCGATAAAGACGCGGAGGTGGAATATATGTCGTCGTTTTCTGTTAGGCTTCCGACCTTTTTGGGTCCAACTCTCCTTCTGTTTGGTTCGTTCAAACGGAAGCGCAGTTTGTTATTGGGAAAATTAGGAAAGACACAACTAAATACAATTACGTCTTATCGGCTCCTTCGCAAGATGTAATTGAAACCGTTCTTGACGCAATACAAAACCCGCCAAATGAAGGCGAGCGTTATGAACATTTGAAGTCTGTTCTCATTAATCGGCACTCTTTAAGTGAAGAAAGGAGAATAGAGAAATTGCTAGGAAGTGTAGAACTGGGTGATAGAAAACCATCGGATTTTTTTAGATCCTTAACCTTAATCGCTGGTTCCAGCGACGCGATTAACGACAAGTTAATTCGCAAATTGTGGATGAGAAGACTACCACAACCAATCAGTATAGCTCTAATTGCCCATAAGGACAGTAATATTACAGAGTTATTATCTCTAGCCGATAAGATCTGGGACGCAATGCCGAGTGTTAATTCAGTATGCGCGGTTGAACAAGATTCGGATATTTCATTCCTACGCAAAGAGATTTTGGAGCTGAAACAACAGATTCAGAGTCTTTGCCGTCAAGGCCAGAATAAAAAACAACCAAATCGTGGTCGTTCTCGCAGTAGAGAACAGAAAGTTAAGAAAAATCAAGATGAAATGTGCTGGTACTATCGGAAATATGGTCTGAAAGCTAGCAAATGCGATAAACTTTGTAATTACGAGGAAACAAAGGCGAATACCGCATCTACATCAAAAAACTCGATGAGACTTCTGGTTTAGCGGCAAACAGAAGTTTGCAAACTCAATCACGCCGCTTATATGTCCTAGACAGAAATAATAACATTAATTTTTTAATAGATACGGGGGCAGATGTATCGATAGTACCTCATCACCTTTTTCATTCGACAGCCAAAGAAAGTGATTACTCTCTAACTGCGGCTAATGGGTCTCGAATTAAGGTTTATGGTTCAAAATTATTAAAACTTAACATCAGTCTCCGCCGCGATTTTGTACACACATTCTTAATCGCTTCCATTAACAAGCCAATAATCGGCGCAGATTTTCTGGAAAAATTTAATATTTTGGTCGACTTAAGAAATAAAAAGCTTATCGACTCAACCACTAAATTAATTTCAATTATCAATTCAACTAAAGCTGATACCCCGACTCCACTGAATTTCAGTATTGAGAACGAGTTTGGGGCTATATTAAAGAAACTTTCAGCACTATACCAACTAGCTAATTTTAATTTTCCTATAAAGCACGCAGTGCAGCACTATATAGTGACTCAAGGACCACTGCCGTGCTATCGTCCAAGAAGGCTCAACCCTCCTAGATATAAAATTGCTAAATTCGAATTCAAACACATGTTGGAAATTGGAATTTGCAGACCCTCAGCCTCACCGGCTTCATCGCCATTACATATGGTACCAAAATCGGATGGTTAAGATTGGAGTCCGTGTAGAGACTACCGTCGACTAAACTCAATTACAGTACCAGACATGTATCCGGTCCCTCATATTCAAAATTTCTCCATGTTTTTAGGTGGTTGCCGGATTTTCTCTAAAATTGATTTGGTGCGTGCTTACCACCACATACCTGTGGCCCCAGAGGGCATTCATAAGACAGCCATTACCACACCGTTCGGTCTTTTTGAGTTTACGCGTACGCCATTTGGCTTAAAAAATGCGGCTCAAACCTTCCAGAGGTTCATAAACCAGGTAACCAACGGTTTGAATTTCGTTTTTGTCTACATAGACGACATCCTTGTTGCCAGCCGCGATGAGGAAGAGCACAAAATCCATCTCGAAACACTTTTTCAGAGATTAATTGAATATGTTTTAAATATTAAACCATCAAAATGCATATTTGGAATACCAGAGCTAAATTTTCTAGGCTATACCGTGTCCAGTAAAGGTGTGGTGCCAATGCAAGAGAAGGTAGAAGCTATTACTAATTTACCTGTACCTTCATCCATTAAACAAATTCAGCGTTTCGTGGGTATGGTAAACTACTATAACCGTTTTATACCCGACTTAGCCAAACTATTAGCTCCAATTCACGGTCATGTCGCTGAACTCCAGAAACAAAAACGCTCGAAAAAGCCATTTGCCTGGACAGAAGAATGTCAAGAAAGTTTTGAGCAAGTTAAATCCGCTCTTGCTAAAGCAACTCTCTTACGCATCCCATCGAAGACGCATCGTACAGCCTCACTACGGACGCATCAAATGTAGCCGTCGGGGCAGTTCTTCAACAATATCACTCGGGGAACTGGCAACCCCTCGCATTCTTCTCAAAAAAACTTTCGCCAACAGAAGTTAAGTATTCTGCCTTTGACAGAGAACTTCTTGCAATCTACCTGTCTATCAAACATTTCCGCTATTTTGTGGAAGGCCGGAATTTCACAGTCTTTACTGACCACAAGCCGTTGGTGATGGCAATACCATCAAAAACGGAACGCTCTCCCCGTCAAACACGCCATTTTGATTTTATATCGCAATTTACGACGGATATAAAGCACATCAGTGGCAAATTGAACCATGTAGCGGATGTTCTATCCCGTATTGACAGCATGGATCTTCATATGTTGACGGTAAATCTCAAAGATTTAACCGATAGGCAAACGACGGACGAAGAACTAAATACCCGTATTGCGGTTGTCGTAGTCGTAGTCGTATCGAATTGTGAATGTCGTTTTCATACGACATTGGTCAAAAAAAAACGACACTTCTGTCGTCAAGACGGAAGGTCATCGACAGAAGTGTCGTTTTTTTCGACAAATGTCGTATGAAAACGACATTGACAATACAGCAATACAACATTAACTCGTCTCAATCGAACTACAAATTGGAACTAATTACTCTTCCTTTTTGTCAAAACAAGGTCTGGTGCGAAACTAGTACTTGTATAAACCGACCTTATGTTCCAAAAGAACTTCGAAAAAAAGTTTTCGAGTTGATCCACAATTTGTCACACCCCGGGATCAGAGCAACTCGTAAACTCCTTACTGAGAAATATTTTCGGCCATCGATGAACAAAGATTCGAATAATTGGGCCAAATCTTGTATTGGATGCCAAAAGTCTAAAGTCCATCGCCACACTCGAACACAGTTTGGGCACATTCCATTGCCTTCACAGAGATTCAAACATGTACATATTGACATTCCCAGTAGAAAATTTGGGAAGTCATTAAAAATGTAATGAGTTATAAAAGTAATTTCCAGTAGAATTCTCCTTATGATTAAGGTAACAGGTTCCAATTCACATTACATTTTTTTTAAAGTAATGCAGATCGTAATGACATTCATCGGATGAAATTTTGACTGATATTTTGTTTTCGTGCGAATTATATCTTTCAAACGAAAACATGAATATCGCGTCATTTCAAATAATTTGTTTGTTGCAGTCAGATCGGTCATAGTGTCAAGTGTTTTTCTCGTGTTCTAAGTGTATCCTGTTTTGAGGTAAGTAAAGTGGAGCGCCTGTTATTCGAGTTGATTGGAACGGTGCACTCTACATAACAATTTTTCTATTTTTTAATATATTCTCCCTTGACACGAATATATTTATTAGATCTTTCTATTAATTTTGCCTATCCCGTTGAAAAAAAAAATCGGCTTAGGTTAACCCTTAACCCGAAATAGAAGGTAGATACAGTCAGGTCGAATCCGACCCAACCTCATTTTACTCTGGTTTTTAATTTTTTTTTTAGAATAAATGGTCATTAGGCATGTTTCAATATATTTTATTATATAAAACTAAAAAGGTACTGTGAAAATACTCACCAAAAAATAAAAATAATACATTTTTCTTTTTTATAAGTCGAAATCTAAATTCTACCTATTTCTTCAACATATGAAACTACTTTCACATTTTGTCTTTATCTATCTTACATTTTGAGATTGATTTTAGATATTATCCTTAAGCAGAATGAAACAATAATGGAGGTTCTAGGAATGAATTCAGTGCTTCTGACAAAAAAAAACTCTTCGATAATGAAAAATATGAAGATGAAATAAAATTGTGCAGCTTCCCGTTGCAAACCGAAGTAGATCTAAGGGCTTTGGATGAATCTTTAAATGATGAGAATATTCCATCCTATGTAACTATTTGGATATATGTTCTTCATTCAAATAATATGGGATCTTCATTACAGATTGCTGCGGTGAGGCGTAAACTTCATCGAGGAGGAATTAAAGTAAGTTTGAATAAGGTATTATTATTAATGTTATTATTGATTACAAACCTAGGTGGAAAAATGTTAATAAAGTATTTGAAAGCATGTATATTATTGTTCATAATAATGCATAAATAACCAATGAATTTCAAATATTTTAGACTGATGTTTGTATGAAATTCCAGGTTCTGTAGGTGAGGATGTCGATTATAGATCGGAAATGCGAAAACCATTTAAAAACGTTAAGAACCGTTGCTTTAAAAATGCGTAATGAATAATTTTTTAACAAATTATTATTATTATTATTAATAGATTATGTTTATTTTTAACTTTTTCATTAAAAAAAATTTTACGGAATTATGTTTATATGTATGTACATATATGATGTTTTGAAAGAATAATTTTTAGTTTTTTTTAATTATTTTTGAAATAAACGTTATTATGTTATCTAAAAAAATCTGTTTTGTTTTCGATGTACGTTGTAAGTTTTGTCGAATATACGCACAACTTTTAAGACCTCCCTGGTTCCCTGGTAATGACTACTTAACACAATGGCAGCCAACTTGGAATTACTTTTCATACTTATGTAATTACTTACGGAATGAAATACAGGTGTACATACTTCCATTCACTGCTCAGAAGTAATTTCATAAGTAATTACTTATCGAACTGGTTGAACTAATTATCGAACTGCTTCCACGTAATGCAGAGAGGAGCAATTGATTACCGCCTATGACACGCAATGCTAAATGTAATGCGTATTTTACATTCAGTGGAGTACAAATTGGAATAACTTATCAGACTCCTCAGAATGACTTACGGAATAGATAGTTGAAGTACTTCCGTTTCCTACTGGGTTGTCGGACCACTTCCTCCATCGAACGGTCATTCATACATACTAACACTAATAGACCGATTTACCAGATGGCCGGAAGCATACGCTATGAAAGACATGTCTACCTTAACAATCGCCGAGACATTGGTACAGCAATACATACCACGTTTTGGCGTACCAAAAGAGATCACAATGGACCAAAGAAGTCAATTTAGATCAAAACTCTTTTCGGATTTGACAAACTTGCTAGGATCTCACCGTATCCACACAACTGCTTACCATCCGCAGGCTAATGGTTTAGTCGAACGTTTCCATAGGCACATGAAAGCAACTTTGATGGCCAGGGAGAACGTGAAAAATTGGTACACGGAGCTACCACTAGTTTTATTAGGTATCCGTACTACTCCAATAACCGACTTACAGTGTTCACCGGCAGACCTAGTCTACGGTCAAAGCCTCAGAGTACCTGGCGAATTTATTGTCCCGAATCCAAATTCCCCAGACCTAGATCAGCATGATTTCGTAAAACAATTGAGGCAATCAATGCAAAAAATCAGGCCAACTGATACGCGCATCAATTTGCAGAAAAATGTCCATTTTCCAAAAGAGTTAGACACCTGTGAATTCGTTTTCGTGAGAGTCGATAAAGTTAAACCAGGGCTAAGCACTCCTTATGAAGGACCATACCAGGTAATTCGACGGTTTCGAAAGCAATTCGTTCTAAATGTGAATGGAAAGAACTCAACAATCTCCATTGACAGGTTGAAACCCGCATATGTCCTTACCGAATTTTCAGAACAAACGTAATATGAACTTTGAACTTGTAGCACCCTCTTTGTTAATATCGCTTCGCTGGAAGGGGAGTGTGTAGCGTACCCAAGTTCTTTTCCAATTTGAACAAAAAAGTAAATAATTGGACTGTACCGATATTTTGGATCGGTGAATTAGTAAAACCCAAAATCAAAAGAATTAAAATGAATTCGTACCGATATTTTAAATCGGTAAATCCAAAAATCGAAATTGAAACGAAACGCCCAAAATGTTGCGAATAAAATAGAATCGAAAATTTAAATTGTCGCCTATTGTTCTAAAAATAGATTTTAAAGTGGCTCGCCTATCGTTCAACAAAAGACCCTTTGCGGTAGTTTTATGGCGCGAGGCATCGAATTGAAAAGTGCACTTAGTATATAATAAGTGTATAAACAGACGAAATATTATGTATCAGTAGTTTAGCTAGGAGTAAGTTTTAGTTTGTAAGTTAGTTGGTAATAAACGTTTTAACAGAAAGCATCTCTCATTTAACAAATACTCCCCTACTCCCTACACCTCCATCCACCATTCACCATCTCTTACCCAACATCCACCATCCACTATCACTTATCTTCATCCACCATCCTGCATCCTCCATTTAAAATCCTCCATTCTCCATCCACCATCCTCCATCCATCCATCCTCCATCCATGATCCTCTATTCATCTTCTACCATCCTCTATCCACCATCCCCCATTCTCCATCCATCCATCTTCTATCATCATCCTATATCCATCATCTACCATATTATACCTACCATCCCACATCCTCTATCCACCATCCTCTATCCATCATCCTCTATCCACCATCCAACATCCTCAATCTTCTATCCTCCATCCTCTATTAACCATCCTCCACCCACCATCCCCCATCCTTTATCTTTCATCCACTATCGACCATCCTCTATCCCCCATCCACCATCCACCATCCTACCATCTACCATCCACCAACCTTCATCCTCTATCCAGCATCCTTCATCTTCCAGCCACTATCTTCTATCCACCATCCATCTCCAACTTTACCAATTAGTAATAGAAATGAAACTAATGCACCGAAAACGAACGAACTGCCGCTAAATCATTTGAAATACTCTTAAATGTTGAAATAACTCTGGTACCACCAATTGTAAAATGATTTTGTTAACGCAGAAACCTTCGCGGGCATGTCCAATATATCAGCGAAGTTTCATCGTAATCGGATGAATAGTATAGGAAAGCTCAAGCAAACCATTAGAGCACCAGGGTACTAAAATCGTGAAAAATTTGAAAAATGTTAAAAAAAAACTTTTGTTTTTCATTCGATCTGGACCAAACTTCACAGCAACCATCCCGGGACTACTACACATTCCCTGAAAATTTCATCAAAATTGGTTCAGCGGATTAGGAGTCTATAGGGAGCATACATACACACATCCTATTTTATATATATATTATAGATACAGATAGATAGATAGATAGACAGATATATAGATAATCGAGTATTGTGATTGATTTTTAAAAAAAAAAAATTTGTTACCCTAAAAATTTCTATTTTCACGTTTCATAACTAGTAGACGCGAAAAAAGCAACAAAAATTTTCAGTTCGCCGTACGGCGTCCGCTGTACGCAAAATCGTTTGGAGGCTCGTAGCTCCCAAACGCTTTGAGATATTAAATTGAAATTTTTTTTACGAATATTCGGGGTAGACTCCTTAAAGTGACCAAATTTTTAGCGGGGGGGGGGTGTGAGGGGGAAGTGTTTTAGACCGAAAATTTTGGTTTCTAGATCTCAGTAACCGCTTATGATAGGAAGCTGAAACTTGGAATTTCTATAGAGCTTTGATAGTAGACCCATTTGCATAAAAATTGACAATATTGATTAAGGGGTGTGGGAGTGGGGGGAAATATAATGCGTCCGAAACACAAAAAAGTCGTGATAGACAAATTCTAAAATCCATATCTCCTAAACCGTTAATGGCACACCATTCAAACTGAATAAATATTTGTAACTATACTAGGAGAAAAGATTGAAAAAAAAATTTTGGGTAGGGGAAGTTGTGTATGGGGGTGGGAGGTGAAAAACTTTAGATTACGATATCTCATGAACCAATTGCTCTAGAAAAATAAAATTCGGTTTGGGTATAAAGGTTGACAAATAAAGATTGATCAAAGTAAAATTTTTTAAGTGGGCGGTGGAGCATAGAAGTGGAGTGGATAAGAATTTTTCAAATAAAACATATTTCATATTTCAAGAACAGTGTAAGATAGATGCTTAGAATTTTTTTTTATTATCAGAAGTAGCGCTTATTAAACCCTAGTAGGGAAAAAAGTTTTGGGGTTGAGGGTGTAGAGGGTGAGGGTGGGGGAGGGTGAAAAGGAAAAAGTTCCGATGTTTATATCTTAAGAACCTGTAATGATATAAACCTTAAACTTGGTATTTAGATAGAGCTATAATAGCGGCATGTTGGAATAATATAATTTTTTTTTGGGGTAGTATGGTACGGGGGTAGGCGGTGTTTTTCCTAACTATTAAACGGTTTATGCTAAAAAGTTGAAAACTCGGTGTGCATATGTAAATCAACTAGAAAAGCAATTTTGATTTAAAAAAAATTCAAATATGTATTGGCGTTCAGAAGGGGGGCACAAAAAAAATATCTGTGAAAATAGAATGCATACTTTTCCACGATTTTAGTCATATGTACTAGCTCGTCCCAAATATTGAATTTAATTTTATTCTACGGATTCTTCGTATGAATACCTAGAAAGGGTTTTCAGGGTTTTTTTAAATTCGGCCCCTAAGGGTAGTGTGGTACGGGTGTGGGGGTTGTTTTTCCTATATATGTAGAACGGCTTAAGCTACAATGTTGAATCTCGGTGTGTATATGCAAATCAACTAGAAAAGCAATTTTGATTAAAAAAAAATTCAAATATGTTCAGAAGGGGGGCAAAAAAAATTATCGGTGAAAATAGAACGCATATTTTTCCACGATTATTCTACGAATTCTTCGTATGAATACCTAGAACTTGTGCCGGAAAAATAATAAAGTTACGCCCAGATTGTTGGCAGATTTTTTTTAAGTTAGTATGTAAGAATTGTATATAGTATAAGTAAAGTAGAATGAAATTTATGTAATATTGGTTTTTTTTTGCCATTTTGCCCAATAGTGTATTTTAATGATAAGTATCTATACATTAACATTGTAATTAAATAAAGAAACTCTGACTTCCCCCCCCCCCCTCCAAAAACATCGCCCCGATAAAATTTATATCTTAGAGTGCCCATTCAGGCCATTAAGAACGGTAGCAGCCTAGATATAAACTAATTTTAGCTTTAGGATTAAGTTTGAAAAACTGTTAGCATTAAGAATTTTCGGCAAATTAAGCACTTTTTAAAACCTAAAACCTGTAAACCGCGCTAATTGGGGAATTCGGCCGCACTTTCTCACGCCAAGACGTCTACTCCCAGTTGGCAAAGCGCCGATTACGCCGTGACGAGACTGCTCACCGTTACGTTCTCTGCATGCAAGAAATTGCTCAACAGGCCGACATCGATGAAGTAGATTTGGTGCAGCGCGTTATTGATGGGATGGACGATCGTTCATCAAATGCAGCTATGTTATATGGAGTCCGTACATTGCCGCAACTCAAGGATCTCCTAAGCACTTACGAGCGTCGACGTAACCGATTTAGCCAAACCATTACCAAAACTGGTGCGGCCACGACATCATCCGCCGCTACTCCCCGACTTATTCCGGACGTAAAACGTTCTAAGGCATCGCAGATTTACCGGGAGGGTGATTTTGTAGTTATTAGCAATGTTGACACAACCGTGGGAGCTAATAAAAAACTAATACCGATGTACCGGGGCCCGTATGTGATTCACAAAGTACTCCCTAATGACCGATATGTAGTTCGCGATATCGAAAACTGTCAAATGACTCCAATTCCGTATGATCTTGTATTAAGCTTGTAAGTCACTGTTTGACCAAGTGGTCATATTATAGTAATAAGCAATGCAAAATAGAAAAATTTGATCGAGCGGAAATTACGAGAAATAATTGGAATTCACTATTTCGCATTGCTTATTACTGCAATTTGACCACACTGTCCAACATTGTAATACTAGCTTTAAGCTTGTATTACACTGTTTAACCAAGTGGTCAAATTGCAGTAATAAGCCATGCGATGTAGGCGAATACAAATTAATCTCACAGTATCCGCTCGGTCAAAAACGCTTTTTCGCATAGCTTATTACTGCAATTTGACCACAGTCAAACAGTGTAATACTACACAGAAAATTTTTCCTCTAGTAAAGTTCAACTAGAGACAATCTAGTGAAAATTTCCTATTGATAATCTAGTGAAAAATTTACTACCCCTAGAAATCTTGAGAAAATAACTAGAAGTACAGTTCGCAGTGTCAATTTTACTGTTTTTCTAGTGCTTATCACCCCTTTTCTAGGAAAAAACCAGAAAACTGGATAAATTTACTGTGAATCTAATGAAAATAGAACTGGACGCAAGACAAGTAGTCCGGCATCAGTGTACTCCGTTTACATGGAGAATGCAAAGATCGAAAGATCGAAATTTGGATCGCGTTCGCAATAACACCGGGTCGAAAGATCGAAACATAAGATGCATTAAAACGAACGACATAACCGGTTTCGATTCGATCCAGGTCGAGAAGTCGGTTTAGGTCGAGTCGATCTCGTTTGTATGTTGTTGTCTTAGCGTGTGAGTGAGTGAGACAAAACAGGTGCGTTGTGTCAATTTTTTGTTGTTTTGCGTGCAAGTGAATGTGAAGACGTCCGCCTTCAACTAAAACGCTGCTTGTCATCTCCAGTATATATATCTATTGACGAATGGTAAAGTTGGAAATCTCCACCTGGTGGGAAAAAAAACTACCAGATATGGTAGACACATTTTCGTCAGCTGACTGTTGTAGGGCGGTTCGTGTGTGTTTTTACGATTCGGAGCTCGGTGAATTTTCGATTCTCTCTTAATTTCATTATGAAAGACATGATAAGGATTGATGGCGATCGGTTTGGTTGATAATAAGGTGCTCATTTCCGGTTCTACATTTCGAAAATCATGGGCTCAATCCCGCACAACGAAGTCAGAAAATGAACAATTTTTCCATATGAATGAGAAGTATAAACTTCGAAATAACTTCTCAAATGTTTAATATTCCAGGAAAAAGAAATATCAAATAATTTGAAAAGAACGTAGACCGCTTTTTCAATACTTTTTTTTTTTATTTTAGTACTTTAAATTGATTTCTTAAAAAAAAAATTTTGTTTTTGATATGTTATGATACATATGCCCTTCTTATTCAATTATAACAATAATTCAAGTTCACTTGAAGTAGTATTTTGTAGTAGGACCCTCTTATTTGAGCTCAATCTCAATTTTGTCTGAAAATAACATGCAACTGCCACTTTCTGTCTACCATATATAGTTCCGAAATTTGCCACCAAAGCACATGGTATATTTGTCAATACGATCATACTCAGTTTCGTTTGCTAGATTTTCAGTGTTTTGCCTCTTTATCAAAACAACTGAACTAAATTATCGACAAATTCTGTAAGAAATTCAGTAAAAATATTTCCTGTAAGACTAGTAAATTTAACTAGATTATTGAGAGTATTCTGATAGAAATCCAGTAAAAGAATTCCCTGATTTTCTAGTGCATTCTTATTCAGTAGACCTTTACTAGAATATCTAGGAGCTAAATTCTAGTGGTGTTTAACTAGAATCTAGTTGAAAAAAATTTATTTTAGAAGCAAACCGACTTCGTGCGTGGATTCGAGACTTTTATGGTAGCAGCATGTTGGCAGCATGTGGAGAAAATGATAAATCGACTGGTTCGATCGAGGACGATCTATGTAGTTAATCAGATTGGCCGAGATGTAGAATTGAATTCAAAAAACCATCTACTGATTAACTAAATTCGATGGTCTTCGAGCGAGATTTTTGTTTTGAAAAAAGAAGAAGAAGAAGAAGAAGAAGAGTTTTTTCGGGCTATTCATTTTTGGTTATGAGACACGACAAGACCTGCATAATATTTAATCGTCAAGTTTAAATTATAATTTTCAGGAAAAATTTGAATTCGCGTGGTTGTGAAACTAGGAGCAATACAAACGATATGCGTGATGCACGGTCAACGAGAACCATCCCATTTGATTCCGGTAGTCTCCTGTGATTGTATGTGCGGACAGTCGATTGTAGGCTTGCATCTCCCAAATCCTTGGAGCTATGGCATTCAAGTTTATTGGTAGGGTAGATTGAGTGGACCGCTTCAAGTGATAAGTTTCTAGTGGAGTGGCGAGGGGGGATGTAGGTTCAGTGTTAGATAAAAAACTTTGGCTTTTTACTTCAGGAACATAGCTTATGCTAGGAACCTGAAATTCAGAACTTACATCGATCTATGATATTGTACCCACTTGATTGCTTAATTTTTATATGAGTGAAAGGATTCGGGAGTTCGAAGAAAAAGAAAATAAGATCGCACTTAAATTATCAAGAAATTCCTGCAATAGTATCTTAAAACGTGCTAAGTTTGCATATGATCAAAATCTTCGGCGGAAGATCGTCGACAACCCTAAGAGCTCGAGATCTTTTTGGTCATAGGTTAAATCGGTCAATAACAATCTTGTAAAAAGTTCTACACCACCACTTCTTGATGGTGACCGAACTGGTGTAGATCCTATGGAAAAAGCTAACTTTTTGGAGGCAAGTTTCGCTAGAAATTCTTCCACCTTCGAATCAGAGTCTTTCCAAACCCCCAATATCTGATTCCCTGCTGTCACCCATTCGTTTTCGAACCAGGGCTATTTCCAAGTTCTTGCAGGGGCTTAGAGTTCACAAGTCTGCTGGACCGGATGGTATCCCTCCCATAGTCCTCAAGACATGCTTTTCCTCTCTGGCTAAACCACTTCGCAATCTCTTTTATCTTTCTCAAAAGTAATGGAAACTGCTGTAAATCGCAAAATAATCAAATACCTGATGGACAGAGATCTGATCCACGATTGCCAATAAGGGTTCCGTTCCGGTCGTTCTACAGGTGACCTTTTAGTTAACCTAACGGAACGTTGGAACTCGTGCATTCACAAATTTGGTGAAGGTCAAGTGCTTGCCCTTGACATTGCTAAAGCGTTTGACAGAGTTTGGCACCAATGTCTCTTAGTAAACTTAAACATTCGGCTTTAGTTCAACCTTTCTCAAAGGGATTGAGTGTTTTCTGTGCAAACGTTCAATACGAGTCGTATTAGACGGAATAACTTCATCCTCTTTTTTTAATTGATTCCGGTGTACCCCAGGGCTCAGTTCTATCTCCCACCCTATTTCTCATTTTTATTAACTACCTTCTGTCGTCAACTCTCAATCCAATCCATAGTTTTGCAGATGACAGTACATTGGACAATGTCTTTAATTTCGACTCAGCTGCAGAGGCACGTGCGACTTCGGTGGCCTTGCAACGCACTGAGTTATTCGGTTCATTGAACTCAGACCTCAATCTCATCTTGGACTGGGGCAAGAAAAATAGAGTAGAGTTCAATGCCTCCAAAACACAGTCCTGTCATCTATCTCTTAAACGCGATGTTCCCACGTCGGTCTCCAGTATATCCTTTGGTGGTGTTCAAATTTCTTCTTCTGATGACTTCACTTTACTAGGTGTAAAAATCAACAACCACCCAAACTGGAGCCAGCACATCTTTGATGTCGCAATTGATGCTTCTAAACGCCTTGGAATTCTACGGAAGTGTAAGGAATACTTTTCAGCGTTCGATTTAGCTACAATCTACAAGGCATATATCAGACCACGTCTTGAGTGCAATTCGCATATCTGGGCTGGGGCCCCTAAATCCCATTTAGCCTTGCTCAATCGTGTTCAAAAACATGCGTTCCGACTAATTGGAGACGAAGCCGTTGCAGCTTCTATAGACTCCCTTGAGCATCGCCGTACTGTCGGAGTACTCAGTATTTACTACCGATATTTTCATGGTAAATGTAGTAAGGAACTAAAAGAACTTACTCCCCCACTCTTAGTCACCCTTCGTAACACTCGCCAAGCTTCACGCGCCTACGAGTATACCGTTCAGCCCCATTCGTGGAGTACAGTGAAATTTAGGCAGTCCTTTATCGCCCGAACATCAGTAAAGTGGAACTCATTGCCGGCCGATCTATTCCCTGATAAGTATGACCTTCAGCGGTTCAAAAACAACGTCCACCGACACTTTAGCCGCTTCCCTCCTGTTCCACCGCCCTAAATCCCCTACCACTCCATTTTATCCTGAACCTATGTCGTTATAGCTGTGCAATCGTATTAAAGGGTGAACCCCTAAGTTATAACGACGGCCGTAAAAAAAAAAAAAATGTGTCGGAAATGCTTGAAAGCTTAGGTCGAACCATTCTAAAATCCGTATCTTCTGAACGGTTAATATCACAAAGGTGAAACTTGATACTTGCTAGTCTAGGAACTAGGCAAATAGATCGAAAATAATTTATTGAGAGTGGTCAGTGGTGTGGTATGAATCGTGTTTGGAAAATGTTGATTGGTCGAAAAAAATCATTAGAGTTTTACAACCTAATTTCTAAAATTGTGGCTCCTGTTATAAACATAACATAATAAATACCTATATGCTCGATACAGAGGGGCAACAAAAAGAAATGATATAAAAAGAAACATTTTAAAAAATGTAAAGAAAAGGTGGCGGGTCCAACAAAAAGGGATAATATTAACAGAGTCTGTTTTCTTTCTATAAAATATTTCGAGTTACGCTTGTATACAAACTTGTGATATTCATTTTCACAAGAAACCCGACAATCGCTCGAAACAAACACCCTCCAAATTTTCCAGATTAAAAGCAACCTAAAAGTAAACTATGCACATCATTTTTTGCAATACGACGAGCGATTGTCAAGTTTCTTGGGAAAATGAATATCACAAATTTGTATACAAGCGCTACTGGAAATAATTAATAGAAAGAAAACCGAACCTGTTAATATCATCCCTTTTTGTTGGACCCGTTTTCTTTTATACCAAATAAGAAGCATAATTTGGAGAGTATAGACAACTTAATATAGAAATTAAAGCAACTACACCCAAAACTTTGGTTTTTTTATTTTTTTTTAATTAAAATGCATAATAACATACCTTAAGTCTAAATACATGAAATTAAATTATATATAATATAACCTCTATCTATATTCTATATAATGACAAAAAAAAATTCCAATAATTTCCAAATCTCTCATTAAAAAAATAAAAACAAACAAAAAGTAATAAAAACTTCCTAGAAAAAACTAAAGCAACTTAACCAAATTGGAAAAGTAGTTGATTCGCTACAAAATATTAAAATGTAGTTTGTTATTTTTATTTTTTCAGTTGAAATCGAGTTGCTTTAGTTTTTTCCAGATCTTTTGTGTCTAACATTTTTTTAACATATTTTTTATTACTGTCAATTTGGAATATGTTATGAATTTTGTTTTGTCCTTATGTAGAATAAGGATAAGAGTTAAATATATATTAATTTTATTTCAAATGGACTAATGTTATGCATTTTAATTTAAAAACCCAAATTTTGGTGTAAAGTTGCTTTCCAATACTGTGTCTTGAGGCTTATATAGAAAAACACGGCAACGAAACGGACGAAATCAATTGGCGATGATCCATCGATTGAAAATAAGACGTATTATACTCGGTTGATGAAGATCGCAAAGCTATCTTAAAACTTAGCTGCTGGAGGATGAGGTTTTTTAATTGAGACGATTGGAGGGGACGACTTCAGAGGGTAGGACTTGATTTGAGCTAAAGCGACACTGATGATGACGAGCTCAATGGACTTGGAAGCTCTTTAAACGATTTCGCGCAAGACAGGACTATAAAAAGAGGGTTTAAGTTGGAATTAAAATTAAAATAAAACATAACGCAGTCACGAAATACTGAACTCCGATTTATATTTTAGTTCGAAATATATCAAAACAATGAAGAGTGCACAAGCAATTATTACATGACCTTTTACTTACAGGTAGAAACTACTGTATAGTGGCTACTCGATTTTTTGATTTATAGTGAGTTCCATAAAGTAAGTTAGGACATTTTACAGAATTTTTGTATGGCAACTACATGAAGGACTTATGGGATATTTTTCATATTAATAGTTTCAACTGCGACTATTATAAAATGAATGTGTATAAAATTTCAAAGTCGTAACTTAAAGCGTTCTAAAGTTATCGTTCAATATTGGTGAACATGTTTATTAAGGACTTTTGTATGGCAGCTACCCGAATTAATCAACGTATGGCGCTAATTAATGAACTCCGTCTTGGTTTTGGATAAAACTCGTTAACTCGTTTAACTCGTTCTGGAGTTATAGTGAATTCAGTAACAAGCATACATTTTTGAAGGACTTTTCTAGGCTGATACACGAAGGACTCATTCGATTTGCATCATATTCGGAACTTTTGATTCAAACATGATCAAACAATCAAACAGCCTTAAGTATGCAAAATTTCAAGTTCCTAACTTGAAGCATTCGAGCAATAATTGTGAAAACGTGTTTTAAGGACTCTTGTATGGGAGGTACCCGAAGGAGTGAAAGGATATCGCCTATTAACGAACTTAGCCTTACTTTTTCCATTTTACAAGTTGTGACAAAATTTCAACTTCCTAGGTCAACGCGTTCTTGAGTTATCGTGCTAACGGACGGACGGACGTGCTAACAGCAAACGGATTTGGGGGCTTAGGCCAAAAATAAACACAAAATAATATATAACTTTTTTTCGTCCGAGGCTCGGTTCTATGCGTTACAAACTTTTCGGGCTGGATTAAATTTATAATATTCTATATGTTCATCTTGAGTATAAAAATTGCATATTTGGAGTCTGCTTGTATTTTTTTTTAATTCGATCACTATACATAATTTATTGTTCTTGATATTAAATTAATAGGATACATGAAAGTGGTTCCATCTAATTAATGTTAAAACTCTGGTAAAATTGGTGGACATGTACAAACCAGATGCTTATCACCATATGCATCATCGATTCGACCAACAGTTGGCCACATTTTGGTGTCAGCTTTAACAAAACTCTGTAAAAGAAATCAAAATATTAGCTTCTACTTGTGCATCACAATGACAAGAATTCTTACCGCTGGAAATGCAGCTTGTTCTCTCGTATAGGGACGATTCCACTCAGAATTAATAACTTGCGTTTGCGTGTGCGGCGACATTTTCAACGGATTCATCAATCTATCCCAACGACCATCTTCAATTTCCTTGATTTCATATCGAATCGAAATCATCGCTTCGCAAAACTTATCTAGTTCCTGCTTATCTTCGGACTCAGTTGGTTCAATCATTAGCGTTCCAGCGACTGGCCAAGACATTGTTGGTGCATGAAAGCCGTAGTCCATCAGACGTTTCGCAATATCGACGGCTTCGATATTTGCACTCTTCTTGAAATCACGAATATCTAAAATAAATTCGTGTGCAACGAGATTGGTTTTGAGATCCTTGAAGAGAGTTTTGTAATGATTTTCGAGACGTTTGGACATATAGTTAGCATTTAGGATGGCCACTTGTGTTGCTCGTTTCAATCCTCGTCCGCCCATTAACTAAACCAATTTTTTTAAATATCTATTTAATTTATTCCATCTAGGATACGATATGTAACTTAAATACTCGCCTTTATATACGCCCACGAAATCGGCAGGATAGCTGAGCTGCCGAAAGGTGCCGCACTTACAACTCCAAAACTTTGAGCATCATTCGCTAGGGGACTAATTACCGGATGTCCCGGTAAATGTGGAGCCAAGTGCTGCTTTACCCCAATTGGTCCCATTCCTGGACCTCCACCTCCATGCGGAATACAGAAAGTCTTGTGCAGATTCAAATGGGAGACGTCACTTCCGTAATCACCAGGTCGACATAAGCCAACTTGAGCGTTCATATTAGCCCCGTCCAAATACACTTGGCCTCCGTGCTTATGAACCAGTACACAAATATCAGCCACAGTTTCTTCGAAAACTCCCATAGTTGAAGGATATGTAATCATCAAGCAAGACAAGTCCTTTTCATGTTCCGCTAGCTTTTCCTTAAGATGTATCATGTCTATACTACCATCGGCACAAATCCGAATCGGTTCAACTTTCATTCCAGCCATTTGAGCTGAAGCAGGATTAGTTCCATGCGCACTAATCGGAATGAGGCAGATGTGTCTGTTTCCTTCACCTTGTGCCTCATGGTAGCTTCGAATAGCTCGAAGTCCGGCATATTCTCCTTGAGCTCCACTATTCGGTTGAAAAGAAATTTTATCGTATCCTGTTATCTCACACAAATCCTTTTCAAGTTCGTTGAACATTTCATGGTACCCTTTGGCCTGAGTGACCGGCGCAAATGGATGAATATCGGTGAAATGTCGGAATGAGCATGGCATCATTTCAGTGGTTGAATTCAGTTTCATGGTACAAGATCCCAATGGAATCATGGAATGAACCAAGGATATATCCTTATTTTCTAGCTGCTTCATGTATCTGACCATTCGAGATTCGCTGCGATGACTACTGAAAACGGGATGAGTAAGGTAAGAGGATGTTCTCCGATATTTAGAATTTTCGATTGCATTAGTTGGGAATTTGTTTTCCGATAAGACTTCTTTAAGTGGTTTACACTTGAAAATGCTCAGAATGTCTTCAATGTCCGTTATATTAACAGTTTCATCCAAAGCTATGCCAATGGATTCATCACCGATGTATCGGAAATTGATTTTTTTTTCCTCAGCACGGACCCGAATTTCATCTGCGGATTGTCCAGTCGGCACCACATTCAGTGTATCGAAGAAAACTTTATTTTTGACTTGGTGTCCTGCATCCTGTAAAGCAGTTTGAATTGTCAATGTAGACTGGTGGATATTCGTTGCGATTGCCTTCAAGCCTTCTGGGCCATGATACACAGCAAACATAGCCGACATATTAGCCAACAAAGCTTGAGCGGTACATATGTTACTCGTTGCCCTATCTCGGCGTATATGTTGCTCACGAGTTTGAAGTGCTAACCTGTAGGCATCGTGACCGTCCATATCACGCGTCACGCCAATCATTCGACCCGGCATTAATCGAACCAAGTTTTGTTTACATGCGAAGAACCCAGCATGTGGACCACCATATCCTAAGGGAACTCCGAGCCTTTGAGTGGTGCCAATAGCAACATCTGCTCCAAATTCTGCTGGTGGGCGTAACAATGTTAGTGCTAGAAGGTCCGTTGCTGCAACAATCAAAGTCTACAAAAATACAATTAATTATTTCTAAAATTCTTCGATAAAATAGTATTCTCTACTCCATTCTTGTGAGCATCCTTCGAAATATCAGTAAAGTCTTTTACATCACCATATGTATCAGGATATTGAATTAAAATTCCAGATAACTCACGACTTTTTAGATCAGCTTGCGCAATAGGTCCAACAATTACTTCGATATCAAGAGCAAAAGCACGTGTCTCAACAACTGAAATGGTTTGCGGATGGAGACGGTTCGAAAGGTAAATCTTATTGCGTTTATTGTGTCTTTGGGAATTAATAAAAAATAAATGTTTAACATCGCAGAGAAAAGTATTTCCAATACTCACCTGGTACATAGGCACATTGCTTCAGCGGCTGCAGTTCCTTCATCCAGTAGAGAAGCGTTAGCTACATCAAGACCGGTCATTTCAGTTACTAACGTTTGATAGTTCAATAGCGATTCTAGTCTTCCTTGGGCTATTTCTGGTTGATAAGGAGTATATTGCGTCGTCCTAGAATTAAGATTCACAGGCCGCTATTCACAGTCCTCATAAAGTTGGCTTTAAGTTAAAGCTGACTTTGGTGTCTTATTTATAATACGACACTAAAGTCAGCTTTAACTTAAATCCAACTTTATGACGACTGTGAATAGCGGCCAATTTATTTATTAGCTACGATTACAATTCTTTCCATTACAACGCTCAGTACCAGTACATTATCAGAAAAGTTGATTAGATACGATTAATATTATGCCTTTATAAGGAAAGTGAAAGAAAATTAACTGGAATATAAAAATACAGAAATATTAAATAAATTACTGTATTATAGATATTGTGAACGAGCTTTACATCCTTATTTCAAAAATTCAGTATTGTGATCGCATTTGAATGGGTTCATGCTTAAAGGGCTTCAATCCATTTTTGTAAACTGTTGGAAAAACCAAAAAACCGCCTGTAAGCAACAGCTAAGTTAAATTCATAGCAATACTCTACGGAATCAATAAAAGAGGTTATTTATACAAATTTTTCTATGCCGCTCGAATTTTGAGGAATTTTAGAAACCCGTGAACTGAGCCCCTTTAAGCCTGAATCAAGTTAGCCAGAATACCTTCGTAGGTTTACTCATCATTCTTAAATCCATATCTTCTGAACAATTAATGTTAGACGGTTGACACTATGTGGTTAACTAAAGAGATACTAGGTGATTAGAAAAGAGTTAACATTTTTAAGGGCGGTGGTAAGGTTTTGGGGTGGGGGTGAACAATTTTGGATTACAATATCTTCCGACTCAATCCTACCAGGAAGAAAAAAATTGGTTTGTGTAGAATTATAAGTCGAGTCTACTGAATTTTTTGAGTGGGGTGGTGAAGAGCGGAAGTGGAGGGAGAGCCATTTTTTAAAAAAAATAAAATTTATATATCTTAAGAACCCAGTGGCGGTCATATTGCTCTTCCAAGGGGAGGCCATTCACAGTAATTCAAAAATTTTGATATGTCGGAAATTCCTTAAAACTATTTTCAACTATTATAACTTCATAAGCAACTTATACTTACCTGATTTAAATCGCATAATTTTGGCAAGTAGATTTTGAAATCTCGAAAAGCGTTTACAACGCTCTGAAAACATTTGTTTCACAACGACTATGATGATAAAATTACTAATTTATTTTGTAAGAGTTAACTTTTGGAAAGGAGGAAATTTAAGTTGAATGAACAAGAGTCGAGAGCTTGTATTATCATGCAATTTGAAACTTTTTAATATTTTATACAGGTAGTTGTGGTGACAGATAATTTTATAGCTGTTTAGTGACTATTATTTGTATTGAAAAAATTTTCCCAAGTGATTTTTTCCGCAGCACTTCTTATTATGGTTCTAATTAGTGTAAAAAATATATGTTTTAAGTTTCACCCCGATCAGAAAAAATAAAAATAAAAATTTCAGATTCCGAAAAATGAGTCCCGATGTTTTGACAAAACGGCCAAATAATATTAATCTGCGGATGATTGTAACTTTAAATACTCGTACGAGTATATGGGTTATCTACCATTGGAATCTTGTCTAAAGGTCGTAATGAGAAAATTGAGTTTTTTATATTCAATCGGCTTCGACTGTATTTTGGTAACGGTTCGGAAAGTCCTTCACTAAGTACGACATAAAAGCTATTATTGATTAGTGATTAAATGTTAAAAATCATAGTTTTCGACCTTGCTGATGGACTTTTTTCTTTTTCTCATAACATTGAGCATCTACTGATATCACTAGCTTCGTATCGTTACGGTATCATAACCAGCAGCAGAAAAAGAGGCGGCCGATGTGGAAATGGCCAATCAGATATCGAAATATCAGAACAAGACGGATTTCATTGAAATGGTTCAGCGCCAAAACCGCGCTAAACCAGCAGAAACGTCGAAAACCAAGCTGGCTCCGATAGAGAAGAAGACAGCAGAAAAAAAAAACAACAACCGAGAAAAAAATCAATTCAACGAAATGCCGCCGATCTAGACGTTTAACCAGAGCCCGGAAAGTCTGGTTAAACTTTTAAAGAAGAGTGCCGGAATCGAGGATTTCGAGGTGAAAATGTTTAATGATGCTCAGTTCTACACGAACTCTTGGAAGATGAAAATTAATTCACAGAAATGTGAGACTATCCTATTCCGCACCACTTTAGCCCATGCCAATAGAGATTTGAAGCGCAATTGGAAGAAATTCCATATTGTGGCTGGGGATGGAAGCCACGAGAGAATTCCGCACAAAACTTGTGTTAAATATCTAGGAGTAAACTTAGACCAACACTTGTACTTCAACCAACACTCTAATATTCAGATTGCAAAGGCGCGTAATGCATTCACGTCTCTAAAACGGCTTTCTTATGCGAAACATTTATACAATCACGTTAAAATCAATTGTTACCAAGCTTTGGTGAGACCTATTCTCACTTATGGCTGCCCCATTTGTTTCAATCTTAGTCCGTCTTATATGGAACGTGTACTGGCATCTATAGAAAGGCAGAGACAGATTTTGTCCATCATATTGTTAGTGTCATCTGTGGGGATTTGGTTGAACGAGGTGAATTTCTGTGAATCGGCAAATTTATGCAGTTGGCATTATTGTGGATCCACACCGGATCCACACGAGATCCACAGAAAAGAGTTCAGTGGAGGAGGAGAGCTGACAGCTGGAAGAAGATGGAGGGTTAAATTTTGGTGCAGAAGTTGAAAAATTAAAAAAATAGAGTTAACATAAATGGCAAAGAAAAAGAATAAAGTATAGAATAAGTGAAGTTGCGTTAATATTGCGAGCGAGGAGAAGCAAATAATATGTTGAGCTAAGCGAGGAGAAAAAAAAAGTGAGCATGGCGACTTGACGTATTGCGAGCCTTTAAAATCGAATATAGAGAAATAAAAAAACCAAACCAAATTACGCGTTATTTAAATATTGTGCGGAACGAGTTGAAGCAATTTTTAGCCAGCAGAGCAAAAGGCTGAAAATTTTCGCATGCCAAAGTATTGGAAATTACAAAGAACAGTGACGCAAGGAAATTTTCGGCCACAGGAAACAAAGGAAAAGTGTTTAAACAAATAAACTAAATACCTTATTTAAAGTAAAATAAAAGCAAATTTAAAAATAATTAACGTAAAATAAATAAAGATAATAAAATATGACCGACATCAAAAGGACAGAAACTCACCAGGACTGAATCTAAAAAAAATAAATAAATTATATTACAATAAAAAAAAAAAACCTGAAAATGGTGTAGGCACAGAAATAAGGTAATTCATTCCATTAATATATTTTTTTTTTCTTTTTGTTGCTTATTGTTCGTTTTCTTTGTTTATTGAATTTTGCTAAACATGGCTGAATAGAGAGCCTGTAGGATGGATCTTCTTGCTTGAAGACCTTCCGCCCCCCTCATACCTCTCTCTAGGGGCCATATCGGTAATTTTATTTCAGGACAGATATGGCTATGGTGGGCTAGACGGTGCACAATACCAGCGCCTGTCGAGTTGTTAGAAGTTTTCTCGGTCTCTCATGACCGATTGGGAATCTTATCCCAATTTTATCACCCGGGTAAGTCGGCGTGAAATTTTTGTTGTACAGGCCAAGGGTTTTATGGCCTGGAACGCGAACAACTTACCCCCCCACAGCCGCAGCTAGCCCGGGAGCCAGCAAGCACGTCGCTCCAGTTTGCGTTTCAGCCACCAATTCGGACGTAGGCGGAATTGGACCCCTCTTTCCCGATCCTCAACCTTCCCTTCGGTTATTTTGACTTTTTTAAGGCGAAATAATTACTCCAAGGCCTCCGTCCACAACAAAATGGCGCACAACGTGGGGCTAGCCAAACCGGCGCGTAGTTCACAACGCGTGATGGAACAATATGTGAGAGTCGGAAAAATGCCGCATAAAAAATTGTCACATCAAATGGACTTAAACTTTGTCTGGTAGCGACACAAAATAACGCTTGCACGGCACCTACAAGTTCAGTGAACAAGCTCTTTTGTTACTTCACCTATTTCTAGTGTGGTTTGAATTTACAGCTGGAAATTGTGAAACCTTCGTATTGACAGTTTTCTGTTGGCAACCTTCAGGCACCATCAGAATTCCATATGAAGGGGAAGCCTTCTCTTTCTGTGGGTTCGAATTGGACTTGTTATAGGTTAAGTAGAGTCTTCAAGACCCATCTAACTGATGTATGTATTGTAGGTACCCTTTTGAAAGCTGGGCTTGCCTTGACTTAGCGGGCAAGTCGTCAGACGATTGGGGAGACTACTTGCAATATATGTTTTGGATTGGTGAGGAGAAGTCAATACTGAAGTCTTCAAAAGAGTTCCTTATTTCCTTATTCCATCCTTTTAGAGGTCCTATAGCGTAAACTTAAATTAAATTATTCAGTATATTTTTTTTAAATTTTTAAGTCTTAGGACAATTTTTCAATTTTTTTTATCTTAGTATTTCATTTTTTTTTTTGCTTTTGTTTTATCCCATTTTTTTATATATTTTTCTCACTTCAAATTTTCCCTTGAAGTTGAAGAGGCTGAGATTTGCCTTTCAACTCGACCTAGCAGGAGAGAGGATGAGGTTAGGGAGGTGGATAGCGAGAAGATCCATCACGTTTTGATTTGTTATCTTGTTGTAACGGCCACTTTTTTTTTGCATTTGATGCTTTGATTTGATTTTTGCACTTATTGGTTGCTTTTACTTTCGCCTTTGATTTGTTTTGCTTTGCATTTTTTTTTAAGTTTGGCTTTTCTTTACGATTTTTTTTGTGGTATTTTTTTGTTAAATTCGAAGAGACGAATTTCAATTTCGCATGATTACTTTTGGCTTTCGTTTTTCATACTTTTTGATTGCGATATTTATATACATATTTTTTTTTTTGCTATCAATTCTGACTGATAGTCGCGTATATTTGAATCGTCTGAGTTCGAATTCGATTGCTACACACTTAGCGAATGCTTCGATTTGCGTATCTTCTTCTTTTTCATTTCTCTTGGGTTTTTTTTTTGGCTGCTTATTTTCAATCCTTAGTTTTTTGAATATTTTTTTTGGTTAATGTACTTACTTAGACTTACTTAGACATTTATATTTTTTAGTTTTTCTATTTTGCATGTTAGGATATATTCTTCCATATCATTAGTTAATTACCTATTTTTTTTTGTGCATGGTTTTGTGGGACTAGTTAGTTCTTTCCTTATTTATTAATATACAATTTTTAGGAAATAATTACATTATTATAATTGATAATATTATTATTATAGTTATAGTAATTTATTTGTTAAGTTTACAGTAGTTTTTGTAGTTTAAATTTTTAGATTTAGGTGTTGAATTTAATTTTCTTATATTTAGTTGTTATTTTGTTAGTTTAAATTTAGTAGGTTTAGTTAGATAGTTTTTGGTTGTGGTAGGTTAATTTATATTAGAACGTTATTTATTATTAGGTATATATATTTAGTTGCAATATTTAATTTATAGTGTAGGTTATTTATTAGATTATTATTATTATTTTTTGCGCTTAGCTTTCCGTATTCAGTTTATTTATTTTCTCAACTATGCCACTACCACGAACGCCACAACTGAGGGAAGATATTCTGTGCCTGATATGCCAGGAATGGGTGGGACCAGAATATGAGGTGGTCACTAAATGTGGACACCGATTCCACGAGCGGTGCATAGAATTGTGGCTCAAGGAAAGAGAGAATTGTCTCACTTGTAGGAAAGATCTGGACAAGTCGGTAGCCGCCCCTGGACCGTTGGCAAGAAGCAGGGCTCAGTTAACGGTCTCACAGCTTCAAAAAGATGGGGTTTCTCTCCTTAGGGAGTTAAATTTTGATCCTCCACAAGAGCTGGGCGGAGGTCAAGCCTTCTAGGCTCCGGACGGAACAGTGGTCACCGACCATGGGAGGGGTTTACTACCACCGTCGAACCGACCACTACCACCGTCGAACCGACCACTACCACAACCACCGATGACGACAGCGCAGGCTCGTGTGAATCTTGGAGTTGATGGGATCACTCAACTGATTCACACGTTACTGAGGGAGGAGCGATCTCCTCAATTTCGAGATTCCCACAGCGATCGTTCACGATCGACGGATCGCACCTCCAGAACAACGGGTACTGCTCGAGCATCTGAGAGGGCTCAGCCACCGTATTATCCGGTTGCTCAGCCACAACAAAATCCGATGGGTCAGTTTCCACATCATCCGGCCGCTCAGTTCGCTGATCGAAGGAGCACCGGACAAAATTATAGACGCCGCAACACTGCAAGTCCCATTCGGACATGGCATTTAAAATTTAATGGAGATGCTAAAGTGTTGCGAGCGGAAGAATTAATCCATCGCGCCGAGGCTCTTGCGACCAGCGAGCTGAGCGCAGATATGGACTTGTTCGCACGAAGCTTTTATATGCTGTTAGATGGCCGTCCGAACAGTTGGTACTGGACCTGGCACAGGTCCAATCCAAGACCAACTTGGGCGGTTCTGAAACCTGCATTTTTGCAGACGTGGGCTGTGCGAGCGAGTGACTGGAACATTAGAAGGGCAAATGTTAGCCAGACGTCAGGTCCCAAACGAGTCCTATCAGATGTTCGCGCAGGACTTGTGTGAGCTTCGGAATCTGCTGTCGAATCCGATGCACGACGGAGTGTTCGTGGAGCTGGTGCGGGGAAATTTGTTGCCAAACACGCAGCAGCAAATTTGCCTGCAACAAATTTGGTCTCTTGACCATCTTCGACAGATTGTGAGTAGAGTCGAAGATATACGACGATCCACCCGATACGGTTATTCGAGTCATACCCGAGTTGCTGAGGTCGTGGAGCCTTCTACAGAGGTTTGTGACGAGCGCGATGGTTCCGAAGCCATGGCGGGGATTACATCTGGGGCTCCACTAAAATGTTGGAACTGTGAGCGTTTAGGTCATAGTTACCGACTATGTGCAGAAGCTCCCAGGGGTATTTTCTGCTATGGCTGCGGAACAAAAGACGTTTTGCTACCGCATTGTGCTTGTTGCATTCGGGGAAACTCTGGAACGGAACATTCTACTTCAGGAAATTCTCGTCCTTTTCGGAGCAACCCAAATCAGCCACCCAAAAGGTATGAGACTCTTCGATCTCCTCAACTTGTGGTGATGATGACACATTACCAGTCAGGTCAAATCCACCGGACCTGACCACCACGTCGGATTTGACAACTGCCACGACTGAGTCTCATTCAGTCGTGATTCTTTCCAATCCCTTACCTTCTGTTCGCAAAGCACCTGTTTCCGTGGTACACGTCTTACCATGTAAGACTGAAGGAGTACATGGAGACACGCGACAGAATTTTTAATCTTTCCAAATCTTCTTTAGTAAACATTTCTTCTTGTTCCACATTTCAACCTTCCCCTGTTCCAACTCCTAAAAGAGCGATTTTACGTTTACGCGCATTTTGGCGTAAAGTTCGTGAGAGAAAGCAGGCAGTAATGTCGACTATTATCTCGGAACCTTTTGACGTACGTCCCTATGCTATGGTCTCCCTTTTCAATGTAAGCGTTAAAGGTCTTTTAGACAGTGGTGCGAGCATTAGTTGCCTAGGAGCCAATGAATTAGAACGCCTTGGGCGAGCGCAAGTGCATTGGAAGCCGATTTGCCATGAGGTGAAGACAGCTGATGGTGCTTCACAGAGGGTAGTGGGAAGTGTGACGACCGAAATTAAATTTCGTGGAGTTACACAACCTATTACCCTTTACATCGTGTCAAGTTTGTCTCAAGAGTTATATCTTGGGGTAGATTTCTGGCGAGCCTTTAATCTTGCTCCATCCATCATCAGTTGTGTCAATACACAACCCACCTCTTCGCAACTTAATGCTACTGCGATGCACTCTTTAACGAGTAAAGATGTTAAACGTCTAGAGAACGTTAAGTCCAAGTTCCCTTCTTTCGAACTTCATGGTTTGGGAAGGACAAGCGTTCTCGAACACGAAATCGACGTAGGAGAAGCGCGCCCTATCAAACAACGACACTACCCAGTACCGCCTGCGATTCAAAACCTCATGTATGGCGAGGTCGATCGTATGCTGGCAATGGGAGTGATAGAGACTAGTTTGAGTGCGTGGAGTTCGCCGGTAGTACTCGTGAGGAAACCAGGAAAAGTCCGGTTATGTTTAGATTCTCGAAAGGTAAATACTGTGACGAAAAAGGATGCATATCCACTTCCACACATCGACGGAATTCTTAGTCGATTACCACGAGCTAACTTCAAAACCTGTCTTGACCTGAAGGACGCATTTTGGCAGATTCCTCTCGAAACTAAGTCCCGTGAAATGACGGCGCTTACCATTCCCGGACGACCTCTTTATCATTTTACCCGGATGCCATTTGGATTGTGCAATGCACCCCAACGCATGTGCCGTTTGATGGATCGTGTTATTTTACCGGAACTGAAGGACCAAGTATTTGTTTACTTGGACGATTTTTTGTTGATCTCGGAAGATTTCAATTCTCATTTGGTTTTGTTGGCGGAAGTTGCCGTATGTCTGGTAAAGGCTGGACTTACAATCAATGTGGGAAAAAGTAAGTTTTGTCTGAGGGAAGTGAAGTATCTTGGATACATTGTTGGAGATGGAGGTCTGAAGACAGACCCAGAAAAAGTCTCGGCCATAGTCGATTACCCTTCACCAAAATCCGCACGTGTGGTTCGACGCTTTCTTGGTATGGCTGGTTGGTATCGACGCTTCATACTCAACTTTGCAGCTGTTGTGACACCGATCTTAGACACGCTGAAAAAGGCCGACCGATTTACTTGAACTTCTGAAGCAGAAACTGCATTTCAGTCTGTGAATGCCAAGTTAACCGCAGCCCCTGTATTGGTAAATCCAGACTTCACTCGACCCTTCGTGATACAATGTGATGCTAGCAAATCTGGGGTGGGGAGTGTTATTTTCCAGGAGAATGATGATGGATTGGAATCTCCTATTGCTTTTATGTCCCAGAAGCTCAATTCCGCTCAACGCAATTACAGTGTTACCGAGCTTGAAAGCTACGCCGCTGTGTTGAGCGTGAAAAAATTCAGAGCGTACGTGGAAGGGACAGCGTTTAAGATTATAACGGATCATGCGATTCTCAAATGGCTAATGTCTCAAAAAGATCTCAATGGACGTTTGGCTCGCTGGAGTTTGAAGCTGCAAGGATTCGACTTCGTGATTGAACATCGTCGTGGGAGCCTGAATATTGTACCTGACGCCCTCTCTCGCGTATACGAAGACGGATTAAATGCGCTGATCGACGTTGCACCCATGGTTGACTTGAACTCTTCAGAGTTTCAGAATCAAGAATATCAGGATCTGTGGAGGCAAACGTCCCTCGGCTTCCTGACGTATGCATTAGGGATGCCTTCGTGTACAAGCGTACAGAGGCCTATAATGGTGACCCGATCACAGAGGATCGTGCCTGGAAACTTTGGATTCCATCGAGCTTGGCGCCTACTGCGATAGCTCAGGCCCATGAAGCGGATACCATGGTTCACGGTGGGTTCGCCAAAACGCTAGAGCGCATTAGACGTTACTTGTATTGGCCCGGTATGTCTACACAAGTCCGCGATTTCGTTCTTTCGTGTCAGACTTGTAAAGAAACAAAGTCCCCAAATCGTCCACTTAGAGCTGCAATGGAAGATGCCTTCAGAACACAGAAGCCATTTCAACATCTATACATTGATGTATTAGGACCATACCCTAAAACCAAAAGTGGGAAAATTGCTATCCTTGTTGTCCTTGACCATCTGTCAAAATTTCCTATCCTTCATCCCCTAAGAAGAATTACGGCGGGTGAGATTACGATGTTTTTGGAGAGGGATGTCTTCCATGTGTTTGGTACACCCGAGACAATTCTCTCCGACAATAGGTCTCAGTTCAAGTCAGCGAAGTTTAACTCTATGCTTTCTAAGTATGGTGTTCAACACCTATATACCCCAAAACACTCGCCCCAAGCGAATGCTTCAGAGCGAGTCAACCGTTCTGTTTTAGCTGGACTCCGTGCGTTCATCGTGGAGGATCAGACTCGATGGGACGAAAACTTAAGCAAAATAGGATTTTCTCTTTGGAGTTCGATTCACCAAGCCACTAAGTTTTCGCCCTATCAGGTTTTGTTTGAATCCCACATGATGTCGCATGGGGACGACTACGCTCTGTTGCATCGTTTGAAAGCGCTAGGTGATGCAGACTTGCAATTGAGTCCCAGAGAAGGTACTCCTATCGTGAGGCAACTGGCACAGGCGAATATTCAGGTCGAACACGAGAAAAGCAGTAGGCGTTATAGTATGCGTACGGCTCAAACTCAATTTAGAGAAGGACAGGAAGTGTACAGAAGAAACTTTACCCTGTCCACAGCAGCACATAATTATAACGCCAAACTTGCCAAAAAGTTCCTGAAGTGCAGGATTCGTCATGTGCTAGGCAACTCGCGATATGAGCTAGAAGATCTCGGGGGCAAGCGTGTGGGAGTATACCATTCGAAAGACCTTCGTCAGTGACTGGAGCGAGTGACAAACTCGGATAGTGCCCGGTCGCTGCAGTCGTGAGCATAAGACGCAGACGGAGCTCACAGCTACCTCTTTTGTAGCCTGTTCGGCGTTGTAGACAACGGCGATCAGGTTATGTTGTTAGTGTCATCTGTGGGGGTTTGGTTGAACGAGGTGATTTCTGTGGATCGGCAAATTTAGGCAGTTGTCATGATTATGGATTCACACCGGATCCACACCGGATCCACACGAGATCCACAGAGAAAACAGCTGATGGAGGAGTTCTGACAGCTCGGGGAGAAAAAAGGAGGGCTAAGCTTTGTGCGATAAGAAAAATTAAAAAGTTAAGTTTTATAGAATTAAAGAGTTGAGAAAAATAGAGTTAACATGAATAGCAAAGAAAAAAAAAATAAAGTATACGATAAGTGAAGTTTAGTTAATATTGCGAGAGAGGAGAAGCAAATAGAAAATGATATGTTGAGTTAAGCAAGGAGAATATTGCGAGCCTTTAAAATCGAATATAGAAAAAAAAGTTTCTTTTTATTCCGAACACGAGAAAGAAATCTAGTTTGAATAGTAACGCGATTTTTATTCACCAAATTACGCGTTCTTTGAATAATGTGCGGTACAAGTCGAAATAATTTTTATCCAGCAAAGCGAAAGAGCTGAAAATTTTCGCATACCATAATGTTGGAAATCCCGAGTGCAACGAGTGAAAAAGAAATACAGTGGCACGCAGAAGTTTTCGGCCACAAAAATTAAAATAAATGGAAAAAAAGACAACACCAAAAATTAAAAATTAATAAATCATAGTAAAATTAATAATTAAATTAAAAATACAAATAAATTAGAATTAAATAAAAAATAAAATATGCAACGACAAAGACGAATTTAAAATAAA
Organism: Beris chalybata; assembly: GCA_949128065.1. Classification (NCBI taxonomy): domain Eukaryota; kingdom Metazoa; phylum Arthropoda; class Insecta; order Diptera; family Stratiomyidae; genus Beris; species Beris chalybata. The sequence continues at coordinate 44,160,903 of OX421894.1, forward strand.
ATATAATATAATGTATATAAAAGAAAGGAAAATGCAGTGAGCTGGAAATTATCAGGTAATTTTTCTTTTACCTTATATTTGTTGATTTTTGTTTTTGTATGATTTGTTTGGGTTTTATTATTTTTTTATAGTTTTGAAACAGTATTAAAAACGGCTCAATAAAAAGTCAATAAGATGGATCTGCTCGTTTGAAGACCTTCCGCCCCACTCATACCTCTCTCTAGGGGCCATATCGGTAATTTTATTTCAGGACAGATATGGCTATGGTAGCGCTAGACGGCGCACAATACCAGCGCCTGTCGAGTTGTTAGGAGTTTTCTCGGTCTCTCATGACCGATAGGGAATCTTATCCCAATTTTATCACCCGGGTAAGTCGGCGTGAAATTTTTGTTGTACAGGCTAAGGTTTTTATGGCCTGGAACGCGAACAACGTACCCCCCACAGCCGCAGCTATCCCGGAAGCCAGCAAGCACGTCACTCCAGTTTGCGTTTCAGCCACCAATTCGGACGTAGGCGGAATTGGACCCCTCTTTCCCGATCCTCAACCTTCCCTTCGGTTATTTTGACTTTTTTAAGTCGAAATAACCACTCCTAGGCCTCCGTTCACAACAATATATCGAACGAGGAAATATATGAAACGGCAAAAATCCCCCGGGTTGATATGACTATCATACGATCAATTAGAAACCATGTAGCTAGAAGCTCCTCAGATCAGGACCTTAACCCCTGGATCCCCAAACCCACAATATATCGAAAAAACCATGTCAACTGGTTTTATTCCACCTGAAGCCTTCGTCTACCTTGGCGAAAACGGCTTCAACTTAGATTCCGACTACGTACCAATCATTTATCACGCATATAGGCGCGCGACCGATAAAAAATTGAAAACGATCCCAATATTGAAACTAGCGACCCACTGCCCTTATGGCGATACTCCACCGCGAACTATGTTGACATTGACGGACATGAGCGTGAGGCTACGAGATACTGGTGGCTCAATCAATAAGACGTTTAGTTAGTTTTTCTAGTTAAGTTAATTAAATAATTAAGCTAACCCAAAAAAAAAAAAAATTAAACTAGAATAAGTACTAACCCTGTTAGCAGCTTCCCTAGTTATAAGGCATGCCGAACCGAGATATTCGCTACAGGAATTGATGGCCTTCAGCTATCGGTACATGTGATGAATCACTCGGCCCGGAATAGTTATAAGAAAAATTTATGTATAAAAAATTGTTAAGTTTAAGAAACATTGTAATAAATTAAATAAAGTGATTCTTATCCCACCTAAATAATTCCTTCTCGATGCATTAATAAATGCAAATATTGTATGCTGGACTGGCCTGTCCGCGGCTGGGAACGGTGGTTTCTGCTCTACTATTCTCGAATAGAGGAGCATGATGCTGCTGTCCCCGGCGGCGGAGAGTTCGGCTCAAACCTTAGTTTTAAGCTAGTATGTAAGAATTGTTTATAGTATAAAGTAAAGTAGAATGAAATCTATGTAATACTGTTTTTTTTTTGCCATTTTGACCAAAAAACATCCCCAAATAATGCACTTTTTCAAATTTAAAAAAAAAAAACTAGCTTCGTATGGCTTACCGTTACAAAGTCAAGTTCAAAAATTTATTTTTTAAGAAAAACTTGAATTTTGGAATTTAGGGGAGGTATCAGTTCTCGACACAAAAAAAATGCATTTTATATTTTTTATTCTTAACATGTTGAGAATACGTGGGCAAAAGGATATTTCGATATCGAATGCACTTCACGGGTTACAGATCGATTTGTGGAACGGTGGACCGCAATACGATACGATTTTTTTGTAACGCCAAACTTTAAACGCGTTTTTCTCGAAACCACTTTTTGCGGAGCGCGGTACGCTCTACAGTTTCAACGAATAAACCGATTTTAATGAATAAAAGCTTAAAAGAAAGTTAACTAAATTTGGGGTGCCCCAACGTCAAGTTTTTTTTTATTCCAATTCTTTCTTTTCTTTGAGTTTTTAAGCCAAAAAAGAGTGAAATTTTTTATTTTTTTTTTAAATAGCTGCCATTTTAATCTCAGGACGTTTTTTCTAAATCGGAAAACGATGGGGCCCCACAAATTTAATCTAGTTTCATAAGCTTTTTGAATTTTTGGTTTCAGATCAGTTGGCAATGCTGTAGAAGGTACCGCGAGAATCAACTCACTCTGATAGCGGCCTTACGTCATAGGAGCTGGAGCCGCCATTTTGCAATATTTTTTTAAAACATTCACAATTATTCTTCTTTTGTACCTCTATGTAACCCATTAATAAAAAGTTTTTTCATACACCATATTTTTATTTTATACCAAAAAAAAATCCTAAAATTGAGGCATTTTTCGGGCCTTTTAACTGATACCTCCCCTTAAAGCATAGATGGCATTTTCGATAGTACACCAACCACCAATATATTTAGAGTTATATCATCCACAGAATGATACTATATAGGCCCTATGTCGATATCTTGGGAGTTTATGGAATTTAAACATACACAATTTTGGTTTCTTTAAGGTTCTTGAGGCACGTATTACCCGTATATGTATATCGAGATGAAACTTAAAACGTTTTTTTATACTAGTTCGAGCTATTACGATGGGTGTTGTGAAAAAATTAAGAATTTTTAAATTGAGTGATTAGCTATAATTAGGATTTGAACTACCCTTTCTACCTGAGTAGATTTCAAATTCATCCAAATATGAGAAAATTAGTAGAACGCATAATGAAAATTGTTCACGCATAATCCAAATCCAAATCCAAATTTTTAAAAACTAGTTTCAAGCAGTACTTAAAAACTAAATCCTTAACATAACCCAAAGATTGATTATATATTTATAATCGAAATTTTATTACTTTCCAATTGAAATATTTTTAATTAGTACAGTCTTCTTTTCAATCAGGAGACAAAAGAAGATTTAAGAAAGGCATAAGAGAAAAGATTTAATTGCATTATACTTTATTAAGTGTATCTATTAATCTAATAGTCTTATATAATTTTTCTTTAAAGCAGATGTGATAAATTTAATCATGGGTAACGAATCTGGGCATGGCCCCTATGGCCCCCCCCCCGTATGACCACTACTGCAAGAACCGTACCAGATATGATCTTAAAAATTCTACAGGAGTTAGTACTAATGAACCTCTAACGGCGAAAAAAGGTATGGTTGCAGGGGGCGTAAATAAAAAAAATCTGATTTCATTTCTCGAAAGCAGCAAAGGATAGAAAACAAATAATTGACAACTGTATGTGCTACTATAGAGACATCCCAGAAAACTAAATTTTTATAGGCGTAACAAGGTATGGAGGGGGGGGGGTGGCTTTTCATATCTCAGAAATGATACAGGTTGATAAAAAAGCATCTATACTTTACTGGGATGTACATATGGAGAAAACCACGTGGGACCCGGTTTGTCATGCTAAAAGGGTTTCAGTCCATAACAGCCCGGCTCCCACGTGGTTTTTACTAACAAGGAGTGGTCGGATAACTTCCTTATAACATGATAAGATGCGCCAGACCTCCAAGACTTCAAAACTAATGAAATCACAATTTCGATAAAAATTGGACTTATGTATGCCCTTTTAGCATGAACCCATTCATTTGTTGAAAAACTTGTTTCATTACATTTCAGTCAGTCTGTCCACCATACATAAACCATACAAAGGCGGGTTTGAACACTCGTATCTTTTTAAGTAATTAATTCAAATTTTGTAGGTACTCGTAGATACTTTGAGTACACTTGCTGACTTTTTAGAAGGTGATAGTGTGAAGTGTGAGCTTAGGAGTGAATTGGCCGTTTGGTTTTTGGTTCTTGCAAAAAACTTGAAGTTTGGTGGGTATATTCAGATGTTGACGAGGTTTTTTTTTAAGGATACCCAACTGAACCTACTAAGTTAGCTTAATACACATTAGTGTCAGCTTAGTCACTGCTTAGCAACTAGTACGCTTACTTCTACAACTTTTTGCTTTTCCAGCAAAACAGACAGGAGATATTTTCAAGAATTTTGTCTTGATATGATACGGAATTCGTTTTTACTTTTAAGATCGTGACACAAAAGCAGAAGCAGCGGCAGAAGCAGCGGCAGAAGCAGACTTTTACTTTATTATTTTTTAATAATATAAATAGTAAAGTATTGTTATCGAATTGCAAAAAAATTGCTGCCCGCAAATTTAGTATTTTCATGTTTAGGACAAGTAAACTCAAAAAAGAAAATAAAAAATTCCCAGTCTGTCCGTCGTAGAGGTCGTCCTCCGTGCGCTGTTCGCAAAACCGTTTGAAGGTGCGTAGCACACAAACCGCTTGAGATTGAACAGTATATGCATTATGCAAGTAAGGTGGAACAGTATTTGACATTGGATCAAGTTAATGAATCTAAGAAATTTGTGATTCTTATAATATTGTCAGCAACAATAATAATGCCGAAGTCCCTTTTCTGACATGAGGTGCAGAAATACAACATAAATACAGACTGAGGAGTACGACCTTTTCATCAGCACGGAAAGAGTATGATCTAAATCTAATCAAAAATATGTTAAATTCCATAACTCACCAGCCAGGATTCTCAAATACATTCCTTAGTATCGTGTGTGGGACATAACAATTGTGATAGCCCATTCCAATATACGAGCGCCATATTTCATTCTTATGGGCTATATGCCGTATCCTAGTAATCAAATCATGCTCAGCTGGAAAATAAAATACGATTAATAACAATAATTATTCAGGCAGAGCTTTAATATTATAATGAAAATCGTAGCACGTTATTTGCTGGGGGTCTACCGATGAAGTTATTTTGCGGAGATAAGAACTTTTTTTATTTAGACCCGGACTTGATACTATTTGACCTATAGATGAAACCGTTTCTTATACGAAATTAAACGAAATATATGACGAGAAACATAGTTACTACTAGATTAGCACTACACCTACGTTGTAGTTATAATACTTACTGAGGGCGTCATCCATTTCCAAGTCGCGCTTGAGTTGAATTGTACCGGGAACAGCATTATTCGTTAACTCGTTTAGCGACTATATTATTTAAAATTAACTTTTATAAAACATATTTAAAACTTTTTCCACATTTTTTGTCAAATACCTTATAGCCAAGTAAATCCAGCATGGCAACAACATCGGTTTTTCGAGGACCAATATGTCGTGCAGGAAAATCAGTTTTATGCGGAAAGATTTCCTTAACAGTGGCTAAACTCCTTTCGGTATTTCCTTGCACTATTTTCCGTAGAATCGGTAATCGATTTATACTCTGTGATGTAACCCTATACATTATTCGATTAAATTTTGTAATCTTTCAAGTTAAATGATGGAATGCTGCGGCTTTACTAAGTTCCACAGACAATTTGCTGTTTAATTATAAGAAGCAAGGCATCTTATCAATTTAATGTCGATTTGATTGCGTGGACACTGATGGCATATTATTATTAATTTTAATATGGGAGAGGGTCACTGTGAGCTAGTTTAGTCTCTTAGATTAACTGTTACGTCGGAATAGAATTAGTACTTTATTATTTTAATTTGGTAAAGTATTCTGATCAATTTTTAAAATTAAAAAACTTTTACCTTGAAGAGCAGTTTGCTGAATATAAGATTTTTTTGCGGTGTAGCATGGTAGTACGGTGCGGATGAAATTTTGACAAAAAATCCGGTTTATGCTAAAAACTAGAAAATTGGTGGTTAGTACATTGGGGGGGGGGGGGGGGGGATACATGGGATTCAGATAAAAAAAAAAACATTAATGATTCAGCAAAAACATTCCGATTCCATTGGAGTACGTTCCAGCCTTAGAATATACATATGTATGTAAGTGGCAGGCTTATGTCCTGTTGTATGGTTAGTTTTCTATAATAGTCCGGGAGGTAGCGTATCATTAGAGTAAGTCATTTCATACCGACTGAAAATCAGATCAATAATAGTTTTCTCCTAATAGATAACAGATCTGATCGTCAGCTACTCCAGTAGTGGTGGAGCTAAGGGTGAAAGCATGTGAAAGTGGTAAAAAAAATTGAATTTTAAAGTCATTTCATACCGCTCCAAAATTTTGGGGATGATTGTTTAGATCATTTTCAACCTAAAAATAATCGTCAGCTGCATTGAAGACGGGGAAAATACGTCAGTCGCCTACATGAAAATGTTAAAAAATTTTAATTTTAAAGTCATTTCATACCGCTCCAAAATTTTGGGGATGATTGTTTAGATCATTTTCAACCTAAAAGTAATCGTCAGCTGCATGGAAGACGGGGGAATATACGTCAGTCGCCTACATGAACATGTTAAAAATTTTGAATTTTAAAGTCATTTCATACTTAATGAACTTTATGCAGATGAATTTTCATACTTTTCAAAGAATAAAGAAAACCGTCAGCTGTTATAGCATGTTATAGCGGGGGTGATACCGTCAGTCAGGGTCAAAAACATGGTACGTGCTCAGTGCATATGAGTATTGTACAGTATCTTTCACAAATTAAATGACGATCTTTACACTATCAAGCGTCCTGCTGACCTCGATTTTTATTCTTGTTAACAATTAAAGTACCGTACATTTCAATTTAAATAAGAATTACATTAATTTAATATAAGTTATACCACTTTATGCAGTGAATAGTGAGTTTTCAATAGATTTTCATACTAATGAAGTTCGTGTCCGTTTTGAATTATATATATATAGTAGAATATGTTTTCATAAAAAACGATGATTAAAACCGTTGGAATGCTAAATATTTTCGTTTTTATTAATAAATTTTAATAACGTAGAAGAAGGCTTATCGAATGATTTCTTCGTTAAACTCTTCAGTAGTATCTGTTTCGTATTCATCAGTTTCTTCGCAACTATCCTCGGAGCTACCTATGATGACACTTCCTTCTCGCTCAAATTCCTCTTCATCATCTTCTTCATCATCTTCTTCATCATCTTCTTCATCACTTTCAACGTTTTCTGTAAAAATATAATACAAATCTTACGAGCTAGCTAGTATAAAAATATATTAGTTTAAAAGTACCTCCAGGATTCTCATCGGTGATCGTCACGCCAGTCGGTGGGACTTGATCACCGTCAAATCCCCTGAAAGTGTATTTATTATTGTCTTCCCTCCATCCATAGTCTAAGGGTGACAATTCCGGTGGAACTGACTGATGAGCATGATACCAGAGGTGTGCTAAGTATGATGTTCTCGGTATTAAGTTAATACGATTGCTATGTACACCGCCTGAGTGTACTAAGTTAATCCACTTTGCCTTAAACGTCATATGCGAAGTTGACATGCAGGTGAAATGCCACATGTTAAACTTTATTATTTTCCATACTTTTCTAGACTATTGGGTGCAAATACCTGCTACAAAATGAAATAAACGCAGGGCGCTATCTGTGAAACTACTAAAGTAGGGAAAGCTTAGTGTTGCCATTTCAAATGTGCTCGGTTTAATTTAGTCTAGCTCTAGTCTACATGTGGAACTGGACTAATTTAATACCATACGTTTATACCGCTTATTAATACTAATAATTAATTATATATTAATAATACAATTTACTCTTAATACGGACTAAGTTAATACCGGTATATACGAGGCCATTAATGAAACGTTGTGCATTTGCACTTCTAAGTAACATATGAATTTTGAAGTTGCTTCGAATATGGTTCATATTTCCTAACAGTGTTATTAAAATATCTGTATCTCAACATCGTATCGTTCTACGATTTTCACAATTTTTTCATTATACAGTAAAACCTGCCTAAGACGGAATGCTGTGGTACCCAGCTTTCGTTCCGTTTTAGCAGGTTTCCATTTTATACAGTATTGTTTTAGTATATTTCTTGATTTTCGTTCCCAGTTTTTTTCCGTTATGGCAGGTTTCCGTTTTATACAGAGTCCGTCTTAGACAGGTTTAACAGTATTTTCGATATTTGTAGGATACGTCATGTTTAATATATAATGTTTTTTCTTCTATGAATGGAGCCATGTAAGTATTTTCCCAATCATTACGAATAAATTCAATTAAGGACTCCTTAAAATGTATATTTTTCAATTCGTTCGCAACGTTGGCCGGTCGTAATTGAGCGGAACTATATAGTTCTTCTTGAGAGGCAGAATAGAGGGTCAAAATTATTGTATATATATACAATAATTTTGACCTTCTATTCTGCCTCTCAAGAAGTGTTCATGATCTTTTATTGAAGGAGTGAAGTAACGGTCAAATGCGATGATAACTGTGCGTGCATTTGAGGAAGTAACTTTCGAAATGAATTTTTTTGAAATATTTCCAAATGATAGTTTAACTTCTACCATTGCATGTAAAATAAAAAAATCCATCATCACATCACAGGATACCGGTGGATTACTGAAAATATTTTTTTCATATATTTTAAAAAGTGCTAATTTATCCGTCTTACAAATCGCTTCATCCAGGTGCAACATCGCTAAAGCTAGTATTACACTGACAGCTTGGTCAAACTAGAGTCACTGTATAAGAACTAACACAAACATCCATTATCTTGAGTACGGACAATGTGTGTTTCATTTGAAACCAGTACATTTGAAATTTTTTTGCAGTTGTCCGATTTTTCATTTTTATCTCCACTAAAGTGGATAAACGCTGTATTTAGTTGACATTTCATGAGACATATGTATCTCGATTCCGTGAAACGTTAATCAAAATCCATCTGCTACACGTATACACACTAAAACTATGCCATTTAAGAAACCTGCGAACTTTGGAGTTCGCAGGGTTCAAGAGTACTAAAAAGGTACCAAAAGCGGTCATTGTCCGTACTCAAGATAGTGGATGTTTGTGTTAGTTCTTATACAGTGACTCTAGGTCAAACAGTGTAATACAAGCTTTAATGGTACTGGTGGCAATGGGTAAGTCAGTACTGTGTCAATGTTTAATGTTTTTATTAAAGACAACAACAATACCCTAGCAAATACATCACGTTGCATTCGTACTTCAACTAATTTACCAGAAATAGCCAATTTCATCTTAGGTACAGTATTTGCAAAAGTCAAGACTTTTCCTCTGGTAATTGTTTTCAAATCTTTGAGGATAGTTGCGAGAAAACTGATGAATACGAAACAGATACTACAGAAGAGTTTAACGAAGAAATCGTTCAACAATTTTTGTGTTAGTAGAGATAAGCCTTCTTCTACATTATTAATATTTATTAATAAAATAAAAACGAAAATATTTAGCATTCCAACGGTTTTAGTCATCTTTTTTTATGAAAATATATTCTTCTATATATTTTGTAACGACTCGAATTGCTGGGGTAGGCTCATCGGGCGTCAGGGGTTCGTTACAAACATTTCTTGTTTTGACTTCAACTATTTTATTATATTAAAGGTTATAATTCATTATGTAATTCGGTAAGTTCAAATAAGTATTATGTATTAATTGTCTAATACGCTTCGGTTTCCTCGGTCTTATAATATCTCTGACTTCGTTATCCTCTCGTTGCTGCTCGGCTCGGTACTTCTCGGGTGCTTTGCGTTGTTTCGTGCGTTGCTTGTGGCATTTGCTACGCCGCATTGCGCTGACTGGCGTCGTTCCGTTTTGTCTATGGTTCTCACAAGTTCGATGTTGCTCGCTTGACTCGGCATCCTCCCGCTTTGCTTCTTGTTCCTCTGTGTTGCCTCGACCCCTCCTGTCTACGTCCCTTGGTGTCGCCTGGCGCTTCTTGTGCTCAATGTCTTCCTGGTACCCTCTGCTCCGTTGCTCCTGGTGCATTGCGGTGCTTGCCTCCTTCTTGCGATTGTTTCCCGTAGTTCTGGCGTTGTTCGTCGTACTGTCCGTGGCTGATTGTAGCTCGGCTCTTGGCACGCCTCTGCTTGCCTTCCTTCGGTCTCTGCGCGTCATCTCATGCTTGTGTCCTTTTACGTTACGTCCTTTCCGGTCCAACTTGTGCTGTGTTGCGTTGTTCTGCGTATCGTTGTTCTGCGCGTTGCGTTGCTCTGTTGCCCTACGTGTTATGTTACTCTATACGTGCGTAGCTTCCTTCGTTGTTTTGATCTGTGCGTACCGTCACTCTGTGCGTTGCTGCGTTGCGTTGCTCTGCGTGCTATGTTACTCTATACGTGCGTGACTTCGCTCGTTGCCCTGCTCTGTGCGTACCGTTGCTCTGTGCGTTGCTTGCTCTGTGTATCGTTACTCCACGGGTTGTATTGCTCTGCGCGCTTCGTGTATCGTCGTTGCTCTGCGTGTCGTCGCTCTGTGTGTCGCTGCCCTGTGCGTTGCGTTGCTCTGTTCTGTGCGCTGCGTTGCCCTGCGTGGCGTTGCCCTCTGTGTCGTTGCTCGGTGTGTCGCGTTGTGCTGCGTTGCTCTGTGTTGCTCTGTGCGTTGCTTTGCTCTGTGCGTTGCCACGTTGCTCTGTGTGTCGAAGTTCTGCGCGTTGCATTACTCTGTGCGTCGTCGTTGCTCTGTGCGTTATTCGCTCTGAATGTCGTTGCTGCGTTCCTTTGCGCGTTTCGTGTGCCGTCGTTGCGTTGCTCTGTGCGTGGCGTAGCGTTGTCCTGTGCGCGGCGCTGCTCATGGTGTAGCGTTACTCTGCTGCCCTGCGCTTCGTTGTGCGTCGTCGTGGCATTGCGCTGCTCTTTGCCCTGAGCGCTGTGCTGCGTTGTGCGTCGTCGTGTCGTTGCGTTGCTCCATGCGTTGCGTAGCGGTGCTTCCTCCGGACCTCGGTTACGCTTGCCTTCTTCGTCGCTGCCTCGTCTGGATCTTGCAGCATCCTCTGGGTCTCGCTCCGTCGTCTGCGTAGCTCTCCGTTAGTCGCTGCCTCTGATGTCCATCGCATCGCTGTTTGTCTTTGGCCTCCGGTGCTTGTGTTGGCTGAGTTTGGGCTCCGTGTGTGAATGTCACGGTAACCGGTTGGCCGTTCTATGTTTTTAGGCGAACTCACAAGAGCCACAGACCCTAAATAGATTGGCATGGCCGGGGCAAGCCGTACTCTACCGTCGAGACTTTCGAGACTATGTTTGGCGGACTCACAAGAGCCACAGACCCAAGCCATAGGTCGATTTCTCGGGCATGGCGTTAGTTTTCACTTTGGGAGGAGTTTTTAGGCTCGACCCGCTGCTACTAACTACGCCGCCAACTAGACAATTTGTGTTCGATCGTTTTGGACTATATATTGGCCAGAACATGCACTGGCTGCGAATTATATCGGTTATATAAAAATACATGATGTTTTTATAATTTAGCTCTCTTTCGGTATTTTGGTTCTACAGCACTGTCGTTGTTGTAAGCGGAAATTTACCGTAAGATTTCCGTCCTTACAATTTCAAAACGGACACGAACTTCATTAGTATGAAAATCTATTGAAAACTCATTATTCACTGCATAAAGTGATAAAACTTATAATAATTTAATATAATTCTTATTTAAATTGAAATGTACAGAATTTAATTGTTAACAAGAATAAAAATCGAGGTCAGCAGGACGCTTGATAGTGTAAAGATCGTCATTTAATTTGTGAAAGATACTGTACAATACTCATATGCACTGAGCACGTACCATGTTTTTGACCCTGACTGACGGTATCACCCCCGCTATAACATGCTGTAACAGCTGACGGTTTTCTTTATACTTTGAAAAGTATGCAAATTCATCTGCATAAAGTTCATTAAGTATGAAATGACTTTAAAACTAAAAATTTTTAACATGTTCATGTAGGCGACTGACGTATATTCCCCCGTCTTCAATGAAGCTGACGATTATTTTTAGGTTGAAAATGATCTAAACAATCATCCCCTAAATTTTGGAGCGGTATGAAATGACTTTAAAATTCAAAATTTTTAACCACTTTCACATGCTGTCACCTTAGATTCCACCACGGGTGCGGCAACTGACGCTCATTTTGCTGATTATTGAATATTATTCAACTGTTACAAATGAAATTTCTTCGGCATAAAATTCCTTGAAAAAATGATACGCTGCCTCCCGTACTATAAGTATAATACAGCTCAATTATGAGTGGGTTTGATGCCGTAATTCTTCTTAAGTCTTGCAATTCTGTTCAAGTTTCTTTTCGAGGAACGTGGAATGTGACAGCCAGCGGGTATTACGCGTATTGGTGGAAAACGATCGATAGCGTTTAGCGTGTGATGAAGTCAAGTATGTATAAGCGGGCGGTATTGCCATACAGTACGAGTTATAGTGAATAAATGATCACTTCTTTTGATTTTAAACGAACTATGTTTTTACTTGAAATCTTAGCAAACACCTTACTCGGAACAATGTGAATGTGAGGACTCAGAACAATTGTTGTTGTTTTGAGTTTAGGTGAATGCGATGACGCTCGCCTTCAACCCCAGCAAGATTTTTGAGACAACATCAATAATGCGACAATTTGAGAATATGTACTCCTCGTTGAGATCACTCTCTTATCGCATTGAACATTCTAAGTGTACCCATTTAGGTGTATCTCATATTGGACAATCACAAATCGCATTGAGACCTGTCTTTTTAAAACTTATCTCATTGAGATCAGCAAGTAGGGGAAGGTTCTTGTCATCATCATCATCAATGGCGCGACAGCCCAAATCGGGCCAGGGCCTGCAGAATACATTGTCTGAAGTCATCTCGGTTTAGCGCCCGCGTCCTCCAGTTTGTGCATCTAAGAAGCGATTTGCAATCTGCGTTAACTGAATCCTCGTATCTTTTTCGCGGTTTTCCCACCGGTCGCTTGCCATGGGCTCTACCTTTCAATGTGCGCTTGGGAATTCTTCCGTCATCCATTCGCTCCACATGACCTGCCCATTGCAGCTTACGGAATTTTATAAGAGTCGATGCGGCTGGGTCGTCATAGATGTTATACAACTCGTTGTTGTACCGAATACGCCATTCAGTGCCTTCTCTTACTGGTCCCAAAATTCTTCGAAGAATTGTAAACGTATGGTATCAAAAGCGTCTATTGATTTTTAAGACACTTGGGTGAGAGTCCACGTTTCACTTGCATATAGTAGCACAGGTCTTATTATGGTCTTGTATATGCGAAGTTTGCTCAGCCTGTGCACTTTTTTCGATTTTAAAATCGGGAGAACCGAGAAATATGCCTTATTTGCTATTGTGATCCGTTGATTTACTTCGTCCTGTTCGTTGCCGTCTCTTACAAGGTGTGATCCCAAGTATGAGAAATGATCCACATTCTCCAGGTTGTAGTCCCCCAAGGTCATATTTTGTCTAGTTGGCGCGTTTCTTCTTGTTTGAGTCATGAACTTGGTCTTATTCTCATTGACCCTTAGCCCGACATCCTTTGCTGCTGAGTCTAGACAGTGGAAGACTTCCTTTGCGTCTGGAACAGATCTGGCCATGATGTTTACGTCATCCGCGTACACCACTAGTTGAGTGGACTTGATTAGTAGGGTACTTCTGGTATCAACGGGTACCTTTCTGATGACATATTCCAGGGCAAGTTTGAAGAGCATGGGAGCGAGTCCATCTCCCTGCTTCAGGCGAGATTCTGTTCGGAAGCTTTGGGTTAGCTCGTTTTGTATCCTTACTTGGGATTCAGTGTCAGTCATGGTCATTTTTGTTAATCGGACGAGTTTTGATGGGATTCCAAAGTCGAGCATAATTTTATATAGTACATTACGATCTATACTATCGTATGCCTGTTTGAAGTCCACGAAGATCTGGTGCACGTCAATGTTATACTCCCAGCATTTTTCTAGCACTTGTATGACTGAGAATATCTGGTCAATAGTAGATCTTCCGGTTCTGAAACCACCTTGGTATTCGCCGATAATACTTTCTGTATAAGGCTTTTATCGATTATGAATTACTTTCGTCAGTATTTTGTAGGACGTACACAACAATGATATACCACTGTAATTTTCACATCGCAGTTTATCTCCTTTCTTGTAGATTGGACATATAATGCTCTGGCGCCAGTCGTCGGGTATTTTTTCTTCCAACCAAATTTTTGTCACGATTTTGTGTAGGAGATTGGCGAGGTATGGACCACCTCCCTTTAGGAGCTCTGCTGGTATTGCATCAACTCCGGGTGATTTATGTATTTCTTGGTCGCGCAGGGCTGCTTCCACTTCTCCGATAGTGGGTACCGTAGTTGATGTCTGCTCATCCGATGGTGCACTTGATGTTATAATTTTGTCGGTGGTCGTCTCTCTGTTAGGGTTCAGCAGCTTTTTAAAGTATTCAACCCATCTTTGTTTAATTTGTTCCTTCCTTGTCTTTACAGAGGTTTGTTCGTGGCTTATAGCCTTGTCTAATTTGTTTGACGGCAGTATATGCGGATCGTAGATTATGTGACTTCATGTCAGTATTTAGGTTTATAATTATGTCATTGTTGTGTTTTCGTTTCTTTCGTCTGCAGATTTTGTTTGATAATCGCCTAAACTCGTCGTATCCTTCCTTTTTGGCTGTCGTCGGTCTTTCAATGTACGCCTTGTAAGCTTCATTCTTTTTCGTTATTGCGTCACTAAACTCATCATCGAACCAGTCATTATGTTTCTGCTGGGATTTTAATCCAATGATCTTTTCGTTCTGGTTCCATCTCTCAACTGTGTCCACTCTTAATCGATGGTTGTCACTTCGTCAGTTCGTGATGCTTCAAAGTGATTTTGTAGCGCTAACTTATAGGCTGACGCGACAGTCTCGTCCTTTAGTTTATCGATGTCAAATTTGGGTGTCCTGCCCTTTTTGGAGTACCCGCATAATGCCACTCGACATCGATATTTCACTTTTACGAGATAGTGGTCGGAGTCGCAGTTTGCTCCGCGAAAAGATCTTACGTCTAGAATGCTGGTCGCAGCCCTTCTCTCGATCAGAACGTGGTCAATTTGATTGAAAGTGCGACCATCCGGAGATGACCACGTTCTTTTATGAATGTTGCGATGGGGGAAGCATGTTGAGCTTACAACTAAGTTTTTGCTGGTAGCGAAGTCGATTAGACGTTGTCCATTGTCATTGGTGGTGTTATGGAAACTGTGCCTTCCTGTGGTTCCTCCATGTGTCTCCTCTTGTCCAACTTTAGCATTGAAGTCTCCTAGAAGTATCTTTATGTCGTTAGATGGTAAAGAGTCAAATGTTTGTTCTAGGGTGTTGTAAAAAATGTCCTTCACTGCGTCATCCTTTTCCTCTGTTGGAGCGTTACAGTTTACCAGCCATACATTGAAAAATTTTGTTTTTATGCGGATCGCACACAGTCTTTCGTTTACGGGTTTGAAGTCGGTGATTAAGTTCTTAAATTTTATATCTACCACGAAAGGTACTTCAAATTCCCTGCTTCCCGAAGCTTTTCCACTGTGTCCGCAAGTCATTAACCTAACTTCCAAGCCATCTCGTTTCTTGAACCGCCAGAATGTTGAGGTTGTATCCTGAAACTTCTTGTAGCGACCACTAATTGGTGTGCCACACAAGTTAGCCGCGACGGTGAACGTCGCAACGGGCGTCGGCCAAAAGGTCGCCAGCGTCCGGGGGCAAGCGACGCGGCGAACAATCTTACTAAATCGCCTGCGTCCGGAGGCGAGCGTGGCGGTATGTGAGGCGTGAGGGTGCTAAATCGCCTGCATCCGGGGGCGAGCGTCGGCGCTTCACGGCTAGAGCGAATCGCCTGCGTCCGGGTGTTGTGTTTAAGGCCTTGGAAGGACTATTTCGACTTGAAAAAGTCAAAATAGTCGAAAGGAAAAGGAAGGTTCGGGACAGAAGGGCCAATTCCACCTAAGTCCGAATTGGTGGCTGAGTCTTTGCTGGTGCGACGCTCTTGCTGGCGGCCGAGACTAGCTACGGCAGTGTGGGGGGGGGGGGGGGGGGGTACTTGCTCCGACTCAGACCATAAACCCTTGGCCTGTACAACAAAAATTGTCAGCGCCGACTTATCCAAGAGAATTGTAAAAAAAATTGGGATTATTTTCCCAAGAGGTCGTGAAAGACCAAGAAGCGGTTGGATTGGCGCGGCTTCGCGATTTTTCAGGGCGCTCTGGTGTTGTTGGCGCCCTGTTCTGCCCACCCTACCTCAGCCATATCTGTCCTAAAACAATTCTCACGATATGGCCCCTTATTGAGGTTCGGGGCGAAGGAGCTAAACGCTCGGGTTCACTTTAAATTGGCTCTACTAGCCTAGCATCGTTTCAAAAAAAAAAAAAAAAAATCCGTATATGACAAAAATAAAACTGAAAACCTGAAGAAACCAATATAAAGATAACAACAACAAAAAAATATAGCAAAAGAAATAATAAAAAAAGAGGAGACTCACCCCATAATTTCGTTTGTTCAGCTTCTTAATTTTAATTTATTGTTAATTAGTTTTATTTATTTTTATTTCTGTGCGTCTGTTTTGTCGTCATGTCTTATTTATTTTTATATTAACAATTTTTAATTCATTCTCCAACAATTTAATTAAATTTCAAGTTGTAACTCATTTTTTTCTTTTTATAGAATTCTACCGCCTCGATTTCTAATCTTTCTAATTTCACTATTCATTTAAACCGCCATTTTTTTTTTTTAAATTTTAACTTTTCGACATATTTTTCTTTTCTCAAATTTCACTATTCATTTAAACCGCCATTTTTAAAATTTTAACTTTTCGATATTTTTTCTTTTCTCAAATTTCACTATTCATTTAAACAGCCATTTTTAAAATTTTAACTTTTCGACATTTTTTCCCTTTCTCAAATTACACTATTCATTTAAACCGCCATTTTTAAAATTTTAACTTTTCGACATTTTTTCTTTTCTCAAATTTCACTATTCATGTAAACCCGCCATTTTTAAAATTTTAACTTTTCGACATTTTTTCTTTTCTCAAATTTCACTATTCATTCATTTAAATTTTCCTCATCGCCATTCATCAGAAGTGGTCGTCGCACCCCAAAATCTTGCACTTTCGACCTAAATTTCACCGGGACGTTCGATGACCACGAAACGACTCCCTTCTGTCAGCACGTCATCCCTTTTTTCTCGTAATTTCACGTCGTTGTTTCCGCGTGAAAAGCGCGTGCGGTACGATCCCCGTTACCGTATTACCCTCATCGAGCTGCGCGGAAATTTTGCAGCATTTGCCGCGACGAACGGTTAAAACCAATCCGTGCAATACAACAATGACGCGTGATTCTTTTCGTTGTGATACGTTCGTTGTGCGTTCCCGCGACGTTCTTCTTTTATTTCACTTGCCGTTTTCTGTTTGGTAGCAGGGTGAATCGTTTCGGGAACGAAACAACCACGACGAATACGGTGGTGATGATGATGATCAGCGAGCTCGCATGGAGTCACAAAGGCAGTAAGAAGAAAACGTACACGGCCAACACGCAAAACTTTTTTATTTCCAGTGAATTCGGAGTTTTACCATCTGTCGTTGAGCATATCTCGGCGCAATTCGAAATCGTTGCGATCGAATGTCAACGTTTCGCGACAACGGCGGGCGCAAATTTCCCGGAAGGCTGAGACAATCACGGAACAGTTTTCACGATTTATCGCGCAAGCGAAAAAGATAATAACACGCACTTTGGGGTCGCATGAAACGCTTGCCCCGTCAATCAACAGAGCGATGGAAAGTTTCCGGAAATATTTCGGAAGCGATTTGCTGCAATAAAATGACGCACTACTGCCAGCAAAAAAAATAGCAAATCGAGTTAACAGCACGGTACTCAAACGCGACTGACAGCGGCTAGTAGCACGGCGGCACCCTCGCTCGCAATCCAAAAAAGCAAACGTGAACGCGACGGAGATTGTGTTCTCTGCTGCGACTCGCCGAGGTCTCCTCTCTCCCTCACCTCCAAACCCCCAGTGCACACCGAACACACCAATCCACACGCCCGAAACACGATTCGTCCTTCGCATTACCAATTATGGTATCGAAATTTTTATCTCGTTGCAGCTGTTGTTTGATGCCGCCGTGACCTACTTACACCTTTTCGGTATACATCGCACTTGTTGCTGCCCAGTCGGAATTATGCCGTGCGCAACGACGACCCAACACGGAGGCGAGTGTCGGTAGCGGCAACTGGCTTACGGTCGCCTGCGTCCGGGGGCGAGATCTGCGATGACGGCAACTCTCCTTAAACGCCGCGTCCGGGGGCGAGATCTGCGATGACGGCAACTCTCCTTAAACGCCGCGTCCGGGGGCGAGGTTTGCGTCGGCTCTGATAAGAGCCTTTGTTTTTTTACTCTTTAATTTTATGTGTTCACAACTTCAGTACTCTAAATTAATTTTAATAAATTATAACGATTTCAATATTACGAACAATAGGTGACCTAACGGTCCATTCTCGATGCTAAGTGCATCTTCACAAATTAGCTGTGTTTTTTATTCCCGGTTAACCATAAAGCTCGAAAAAATTGCACGGCAAAACAACAACAGTGCGGTTACCAACAGTTTAAGCGCGGTTCATTCGACCGGAGCTTCGGGTAAGAAAAATTATAGTTACGATATTTACGATATTTAAAGCTTCGCCGCTTGGTGCACTTGGTGCTCTACAACAGATGGCGCGGATCAATAAAATTTTTAGCTATCGCGAATTTCGCCGAAATGTCTCCGAGAATCGGTGCGCATTTGTCTCCATACGTCGTATCGAGACAAATGCGCACCGTATCGAGACGAATGCGCACCGATCGAATCGGATACGTGTATTTTTTTCATACAACGTCTCGGAGATTCTCGCAGACAGAGCGACATGTCTCCGAGAAATCTGCGAGAGTCTCGCAGATTTTACCAACTGGGTACTAGCTTTTTACACATTGACAAGCGAAAATGGTATGAAGCTTGAATATCGTAAACTGGTAACCGCGAGCGTTTTTTATTTGAGCTTTTCAACCGGGAATAAAAAACACAGCTAATATGTACCAAAAAGGTGACCTAACGGTCAATTTATAATGCTAAGTGCATTTCACAATTTAATTACTTTTTTGATATTGTAGGGCATTTAGGTGGGCACAGTGAAGTCCGTCTAAATGTCCCACAGTGCGATTTTCTAAAGTTGCTTATTCTTATTATGAATTATTCTTGTTTTTTTTTTAAATTTACAACTTTACTATATTTTTCTTTTCAAATAAAAATAGAAATTAAATTAAATAAAAGAGCCTTATATTATTACACAGGATTTCGACTTTAAAATTGAATTATTTTTTAAAAGGTCCAATGTAAAACTAGCAGCGGACCGAGGTACAACCTATAGTTGTACCTTGGTCCGTTTGAGGTTCACTCCAAAAACCGTTTCAGGATCCATCAAATTTACTAACAGCAGTTCCAGCTATAATTAATTTTGGGGTTAAGCAAATAAGCTTTCATATGTACTACATATTCCCTGATTTTCATTTGTTTGGTTTAATAGATTTAAAGGTTAATGTAAAATCTGGACCGAAGTATAGCACCTTCCCCTATACTCAATGCCTTAACTTGCGATTATGACAAATGACTAACGTTCGTCTTTTGTTGACGTAAAAATTTCAAGAAAAAAAGTTTATTGTGAGTGCTACTCCGAACAGACAAGTGCTTGTGAAAAATGAATATCCAGGTAAGTCAAACTAGGTTAATGTTTTTTAGAAAACTTCTAATTACATATTTCATTTCAGATCATTGTTGTCGGTGATGTTTTAGGTTAAGGTAATAGTTAAGTTTTTTTTTAAGAATTTGAATTTTTACTGATTTTTTTACGATTTTTTTTATTTTTAAGGAATTAATTGCTTACTTTATTTTTGATGTTAAATAAACTTTTATACATATAGTGGTATATAATGAGTACTTTGATTTTCTATTTACAAAAACATTTCTCTTTCATCACATTTTTGGATCGTAGATGTTGTGTTGTACATCTGCTATTACTCGAATCCTTTACTGTCTTTACCTACTATCCCCAAAAAATACCATTGTATTATAATACGTTTTCGCTTATCATATAGCTAATCGCGCTAGAGTTTTCTTGCGCTTATCGTGATGGGATGAACTATCAATGTGAGTCAATACCCCGCCCCCCCCCCCCCCCCCCAATGGGTATTCTTGCAATTATCGCAGTACGATGAACTGCTGGTAATCGTAGTTTGGTACTCTTGCGCTTACCACAATGAGATGAAAGAGCGATAATCGCATAAAGGTATTCTGGCGAAATTCGCAGTGCGATGTCCTTGCGATATGACTTGCGAATGGACAAAGTTGATCGCAAGATGCGGTTGCGATAAATTTGAGATCTAGCGAATATTTTCAATGAGAATATATGTATGTATGTACGCCGATTATTTGGCAGATATTCCGCGCGCTTGTTGGGAACTCAATCACTGCTATGGACACAATAAATTATATTTTAGGAATAGTTTTCCCGGAACGGTGAAGTACCATGTTTCTATTCTGCAACATGCTAGGGAAAATGACTTGGAAGGAACATCAGATCAATTGCAATGGCGAACAGAATTTTTATGAAGGCTACTAAATAAAATAAAATCTGTAATTGTTATGTAGCAGAGAATTTTTCGAAATTTCTGAAGTAAATTTGGTTTTTAAAGACCGGATAGTAATAATTACTAAAAGGAATTCAGAAGTATATTTTGTAAAATTTTATTAAAGAAAAAAAATTAAATTAGAAGAATTTATCATATCCCATGATTTTTGTGTAACTATTCACAGAGTGTAGTATAAGTGGAAGTACTTTTAGTACATCAGTACCAACAAGGATTGAACGCACCCAGTGCGTTAGTTCAGTGAGCATCCGGCAAGCTGTCAGTCTCAATATACAAGTCGTCGTCTGTCATCAAACGTTGTGGTCTGATTCTTAATTTTAAACTAAGTACAATAAATGTGTTTCTTTTAAGACTTAAATGAGTTTTCATTAATAATACATGGCGCTGCGGACAAGTGCGTGAAACACGGATAGTGAAAAAGATCAGATAGGTGAATGGGGATTTCAAAACCCCAACTTGATAAAAGCCTAGTGAAGAAAAAACCTCGTGGTCGACCACCGAAAATTAGAATAATCACCGTCACAAGAATGGAATATCTCAGAAAGCCTGAGACGCTAAAATTGGATGGAAACATATCAGAGAATTGGAGAGTGTTTCTCCAGAACTATGAAATCTTTAGCACTGCGCTAGAAATTAACAAAAAGTCGGAGGCAGTGAAAGTGGCGACATTTTTAAACGCGATTGGACCAGATGCTGTGGAAACGTATAATTCTTTAAATATTCCGGAAGAAGACAAGGCGAAGTATGAGAAAGTGCTAGAAGCCTTTCGGAATTTTTGCTTACCGAAAAAAAATGAAACCTACGAGACCTTCATGTTCCAGTCCAGAAATCAGGGAAAAGGAGAGCCGTTCGATAACTTTCTCCTCGATATTAAAAAACTCATAAGAAATTGTGGGTTTGATGCCGCCATACAAGATCGCATGATGAGAGACCGCATAGTGTGCGGAGTGACAAATAAGAATTTGCAGAAAAAATATCTGGAAATTTCCGACCTAACCTTAACAAAATGCATCGAAATGGGAAGAGCTGCAGAAGCATCGGATCATCAAATGAAAGAAATGCAACGAACAACGATCGCGACAACTACAGTGGATGCAGTAGCAGGCAGTAGCAAAGATAACAAGTTCAAAAAAAATATAAATTCAGAAAAATTGTATAATAAACGTAGTAATGGTAATAATTTTGTATTTACAGATAATCAAAATAATGTGAAGCAGCAAATAAACCATCACCAGGCACCTAGATCATGCACATATTGCGGTCAGAAGCATCAACCTAAGCGCTGTCCAGCGTACGGGAAAAAATGTAATAACTGCTCACGGCTCAATCATTTTGCGATTGCTTGTACAGCTAAAAAGGTAAGAGAACTTCATTGTAAACATAGTGAAAATACCTTATATTTAGACACAATTGTTGATGACACTTATTTCACGGGAAATAAGTCGTGGTATGAGCGCATTAGAGTGGTAGACTCCATTATCGGGTTTAAGTTGGACACGGGATCGGATGTGAATGTGTTGCCAGTGAAATTTGTTAAAAAAATGAGGAATATTGAGATGAGAAAATGTGATGCTCAAATCGAAGCTTATGGTGGGACAAAACTTAATACTGTAGGGATGACAGACTTGATGTGTTATAGACGAAATGATATTTTGCGAATCAATTTCGTAGTGATAGATGCCGAAACGACACCTATTTTGGGATTAGAAGCGTGCCTAAAATTTAATCTAATAAAGAAATTAGATGCCTTAAAGGCTAATGGGAATGTAAATATGGAAGATTATAAAGACATCTTTGAAGTATTAGGATGCTTTGCAAAAGATGTAGATATAACATTAAAAGAAAATGTCACACCCATCGTGAAGCCTGCACGTAGAGTGCCTCTAGCAGTTAGGGATAGTCTTAAGAATGAGTTAGACATTCTTTGCGGTAGAGGAATAATAAAAAAAAAAATGACAAATGAAAATATAAGCTGGGTATCGAATTTGGTAGTAGTAGAGAAGAAAAACAAGCAGTTAAGGCTATGCTTAGATCCAAAGGACCTCAATGAGGCAATAAGAGTTGAAAATCATATGATTCCAACATTCCAAGAAATATTGAGCAAACTCGCTAATAAAAAAATATTCACAGTGCTCGACTTAAAGGAAGGGTACTGGCAGGTAAAGCTAAGCGAAAATGCTAGCAATCTTTGTGCATTTAGCACACCCTTTGGAACTTATCAGTTCAAAAGGTTACCATTTGGCGTAAACTGTGCACCGGAACTTTTCCAAAAGTTAAATGAAGAGAACTTTGCTGATATCGAAGGTGTAACAGTTTACATCGACGATATATTAATCGCGGCTAATAACGAAAAAGAACATGAAGAAATATTACGTCGAGTCTTAGAAAGAGCTAGAAAAGTGAACGTGAAATTCAATAAAGAAAAATTGCAACTTAGGCAAAAGGAAGTCAAATACCTAGGGCACATCATTTCGGAAAAGGGCATAAGAATAGACGGAAACAGAACAAGCGCGATAAGTGGGATAAAGGAACCAAAAGACAGGAAAGACTTGCAGAAATTATTAGGTATGATTAATTATATGAGGGATTTTGTGCCAAATCTAGCAGATATCTCTAAACCCCTAAGGGATTTACTTAAAAAGGGAACGGTTTTCATCTGGACTGAGGCCCACACAACGTGTCTTGAAGGCGTTAAAAATCTGATAAGCAATTCAGCAACGTTAGGAATATTTGATGAAAAAAAGGAAATAATAATTCAGACAGATGCGTCAAAGTTTGGGTTAGGGAGTGCTCTGATACAAGATGGGCAACCGATTAGTTTTGCTTCACGAAGCTTATCCGAAACCGAAACCAGGTATGCGCAAATAGAAAAAGAAATGTTGGCTATAGTTTTTGCATGCCATAAGTTCCATTATTATATATATGGACGGGATGTAACCATAATGACGGACCATAAGCCTTTGCTGGGTATATTAAAAAAAGGGATTGATCAGATTAGCTCGGCCAGACTTCAAAGAATGAAGTTACGTTTGTTAAAATATAGAATAAATTTACAGTACTTGCCAGGAAAAGACATGCTAATTGCAGATTTATTGTCTCGTTATTATCAAAAAACAACAGGGACTAGCGAAATTAGAGATATAAATGAAGTCATACATTCGGTTAACATGAGTGATAAAAGAAAACAGGAGTTTATAAAGGCTATTAATGGTGATAGTACGCTTAGTAGGCTAAAAGAAATTTTAATGCAAGGGTGGCCGAATACAAAAAAAGAACTTTCTGAACATCTCAGAGGATATTGGGGATATCGGAACGATTTAATGCTAGAAGACAATTTAATTTTCTATGGGGAACGTATTTTAGTTCCACTGACATTACGCTCAGCAATTCTGCATACATTACATGAAGGACATGCAGGTATTGAGCGAACGCGAATGCGAGCAAAGTCATTGGTATTTTGGCCTGGAATGAGCAACGATATTGAAAATATGATTACAGGCTGCAATATTTGTCAAAAATATCGTCGTTCTAATTGTAGAGATGAGCTCTTGCCACACGATATACCAGAGCTTCCGTTTCAAAAGGTTGGTGTTGACATAATGAATTGCCTAGGTCAAGATTATTTAGTAATTATCGTTTATTTTTCAAAGTTTTTCGAAATCGTAAAATTGAACAGGAAGACAGCGAGTGAGGTAATCACAAAATTGAAAGCAATATTTGCTACGCATGGTATTCCGAGGAAAATCATTGCTGACAATAACCCCTTTAACTCATACGAGTTCAAAAAATTTTCAAATGAATTTGATGTAGAGCTAGTGATAACTAGCCCCTACCACTCTCAATCGAATGGATTAGTAGAAAAGGCTGAAGGAACTGCGAAAAGCATAATAACGAAATCAGTCGAATCCAAGCAGGAACTTTGGTTAGCTCTGTTGGAATGGAGAAATATTCCACTAAAATCGACAAACATATCTCCAGTAGAATTAATAATGGGAAGAAAAACTAGAACATTATTGCCAGGTAAAGAAAGCAATTTTAAGTTTAAAACGATTCAGGATCAGGGAGTATATAACAAATGGAAAAATCAAAAACATAAAACATATTATAATCCTAAATCAAAGCAGCAGGTCATTTATGAAAAGGGGGATGAAGTGTGGTTGAGGACAAGAGAGAAGGAATGGGTAGAAGCAAAAATAGTTGGCAATGACAACGCACCCCGATCGTATTATGTGGAAACCGATAATGGAGCGGTTTATCGTAGAAATTCAAAGTGGCTCCGAAAAGCTAAATAAAATTATATTTTACAAATTATATATATAGTATAAACAATGAAGTTTTCTCACAGCAGTATATAATATAAACAATGAAGTTTTTCTCATAGCAATCTATAGGTGATGGTTTGTATGGTGTCTTATTACGTAATATTATCAAAAGAAATAATTGAATTTTTGTAAAAGTGAAATACTATGTATAATTTTGAATTGTTGTTAAACTTACTAGTTAGTAGTTTTGAATTTTGTTTAACTTATGAGTAAGTAGTTTTGAAAGGGAGATGTAGTATAAGTGGAAGTACTTTTAGTACATCAGTACCAACAAGGATTGAACGCACCCAGTGCGTTAGTTCAGTGAGCATCCGGCAAGCTGTCAGTCTCAATATACAAGTCGTCGTCTGTCATCAAACGTTGTGGTCTGATTCTTAATTTTAAACTAAGTACAATAAATGTGTTTCTTTTAAGACTTAAATGAGTTTTCATTAATAATACACAGAGAATATGAATCTCTTGAGTAGTTTTACAATACACTATGCTGATTATTTTAATTTTATAATTATTTTATATACATAGAGCTCTGTATATTTTTTTTCTCTTTGTATTACGAGTGTAAGCATTAGAATACATGCATATACAACTTTCGATTAAATAAATTTAAATATACATTCATAGCGTGGGTCTTTCAATGATTTTGACCCAGTAGGACAAGCAGTGATTACCGGATCCATGTTGTAAGTAACGAAATGTAATGGCCCAGTACTTACCAATTTGATTACACTGCTAATTACTTTTTCATACGAATGTCCGCGAAAGTAAGGCATTACTTATTACATGATATGTAATGCACTATTTCGGTTCTGTGATGGCTTATGTGTGAGCGTTTTTATCGCTTTGTTATCAGAGACTTTCAAAAATACGTACATTAGTCAAATAAATTAAACACTTTCTTAATTTTTACTTTATTATTTTTTAATAATAAAGTATTTTATAATCCATCTCTATGAGATTATTTCTTTTATTACTAATAGGTATGAGATCTTTTTGAATATAATTTATTTAATCTATTCATTATTAATGTAATTATGTAATTTAATTTATGTAATGGAAATCCCTAAAATAGTGCAGATACGAAACATTGTGCCGAATCGGGAATATTTTTAAACAACACGACGTCGCAGTAACCCAAATGTGAACCATAATTTCTCGTTGGGCAAAGTGTTTAATATTGTTGTTGCGTCGTCGTACTATCATATACATAATCTTTGTTTCTGCACTAAAGGCCGCCGTAACGTAATAAAAGCAGAGCAGCGGTAGAAGCAGCTGCTCTGCTTACCGCAGTCATTGCCAGTTTATCGAAGGCATATACCTTGTTCACGTGGTAGCGTAGTGTAGTGAAGCGTATTATGAAATCCGATTGATATATGAGTGTTCACGTGAAGTGAATTGACGTTTCGCACTCTTATTTGTTTGTTGACAACTGTCACAAGAGGTATTTATTTTATTATAAAAAACTGTTACATTCGCCGTTTTATGTCTTAAATATAATTTTTCCTTTTATTATTCACCGAAATGGAATCATTAAAGGGGTTACAACTAAAATCGTAGAGAAAATCCAATCTAGTTTTTTGACATTTGACAAGAAAACTGCTACGCAACGCAAGACAAGTATTCTCGTGAGAGGATTAGCTAATCCACTACACTTCACTACGCGGTTTTGCAACGTTGTTGAAAAACTACTCCGTAACAAAATTTCGTGTGTTCACCTGGTACAACAAAGTGCTCCGTAGCGATACGTCGTTGACCAGGTGAACGAGGTAATAGTTAACAGCTTTCCATTTGCGGATACCCTGATCGTTGGAGACTGCAACCAGCCTGAAGTTGATTGGGCCTTCCTTAACTGGTATGAATCCAGTGTTAATAGCGCGGACAGTGCTCTTATTAATCAACTCTGCGATCTTAACTATGGTTTTATCTGTGAGCAGCTCTCATTAATCGACTGGCCGCTCTTACTTGATATAGTTGATATAAATGAAGCCGTTTCTAGATTTTATGCCGTTCTGTATAAAGTTATGCTGTTATGACACTGGCTATTTTTGCGGCTTTCAAGCGGCTAGTAAATCCAAATGGAGAGGGATGGAAAATGTAACATACAATTTAGACTTTGGTGTGAGAGAGACATTTTTTTTTTATTTCTTCAGAATAAAGTATAATATTATAAATATCAACATCAATATTAGAATTAGTACATACATATATGATTCAATTTAATTAAAACTAAGATTTCAAGCAATTCAATGATTTGACTTCAGCAACATTTGTACTAAAAAAATCGATAATGCCACAAAATTTATTTCCAGTTTCCATTAATCGAGAGGCTGGGCAGTTCTTGCCATATGCAGTCATATGACACTTGGTGTAGAATAGATCATTAGATCGTGATGAGCGGCTAGGTACACGAAAATTAATGCACTCAAGTAATTGTGGGGAGTCTAACTCGCTGTTTAAGATCCTGAACAGTGCAATCAAGTCAAATTGCTCACGCCGTTTGGAAAGAGTGTTTAAATTTAAAGTGGCAAGCATAGAGTCGTAATTAATTTCAGTAACAGGTATGTGAAGCTTGCAGGCGATGTATCGAAGAAATTTGTGCTGAACCGTCTCAAGCCTCGAAGAGTGCAATTGGAAATAAGGGTTCCAAATGACCGACAGATATTCAAGATGAGGACGCACCAGAGAACAGTAGAGAGCTTTTAGGCAATGAATATTCCGAAAGTCTTGGGTATTTCTTATGACGAACCCAAGCATTCTCCGAGCAGAATTGCAAATTTGACAGTTTTAAAAATTTGTAGATCGTCCGCAAATAAAAGAAAATTTACATTATCAAATATATAACTGATGTCATTGATGAATAATAAGAACAACAGCGGTCCGAGGTGAGAACCTTGCGGCACACCCGAATTGATAGCAAAGGGTTTAGATTGGGCAGTTTTTATATTGACAACGCAGGTCCGATCTTGTAGGAAGTCACGTATCCAATTGAGTAAATCGCCTGATACGCCTAGGTCTGCAAGCTTAGAAATAAGTAGATAGTGATTGACCTTGTCAAAAGCCTTCGCGAAGTCCGTATATACTGCGTGAACTTCGGATTTAGATTCTAGAGCAGAGTTGATCGTTTGCACGTATGGCAAGAGATTAGTTACAGTCGATTTACGTTTCTGGAACCCATGCTGAAAAGGAGTGATGTAATTTCTGAACAAGGCGGTCAGTTTCCCTGTTACAATTGCGTCAAAGATTTTGGCAACAATGGATTGGATTGAAATCAGTCTATAATTCTCTACATTGCCATTGTCTCCCGATTTGTGGATGGGAATAATGAAGGAAGTTTTCCACATATTGGGAAAAAAAACCTGACTGCAGGGATAGGTTGATAATAAACGTTAGGGATTGCACAAGACACTGTCGACAGTTCCATAAAAAAAATGGGTGGGACACCGTCAGGACCCATGCCTTTAGATATGTCCAGTTCGTTGAGCATTACGTAGACATCGTTGGTTACAATGACCAAATATGACACATTTATGCCGATACCCTCATGCATAGATGTGGACACCGGGCTAACTTGACTGTTCCTACCATCGTCGTAAACACTCGAGAAGAAGTCAGCGAACATTTCCGCTATGCTGAGTGGATCATGGTCAGAGTAGGCATTAGCGTACATGCATGGCGGTAAGAGATTGTCGGATCTAAGTGAATTAATGAAGTTCCAGAAGGCCTTAGTATTGCTGGATATATTACTTTCAATAAGACGAGTATACGCGATATAACAGAGTTTTTTCTTGGTCTTGCAGAGGCTGCGCAATCGTGAAAATTCCGGCATTTTTAAAGTCAAGATAAGAAAAATGGTTATTGGCTAGATTACTGTGAGAAATGTTAAGTGTGATTGCAAGAGCCGGATGATACATAGCGTCCAACGGAAGTAGCTCGTAACTTGAGAGAGTAATCTCCGGTGATGACGATATATTCGAGTGCACTAAGTCGAGTAATTTACCTTTACTATTGAAGATGCGATTATATTGATTCAAATCTAGGTCGCAGAGACAATCCACAAAAGTATTGTCTATGATGCGGTCATTCGAAGCCATCCAATTGGTAGACCAGTAGTCCAGCCAACATTCGGCAGATTATAATCGCCAACAAGTAGAATATCGGAGAGTGGGTAGCCGTTCATAATGTTTTCAACTATCGAGCAGTGACTAGTGTAGACATCAACGGATGATCCTGGGGCGATATATGCACATCCTATTAGCAGCTTACGCTGGAGCGAGGTTACCTCAACAAAGATGTGTTCGACGTTATCGGTATCGGATGTAAGAATGCGCTTAGAAGCATGAAAATTTTAAACTGCTACCAGGCATCCACCGCCTCGTTTTTTAGCACTGCAGGTTTGACCCCGATTCAATCGAAAAATATTGAAGCTGCGTAATCCTAGTTTGCAAGTAGAAACATCATCGTCCAACCAAGTTTCGGTTAGTATTATCACGTCAGCTTTTACATCAGAAACATTCAGACGAAAAAGAGGAAGCTTCGTTTTCATTCCTCTAACATTTTGGTAGTAAACCAGCATCGTTTTACGTAACTTATCTGGTGAATCAATGTTACCTGAGCTATGGTGCACTACGGTTCGTTGTTGGAAGCATTGCGTATGTCGTTTTTCGGCAGGTGCTCGAATGGTCTAACTACCAAACCTGATGGCCAGATCTCAGACAAAAGGCATTTGGAAAATGGATTTGGGGGAAGACCAATCTTGAAATTTACAAAGCGAAGAGCGCTGACATCCGCGTCCTTCTTCACCAATTTGAGACAGCGGACGTTCTCGAAGCTAACCGAGAGTTTACCTGCAATGTAGCTTCTTACAGAATGCTCCGTGGTACTTGCGTCGAAGCGTGATAGATGAAGCCACTTGTGGCCAGTATTAATTTTTAAATCAGCTGGAGAAATAGCACTACCGATTATTTTACGCCTGCTAGATTTCCTTACGTTGACTGTGCTCCATTCATCGGAATTATTGCCGGGTACAATACCGGCAGGAATGTTTGTATCCGTTGCAGGTATCAAAATAGTTGACGCATCAGCTACAGATGGTCCCCTCCGCTTGCTCTTTGGGACCGGGGGGTTATTGCGCTTATTCCAGTAGACTGGGCAATCAGCTGATCGATGTTGTTTACTTTCGACGATGGCAAAAATTGATCAGATGATGAAGTTGACCCATCGTCAGTTCGCATAGGGGAACAGGCGACCGACGGTGAATTACCGTTGCATGAAGTCGTTGCGACAGCCAGTGCACACGGTGAATGACCTGAGCCAGCACTGTTCGTTTTAGCACTAGTAGAGCGAAGTACCCGAGTATCGGAAATATGTATATGCAGTGGATCTTTGCCCGGTGCGATAATTGATTGCGAAGTCTTGGCAGCAGACGGTATCAATAAACTTGGAGTAAATACCTTAGCACCATTGTAGCGTAACTACCTTTTCGGCCACTAAATAACCTCGGTAGGGCTCCAGATTTCTAAGGAGGCTCTCCAGGTCGATACAGCACATTCTGCCGGCTAGTCAGGAGCGTGGGGGGGTAAATTTTGACCTGAAGAGCACTCCTCCTTGTAAGTGCTGAAAAAATTAGATAAAACAAAAAAAAAAAGCCCTGAGTTGGAAGATAAGACTGAAGAAGGCAACTCATGTTGCGGAAGCCCTAGGCATGCTTCCGGAGCGAAACTACTCCATCTCAAAAAGAACCTTAGCTAAAAAAAAATTAATAAAAGGGAAAAAAAAAGAAACCGACCTCTACAATCCTGGTATTCCTGAAAAAACTGAAATAATGTAACATCTAAGAAACAGGCTACGAAGGAAATAAAACATTTAAGTTAAATTTTAAATGTGGGCATTATTATTAAAATTATCGAAAGGAAAAAAAATTGATACGAAAATTAAGAAAAAAATAAAAGGAAAAAATTTGTATGTGCTTTATGTTGGAGCTCGATGCGGTGCCCAAAATCCAATTCAAGTGGGCTGTTTTCGTTTCTGGTGCTTCGCTGGCTGTTTGGCTGCTTCGTTTCTGGTGCTTCGCTGGCTGTGGATGTGGCGGCTTAGGTTTAAGTTCGCGTGTTATTAATTTCACTCGATGTTATTCACTGTCTGGTTAGCTTCGACGCACCCGAGATTTAATTTGTTTTTTTTTTATCACTTCACGTTCTTTAGTGTTTTAATGTCGGTTCACGTAGTTTTAAGGAAGTTTTTTAATTTTTTTTTTCTTGATTGCTTAATTGCGCCGCGCATAACCTCCTGCACCTCACTCTCGAACACCCATCCTCGACTCCCCGAGTCTTTTCTCACTTTTTCCGTCCTCGCGAAAAAAACGGTCTTTTCCTCGGTGATTTACGCGGGAAACCAACCTTGGCGCAGTTCTGCTTCTCGACGTTGTACGACGCGACGGTTGAGCCCGGGTCTTTGCTAAGGTCTTGCGTTGTTATAATTTTTTTATTTTATACTACTCTATTCTTGTGACAGCAAATACAAGTCAATCAATATAATTAAGAAAATTAACAAACATCTGAATTTCCGAGACTGTAGAGTTAAAGAAGAGAACGAGGAAAAAAAACTAACCGAGAAAATATCGTAATTCATATTGTTTTCATAGGTTTAAGGTTTTATGTTTATTGACGTAGGACACAATTCGCAACAATCGTGGGGACGACCCAACCCAGGAGACAAGTCTCATAAGCCGGGCATGAAGTTTTGGAATCATTTAAATTGTAAATGCGCGTTGTTTTTTTCGAATATATGCCGAAAACGTTCTAAACCTTAATGTCCTTGCCATGAAATGTGCCAAGTAAGTCACCATTTTCCAGTTGATACGACACCGTCCCGATTTTCGTCCTTATTTTTGCCTTAACGAACTTAGGCGCTAATTTCGCAGCGAAACTTTCAGAAGCCTTGCTTTGTACATAATTGCGTACGTAGACTGTTTGCCCTGGCACATAACTTTGAGGTCAAGTGCGTAAATTGTAGTTATGTGCGCATCTCGCGTATACCTCCTCGAGATTCTTTACGACTACACCTTGCAGTAGTCGAAGACGTTCAATGTGGAGATTTATAAGAATATCTCCTTCTCCCAGAGAATTTAGTGCTTTAAGTAGCTCGTAATCCGTGCCGTGGCGAACTGCATGGTAACCGAACATCAAAAAATGTGATGAAAATCCGGTAGACCCGTGAACCACATTTCTTAGTGCGGAACATATTTCACCCAACTTATCATCCCATTTTCGGTGATCATCCCCGATATAGGCCCGAACGGCTGCCAAAATGGAGCGATTTACCCTCTCCGAGGCATTAGCCTGCGGTGAGTAAAAGGGTGACAAGATGTGTTTGATTCCATAGTGATCAAGTAATTTTTTAAATGTCTTAGAGGTGAATTGCACGCCGTTGTCGGAATGAATGAATTCGGGCACTCCGTATGTCAGGAACAGTTCATCCTCTAAGAATTTGGTTACCCTTTCAGTGGTGGCGCTGGACAACGATTTCAACCATACAAACTTTGTATATTGGTCCAGAACGATGAGAATAAATCTATTTCCCGCACATGATCTTGGGTATGGTCCCAAAAAATCAATATATAATCGCTGAATGGGCCTGATAATTTGGATTTGTTTGCCCATTGGAGGTCGCGTATTATAATTGGGAGGCTTACTTGCTTTACAGACTTCGCAGGAATTTATATACTGGGTCACTTGCTGTCTTAAACCTGGCCAATGATAAAATCTTTGCAAAAGTTCGACAGTTTTTGCTATTCCACAGTGCGAAGATAAGGGACTATTATGTGTGTCAGCAACCAACGAGTCAGTGATTGAAGCCGGAACCCATAGTTTCCATTCAGGAATGTCCGATAAATTGGGAGAGGCGTTAGGCTTATGTACATAAAGTTTGTCATCTTTTATGGTCAAGTTTGGAAACAAATCAGGATGATCTGCCACGTTAGTTATAAAATCAACGTACTCTTTGTCTTTAAATGCATCCGCATTTAAGTCCAAGTGAGGTAGCGCATCGTCGATAGCTTCTATCGTATCACAAAACACTCGTGACAAAGCATCAGGAACAATGTTTTGACTTCCCTTTCGGTGCTCTATGTTGAAGTTGAACGTTTGGAGTTTAAGACTCCATCTAGCTAGTCGACCAGATAAATCCTTTTGACTCATCAACCATTTCAGGCTGGCATGGTCTGTTATGATTGTAAACTCTAAACCTTCAACATAAGCACGAAACTTCTTAACACTTTGCACAGCAGCAAGACATTCTAATTCAGTCACGCTGTAGTTTCGTTGGGCAGAGTTTAACTTAGCCGACATGAACGCTATAGGATGCTCTTCGCCTGACTCTGATTTCTGGAAAAGAACACTCCCAATACCAGTTGCACTAGCATCGCACTGAATGAAAAACGGTTTGGAGAAATCGGGGTTTACTAACACTGGAGCCGAAGTTAATAGCGTTTTTATATGTTCAAATGCAGTATTAGCTGCGTCATTCCATATAAAGCGTTGATTTCCTTTCAGTAAGTCCGTTAGTGACGATGCAGCCGACGCGAATTTGGGAATAAAACGCCTGTACCACCCTGCCATGCCCAGAAATCTGCGAACTTCTCGTGCTGATTTAGGAATTGGATATGTTGTAATGCCAGAAACTTTTTTCGGGATCTGTCTTAAGAATCCCGTCACCAACCACATAACCTAGATATTTTATCTCCCTCAAGAGAAACTTGCTCTTCTCCACATTAATCGTTAGATTAGCTACGGAAAGAAGCCGAGAAACTTCACGAAGAAGGTCGAAATGCTCTTCCAGAGTGCTGGACGTTATCAGCAGATCATCCAGGTAAACAAATATCCGATCATGAAGATGGTGCGGAATAACTTTGTGCATCAAGCACATCGTCTGAGGACGCACATCGTCTGAGGAGCGTTGCACAGACCAAACGGCATGACGGTAAACTGATACAACGGCCTGCCAGGAACTGAGAATGCCGTCTTATCTCGAGAATCTGAATCCAAAGGAATTTGCCAAAACGCATCCTTGAGATCAAGGCCAGAAATATACCGCGTAGATTGTAAACGTGCCAGAAGACCGTCAATAAGAGGAAGAGGGTAGGCATCCTTCACAGTTACATCATTTAAGCGTGTAGCATCTAGACACAACCGAACTTTACCAGGTTTCTGAGCGAGTGAAACAGGGGAGCTCCACGAACTGTTTGACTCCTCAATAACGCCTATGGACAACATGCGATCTAACTCTGCGTCCAGAAGTTTCTGTACGACAGGAGATACAGAGTAATGTCGCTGCTTGATTGGTTTGGCTGTTCCGGTGTCTATGTGGTGAGCTAATAGCGTAGTTTTTCCTAAACCTATTTTATTGAACGAGGGAAATGAGTCCACAATCCGGTGTAAATGTTCTTGTTCAGTTAAAGACAACGTATGAAATTTACTGTCGGGAAGAGATGAAAGGGTTTGAAGTTCATTCACTTGAAATGGAATCAAGTTAAATGTATCCCAAAAGTCGATGCCAAGGTACAACGTGTTCTTCAGCGAGGGTACTACTAAAAATCGGATCATGCGAGTTCTATCCCCATACGTAACCAACGTTCGAACATACCCAATTACATTGCTCTTTTCTCCATTAGCAGAGGTAACTTGGGTTCGAAGAGAGTGTAAGGGAAGAGAAAGTTGTTTTATAAGTTCTATTGAACCTGCCCCCAAGACGCTAGAACTCGCCCCACTGTCTAACAAACCACGCATGACTTGTCCGTTAATGCTGATATCGACATATGGTCGATTATCTCCCGGTAAATGGATAATTGACTCGAGACAAATTTGTTTTAGATGGCGTCTGAGTCGCCAGTAACGTCTTGATCGTTCTAATCGTCGAATTCGGTGGAAATTATGTTGGTGTTCAGGGGTAGTTTGCGTGGATTGTTCACTTAAATTAAGGAGGGTATGAACGGAAGCAGATTGAGTACTTACAGTCTCCGTCGGGCTAACTCCGGATCTGTATTGGATGCTGTTTCGGTTGTAGCTTGGTTGGAACTTTGCCACGCTGGAGTGTGACTCGTTCCCGATTGCATCACACTCCTCGGAGGGTTTCCCGAAGTTTGTGGAGTACATCGACCACATCTAGGTTTTACTGTGTTTTTCGCTCCACATCCAAAACAGAAGACATGAAAAATAGGCTTGGAACAATCAGTGAAACGATGACCGATATCACTGCAATTCCAACATATTTCCATGTTATTTGTACGGTTTTGCGACGACCTAGGTAACATTCGCTGAGGTGCATGGACTGCAAAAATTTCTCCTTTCATATCAGGATTCGTTTCCACTGAAAAATCAATTTCCTGTATTTGACGTCTACCAGAGCAATTTAAATCGCCATCGTAACCAACTCTTTTCCAAGTTGCTTCGATTGTTACACACTTTCGACGCAACAACTGAGCTGAGGTGAATTCCAATCCAGCCAAGTGAGCCTGCAGCCCCGGACGCATATTTCGCAACAGAACTTGCTGCACATAGTCATCAGTAGCTGGGACGCTAAGTTGTAGAGTTAATTGCTCGATAGCATCTACGAAGTCGCTGAATGGTTCCTTGGCCTTTTGATAACGAGCATCAATAAGTCTTCGGACATCCAAATCAGTAGATTGAGTAGCGAATCGCTCACGTAAGGCAACACAGCAAGTATCCCAAGTCGGATTCACGCTCTTTTCGATGAATGCCCAATACCATTCGGCAGCATTTCCCTTGAGAAGAAGATGTAAATTATTTATCAACGTTTGGTTTGAAACCCGATTTGTATCCGCAAGACGCTGGACTCGGAAGAGGAACTGATCGATATTTAAGCCCGACGCTGAACCATCAAATACCAGTCCCCATTTCCACATATTCGTTGAAGAGTGACCGCTGGCAGGTATAGACGAAATATTTGACGAAGCATGGCCGCTGGTAGGTATAGACGGAATATTTGGTATTAACACTGTGCTAGTCAAAGAAGGTCGAGTGGGCAACGGATTTAATTCATCACCTTGAGATTGACGCGAAGTATAATTTTGTTTGATTACTGGAGTAGTTTGATCTGCTAATCGCGTAATCCCGAAAGCAGAGCGATCAGTCCAGGACGTGATCTCGACAAAAAGGTCTTCCAATAAGCCAATATCTAAAATATTCTCGGTTAGTGACAAATTATCACATATTCTTGATAACGCTCGAGTGGCACAAAGCAAGGCCTCGCACTGTTCTTTAAACTCGCACGTATAGTTCGCCAGACGTTCAATACGCCCGCTGTAATGAACGATTTGAGACGTATATTTCAGTAAAAGGTTCGTATCACCCTGCACTGTTAACTCCTTTAAGGATTGACCTAAAGTTTCGACCCGTGCTCGGCACAATTCCAACTCACCCCGACTATCTTTGCTGGGGATTCGCGCAGGGCGTAAAAAGGGTTTTTTTTTCTCCAATTTAAATGATTCCAGCAACTCTTCGTGTTGCCTTGCTGGTCTCCCACAAATGCCGCGAATCGTGCATTCTACCTGAAACTCATCAGGTTCCAAAAGTTCTATTTTCATCGACATAATAATTAAAAAATTCAAAAATAAATTCAATGACGTAGAATTAGAAAGAGGCAAATGGAAAAAAAAATAGAAATAAAAAATAGGTAATAAAAAAAAATATATAAAATAATAAATTCAACGAAGAGAAAAAAAAAACATATATAATAGTATAGGTGGTTTAATAATTAATACTATGTACCTTTGATGAAAACAGCATGCCTGAAGCCACCAACAACAGCAACCTCAATCCTTCCTTCCAACTCAATCGTGTAATATATCATACAAAAAACAATCTACTCTTAAAAAAAAAAAAAAAAAAAAAAAAAAAAAAAAAAAAAAAAAAAAAAAAAAAAAAAAAAAGGAGGGCGGAACAGGAAATAATGGGATGGGATGTAGATGGATCATTTTAATTCATGTATCAACTTTAAAAGAAAATATAACGAACATCACTTTGATTTGATCCCTGTTACTAATTTAATAAATAAATTTCTCGCGAGACAAAATAAAAATTTATTGTCGACGGACCCGGTCCGGATTAAATTTCGCGAGAGACCAAATCATGGACTTAACCGCGGTATTAAAAGCGACATCACAAACATCGGAAATCTTGAGATGAAAACATCGACGCGTGTCGCGGCTACTCGATGCGAATGTCACTCTTAATAGAACTACAGAGAGGCATTGTTAATTATGACCAGCGAACAAAAAAGCCGAAATGGCTTTGCATAGAAGATGCACTGGACCTCCAACAACAAATTTACGACGCGACACAAATGAAAATGATCGGCGGGTAAATGAATTTAACAAAAAAACAATTAGCATAGTTCACATATTGTTTCGCACGACCTTGTTCGCCACTAAATCGTTCCAGTCTCCCGGTATCACGGCGTATAGTTTTAAATTAAGATTATGGAAGATTTTAAAAAAAAAAACAAAAAAAAAAAAAAAAGAAGAAAAAAATAAAAATCTATGTAATTTAAACTTTTGATTGTAAGTGCATCGTAATATGTGAAAGCGTACAAAACCTTACAAATGTTTTGTGTCTAAGATGAAAGTTTCCATGGTCGCGAACCAAAGCTTAGCACGATAACAAAATTTGCATACTTTTACATAATTCGTAGAAACACATTTTAATATTCACTAGGTCAAAACCATATAAAATTTTCCATATGACTGGAATTATTTCTATTTTAGGAACAAGGAACGCTATTGCAAAACCAATTGGCCACTGCATTAATGGATTAACATTCGAAAATTAAAAAAAATATGGAACGAAAATTTTAATAAATGTTTAATCCAAATCACCAACTAACGCGTCACTTCACACACACTATAGTATACCTAAATACCGCACTACCGACTGAACCGTACGCGAAATTTGCCTATCAACCGTAAAGGTTGATTGACCGATCGAACGAAGAAACATTTATGTGAACTATGCAAAATTATATAAAAAAACGATTAACGAAAAAAAATTTGAAAATTCCGAGGTTTGGGCGCCAACTGTAGCGTAACTACCTTTTCGGCCACTAAATAACCTCTGTAGGGCTCCAGATTTCTAAGGAGGCTCTCCAGGTCGATACAGCACATTTTGCCGGCTAGTCAGGAGCGTGGGGGGGTAAATTTTGACCTGAAGAGCACTCCTCCTTGTAAGTG
This sequence comes from Beris chalybata, assembly GCA_949128065.1. Classification (NCBI taxonomy): domain Eukaryota; kingdom Metazoa; phylum Arthropoda; class Insecta; order Diptera; family Stratiomyidae; genus Beris; species Beris chalybata. Next base: position 44,198,882 of record OX421894.1, read on the forward strand.
CTGAAAAAAATTAGATAAAACAAAAAAAAAAGCCCTGAGTTGGAAGATAAGACTGAAGCAGGCGACTCATGTTGCGGAAGCCCCAGGCATGCTTCCGGAGCGAAACTACTCCATCTCAAAAAGAACCTTAGCTAAAAAAAATTAATAAAAGGGAAAAAAAAAGAAACCGACCTCTACAATCCTGGTATTCCTGAAAAAACTGAAATAATGTAACATCTAAGAAACAGGCTACGAAGGAAATAAAACATTTAAGTCAAATTTTAAATGTGGGCATTATTATTAAAATTATCGAAAGAAAAAAAAATTGATACGAAAATTAAGAAAAAAATAAAAGGAAAAAATTTGTATGTGCTTTATGTTGGAGCTCGATGCGGTGCCCAAAATCCAATTCAAGTGGGCTGTTTTCGTTTCTGGTGCTTCGCTGGCTGTTTGGCTGCTTCGTTTCTGGTGCTTCGCTGGCTGTGGATGTGGCGGCTTAGGTTTAAGTTCGCGTCGTATTAATTTCACTCGACGTTATTTTTTTTTTTATTTTTTTATTATAAGCGCACTTTTGGGGGGCTACTTGTTTTTTTGTTCACTGTCTGGTTAGCTTCGACGCACCCGAGATTTAATTTGTTTTTTTTTTATCACTTCACGTTCTTTAGTGTTTTAATGTCGGTTCACGTAGTTTTAAGGAAGTTTTTTTAATTTTTTTTTCTTGATTGCTTAATTGCGCCGCACACAACCTCCTGCACCTCACTCTCGAACACCCATCCTCGACTCCCCGAGTCTTTTCTCCATTTTTCCGTCCTCGCGAAAAAAACGGTCTTTTCCTCGGTGATTTACGCGGGAAACCAACCTTGGCGCAGTTCTGCTTCTCGACGTTGTACGGCGCGACGGTTGAGCCCGGGTCTTTGCTAAGGTCTTGCGTTGTTATAATTTTTTTATATTATACTACTCTATTCTTGTGACAGCAAATACAAGTCAATCAATATAATTAAGAAAATTAACAAACATCTGAATTTCCGAGACTGTAGAGTTAAAGAAGAGAACGAGGAAAAAAAACTAACCGAGAAAATATCGTAATTCATATTGTTTTCATAGCTTTAAGGTTTTATGTTTATTGACGTAGGACACAATTCGCAACACCATCGGTATTGACTGTTAGAAGTCTATCCACCTCGAGGAGGGCGTCTTGGAAGTTTTTATTGCAGGTGAAACGGCAGCACGTATAAGTTTTAGCCTAGTCACATAGCTCGCCATTGAAGAAGACCTGCATGTGGGGCAGAACCAGTACAGATCATTACCGGATTTGGCGATCACATCACCTATGGTGCCTTTAAGACCAACACATTTACTATGGAACGATTTCCCGCATAAGCCGGCACATAGCACAAATGGCGATCCATTAGGCTTATCCACGCACAATGACGCGGCACAATCCGCCATAATGTCTGAAGCAATAACGTATGAAGTTAATAAGTCACAAATTCACGAACGAGCGCAAGAATAATTAAAGAAAGTCAACAGTCCGCCCGAATTACAATAAACGGACGACAGAATCACTAGGTAGTAGCAATTTGAAAAATTTTTAGCAGTTGAAAAGAACACGTCCAACTCGGTTGGAGTACACGACTAACTAGCCGCTAAATAGCCGCTAAATAGCCGCTGCATAGCCGCTACATAGCGCATTCAAGCAGTGGTTCGCAACGTTCTAGCACTTAATCCAAGAAAAGTTCAGCTTCCAGTGGATTTTTGAACTGCTACAGACTTGTTTTTAACAGTTCGGTACGTATAAACTGTGAAAAGTGCCATGTTATGTTATGAAACGCGCAAAATCGGTATTTTTCTTAACAATGCAGTTGTTAATGTTGTTTACTAGATGCCGCTAGCGTCGGAAAGAGTGGTATCTCTTTCTTTTAATGTTGTTCGCCTTGTCGCTTTGTTGCACTTTTATTGCACTTAAGAAATAGCCACTAAATAGCCAGTGTCATAACAGCATTATCGATGATTTGGTCCCTTCTCAAATTATTTCTAGTTCTTAAGTAAAAGACGGAAAACTGCATTAAACGGAACTTTTTTTTGATTGTTGATTTTCCCATACAAAGTAACCCGTGTAAAACGGAAAATACCTTAAGTCGGAAAAGGACAGATTTTATGTCATTTTAATGTTAGAAAACCTACATAAAACGGAAAAAATTATACGGTTTTTGTTTATTATATATTTTACCATTATATTTTACTTTACCCGAATTATTTTACATCCAGTTTTTTTGCTGGGAAAATCATATTCAACAGCGAATTTAATTTTCAAATGTAAAAATTGTTTTTTTTTTGCATCCTAATACAACCAGCATTTTGCAACATGAACCAAGGAATAATTCAAAATTTTAAAATAAAATATAGGAAACTTTTGTTTACTAAACTGGCTGCTTCATTTAGTGAGTGAAAAAACGTCACAGAAATAACTATTCTTGATGCCTTCCTTATATTGGACCGAAAGTAATGTTTCTTCAATATCACCAATATCGTCACTAGTTGTTTTAGAAAATCTGGTTTTCGAGTAGATGTTGTTTCAGAAGATAATTGCAATTCTAGCGAGTTTTTACCTTTGCTTTTATAGACGAATGTAGAAAATATTTCGGCTTCATATTATTATTATTTTTTTTTTTTTTTGAAGCATACGGAGCTGAACAAAGTATTGTTGAAAATACAAGGTTTTCCGGTAAATACTGTTAAATTTATTTTGTGTGACGTTTAAACCCCCGCCTCTGATTAATGTTTTTATGACCTCCCTTATTAACGTAAATTTCCCCTTTTGTCTTCTAATTGACCCTTCTATTAGTTAATTTTGTAACCCCCTTTTTTACCTGTTTTTCTAATTGACCCTTCTGTTAGTTAATTTTGTAACCCTTTTTTACCTACTTTCATTTGTATAAATAACAGTTGTAGAGATATTGTGGATCAGTTTGATAAAGGACTCAGTCGAGTCCGAAACGTCACACAAAATAAATTTAACAGTATTTACCGGAAAACCTTGTACATATTTTCAATTCAAAATGTACTGTGAAAACATTCATCAAAAATTAAAGTATTGTTGATCAAGAAGATTACTACGAGTTAGTAGATGAGAGTATCACTGATAAACAAGCTATGGTTGCGTCTGTAACCCTTAAAAAGTTGTTCATCCAAAGGGGAGATGAGAAGATAGCTGAAACTACCACAAATATCGAATCTGAATTCCTTTCCCAATACCCTTGCTTCGTCTACGTTTGTGTCAAGTTATAACAGTTATGACTCAGACGTAGCACAGCTGTGTCTAAATTCATTTTCGGTTCATGCCTTGACTATCAGTCAATCTATAATGCAGTTATGACACTGGCTATTTTTGCGGCTAGTAAATCCAAATGGAGAGAGATAGAAGATGTAACATACAATTTAGTCTTTGGTGTGAGAGAGACAGTCCGAGTATTGTTAAGAAAAATACCGATTTACTAGATGCCGCTAGCGTCGAAAAGAGTGGTATATCTTAATTTTAATATTGTTCGCCTTGTCGCATGATGTGGCAGTTATTGTACTTTTATTGCACTTAAGAAATAGCCGCTAAATAGCCAGTAGGTGTTTTTTTCAACTGGATCACGATCAAGATAATTTATTTTACATTGAAAAGAACAACAATTGAGGTGATCCAAAAAGAAAATGGGATCATAGTTGGATCGTAAAGCTGCTTATGAATTTGTGGCGTAGTTACACACTACACAACACACACACACAATTTCATAAATACATTTCCACTTAACATAAAACATAAACAAAGTATACACAAAAATATAAATTTAAAAAAAATTAAATTGTAAAGTCAGTTGTAAAAAATAGTTTCACGTAGAAAAAAAATAAATCTAAAATAATTTTAAAATAAAAAATAAAATAATATGTTTCTATAAAATACAATTCTTATAAAATTTAGTGAAGTTAGCGTTACATTTAGTAGTTAACCTAACAATTGGTGACCTCCGACCAGCGGTAACACGCCGCCAGCAACAACAACCAACAGAATTCCATCAAGATTATCAACAACAAAAATTGTGGAAATTTGGATTGTGGAACTTTTGGAGTACAAGCTTTAATTAATTTCAACAACAATCCAGCAACAGAACGAAACACGAAGCAGTAACAGAGCGGAATCTATTTTCTTAACGGTATTGCCGCAACGCACAAGAACTGCAGTAATATCAACTTCAAACGACAACAAATCAAGAGGATCAGGTTTTCTTACCGAAATTTTTAAATAAAATTGTACACATTAACACATCCTCACTTTTCTTAGAAACACATCAACACTTTCAACAAAACAAACAATATAAACAATTATTTTTAAAAAAAATCGAAATTTTAAATTAATTTTTAATTACGGTCGCATTCATTTCTATTCGGTCGAGTTAAGTGAATTTTTAAAAGTGAATTATTTGAAAGTGTTGTGTTCGACGAAAAGTGTTACAACGAAAACCTACCATTTCCTCGAAAATCAATTTTTCATTCCTCAATTTCCAAACCCTCATTCTTGAATCTAAAATTCTCATTTTTCATGCCTATTTTAAATTCTCCAAATATGCCGTTAACAAGATCTCAAACAGCAAATACATGAAATATTGAAGAAATTCAAGAAAACGACATGGAGATTGAAGAAAACAATACTAACGTCAATATTTCAAACAACACAAATCGTAACAACGTTTCAAGATCTCTTTTAAATAGTGTTTCTGTCGAAGAATTTAATCAACTCAAAGAACAAATGTCTATGCTCACAGCCACATGTACACGACTATGTGAGCATATTAATATTTACCGGGATATACCACCAATATCGGATACATCAACTTGCATCAAATCGATCAAATTGCCTAAATTCTATTCTGATAAACCAGATCTATGGTTTATCCAAATAGAGGCACAATTCAGAAACTCAAGGATATTATCGGATTAACTAAAGTTCGATAATGTCGTTACTTCTCTGGACACAAAGTATCTCGATATTGTGGCCAATTTAATACGCGATCCACCTACTATTAATAAATATGAGTCTATTAAAATCGTACTTAATAAAGAGTTTCAACATTCCGATGAAACTCGATTAAAACAATTATTGTTAAATATTGATTTAGGTGACTAAAAACCATCATATCTCTAGCCATAATTAATAGCCGTAGATTATTTATTACAGATAAATCATCCAACCTTCGATTTTTAATCGACACAGGATCTGATTTATCAGTTATACCACATAATTCAAAGGACAAATCACTTACTATTTCCCCTTTGAATATTCTATACGCAGCTAATGGTTCGCAAATTAAAACTTATGGGCAAAAAACATTATCAGTTTCCCTAGGTCTACGTCGTGATTTTCAATTTCTTTTCACGATCGCTGACGTTAATAGACCTATAATTGGAGCTGATTTTTTGGAACACTTTAATCTCATCGTCGACCTCAAACGGCGAAAATTAATAGATTCAACTACCAATATTAAAACAACCGGTTCAGTTGAATCAATAATTTCTGAAGAAATTAATATTACTACTTTGGCTTCAGATAACTCAATATTTTTCAATCACGATTATGAAAAATTATTGCAGAAATTTCATGACTTAACTTTGCCAACAAACTATAACAATAAAAATAATATAAACTAACAAGTGTTTATCATTATGTTGATACGACAGGTCCTCCAGTTTTCGCAAAAGCCCGCCGTTTACCACCTCATAAGTACAAATCTGTAAAGAAACAATTCGAACACATGATGGAAATTGGCATTTGCAGACCATCAAAATCACCCTGGTCAAGCGCATTACACATGCCAAGCAAGGAGAACGGAACAGATCGACCTTGTGGTGACTATAGACGCTTAAATTCAGTCACTGTCCCCGATCGATATAATATTCCAAATATACAAGATTTCTCTATAAATTTTCACGGTTGTAAGATTTTTTCTAAAATAGACCTTACCAGAGCTTATCACCAAATTCCCGTACATGAATCAGATATTCCAAAGACAGCTATTGTAACACCTTTTGGATTATTTGAATTCGTACGAATGCCTTTTGGTTTACGTAATGCTGGTCAAACATTTCAACGTTTTATTGACCAAGTTTTAATCGGTTTACCTTTTGTTTTCAAATATTTGGATGATGTTCAAATTTCTTCTAAAACTCATGCCGAACACATTCAACATTTACAAATTGTTTTTGAACGTTTTCGTGAATACGGACTTAGAATAAACGTATCCAAATGTGAATTCGGAAAAAGCGAAATAAACTTCCTCGGATACACAATCAACGAAACCGGCATACGACCAATTTCTACAAAAGTCGATGCAATCATGAAGATTGATTTACCTCAAACCGCTAAGGATTTGAGACAATTTATCGCATCAATGAATTATTATCGACGTTGTATACCAAATGCCTGTGTAAACCAAGGAATTTTACAGAAGCTAATTATCGGCAATATTTAAAACGATAAATCTTCAATTACTTGGAATGAAGATGCAATTAAAGCATTCCAAGATTGCAAATCCGAAATTAAAGCAGCAACTTTAAAAATATTGGCACATCCATGCCCCACTGCTAAACTCAATATTTTCGTTGATGCATCTAATTTCCGAGTTGGCGCTACATGGCATCAAGTAATTGATAATGTTCAAGAACCACTCGGATTTTTTTCAAAACGCATGTTTGAGACGCAAAAGAAATATAGCACTTTTGATCGAGAATTACTTGGAATTTTTCAAGCAATTAAACATTTCCGCAACCAAGTAGAAGGACGCGAATTTACTATATTTACCGATCATAAGCCACTCATTTCTATGTTCAACAAAAAATTAGAACAATGCTCGCCTCGTCAACTTACTCACATTGATTTCATCGGACAATTTTCAACCGACATTCGTTACATTTCCGGTAAAGATAATTTTATCGCTGATATGCTTTCCCGAATTCAAAATCCTGAAGTTTCCGATATTCACACCATCGATTTCGAACAATTAGAAATCGAACAAAATATGGACAACGAATTAAAACTTATATTGAATGACAGCAAATTAAGTTTGAATTTACAACTTCTGAATATACCAGGAACTAAATTCAAAATTTATTGTGATGTTTCATTCGATAAAAAACGTCCGTATATTCCATTAAAGCTCAGAAAAGTTTATTTTAATCTTTTGCACAACCTCAATCATCCAAGTATCAAGTCTACGACAAAATTAATTACCGATAGATTTGTATGTCCTGGTGTTAACAAAGATTGCAAATTAATGCAATGTATTAACTGTCAGAAAGCTAAAGTTAATCGACATAATAGACGACCTTTAGCTACCTTTTTAGCTCCAGATGAACGTTTTGCACACTTAAATATCGATCTTGTTGGACCTCTTCCAACATCTCGAGGTTTAATTACTGTCTCACCTGCATTGATCGATTCACAAGATGGCCGGAAATAATTCCCATCTACGACATTACCGCTGAAACAGTTGCTAAAGCACTAATGTCTGGTTGGATTTCTCGATTTGGAATTCCCCGTAACATTACGACTGATCGCGGTAGACAATTTGAATCTATCTTATTTAAAGAGTTGACCAAGATCTTAGGCATTAAACACTATCGAACGACTTCCTACCATCCACAAAGTAACAGAATGATTGAACGTTTACATAGAACCATTAAATCTGCACTCAAGTGCAACAATGCAAACGACTGGGTAGACTGTTTACCGACAATACTTTTAGGTCATCGTTCGACCATTAAAGAAGATTTAAACGCAACTCCATCTGAGTTAGTTTACGGTACCACCTTAAGGTTACCAGGAGAATTTTTTGACGAATCAACTAAAGAGATTCCTCAAACCGATTAAGTCAAAAATCTCAAATCTATTTTTAATGATTTTAAGCCAGTAAACACTTCGAATCATAATTCCAGTAGGATCAATTTCGTTCAAAAAGATCTTGAAACGTGCTCTCATGTTTTTCTTCGCAACGATGCGGTTTCTCCACCTTTAACACCACTTTATAGTGGTCCCTATATCGTTTTAAAAAGGAAACCCTCAACGTTTATCATTGAAATTCGAGGAAAAGGTCAGGAAGTTGCGATTGATCGCATAAAAGCAGCTTTCGTTGAACACGGCAATTTCACTTCACAGATAGATTCACATAGTTTTTTGAATGATAACTCAAATTTAAGTTTTTCCAACAATGATAATTTATTAATTGAAACTAAATTGAGTAATAAAAATATAAAAACAGTTAATTTCGATCTACAGCCACAAATAAAATTTTTCTTTTCATGACCTCATCACTGGAGGGAGAGTAATGTGGCGTAGTTACACAATACACAACACACACACACAATTTCATAAATACATTTCCACTTTACATAAAAACACTTAACAATAAAACATAAACAAAGTATACACAAAAATGTAAATTTAAAAAAAATAAAATTGTAAAGTCAGTTGTAAAAAATAGTTTCACGTACAAACACCAGATTATTAAAAAATTCTTAATAAATCTAAAATAATTTTAAAATAAAAAATAAAATAATATGTTTCTATAAAATACAATTCTTATAAAATTTAGTGAAGTTAGCGTTACATTTAGTAGTTAACCTAACAAATTCAACAAAATTTTCGCATTTTCACAGTTGTCGCCCTGCAACTCAACTGCAATGGCAGCTGATAATTGACATTTATCAAACGTCAATAAATATTTTCCGTATTTATTAAACAAATTCGCAAATATCTGCACAGTATTGGTTCAATACATAGTAATTTGAAGTACTTACTGTTTCTATTTCGTTTATATCCATTATTTTCACTAGTAACTAACATGACTGTTATCGATGAGGAGCTCAACAAATTAAACTTTTTGGAGAGCCACAGTTCGGAGTCCAAGTGAGTTCCTGTAATTGGTGATCGAGTTAAGGTTATATTTGGGGTTGTTTTTTAATTAAAGTGTTACTCGGAACTATTTGGACTGGCTGACATCATTGCCGTGGGGTGTTATGAGCAAGGAAAATCTCAGCATCGACGAAGCTGTTACGATATTAGAAAAAAAACCATTATGGCATGGAAGCCATTAAGAAACGAATTTTAGAATTTATCGCTGTTAGTCAATTGAAGGGAACAACACAGGGAAAAATTTTTTGCTTCCATGGTCAACCGGGAGTCGGTAAAACTAGTATAGCAAGATCGATTGCGCGTGCCTTAAATCGAGAATATTTTCGGTTCAGTGTGGGCGGTATGACGGATGTGGCGGAAATTAAGGGAAATCGACGTATGTACCTATGTCGGAGCCATGCCGGGCAAAGTGATTCAGTGTTTGCAGAAAACGAAAACTGAAAATCCGATTGTTTTAATCGACGAAGTTGACAAAATCGGAAAGTACGAGCGAAATTAAAGACAAAATTAAATTCGTTGTTACAAATAATATTTGCTATTCTAGAGGATACCAAGGTGACCCCAGCTCGGCGCTATTAGAGCTTTTACACCCAGAACAAAATGCCAATTTTCTTGATCATTACCTGGACGTCGCTGTTGATCTTTCACATGTTTTGTTTATCTGCACGGCCAATGTAATTGATGGTATACCGGAGCCGTTGAGAGATCGAATGGAAATGATTTAAATGTCAGGTAATATATTCTATTAGTTTCTTTAGTTTACTTAAGTTAAATTTACCGATTTCTTTTGAAGGCTTCGTGGCTGAAGAGAAAATTGCCAAGCAATATCTAATACCGCAAGCAATGAACGATAATGGCTTGCAAGATAAAAAGATCACGATTAAGGACGAATCGTTAACCATGCTAATTAAGAATTACTGCCGTGAGTCTAGTGTAAGGAACTTACAGAAACATATCGAAAAGGTTTGTCGTCGAAATAGTTCTGATCTTTGTACCGACACTAACCAAACTCCAATTTCAGATAATTCGAAAAACAGCATTCAAAATTGTGAAAAAAGAAGCCGAACACCGAACAAAACTTAAACTCATTCCTAGGCAAAGCGATATTCACGCAAGATCGAATTTATCAAGAAACACCGCCCGGTGTTGTAATGGGCTTAGCATGGACTGCAATGGGCGGTTCAACTCTATTCATAGAAACAGCAAAACGGAAACTGATCGCGACAAAAAAGGATGACCGTGGAGACGTTATAATGAGATATCGGCCGATATGGGTTTATTTTGTAAATAAGTCAGGAAGCTGTCTAAATGCTCTCTGTCATCTTCCTCATACGAACCACTTCTACAATAGTCTAAATATTGTGAAACACAAATTAGCTTTAGACTTTGTTTAAATTGAAGACCGGAAGGTTTACTTTGCAGTTAGGACATATTCTTCACTTGAAAAGGGTTTGGCGTTATGGGGAACAACATTTTCATGTTCTTCTTCCAGATACTCTACACCTGCAATAAATAAATCTTCGACACCCGATTCAAGCGTAGGTATAGCTTGAACGCAAAGCTTTATCTTATTATTTTTGTTCAAAACCAAAACCTGTGTTCAACATTTCTTTGACAAAGATAGGAGTTCTTTGTACTACTCCACTTGGGCCTACTTACAAATTCTTCCCATATCTTACGTCTGGTAGGATCAGCCGGGAAGTTGAACATTGTGCAACCTTTCACCCGACTGTTGGTACACCCGATTGCACTGCACGACATTTTTATGTACAACACTAAATTATTAATAATATACTCACTGTTTAAAACTAATCCACTCGACCTATCTGCAACAAAACCTATAAAAGAAGTGTCCGCCAAAAATAACGACTAAAGTGACACCAAAAACTTTGAGCTCTTCCCCATATTTTGATAACATTGACTGATGTCCGGACAGTATGCCTTTATCGTCTCTCATATAACTGTAAAACAAGATTAATAAATTTTTTTACCTTCACAAATTTAACGCATTCATCTTTATTCATTCCCTTGCTGTAGAGTTCCTTAATTAATCTGCATTTTTGCATTCCGCTTCGCCAAGTATTACGGCATCCTGAAAGAAAAATAAAAAAGGAAAATTGATTAAAGCGGAAATTTGTATTTTATTCGATCATCATAAATAAATAAACAAAATGTCATTGACAATTTGTAAATAAACAGTCATAAACCAGCTGTTCATGTCATCCTACTATGTTCACATATTTGCACACACATAAGGTTTGTTCTATTTGCCTGCACTATCTACACCTTTTACACCTTTTGCCCCTTTTCCGTTCTTTTTGCCGGTGTAACGTAACCGGTGGCTGTTCTTTTTGCCGGGTGTAGTGCAAAAGTGTACACTTTGCTGCACTCGGTTGGGAGCTGGTGTAAGTTCTTCTTCTTTACAATCTGTCAAATTTAAAACCTGTATGCAGATAACATTGACTTTTTGAATTTAACAGTGATTTCTTTTCTGCAAAAAAATGTGACCCGTTTCTGCCCTCAATTTTTTTCTAGCAGTTCCGACGTGTTATTTCTGCTAGAAAAAAATTTAGGGCAGAAACGGGTCACATTTTTTTGCAGAAAAGAAATCACTATAATAGTGATTTCTATTCTGAAAAAAAAATGACCCGTTTCTGCCCTCAATTTTTTTCTAGCAGCTCCCATGTTCTATTGAGAAAAAAAATTTGACCTGCAAGAAAAAGGGGTTTGAGTCCGTGGCTAAAATTGCCCTGAAAGCTCGCAATTCTTGCCCCGAAAATTTCGGCGGTGCAACTCCTTTAACCTCAAATGTGCGACAATATAAGAAAAAAATATCCTATGACAACAGCGGCAACCGATTTAAAAGCATAAATTAAACTGTCAAACGGGTCATACAGTAATTAGAAATCATACGGAGTGTAGTGTAAATATATTTAAATTTTCATAATAGCTTTTTGACCTGAAAGCTATTACGGTCTTTGCTCGCGTCGACGGTCTCAGTACCGCAACTACCCGGTAAAACAAAATCAACCGCAATTAAACCCCCGTAGCAGCACAGGGGCGAACAGACCTTTGTCCGACTAAAACCTAGAGACGGGTCGTGGGCGCCAGCGATCCTTTTTGAAAGGTCTGCTCTCCTTCCCTAGACCGGATCACTGGTCTAGAGAAGTTTTCTTACGACAAATAACGTCCGTCGCGACACTACGATACGAAAACTCGCGACACACTGGAGGAACTGCTGAGAACACGGCACAAAAGTTTACACTCAAGTAAAAGAAATATATGAATTTGAATATAATATAATATAAGTAAAGGTAATGCGCAATTCAAAGAAACTTACACTAGCTGGTCTCTAACGTAACCTAGTTTACTTAACAATTAGGGCGCCTCTGGTGCAATCTTAATCTTCCCACGACGATCGCTTGATTTCTCTCGTTCTTCTCGCCTACTATTCGTTTTACCGCCTCGGCAATTATATTCCGTCTTTTCAATACAGTGTTATCCTCTTGTCCCTCAGAAATTCGTCCCGTAGACTCGGGACCTCGAACCCACTTCCGTCGCTGCCAATCCAAAAGAGACCGTTTTCTATTTTTGCTGCTTCGATGAAAACTCCCAGCGGTTCTTTTCATCCACGGTTAGCTTCGACCAGCTTTTCAAAGTTAATTTTAAGTTCAACGGACTTGCACTCGCATGACATTTTTCGTACGGACTTCCAGCATTCCATTCGGGTATCTAGCCGAGATTCGCACCCCTTTCCACGTTCCAGTTCATCGTCGTATGGAAATCGCTCGTTCAGTGGCTGATTGCCAAATGACAGTTTGGTTTGTTTACTTTTGGGTTTGTATTTACTTTTCGTGTGTCGTGTCGTGTGCGCGTTCCGCGTTATTTCCGCTCGTGACGATCTGCTCCGTTTATGTCTTCCATACGGTTCGTGGTGCTAAACGTACAGGAGCTTAGTGACTTGTGAGTGAAGTGTTTGCTTTCACAGATCAACTTGCCGCATCCCTCGGACGATCGCAGGATGGAGTAACCCCGGCCCGCAGGACGGAATAAAAGGCGGGTATAGTCATTGTTCCCGGTAAGTACGATCTGCTCGCGTTATTCCCTCGGCGTGACAAAGTTTTCGGGTACAGTACCCACAGTTTCCGATGACAACCAAATCTTCGTATTTCAATACAAACAATACAAATAATCCTAACCTTAATAATAACCTAACCTCTATAATTCAAATGATACGTTAATTCTAATACTAAACCTACATATTAACTAGCAAAACCTAACTAACGTAGTACATACTAACAATACTAATCAATGCTATTATCGCATTTTCAGCTTTTCCTCCAATCCAGTGATATTTACTAATGCATTATTTTACGTTTACTTTTAGGAAAGCGTAACCGGCTGAGAGGCGTCGCCAGTGCATCGGAGGAATTTACTGTGCATAAAAGGTAATTCTTTTTACGATTTGATTTCTATCAATCCCGAAATTAACGATTGTTCTCTCTTGTCTTTACAGGGAATAGACACATTACGAGTCAAACTCGTAATACTCCCCCCTTACGAGGAAAAGAATTTTACGAAATTCTTAGTGGGTTGAGTCGGATGGAAGAGATTCGGACCAGGAGTAAGATTAGGTGAATATTTTCAATGTGTTATTTAAAAATTCCGGGTCGCCCTGTGAAGTCCTATCGAAGTAGCTCACTCACTTTTCTTCTTGAGCTCCTATATAGGGTTTGAGGTCTTTTGCATGCCACACACCACCGCGCTTCCCCCCTTCTCCCTCCAACTCGTAGGTCCATGGCGACACTCGTTTCCGAACTACAAACGGCCCAATATACTTCGGTGCCAGATTCGCTGAGAAATACTTGGCCGCATCTGACAGGACATAGTTCTTTCTCCAAACGCGATCGTTCGGGTAGTAGCTCGTGTCTCGTCGTCGAAGGTCATATCGATTCTTAGTTTGTTTTGTTGTGTGTTCAAAACGCTTCTTAATATCCTCTCGCACGCCCTCTAGAGCTTTGGCTCGCTCCAACGGGTTCTGGCAGGTTATCGATATTTCGCCCGGTCTCTCTAGAGGTTCTATCCCAACGGACATATTTCTTCCGAAATTCACGAAGTACGGAGATACCTGCATTACTTCGTGCTTGGCGGTTCGCAGGGCGCACGCTATCTTAGGGAGGTGTTCGTCCCACTTCCGGTGATTTTCGGCAACATATGCTCTCAGCATAGTCTTGATAGATTGGTTTATCCGCTCTGCTGGATTCGCTTGAGGGTGGTAAAAAGCCGTGAATTTAATTTGCGTCCCATACGACTCTACCATACCCTGGAACTCCTTCGATCGAAACTGAACGCCATTGTCGCACACAACCCATTTTGGAACACCGAAAAGTAGGAATACTTCGTTTTCTAAAGCCCGCGTTACTGCGTTTGCTGTAGCCGCCCTCAACGGAAACAAAAGCGGAAATTTCGAAGAATAGTCCACAACCGTAAGGATGAACGTAAACCCTCGCGTTGAGCGGGGAAGAGGTCCTACCAGATCCACACACACCATCTCCCACGGTTGCTTTGCCTCTCCACTCCTCGAAGCCATCAAACCCGATGGCAATCTGCGCTCAGGTTTAACTGCTTGGCAAGTCTTACATGCTTGAACATACTTCTTTATGTCCCCCTGCATTTTCGACCAATAAAAATTTCGCGAAACTCGGTTCACCGTGCCTTTCACGCCGCAATGACCCGACTTTGGATCGTCATGACACTGTCGCAATAGTTCCCCCCGTTCCCCTTTCGCTGGAACCCTTTTCCATGCGGTCTCGTCTTCGAGTGCCGGATATCTCGGTGAGACGTGCTTCCACAATAATCCCCCCTCTACTCGCCACGACGGATATTTAGCAGATTGTTTCTGTACTTTGTCCAGCATCTTAGTATACCACCGGTCCGACTGTGTAATTGCAAGTAGCGACTCCACCACTGGCACAGATCTGGACAACGCATCCGGCACTAGGTGCTCCTTACCTTTACGATGGATAATGTTGAAATCGTATTGTTGGAGTCTCACTGCCCATCTCGCAAGTCTGCCAGTTGGGTCTTTCAGGTTATGCAGCCATACTAGGGAATGATGGTCTGTTACCACTGTAAAGTGCGTTCCGTCCACATAAGGCCTCAATTTTTCAACTGCCCATAAAACAGCCAAACACTCTTTTTCGGTAGTGGAGAATTTGCGCTCTGAATTAGTTAGAGAACGACTTAAATAACAAACCACCTTTTCTCCAGTGGGTTGTTCTTGCGTTAAAACTGCACCCAACCCAAAATCTGAGGCATCTGTTTGAATAGTGAATGGTAATTCGTAATTCGGACATGTCAAAATTGGTGCCGTTGACAATTTCACCTTCGATTCCGAAAACGCTCGCTCACACTCAGCGCTCCACATAAACTTCTGATTTTTCTTTAGTAGCGCCGTTAAAGGGGCCACTAGCGTGGCGAAATCTGGAATGAAACGCCTGTACCAGGAAACCATACCTAAGAATTGCCTAACTCCCTTTACATTTGTGGGCGCTTGAAATCTTAGCAGGCACTCAACCTTGTCTGGATCAACATGTAGTCCGGTTTCGTCCACCACATACCCCAAATATCGCAATTCAGACCGACAGAATTCACACTTGGTTCTAGAAACTCGTAAGCCCGCATCTATCAACCGACGGAACACTTCTCTCAAAATCTGTAAATGTTTCTCGAAGGTCTGAGTGACAATAATTATGTCATCGAGGTAAACAAAAACATACGGCTCCATGTCACCTCCGAGTACCCTATCGATTAACCTTTGCCAGGTGGCGGGTGCGTTCTGAAGCCCAAAAGGCATACGCAGAAACTCGAACAACCCTCGAGTAGGCACGGTGAATGCGGTGTATTGTCTAGAAGACTCCGCCATCGGAACTTGCCAATAAGCTGACTTAATGTCCAAAGACGACAAAAATTTAGCATCACGTAATTTGTCCAAGGTGGCTGTTACGTATGGCAAAGGATAGGCATCACGCTCCGATACCTTGTTCACCTTGCGATAATCCACACAAAACCTAAACGTTCCATCTTTCTTTTTGATGAGAAGAATCGGCGACGCCCAAGGGCTTTTTGAAGGTTGCACTATCTCTTCCTCCAACATTTTGTCTAACTCACTGTCGATGTCCTTCTGTCTGACTGGTGAGACCGGATAGTACCTCTGTTTGATCGGGGCCGAGGTGGTAACAATTACGTGTTCGACTTCTGAAGTCTTCCCCAGTCCTTCCCCCATCTTGGAAAATTCCTCCTTCAAAACCGAATTTAGACTCTGTGTCTGTTCCTCACTGAGCTTAGACTTGGGGTGCAGGAATTCGACGCAAGACACGTTTACTTCCTCGGAAAATACCCATTGGTATTGCTTTAGGTCGACTATTAATCCAAAAGTTTTCCAAAAATCTGCCCCAAAAATGAATGTATGAGGTAGCAAAGGCACCACCAAACATTCTAGCCATCTCGTCCTCTCCCCCACTTTCAAAGGTAGCCAAACGGACCCTTCAATGCGACATTGATCTCCATTCGCTACCCTGATAGTTCCGGTGTTGGATTTCGACAAACTGACCCCCATTTTCTGTAGTTGCTTCCAACCCACACTTCCCACGATTGTCCGTGACGCCCCCGAGTCCAACAACCCCGTGAACTCTGCGTCGAAAGCGGACACTCTTAAGTGCGGCCTCGGATCACCCTTTACAGACGTCAACGCGTAGTCGACCTGAGTCGTTGTTACGGAATCACCTTTCGTACTCACTTCACCGCCTCTTAGTGAGCACGCTCCCCGTTTCCCGTACCCGAAGTTCCCGGGGTAGGCTCATCTCGCTTAATTGTTTCGTTGGTACTCCCTTCCCCCTCCTCTGCGCACACGGGGCATTTACTACGGTACACCCCAATCCTTCCGCAACCGAAACAGCGTCTTTCTTCCGTACAATTCCTCGACACATGTCCTGGTTTCCGGCAATTATAACAAATAAGGCCGTTGGAAGCACCATTCTCGGTTCGTCCCGAACTGGTGTGTCCACGGTTTTTGTATTGTGACCCCTGAACTGGTTTTTCGGCCTCCACATATGCCAAATCCGACTCCAAAAGGTTACCCCGACGTCCCTGTGGTGGCACAAAAGACTCTACTGATAAGCGGATGGCCTCCAGGGTGCGACCTAATTCAATCAATTGCTTGATTGATTTAAGTTCTGTCAACCCCAGTTGTGTTTGGTAGTACGGGGTGATATTCCGCTTCAAAATCTTTAATTTTTCCGCCTCCGTGACAGGTGTCGCGAGCCGTTTAAACAGATTTTCCATTATCGCAACATATACCCCAATAGATTCGTTTTTCCCCTGGGTGCGCTGTTTGATCTCCTCCATCAAGCGGTCGTCGTAGTCGGGAGGTAGAAACTCGGCGCGAAGTTCCGCTACCAAGTCGTCCCAGGTTTTACAACTGCCTTTAATCGCTCGCAGCCATACCAACCCCTTCCCTTCGAAAAGATCTACCGCGGATCTAAACAGTTTTGCTTTCGACACCCCTCGTGCTTGACGCAATTCTTCCACTCTTTCCAGAAAAGCGCAAAGTGTGTGCTGTTCCCCTGCAAAGGTGATCTTCCACTTCGCTACATCTACCTTATTGGTGTCAGCCGATACGACTGTGGCCATGGCCGAAGTTGTGTTGAACACGGACCTATTCAAATCCTCCTCGTCCGACGACATTTGCCCTGTCTTATCAAACAAATCATTCAACAGAATTAAAATTGTAGATTTGATACTCTGCTTTGCAGAAATTTCATCCTTCGTCGGCTCGGCCCCTTCCAACCTCCGCAGGCAGTAATGAATTTTAGTAAAAAAAATTTTATACTCCCCACTATCCTCATCCCCTTTAAATTCTTCCAACAATATTCTAATCTCACTAATTTTCGCTGTTACAGCAGCTAGATCCTCCGAAAATTTGAAGGGATAAATACCTACACGCACTGACAACTTCGACGACTTCGTTGCAGATTCTGTGCGCATAGCTCCTCTAAGCGCCTTCCTCATTTCGTCTACCGTATCGGACTTACTGCCCCTGATCGCTAACTCGTAAGTCAGCTCATCTTGGCTTAAACGGTCCACTAGAATTTTAGCCATTATTAATCCGTTCTAGACCCACCGTCCCCTTAATCCCAAGAAAATCCACACCAAAGGAAAATTAACCAATCTCAAATCTCGAATCCCTCACTGAATAATTCGACGAAGAAAGAACAAACTTATCACAAAATAACTCAAAAAAAAAAAAAAAATCTCACCAACTAAATCCTGATTTTAGATTCGCTCCGATGCTCTAGTTAATTGTTTCGGCTATTCCGAGTAATTTCAACTGTTTTTCGAATTCACGTTGGGCGCCAATTATTACGGTCTTTGCTCGCGTCGACGGTCTCAGTACCGCAACTACCCGGTAAAACAAAATCAACCGCAATTAAACCCCCGTAGCAACACAGGGGCGAACAGACCTTTGTCCGACTAAAACCCAGAGGGGGCGCCAGCGATCCTTTTTGAAAGGTCTGCTCTCCTTCCCTAGACCGAATCACTGGTCTAGAGAAGTTTTCTTACGACAAATAACGTCCGTCGCGACACTACGATACGAAAACTCGCGACACACTGGAGGAACTGCTGAGAACACGGCACAAAAGTTTACACTCAAGTAAAAGAAATATATGAATTTGAATATAATATAATATAAGTAAAGGTAATGCGCAATTCAAAAAAACTTACACTAGCTGGTCTCTAACGTAACCTAGTTTACTTAACAATTAGGGCGCCTCTGGTGCAATCTTAATCTTCCCACGACGATCGCTTGATTTCTCTCGTTCTTCTCGCCTACTATTCGTTTTACCGCCTCGGCAATTATATTCCGTCTTTTCAATACAGTGTTATCCTCTTGTCCCTCAGAAATTCGTCCCGTAGACTCGGGACCTCGAACCCACTTCCGTCGCTGCCAATCCAAAAGAGACCGTTTTCTATTTTTGCTGCTTCGATGAAAACTCCCAGCGGTTCTTTTCATCCACGGTTAGCTTCGACCAGCTTTTCAAAGTTAATTTTAAGTTCAACGGACTTGCACTCGCATGACATTTTTCGTACGGACTTCCAGCATTCCATTCGGGTATCTAGCCGAGATTCGCACCCCTTTCCACGTTCCAGTTCATCGTCGTATGGAAATCGCTCGTTCAGTGGCTGATTGCCAAATGACAGTTTGGTTTGTTTACTTTTGGGTTTGTGTTTACTTTTCGTGTGTCGTGTCGTGTGCGCGTTCCGCGTTATTTCCGCTCGTGACGATCTGCTCCGTTTATGTCTTCCACACGGTTCGTGGTGCTAAACGTACAGGAGCTTAGTGACTTGTGAGTGAAGTGTTTGCTTTCACAGATCAACTTGCCGCATCCCTCGGACGATCGCAGGATGGAGTAACCCCGGCCCGCAGGACGGAATAAAAGGCGGGTATAGTCATTGTTCCCGGTAAGTACGATCTGCTCGCGTTATTCCCTCGGCGTGACAAAGTTTTCGGGTACAGTACCCACAGTTTCCGATGACAACCAAATCTTCGTATTTCAATACAAACAATACAAATAATCCTAACCTTAATAATAACCTAACCTCTATAATTCAAATGATACGTTAATTCTAATACTAAACCTACATATTAACTAGCAAAACCTAACTAACGTAGTACATACTAACAATACTAATCAATGCTATTATCGCATTTTCAGCTTTTCCTCCAATCCAGTGATATTTACTAATGCATTATTTTACGTTTACTTTTAGGAAAGCGTAACCGGCTGAGAGGCGTCGCCAGTGCATCGGAGGAATTTACTGTGCATAAAAGGTAATTCTTTTTACGATTTGATTTCTATCAATCCCGAAATTAACGATTGTTCTCTCTTGTCTTTACAGGGAATAGACACATTACGAGTCAAACTCGTAATAAGCGTTCTATTGTCAATTGACCTGTCGGACGGAACTGCCAAAAAAGAGGGCAGAACTGCAATAATTTTGCATCTAAGCGGGTCACATTTTTTTCAGAAAAGAAATCACCATAAGAAATCGCTGTTTTGACTGAAAACATGCAAGAATATTGAATGACAATAAATTTTCATTGATAGAAGTGAAAAAATAAAGCAAATAAAAAAGTTCTGAATTTTCACTTTCATACACTAACCCGTTCTTCTTGCGCGACCTGCACTCTACACTTTGAGTGTATTTTGACGTACAATTAAGGTGCAAGGTACACTAAAGTGTAACTTACACCGGGCAAAAGAAACAAACCTCATGTTAGCGAGTGTCTTGTGTACATGGAGTGACCATAGTGTAGAATAGAGTCACTTCATACGAACTAACCCAAACATCCATTATATTGAGTACGGAATATGTGTGTTTCATTTGAAACCTGTACATTTGAAAATTTTTTTGCAGTTGTCTCGATTTTGACCCGTTTCTGCCCTCAATTTTCTTCTAGCAGTTCCGCCCGTTCTATTGTGGAAAAAATTTTGACCTGCTAGAAAAAGGGGTTTAAGTCCGTGGCTAAAATTGCCCTGAAAACTCGCATTTCTTGCACGAAAATTTCGGCGGTGCAGCTCCTTTAAGCCTAGTACGGACCTCGATGAAAATTTTCATTCCCATACTAAATGCATGTAAAAAAAACGGATGAAAATTTTCATCGCAAATTTTTGCGTTGGGTTTTTATTTGCGGTACGGAGTTCGAATGAAAATTTTCATTCGTTCTGACAGTTCACGTATTCACCACCAGACGGCGCAGAAAGCATGGAGACCATATTTTTCCGTCCAATTAAATATGCCGCTATTTAATTTTTCATTGCCGGGATGAAAATTCTGACATCTTATGTCATTCGTTCGAATTTATTTGTCAGTTTCTTTTTTCAAACCGACTAAAGAGTGTGTTTTGTCGGAAGTGGATATTTTGAGTTATGCTTTTATTTTAAAATGTGTCTTGTGATTTCAATTTAATTTTTATGTTGAAAAAGGGCCCATATACTAACGTCTATGTTACTACATTTTCAAAAAACCGTCACTTTGACAATTGTTAAAGTCAAACAGAAGATCAGCTGTTTACTTTTCCACATTATTCTACACAACAATTTTTTCATTGTGGAGATGGGAGAGATATAGTAAATTTGCGAATCAAAATTTTGATCGAGGTCCGTACTGAGCTTTAACCTCAAATGTGCGACAACATAAGAAAAAAATATCCTATGACAACAGCGGCAACCGATTTAAAAGCATAAATTAAACTGTCAAACGGGTCATACAGTAATTAGAAATCATACGGAGTGTAGTGTAAATATATTTAAATTTTCATAATAGCTTTTCGACCTGAAAGCGTTCTATTGTAAATTGACCTGTCGGACGGAACTGTCAAAAAAGAGGGCAGAACTGCAATAATTTTGCATCTTTACAGGTCACATTTTTTTTGAGAAAAGAAATCACCATAATTAAATCGAACAAAAATTCGAATCGTAATAGATTTTCATTTCAATTTGTACAATTAATTGTTAAATTCAATGTCAGAATCAGATTTTGAAGTCGCGCCAAAACATAAATTAGGATTAATAGTTGTTGATTTTAATTTTTTAGAAATTATTTTATTCAAATTACCGTTCATTCACTTTCAGTTTCGGTTTTAGTTTCAGTTTTCTAAGAATTGCATGCTCATTATCTGTTAAATTATTTTATTTATTTATTTATTTTTATTTATTATGTCGGACTACTGCCAAATGAATTTGGGAGAGCCTATGTCAGTCGCACTCGAGACTTAGAAGCCCATATGGCGGTGAATTTACAATTCTCTCTTAATTTCATTATGAAAGACATGATAAAGATTGATGGCGATCGGTTTGGTTGATAATAAGGTGCTCATTTCCGGTTCTACATTTCGAAAATCATGGGTTCATTCTCGCACAACGAAGTCAGAAAATAAACAATTTTTCCATATGAATGGGAGATTTAAACTTCGAAATAACTTCTCAAATGTTTAATATTCTAAGAAAAAGAAATATGAAATAATTATTAAATTATTTGAAAAGAGCGTAGACCGTTTTTTCAATACTTTTTTCTTTTATTTTAGCACTTTAAATTGATATCTTTTTTGTTTTTGATATGTTATGATACATATGTCCTTCTTATTCAATTATAACAATAATTTAAGTTCACTTGAAGTAATATTTTGTAGTAGGACCCTCTTATTTGAGCTCAATCTCAATTTTGTCTGAAAATAACATGCAACTGCCACTTTCTGTGTAGCATATATAGTTCCGAAATTTGCCACCAGAGCACATGGTATATTTGTCAATTGACGAATGGTAAAGTTGGAAATCTCCACCTGGTGGGAAAAATAACTACCAGATATGATACACATTTTCGTCAGCTGACTGTTATATGGCGATTCGTGTGTGTTTTTACGATTCGGAGCTCGGTGAATTTTCAATTCTCTCTTAATTTCATTATGAAAGACATGATAAAGATATAGGGCGATCGGGTTGGTTAATAATAAGGTGCTCATTTCCGGTTCTACATTTCGAAAATTATTTACTCAATCCCGCACAACGAAATCAGAAAATGAACAATTTTTCCATACGAATGGGAGGTATAAGCTTCGAAATAATTTCTGAAATGTTTAATATTCCAGGAAAAAGAAATATGAAATAATTATTAAATTATTTGAAAAGAACGTAGACCGTTTTTTCAATACTTTTTTTTTTTAGTACTTTAAATTGATTTCTTGAAAAAAATTGTTGTTTTTGATATGTTATGATACATATGTCCTTCTTATTCAATTACAACAATAATTTAAGTTCACTTGAAGTAATATTTTGAAGTAGGACCCTCTTATTTAAGCTCAATCTCAATTTTGTCTGAAAATACCATGCAACTGTCACTTTCTGCCTACCATATATAGTTCCGAAATTCGCCACCAGAGCACATGGTATATTCGTCAATACCCCCAGTTGGTAAGATCTGCGAGAATCTCGCAGATTTCTCGGAGACATGTCGCTCTGTCTGCGAGAATCTCCGAGACGTTGTATGAAAAAAATACACGTATCGAGACAAATGCGCACCGATTCTCGGAGACATGTCGGCGAATGTCGCGATAGCTAAAAGTCTATTACAACAGATGGCGCTGAAGAATATAATTTTTAGCTATCGCGACATTCACCGACATGTCTCCGAGAATCCGTGAGCATTTGTCTCGATACGTGTATTTTTTTCATACAACGTCTCGGAGATTCTCGCAGACAGAGCGACATGTCTCCGAGAAATCTGCGAGATTCTCGCAGATTTTACCATGTGGATATGCTCCACTAGCAAGATATATGGGTGATAAATAAAAACGACATTTGATACAAATTTCAATGATTATTTATTAAAATTATTAATTATAATATAATGTTGAACATAATAATATATTATTAACAATAACAAAATTTAAATTAAATTAATTGGAACTCATCCTTTAGGAGTTCCATAGGAACCAGTTTCCGGGCCAATTCTGAACAATTTCTTTACTGCCGATCTCCCTACTCCGATTTCTGCAGTTGATGTTATTTGATATCAGACGGCTCGCTAGGAACTTACGCTACAGGAATGAACTCATCCTGCTCAACTTGACCTAGAAAGATTCTTTACCAAAAATTACTGCTTCTTGGAAGAAATTAGTCATCAGCGTCAACGACACAAAATCCTAATCTGCTTTCTCTCCTTCCAAAACAAACTTCTGCAAACAAATCGTGAAAAGCTAAAAAAAAATCAATGTCAACATATTTATCTTACCTTAAATTTTCCGACCTGATTATCGAAGAGATCCTGAAATGACATTTTATTGCAATTATTTAATAGCAAATAAACTTATAACACTCATTTTGTAGATGGTGGAGGATGGATTAAAAATGTCGATCCTAAGCGGCTTCAGTGGGCGTATTGTGATACCACTCACTTTGCACAGAACAATTAACACAAAATAATAATTTTTTAATTTTAAAAGTCACATTTTATTTTTTCTGTTAACTGTCAGCACCATTAAGAATCCGTCAGATGGTGTCGTTATTTGTCTGAACACCTGGTGATCATATTCTACATTTTGAAAAAAGTCGATGTTGGAACAGAAATCATACGACATCTAAGGCTCAAGCCATAAAGAAAAGTCGTGAAAGAGACTCGAAACCAACTGGGCCTTAAAAAGTCCGCACCAGTGATCTCACCCTATTCCGATCGGAGTAGATCTACTCCTTTTCTGTGCTCTAAATCATCTACTCCGGAGTAAGCAAAATATACTCCTTTTTCTGCCGTTTGAAATTTTGGTACAAAACATATTCGCTTGTCATGGCAATACAGCCGTCATTCTAATTCTTCACACAGACGGTAGCAGTCATTTTCCTGCTTGCATTATTTGCCAAACAATTTGATTTATAGTATAAAATTGTAAAAAGCCGTATTTTCTTTCATATGTATATGCCTACTCCCTTGTAGCTTAAATCTACTACTATTTTTGATTGATTCTGCTACTCTTTTTTCTCGTCGGGTGGGATCACTGGTCCGCACTCAGTAATCTTTCATTCAACTATTTATATCCTCATATCACTAAGCACAAATAGAAGAACAAGAAGAAACTTTAAATCTCAAATCTAGATGTTTTTAAGTTTTGCGCTGGCTCGCATGCTGTTTGGTCGCGTGGGTCGCCTGCTATTTGTTCTTTATACAGGCCGGTAATCGAGTTGGCGTTGAATTTCGTTGCTAAGCGTTTGTTTTATATATAAAACAAATAAAATTTTATTAAATTGAAGCATTGAATTGAAAAATGAAGATTGAGGAAGTTAAAAGTACTGTTCGAGCACAGCGAATTGCGGCTCATAGCCATATAAAAGGGTTAGGGCTTAACGAGAATGGAATTCCTCTGCAAATTGGGGCTGGCTTAGTTGGTCAAAAGTCTGCCAGAGAGGTAAGAATTTTAAATACTACTCGTATGGGTTTTTATCAAGTCTGGAGCTTTCTTAACAGGCAGCTGGAATTGTCGTCGACCTCATCAAATCGAAAAAAATGGCAGGACGCGCACTTTTGCTCGCCGGGCCTCCGGGTACAGGCAAAACTGCAATAGCATTGGCTATTGCACAAGAGCTCGGCAATAAAGTACCGTTTTGCCCGATGGTGGGTTCGGAGGTGTACAGCAGCGAGATCAAGAAAACCGAAGTTCTGATGGAGAACTTCCGACGTTCGATAGGACTAAGAATCCGAGAAACGAAAGAAGTCTACGAAGGCGAAGTAACTGAGCTGACCCCCGTAGAAACAGAGAACCCCATGGGAGGATACGGAAAAACAATCAGCAATGTTGTAATTGGCCTGAAGACGGCTAAGGGAACGAAACAACTGAAATTGGACCCAAGTATTTACGAATCTCTGCAAAAGGAAAAGGTTGAAGTAGGCGATGTGATTTATATCGAAGCAAACAGCGGCGCTGTTAAGCGTCAAGGACGCAGCGATACATTTGCAACTGAGTTCGATTTGGAAACCGAAGAATATGTTCCCTTGCCGAAGGGTGACGTGCACAAGAAGAAAGAGGTGATCCAGGATGTTACATTGCACGACTTAGATGTTGCGAACGCCAGACCACAGGGTGGGCAAGATGTTCTTTCTATGATGGGGCAACTAATGAAACCAAAGAAAACTGAAATTACAGGTAAGTTAGAATTAATAGCTTCTAATTCAACTTACTCCAAATGTTTTCTTATTGTAGACAAGCTGCGTATGGAGATCAACAAAGTAGTGAACAGGTACATCGATCAGGGAATAGCAGAACTCGTTCCGGGAGTTCTCTTCATTGACGAAGTTCATATGCTCGATTTGGAAACATTCACATACTTACACAAGTCTCTTGAGTCCGCAATCGCACCGATAGTTATTTTCGCTACTAATCGAGGTCGTTGTGTTATACGGTAAGGATTTCATATCTTTACCTTCAGATATTTCGTGACAAGTATCCATAACTTTCTATTTCAGTGGTACTGATGATATTGTGTCGCCGCACGGCATTCCACTTGATCTTCTCGACCGTCTGTTGATAATTCGAACCCTGCCCTACAGTGTTTCTGAAATTGAGCAGATAATTAAATTACGAGCACAAACGGAAGGTCTACAAATCGAAGACAGTGCGATTACACAGCTAAGTGAAATTGGAAGTACGTCGACGCTTCGATATGCTGTGCAGTTACTAACTCCCGCCTACCAAATGTGTAAGGTGAATGGGAAAACGCTAATTGGAAACGATGACATAACGGACGTGCATTCGCTGTTCCTTGATGCCAAGCGGTCGTCTAAGCATCTCTCCGAGAAAAATAATAAATTTATGATGTAAATGCAATGTCTGTACAAGTCATTCAAATTCCAATTTCATTTTAAAATAATTTCGGTTGTATTAATTTAAAAAAATGCATGGTATGATCTGGTGGTCACATTTTATGCACTATAGTTTGGAAACGTAAATAATTTTTAAGCTAAAGTGAAACCGCAAGGTATTTACTCTTATCGCTTTCGCAAAAAAATATCAACAAACTTAAACTAAGATAGTGGTCAAAATTCATGTCGTTCGATTCATTGGCGTGATAGTAATCCGGAGAATCTAGTTAAGCAATATGGTGGGGATGTCTCAGTCAGATCATCGAAAGAAACAAAAGAACCTATGTCAAACGAGAGCGACATATGTTCTGAATAATTTCCCAATTGGACCAGTAATGTGCATAGAATTTATTCCGTCTACGTACAATCACCCGTATTGTGAATGTCGCGGTCACGTCACTTCGATGCCGATACGAAGTGTCACGTCGATCGAAAAAAGCGATTGTGTAACTCTATCGACGTGACTTAATGGCATTGCCATATTGATATGTGTGTATCAGCTGTAAATTGCGAATTTAAGGTCTTGTATGTCTTCGTTTACAACTATGACGTTATTTTTCTGCAATATCAAATGCTACATTCAAACTTAAGATGCGGATAATGCTTTTTTCTAAAGTAGAAAAGCTATACATCTTGTTCGGCCCATTTGTGGCTCTCACTTCTGCTTGCATCTCGTGACGGTAGTCCCAAAAAATTTTATCGTGCCGAAAATTCGAGCCATATTTCTTTAATGTGTGTCAATCTACACCACTTTTAATGACGATTACTTGTTGCGAATCCATCAAAATAAAGAAAGAAACATCTTTTGTCACATCTATACTTGTATTTTTGCATCAACGTTAACACCCGTATTGCGAATGTCGCGCTCACGTCACTTCGATGCCGATGCGAAGTGTCACGTCGATCGGAAAAAGCGATTGTGTAACTCCATCGACGTGACTCAATGGCATTGCCATATTGATATGTATGTATCAGCTGTAAATTGCGAATTTAAGGTTTTGTATGTCTTCGTTTACAACTATGACGTTATTTTTATGCAATATCAAATCCTACATTCAAATTTAAGATGCGGATAATGCTTTTTTCTAAAGTGGAAAAGCTATACATCTTGTTCGGCCCATTTTTGGCTCTCACTTCTGCTTGCATCTCGTGACGGTAGTCCCAAAGAATTTTACAGTGCCGAAAATTGGAGCCGTATTTCTTTAATGTGTGTCGATCTACACCACTTTTAATGACGATTACTTGTTGCGAATCCATCAAAATAACGAAAGAAACATCTTTTTGTCAAATCTATACTTGCATTTTTGCATCAACGTTAATTTTCTTCAGGCGTCACGGACTCGGAATGTCATCGACGAAAAATTACGATCAAAGTGACAACGCTCGATGACAATCAACACTGACAATCGCCTTTTCAAGCGTCGATATCGAATCGGCATCGAAGTGACGCGACGTGACAATCACAATACGGTCGAATATCCCTAGAAAAACTTAAGACCTACTGATGGCTGCTCACTTCCCTGGCGAGCCAACAGAAGGAAGAAGGAAACCAAGGCTTGTCCAACTCGATAATTGATACTAACAAAATCAGACAGATACTCCTCTTTGTGTAAAACGACTCGTAGTCTCCTAATCAACGGGCCCCTATCACAGAACACGAAACGAAATTTCGAGTACCAATTTTCGTATAGTAGGCATCACAGAACTCGAAACTTGTGACATTACGATACGTTATTTCGTATATTCTCGTTAGAATTTCAGAAACGAAATTTCGAGCAACGTTTTTCGTCTAGTATGCATCACAGAACTCGAAACATGTGACATTTCGATACGTTTTTTCGTATATTTTCCCGTTAGCATTTTAGTTTTCGAATTCAAATAGTAGGTGTAAATTTTGTAAGTTTTCGCGATGTAATTAGTCTCTTTTGTTAAAAAAGAGAAAATATCGTAGAAAACAAGAAATTTACTTATTGAATTCGTGGATAGTTATACTTTTAGGGCGAAGCGAAGCTAACAAATACAAACCGCAGTACAAAGTGTTGGTAGAACTCCAAAAATCATGGAAAAATTAAAGCTTACGAAAATTGAGCTTGACTTAAGGTACGCGTCCACTAGGGCGGACGGACCGCATTGCAAAAATCCGCCTGCCATACATTCTTATGGAAGTGCGTTCACAGA
The DNA here is from genome assembly GCA_949128065.1 of Beris chalybata. Classification (NCBI taxonomy): domain Eukaryota; kingdom Metazoa; phylum Arthropoda; class Insecta; order Diptera; family Stratiomyidae; genus Beris; species Beris chalybata. Next base: position 44,227,455 of record OX421894.1, read on the forward strand.
AGGCGGCAACAGAACGAAGCCATAGAAAAAAAAATTCTCGCCATACCATTGCGATGAGGCTGCCCGCCTACGAGAAGCGAACGAACAAAGATGCAGTTTTTATGTTGATTTTTGTTGAATGTAAAGCAGTATTTTTTATTTATTAAGAAGAAGTTTACAAAGCCATGTTTTTTTAATTTAACAAAAAGTTTAAAATATCGTTTCTTAATCTTGCTGCTAATGAACGTTCTTGTAGATGAATATTCATGGCAGATAATTTCTTCTCCGTTATTTCGTAACAGCCAGGTGTAGAGACAGTGGATTGAGACATGTCAAGATTGAGATCCTGCTCTGTTCCTCTCTGATATCTGAATCTAAGCGAAACAGCAAGAATCAACAGAGATAAAATAGAAGAAGTGGTTGATTTGAATTCGGGCTGAAATTCATCTAAATTGTACTTAAAAGCATCTTCTTCTTAAATCTAAAAATATCATTGAAATTATAAGAAAAATATGTGGTACGAATTCTAAATCACACTTACTGGATGTTCGGTATTTCAATTTGATATTTATCTCGAATTTCCTTCCGAATAATTTTTAAATTTTGACCATGCACAACTAAGAAGGAACGGTCTTCTCGATCGGGCACTGGATGAGTGTGGATAGGTCCGAACAAAATCACAATCTATTTTGTTCACTATTTCTATTATTATTATTATAATTTAACAGATAATGAGCATGCAATTCTTAGAAAACTGAAACTAAAACCGAAACTGAAAGTGAATGAACGGTAATTTGAATAAAATAATTTCTAAAAAATTAAAATCAACAACTATTAATCCTAATTTATGTTTTGGCGCGACTTCAAAATCTGATTCTGACATTGAATTTAACAATTAATTGTACAAATTGAAATGAAAATCTATTACGATTCGAATTTTTGTTCGATTTAATTAGAGTCACTGTATAAGAACTAACACAAACATCCACTATCATGAGTACGGATAATCACCACTTTTGGTACATATTTAGTACTAAAGACCTGCGAATTCAAAAAATCGCAGGTTTCTTAAATGGCATAGTTTTAGTGTGTATACGTGTAGCAGATGGATTTTGATGGACGTTTCACGGAATCGAAATATGTCTCATGAAATGTCAACTAAATACAGCGTTTATCCACTTTAGTGGAGATCCTTAAAATAAAAAATCGAAACAACTGCAAAAAAATTTCAAATGTACTGGTTTCAAATGAAACACACAATGTCCGTACTCAAGATAATGGATGTTTGTGTTAGTTCGTATGAAGTGACTCTAGATTTAATGAGATAATGCTTTCCATACGTTTCGTTCGTATTCTGTGATGCCTCGATTGACATTTTTCGTACATCACTTTCGAATTGTACGAAATAACGTTTCGAGTTCTGTGATAGGGGCCCAGGTCTGTTGTAGAGCGTCCGGCTCTGAATCCACCTTGGTATTCGCCATTGTTTCGTTAGTATAGGACTTAAGACGACGTTCAATTATTTTTTTCAGTATTTTGTAGGACGTACACAACAATGATATTTCTCTTTTCACAGCAGAGTTTGTCTCCTTTCTTATAAATTGGACATATAATGCTTTTTTGCCAATCGTCGGGTATATTTTGCTCTGTCCAAATTTTACATATCATTTTGTGTAGTATTTCCACGACACAGTTTCCACCAAAGTTCAATTGGTATTTCGTCAATTCCCGACGCTTTGATTTCGTCTAGTGTGGATAGTGTCGATGATGATTCATCAGTTGAAACCTCAGTTGAGATGTTATCGGTTGCATTCGGTGCTGATGGAGTGTGATTGAGAAGATGTTCGAAGCAGGAAGGAGATGTCCTTTGCCCTTTGCTTTCTACGTCTTTGCAAAGACTTGTTTCGGGATTTTATTCACTGCTTAGGTCTTTTACTACTGCGTAGGTATACGTCCCGGGTTTTATTTTGTCTCATATTGTCGTTTATTTTTTCTATCTTGTCATAGTACATTCTTTGCTTTCGCCTACAGATTTTTTTTCAAATCGCCTTTTTGGCTCGTGTTGGTCGTCCTGTAAAAATTGTGTAAGCTTCGTTCTTTCTGTCTATTGCATCGCGACATTCTTGGTCAAACCAGTCATTATTCGCTACGCTCACGTTTGTTTGGTGCTATACTATCTTCACTATCGTTACTTCCGTTGATCCCGTTGCTTCCATTTCTCCCCTCGCTTCCATTTCTCCCATTACTTCCGTTACTCCGTCCTCTATCCACCATCCTCCATATTCTATCCATCATCCACCATCTCCCATCCATCATCCTCCATTCTCTCATCCACTATCCAACATCCATCGTCCAACTTAATCATTTAGTAATAGGAACGCATAACTATACTACACCGAAAACGAACGAACTACCGCTAAATCATATGAAATACTATGAAATGTTGAAATAACTATCGTACCACCAATCTTAAAATGATTTTATTAACACAAAAACATTATCGCTGGCGTTCGCTCAATATATCAGCGAAGTTTCATCGTAATCGGATGAAAGGTATCGGAAAACGTACCGGACAAACACACAAAGAATTAGACCAGGATACTAAAATCGGGAAAGAATTTGAAAAATGCAAAAAAAACAATGGTTTTTCGATCGGTACCAATCTTAACAGGAACTATCCCGGGACTATTCTACACGTTACCTGAAAATTTTATCAAAATCGGTTGAGCGATTTAGGAGTTCATAGGGAACATAGGCAAATACATACACACATCCTCTTTTACTATATATACATATATATTGTATATAGTTTATTTTTATTGTCTGCTATGATTTAGTTTATTCTGATAGCCCTTTTGCCATTCACATTCTCGTTTGTTCGTATACGAGTCGGTGCACAGTCGGCCGAGGTCCCCGGAATCAGTCATCACGATACGACCTACTAATTTATTTAGTAGTCGTATTTATTAAGTCGTTAAGATGTAGCACGGATAGGCTTCAGCTCAGTAACGGAATACTGTGCCTGGTTATAATCCGTACTCGTACTGTGAGCATACGAACCAACACAAAATTCAAAGAATTGATCTGACAAAATTCTCTTCTTTAATGTTTATTTTGTTTTATTTATTTAAAAAAAAATATTTACTATGTATTTATAGTATTGTGCTGCCACGTAATAAATTAAATTAGTTAACTAGTTTCTTTTACTTTTTTTCTGTTTTTACTTTATGTAGGTATATAATAATAACAATTTTGTATTTTTAAACTACAAATTTCTGTAATATAATTAATTCTAGCCATGCACTTTTTTCCTAAAAATTGTTATATGTACTAGTTTTAAAACATTTTATAATATGCTGATAAAAAAGAGATAAATGAAAATCTCGTTATCTAAATAATCTATTTATGCGTTTTATCTAATTTAATTTGTTATACATACATAGATATTTTCTTTTGTTTTATTACTGTTTTACTAATTTTGATTCTGCTACTCTATAAGTTCGTGTTTTGTCGTTTGCTGTCCAACATAATTGCTTTTGCTTAGAAACTAACATTTTAAAGGAACAAAATTTTAGTTTTTGCGTTATGTTCCGATCGAAGTTCGATTAAAAATTTTTTATTGATAATGTTGAAATATTGCTCGTAAAAGCCCAGTACACTATAATTATATTTTATATTTTATAAACATCATTACTACTTGCGCATAAAATTAAATTAAAGCGATAATATCGTTTAATACGTCTGGATGTGTATAACGATTCGTACCAAGTCCAACAAACTAGACCAGTTAATATTAAGAACACACATAATTCAACCACTACAATTTACTAACAATATAACAGCAGTATTAAGGCAAACAACTTAATATGGAGAGAATTTTAAATTGAAACAGATCATGTTCATTTTGACCGTATTGCGAATGTCACGTCACGTTACTTCGATATCGATGCATGAAAAAGCGATTGTCATCGATAGTTGTCACTTTGATCGGCATTTTCCGTCGATGAGATTTAAGTCCGTGACGTCTGAAAAAAATAACGTCGATGCAAAAATGAAAGGATTGTATGTGAAAGCATTCACATGAACTTAAACTCACAATTTACAGCAGATACATATGGAAATGCTAATGAGTCGCGTCGATTTGGCTACACAATCGCTTTTGTTTTATCGACGTGACACGTTGAATCGGCGTCGAAGTGACGCGACGTGACATTAACAATACGGTCAAATTAACATACTGCAGACATACGTTTTATCGGGCTTACGTATTAACCGCTGAAAACTTCTTCGTAGTCCTTACAATAAAATCGTGTTCGTACCGAACTTAAGCCTAAGAAATGAAAATCTCATGCAGTCATAGCAAAAAATAAGAGAAATTTTCATCTACAATAATTAATTAATAAAAATTTGATTATTATATCGTTATTTCGTAGAAAACTTTTTTTTTTAAATATATCATCAGTCTATTGCGCTCTCTTCTTATCCAATTTCGGTGTATTCGATTTTTGTAGGTAATAACAAAATATACAAAATTCTTTGGATGATGGCGAGGTGGATGTCGTTGTGGAAGTGGTGGTGGATCAAATATTTGTAGGACTTCGTGAAATCGAAGAATTGCGCAGATTAATATTGGATCTAGAATTAAAAAATTCAAATTAATATAAAACAAACTGAACTGGGTCTAGTTATATAGTATAACACAACTTCGGGAGGTTTCCAAAATCGGTAGTAGCTCGTTGATGATCTAGTCTAAAGGCACCAACTGATGGCGATTTGGCAGTGTTTTGTGTTGAATTCAGTAGCCTTCCAAGAGTTGCGTATCCATCAATGTTAGCCATCCGATCAGAGGACGATGTTGTTGCTGCTCCCGGAGCTGCTATACCATTTGATGTGAAAGACGATCGTCGCTTCGGATTGTACGTATTATACAAACCAGCCGTATATGTTGGCTCGTAGCGGCGTATATGATCATTTTCAATATACCTCTTACCCACTGTGCTCACTGGCGGAAGAATATTATTGTAGGTTGCACGTGGCTTCAAATAATCAGTATTTGTCGTATTTGAGCGCTTTAGTTCATCATCGTATCGCCGTCGAACTTGAGCGTGCGGTGGCTTAAGCTCACTCGAATTCGAGCTTAGCTTAAGCGGCCGAAAGTATTCATGGGCGCTGTTAGTTGTAGTTTCAATTTCCGGAGATGAGATCCGATCTGGAGGACGCGATCGTAATTTCGCTGCCGATTCCCGATAATAGTCCCGAGCTGCCGGACCAACAATGTTACTCTGTCGTTTTGGTTTCTTTTCATTGAATCTCGTATAGAAACTGCGACGTTTTATACGATCGATCACACTCTCTGGATTATTAATATCTTGCGAGACTGGTGACGAGAACTGAGATGCTCGCGAAAGACGCGAAACAGTTGGGGACGGTGTCGAGATCATATAATTATCTTCAGAACAAACTGACCAATTGTCGAAGCAGAGTTCTGGTTCCTCGCTTGGTGATAGGAATGTACTCGAAGACGGACAATCATCATGCGGAGATTTCGAGCTGGATGAGTAAGTCGTCATGTTATCATTGGACGGAGTGAGTAAACTATTTTGATTTATTTCACTATTATTTCCAGCAAAGCTGTGATTATTGTTCACAGTTCCGAAAGAGAGAGGTGAATAGTTGCTAGTGTGATTATTATTTGCCAGTTCTTTCATCTTATTGCTCGAATTATCCAACTTCGAAAAGTCTAACAGTAAACCTTTTCGCTTTTCCTTTGATCTCTCTTGTTCTTCACTATCAAACTTTATTGTATTTCGTTTTCGAGCTTCGATCTGATGCTCCTGAACGCAATCTTGACAAGATTCTTTTGTTGGTAAAATTTTCGGAGTAGTTTCAGGAAACTGTTCTAATGTAAAGTTACTTTCCGGCATCTTTTCGACCTTAGCTACTTCGCATACTACTTCATCTTTTGGTTTTTCATAACTATTACTGCTATTCTTTCTTAATTTCGCAATGAAGCCACTAGATTTGGGACGCTCCTTCTGGCCATAAGCGTTCGATATTTGCCTTTCAATATTGCTAGTAGATCGCGTGTTCATTACTTTTCGCTCCATGTCGTCTTTTTCATATTTCTTGAACAATCCAAGAACTTTGTTAACGCCACATTTATTAAAGCCACCTGCCATATCTTCGACACTTACGGCTCTTTTAATCAGGCCGGATTCAGTCATTACAGGTGCTCGGGGCACTGATCGTTCACGAAGCGATCGAATCATTGCATCGATTCGAGATCTTTTATCCGCTTTAGTTACTTTTTCGTCGACTTTCAGTATATTTCCATCGACTTTTACAGGCGATTGTGTTTCTGATGTACTGCTGCTAGTTTTGACCTTTTTCTTTTTCAAAACTACCGTGACAGAAACATCCGAATCTTTTTCATTTGGTAGTGAAACCGTAGGGACAGTTTTCTTTTCCTTGTTTTTAGCGTTTTCTTGCAGATTTTTGAACTTTTGACCGATTGCGTAAAGGAAACCTTTACTAACCTTTTTTTCGGGTGACTTTTCTTTTTTTGGCATATCTTCGTTTGTTGGTGTTTCTGGTGGTAAAGGCTTATCGGCTGTGTTTCCTTTGCTTTCAGACTTTGTCAGTTTTTTTGATATCTTTGCGACTTTTTTCGTTGGTTTCGTTTCCGTGATAGTCGACGAATCGCTAGATTTGCTGGTTGATTGCTTCTCTTCAGAGCTGCTGGACTTAGAAGAGGTTTTCTTCACTGTAACAGGTTTATCAGCCTTTTCCATTAGTTTCTCCATTACTGTCGATATACCTATGCCACTACGACTGAATTTTTTAATTTCCTTTGGTGGTGTGATTTTCGAATTGGGATAACTTTTCGGGCGACTTATTCGACTCTTTTCCTTATCATCACCAACGGTTTTTATCTCTTTCGAACCTTCTTCCTTCTCAGAGCTGAGACAGTTTTCGTCAAATTTAACAAAAGTTGATGAGATTATCTCCGGCTCCTTAATTGGATAAGACTTTGGTCTAATCAGTTTTGATTCTTTTTTTATCTTGCCGTCATTGGCCATCTTGGTTTCAATCTGCTTTTCCGATGAACTACTGTCCTTTACTAGATTCGACAGTTTCTTTTCCTTTTTTACTGCACCTACAGGATCTTTAGTCTTAACTTTCTTAACTTTGAGTACTTTTACTCCAATATTCTCATTTCTTATAGAAATTATGCTTTCATTATTTTTCACTTTCGGGATGTTACTGTTGAGGGATATCATTTGGAGCTCTTCAAGAATCTTGTTTGCTATTTCGTTATTATCGTATTGTTCTGTGATACTCTCACCCATCTCTCTAGGTCGCGATGTACTTCGTCGCCGTCCTTGAGAAACATAATCTTCATTGTTTTCATCTTCAAACGCTTTGCCCCGCGGCAAGCTTTGGCGCCTTGTATGTGAAATTATATTTTCGGAATTGTCATCTGTTTCTCTGGGCCTCGAAACGCTCCGACGTCTACGATCTAGTAATAGATCCTCATTGCGGATACTAGGCGTTTCTGCTAAACGATCCATGCTTTTATTGCGAACATGGCGCATGTTTACAAGTGACTCAGTATTATCAATTTTATCTTCGGAACTCAGTAATCTTTCTACGCTATGGTTTCGTCTGTTTCGGTCCCGGCTGCGGTCGCGACTCTTTTCGCGAATTTCACGTAATACACTCTGAGTTTCGCGTTCACGTTGCTTTTTCTCGCGTAAGTAAGCATTTTCCTCGCTCGATGGAGGCTCGAAGAAGTCTGGTCTTAAGAATCGCGAGATCCTTCGTTGTGAGGATCGTCGCCGTAGCGAACTATCAGGAATAACTGGTGGTGGTGATAGGCAGCCACTTGGTGGTCTTCCATAAGCTTCTTTTACAGGACTAAAGCATGAATTACGTGGTGACGAACTGCTTTCATAGTACTTGAATGGAGAAATAGAACGCTCCAGTTCACTGTCTTTATCGAGATACGGCGATATCGGTCTATCCGAATCCGACCTTTTTGTTAAATACGGTGAATAGTATTTATAACGGTCACTTACATCACTAACATACGACGAGCACAATGACTTATTGTAGTCATCCCCAGCTTTACATGTACTGGAGCTTCTAGATTTCGCAGTAACTTCATATCCATACTTTTCCCTACTTGCACTTTTTTTACAAATTCTATCCAATGATCGATCAAAAGATTTTTCGGGCACTTTTGATTTAATTTCTAGTTCTTTTTCGTGGTCCGGATCGCAAAGACTTTTATTCTCAGATCTAGCCGGAACATTATCGGACAACTCTCTTCCGCCACTTAAGCTTCGCTTGTAAACACGAATAGCTGCTGCACCCGATTCGGAATTATTTTGCATCGAAAGCGTCCGGGATAGTTTACGAGCCTGAGTAGCCGGGAGCTTTGCTAATAATTGCTCTTGAAAACACTTTGGTAAATTTGGCGTAATTGTTGAAAGAGTTTCGAGATCTTTTTTTGTTAAACGAAGTCGAGATAAATCCAAATCGGCCAAGTCGAGAGCGACTTCTTTTTCTTTTTCCTTTAAGGATTTTGGATGTGCCTTGTCTTTTTTCGAACCTGGAAAGAATATATGCAGTGTTCAGACTGGAAAAATGTTGCCCGTTATTATCACATGATATTTTATAACACGATAGCATTATAAAAGAATTTAAGGAAAACCTGACAAGTGTTGAAACTGTATGTAAGATCTACTTGCCTTTATTGTACAGCGTGTTTTACAGCGAATTTTGATATATGTAGAAATACAAAACTTATCGAAAGGAACTTTGTAAGTATATGTTAAATTAAAAAATAAATCCGAAAAATCGCGTATACATTCCATATGTTTAGTTTCACAATCAACAGGTCGTTTGAAGTTTTTATATGCTATTCTAATATAGCCATAATTACTTTCCCAAAAGCCGAGTTCACCTAGTTGCAAAATGAAATGCTACATTGGCGCTGGAATCTTCTTTGAGCAGTTGCAAGGTTGTTTAAGCTATCAGTATTCCAATATAATGTATTCCAAGCGTAGATTTTCGCGGTGCTCAAGGTAGCGCATCATGTTAATGGGGACGGGGGATATACGGTCAGGACATCTAACTCTATATTGACAGTCAGGCGTCTTTGAATGCATTGAAATTGGAGACTATTAAATCACAGCTAATAAAGCGCAGTCGAGAAGTACTCAAGATACTTTAAAGTCAAAATAGATTATAGCTATGCTGGGTACTACAACATAGTTACATACCAGGATACGATCTAACCGATGCGATAGTGAGATAACGATCAAAGTGGCATCAAAGCACTTATAAGGGAACGTACCATGGTCGCAACGAATTCAAGGTGGGAGTGGTTGACGAGCTGTAGGATCTATAGAGCATTCTGGCCAAGGCTGGACAACGCAAGCTTAGGGAAATATTGGCATGGAATAAGGAAAGATTGCGGTTACTCATCGGAATATTGACACTGCTAGGTAAGCACGCTATGCGTATTGAGATCGCTGATGCTGACGTGTGCAGATAGTGCCACGTCCTCGACCCTGAGGAGGACATTACCCACATTTTGTGCGATTGTCAGACGGGGCTGCAAGAGGGCCATTGAAATGGTTGGGCAGTCTTTTCTTCGATAAAATGGAGAATATGAAGTTAATCGGGCATGGCAAACTGGTCGAAGTTATCAGGGTCCTGGTATGTTTTGGCAGTGATAAGTTTTCTGCGAGGTTCCGAAGGGATTGCCCTCTTTTGGCGCTCAGAGGGTGCGATGGCTAAGCGCGGCGCACCTTCCTAAAACTAAAAAAAAGTCGACCTACAGTCTGGGCGCAGCTTAATTATTTTATGTGTTGAAGTCCGAGACGTGTTTAATGCTGTGATACGGTGTAGGGTACTATGCGACTGACAACCTAAAAAAATAAAGCTCCAAATAGAATCCTGGTTATTCTTCGGCTAGAGTTCTACTGATCCTAACCCCTGATTTCGATCGTATCTGATCGTAAATGATGCGAAGTCAATGTCGTCGGCAAAAATATGTGTTTTCTAATGCGCAATATTACAGAAAAAATGAACGGTTCAGAAAATCCTTCACCAAGGATGAAATATGACGGAATCACTAGAGTAAATATCAAATATTACAAAACTATCCTTTTACCTGAAACCATTGGAAAATAAGGCAAATATTGATGAACTCATGTTTCAAGGTCTTTCTGATTGGGACTCCTTCGGGTACTTAAGTTGGTATGATTTTGCCCGTTACTTAGCCTTTCACCAAACCAGGCTCAAAATTTCAACAAGCGGATTTTGGGATTTTACTCATGACATCACTAGTCAAAAATAATTTTTATGCGTTACAAACTTGTCTGACTGGATTAAACTTATAATATATACTCTCTTTATATGAGTTCATCCAGAATATAAGTAACATCTAATTTTTTTCTATTTTAACAAGCCTATGATTTTATTTTACTTCACTATTTTTTAATATTAAAGTATTTTGCTTTTAGTTTGTTTAGGAAGTTTTTTTTCCAATATTCTGAGTAATAAATAAATAATGTAAATAGTTCACAATATGGCAAAACAATAAATTTAATTCTTAAATATGGTAACTGCATTGAATAAAAAGGAAATAACGTGTCTTTAATGTTATTCGTCTTTCTAATCACCCGTATTGCGAATGTCGCGGTCACGTCACTTCGATGCCGATGCGAAGTGTCACGTCGATCGAAAAAAGCGATTGTGTAACTCCATCGACGTGACTGAATGGCATTGCCATATTGATATGTATGTATCAGCTGTAAATTGAGAATTTAAGTTCATGTATGCCTTCGTTTACAACTATGACGTTATTTTTCTGCAATATCAAATGCTACATTCAAACTTAAATGCGGATAATGCTTTTTTTCTAAAGTGGAAAAGCTATACATCTTGTTCGGCCCATTTGTGGCTCTCACTTCTGCTTGCATCTCGTGACGGTAGTCCCAAAGAATTTTACAGTGCCGAAAATTCGAGCCATATTTCTTCTACACCGCTTTTAATGACGATTACTTGTTGCGAACCCATCAAAATAAGCAAAGAAACATCTTTTTGTCAAATCTATACTTGCATTTTTGCATCAACGTTAATTTTCTTCAGGCGCCACGGACTCGGAATGTCATCGACGAAAAATGACGATCAAAGTGACAACTGTCGATTGCAATCGACATTCACAATCGCCTTTTCATGCGTTGATATCAAATTGGCATCGAAGTGACGCGACGTGACAATCACAATACGTTCGAATTTTAAGTTCACATTTTTTCAGCTAAGAGGCAAATTGACGTAGCTGATATTTTACAGGAGACCTGGGGGCTGTATGATGTAAAGAACGTTGCGATATTCGCATCGACAGCGTCGACGAACGTCGCGTCGTCCAGTTTGGCAATCCGTAACTGTGTCATTCATGCATACACTGCTACAAACAATTTTTACTCGAAAAAATTATTTTTTTAGGTTTTTTTGGTTTCCTCGTGCGCATTTAGTCGTTCCGTTGGCGTTGTCCACAGCTATTTCGATTCGGATGCTTCTTGCGATGAATACAAAACACCTCTTACAAGGTCCGTGAGTTGAGCCATGAACTCCACTAAATACTGTAATTGCACTTTAATGCTCATGACTGGATTTCTTGTTTTGGACCTAAAATTTTATATATATAACATATTTATCAACAGAAACATTTCCTGAATCGGAAGATATCGGCTCACTTTCATTAAAAATGTTGCTTATGCTTAAACATGAGAAGAAAACCTTTGGTCTAAATGAAGCTAATATCAGTTTCTGGGGTAACATATAATATTGCTTTGAAAGTATAAAGCTATACCGTTCCATGATTTTATTCACGATATGCACAACCAGTATGAAATATCAGACCTGTTACTATGGTCTGACTGTTACCATACTATTATTACCTACGTCATAGCTTGCGAGTCCTTCATGAATCGATACAGTGTCACATTTGAGGTCTGACACATAAAATCACAATCAGGTATTGGTGGTAATACCTGTGTCATATCTTAGGTTTATGTTTAGGAAGCGGCGCCACACTGAGCTGCAGCGCACACTAGGCACCAAAAGAGGACCCATAGCGATCCCTTCGGATAGAATCGTGGAACTTGCCAGCTTAATTACCCCCAAATCCCTAATGAACTTGACCAACTTGTCATACCCTATCAATTTAAGATCTTCCAAACTATCGAAGAAGAGACTGCCCAACCACTTCAAGCGCCTTTTTGCAACCGCCTGACACTCGCACAAAATGTGGGTAATATCCTTCTCAGCATATAGGTCAAAGCAGTACCTACACACGTCAGAGTCAGCTATCCCCATCCACATGGCATGTTTCCCTAGCAAGCAGTGCCCTGTCAGTATTCCGATGAGTACCCGCAGTCTTTCCCTATTCCACGCCAGTATTTCCCTGGACCTATGTTTGTCCAGCCTTGGCCAGAATGCCCTAGAGATCCTACATCCCGTTAGCTGCTCCCACCTTGAGTTCACTGCGTCAATGGCCCGCTCCCTGATAAGCGCTTTGATGCCGCTTAGCGGTGGACTAACCCTCTCCTCCGGCAATTCGGATGACCGATCCCACTCTTGCCAGCTCATCGGCCAGTTCGTTCCCTCGTATTCCGCTATGCCCTGGTACCCAGAAAAGTTGTACTCTATTCTGACAGCAAAGTACCTTGAGCACTTCACGGCAGCGCAGTACTAGTTGAGATTTGATAGCCTCCGATTTCAGTGCCTTCAAAGCCGCTTGGCTATCAATGTATATTGAGATATGCCTACCGCATATCCCACCCATCCACAAGATGTTAACTGCCTGGAGCACCACCATAATTTCAGCTTGGAATACACTGCAGGCATCTGGCAGCTTAAACGACTCCGGCGCACTCAGCTGCTCGGAGAAGACTCCAGCGCCAGTGCCACATTCCATTTTTGACCCATCCGTATACACAGAGAGTTCCCCCTCGCATAATACACTATTGTTCTCCCAGTCCTCCCTACTTGGGTGTATGACCGTGAATGGTGATTGAAAATCAATCACTGGAATCATATAGTCCGTGCAGATCGCAATCGGTCCTTGTAGAAATTCCCTAAGAATAGAGCTGTACCCCGCGGACCTCCCCCTAAAAAGACCACAGCTCACTAGTTTTGCCGCCGTGTTTGTCGCAACCTGCTTAATGAAAATATCAAGTGGTAATAAATGCATACAAACTTCCAGTGCCGCTGTTGGAGTTGAACGCAGGGCTCCTGTGATCATAACACAGGCAGTCCTCTGCACACCACTCAGTTCCCTCCGTATGTACTTTTTGTCCGTGGCGTTCCACCACACTAGTGCCCCGTACGTCAGAATGGGTCTCGCCACCACCGTATACAGCCAATGCACCATACTAGGTTTCAGGCCCCAACTCTTTCCAACTGCCTGTTTACACGCAAAAAGCGCATTATTAGCCTTTTTAATACGCTCTCCGACATTCATTTTCCAATTTAGCTTCCTATCCAAGACCAGACCTAGATATTTCGCTTTTTCCGCTATTTGCAGCTCCACCTCGTCAAGCTTTGGTAGTCTGAACTCCGGAATCCTGTGCTTCCTAGTGAATAACACCACTTTAGTTTTCGAAGCGTCAACCCCCAGACCGCATCTCTTGGCCCATTTTCCGAGTGTACAGAGTGCCGACTCCAAAATGTCCGTAAGATTGTCCAAAAATTTCCCCTGAACTAGTATCACTATATCATCCGCGTAGGCCACACCTTGATGCCCTTTCTTTCGATTTTCGCTAGTACCCCATTTACTACAAAGAGCCACAGTGTCTCATATCTTACGATTACTATATAAATCACAGCTGATTTGTACCTGACCATTCCATGATTATATTCATGATATGCACGCCCAACCAGTATGAAATATCAGACCTGACATTTTGGTCTGAGGTAAGCCATAAGCCATGGTAAGCCATACTACACCTTTTCAACATGTATTTCAGATTATATAATATTAATTTCAGATTATGTAAAATGTATTTCAGAATAGTGAATTGTATTTCAGATTATGCAAATTGTATTTCAGATTATGTAAATTGTATTTCAGAATAGTGAGTTGTATTTCAGATTACGTAAATTGTATTTCAGAATAGTGAGTTGTATTTCAGATTAGGTAAATTGTATTTCAGAATAGTGAGTTGTATTTCAGAGTACGTAAGTTTGAATTCAGAAAACGTAAATTGTATTTCAGAATACGTAAGTTTAAATTCAGAAAACGTAAATTGTATATCAGATAGGTACCCTTGCATTCTTTATCAGAATGTTGACATTTAACGTAATTATTGTATTGAGATCGCATTAAGTATATATAATAGAACCTCTGTGAACTTAGCACCCCAATTTAACCAAATTGAATAAAAAAATTGTTTTCGGGTGGAGTTTTGTTTGCACTTGATTGTACCGAAAAAATTTTTGTTTGTACCCCCAAGGGAACGGAGAAAAAATTGGTCCGTGTGAACTTAGCACCCGACTTGCACCAAATTAACTGAAATTTTTTATTCAGATAGTACCCCGTCTGTAAATGATTGTACCGAAAATGATTTTTTTTTTTCAATAAAAAAAAAAAATAATTAAAAAATGTGTGACTGTGCTCGGGCGGCGCAGCATACTACCACTTTCCATGCCAAAGCTTTGGCATTGGATGATATGCAAGTGTGAAATTAAGTCTTATTATTTCGATGTGTTCTGAATTTCAATTGATATACTCTGAAATACAACGTTTTCTGAATTTAAACTTACGTATTCTGAAATACAATTTACGTTTTCTGAATTCAAACTTACGTACTCTGAAATACAACTCACTATTCTGAAATACAATTTACCTAATCTGAAATACAACTCACTATTCTGAAATACAATTTACGTAATCTGAAATACAACTCACTATTCTGAAATACAATTTACATAATCTGAAATACAACTCACTATTCTGAAATACAATTTAAGTACTCTGAAATACAACTCACTATTCTGAAATACAATTTACATAATCTGAAATACAACTCACTATTCTGAAATACAATTTACCTAATCTGAAATACAACTCACTATTCTGAAGTACAATTTACATACTCTGAAATACATGTTGAAAATGTGTAGTAATACGTATACTCTAAAAAAATGGATTTATTTGTGTTAATAAAATCCTACATTGAATTCTTTTTTGTTATCTGGGAGGAGGCAGAGGACTCTTCTAAGACACTATTTTTGTACTTCAAATATTATTTCTCAGTTACTGACTTAATATAACCCATGGCTGCATGTAGGAATCGAACACGGTGTTGCGCCACCGAAGAGATTACATTTTCATTCCCCTATGTGCAACTTAACTTACACACATTCGGTTATCACAATTGAAAGATGCTGATCTTTAAGCATCATTAAATGCAAAATATGTATGCTGGACTGGGCTGTCCGCAGCCAGGAACGGTGGCTTCTGCTTCTCGAATAGCGGAGCACGATGCTGCTGGCCCCGGCGGCGGAGAGTTCGGCTTAAAATCTAGTCTTAATTTAGTTGTAAGTATAATTGTAAATACAGTCAAAACCGGATATAACGACATTGAAGGGACTGACGCTCTATATCCAATAGTCGTTATAACATTCCTTTGTATAGAGATTCGACCGAGACCAACGTTGGTATACAATACAACTCACTATTCTGAAATACAATTTACGTAATCTGAAATACAACTCACTATTCTGAAATACAATTTACATAATCTGAAATACAACTCACTATTCTGAAATACAATTTACGTAATCTGAAATACAACTCACTATTCTGAAATACAATTTACATAATCTGAAATACAACTCACTATTCTGAAATACAATTTACGTACTCTGAAATACAACTCACTATTCTGAAATACAATTTACATAATCTGAAATACAACTCACTATTCTGAAATACAATTTACCTAATCTGAAATACAACTCACTATTCTGAAATACAATTTACATAATCTGAAATACATGTTGAAAAGGTGTAGTAATACGTATACTCTAACCCGTAGTTGGAAGAACTCCGTACGAATCTCGTGGGTATTCTAGTAAAAGGAATTGTAGTTCAATAAAGAGAATCTGATCCCCCCCCCCCCCACAAAACATCGCAGAGTGCTCACTTGAGGCCATTAAGAACTATTAGCAGCTTAGATATAAATTAATTTAAGCTTTAGAAATTAAGAGAAAATTGTTAGATTTAAGATATTGGCGTAAATAAAGCACTTAAAAAAAACTGAAAGATGCCGAAAATCGTTTGTGATGATCAACATTTGCAACAATCAAAATTGAGTTGCTAGACATTTTTTGTTCGGTTGTCTCAAGATCTGGTCTGATTAATGTGACTAAAATCAGATCTTAAAACATTTCATATGCATATGCAGTGCCTTTATGTGGGCGTTTGGCGCCCTGGTGCAGATTTTCAGTGGCGCCCCTTAAATTTGTAAAGAATTGTAAAAACATACTGATTTTTAAATGCTGAAATTTATTTCAAAGGTAAAAAATAACCATATAGAGATGAGATATGTGTGTTAAACAATTACATATCTTCCTTCGTGCTTTATTTTATTATTACTATATCATCATAATCAATTGAATTTGCGATTTCTTTTTCGATTGAGATGATGGATAATTCGCTGAGTCTATTTTGATGCATTGCATTTCGAAGATTTGTTTTGATCAGCTTCAGCTTTGAAAATGAGTGTTCTCCCGATACCACCGAAACTGGAACTGTTAACAAAATACGAAAAGCAATCATTGCGTTGGGCACTAAATTCTCCATGCCTCGCGTTTGAATGGCATTTAGTACTTCGATCGAATGAACAATTTTATCATTTTTAAAGTGGAAATCATTGCAAGTTCCATGACTAGATCGTTACCATCAATATCTGAATTTCCTTCATGTTGAAGAACAGCTTCCAACTTTTGACACGATTCCAGCAAACTTCCGTTAATTCTGTTTGCTTCGTAATTTTTGAAATCATATAAAAATTAAAATCATTCGTTGTGCTTCTTCAGTGCATTGAAACGGCCAGTAATTCAATTCATCGCAGATTCGATAATTGTTTTTCATGTCCCGGCGAGAAGCGGTACCCAGCGGGAGCGATTCCAAGCGCTTCACTGTAAAGCGCTTAAGAAGAACTTTAATGAAACAAAAATGAAGCACTACATATCAAAGTAGTTTGGTAGTCCTTTATCACATATAAAAATAAAGTACTTTAAAATTGCTAAAAAAAATGTAAGAAGTATTGACTCCTCCTTGATATAAATGCAAGGCGCTTTAGAAGCGCTCTAAAAGATGTTGGATAGATGCAAGATTAATTTATATATTCCGGTTTTTTATTTTGCTACTGAAAAAAAAGAAGTAGCAAGTTGTATTACTCTTTCACATAAATGGAAAGTGATTTGAATGCATTCTGAAATGTAAAATTTATATGAACGAAGAGCGTCTTTGGAGCACCTCCCTGCTGCAAAAAAGCGCTTTATTTCCCGTTGGGTAGCTTCAAAGGTTTCGGAGTGTTTTCTAGCTGAGTCCACTTCGTGGAAACACTGCAGTTGTGTTTTGTTCAGTTTGTGTTTTTTGGTTCGAGACAGAGTAAGTTCTCGATGCGCTTTAAGGCCGGTTTACATGACGAATGCAAACATTTTTTATTGAGATTGTGAGAGAGCTAGCTTATCGAATTTTCAATGGAATAGAAAGCAACTACTGCAAAAAATACTATACACAAATGTCGTCAATATTTTTTGCTGGATACAATATATGTTCGTTTCACTCCTGATCAGTTTCTTATCAGAGATTTTCTTTCTCCCTCACAATCTCAGTAAGAATTGCTTGCATGCGTCATGTAAAGGCTATTTTACATGACGAATGCTAAATGTTGACGATATTTCTGTGAATTTTGTTTTTTTTGCAGTGGTTGCTTTCTACTCCATTGAAAATTCGATAAGCTAGCTACCTCACAATCTCGGTAAAAATTGTTTGCAGTCGGCATGTAAAGGCCGGTTTACATGGTGACTTCAAAAAATTTTCACTGAGATTGTGAGGGAGAAGGAAAGTCTCTAATGAGAAACTGATCAGGAGTGAAACGAACAGATATTATATCCAGCAAAAAATATTGACGATATTTGTGTGAATGTCATTTTTGCAGTGGTTGTTCTACTCCATTGATCGATAGGCTAGCTCCCTTACAATCTTAGTAAAAATTGTTTGCAGTCGTCATGTAAACTAGCCTTTATTCGCTCAGTTGAAACAGGCTCAAGACAAAAACAAAACGGCGATAAAACACTGTCGGTTTGGTTGATACAGTGTTTTGAATTTGTTGGAGTTCGAGTTTTTGTTTTCCGTGCATTCGAAAACATGAACAAAACAAAAACTTACTTGTCTGTTTGGTGGAAAACCGGTAATAGAATAGCGTATCGCCGTTGCTAAAAGAAGAAGGTGTCAGTAGAATTTAAAAAATAGTTTCGAAATGCCTGAGTACTCCAATATGGGGACATTATGCTCATTTATGGAGATCCATGTGCGAAATGCCGGAGTCCAACGGAGTTGTGCACACTTCCCAGAATTGGCATCGTATTGTCCGCCAAGACTTGTGTATCGGTATTCTTTTGGTACTGACAAACTACCAGACCAATGTCGGGCCAAGAATTGGCTTATTAATGGTGTTTAAGCACTTTCAGCATTGGCTTGACTGTCGGCTCTGTATTGGGCACATATTGGCAAAAATATTTTTTTTCTTCTCAAAATCAATTTTGATTCGGCTTGAACACTATTACGAGATGTTGCCTAGTGGGTAGCGTAGCGGACTTATGTGCGACGTGATCACGGTTCGAATCCAAAAGTGTGCAAGGTGTAAGAAAAACCAATTCGCATTTAAAAAAAATAAATAAATATTTACAGAGAAATAAAATCGCAGTTCAGAAAAAAACAAACACTTTATTAAAAAAAAAATGTTTTTTTTCACTGACGCCCCAGTATCGGGCCAGTGTTATGTTTGATGTTTGGTAGAAGATCGAACGCGAGAAATAGTTTCGGAGACTTACCAAATTGTTTTGGGTAGCGTATGGCCGCGCTAGTTAAGATGGCCCGAGTGGCCCAAGTGTTGTATATTAATTGTAGTCGACGTAGCTGACTTTTCAAAGTCGCAAATTTGTAGGCAATAAAGCCAAAAGAATAAAGCACTAAAACAATCGTTTACGGGAGGCCTGTAGCCAGCAATGTATATTATTGAATTAGCCCCGAGTAAGGGCAAAACATTTCCTTTTATACAATTTCTTTTACTTCTAAGATACATAATATTGCCTTAAGGCTAAAGTATATAAGTTGGCATAATTGCCCAATCGACAGATCTTCATACATAAAAAATACACGTGCCCATACTGCTCATCGATAATTAATTATTAGCAGTGCACTTTGTATTTCTACAAAAAAATATGCATACGCAAGAGTTCAATGTGGTCTGCACTTGGTGCATCGCCCTAGCTTGGACTTTGCATTGTTTTTAGGTACTTACCCGATGGTAATAGGAGTACCCTGAAATCGTATGGAAAGAACTCAATGAATGAGTCAATTGTGCTGTTTAATTACATCGCGTGTGTGGGCCGTAGTAAAGGGTGTCACATATCGGTTATGATTTATGTTGACATGTTTTTTAGTGTATGAGATCTTTATGTTACGTATTATAGTTATATCAATATAGTTATATTATTGTTGTATTATAGTTATATTATTGTTATGGCTTAGGTACACTACACCAGATTTTCACCAATTCACCAAGAGTACGATCGGTGTGATCAAATCGACATTGACTCGGCAGTACTGGCAACTCTGGCACCAGTACTAAGCCTGTGCTGTGCCGTTCTGCTTTTCGTATATGAAGAGTGTCACGGAAATGCACGAGCCGAGCGTTTGAGCACTGAAGCACTAAAGCGTGCCAGTACGCCTTCGGCGTTTTCGGTACGTTGGCGCCTTTGGCGACTTTGGTAGGTTGGCGCCTTCAGCGCCTCTGACACGTTGGCGCCCTGGTGCGCCGCACCACTTGCACCACCGCTAGTAAAGGCTCTGTGCATATGGTTATAATCAGAACTTGCATTTCGTACTTATCGATAGGCTGAATTTAGGTTTGATTTTGGTGTATTAAAATCAGACCTTTAACCTTTTCCCATAAAAAGGTATGAATCATGCGTACATTAAATGTGATAGCTTTCATTTCGGACCTAACGAATAGGCCAAACTCAAGTCTGATTTTGGTGTGTTCAAATCAGGCCTAAAGACTTTTCCTAGATCATGATGTGATTCATATCATACGCATCTGGGGAATAATCAGACTATGCATTTCGTCATTATCGATAGGTCAAAGTCAGATCTGATTTTAGAGTGATTGAAATCATACCGTTAAATTATCCATCCAAATTGGTATCATCCATATCATACACGTCGAGCGAAAGTCATATCTTGCGTTTTGGGTTTATCGATAGACCGAAGTCTGGTCTATAATAATAATCTGATTTATTATTTAAATCAGGCCTTACGACTTTTTCTACAGGATTGATGCTGCCAGCAGTACTGCTTCAGCTTTATTTCGCGTAAATAAGATAGGATAATTTTTGGGTGCTACTTTAAAGCAACGTAGAGAAGACAACAATAAGATTTAAAATATTATATCTAATAAAGCCATATAAATAAAAAAAAACACATGGAATGTGCGCGATATTCAAAACATAATAAGATCATAACTACAAAATACAATGGAAAAAACAAGAAAAAATAAATAAAGACACATTCGATATGTTATATTAATACCAAATAATTTTAATCATATTAAAACATAAATAAAACTATAAAAATAAATAAAAATAAACTCACGTGCTTATTGTCTTGCTCGCAGTAGTAGTAGAAGTAATAATGGTAGTAGTTAAAAGAGCGCGCGTTTGTTATTTTTTGTATTTTCATATTTTCTAAAGGTGTTTATTCGGTAGCGATCATTGTTTTCTATTATTTACCGTTTGTTTGTTTGGTATATATTTTACACACATTTATATTTAGCATGTCTCCTTATTTGTTTAAATGTTGGTCTTGTTGTTGGCAGGTTTGGGGCTGCGGAAATTTTTGAGCATGCGATAAGGATACGCGTAACCCCACTGCAAGCATAAAAATAAATAAACCACAAGCAACGATCAAAATTTAGTTTACAATAAAAAACGAATTGGGTAAATCGACAAATTAAAAAAAAAACTATGATTTTATATTTAAAACAATTTAGGACTATTTGCCCCGAACCACTCAAGCGTGAACGTTTCTAAATTATATAGTTGTCGCAATTTCAATTTTTCGACTCTTTAAGATAGACTCACAATTGGTTGGCTTTAGAGCAAACTTAGGTTTAGATTAATTAAAACAAAAATATGATGGAATTAACATCAAGTAGTTGCAGCTAAATTTAGATATACAATCTTTAAATAGGAACACCAATTTTCTCTCATTTTCGTATTCAAAGTTATATTGGTCATATTTTTTGTTTCGAACTTTCGGGTTTGTTCATATTTATCTAAAAATTAAAATTATTTTGAAAGTTTCTATTGAAGACGAAAATAAAATTTAGTTCTTAAAAACAAAGTAATAATAAAATTAGCCCAACGATAAAATGAGCCTGAGTTAACATGTTATGAAATTAACTTGGCATGCAGTTCAACGAGTCATCATTAACCTTAAGAGTAATCAAAATACTTGTTATTCAGGCTAGAAAACAACATTATTATATGTGAATATTGTGTGTGTTAAAAGTTCAAAAATCAACATTATGTAAAATGGGGCTATACTCTACGAAATCTTCTACTAAGTGAAATGTATCGCAATATAAATTAATAATAATAAAAACGATAAACATTAAAAATCAAATAAATTTTATTTTTTCCTTGCAACACTTTCGATTTATCTAAACTAGGATAAAAAAGAAATCAAATCTTTTCAAATTTATATATGAATATATTTTTTTTTTTGTTTAACAAATTTCTTAAAAATATAAAACTCAAACTTTGAATACGAAATCCTTCTAGATAAATGTTAATAGATTTATGATAATTTATATATTTGTAATATATAAAAACTAAAAAAATGTCAAATTTATTCTATGTAGAGTAACAAATTTGATTATTAATATAAAAAAAGTTTTAAGTAAATATAAATTACGGGTGTATAATAGAAAAAAATCGTTTTATCATCAATCAAGTAAACGACATGAGTGTGGCTAACAATTAACATTGATAACAAAATTCTAACTATTTTATTTGCCTTGCAATTCATTGATGTATCCAAAAAAGATAAATGTGAGACAAAAATAATAAAAATAAATCGCCAGTTATTAAAAAAAAAACTCAAAAGAAAAAAAAAAAAACTGAAATTGGTTTAAATAATACAAAAAAAATATAAACCTATACACTATGAAGTGATTATTTCGAAATTTTGTTTAACGCTTTTCATACTTAAAGGAATTTGCCTTTCAATCTGTGATATTCACCTCTAGGTAATGTTGCTCCAGTACGCGAAAACATTGAATCGATATCGGACCCAAGATCACGAGAAAGACTATGGCGCCATGCTGCTGCTGCTCCTCCTGAATTACTGTTTAATCTAACATAACATGGAAAAAATATTGAATGTTATTAATGTGATAGAGATTGTGAATAGAAGCAATTTAAATTATAAAATTCGTTTTTTGATATTAGATAATATATGTACTAACAAGGCTGTTAAATAATAATCATGCATATGTCAATAACATTTAGACTGTAGTTAAAAAGCAAACATTTACTAGCAATTATTGTGGGCGTGTTATTTAAGTTTCATAAAGAAATATTTATAAAAAAAAAGTCTGACAACAGTCTGGATGTACCATTATAATTTATTAAATGGAAGTCCAGGATGCATTTAAAGTTTAGCTGTAGTACTAGTTATCTGGATCGCTTATACTCTAAAGGAGTGAAATTTTTTTTTATTCCATATACAGAAATGCATGTCGTTCGATTTTTCGATATGTGTAGTGTGCGGTGAAATATTAACATGACTGACGTGTAGGTCTTTTTAGAGTTTGAAAATAAATTCGTAAATTCCCTTAGGTCGTATGAGATATTGAATTCGTTTTATGTTCTCCGAAAATCAAAATAAATTTCAGAACTTTAAGGTATTCTACTACCGAGGAATGATAGACCTAAGAGCAAACTCGTAATTCGTGAAAACATATGCAACACATTTCCACCACCTTAGGGGTTGAGTATACAAAAAAATAATTAGAAAAAATGGTTTCTAGGTGACTATATAAAAAGACCATGAAAGTAAAAATTTATGCAATATCTCATAAATTCATAGCTTGTCAAGATATTCCTTCAATGAAATTTAACTCTCCTTTTTGTACCTTCAGTCTTCTTTCGTCTGAAAGGTATATAGAGCCCAAGTTTTGGTCCAGTATTCCACTGATAGCAAACTGATAGCAATGAAAGGATATAAATACTATTATATTGAAATATGTGCCTTCCTAAATAGTCGCACACGCGCGTCCACATAGCGAGGACTTAATTTCACGACCTTCAGATATTTTCTATGGTCTGGCAGGTACTTAAGTAAACGAATTTCAGTCCGCCGTTTCACATTGTAAGGATTTGAATAATATATAAAAAGGAGCTTTGCTGAAATTGCGTTAAAGGAACTTTAACGTAGCTTGGCATTAGTTTAAACTCAACAAAATTCATTTTGTTTTGCAAAAAAATATTGTCCATTTATTCAATACAATTATTAAATCGCGCAGACTTTTTTGTAAGTTGTATAAAAGAAAAGGTTATTTCGCGTAGTGACATTTCGTAAAACAAGTTCATCTAAAACTTTTACAGGTTTGGTTGAATGAAAACTGAATCAAGAAAATTCCCAAACACCCATGTGAACTATTCTATCAACAGGCTAAGGTAGGAAATTTATTTTTTTTAACAACGATCTAATTATTAATTGGAGAAATGTGCATTATATAGGTACGTTAGGTATGTAAGTTTGACGATATCGGTTGCTTGACTAAACTAGACAAGAAACGAAATTAATTAAATAATGAATAATTACAACTATAATAAATACTCGGCCATAACCGGTTACAAGCTCTCGTGGTAGATATCAAAATTTAAAAACTTAACCACCAACTTCAAACCCTTAACCGAAAGATTGTGCGTTCTGCATAAAAAAAGCCTTTTCAAAGTATGGCTGTTAAACTGTCACGATCGAACAGAGAAAAAAGATGATTCAGTGAAGGACATATTCACAAAACCTTAGAACAAATATTTTATTCTTTACCATCAAAGGACATAAACTTCTAGGAGACTTCAATGCAAAAGTTGGACAAGAGGAGACACACAGAGGAACCGCAGGAAGGCACAGTCTCCATAGCACCACCACCACTATGGACAATGGACAACGTCTAATCGACTTCGCTATCACCAAAAACTTAGTGGTAAGCTCAACATGCTTCACCCATCGCAACATTCATAAAAGAACGTGGTCATCTCCAGATTGCCGCACTTTCACCAAATTGACCACTTTCTGATCGATAGGAGGGCTGTGACCAACATTCTACGGCCTTTTCGTGAAGCAAACTACGACTCCGACCAGTGTCTCGTAAAAGCGAAATATCGATGTCGATTGGCATTATGTGGGTATTCAAAAAGGGACAGAGCATCCAAATTTGATAAACTAAGGGACGAGACTGTCGCGTTAGCTTATAAGTCAGCGCTACAAACACTCTTTGAAGCATCACTAACTGACGAAGTGGCAAACATCGATTAAGAGTGAACAAAGTTGAGAGATGGTATTAGAACGACAGCAGAAGAGATCATAGGACTAAAATGCCAAACGAAACGTAATGACTGGTTCGACAATGATGGTAGTGATGCAATACCGAAAAAGAATAAAGCTTACAAGGTGTTTCGGCGACAGGTTAAGATCAGCCCCAGCCACACCAGCTGTGTTGATTCTCGTTAGTGCCGACCACTAGCTTCAGTCCAGAGCCTTTTCTAGCGGTGGTGCAAGTGGTGCGGCGCACCAGGGCGCCAATGTGCCAGAGGTGCTGAAGGCGCCAACGTCCCAAATTCGCCGAAGGCGCCAATGTACCGAAAACACCGAAGGCGCTCTGGCGCGCTTTGGAAATTAAGTGCTCAAACACGCGGCTCGTGCATTTCCGTGACACTCCCCATGTACGAAAAGCAGAACGGTACAGCACAGGCTTCTGCAGTTATGACACTAGTAAATCCAAATGGAGAGGGATAGAAGATGTAACACATAATTTTGACTTTGGTGTGAGAGAGACAGTCCGTATAGCTATAAAGTGAGTACTGTCAAAAACTACAAAACTAGCCGCTAACTAGCCGCTGCATAGCCGCTACATAGCGCATTCCAGCAGTGGTTCGCAATATTCTAGCACTTTATCCTAGAAAAATCCTGCCACCAATGGATTTTTGAGCTGCTACAGATTTGTTTTTAACAGTTCGGTACGTATAAATTGTGAAAAGTGCCATGTTATGTTATGAAAAGCGCTCAAATCGGTATTTTTTCTTAACAGTGCAGTTGTTAATGTTGTTTACTAGATGCCGCTAACTTCGGAAAGAGTGGTATCTCTTTCTTTTAATGTTGTTCGCCTTGTCGCACGATGGGGCTTTTGTTGCACTTTTATTGCACTTAAGAAATAGCCACTAAATAGCCAGTGTCATAACAGCATTAGTACTGGTGCCAGAGTTGCCAGTACTGGCAAATATTTCGGGTCCAGTATGGACCAAATCACTGCCGAGTCAATGTCGATTTGATCACACCGATCCTACTCTCGGTGAAACTCTGGCCCGATACTTTTTTTTTAATAAAGTGTTTTTTTTTCTTAACTACAATTTTATTTTTCTGTAAATATTTATTTATTTTTTAAATGCGAATTGGTTGGCACACTTTTGGATTCGAGCGGTGATTACATCGCACATAAGTCCGCTACACTACCCACTAGGCTAATCTGCAACATTCTCGTGATAGTGTTAAAGCCGAATCAAAATTGATTTTAAAAAACAAAACATATTTTTGCCAATATGTGCCCAATACAGCCGACAGTCAAGCCAATGCTGAAAGAGCTTAAACACCAATAATATGATAATTCTTGACCCGACATTGTTCTGCTAGTTTGTCAGTACCAAAAGAATACCGATACACAAGTCTTGGCGGACAATATGATGCCAATTCTGGGTAGTGTGCACAACTCCGGCATATCGCACATGGATCTCCATAAATGAAAATAATGTCCCCATATTTTTCATTGGAGTACTCAGGCATTTTGAAATTATTTTTTAAACCCTGTCTAGTTCCTCCAGATTATGAAACTATTATAACATTTACAAATTCTAAACTTTTTTTTGAGTTTATATTTGATAGTACATTCCATTAGAGAGATTGCGTTGCAAATGTAAACTCGGAACTGAAAAGCGTCGCAGAAAAATGTGCGTCCGACGCTCAGACGCATAAATGCGACAATGGAAATCCACCTTAAACCATGTCTTACGACTATGATAATATATAGGGAACGGACGATCTCATTGGCTTTATATTATTTCATAGTAAATATTCCTACATTATTTACATTTTTCTACAAATATTGGATGCATTTCTTCTAAAAGATAAGGTCTTTGCATACCTAGTGACAAACTCTCTCTCTCTCTCTATTAAGGGGGCCGTTGCAAATGTCTAGCTCCCATACATTTTGTATGGCAAAACGCGTTATGTTTCGGTAACTAAATCTCAGTTTCCACTGGTTACTGAGAAAAGTGAACCGAAAGTTGAAAAAGCACTACTTTTCAGGAGAGCCAAAAGAGAAAAAAATATCTTGAAGTCACCTTTTCGACTTCACCCACTTCAGAGCAAAATTTGAGGTACTTCCCGTTATCCGACAAAGGTGCGGTCTTTTGTGTGATGTGCAGAAATGAGTATAGAAAAATAATATGAAATAAAGGCCATGGCCATGGTAGAACTTCATTTAGCCATGAATTCACATTAAAAACAGAAGCTTGAGAGAACGAACTGTTGCTGCACTGTGCAATGAAGGAAGCATATAGAAAATGAAAATTCTAAAATACCAGTTCACTTAAAACTATAATGTATGCAAGATTAATATCTTGAATTTTAAAAACAAACCCAAAATTATTATATGTATTCAAGCACAACCAATTGTTTCAATATTACTTTGTATTATTATTTTTGTTTATACTTACAGTTGCTTCTTCTCAACCGTTTCACTTTTGTATGAATAGCTGAATTGAGATCTACGTTTGGTTGTTGATGTTTTGATGATGTTTGGTTGTTTAATTTGTTTTTGTTATTGAAAGATTAGTAATAAAAAGGCACGCAATTTTTAAAACTATTGTTAGATTTTGGCCAACTCATTTGAAGGTAGAAAGAATTTACCTTCCGAATGGTTCTTGTTGCCAAAATGGACTGTGCGCCTGTCTCATATTGCCCAATAAACGCGATGAATTCGGAAATCCTGATGTTATATCATTGTTAACATTCAAACGATTTGTCAATGCCCGAACCTAGTAATCGGATCAATAAAAAAGTATAAGAACAATGCAATATAATTATTTAGTTTCGATGCTTCGTACCCGTTGCAAAAGTGTTGAGAATAAATTTTCGGCTGTTAAAATTTCAAAACCATCTTCGTCGTCATCTTCGCCAGAACTTTGAGAATCGTTTGTTTCCTGACTTATTTTTTTGATGGGACGAGTACTTCTGTAAAGTTTAAAAACGATTAGATTTTTGTTTTGCATTCCGAAATAAGTTATCATGTTACCTTAACCGATGCATAGGGAACCTGGACTCATCAGCGTCGATGTCTCTATTAATTGAAGTTGTGCGTATTTTATGGAAGGGCGAATCGTCTTCTGAATCTCCCTCCGTCAACAGAGAGCTAAAAACTACTGATTAATACATGTTCATTAACTTAGTAATAAATAACGTACCCAACACGTCGTGGTCTATTAATGCGACTAAAAGCGACACTACTTGTTGTGTGACTTGAATCCGATGGCTCCAAACTACCTGCTCTCGGAGTGACGTATCCACCGCCTTCAACAGCAATCGGTATAATAAATTCACGAGGGCTTTTCTTGATTGGTTGCGAAGAACCAGTCGTTATGGTTGTTTGCGATTGAGCACCAGTTGTTGTTGTATCCGTGTCGGATTCAATTGTAGATTGGCGAGATAGAGAGCCAGTTCTGGGAATGAATTAACGAAATAACCAAAAACTACACAAAATTATTTCCATACCTAAATGAGTTGGAGCCAGATCTATTGTAAGCAGATGGTCTTTGAATTGGTATTATACGTTCTTTTAGTGTTGGTTCTAAGCTTGTGGCACGTTGATGAATAGATGCAGGAATCGGACTGTACGGTGAGGGACCTTCACGAACCGGTGCACTCCTCAAATCCGGCACTTGATGCTGCATTTCTGTTGAGAAACGCATTGGCTGTTCAATCGTTCTTGGTTTGATTTCTAGCTGTATTTCAGTTTTACCGGGCTTGCGTCGTGGAAGAGTGGCGGACTTTAACGTTATCTCGGCACGCGAAGTTTTCATTGTGCTGGGCGGAGGGGAGCTTTCGAGTTGAGCACTAACAACTGTAAGAAAATTCATAGCATATATTCATCAATGAGAAGAGGACTCAAGATAATTACCTCTACTTGTTGATTTGGCTAACGGTTCCTTTTCAAACAATTGCTGTTCTGGTGTAGAAACCGAATAGGTTGCAGTCCGTACATCGGATGAATCCGAACCAACCTGAATGCGCATAGTTTTCTTATCTGTATTCATTGGAGGAACAACACTGCCAGATATGGATCTTCCATTTAATCCGAAGGGTACAGGGGGCTTTCGAACACCTGATAGTAAGACATGCGGTATTTAAAATTCGATCAAATTATTTGAAATTTAGGTACTTACCCATGCACAATCGAGTGCCTGGTAGAATTGCATTGCCGATAATTTCCCTAGCATTTTTTAATTTTTTTTCGCGATCAAAGACCGGTTCCGTAACGGCAATATTTTCAGTTTTGGAACACAATTGATCAACTTCTTTTGATGACTCGTCCCTAGCTTGATTCAATAATGCGATTGAGTTCTCCATTGAACGTCTTGCTTCCTTCAATGAGAAATTTTCTAACGAGTTTCGCGATTCACTTTTTCCTAAATTATCTAATTTTGTCAAGGATTTTTCATTATCAGCCATCATATGCTTTTCTTTTTGTGCCGTGTGTTTTTCATCTTCATCGAAGCTACTTTTTCGGCTACCATCGTCCGCCAATTTTTCCAATTCATCGCTTCCTTGCTTTTCTAATGATCTCCGTTCAACTGGACTTATATTTAAACTTCCCGTTGGAGATGTTACAGATGCTTTCCGTTCGAATTCTTTCTTAAAGTTACCAACACTAATTCCCGGAATCACAATCTTCTTAGGCTTATCACTACTCGAGCTGCTTAGGTTCTGAAATTTTTCGGCCGTTTCCATAATCCGAGAGCGGCGACGGTCTGTGGTGCGCCCTAAATTTTCGTCTGGCAAACTGCTCTTCCGCTCCTTACTTGGTCTAGGCTTGTGTATTTCGTCGTTTGTTTCCGGGGAAATTTTATTTATTGCGGCTACTAAATCAGCCGTCTTATGCTTGTTTACGAATTTCTTGATTATTTTCGACGGACTCATTTCCTGTGGAGGTGCAGTTTCATCACTCTCTTTGACTGCATCCAATTTCGTAATTGTCCTTTGTCGAGCCAAAATATTCTCTTCGGGACTAGGTGATTCTTCTATTAGTTCTTTGCAAATCTTTTCTACTGTTTCGAGATCTTTTCCAACATTTGATTTTGACGAACCTCGTTGTACGGTAACATCGGGATCAACGTCCATTTCAGTGTCCCTTTCATGTTCAGTGGGCTTTTCCTTCTTTTTCACGATACCAACTGCATTTTCTGTAGATACTGTGTTCTCTAGTTTTCGTTTGGTTTGAATCGGGCTTTCCGTAGGCGTTATCGTTCGCGTTGGGGATGGCATAAGAGCTGCTTCTCCACCGGCTTATAAATTACAGCAAAACAAAAACATTTTGACACTTAATACCTTGTATTAAACGCACAATAACCTTACCTGCCACCATATCCAAAATCCGACGCTCTGCTTCTGTGTTTCCAATATCACGTATGGAGCCCACAGAATGACTTCTAGCAACCCGTTCATTAGGTTTACCGTCCTCGCCGGAAGGAACTACAAGCTGATCGGCAGTTACTGCAACTGGTGATAACGATAATAAAACATCTAAACGTACAGGAGTTTGATTTGCCAATGCCTCCGCTAAATCTAAACACGACTCGTTGTATCCTTCGTTTACCCACCTAAATATTATTTATGATTATTATTGAACCTTCTAACTCAAATTTCAACTTACCAATGATTACAAATCTGTTCAATGTTAGCTCTTCGTTGCGGACACACCGTTAACATCTCACGTATAAGCGGCGAAGCTGGAGAAGGTTTCTTCGGTTCATAGTAATCTCCTTGACTAATTTGTTTAACAAGTCTTTTAAATTGTGAGCCATCAAATGGCATAGCACCATAGACTAGAGTGTAAAGTAAAACACCAAGCGACCAACAATCAACTTCAGGTCCTTGGTACGGTGTTCCCTTAACGATTTCCGGCGATGCGTACAACGGTGAGCCGCAATATGTTGCCAATAATCTTTGATCGTCAAACACATTCGATAAACCAAAATCAGCAATCTGAAATACCAAACCAATGTAATTTTTTTTTGATGAAACCTAAAAATGTTTCCTTACCTTAGCATTTCCGTTTTCATCGAGAAGAATATTTTCTAGTTTTAAATCTCTGTGGCAGATTTTATGTTTATGGCAATAGTAAACAGCTGTGGAGACTTGACGAAAAATTCGACGTGCTTCATCTTCAGCTAGAACTTTTCTTTCGGATAGGTAGTCGTAAAGTTCGCCTCCAGCTGCAAACTCCATGACCAATACCATTTTTTCTCGGTTCTCAAACACTTGAAACGAAATGTTTAACATAAGATATACAAATACAACAATTTTTCTTTTAATACAATGTACCTTCATAAATGTGAATAATATTTGGATGTTGTACGGAACTCATAATTTGAACTTCGCGCCGAATTCTTATCAAGTCGGATTCAGCTTCGATTTTACATTTTTTAATTGTTTTTATTGCTACTTCTTGGCCAGTTTCCTTATTAATACCCAACTGAACTTTTCCGTAAGTACCCTGTCCCAATTTCTTTATTATATCAAATCTAAAATTTGGCTTTTATTATTCTATCTATGTGAAGAATTTAAAAAAAATTACCTTTGCCGAAGCTTTTTACGATGGTTGTTCATTTTTACCGTACCCGTATTACTGATTCCGCCCATGATGTTATCTATTTTCTCTTGAAGAACGCCAGGAGTTCCGGTCGCTAGACCAGCCCCAGTAGGCGGTCCTGTTTCACCGATTACCATTACGAATTAATCTGAAAAGATGAAGCAAATAATATCAAGTTATAAATTATAAACTTTCTTTGAAATATTGTTGAGGACACTATGTCGTAAATTTCGTGAAACCTTTATATTCAATACAATTTATTCAGCTAGATAATATCGGACAATCTGTTTTAGCTTTTTATTTTTATTTTGCATATTGAAGAAAAATGGTGCCTTTTTTTTTACGGCCGTCGTTATAACTTAGGGGGTCACCCTTTAATGCGATTGCACAGCTATAACGACATAGGGTGGGGATAAAATGGTGTAGTAGGGGATTTAGGTCGGTGGAACAGGAGGGAAGCGTCTAAAGTGTCGGTGGACGTTGTTTTTGAACCGCTGAAGGTCATATTCATCAGGGAATAGATCGGCCGGCAATGCGTTCCACATTACTGATGCCTATGGTTAAAAAAGTTCTTTAGAGGCGGCTTTAGAAAAGTTATCATTGTAAGATTGGAATAAATTTCAATTCAATGATCAATTTTATCTTCCGCCAACTTGGGAACTATTTAAACCTGTTAACTTATCTTACTGAACAATACCATGCTTAGTCTAGATATATTTTTCTGTTGTATTACTAAATTTATGAAGGTTTTGTCGATAAATAAGAGTTCATCAGAGGCGGAGAGATTCCACCAAGCACTTTTGTGCTATACCCCATAAATTTTTCTTCAGTTTCAACCTAGATATCCTCATTATTTCTTCCAGGACACTTTCTTGCTGGTGTAGGTCTGTTTTTGCAATGGTACTATTATTGGAGTTTGTCCGAAATAATAACTTGATCGCGCACGGAAAAGTTTTACTAAGGTTGTAAGGCTTAATACGCCGTATGAGAGTGCCTTATTTCGTTGAATCCACCGATAAAGAGAATTACCTCTAAATCGGTTTAATTTGTTTGTATAAACAGAGATGATAGTTTTCTTATTTCTATTTATATA
Source organism: Beris chalybata (assembly GCA_949128065.1). Lineage (NCBI taxonomy): Eukaryota > Metazoa > Arthropoda > Insecta > Diptera > Stratiomyidae > Beris > Beris chalybata. The sequence continues at coordinate 44,260,053 of OX421894.1, forward strand.
AGCAGACTATCTTTGGTCGCTTGCTGGCGAAGAACTATAATACATTAAGTTTTGTTTTGTTTTTTATAGGATTACAAGCAGAATGGGATTATAACAATAAAAAAGGATATAGGGTAATATTCAAATTTTTAAAAGAAAAAGGTTTTGATTATTAAAGTGATTTGGGAAACAACAGGACCAGAAGGAAAAACCATGCAAGCGGAACATCTTTTCCGTCATGGTACGGAACAACACAAAGTGTTCTCCAAGAAATTGACACGGTTCGGAATGTGGCAACTCCAGTACCTTCAGCCAGTTCCATTGGTATACCATACCCAACATTTATTCTCAACATTCTCTGTAGCAGACTGTGGAGTAGAAAACTATTTGGAAGCTATAACTCTTTATCATATAGGCTAGCATTTGGTGATGCTTCTAAAACTGAATAAGTTTTTTTGTCCACTTTTACTTTGGCTGGGTTACCATTTATATCCTTATCGTGGATAATCTTGTCTTCGATTCAATACAGAACTACCGTGTGGCAGGTTCTCATGGCTCTTGTTGTGTTTAAATGCACTGTAACGACTTAAATTTCGGGGTATGCTCGTCGGGTGCCAGTGTCCGTTACAAAGTATTTATTTACTTGATTAACTTCACTTTATTTACTATTTAACAAAATCAATTTCATTTAATTCATCTGCTGTTCCTTATCTGTCTTCGTCTTACGTGTTGCTGCTTGTTCTGTACATTGCGGCTCGCCTTGCTACTCACGTCTTGTACGCTGTTGATCGTCTACGCTGCTCACATCTTGGCTGTACTCTCGTCTTGGCTTCGATTCTCTCGCCTTGACACTCTCTGCTCTGGCCCGTCCTGACTTCGTCTTTCGCTGAGCTGCTACTATGCCTTGGCTTCCCTCCGCTCTGCTCCCTCCTTGTCTTCGTCTCTCTGTGTTACCCCTACGTTTTGGCACTCCCTATCTTTGTCTCTGCGTGTGGCTTCTGCTCTGTTGTGTCTTGGCTCGACTGCATCTGCTGCTCGTAGTTTAGCGTAGTTCATCGTGACTTCTCGAAGCTAGTGTTAACTTGAGTTCTTGGGCACGACTCTGCTCGCCTTCGGTTTTACCCTGTCGCTGATCGTCATCTCGTCTTGCTTCGCTTTGCTGGGCTCGTGTCTGTTTCGCGGCTTCTCTCGGCTCTACTGCTTTCGTCTTGGCTACTTGCGTCTTGTACGTTGCTGCCATAGCCTTAGCATCTGTTGCTTGAGTTCTTGCAGTCACCTTGCCTCGTTGCTTGCGTCTGGTGCGTCACGGCTGTCGTTTCGGCCTTTGCTGCTGTCGCCTTGCTTCGCTGCTTGCGTCTTGTACGTTGCTACCGACGCCTTAGCTTCACTGCTCACATCTTGTGCGTCGTTGCTGCAGTATTGGCCTCTCCTGTTTGCGTCCTTGCTGTCGCCTTGGCCTTTGCTGCTGGCGTCTGGTGCGTCGCTGCCGTCGTCTTGGCCTTTGCTGCGTGCGTCTTCTGCGTCGCTACTTCGTCTTGGTCTTTGCTGCTTGCGTCTTCTGCGTCGCTACTTCGTCTTAACCTTTGCTGTTTGCGTCTTCTGTGTCGCTGCTTCGTCTTGAGTTTCGGCTTGGACTGGACCTAGTTCATCTCATATAGACTTGCTCTTAGCAACCCCACTAGCCTTATACGGTCTGAGAATCGCTTAGGACGACTGTCCGGTCAGTTCCCAATGTTGCTAGAAGAGGGAGTGTAACCCCGCTGACCTTCTTCGGAGACTTGGTACGTGTCCACTTAGCTCCTTTTCTTTTCGATTCGTTCACTATATATTTAGTGATAAACATTTGTTGTCCACGAATTATGTTATAGCAGAATTTTTGTATGGGGAGAATTTCGCCTTTTTATAATTCGCGGCTAGTGTATGTCTTGCTTGGTATATTAGTCTCGCATATAAGTCTCGCAGGGGTTTCGTTTTTGTGATCCCGTCGATGATTTCCAGGTATATTCCCAAGTTTTTATCTATCTAGCCTCTGTTGTGTTTGTTTTCAAGTTCCATGTTTTCATGTTTTCTTTGTGTTTTGTATCAGATTTATTCGTGATCCGCCTAAGCACTAAGTTTTATCTTGTGTTGTATTCCATGTTCTTTGTTCTTGTAATCCAATGTTCTTAGCTCTAAGTTTTGTGTTGTATTTGTAATTCAAAGCTCTTAGTTCTAAATTTTTTAATCTGTGTTTTGTTCGTAATTCCATGTTCTGTGTCAAGTTTTTGTGAGCGGAAATTTGAGTCCTCACAACACCAACCTTTTAAGCATATCCAGTTTGTTCCTGGCACTTACTAGTTGTGTTCAATGCCACCATACTGATGCCACGTATGCTATCTTTGGTCTTACAATTACCTTGTATATCCATAAGGCTATTTTAGTTTCAGGTACTAAGTTTTGTCCATGACTTGTCTACACAAGAGTAGAAAAGTAGTGATTTTCTCTAAACCTTTTACCAAGTGCTTGCTCCATATGAGTTTCTGATCCAGATTCATTTCTACGTATTTTACTTGTGTCGTAGGTGATTGCCGCACTTCTGGAAAAACGCGGGCATATTCGGTTTCAAGATATTGGTATGAAGGAAGGACCCGGTTGGACGTATGGAAAAAATTTAGAGCGAAACATTTTAGATTTGTAGGTCAAGCCGTTTTCAAGCTCTCAAGTAATAGTTATTATCACCTTAATGGCTCAGAAGCTGAATTCATGGGACCATATCCATTCTGTGTGATACCAATAAGCCCAACCAGAACGAACATCCGAATGTGGCAAAAATAGCAAATTGCCAGTCACTGGGACTTGGTAAAACTCTAGTGTGAGGTCTGACTGAACGTTGTCACATGAGGAAGCATCTCAAAAAAATTGATCTCTCTGAGACTAAAATTTGCAGAATATGCAATAACGAATAAATACCAAAGCACATTATCTGTGAATGTGAGGGTTTAGCTCACAAAAGGCTTCGTTACTTCGGCCAGGGTTTCATAGACCCATGAGAATTCCTGACCATTCCTCTTCGCAGAATACTAAGCTTCAATGAAAGCAAGGATTGAAGAGGAATCTAAGTCAATCCTGGGGGACGTCCACAATATGCCCTAATATCTACAGGTAGGTGCAAACCAATAAAAACACTTTGATGTAAATAAATACAAATTAAAATATGTATTTCAATATTTAAACATATACATAAAAAATAATATAAAAATATATATGTACATATAAAAAAAATAATTCCAATTAGACAGCTTACGAGTAGTCGTATTATTATTTATTCGTCGTTTTCCCTTTCGACCCTCAAGTTATTAAAGTACCTATTTTTAAATATTTTGAAGGATTATTGTATATATTTTTTGTATTCTTTCTTTGAATACCCATCCTTGATAAAAGCTTCGGTAAAAACAGAATCTAAATGAATACTGAACTCCGATTTATATTGTAGTTGGGACTAAAGTAGAATTACGTGCATATTGTATGTCTTGTATAAGGGATCTCCATTCGGTTGCTAATTGAAACTTAAAGACAATGGCCGCTATTCACAGTCGTCATAAAGTTGGCTTTAAGTTAGAGCTGAGTTTAGTGTCATATAAATTATACGACACTAAAGTCAGCTTTAACTCAAAGCCAACTTTATGACGACTGTGAATAGCGGCCAATATCGTTAATGTTTAATATCATTTCTAAAACTGGGTGAGCCATCGAAAAAAAATGTCCTCTTTGAAGGACTTTCATATGTGTTGTAGTTTATCCCTTTCCTTAGAACCATTCAAAAAATCTGCCAACAGTCTGGGCGCAACTGTATTATTTTTCTGGCAGAAGTTCGGAACGCGTTCAATTCGGGGATGCGGTGTATGTTACTATGTGACTGAAAACCTAACAAAAAGTTTGGGAAGCGGTTAGAAAAGGGTGTCACATATGAATTAAATAATTGGGTCATATTCCAGGATGCGGTCTAGAGGTTGAAAAAACAAAACTTAAAAATAGGTGATTATTAAACAAACCTGGGGAAGTAAAAAGATATTCGATATCTGATCAGACCTTAGAAACATGGTGGAATTCATGAAAAAGTATATAACCAGTTTACACCCTCTTAGGGGTCGAATTTCAAAAAATTGAAAACACATTCTAGGTATTCACATGAAGAGTCCGTAGAATAAAAATGAATTCAATATTTCGAAAGACCTAGTAGATATGACGAAAATCGTGAAAATATATGCATTTTATATTGACCGATATTTTTTTTTGCCCCCCCCCCCTTCTGAACGCCAATGAATATTTGAATTTTTTTTTTATCAGAATTACTTTTCTAGTTGATTTACATATACGTACCGAGTTTCAACTTCCTAGCATAAGCCGTTCTGAAGTTAGGGAAAACACCCCCCACCACCGTACCATACTACCCCTAAAAAAATTTATTTTTCCACCATACCACTACTATAGCTTTATCTAAATACCAAGTTTCAGCTTCCTATCATTATAGATTCTTAAGATATAAGCATCGGAACTTTTTCTTTCTCACCCTTCCCCACCCTCACCCTCTACACCCACACCCCCAAACTTTCTTTCCCTACTAGGGTTTTGTTAGGCCTACTTCTGGTAAAAATTTGAAACATCCATCTTACACTGTTATTGAGATATGAATCGTGTTATTTTTGAAAAATTCTAATCCCTCCCACTTCCGTGCTCCTCCGCCCCCTTCAAATATTTTACTTTGAGCAATCTTTATTTATCAAGCTTTATACTCAAACCAAATTTTGTTTTTCTGGTACCATTGGTTTGTGAGATATCGTAATCTAAAGTTTTTCACCCCCCCCACCCCCGTACGCCACTACTCCCACCCAAAAATTTTGTTTCAATCTACTCTCCTAGTATAACTACAGATATTTGTTATTAATGGTTTAGGAGATATTAATGGTTTAGGAGATATTAATGGTTTAGGAGATATTAATGGTTTAGGAGATATGGATTTTAGAATTTGTCGATCTCGGCATTTTTGCGTTTCGAACGCATTATTTCCCCCTCCACTCCCACACCCCTTCACCCATATCTGTTTTTTTTTTTGCAAATGGGTCCATTATCAAAGCTCTATAGAAATTCTAAGTTTCAGCCTCCTAACACAAGCGGTTCCTGAGATCTAGAAACCTAAATTTTTCGTCTAAAACGCTTACCCCGCCTTCCCCCTTACACCTCCTCCCCTGAAAATAATGTCAATTCAAGGGGTCTACCAAGTCTGTTCTTAGAAAAAAATTTAATTTAATAGCTCCACTGGTTTGAGAGCTACGAGCCTTCAAAGATTTTGGGGCGATCGACGTACGGCGTACAGACGGAGTGAAAATTTTTATTGCTTTTTTCGCGTCTACTAGTCATGAAACGTGGACAAAAAAATTTTGAGGGCAGCAAATTTTTTTTTTTTTAAAATCGATAGCAATACTGTATTATAAATAATACAGTAAAATTAATGAGCACAAAATTTTGCGTTCAAAAGTTATCGGAAAATTTTGTTGAGCACGTGTCTTAGGGATTTTTGTATGAAAGGTGCCAGAAGGAGTAAAAGGATTTTGCAGACTAGTAAACTAGAACCTTGTTTTCACTGAAAACTAATTTGTACAAAATTCCGAATTCGTAGCAAAAAATTACTTGAATTACAGTGACTTCCATAAATTAAGTGAAGAAATTTTGACAGGATATTTGTATGGCGGCTACGCGAAGGACTAGTAGGATTTTTTTCATAATCACACATTTAGCTCCAACCTTTAGAAAACAAACGCATATAAAATTTCGAAGACGTAGCTTAAATGGTTGTGAAGCCATCGACAAATTTTCTAAAACACGCCTGTCAAGAATTTTTTGAATGAAAGCTACTCGAAGGAGTCAAGAAATTTCACTGAAAACCGAAGTCTAACTTTATTTTCGCTAAAATCTTATTTGTACAAAATTTAAACTTGGTAGCTAAACGATTTCTTGAGTTATATTGAGTTTCGTGAATTGAATGAAGTAATTTTAACAGGATATTTGTATGGCAGCCACACGAAGAACCAATATGATTTTCTTCATAATGATACATTTAGCTCCAACTATTGGAAAATTAACACATACAAAATTTTAAAATCGTAGCCTAAACCCTTTTGAAGTTATCGGCCAACATTCTTGAACACGTGTTTTAAGAACATTTTATATGGCAGGTACCAGAGGGAGTAAAAGGATTTAACTGACTAGTAAACTCAAACTTTGTTTTCATTTAAAACTAGTTTGTGCAAAATTCTGAATTCGTAGCAAAACGATTAATTGAGTTATGGTGAGTTTCGTAAATAAAGTGAAGACATTTTAACAGGATATTTGTAGGATTTTTTTCACAATCATACATTTCACTTCAACTATTGAAAAACCAACGTATGCCACAAATAAATAAAAAATAATATATAATATATATATATGGTCGGGCGGGATGGAAATCTACACCTGTGAACTGTTCCCTCCCAAATTTTGCATGGACATTCTCGAGACTACCGGACACCTTGAGAACATAATTATATATTCCCGAAATTGGTGGTTCACGAGTTATTTCAACATTTGAGTTTTTTAATAAGTTGAATCAGATGAACCTGACTTAGGGCTGTTATTACGACCTTCAGTTAAAATTTAACCAGAACTTTGACTGTAAGTTTCGTATGAGCATCTGTCAGTTAAAGTTTCAGTTAGAACGTTACTGACGATCGTAGGAACGGGCCTCAGAATTAAAAATTTACAACAGAATGTCGTAGCCGAGCAGATGATTCTCTCTGGGAGCGTAGGTTCGAATCCTGCCGGCCGCGAACATGTGTGATTTTTTTTATTTATTTGTTTCGATTTTACTACCGGCTGCGAACACGTGAAGTGAGTAACAGGGGCGATGAAACATAATTACATATTCCCGAAATCGGTGGTTCGCGAGTTTTTTTTTAAGGATACTGAACTGAACTTAGGTGGTTAGCCTTTAATACACTGTAGTGTACAATCCAGTCAGCTTAGGAATGGGAGGTCAGAAATCAGGCCGGGTATGGCAGTGTACTAGTTGGTGTTAATAGTTTTTGAGTCCTGTTTGGCTATTATGATGTTAAATTACCAGAACAGCAATGTTGCCTATAACAAATCAACTACTGTCTGGTATGTCTGATGGTGTTAGTGAATCTCATAAGAATGTAAACAGAACTCATCTGCTCAGTGTTAAATCCTTTAGCAGTGATCCTATTAAACATTCCGCACTGTTCACTATTTATATTAATAATTTCAAAGCCAATAGCAACTGAAAAATTCTTATAAATAATTTATGCGTAGAGTGGGAATTGAACCCACCACTACCCCTACCACTGGACTGCACCCGGCCTTCAACATTTGAGTGTATGAAATATGGAGGATGGTGGATAGAGAATGGAGGATGGTGGATGGAGAAAAATGAAAAATTAAAAATGAAAAATGAAAAGTGAAAAATGAAAAATAAAAAATTAAAAAGGAAAAATTAAAAATGGCATTAATGCCTCCAGTTCCTTAAACTGAAAAAGTGCACCCCAAACGGGAGAAACAGGACCAATGGATAAGCGGAAGTAACAGGGGCGATGAAACAACGTAAGCGTCGTTCGAGGCTCGGTTCTATGCGTTACAAACTTTTGGACTGGACTAAACTTATAATACTCTATATGATTTCATCTAGAGTAAATATGTATATGTACATGTACCATGTTAGTTATGTTCACTACGGTACAACTTACGGAATAACATTTCATTTATTCGCTAATATTGTGTCAATGGTACCTTCCCTTTCCGTCCACCAAAATCATATTATTTCTGTGACTTATTCCTGAGAAAAAAATCAAATTGTTATATGTACATATCATTTCTAAGTACCACGAACGATTTGTGGATCCTTATCAACAAAAATAAATGTTCACATCGCCAACCTGACATTGCATCACTGCATAATTTGCATTTAACGGAATTTTGGTTTAAGGGGTCTGGCTGCTTGGAAAATGGGTTTTTTTTTCTTAATTCATAAGCTCTGAAGTTTAAATGATTTTTATTTAATTTTTTTTACAAAATTTAGACTATACTTTAAGGAATCTCTGATATTTTTTTTATTCGAAAATATTAAAAAATGGCGGCGCTGTATATATTTCCCCGGAGGCCACCGCACGAAAGGGGGGGGGGGGATGTGCCGTCATCGATTACTCTGTTCATATGCATCAGAAAAGAAAAAAGAAAAAATGGGCTTGTTCGTGGGTAGTGTGGCTAGAATGTAGCGTAGGATTTTTAAGATTGCTACATTGGTTTTTTATATTGACGTTTTTCGACGTTTTTCTTAGGAAAAATTGCAATTTTTTTTTCTCCACCACTAAAATTTCAAAAAAAATCGAAAAAGAAAATCGCTACGCTACATTACCTACGAACAAGCCCGTTTTTTCTTTTTTCTTTTCTGATGCATATTAATGGAGAAAACGATGACGGCACATTCCCCTCCCTCGTGCGGAGGGCCTCCTGGGAAATATATACAGCACCGCCATTTTTTAATATTTTCGAATAAAAAAAATGTCAGAGATTCATTAAAGTATAGTCTAAATTGAGTCAAAAAAATTAAATAAAAATCATTTAAACTTCAGAGTTTATGAATTTAGAAAAAAAGCCCATTTTCCAAGCAGCCAAGGTGGCCAGACCCGTTAAGGGGCATATTACACTTCTGAGCCAAAACTTAATTCTTCAATTGATGGCGGCTCGAGTTATATTCGTTGCGTGAGCGAGCCTTGGTGACTCTCAGAAGAAATCGAAGGCTTACTATTTCTTAAAAGGAATAGTTAAGAATTTTAACGAATGGAATTTTCCATTGAAAACGAAGCAGCTAAGGTTTTTTTTGTATTTTGATTAATGCATAAAAAGGAGGAAAATGGACGAATGCACATGAATGCGAATAAGTTTCATTTCAGTTTTATGAAGACTTACCTTTTTTACACAAAATATGTTGAACAATAATGCACACACACGACTTATAAAAAAAATCTGCCAACAGTCTGGGCGCAACTTTATTATTTTTCCGGCAGAAGTTTGGAACGTTTTCAATTCGGGGATGCGGTGTATGTTACTATGTGGCTGAAAACCTAACAAAAGGTTCGGAAAGCGGTTGGAATATGGTGTAACATAGAATTATATAATTGGGTCATATTCCAGGATGCGGTCTAGAGGTTGAAAAAGACAAAACTTAAAAATAGGTGATTATTAAACAAGCCTGGGGAAGTGAAAATATTCGATACCTGTAGCTCAGTTCTGTAACACATGAGTGAGAAATTTCCCACCAAAACGTCATTGTGAGAACGAACTCATGCAATTTTGTGTCTGTATCCTCAACTAATGAGAAATCACCGTAATTGACGTCACACACAGGAATAATGTTGGAAACATGTGAGAACAATGTTTCTGTAAGCAAGTGATTGCGAGTTGGTTCTCACATATAGTGAGCCGATTTCCACGCTGTCTGTAGCTAGTGAAAATAACAATAGCTGAAAAATTTCCCAACAATCTGGGTACAATTTTATTTTTTTGGGTAAAAGCCCAGAACTCTGCGACGAGGTGTACGTTATTGTGTGACTGAAAACCTAAAAAAAATTCGGAAAGAGGTTTAAATGGTGTCGCGCTAGAATACTTGCGTCGCTGCCACATATAATATTTATGAGTTACAAAATTGGATCATGTCATACTCCGGGACGAGGTCTATGGTATGGTATAAGGAATGGTGATGCTGTCATTCTCCTTCACTTAGACGTTATTGTTCGTCCATTGTGCTCCCCGTGGTAGGAGGTGTCCAAGCCGTTGTGATGAGCCGCTCTGGCAACGTCACAAATAAGAAGTACGAAAAATCAGCACCGCTGTCAACAAAGCAGAACTACAACAGAAGAAAAACAAAAACCCGAGAAGGAAGGCTGATTTCTCTCGCCCCAGTCAACCGACAGCGACGCAACCGATCAGACGTCCCCAGATCTCAGGCGCAAGAATTGTTAGTACCCGACCACCCGGTGCCAACAAGTCTCTTTTTAAGTGCGCGTAGTCACTAGTGGTGTTATTTTCTCTTAACGAATTACCCCACGTCGAAAATTTAAAGACGCAACGCTGAGGAATTCTAACAGAAGACCGGATTAAAGGAAAGGAACTTGGAGAAAAGGAAAATTTTCAAGCAACAAGGTAGTAAAGGAAACGGTAAAATTGTCTTTTCTCTTACACTATAAATTGGCATGCCACCACGAGGGATAACGGACCCATCGTACCGCTCCCTTGTGGAAAGAATCCGGGGCTTAACCTGTCATGCGGATTAGGTAGTCTTACACCCTCAGTTAAGCTCTACAAAATATTAAGCGCTACGTAAAATAAAAAAATAAAATTAGAAAGAAAAATTTTGAAAATCCCGTTATAGCCTGTTCAGACCGCCGTTTGAAAGTAGCTCACTTTGGCAAAATTCTCATCGAAAGCCAGCTGGTTCACACCAACGCAAGCCACTTTCGTTGACTTTTGACTGACGGCTTCATGTCAAACACAGGAGCATAAGACGATTTTTATTTTGTTTTTTGCTATTCCAAATGCAGGAGGGTCACTGAGAATGCGTTCGCACACTTGAAAGGAAGATTCAGGCGAATAGGGAACAAAATTACAAAAATAAACTTTTTTTTATGATAACATAACCACACATAAAGTGAAGTTGACATGCACATCAGCTGATTTTTCCCAATTATCGAAAAAAATATCGATTAAATATCGAAATGATGGCAGTACTGCCATGTTTTTCCACCGAAAAACTCGTACTTTCGCCGAAAGTACAGACTTTCGATGACACATTTTGTATGAAGAATCAACTTACTTTCGACTGGATTTCAGTGCATTTGCACTGTGTTTACATCGAAAGTGAGATAAAATGTCCGGTCTGAACAGGCTATTACCATCAACCCATGTGTCTGAGCAAGCGGCATTATACATATATATATATATATCACAGACCGCGTTGTACGCAATACGATTGCAGCTGGCGTGGCAGCACCGGCAGCCGCTGGAAAGTTAACTGTCATTTTAAGTCAAAAAATGCAAGTGACAAGAAGTAATTGTGGGGCGCGTAGAACTTTTTGTTGAAATTTTCCAAAATTTTGCTTTACCAATTGTTAAGATTCACACCAAAATTGCAACCACCGCGCAATTCTTCCGGATCCCATTACGACCAGGCGAGTCGCCAGCCGTCAACATCAAATGTTTACCTTATCGTTTAACGACGATAGAATTTGCTTATTTTGCACTGCATGCACATTTCTTTTGTTACACACGTTAGTCCGTGGTATAATTTGCCTTGCTTGCAAGTTATGCACATTTTCTTGCGGCTATCAGTTGTTATTGTTTCTTTTTTTATTGTACGTTAGAATAAGTTTTTACACAACCGAAAATTCATTCGTTCTTGAAATTTGGTCAAGCCTAGTCGTTCTTAAAAGTATTGGAAGAATTAATTAAAGTTGTCATAAGAAAATTGAAGAGTTACTAAAGTTGTGCTATTTTATTCTACTGTGAGTGATGTTAATAGGTGCTTCACCCTATCTTGAGTGCTTTTCGGTTGTGCAGTTTTCATTCGATCCAGAGTTTCTGTCACGATTAAGAATCGTTGTGCAGTTTTCATTCGATCCAGAGTTTCTGTCACGATTAAGAATAGTTGTGCAGTTTTCATTCGATCCAGAGTTTCTGACACGATCAAGAATCGTTGTGCAGTTTTCAGTCGCTCCAGAATTTCTGACACGATCAAGAATCGTTGTGCAGATTCAGTCGATCTAGACATTCAGCAACGGTTACTAATCGAGATCCAGTCGATCTTAGAGAGTCTGTAACCGAGTTCTGTAACGATTAAGAATCGTTTGCAGAAAACCCACTGTCCAGGTTCAGCACCTGGGCAATCTATTCAACCCGCTGAGGCAAAAGAGCCTTCGCGATAAACACCAATGTTAAAAGCAAGAGTTGCAAAAGCAAACTGAAACAACGTGTTTAACGTAAACGCGCCATGAACGTGCCATAATCGCCACGTATTTTCAGTAAATTTTTGCCTCACAGGTGAGAGAAAAGTCCGTTCACGAAATTTTCTCGTTCGCTCGCTGGTGAAAGGCGACGTTGACAAGGACGTAGCCAAAACAAAACAAAATAAATCACGTCAACATCGAATGAGCTTCGTTAAGAATTTTTTTTTCCAATCCATATATGTATTAGTATCTATATTACCAGCCGCACTTGTCAGAGTAAGTCTCGTCGTTAACAGCTGATTCTGAATTTTCCAAGTTAATATAGTGGTAGTTTAAACGTTACTGGATTTTAATTTAATATTATAATGTTTTTGAAATCATGAACTGTACAATTTCTTATAAAACATAATTTTTCTAATTAAATACTTATATTTACGATGTTCAAATTTCATAAAAACTTGATTTGTAATAAAAATTTTGTACTGCCCTCTCTTGGCTCTTTACATTTTTGAGACAAAAATCAGACTAAGCTGTTGAATTTCCATTTCAACCCGTGCTTATTGATTTTGTACGATAAAATATGACTGCTAGCAATATAGATACTGAACATATATGATTTTTTGTAATTAAATATTTGCATTCAAATTTTGGCGCCACCGATTCTTCACATTTTTCAGACAGAACAAGAACAAGACGAACAGCTGATTCTGAATTTCCAAATCAACTCGTGCTTATTCATTTTCTATGAGAAAATATGACTGCTAGCAATATAGATACTAATACATATATGTTCCAATCAGACAGTCCTGGCTGCAAGTGGCTCGTCGTAACTTCAATAATCGTGAGCAACGTATACAAATTGTGTCTTAATTTCATGGCAAAAATAAGTTAAACCCAGTGATGTCAAAATTAGTTATAGGTTTATTATTAGGGCAAGTACAGTCATAAATTCCCGTTTAGTTTAATCGATATATGTAAGTGCAAGGAAACTACCTATTTATAGTAAATCGAAAAAAGATGAAACTATCGGGTGCGCATAATTCGTAAGACGTTGCGAATGTCACACCATGCGATGAGGCGAATTGGTGTTATTTGTTTTTGTTCAAACCGCGTCACGACGTCCTGTTCGTCAGTGACATATTCGACTGCTATTACGTTCTGATCGATCCGAGGTAACGCGTGTCGCCTTGTTGCATCCGTACCGCACTCACCAGATCAAATTTCAAACACTAACTACGAAGCATGTCCGGCGCCTGTAAGTGAAGTTACCACCTTGTAAGTTTGGATCCATGACTTACTTGAGAAGTTCTATTCGAAAGAGGTGCAGGCACGGAGGATGCGAATAGATGTCGTCAAAACCTGTTGGCTCAATGGAATGTAACGCGCACAAGACTGATTATGGAATCAGGTGTTTATTGCAAAGGTAATTATATTAAATGATTAGTTCAATGGGGCGCGATTTTTACAAGAAAAATAAATTTTAATAGTTGTTGATTCGTAGGTGAGCTTTATAAATCATCCATTTAACGCGGTTCCAGTGAAATATTGGTGTCGTCGATGGTACCGGGCGTGTAGGGCTTGACCTTTTTTTTTACACTAGTCGTAAAACCTCGTCCCAGCGATGCAGAGTATTGCGCTTTGTGTAAGTCGAACCAGCCATCCTACATCCAACATGCACCGCAGTTGCAACAACCACAGCACCTTCAATCCGCCGATCAACATCGTCAACACCATTGAATTATGGACTCGTTCACTCCGCTAATCAAACAACTGCAAAACCACCATTAGCTGCTGCTTCATTAACTTCCTCGTCGTCATGTCAGTTGCTGCTCTCCGTTGAAATTTAAACCATTTGAATATGATAGATTAACTAATTTCATTTACAATTATTATACTTAAAACGAACGAGAAGAGTAATTTTTTTTTGTTTTGCCTTTGTCCTTGTCACGACAATATTATTCTTTTTTTTTTAAATATATATATATAAGTATAAAAATTTAATGAATCTGATTATTTCAACAAAAGCAAAAGAAAAAGACAGGAATAGAATATAAACCATACGGTCACAGCTAGATGGATTGGTTCTTATGACCATACGGATGCCCAAATACACTACAATTGCGCTCGGCAACTTCAAAATGAGTTTGCGTGACATCCTTTACAACGATGAGGTAAACAACATTAAGGTTACAATCTTAAACAGTTACCAAACTTTAAACCAGTTGGTTCAAGCGCTCAAGGAATCGTGTGCTTAATTGTTTGAAACTGGCCATAATGGGGTTCCCTTCTCAAATTTTTTTTTTCTCTTCAGGCTATTCGCACCCCTTAAACGAAACAGTTTACGAGTATTAAGGCGTGAAAGTGATTGTTAATATGATCCATCATTAGATTATACTTAAAATTTTAAAATAGATTCACAAGTAAACTTAGAGTCATCATGAATCAACCATTTAATAATCACTTTTCCGGCGACACTGAGATTTGTCGTTCCCTCTCGTTAAGTACAGCTCACCCCAGAGGAAGTGGAACACAGGGGGGGGGGGGGTTGTTAGTACTGCATTCGATCTAGCGACCGAGAATAAGGTGACAATAAAAATTTGTCGAGGACATTCCCGGAAGTAACACCGGCAAAGCGCGTTTATAGGGAATTCAACGTAACGAAGTTAGTCAATCTTTAAAACATAATTGGTTTATTAAAGACAGGTATCCCGCCACGCCGGGCTGTAGACTTACAAGATGTCTGTCGCGTCATGGAACTAATGGATGCAAAGTGGTACCCAGCCATGCAAATGGACTTGGAATCTGACAGAAAGTCACATTTTATGACCTCAAATTTTGTGCGGGATAAAGCCTTGGCATTCAGCTGTAATACTCAATAGAGATTTTAAGCCATACGATATAGTTGTAAAAGCAGGTTGTACATTTTGAATTCTTGAGTTGGTCTCACACGCACCGCCGGTACAACAGTCATGATGTCACCCTAGGTATTCACAATGCATTACTGAGCTCCCGATGTAATGTTGTGGAATGAAGTATACCGAAAATGTCGACCTATGTTCCGTCCCTTTTCGTGAATGCCGGAATAATTAATTCGCTCTTCTTTAATTCTGGTCTGGGCATGGGCGTTCATGAAGGGTTAGGATCACTCAGATAATATGGATAAGCCTTGATCACGTGTGATCTACGGCTCCGCTGGATTTTCGGTGGGAAATAGGGCTGCTGTTCCGATCGGACCTAGCCCTATGAGATTGCCAAATGGACTCTCTTTGAGGTGAACCATTGGTAGTGGCATGGGCTTGGTCCGGCCGCAACAGCACTGTAATCGTCTGTATTCGGCACGACTGGGCCATAAGGACATCCGCCCCCAGACGGATCTCCTTCTCCATTATTATCGACAAAATAGCACCTACGCAGGGTGATCTCATGTTCGGTCATCCGTCTGATGATTTCCCCCGGATGTTCCTTCCCCACACCTACTTTCTTTCACCCTCTTTTCCACGTTCCTCGTTTTCGTGCATCTGGCCCCCTCACTTATCATCCTTGTCCAGCCCGCCGACCGTAAGATGGGACTCCTCAAACCCATTTGTCGGCCCCAAACGAGCAGATAAACATTCGTCCACGAGTTGAAGTGGCAAACTCACCCCATCCGACGAGCTATGCACGTGCTATACGCTAGCTGCTCCGTCACTTCCGTAGCCGCTCGTGGGACATATGTCGTCTAATGATGACATAGTCAACGAACAACCATAGGAAAGCTATTCTCCATTTTGGTGAAGAAATGACGATTTCTTCCGACAGATGGAGGATGACTTTCCGTCCACCAGGTTTTCGTCCAAATCCAACACAAAGGCCTAGTCTTCCGGACGTTCTGCGGACCTCTTCTTTACACCGTATATAATATCAGTTGTTAATTTTTTCTGATTTAACTGGTTCGTGAAACATCGCAATGCAATGTTTTTTATCACTTGCCCACGCCACTATCAACTTTAAAAAAATTATTTTCTCTCTATTCGCCTAGTTCCTAGTCTATAAGCAAATATCAAGTTACAATTTTGTTACATTAACCATTCAGTAGATATGGATTTTAGAATGTGTCGGATTAAGTAATGCGGACACATTGTTTTTCTCCAAACTCTAGACCCTCTTAAATCATATAAAATTTGTTATTGCAAATGGGTACAATATCATAGATCTATGGAAGTTCCGAGTTTCAGCTTCCTAGCATGAGCGGTTCCTGAAATATAGAAACCAAAGCTTTTCGTCTTAAACGCCACCGCTCCCCACGACACGAAAAAGTCTTCTCTAGAAGGGGTCCATTTAATCTACACTACAAATAAATTTAAGTTGAATAGATGCAAGAGTGCGGAAGCTGAAAGTCTTCAATCGACTGTACGCACTGTAAAATCACACACTCAGAAAACTATAGGAATCGAATGATTCTTGTTGAACGTGTAACCTGCGCATCACACTCATAGTTTGTACTGCTCCTAGCTTGGCAACCATATTAAAATTGCTGGCAATAATGATAGCTTTTCCTGAAATACAAATTTAAATTTTCACAGAAAAGAAAAATGTCACATTCTGTAAATAATTAATAAATTTTTGACATTTGAATGGAAAAATAGTGGAAAAATGGAAAACAAGCCGCTAAGATAATCCGACCTATGAGGGGAATAATATACATTTATACCCAGAGAAATTAACTAATGATCAAAGTTAATATCCCAGATAAGCTAATAGCTGGTTCAGGCGAAAATACGAGGGCGGTTTGATAATGACGTGGAAAAATTGAGAAAACATAGTTTTATCCGGAAAAATTTATTTTATTTTTCAACGTAGTCTTTTTTTAGCTCGATACACTTAGTCCAGTGTTTTTCCAATTTTTTGATCCCTTGTAAATAGTATGATTTGTCCAACCCTTCAAAATAGGCGTTGGTTTCACTTATGACGTCAGTATTCGTGATAAATCTCTTTCCAGCAAGCCATTTTTTCAAGTCTGGAAATAATAAAAAGTCGCAGGGTGCCAAATCTGGAGAATATGGTGGGTGAGGGAGCACTTCGTACCGTAATTCAAACAGTTTTGCCGTTGCAACAGCGGACTTGTGAACCGGAGCGTTGTCGTAATGAAACAACACTTTTTTTTCTTCGCCAAATGAGGCCGTTTTTCCTTGATTTCAGCATCTAATCGAACCAATAACTCAGAATAATATGCTCCCGTTATTGTTTTTCCTTTCTCCAAGTAGTCGATGAATATTATTCCATTGGAATAACAAAAAACTGTCGCAATAACCTTCCCAGCTGATGCAGCGGTTTTTGCCTTCTTCGGTGCGCTTGAACCGGCTACATCCATTGTTTTGACTGTTCTTTGATTTCTGGAGTGTAGTGGTGGATCCATGCTTCATCAACAGCTACGTATCGACAAAGAATTTCATTCGGATTACGTTGAAACAGTTGCAAACTGTGCTGTGAAGTTACCACACGATTACGGTTTTGGTCGATTGTGAGCAAATGCGGCAGCCATCTTGCGAATAGCTTTCTCATGTTCAAACAAAGTTTCAAAATATTCCAAACGCGTTCAGATGAGATGCGTACTACCTTAGCTATCTCACACACTTTCACTCAACGATCTAGTATCACGATATCCTGGAGTCCTACGATCATTTCTGGAGTGGTGACTTCATTTGGAAGACCTGGACTTGGTATGGTTTCTGTGCTCGTAAACCACACTTGAATTCAGAAAACCATTTGTAAATCATTTGGATCGATGGTGCAGAGTCCCCATAATGCTTATCTAATTTTTCTTTGCTAAAGTAGCTGTTTTCCCTTTTAAAAAATTGTGTTTAATCAACACACGAAATTAATTTTTATCCATTTTCAAAAATTTTTGTAAGTCGACATACTTAGACGGCTGCTTCTCGAAAACTAAACGAGGTATCAGGCTTAAACTTTGCAGGTAATCTATTTAAGGATGGTCCAGTTAAAAAAAAATAACGAATTCTTTACCTGCCCACTCCTTCTTGATTTTTCCACGTCATTATCAAACCGCCCTCGTAACCTGAGGTAGTAATACGGGCCTTTAATTTAAATTCTATGCAAACTGCCATTTAAATTCCATTTAAAATTTTCCACGGTCGATTGGAACATTGAGAGCTATCATAATCGTTCTCATGGGCGATTACAGAAACGGTTTTCATTTCCAAGTGAGAAGTACGTGTGAGAATTTCGGACTACGTTATAGCCGATTCATTTCTCACTAAAAATTACAGAACTGAGCTACTGATCAGACCTGAGAGATATGGTGGAATTCATGAAAAAGTGTACAACCACTTTACACCCTCTTAGGGGTCGAATTTCAAAAAATCTTGAAAACGCATTCTAGGTATTCATATGAAGAATCCGTAAAATAAAAATTAATTCAATATTTCGAAAGATCTAGTAGATATGACAAAAATCGTGAAAATATATGCATTTTATATTTACTGGTATTTTTTTTTTGCCCCCCTCTCTGAACGCCAATGAATATTCGAATTTTTTTTTTCAGAATTACTTTTCTAGTTGATTTACATATACGTACCGAGTTTCAACTTTCTACCATAAGCCGTTCTAAAGTTATGAAAAACACCCCCCCACACCCTCGTACCATGCTACCCCTAAAAAAAAATTATTTTTTCATCATGCCATCTATCTAAATACGAAGTTTAAGGTTTATATCATTACAGGTTCTTAAGATATAAGCATCGGAAGCATCCTTCTCACCCTTCCCCACCCTCATCCTCTACACCACCACCTTCAAATTTTTTTTCCCTACTAGGGTTCTATTGGGCCTATTTCTTGTAAAAATTTGAAGCATCTATCTTACACTGTTATTAAAATATGAAAAGTGATATTTTTGAAAAATTCTTATCCTTTCAGGGTAGCAAATTTTTTTTTAAAAAAATCGATAACAATACTTTATTATTAAAATAATAAAGTAAAATCTACAAACAGTCTGTGCGCAACTTTATTATTTTTTCCGGCAGAAATTCGGACTGAAAACCTAACAGTAAGTTCGGGAAGCGGTTAGAATTACATATGAATTACATACTTGGGTCGTATTCCGGGATGCGGTCTAGGGGTTGAAAAGGGACAAAATTTAAAAATAGGTGATTATTAAACAAGCCCGTGGAAGTGAAAAGATATTCGATTACTGTAGCTCAGTTCTGTAGTTTTTAGTGAGAAATGAATCGGCTATGAAGTAGTCCGAAATTCTCACACGTACTTCTCATCTGGAAATGAAAACCGTTTCTGTAATCGCCCATGAGAACGATTATGATAGTTCTCATTGTTCCAATCGACCGTGGAAAATTTTAAATGGAATTTAAATGGCAGTTTGCATAGAATTTAAATTTAAGGCCCGTATTACTACCTCAGGTTATTTTCGCCTGAACCAGCTATTAGCTTATCTGGGATATTAACTTTGCTCATTAGTTAATTTCTCTGGGTATAAATGTATATTATTCCCCTCATAGGTCGGATTATCTTAGCGGCTTGTTTTCCATTTTTCCACTATTTTTCCATTCAAATGTCAAAAATTTATTAATTATTTACAGAATGTGACATTTTTCTTTTCTGTGAAAATTTAAATTTGTATTTCAGGAAAAGCTATCATTATTGCCAGCGATTTTAACATGGTTGCCAAGCTAGAAGCAGTACAAACTATGTGTATGATGCGCAGGTTACACGTTCAACAAGAATCATTCGATTCCTATATTTTTCTGAGTGTGTGATTTTACAGTGCGTACAGTCGATTGAAGACTTTCAGCTTCCGCACTCTTGCATCTATTCAACTTAAATTTATTTGTAGTGTAGATTAAATTGACCCCTTCTAGAGAAGACTTTTTCGTGTCGTGGGGAGCGGTGGCGTTTAAGACGAAAAGCTTTGGTTTCTATATTTCAGGAACCGCTCATGCTAGGAAGCTGAAACTCGGAACTTCCATAGATCTATGATATTGTACCCATTTGCAATAACAAATTTTATATGATTTAAGAGGGTCTAGAGTTTGAAGAAAAACAATGTGTCCGCATTACTTAATCCGACACATTCTAAAATCCATATCTACTGAATGGTTAATGTAACAAAATTGTAACTTGATATTTGCTTATAGACTAGGAACTAGGCGAATAAATTGAAAATAGTTTTTTTTAAAGTTGATAGTGGCGTGGGCAAGTGGTAAAAAACATTGCATTGCGATGTTTCACGAACCAGTTAAATCAGAAAAAATTAGCAACTGATATTATACTACGGCTTGGACACCTACCACGGGGAGCACAATGGACGAACAATAACGTCTAAGTGAAGGAGGATGACAGCATCACCATCCCTTATACCATACCATACCATAGACCTCGTCCCGGAGTATGACATGATCCATTGTTGTTACGGTCCCAGTTGGTAGAAAATCCGCTAATTTCATCTTTCCTATAACCCATATGTTATCTTTATACTTTTCCTTCTGTAAGTAACTACTATTTTCTAATTATTTTCATTTTTTTTATTTTTATTTTATTCTAAGTTAGTTTGTAAGTTAGTGTGTAAGTTAACAAGCAAGGTTTTTATTACATAATTTTTCCTTGGATCGAATTAAAATAATAAACAAAGAATTAATTTTAGTAAAAATCTAAATTGTAACTACAGATGCAAAGATAAAAAATCTGATCACTGAAATTGTATAAAATTGTACGAACTATTTTTAAAAATTTAAATAAATCTTTCTATTGTTATACGTCACGCTCCTCGGCGTTGGGTGCGGACGTCCCTAGTGGGGGTCCTGTACTCTTACAGGATCGTAGTGTTTAAAAAAAGACAACAATAGCTGGTTTTTTCCAACCGGGGCTGGCTACTCACGCAGAAATTAACTCCTCGTTGAACCGACTGATTTCGACTGCCGGATCGATGGTTCGATTCATTCCATCGAACCTCGCATCCGGCTGCTGACCGATTTAAATTTTCTCACGACATTGCACTTTTCGTTGAGATTTCCATGCCGACTTTACACGCGCGGTCACTTGACCTCATAGGTCATTATGCTACAAGTGTGGCATCGGCATTTCTTTTTACTTGGTTCAATAAATTGTCGCACGCGCGATCAAAGTTTATTGAACCAAGCAACGTGTTGTTGTTGTTATAAATCGAGGTGCGATCGCGTTACGTTCTGTATGGGCCCAGTATGACCGTCGGCGAGAATACGATCCCCTATTTACTTGATAAGTGAAATGAGGTAGGTCGTGTGTTGTGTTTACAACATTCCTTCCCCCTTGAAAAAAAAATTTCCTAATGTTGGGAATTTTGCAACGACGTTGGATTAATTTTGGAAAGTAGTACAATGTCGTGAGAATGCGAATGCGGTCTGCAATATGCAATGCATACATAATTCCGTAGCTTTCTTTGAACAAATTTTTGTTTTCTGCGTGAGTGTGAACCCCCGTTTTGTTTTATTATTCAACCCAATTTTTTTTTTTTTTTTTTTTTTTTTTTTTTTTTTCTTATATATATTTTTACAAATTTGTTTTACTTATTATTAATTGTATTGTATGGTTAGTGTGGGGTAATATATATATATAAGTGCTAAATAGTTTAATTACAGCTTATGTTGCCCTATATTTATACATATATAATTATATATTTTTGTATTCTAAGTTTGCTAGATGTTTATATAAAATGGATATGTGTATAGTTATATCTTAGAGTCTTTATCTAATAAATTTAATTCAATATTTTATAAATATATTTAAAAATATAACAATTTGTTATTAATTTTGCCTTTTTTTTTTTTTAGATAGTAGGTATTACGTGTAGTTTATGTTATGTATGTATGAATTTACTTTGTCCAAGACTTGTTCGAAATTGATTTATTTTAGTTTCCTCCTTTTATGTATCGATATAAGTATATTCACTTATTGCTAGTAGTAATTTCATATTTTTAGTATTTTTGTGTGTATCTTAGTGATTTCGGCTCTGGATAATTGTTCGTTGGTGAGTGATTTTTTTATTGTGGTAACCTAAACGCTAACGTTAGCTAGACGGATTGGGGGCTCCATTTCCATGGCGACATTCGCATTTCCAGAGGCTGCTTCTCTGTTTTTATTCTTGCACATTTTTCTGAGTTGGACGCGATATTTGATCGTAATTGTAGTCAGTATGATAAAGAGAAGCACGTAGCTTAATGCATAGTGATGATAGTCATGGTGGTTAAGGTCATTACGATTGAATTCATCTTCTAAACGGTGTTGGTTTTTTATTTCGGTGTTTAATTTTTCTAACTCCGTGTGGTCTGAGTTTTTCAGGATCAGGGTTTGGGTTGATGGTTTCAATCGGCTTTTGCTATTCAAAGAGGCCATTTGGGAGGATAGGTTGACCATTGGTACGTAATCCTGCTTTACTTTTAGCTCACTAGTTGAACTTGCGTACAACTTCAGACCTTCGCTTCTTACGTAACAATTCTCTTTTATTTCCAGTACCCCATTAGAGTTTAGATTTTCTGTTTGCAATCGGTTATTACAAATAATGTCGACAGGTGTTGACTTATCAAATGAGTAGAGCCATGTATTTGCCTGTGACAATTGCATCCAAAGCTGTGTAGGTGGGATTTTATTGATTATGCAACTATTGGGGATTGTTTTGGAGTGTTTTAATAATTGTATTTCGCATAAGCTGTTTCCAGAATGCGTGTTATATATTGGTAGTACTAGTTCGCATAAGTAGTCATTATTTTTAGTGTGCTGACAGGAATGGAAGTCACTTTTACTCATTGGGAGGTACTGTTCGCGGTTAATGTCGATAGCTATATATTCTGAGTTGGGTTGTATATATACGAATTCATTACCGTGTTTTGTCGGCAAGGGAATGATTTTAAAAATTTGATACGGAGTGCTATATGGTAGGGGTATTTTTGTTTCTATTATTATTCTAGATTCGGTCTTTATGGCTGACATACTACTGCATCTATATATTTGGATTAGGTTAGATTCTTCCAAGTTGACGGGAAGCTCCAGGCCGAATTTTAAGTGCCTACGAATTTCTGATAGTGCGTTTTCAAGTTGTAGGGGGCTCAGAAGATAAGGGTTTGGGCGTCCATGAGTGACATCTAGCAATATTCCTATTAACTTGGACTGGGTATTTTGGTATCTTACTAATTCAGTTGTTATTTGAAGGGCCACTGAATTTAATTCCTCTGAAAATTTTAAGTTTTCAAGGTCCTTCTGGGATTCATTTAATACGTTTTCGACTGTGCTGATTTTATTGGCTAGTTTGATAAAGGTATCGCGTATTTCTGTTTGTGATTTCTTGAAAAGGTTGACGGTGTTATCCACTATAGTGGTTTGTGATTTGATGAGTTCCAACATGTGTGTTTGGCTATTATTGAGCCTATGAATATTTTCCTCGTAGTACTTCCCATCTTCTTCGCTAAGAGTACCAAATGTAAATTTTTGTATAGTTCCTACTATACCGATTAGTGCTCGCTTTTGGCGGACGGAATTACTACTATTCAATAATTCATTCTGCAGTTCTGTGTGTTTTACTGCTCTTAGCAACTCTATTATTTCACCTGAGCATAGATCTGCCGCAGTTGGATGATCTGTGTGATGTTTTCCACATGATTCACTTAACTGATGGGCTAAACGTTTTAGATAAGAAAACTCTGCGTGGAAAAGATTGAGATCGGTATATGTAACAAGTCTCCAGAAATTATTGTATAGTTTTATTTCGCCTGATTCATCGAAGTATATTCCCGCGTTGTCGTTGATAGTGGTAATTTTGACATTCGAAAGGTGATTGTCTGCGTTTATCGAAAGGGTGATTGTAACAATCGCCAGGGGAATTATTACATGCACGCGCATGGTGTTCACTCGCATGGTTGGTTTTCTGTAATCAAACATAAAGTGGTATTTGGATTATCAGATTTTCACGAAGCACAACATTGCTGACGATAATTGAGAAATCGTCCGGCATTTATAGAAATTTTGGCTCATAACTATTGTTAGTCACGTGGGTGCGATAGTGCAGGATGGTGCTATAAGTGTTATTAGTTTATATATCCATGATTGATAAGGAGGTCTTTGATACCTTCCATATCCACTCTGTTTCGAAAGGGTGCCCCCGATGGGTTCAATATTTATTTTTATTGGTTAACTTTTGTAGGGTCTAGTACCTACTAGTCTTTTTTTTTTTCATTGGGTGATAGGGAGGTCTTTCAAACCAATCATATCCGCATTTTCCGTAGAAGGCGTCCCTTTGAATATAGAATTTATCTATGTATGTTTATTTTATGTATCATATCGTCATTATTCAATGAATAATTTTAGGTTATCATTGTGGCATCTTCTTTGTTTTTGACCGATCTGAATGGTAGTGTTCTCTGGTGAGTTAATCTTTACTATCCTATATGGTCCTGTCCACAGTGGGGACAATTTGTTTTTTCGTGTATTGTTTTTGAGGAGGACTTCCTCGTCTAACACGAAAACCTTTTCTTTCACACGTTTATCGTAACTAACTTTTGATTTTTCTTTTCTATCGATTAAATTTTGTTTTGCGATTTGGAATGAGTTTTGGAGTCTAGCTTTTAGTTCGTTTACATAGTTGTCATAATTGTAACATATGTCCGGTGGTTTCTGCAGGGACGACGGGATTTCAGACTTAAACCCGTAGAGTAATTCATGAGGGGTGAAGTTAGTACTTGAATGTACTGAACTATTGTACGTGAACATTGCGTATGGGATCCATGTGTCCCAGGATAAGGGATCTTGGTTAACGTAGTTCCGTAGATATTCACCTAATGTTCTGTGACTTCTCTCAAGTGCGCCGTTTGATTGGGGGTGATACGCTGTAGTTTGTAATTTATGGATCTTCAGAAGCTTGCACATTTTAATGAACAATTCGCTAAGAAAATTAGTTCCTTGATCTGTCAGTAGTGATTCCGGCGTACCGTGCTTGCATATTATCTGAGTGGCGAAATATTTCGCGACAGTAGAGGCTTCAGCGTCGGGAATAGGCATGGCCTCAGAATATTTCGTGAGGTCGTCCTGGAACGTGAGTATATATCTGTTACCTTCGTAACTGGTAGGTAGTGGTCCGACTATGTCCAAGAATACCTTCTCGAATGGCCTGGAACTGGTTGTTGTTATCTTCATCGGTGTCTTTTTTGACCTGTCGAATTTGTTTTTCTGGCAAGATGGACATTTCCTTATAAATTCTTTGACATCTTTGGACATACCTTCCCAATGGTATACTCTTTGTATTTTTTCCAGTGTTCTGGTTTCACCTTGGTGGCCTCCTAGAGGCGAATTATGATGTTCCTCTAGTACCTGTTCCCTTTCTGAATCATCTGTTACTATTATTTTGTTATAGAGATATAGGATTGGGGTTATAGTTGTGTCTTTGAAAATGGCTATGCAACACTGCTTGATACAGAAAAGATTGGTCACTGTTGTTGGGGGTACGGAGATATGAACTTCGGTTTCATTTGTACTCATTGCATCTGATTTCATTTCCGTGATAGCCTCGGTTAGTGCCGTAATGTTAAGTTTGGTTCCTTCCTCTATTGGGAGTCTTAATACTATGAATTGGATTTTATTTATTTCAACAAATAGTTTTGTTGTGCCCGTTTGGGACTTTAGAGAGGGGAGTTTTGATAATAACGCTTTCTCTTCCGGTATCTGTTGACCTAGGATGAGAAAATATTTTCGATTCGCTTTCTTGAGGTTCAGTAAGCTTTCGTGACTTTCTTGAACAACACTGGTCTCCACTATTCCTTGAGATGCACCAATGGTTGAATCCGTTTGGTCGATTATTTTCTCGTTCAATTTCTTTTTTTGATTCCGAGTTATTACCTGAACTGTCGTTGGTTCTATTTGTACGCGACTGAGTGCGTCGGCGTTACAGTTTAGTCTTCCAGGTTTGTAAATAATCTGGTACTCGTGCTCTTCCAGCTTAATTCGCCATCGCATGAGTCTGGATGTGGGTTCCCTCAAATTCATTAGCCATGTTAACGGTTTATGATCAGTCACTATTGTGAATTTCTGGCCGTAAATATAGGGCCGGAACTGTTCAGTTGCGTATATTATTGCCAAAAGTTCCTTTTCTACTGTAGAATATCTTGTTTCAGCAGAGTTTAGCGTTCGACTGGCATAGCAAATTGGTTTATCGGATCCGACTACACCTTGTGATAACACGGCTCCGATGGCGACGTCTGATGCGTCAGTAGTAACAATAAATTGTTCGTCAAAATTAGGGTATTGCAGCAGTGGTGCCGTCATCAATTTTTCTTTAAGGGTTTGGTAGGCTTCATCACAAAAAGGTGTCCACTTGAAGTCAACTTCTTTCTTTAAGAGTGCCGTTAGAGGTTTGGCAATTTTAGCGAAATTTGGAATGAACCTTCTGTAGTATCCCACGAAACCTAGGAAAGATTTTATATCTTTAACTCTTTGTGGTACAGGATATTTCTCTACGGCTTCTATTTTGGAAGGGTCTGGTCTTACACCGTGCTCGCTGACCAAGTGTCCTAAGTATTGAATTTGTTTATCCAGAAAATGACATTTTTCTGGTTGTAATTTCAAGTTATTGCTTCGGAGTCGTTCCAGTACATGCCATAGCTTCTTATTATGATCCGACAAGTTGTAGCCATGTATCACTATGTCGTCCATGTAGACAAAACATTCCACTCCCTGTAGCCCCACCAGGACCGTATCCATTAGACGCTGAAAGGTAGCTGGGGCTCTCTTCAGTCCGAATGGCATTCGGTTGTAGTGATAATGACCAAAAGGGGTGCTGAATGCAGTCTTCTCCTTATCTTGTTCCGCCATGGGAATTTGATGAAACCCGTTAGCTAAATCAAGAGTGCTGAAGTATTTAGCCCGTCCTAGTTGGTCCAAGATTTCGGCTATGTTCGGTAGAGGATAAGCATCTCCGGCGGTTATTTCGTTAACCCTCCTGAAATCAACCACAACTCGCCATTTTTTATTGCCATCAGCGTCTGGTTTTTTGGGAACTAGTAAGAGAGGTGAGTTCCAAGGGCTTTTACTATGACTGATAATCTCTTCGTCTATCATCTTGCCTATCTGACGATTAATTTCGGATTTATGTGCATGCGGAAGTCGATATGGTCGCACATTAATTATCGTGTTTTCTGGTTTCGTCGGTATATAATGACTGACTGCATCGGTGTAGGTGAGACGGTCATCTTTCAAATAAAAGACGTCGTTAAATTCTCTGCATATGTGCTTTATAGAGTTTTTTTCTTCGTCATTACAATGATTCAAATTTAGCTGTTTGGTCAACTTCCCAAGCCTATTTTCAACGGGGTCGTCATTTGGATTGAGTTCAAGTATTTCGTAATCGTCGAGCCGGTTAAAATTGAAAACCAGTCTCTCATCAGACAGTCTAACTTCATTTTCGTTACTGTTAAGGACCGCTACTTTTATGAAACCTTCGGGGTTTGGTTTAACCAAGGAGTTTCCAACGTACACTCCAGGAATAATTTGCGAATTTAGACAATAAGCTTCCCCTACCAAGTTAGTCTTCACTGAAACTGTCTTTTGGGACCTACCCGGGATTGTTGTAAAATCTGCCTCGATGATTGGCCTTTCTTCTAAGTTTGGTTTTTGGTTATTTGTTAGTTTTTCACTTGTTGATTGATTTATTCTCGCCATCGTGTCTTCTAAAGTGTATGACATGTTTGACTTGTTTAAGGTGATTGTTAGGTATTCGTTAGAATAATCGATTTGACATTTATATGCCCTTAGAAAGTCGTGACCTAATATACCATCGTACTTTAATTCTAAATCATCCTCTAATATATGGAGAACGTGATCTATGGCTACATTCGTAAAATACAATGAGGTTTCGACTGTACCGACGGTTGTGATGGCCTTACCTGTCATTGTTATAATGTCCGTTCGTTTGTTACGATTAATTTGGATTTGTGGGGCGATTTTTGATAATTTGTGTAAAGATATTTCAGCACCTGTATCGACTAAGAATGTGCTGTACTGATAAGGCGATACCGAGTTGGACACCCTCAGTGTTATATCTTTACCTGTTATAAACAATTTCATTCTGTGCTGGGTGTGTAAGTCGCTTGTTGCTCGTGCACTTCCGCGCTCACAATGAGTTGATTTTGGCGAGACGACTCTCTCTGGTCGTCCCGCCGATTTTGGTTTCCCGAATTATAAGACTCCCCTTGTACCCCTTTTTCCGTTTGGCCCGTTTGTGCTAGGTGATTGTTCGGCTTTGGCCGGTAGTTCGGATTGTAATTACCCTTAGCGTTCGATTGGGATATCTCAGATCTTCCAGTGGTTTTTTGTGTGGGTACTGTTGAATTATGGTTTTGTTGCCTATACCCATTTGAAGACCCCGGATTTGATCGTTGCTGATCATAGTTATCCTGTTGGGTGTTGTATTTTCGCCTACGACACTCAGAAATGTGGTGATTAGGTTTCCGGCAATAAGCGCAGAAAATTTTCTCTTGTTTAGGGGCGATGGGACCAGATTCGTTGGTTTTAGTTTCTGTCGAATAATGTTTCGAGCCAGTCATACGCTCATCTTCTGTGAGGGCGTAAGTAATGGCTTCTTCCATGGTATTTTTTGATGCAGCCTTCACTAGAAGCCGGAGTTGTTCATTTTTCAGACCGTCCTCGAATGAACGTTTAGCTTGCGCTTCGTTTTCGATGACGAGGAAATTTTGAATAATTTTCTCAGTAGTGGATTGTTTTGTGACGTCATTTAAGAGAGACAAAATTTTATTTATTCTGTTAGAATAGTCTCTAACACACTCTTCACGTTTTTGTTTCGCGTCATGGAGTTCTCTTTGAAGGGATATTCTGGATCGACTGTCCAGGAAATTTTTCTGCAATAGGTCTCGCAAAGCTTCCCATGAGTCTATAGAGTTGTGTTTAACAAGCTCATAGGCTCTTCCGGTAAGCTTGGCCTTAATAAGGGTCAAGAACACAGTCCTTTTGACTGCGGTAACACTGTCCGCTTGAAACATTGAGCAACATGTTATAAATCGGTGAAGGTTGTCAGAACTCCCGTCGTATTCGGGGATAATCGCATTGGCGTCCGCTATAGTCAAGGAGTCTGCCATATCTAATACAGTTGAATCCTCCGATTCGCTATCACTATCAGTAAGGGCGATCGCGTCCGACGAAATATCTCTGAGTGGAGTAGTTACCGAGCTATACTCGGTACCGTTTCTAGTGGGCATAAAACCGAATGGAAGAATGAATTAACTCTACTATGACGTTCCGAATAATATAAAATTTTTTTTTTTTTTTTTTTTTTTCAAAAAAGAAAAAGAAACCTCTCTTTTTTTTTTGCAAAATGTGGCACGATTGCGCACCCCAAAATGAGTTCAAAAGAAAATAGTTAACTGTCTGGACCGCAGAAATAAAATTACGGAACGTATAGTCGGGTAGAGTGAGAGCTAAATCACAATATAGAAACACCCGCGAACAATTATATTTATATAAAGCATGCCGTTCACATTACAACACCCAAAACACTTTGTTTTTACGCGAAGTTTCACACGAGAAAGGAGAAAAATAAAAATAAAAAAAAAATTAACTTGGACTTACATGTCGTTAAAACTATTGAAGTTCGTTTGCCGGTTCCACTGTTCCGGGAAGCGGTCTTCTCGTAGTTCGATGCTGACGTAATTCCTGATGATGAGCCGATCTCGCTGTTCCGCTGTCTTCTCGTAGGTTGGTTCAAATAGTCGATTGTCCTTGGTTGCTCTGGAGACCCTCCCTTTTGGAGTCGGTGGGGCGTATCTCTTCGCGAGACTTAAGTTGAACTGCCCGGTTGATGTGAAGGCAGCCCTGAGTGCACAACTCCAAGGACCTACAGCTGCGGTAGCCTTCTTTTCTGCTTCCGTGGTTATTTATTGATTTTTTTTTTTTTATTTTGCCTTTTATAAAGGACTTTTGTATTCGCCAATGGGGATACCCGACTGGTTTATTGTAACTACCATTATCGTGGATATCCCACCGCTGCCACCAAATGTTATACGTCACGCTCCTCGGCGTTGGGTGCGGACGTCCCTAGTGGGGGTCCTGTACTCTTACAGGATCGTAGTGTTTAAAAAAAGACAACAATAGCTGGTTTTTTCCAACCGGGGCTGGCTACTCACGCAGAAATTAACTCCTCGTTGAACCGACTGATTTCGACTGCCGGATCGATGGTTCGATTCATTCCATCGAACCTCGCATCCGGCTGCTGACCGATTTAAATTTTCTCACGACATTGCACTTTTCGTTGAGATTTCCATGCCGACTTTACACGCGCGGTCACTTGACCTCATAGGTCATTATGCTACAAGTGTGGCATCGGCATTTCTTTTTACTTGGTTCAATAAATTGTCGCACGCGCGATCAAAGTTTATTGAACCAAGCAACGTGTTGTTGTTGTTATAAATCGAGGTGCGATCGCGTTACGTTCTGTATGGGCCCAGTATGACCGTCGGCGAGAATACGATCCCCTATTTACTTGATAAGTGAAATGAGGTAGGTCGTGTGTTGTGTTTACAACACTATCTAAGATTCTTTTTCATTTTTGCAGATTGAATTATTTTTAGTGAAGTTATGATGCCGACCAGCAGGCGCCATGGTTTTCATAAGTAGTCCATTTATACCAGGAAAAAACAATGTTAATATTAAAAAACAACAATTTTTTTTTTTCTATAGTTGAATATATAATAAGAAATGTGAACTCAAAAATTAAATTTTTTCATCACCATAAAACCTTCATAATAATTTTTCAAATTTACTCGATTTTCATGGCGTTCAGAGTTATATGAGCCCTTAAGATATTAAACAACACGTCATGCAATTATTTTCCTTTTAAAAATTATGATAAACAACAAAAACATGATAGGAAATTAAAACTGCAAAGATTTAGATATCACAACTCACAATATTGCAACAAAGTTGAAATTTATATTAGTTTGCACCATAACTACAGAATCGAATAGGACTACCGAAGTATGCAGACTTTTTGATTCTACAAAATATTGCCAATCATGTTCCAGCACTACAATGCTTACAACACGAACAAATAGAAAAGAAGAAAAGAATTAGCGATTATGTATGTTTTTATTGATATTTATGTAAAAGATTCGCATTTATATACAATAGCTCCGAAAAGTATTCGAACCATTAACAAATTATACAGTAGAGTCTCGCTAATCCGGATCAATTAAAACCACCCCCAATCCGGATTATGCGGGAATTCGGATTACCAAAGGTATATGCAAATTATTAAAGATAAACACCCAGCAAACACGAATGGCATGAATCAGTTACTTCCGAAGTACAGAACACTCTTCATGAGTCGTTCACTGAAATTTACTTGATAATATGAAAAATTTCAGTTATGTACCTTTTGTATATAAGAATAAATAGCCTGAGTCTGTTACTTCCGAAGTACAGAGCATTCATAACGATGAAAGAGAATGATATCTATACCGTTCTCTTTCATCGTGATGAACGCTCTGTACTTCGGAAGTAACAGACTCAGGACATTTTCGTATCTATAACACAAAATAAATTAGAAAGAGACGAATATTGATGTTATTATTTTAATTTAATATGGAATTAGAATTTTCATCTATAATGTTACAAAATTTTTAATAGCATAAATTAGTTGGAATATTTGTTACCAGTTACAGATAACATTGATTGTTTTTTAATACCTTTTTTAAGAAACTACTTATACTAAAACTCTTTTAAACTTCACTTGACACCCGAAACAATAAAATAAATGGCATGTCATATTCCTTAAAGCGAGTGTATTGTGTAGGCTGCTACAACACAGTGAACAAAATACAGATGCAGCTTAAGTATATATGCATGATTGATGTATGCACGCATACCATAAGAAAAATGTTGGTTTAGTATGGGTAACCCCTGAGCCTGAGTTTGCTGGGATATGAAGTGTCTATGAGAATATTCGGGAATTTCCAGTTCTACACTTATTTGATTTCACTGTATTGTTGATCATTGCTTTATTTAACATGCAATCCGGATTAGCGAAACTGTGATCGATCCGGATTACAAGGAACATAATGGAAATTTTTAAATTTTTCATCCCATCCGGACTACCGAAGGATCCGGATTAGGCCGTATCCGGATTAGTAAGACTCTACTGTACATGTTTTTTTAATTAAACTTTAAATAGAATAAAAACTTAAAAAAAATTGACCAAGCTTAATGAAAGGAACTTAATTGATACTTTAAGGGCCGTTATTACGACCTTCATTTCAAATTTAACCAGAACTTTGACTGTAAGTTTCGTATGAACATATGTCAGTTAAAGTTCCAGTTAGAACGTTACTGACGATCGTAGGAACGGGCCTAAGTAATTAATTGAACGGTTACGAAAACGAGTCTGCAAAGGCTCTTTCTTAGGTATATTTATAGAATGTAAACTATATAACCGGATCTTATCTCAGATAAGCCGCATTAGCGGCACCTATTGCAGTTAAATTATACAATTTCGAAACAAATAGATGGAATTATCTAGTCTACAATAAGCATTAGGCCGATATGCAAAATTGCTCTAATTTAACGAAATTTTCAATACCTAACAATGTTGAAAAACTCAAGAGTATAGCAATAAAAATAATACTTACATACAATTATGCTCGAATGCAATCTAATAATTATATTAGTGTTAATAAAAATTCACGGATTTTGAATTCTTTTCTTTTTCAACTCTTTCATAAGAAATCACTAAATGGATCTGCCCATTCGAACTGCGAGTTTTTTATATTCTCCATTTTCTCAATTTCAAATCACATTTCTCACCGCTGACTTAGAGAATATTTAAATGTATCACTAAACTTTATAAAACATTTAAAAAATTATCATTAAATTGAATGAGAGAAAATCTAAAATTTTATACCAAAAGAATATGAAGTTTTGACACTTTGAGAGGTTTAAGTGCGTAGACACAATTTTTTGATTCTAAAATCCGAAAATAGCTCGTGAAAGGGAATGTGTTATTTTCAGACGCGGCGTTCTATGTGTGTTTCAGACATGGCTGCTGCAAGACCCGATTTTAACAGGGTGGAGATATTAGTAGCCGGCGGAATTAATTAGTTTATTCATTTTAATTATAAGAAATTGTAAGTGAACTTGCTGGTATTCTTTTCGAACAAATCGCATTCGCGATTTCATACTTTTCAAAAACTTATGAAATAAATTATTTTTAGCGTTCAGGAAGTACTTTTTACCAAAAGTCGAATATTAAGACATATCATCCTGTGCGATATACGGAATCATAAAATGAGTTGGTATTTTCTTGAGACTTTTGCTTGTACTCATGTTCCTCTTAATCAATACATGCATCTTGGTTGCTTCTATACCACCGGACTGCGGCTTCATTCGATCATGATGTTGTAATTTTCATATTATAGAATAGAGCACGGATCCACGGGACTTGTACACTTACTAATCAAAACAAAAGTTTCGAAATTCTTTCATTTCTACGCTTGTATTATATTCAGACATTGACCAAGAATCGAGATAGCGAGTGCATTTGAAGAAAATTAAAATTTTATGTTAATGAAAACGTAGGAAAATCGTACGTACATAAGGTATACAAAATAGGTACATATGCAAACCTGATACACAGATATGTTTATACAATGAAAATATTGTAATGCAATTTCGACGGAATAATTGGCCTCACTTATTCAAAAATCAGGAAATTGGGTTTCGATTACATCGTCGTACTTTAAATGAAATGCCAAAAGGAGGTAACCAAAAATATGCAAAAAAAAAAAAACAAGATACGATTTTGGCTAGAGTGCCCTTAGAAAGAGGGCACTTGAAAACCATAAGCTATTTACATAGAAAGTTTCAGTAAGGACATAACAATTTTGTATTTGTATAAAGCATAGAATAATTGAGGTAGTCTCCAAACATTGCTTGTTCGTGAACTTCACCATGATAAAAATGTAAACCTTTGCTGGAGTTTTGACATTGACAGACCAGCAAAAAAGCTTAACAGTGCGTTGGTATTGAAATACCAAAATGTTATGTACCTATGAAATAACCCTTTATAATTTTCCAGTAAAATGTTTATGGTTTGTCTTCCGTATTTTTTTTTTTTTTTTATTTCCTATTTTATTCTATTCACATTAATGTAAAATGTTTGCTCAACTCTTCCAGCTATTCGTGTTTTTTTGTTATCAATATCAGGAATAGTATTACAGACTGTCATTACAACAACTGTTCTTAGGCTTATAGCCTTAGTACATACACACATACACATTTTGTAAAATTGTAGCGATATTAACATATATGGATTAGTATCTATATTGCTAGCAGTTATATTTTCTCATACAAAATCAATAAGCACGAGTTGAATTGGAAATTCAGAATTAGCTGTTGATTTTTGTCTTAAAAATGTAAAGAACCAAGAGAGGGCAGTACAAAATTTTTATCACAAATCAAGCTTTTATGAAATTTGAACACCGTAAATATAAGTATATTTAATTACGAAAAATACGTTTTATAAGAAATTGTACTGTTCATGATTTCAAAAACATTATAATATTAAATTAAAATCCAGTAACGTTTAAACTACTACTATATTGAATGGGAAAATTCAGAATCAGCTGGGACGCGCTCGGAAATTAACTTGTGTTAAAGTAGAGTAAAAACTATCGTTCGGAAATGTGGAGTGGTGTCAATTTTACTCTAATGACGTAATCGTTCGAAAATGCCAGAGTAGAGTAAAAAATCTGCCAACAGTCTGGGCGCAACTTTATTATTTTTCCGGCAAAAGTTCGGAACGTGTTTAATTCGGGGATGCGGTGTATGTTACTATGTGACTGAAAACCTAACAAAAAGTTCGGGAAGCGGTTAGAATATGGTGTATTATATGAATTATATAATTGGGTCATATTCCGGGATGCGGTCTAGATGTTGAAAAAGAAAAAAACCTGAAAATAGGTGATTATTAAACAAGCCCGTGGAAGTGAAAAGATATTCGATATCTGATCAGACCTGAGAGATATGGTGGAATTAATGAAAAAGTATACAACCACTTTACACCCTCTTAGGGGTCGAATTTCAAAAAATCTTGAAAACACTTTCTAGGTATTCATATGAAGAATCTGAAGAATAAAAATGAATTAAATAGTTGGAAAGACCTAGTAAATATGACGAAAATCGTGAAAATTTAGGCATTTTATTTTTACTGATAATTTTTTTTGAATTTTTGAAATTTTTTTTTCCTACAAGGATTTCATTAGTCTTACTTCTGGTAAAAATTTGAAGCATCTTTCTAATGCCCCTGATAGACGGTCACTCGAAACCGTCAATGCATTGACACTCTGACGTCAAAATTACGTAGAATTTGGTCACAAAGTTGGCTTTGGGACCAGATTCTACGTAATTTTGATGTCAGAGTGTCAATGCATTGACGGTTTTGAGTGACCGTCTAATACTAGCATTACACTGTTATTAAGATATGAAACGTGTTATTTTTGAAAAATTGTTATCCCCTCCACTTCCGTGCTCCCCCGCCCCCTTCAAAAATTTTACTTTGGTCAATCTTTTTTTATTAAGCTTTATACCCAAACCAAATTTTGTTTTTCTGGTGCCAGTGGTTTGGGAGATATCGTAATCTAAAGTTTTTCACCCCCCCCCCCCCCCACCGTGCGCGTCTACCCCCACCCAAAATTTTTATTTCAGTCTACTCTCCTAGGCCGCGGTCCAAATTACGCTTTCTGCGCTTTTAGCGCGCTTACGCTCGGTCCGAATTACGCTCACAACGCATACAATATGCATGGAGGGGAAATTTTCTGGCGCTTACACTACTCACGGTTTCGAGCATATGCAATATGCAATCTGTCACATTGACGGTTAAAAATTTGAAAATTATCAAATTCACATTGACGGTTAAAAAATTTGTCGACGTGTTTCGGCACCGACTGGAAGCGGCAAGACTTTGGCTTTCGCTGTCCCAATTGTTCAGCTCCTCTCGAAACGAGTTGAGAGGAAAATCCGAGCACTGGTAGTTTTACCCGTGACAGAATTAGCTCTGCAAGTCTACAAGGTTTTTAAGCAGTTGGTGCAAAATTCGAGCCTAACAGTTTGTCTGTTCTCAATATCGTTATCACGACACCCGGCCGACTCGTTGAACATTTGCACACGACCAATGGTTTCTGTTTGAAATCTTTGCGATTCCTCGGTATCGATGAGGCCGATCGAATCATGGAACTCCACCACAACTGGTTGTATCATTTGGACGCACACGTTAAAGCAACGTCGGACATGTTCATGTCGAGCCGATCGGCACCGCTTTGTCTAAACGAAACGAATCGCTACTCCAGCAGCATAAAATGCTTTTTTCGGCCACGCTATCACAAGATCTCGAAAAGCTGCACAACTTGAGACTTTTCCAACCGAAGCTGTTCACGTCGGTAGTCAATTGTCATTTTCAAATAACTGACACAACTGACATTTCAAATAATCAACTGACATTTGAGTGCATACGATCGGTCCGAATTATATGCGTTGTAAGCGCGCATACAATTCGGACCGACTGTAAGTAATGTAAGCACCGTAAGCGTAATTCGGACCGCGGCCCTAGTATAACTACAAATATTTGTTAAGTTTTAATTACTTACCCTTAACGATTTAGGAGAAATGGATTTTAGAAAGTGTCGATCTCCACTTTTTTGCGTTTCGGACGCATTATTTGCCCCTCCACTCCCACACCCCTTCACCCATATCCTCAATTTTTTTGCAAAAGGGTCCACTATCAAAGCTTTATATAAAATCCAAGTTTCAGCATCCTACCATAAGGTCGGCTTCGTCTAAAACACTTCCCCCACCTCCCCCCTCACACCCTTACCCCTCAAAAAATTCTAACTTCAAGAGGTCTACTATGTCTATTCATAAAAAAAAATCAATTTAATAACTCATAGGGTTTGGGAACTATAATTCCTCAAATGAGTTTGCGGACGGCGTACGGCGCACAGACGGACTGAAATTTTTTATTGCTTTTTTGGTGTTTATTAGTAATAAAAAGTGTAAAAAAAAAATTTCAGGGTAGCAAATTTTTTTTAAAAAAAAATCGATAACAATACTTTATTATTAAAATAATAAAGTAAAAAAAACTCTAGTCGTGAGCAGGGTTACGAGGAGTTAGAAACGTCACATGTCACCAGAATCATCAAGTGGCCAGTATTTTTGAATCTAATGCGTGTCAGTTAAAAGTTTTGACGAGAATCTTTAGTTGCAGCTACAAAAATCATACATCAAATTAAATTTTAAAGCTCCAATCTTATGTTGACTCAGATTATGAAGCTCTATCCGTTCTGAAATATTGGAGTAGAGTTTACTCTCAGTTGAAAGAAAATTCGAATTGTGATTGCAAGAATATAATTTTTTCAGTAGATCATTTCTATGGGTTACTGAATTTACCGTCACATTAATCAGATATTCAAATTTCATTGATGAAATTGGAGCTATGATCGTCAGCAGTTATTACGACATATTCGAATTATTGATTTTGCAATAGTTGCCTTTGCAGGCATGATATTCAACATAGGAAGAAAATCCCTTGAGTCCATACATACATAAATACATACGTTACCATACAAAAAATCATGTGAAAATTACTTCACTAAATTTAACTCACTTTAACCAAAAAAATCGTTTATGTACAAACTTAAAACTTTGTAAAAATTTGCTAACTGTCCCAGCTTTCAAGCGTTTCTTTTTTTTTTATCCTACTCGCACATCTCCGCACCCCTATTGACATTTTTTTCCAAATGGGGCCGGTATTATAGTTCTACATAAGTTTCAATGTTCTCCTCCGAGATCTAGAAACCCAAACTTTTCATCTAAAATGCTTCCCTCCCCCCTCATTCTCCACCCCTGAAAACCACTCGTAGGGGTTCACCCATTCTACCTACCATAAATTTGAACTTAATTTCTCAAGTGGTTTGAGAGCTAATAACCGTCAAACCTTTTTGCGTATGGCGTCTATAACGTCTACGGAGCACAGTGGGGCGTTTACACGATCTAGCTGGCCAAAATTATTTTTATTATCAATTCATCTTAAAATAAGGTATTATTTAGTTATTATTCAGTAATAATAATATTGGAACATATTTACTCGAAAAAAAAATTTGTTGAAAAATTAATACAATATAATTTTTTTGGTGAATGTTTTCACATCACATTTTTAACTGAAAATACTATTACATATATAATTGTTTTCCGGGTAAGATACCATTTGATTTATTTTTTGTTTACGGTTCGGACTCGAGTGACACCTGTTCAAGGCCATTACCAAGGATTGAGTCCTTTATCCTTGCTAAAGGAATATTCAAAATACAAATGTTTTGAATTTCCGTTATCAACATAAACTGTTATAAAATCTCGCAGGGCAGATATTGGCAGAACATTTTTGTGACTACTTAAAGGTACTGTCTGGCTGGAATTGCCGACCGCCGCGATTAGCAGTTACTTCCTGCAGTAGACTACTGCTTCAGGCAAAAACAAGCTGTCATGTCTGTTTGCCTCTGCTCGGCAGTTGACGGTTGTGACGTCATCGACTCGGCCGCGCGACGGCCGATACTTGACTGCTGCGCGACCAGTGAAGCAGTGAGCAGTCGCGTTTAGTACAGAGTTCTGTTCGGAGTTGAATTCGATTTTAATAAAGTAAAGTGAGAAAAAACCGAGTATTTGCTGTTTTAGTGTTTAACTTTTTTTTATTATTTTTGTATGGTTATTCTGTTTGATGTTGGAAAAATATCGAAAAAAAATTTCGGATAGCGATGACAAGAAGTTAGTGAAGTACGTTCGTGGCCACAATATACTTTACGAGAGATAGAAGATAGGAGAGAGATAGGAGAAATAATTAATATATACCTATTAATAATTAACACAAAAAAGACAAAATGGTGTCGTTATCCTTTCTCCGAACTTGCAGTGTGTGAATTTGAAACTAAAAACAATCTCATCGCAGCAATTTGTCATTGCGGTGAGCAGTTTCAGCAAGAATGCAAAGCAGCTGCGGTGAGCAGTTGCAATTGTCAGTAAATGCTGACCGCGACGGTCAGCAGTTCCAGCCAGACTGTACTTTAAAAATGAATATTTGACCTTCATATTGTCACATAAATTTTGACGGAGTCGTGCGGTGTTATATAACTTTTTCAATTTTGAAAATGTAACTTTTCCAAAAACTAAATCTCGAATTATACCAAAATTTAAAACTATCTAGTTCAAAAACTACCTAGTCATATCATAAATACTGACACAACTGTAAACTCGACGGTATTTTTTAAATGCCGTAACGCACCGAAATATTAATATGTTATTTTTAACAGTTGGTATGTGTTTTGTTTATATGCCAAAAGAATTTAGTTTTGGTTCGTCATTTATCATGGAGTGGACGGATAAAGAAAATCGTATCGTTGTCGTAGGGCTACAAGTGTGGAATGAAAAAAGGTGACATTTTCCGAACGCTCCGACCGAATCTTTCCGAATCTTTCACGAAGTTTTGTGTATCGTCCCCAGGGTTGCCAGGTCAGGCTCTTTATCGCCAATTGGGCTACACAGATCTTGCTGTCGCTACAGAAAAATCATAGTTTTGATTTATCTAATTTGGGCTCTTTTTGATTTGAATCAGCGATTTATGGGCTATCTTGAATTCGACAAATTTTGGGCTATCTTGAATTTTTCATTCTATTTAATTCTATTGTGAATGGTTTGTACATTGGTTCCCAGCAGGAAAAGTATACTATACGAAGAAAAAAAACGTATAAAGGCCGGATAAGCACAGTAGAATTCAAGGGTACGATGTCTGCGGTCGCTGTGAATGTCTGTCTATACGTCGGGCGCGTAGTGTTAACCTTTGTAGGGCTAGCGCAACAATACGATTGCAAAATTTAGCACAATTTTTTTGTTTCTTTCAAGAATTTACCAATTAAAATTTTATTTCTGAATGAAAAGTACATATTTATTTATGGTTACAGAATTCACGGAATTTTAAGACCGTGGTATCGTGCTATTGCCCTAGCCCTATGAAATTTCACGCTACGCGCCTGCTATACGTATAGTTTGGAAGAACATTATACGTATAGTTTGGTAGATAACTAGATGTAGAATATTAACGGAGATTCTACGTATAATATTTTAGGTGCTTATACTATCTTTGTACGTACAAAATTCACTCTATTTCTGCGAGTGATTCTCGCTCATTTTTTTCATTTCCGCGATTTACGAAAGAAATTAAGGATTTATGTAACTTTTGGAGTCCTGACGCGAACTAGATGTCGAATTTCCAATCTTACTATTCTAAATGTAAGACTGAAGTAAAAAAATGTGTATGAAAAATGTACCCGAAATTTGACTTCCTAACTTGAAACCTTTGTCGCATGTATAAAAATCCAACTTCCGACGGAATAGAACAGGAAGGATTAATGCAACAGTTCCTTGAAGAAACAGCGGAGTTTTGATTTTCTTATTTTTGCAATTAATGAATTGTTATTTTTATTTTGTTTTTTCATCAATTTTATGGATGTTAATGAAAGTTCTTTCCAAAATTTCGTCAAGTACTACGGTCAATCAACAGTCGGGGATTTCGTATTGGAGCTTCACTCCACTGACACCGGAAAGAACAACAAACTCTTAACATTTAATAGCTTCAATGGTAGCATGACCATGAAAAACTAGTAACATAAAAGTATTGGTAAAAATAAGTTTTGCGTTGGACCCACTGGGCCCCGGACTTAACAACAGATTTTCAAGGAGTTTTGACATTGACAGACCAGCAAAAAAGCTTAACAGTGCGTTGGTATTGAAATACCAAAATG
This sequence comes from Beris chalybata, assembly GCA_949128065.1. Classification (NCBI taxonomy): domain Eukaryota; kingdom Metazoa; phylum Arthropoda; class Insecta; order Diptera; family Stratiomyidae; genus Beris; species Beris chalybata. Next base: position 44,300,932 of record OX421894.1, read on the forward strand.
TTATGTACCTATGAAATAACCCTTTATAATTTTCCAGTAAAATGTTTATGGTTTGTCTTCCGTATTTTTTTTTTTTTTTTATTTCCTATTTTATTCTATTCACATTAATGTAAAATGTTTGCTCAACTCTTCCAGCTATTCGTGTTTTTTTGTTATCAATATCAGGAATAGTATTACAGACTGTCATTACAACAACTGTTCTTAGGCTTATAGCCTTAGTACATACACACATACACATTTTGTAAAATTGTAGCGATATTAACATATATGGATTAGTATCTATATTGCTAGCAGTTATATTTTCTCATACAAAATCAATAAGCACGAGTTGAATTGGAAATTCAGAATTAGCTGTTGATTTTTGTCTTAAAAATGTAAAGAACCAAGAGAGGGCAGTACAAAATTTTTATCACAAATCAAGCTTTTATGAAATTTGAACACCGTAAATATAAGTATATTTAATTACGAAAAATACGTTTTATAAGAAATTGTACTGTTCATGATTTCAAAAACATTATAATATTAAATTAAAATCCAGTAACGTTTAAACTACTACTATATTGAATGGGAAAATTCAGAATCAGCTGGGACGCGCTCGGAAATTAACTTGTGTTAAAGTAGAGTAAAAACTATCGTTCGGAAATGTGGAGTGGTGTCAATTTTACTCTAATGACGTAATCGTTCGAAAATGCCAGAGTAGAGTAAAAAATCTGCCAACAGTCTGGGCGCAACTTTATTATTTTTCCGGCAAAAGTTCGGAACGTGTTTAATTCGGGGATGCGGTGTATGTTACTATGTGACTGAAAACCTAACAAAAAGTTCGGGAAGCGGTTAGAATATGGTGTATTATATGAATTATATAATTGGGTCATATTCCGGGATGCGGTCTAGATGTTGAAAAAGAAAAAAACCTGAAAATAGGTGATTATTAAACAAGCCCGTGGAAGTGAAAAGATATTCGATATCTGATCAGACCTGAGAGATATGGTGGAATTAATGAAAAAGTATACAACCACTTTACACCCTCTTAGGGGTCGAATTTCAAAAAATCTTGAAAACACTTTCTAGGTATTCATATGAAGAATCTGAAGAATAAAAATGAATTAAATAGTTGGAAAGACCTAGTAAATATGACGAAAATCGTGAAAATTTAGGCATTTTATTTTTACTGATAATTTTTTTTGAATTTTTGAAATTTTTTTTTCCTACAAGGATTTCATTAGTCTTACTTCTGGTAAAAATTTGAAGCATCTTTCTAATGCCCCTGATAGACGGTCACTCGAAACCGTCAATGCATTGACACTCTGACGTCAAAATTACGTAGAATTTGGTCACAAAGTTGGCTTTGGGACCAGATTCTACGTAATTTTGATGTCAGAGTGTCAATGCATTGACGGTTTTGAGTGACCGTCTAATACTAGCATTACACTGTTATTAAGATATGAAACGTGTTATTTTTGAAAAATTGTTATCCCCTCCACTTCCGTGCTCCCCCGCCCCCTTCAAAAATTTTACTTTGGTCAATCTTTTTTTATTAAGCTTTATACCCAAACCAAATTTTGTTTTTCTGGTGCCAGTGGTTTGGGAGATATCGTAATCTAAAGTTTTTCACCCCCCCCCCCCCCCCACCGTGCGCGTCTACCCCCACCCAAAATTTTTATTTCAGTCTACTCTCCTAGGCCGCGGTCCAAATTACGCTTTCTGCGCTTTTAGCGCGCTTACGCTCGGTCCGAATTACGCTCACAACGCATACAATATGCATGGAGGGGAAATTTTCTGGCGCTTACACTACTCACGGTTTCGAGCATATGCAATATGCAATCTGTCACATTGACGGTTAAAAATTTGAAAATTATCAAATTCACATTGACGGTTAAAAAATTTGTCGACGTGTTTCGGCACCGACTGGAAGCGGCAAGACTTTGGCTTTCGCTGTCCCAATTGTTCAGCTCCTCTCGAAACGAGTTGAGAGGAAAATCCGAGCACTGGTAGTTTTACCCGTGACAGAATTAGCTCTGCAAGTCTACAAGGTTTTTAAGCAGTTGGTGCAAAATTCGAGCCTAACAGTTTGTCTGTTCTCAATATCGTTATCACGACACCCGGCCGACTCGTTGAACATTTGCACACGACCAATGGTTTCTGTTTGAAATCTTTGCGATTCCTCGGTATCGATGAGGCCGATCGAATCATGGAACTCCACCACAACTGGTTGTATCATTTGGACGCACACGTTAAAGCAACGTCGGACATGTTCATGTCGAGCCGATCGGCACCGCTTTGTCTAAACGAAACGAATCGCTACTCCAGCAGCATAAAATGCTTTTTTCGGCCACGCTATCACAAGATCTCGAAAAGCTGCACAACTTGAGACTTTTCCAACCGAAGCTGTTCACGTCGGTAGTCAATTGTCATTTTCAAATAACTGACACAACTGACATTTCAAATAATCAACTGACATTTGAGTGCATACGATCGGTCCGAATTATATGCGTTGTAAGCGCGCATACAATTCGGACCGACTGTAAGTAATGTAAGCACCGTAAGCGTAATTCGGACCGCGGCCCTAGTATAACTACAAATATTTGTTAAGTTTTAATTACTTACCCTTAACGATTTAGGAGAAATGGATTTTAGAAAGTGTCGATCTCCACTTTTTTGCGTTTCGGACGCATTATTTGCCCCTCCACTCCCACACCCCTTCACCCATATCCTCAATTTTTTTGCAAAAGGGTCCACTATCAAAGCTTTATATAAAATCCAAGTTTCAGCATCCTACCATAAGGTCGGCTTCGTCTAAAACACTTCCCCCACCTCCCCCCTCACACCCTTACCCCTCAAAAAATTCTAACTTCAAGAGGTCTACTATGTCTATTCATAAAAAAAAATCAATTTAATAACTCATAGGGTTTGGGAACTATAATTCCTCAAATGAGTTTGCGGACGGCGTACGGCGCACAGACGGACTGAAATTTTTTATTGCTTTTTTGGTGTTTATTAGTAATAAAAAGTGTAAAAAAAAAATTTCAGGGTAGCAAATTTTTTTTAAAAAAAAATCGATAACAATACTTTATTATTAAAATAATAAAGTAAAAAAAACTCTAGTCGTGAGCAGGGTTACGAGGAGTTAGAAACGTCACATGTCACCAGAATCATCAAGTGGCCAGTATTTTTGAATCTAATGCGTGTCAGTTAAAAGTTTTGACGAGAATCTTTAGTTGCAGCTACAAAAATCATACATCAAATTAAATTTTAAAGCTCCAATCTTATGTTGACTCAGATTATGAAGCTCTATCCGTTCTGAAATATTGGAGTAGAGTTTACTCTCAGTTGAAAGAAAATTCGAATTGTGATTGCAAGAATATAATTTTTTCAGTAGATCATTTCTATGGGTTACTGAATTTACCGTCACATTAATCAGATATTCAAATTTCATTGATGAAATTGGAGCTATGATCGTCAGCAGTTATTACGACATATTCGAATTATTGATTTTGCAATAGTTGCCTTTGCAGGCATGATATTCAACATAGGAAGAAAATCCCTTGAGTCCATACATACATAAATACATACGTTACCATACAAAAAATCATGTGAAAATTACTTCACTAAATTTAACTCACTTTAACCAAAAAAATCGTTTATGTACAAACTTAAAACTTTGTAAAAATTTGCTAACTGTCCCAGCTTTCAAGCGTTTCTTTTTTTTTTATCCTACTCGCACATCTCCGCACCCCTATTGACATTTTTTTCCAAATGGGGCCGGTATTATAGTTCTACATAAGTTTCAATGTTCTCCTCCGAGATCTAGAAACCCAAACTTTTCATCTAAAATGCTTCCCTCCCCCCTCATTCTCCACCCCTGAAAACCACTCGTAGGGGTTCACCCATTCTACCTACCATAAATTTGAACTTAATTTCTCAAGTGGTTTGAGAGCTAATAACCGTCAAACCTTTTTGCGTATGGCGTCTATAACGTCTACGGAGCACAGTGGGGCGTTTACACGATCTAGCTGGCCAAAATTATTTTTATTATCAATTCATCTTAAAATAAGGTATTATTTAGTTATTATTCAGTAATAATAATATTGGAACATATTTACTCGAAAAAAAAATTTGTTGAAAAATTAATACAATATAATTTTTTTGGTGAATGTTTTCACATCACATTTTTAACTGAAAATACTATTACATATATAATTGTTTTCCGGGTAAGATACCATTTGATTTATTTTTTGTTTACGGTTCGGACTCGAGTGACACCTGTTCAAGGCCATTACCAAGGATTGAGTCCTTTATCCTTGCTAAAGGAATATTCAAAATACAAATGTTTTGAATTTCCGTTATCAACATAAACTGTTATAAAATCTCGCAGGGCAGATATTGGCAGAACATTTTTGTGACTACTTAAAGGTACTGTCTGGCTGGAATTGCCGACCGCCGCGATTAGCAGTTACTTCCTGCAGTAGACTACTGCTTCAGGCAAAAACAAGCTGTCATGTCTGTTTGCCTCTGCTCGGCAGTTGACGGTTGTGACGTCATCGACTCGGCCGCGCGACGGCCGATACTTGACTGCTGCGCGACCAGTGAAGCAGTGAGCAGTCGCGTTTAGTACAGAGTTCTGTTCGGAGTTGAATTCGATTTTAATAAAGTAAAGTGAGAAAAAACCGAGTATTTGCTGTTTTAGTGTTTAACTTTTTTTTATTATTTTTGTATGGTTATTCTGTTTGATGTTGGAAAAATATCGAAAAAAAATTTCGGATAGCGATGACAAGAAGTTAGTGAAGTACGTTCGTGGCCACAATATACTTTACGAGAGATAGAAGATAGGAGAGAGATAGGAGAAATAATTAATATATACCTATTAATAATTAACACAAAAAAGACAAAATGGTGTCGTTATCCTTTCTCCGAACTTGCAGTGTGTGAATTTGAAACTAAAAACAATCTCATCGCAGCAATTTGTCATTGCGGTGAGCAGTTTCAGCAAGAATGCAAAGCAGCTGCGGTGAGCAGTTGCAATTGTCAGTAAATGCTGACCGCGACGGTCAGCAGTTCCAGCCAGACTGTACTTTAAAAATGAATATTTGACCTTCATATTGTCACATAAATTTTGACGGAGTCGTGCGGTGTTATATAACTTTTTCAATTTTGAAAATGTAACTTTTCCAAAAACTAAATCTCGAATTATACCAAAATTTAAAACTATCTAGTTCAAAAACTACCTAGTCATATCATAAATACTGACACAACTGTAAACTCGACGGTATTTTTTAAATGCCGTAACGCACCGAAATATTAATATGTTATTTTTAACAGTTGGTATGTGTTTTGTTTATATGCCAAAAGAATTTAGTTTTGGTTCGTCATTTATCATGGAGTGGACGGATAAAGAAAATCGTATCGTTGTCGTAGGGCTACAAGTGTGGAATGAAAAAAGGTGACATTTTCCGAACGCTCCGACCGAATCTTTCCGAATCTTTCACGAAGTTTTGTGTATCGTCCCCAGGGTTGCCAGGTCAGGCTCTTTATCGCCAATTGGGCTACACAGATCTTGCTGTCGCTACAGAAAAATCATAGTTTTGATTTATCTAATTTGGGCTCTTTTTGATTTGAATCAGCGATTTATGGGCTATCTTGAATTCGACAAATTTTGGGCTATCTTGAATTTTTCATTCTATTTAATTCTATTGTGAATGGTTTGTACATTGGTTCCCAGCAGGAAAAGTATACTATACGAAGAAAAAAAACGTATAAAGGCCGGATAAGCACAGTAGAATTCAAGGGTACGATGTCTGCGGTCGCTGTGAATGTCTGTCTATACGTCGGGCGCGTAGTGTTAACCTTTGTAGGGCTAGCGCAACAATACGATTGCAAAATTTAGCACAATTTTTTTGTTTCTTTCAAGAATTTACCAATTAAAATTTTATTTCTGAATGAAAAGTACATATTTATTTATGGTTACAGAATTCACGGAATTTTAAGACCGTGGTATCGTGCTATTGCCCTAGCCCTATGAAATTTCACGCTACGCGCCTGCTATACGTATAGTTTGGAAGAACATTATACGTATAGTTTGGTAGATAACTAGATGTAGAATATTAACGGAGATTCTACGTATAATATTTTAGGTGCTTATACTATCTTTGTACGTACAAAATTCACTCTATTTCTGCGAGTGATTCTCGCTCATTTTTTTCATTTCCGCGATTTACGAAAGAAATTAAGGATTTATGTAACTTTTGGAGTCCTGACGCGAACTAGATGTCGAATTTCCAATCTTACTATTCTAAATGTAAGACTGAAGTAAAAAAATGTGTATGAAAAATGTACCCGAAATTTGACTTCCTAACTTGAAACCTTTGTCGCATGTATAAAAATCCAACTTCCGACGGAATAGAACAGGAAGGATTAATGCAACAGTTCCTTGAAGAAACAGCGGAGTTTTGATTTTCTTATTTTTGCAATTAATGAATTGTTATTTTTATTTTGTTTTTTCATCAATTTTATGGATGTTAATGAAAGTTCTTTCCAAAATTTCGTCAAGTACTACGGTCAATCAACAGTCGGGGATTTCGTATTGGAGCTTCACTCCACTGACACCGGAAAGAACAACAAACTCTTAACATTTAATAGCTTCAATGGTAGCATGACCATGAAAAACTAGTAACATAAAAGTATTGGTAAAAATAAGTTTTGCGTTGGACCCACTGGGCCCCGGACTTAACAACAGATTTTCAAGATTCATAGCCATATGGTTATCCAAGGTTACAACCATTTCATAGCCATATACGTCCCACCTTTAGTATAAGGTAGATGTCCGGCGAGTTCCCGATTACATTATTCGTGGAAATGAATTTGGATTACGATGTGGCTATATAGAATTTGCCTCAGCAATTCCACCAGCTGTCAGGGTGTTTCGGAAGTTGGCTAGACTACACCCTCTGAAGAGTCTTCTGCATTCCGATGACGAAACAGCTCCTTCGGACCTAGTCCAACACAAAATCTTATGATAAACTGGCCTCTCCAGTGAAAGTTCTTTCCAAAATTTCGTCAAGTACTACGGTCAATCAACAGTCGGGGATTTCGTATTGGAGCTTCACTCCACTGACACCGGAAAGAACAACAAACTCTTAACATTTAATAGCTTCAATGGTAGCATGACCATGAAAAACTAGTAACATAAAAGTATTGGTAAAAATAAGTTTTGCGTTGGACCCACTGGGCCCCGGACTTAACAACAGATTTTCAAGATTCATAGCCATATGGTTATCCAAGGTTACAACCATTTCATAGCCATATACGTCCCACCTTTAGTATAAGGTAGATGTCCGGCGAGTTCCCGATTACATTATTCGTGGAAATGAATTTGGATTACGATGTGGCTATATAGAATTTGCCTCAGCAATTCCACCAGCTGTCAGGGTGTTTCGGAAGTTGGCTAGAATACACCCTCTGAAGAGTCTTCTGCATTCCGATGACGAAACAGCTCCTTCGGACCTAGTCCAACACAAAATCTTATGATAAACTGGCCTCTCCAGTGAAAGTTCTTTCCAAAATTTCGTCAAGTACTACGGTCAATCAACAGTCGGGGATTTCGTATTGGAGCTTCACTCCACTGACACCGGAAAGAACAACAAACTCTTAACATATTTAATTTTTGTTTAAGTAAAAAAATAAAAAATGTAAAAATGGATTTTTTTTATATATTTATTTGAATTTTTGTATTTATTCGCATTTTACCGTTTATTTTAACATTGGCGATTTTGGGCTACTCGGCGTTTGCAAATTGGCTACTCCGTCTCTTCAGAACCTGGCAACCCTGGCTACGAGTTCAAAAAGGGCCTCAGTGATGGTTTGGTGGGGGGAATTTTATGATGGCGTCACCAAGCTTAATTTTTGCGAAAAAGGTGTAAAAACTGCGGCCAGAAACTACCAAGCAGATATTTTAGAACGTGTTGTAAAGCCTCTCAACGAGTCCTTATTTAAAAACCAGCATTGGGTGTTCCAGCAGGACTCTCCACCAGCTCATGAGGCCAAAACCACACAGGCCTGGTTGAAAAACAATTTACCCGCGTTTATTAGCACTAAAGAATGGCCATCCGCCAGCCCAGACCTTAATCCTTTGGATTACAAGCTATGGTCCGTTTTAGAGGGCATGGTCTGCCACAAACGTCACCCAATATTGAGTCCTTGAAAAAGGATCTAGAGGATGCAGTGGCCCATTTTCCCCTATCTGAGGTGCGCGCTGCGATTGATGACTGACCAAGGCGAATTAGTGCGTGTGTGAAGGCCAATGGCGGCCATTTTGAATAAATGTAATTTTTTTTATTTGTTACCGTTATTTGAATAAACTGTCAAAAAATTATGAAAATATCTCAAGCCGTTATTTCTTAATTTCCAAAAAACCGTGTGTCAGTATTTATGATATGACTAGGTATATATCCTTGAAAAACCATAAATGGTAGAAATCAAACATAAGTACATACCTGCTACTTCAATATCCATTTTTAAAAATTTCTTAATTTTCCTTTAAAATCACGAAAAAGTTATGTGATCACAGTTAGTTTTTAACATAGGTTTTTCCGTTAGAAATTATCTTTTACAAATGGCAACTTTGAGCTAAGCCCACGGCTTTTATAGTAAATACAGGTAAAAAAAAACCTTCTTAAAACTCCCTAATTGGTTAAGACAATTAGGAAATATTATGCTGGTTAACATTTGCATGTTTGAAAAACCGAATTTTAGCCAGCTAGATCGGGCAAAAAACCCCACTGTGCGGCGGCCATACGGACTTTTTTTTTGCTTTTTTGTCAATCGTTTTTCATAGTGAACCCACTGTACATCTTTCTTCTTTATCTGAAACGTTTGAACAGAAACTTATGAAAAAATCGATATCGAAAAAAACTGTACTGTGAAAACATTCACCAAACAATAAATTTAATACCATTCATTCTTCAGAAAGTAGAAAAATAGCCAAGGCATTTTGAGTGTAAAATTTGGAAAACTATTTCATTATTTCTGTTAAACAGTTTAAAAATGAAAATACTTGTTTTCTGCCGGAAGAATGCTTTTAGTGGATATTCCCGGCTATTGAAATGATAATACTTTACGTAAGGCTCTGCTCCCACCTCTTAAGCGTTAATGATCTAAATGTCCTTTTTTTTAGTTTTAAAAGTGCTTTATTGGCCGAAAATTCTTAATGCTAACAGTTTTTCAATCTTAATCCTAAAGCTAAAATTAGTCTATATATAAGCTGCTACCGTTCTTAATGGCCTCAATGGGCACTCTAAGATATAAATTTTATCGGGGGATGTTTTTTGGGGGGATCAGAGTGTCTGATCTAAATGACGTGTCTGAGTCAGGGTGGGCAGACAGGGCGCTACAACACCAGAGCACCCCGGCAATTCGCGAAGTCACCCAATCCATCGATTCTCGGTCTATCATGTCCTATTGGGAAAGATATGCCAAATTTTAATACCCTGGATAAGTCGGCGCGACTAATTTTTGTTGTACAGGCTTAGGGTTCTTGGTCTCATATTTCGAGCAACGTACCGTATCGTCTTTAGCGATTATTTATGCGCATTCTTCTAATACCGCGTTTCTACTATCGCCTTAATATGCATTGGGTATGTGCGATGAATGCGAATGACTACGCGATAGTGGTAACAGTACATTCGTGCTCAATGCACATACACCGCTTTGATGTGCGTCAAAAAACTTCATAAATGCGAATGTTAGTGGCACTGGTGGGGTAGCAAGTGTTAAGTTCCGTCCTAGCGGAAATACGAGTAATGTATTATTACTGTATGTTATATTTTGATATTATAGTTTATGCAAGATTATTAGAATGTGCCTTTTCAGAAAAAATTATCAATCAATCAATCTATATTTTTTTAGTTTATCCGCTTATGTTTAACACCTTATACTTTATGATTTAGAGAACAGATAATTCAATCAGAAAAAATTAAATATGAATTGTGTACGATGCACGTACAAAATAGGTTAAGCAAAAGAAAACAATCAATTAGCTGTAAGGTTTATTAAGTAGTTTTTGCTTTCATTCACAGCTGTAAATTTTGCATAGAAAACATAAAGTATTTTCACGGTCAAAGACCTCACCCGCAACTGTATTAACGTAACTCTATATTGCTCTATAATGCACTTGCACGATACCCAAAACTGTTTGCTTTTATTATTTTGATCAACACAAGTGTAATATGATCTCTCGCGCTTTATTGCATGTGCATCATACGATTTAATTTTTGTATAAAGAAATCAGACACTTTAGTAAATTATTATTTATCACCTTCTGTGTTCTTCTGCTATGCCATAGTGCATTCAAAACTGCTTAATAAACATTAATTTAGTATTTAACGAACGCATTGTACATAGTTAGCTTTTAGATTGAATAAAGTTCTATCCACGAAATCGACATCAATTGTTTGATTAAACAAATTGTATGGTAATGTTTCCAACCGGAATCTTTACGAAATGTATTCTTCAGCATTCTTTATCTTTTGGTAGGTCTTTGCATAGGCGATAGTGGAAACGCTACATTCGTGTTCAGAGCGAGTCCATTTGATGTGCGTCCAAACACCGTCATCGACGCAAATGTACGCAATTTTCAACTAGTTATAAACTAACGCGAATGTGCCATTTCCATTTACGGATAAGCGCTGGTTCACGGCATACAATGCACATGAGAGCGATAGTGGATACGCCCCAGAAGATTTGCTGCATCTTCATGGCTCTGTTCAAGATTTCTGCTATAGCTGCTTCGAAAGCATAGCATAGCAAGACTGTAGCAGCTGTCAATTTCAGCCATAGCATGAAATAGCTTCTTCGGGTCTTGAACAGCCAAAAGCAGCTTGTATAGCTAATAACAGCTGTTCGACAAGCACATACGCAAGTTGGCGTGGCATATAAGACATTTGTTTGAATAACTTTGAATACTTACCGCATTAACTGCTTCTAATGTTTCCTTAAATTTTTCGTTAATTTCTAATGCTAATGATAGAGTTTCTTCCATTTTTAAAAGACTGAAAATAACGTTTCGACGAAAGTGACAGCTACACACACATATAAATATTGCAATAGCCGCTTTCTAGCTACACTCGGGAGTGCGAGCAAGAAAAAGCAGCTATGGAAGCAGCTTTTTAAAAATCTTGAACAGATCTAGTGTCAAATAGCAAGCACGAGAAAGCAGCTTTTTGGTTGCATTGAACACAAAAAAGCAGCTAATAGCAGCTAAAAGCAGCTATAGCAGAAATCTTGAACACACCCCATGTATAACAATATTAAGCCCTTACATTTTAAAAACTCACCGTCTCACACGATAACTCATTACAATTTCCTAGAAATTTTACTAAGTCATCGTCGCATCTTTCAAAAGAATATTTCAGTCGCTAGGTTGTGATTCATTCGCGCTAAGTATGTCTCACGGTTGCGATTAAGATTTCGGTTTGTTTTTATTATTTCCTAAAATGGAGAGTCGATTTTTATCACAACGAAATACGACCGCCATTAATCCTAGTTCCCATTGATAAGCAATGCAACGCAGAGTCGAACGTATATCTACCTGCCTGGAAGAAAGCGTGTGAGGGCGGACAGGAACTGCATGCCGATAGAATACCGCGAAATAACTCGCGATCGGGAACACAAACGCTGTTTACTTAGCGCAAATTTGTTCGCAGAAAAACGAAAATGCCTTCTCGAATATTTGCGTTGGCGAATCATTCGTCTTTCGGAGAGCCGAGTGAAATGATTCGGTTAAAAGGTGAACAGTGGGTAACCGCTCAAAACATAGAACACTGCAATTAGTCAGTTCAGTTTGTGACATTGTGACGGTGGAAAGCAAGCAACGAAATTTTGAAATTTCTTTGCAGCCGAGCGATTCGATTTATTGAAATGATGACGCGCGGCGCCAATGTTAAGATTAAAGGAAGACAGGGGCATCCGCGACACATTTACATCCATATGTACTGCCCACGTGCCACGCTAAGTCGAGAAGGGAAACTTTCGTTATGCTCCGCAAACCAGAATATAAAAAATTTCATTTTTCCATTATATAACTATGAAAATTTTATCCGATGAAAGAAATAAACGGTTCAGTTAAGGGGAGAGGTCGCTGCGCCTATTGACGCATTCGGGTGCTGATCCACCTGTCTGTCCCAACGTCATCGAAACAGGTCACCCCAATATCGAGAGAGGCAACATTTTTTTCCGGGAAATATTTAGAAACTGGGTTGGCTGGCACTGTCCATGAACAGTCGCAGCCTCCTCAAATAAATCACTCAACCCGAAAGTGATCTTTACGCTCTGCTAAAGTTAACGAGGACGCATAATATACCTCCGACAAATCGACTTTTGAGATTTTTTCTTCGTCAGCGTCGTCGGTGTGGGCGTGATAACTTTTTTTTACTCGTCGTCGTCTCCGAGTCCGAGTCAAGAAATTCCACCGCAGTGGAGCAAAGTCACCCCCGGGCCCTCTTTTGACTCAAATTACAAAAATTTTCACCAGCAATTCGCCCGCAATTTACCTGATTTCCTCATTCAACAGGAACCTGCAAATCCGATTGGAACTTTATAGGCCTCGTATTTAAATCCACGGGGGTGGAAAATTGCGCTGTTGGTTGTCGATTAGGAGCAAAACGAAAAAAAATATTTTTAAGTGTGAATCTCTTCTTGGCACAGATGTTTTTCTTCGTGAACTATTTCGTTGTTAGCCCGCACTGACACACCGTATTTTACACGGAAGTAATTAAATCTAATATTTATCACATTATTCACACGTTTTGTCAGCCGACAAATTGAGAATCTTCAGAGAAATTCCACAATTTTCGCGCACGGCACTCGTCGAAAACCGCCTTCTCTACGCACAAACTCTTGCCATCTTTGTTCCCAGTTTGACAGTTCAAATTCAATTTAGTGCTGCCCAATCAAATGTTAACTCGAGTTTGCTCAATTTAAGCCTCAGCCTATATTAGGCATGTTCACGTAAAAAAATTTTCAAAATGACGTCATATGTAATTTTTGTAACGGACATATATAAAGCAATTTGTTCTTCGTGGAAGAATGCTATTTATCGCGATACAAAAGGATCACACTATTGTTGATGACTTAATCAATAATGTGTTAACGATAAAAAAAACATTAAGAACCACATGAGGCCAACGACTTTAAAAAGCCAATGATGAAGGTAGTGTCAAAGGGTATCATAAGATATAGTGCAAATATGGAAAAGACTGGAGAGATAAAGTCGGAGTTGAAGACGGAGCTCTTAGAAAACAATGGTATTTCTTGCTGCACCCACCCATAAGATTAACATACATACAGTTGCGAACAAAACATTTGCAACTGATACTAGTAATTACTTAGTGTTTAATTTTTTTTTTTTTTTTTTGGAAATAATAAATCAAAAATTCTGATTTTATTTTATGTTATTACTCAAAGTGTATTTAGTAAAGAGATTAACATAAAATTTCATTTGCTCAAATACAAACAAAAAACTGAAAGAAATTCATGAACTACAAGATTATATTGAAGACTAGTTTCTTAGAATGTTATTAAATGATCAAGTTTATATGGTACGAATTTGTGCTCATTGGCTTGGCAATTTAGTTCTGTAGCGTTAATTTGAAAACTTTGATGCTTGAGTCATAATAAATCACAAAAAACAAGAAATTTTTAAAAAAAATTGGCCATAAACAAATTTAATAAAGTGTTTAAATTAAGTAGTGTGAATGATTTTAATAGTGGGCTGTGCCAAAAAGAAATTGTGAAAAATACCTTAGTCATAATTCAACTGTTTCAAGAATTAAATGAAAGTATTGTTCAAATGAGACTCTTCAAACTAAAGAAGGAAGAAAAAAAAGACAGCGGAAAGAGAAAATAATTTAATTGCTCTTAACATTAAAAACAATGCAGAAATTAGAAATGAGCTGCAAGTAAATGGTAGTTTAATGAAGATTAGTAAAGAGCTATCGACAGTAAGTTAAGAAGTTACAGACCGGCAAAGAAACCTCTTTTTTCAAAACGCAACATTAAAGTCGGATTGGAATTTGCCAAAAAACACGCTGCATGGCATACTCAAAAATGAAAGACTGTTCTCTATTCTGATGAGTCTAAATTTAATTTAAGAGGATCGGATGGATCAGCTACTATTAGAAAACCTGCTGGACAATACTATAGTTACAGATATACAAGAAAGCCTGTACGGTGGAGGTAATGTAATAGTAAAATACGGAGGAGGTAATGTAATGGTATGGAAATGCTTTTCCGCAGCGGTAGCGGATTCCCTTTTGATGAGTTTAGCGGAATTACAAAAGCTCAACTGTACAAAGATACCCTCGAAAGTACTATGCTGTCACGTGCCGAAGAAATAATGCCTTAGCTATGGATCTTCCAGCTTGACAACGACCCTAAGCACACTTCAGGGCTTGAGTCACTTCATACGAACTAACACAAACATCCATTATCTTGAGTACGGACAATGTGTGTTTCATTTGAAACCAGTACATTTGAAATTTTTTTGCAGTTGTCTCGATTTTTCATTTTAAGGATCTCCACTAAAGTGGATAAACGCTGTATTTAGTTGACATTTCATGAGACATATCTCGATTCCGTGAAACGTCCATCAAAATCCATCTGCTACACGTATACACATAAAACTATGCCATTTAAGAAACCTGCGATTTTTTAAATTCGCAGGTTTTTAGTACTAAATATGTGCCAAAAGTGGTGATTGTCCGTACTCATGATAGTGGATGTTTGTGTTAGTTCGTATGAAGTGACTCTATTCAGGGCTAGTGTAAGGTTGACTAGAAGATAAGAATATCATTTTAATGAAATAGCTGTCACAATCTCTCAGCTCTCAACCCGATTGAGAATCTCTAAAAGGAGCCATTAAAAAGGGGTGGAAAAGGATACCAATAAAGATATTAGCAAGATTAAATGAATCGATGCCTAAAAGATGTGTGGAAGTTACTAAAAACAAGGGGTACAGTACGAAGTACTAACCAAGACTCAACCAAACGAACCATAAGTTCAATGTGATCTTGTAGTTGCAAATGTTTTGTTACCACAGAATTAGGGTATTATCAAGAATTTTTTATTATTATTATTTATTAATTAGGTAGGCATCATGTTTGCTGATATGCCTAATATCTTATGTACAAATTTTTATATAATGCAATATAAAGTAATATAGTCCAGTGTAATTTTAGCAAGTTGACAATTGGAATTAATAAAGAAATTGAAAATTATGTTAAGTAAAAGAAACTAGTAAAAGCGCTGAAGGAATACAAAAATAAGTAAAACAAATCTCTTTTTTTTTTTAATAACCAATAAGTAATGTAGCGACACCACTGATTGGTTTGCCCCACGAATGAGCCGCAACGGTGAGCGTCACTGCGTGCGTCGGCTTAGAGGTCTCTGCCGTCCGGAGGCGTGCTATGGGTCCGACAATCGCACTATATGGCAAACGTCTGTGGTGAATCGCCTGCGTCCGGGGGCGAGAGTGACGGTAGATGGCTGTAGTATATCGCCTGCGTCCGGGGCCGAGCGCGACGGCGAACGTCTGTGGTAAATTGCCTGCGTCCGGGCGCGACCGTTACGGCAGATGGCTGTAATAAATCGCCAGCGTCCGGGGGCGAGTGCTGTGCGTCTAGTGACGGTACCAAGTCGCCTGCGTCCGGGGGCGATCGTGGCGTCAGTTCTGAGAAGAGCTGTTGTGGTAACTCTTTACCTACGTACAATTTCAGTTCTTATAAGAACTGAAATCATATCAACGATTTGTTCTACATATATGAATTCTAATAAGAACTGAAACCTATTTCCGCTGCTGTTCGCCTACTGGATAGAAATTTAAAGCGGACTCGAACAGGGATCCCAATAACTACCGACCAATTGCACTAGTTAGCTCTATTAGTAAGATTTTCGAAAAAGTTTTGAACAATCGGATTTTAAATTTCACGGATAAATACTGTGAATTTGACAAACAGCAATATGGTTTCCAAAACCAGAGCAGTACTACTGCAGCTTTGGTTGATGCCATGCAATTCGTTAATGAAGGTCTTGATAAAGGATTTTATGTAGCCTCAATCTTCATAGATTTATAAAAAGCATTTGACACGGTAGATCATTCAATATTGCTACAAGGACTAAAGAAGATTGGTATTCGAGGAAAGTGTAATGAGATCATTCGGGATTATCTTCTTGGACGACAATATTTAACAAAAAAATTAGACGAACGTAGTGAATCGAAAATAGTCAACATAGGGATCCCGCAAGGCTCAATTCTTGGTCCTACGTTGTACCTGATATACATACACAACAATGCAGTACATTGGACTTAAGGCAAAATACATCATTTATGCAGATGATACTCTTCTCTTATAAAAAGGAAAAGAGCGGGAACAACTAGAGTCAGCAATTAGCTTGGACCTCGCTATCTTCAAAGACTGGCTTTAAGGTAATATGCTCACTCTGAACATACCGAAAACCACGTATATGTTATTCAGACAAACAAACAAGGCCGGTATTAACATGTAGATACATATAGACGGAATATCGGTTGCCAGAGCCACTCAAACAAAATATCTAGGTCTAACTATTGATGGTAAATTGACTTGGACACCTCATGTCACCAATATACGGAATAAGATTGCGCCGATCGTAGGAGTCTTACGACGAAGTAGTTTTCTGCAGACGCATGTTTAGGACACAATATACAACTCCTTCATTCTTCCAATTGTAAGTTATGGACTTTTAATTTGGAGCCAAACGACTGAGTATAACATTGAAAAAATCTCGAGAATAATGAATAAGAGTATCAAGGCAGTTTACAACCTACCACATTTGACACCCTCTTCGGAACTCTATTTAACTTATGGAAAACTAAATATTGGACAACTTATAAGGCTGGAGCGAATAAAAATTATATATAAAATCAAACACCATCTTACGAAATCTTGAATCTCTCTTATACACAACAACGACATACATCGCTTTAATACACGAAATGCTTCGGCCATATGACAAAAACATCTACCAAAGGACTGATCGTCTAAGAAATGATCTGATCTATGAATTAATAATTGAATTCAACTCACTACCAACCGAAGTTCGACAAGCAAAAAATATATTGGAACTAATTAGCAAAGAGATTTGTCCAACAAGACGACACATGAGTGAATACTTTTAGTTGCCAATAATCTGGTAGAAAATTGCACCGGACTCAGTTCGACACGCAGCATAGCTGTGTGAACTTAAACGAGCTCCTTAAATCCTCCCCAAATTAAACAGCAATTACTTCCACCTCGATACTCAGACGCATGAACATCCATCAGCTCTCTCTCCACGGATATAATATTATTAAGGATTTCTGCTGTTATTTTTACTCTTCTTTTTTTTCCTTTTCTTTTTTCTTTTTTGGAATTATATTCTTATTCTTATTTTTTACTCTTCTTTTTTTTATTATTTAATATTAATCGAGTTAAACGTTTGATGCTCGAAACTTAAAAAGAAACCGTGTTGGTTTATATAAATAAATCAAGATTTGTATTTTCGTTTTAACAAAACACGACTATTCACATTGAAGATGACAAGCGGAAGAGGCCGAGAAAAGAACACGCTTGTTTTATCAGTAAAGCCTAGTACGGACCTCGATCAAAATTTTGATTCCCATACAAAATGCATGTAAAAAAAACCGATGAAAATTTTGAATGAAAACTTTTGCGTTGTGTTTCTGTTTGCGGTACGGAGTTCGAATCAAAATTTTCATTCGTTCTGACAGTTGACATGGTGAACCACCAGATGGCGCTGAAACCATGGAGACCTCATTTTTGTCGTCCATTTAAATGTGCCGCTATTTAATTTTCATTGCCGGGATGAAAATTTTGACATCTCATGTCATTCATTTGAATTTATTTGTCAGTTTCTTTTTTCAAACCGACTGAAGTGTGTGTTTTGTCGGAAGTGGATATTTTTGAAGTCGGAAGTGGATATTTTGAGTTGTGCTTTTATTTTAAAAATTCTCTTGTGACTTCAATTTAATTTTTATGTTAATAAAGTGCCCATATGTTAATGTCCATGATACTACATATACAAAAAATCGTCACTTTGACAATTGTAAAAGTCACACAGCAGATCAGCTGTTTACTTCTTCACAATATTCTACACAACGATTTTTTCATTTGTGGAGATGGGAGAGATATATAGTAAATTTGCGAATCAAAATTTTGATCGAGGTCCGTACTGAGCTTTAGTTGGCAATCTTTACTGGGCAATTTAAATACAAAGCGAAAACATAGATGTCGTGGCAAATTCAGTTTACGTTATTGTTTTTGAGAAAAAAAATAAAATATAAATTACTAAGTACAAACATGCCGCCCGCCTCAACGTAATGTCGTTGAATAAATTCTGCTTAAGTTGACACGTTTAACATACCGCCCGCCGTGAGATCGTCCGGATCGCCTGTTAAGCTCAGTACGGACCTCGATCAAAATTTTGATTCGCAAATTTACTATATATCTCTCCCATCTCCACAAATGAAAAAATCGTTGTGTAGAATATTGTGAAGAAGTAAACAGCTGATCTGCTGTGTGACTTTTACAATTGTCAAAGTGACGATTTTTTGTATATGTAGTATCATGGACATTAACATATGGGCACTTTATTAACATAAAAATTAAATTGAAGTCACAAGAGAATTTTTAAAATAAAAGCACAACCCAAAATATCCACTTCCGACTTCAAAAATATCCACTTCCAACAAAACACACACTTCAGTCGGTTTGAAAAAAGAAACTGACAAATAAATTCAAATGAATGACATGAGATGTCAAAATTTTCATCCCGGGCAATGAAAATGGACGACAAAAATGTGTTGTGTTTAAGGCCTTGGAAGGACTATTTCGACTTGAAAAAGTCAAAATAGTCGAAAGGAAAAAGAAGGTTCGGGACAGAAGGGCCAATTCCACCTAAGTCCGAATTGGTGTCTGAGTTCAGCTGGTGCGACGCTCTTGCTGGCGGCCGGGACTAGCTACGGCAGTGTGGGGGGGGGGGGGGGTACTTGCTTGAACTCAGGCCATTAAACCCTAGGCCTGTACAACAAAAATTGTAAGCGCCGACTTATCCAAGGGTAGGTAAAAATTGGGATTATTTTCCCAATTGGTCGTGAAAGACCAAGAAGCGGTTGGATGGCGCGGCTCCGCGATTTGTCAGGGCGCTCTGGTGTTAATAGCGCCCTGCTCTGCCCACCCTACCTCAGCCACGACTGTCCTTAAACATTCTTCGCGTCGTGGCCAATTATTGAGGTTTGGGGCGAAGGAGCTAACCGCTCGGGTTCATTTTATAATTGGCCTATTAGCCGTTAATCTTCATCTTACCAATCAACTCAAGGTATAGAGAAAAAAAAACAGATCAAGAAAAAAAAAAAATCTGCAAAAACATACACCAAAACAACAACAAAACAAATGGAGTGTAATCAAAGAAAAGAAAATAAAGATAACAAAAAAATTAGACTCACCCCATTATCTGTGTTGTTTCATCCTTTACTGTTCCATTTCATCCTAACTCATTCTTGTTGTGTAGTATTTCTATCTATCTTCCTAATTCATTCTTGTTGCATAATAATTCTATCTATTTTCCTAATTCATTCTTGTTGCATAATAATTCTATCTATTTTCCTAATTCATTCTTGTTGCATAATAATTCTATCTATTTTCCTAATTCATTCTTGTTGCATAATATTTCTAATTTAATGTATCCTATTTCATTCTTGTTGTATATTATTTCTAATTTAATGTATCCTATTTCATTCTTGTTGTATATTATTTCTAATTTAATGTATTCTATTTCATTCTTGTTGTATATTATTTGTAAATTAATGTATTCTATTTCATTCTTGTTGTATATTATTTGTAAATTATTTCGTTTCAAAGCGACGCATTTTCAACATACAAAATTCACGTATAAATCGTTTGACCGCGACATCAAATTTCTCCGACACAGAAAAAATTCAAAACGATTCACTGAAGACAAAGAAAAATCTTTTCTCTTGGGGCGGCGCACACCAACGACAAGGCGACCGATAAAAAAAACTCAAATCGAAAAAAAACGGTCCGCTTTGCCCATCAAAATTTCGCGACCGTCTCAGGAAACTCCATGGTAACTTCGATCGACACGAGCACGCGGAAAACAACGCGTCGCAATTCATAGATAACGCAATAAATTTCCGTCAATTTCGACGACTCCTTCCCACTTTTCGTTCTTTCTTTTCCTTTTCAAAATTAGTTTTCGACTATATCAGCGAGTATTGGTGAAAATCCAAATAAGCACCAATTCCTCAATCCAGCGCTTCTTTTTCGATTCCTCCTCCTGCTCCGAATCGCAATCACTCAACGCATTATGCTTGTTTATTATAACCGAATATTTGTTTCCGAAAAAAAAACGACTTAACATTTCACATTCCCATTCTTGGACCCCGTAAGCAAAATTTTTCCCTGGACAAAAAAAAAAATCCGTCGAACAAAATGGCGGCTACCACCAGAACACAACCCAAAAATTTTCTCTTCTCCCGGAAACTATTTAGTTTTCACTTTCAGTTTAAACTCGCACTTTAACACCAACTCTTCACCTCCCTGCCATCACCGTCAAACTTCTATTTTTTTCCAGAAAAATTAAAAATGCACCGCGGGGCACGGGTTCTTAACCACTGCACCGAAAGATCATTCCTTTGGGAAATCTGACACAATTTCTCTCTACACGCACTGCACACTGGGTGATATTGAATATCGGCACACACAAGACACCGCAGAACAAAAAAAATGCAGCAAAAAGAACCGCAAAACCCAATTGTTTGCAAACTACCAAAAACAATCAAATTTACACCGTGTCGCGAAGAACGTTGCTCGCTCACCGGGACGTGTACGAAAATTGCAAGATTTATTCTTTTTTTCGTCCAACAAAATTGAAAAAACCGCAAAGAAACCAGTCGACAGTAGAAACATCGAATCGGCAACCGAATACGAACCGCGCGCGTTTCAATTCACAAAACCACCTCGTCGCGCACTCCAGCCGGCATCTATCCCCTAGCGGTGCCTTTCCCGTCGCCAAGCCGTTTTCGTTTTGTTCGTTCCAGTGCTTACAAGTGCGCTCGGTACTTTATTAAGTATCGAAAGCACCTGCAAGCACCGGAAACGAAATTCCGGCGGCACTCAACAACATAGGCGATTCGCCGATGATTTTCATCGCCGAAACGACTACAGAAAGTGGCCGCGTAGAAGAGTCTCGTGCGCACGACTGAGTGCCGGGCAATCGGTGTTGTACCCCTCGGATCACTGCCTCAGATCCTTGGAGTGGTAAGTCCCCAGACGTTTGCCTCCTAGATCCTCCAATTCGTATCGTGAGTTGCCTAGCACACGACGAATCCTGCACTTGAGGAACTTCTTCGCCAGCTTGGCATTATAATTCTGTGCGGCTGTGGACAGGGAAAAGTTTCTACGGAATACCTCCTGTCCTACACAAAATTGTGTTTTAGCAGCACGCAGATTATAACGCCTGCTACTGTCCTCATGTGCGACCCTTATTTTCGTCTGCGCCAGTTGTCTCACGATAGGAATTCCCTCTCGAGGTCGAAGCTGTACATTTGACTCTCCCAACGCTCGCAAATGCTTCAGCAGTTCGTAGTCCTTCCCGTGCAACATCATGTGATTCCCAAACAAAACCTGATAAGGAGAAAATCCAGTGGCTTGGTGGAGTGAGCTACGAAGAGCACATCCAATTTTGCTTAGACTCTCATCCCATCGTGTTTGGTCATCAGTGATGAATGCTCGAATTCCGGCCAGGATGGACTGATTGACACGCTCCGAAGCATTCGCTTGCGGTGAGTAGCTCGGGGTGTACAGGTGTTTAACTCCGTATTTGTTCAGCATGGTGTTAAACACATTCGACCTAAATTGAGAGCCGTTATCGGAGAGGATTGTCTCAGGTGTTCCAAACGTATGGAAGACCTGCCCCTCCAAGTAGTTTGTGATCTCTTCGGCAGTGATCCGCCCCAAAGGATGTAGTAATGGGAATTTCGTGAAATGATCCAAGACGATCAAGATAGCGATTTTACCCCGTTTGGTACGTGGATATGGTCCAAGTACGTCGATATACAGATGTTGGAATGGCTGATCAGTCTGGAACGGTTCTCCCATAGGCGCTCGTAGAGGTCTGTTCGGGGACTTTGTCTCTTTACAAGTGTCGCACGCCAGAACGTAGGTGCGTACTTGTGTAGCCATTCCGGGCCAGTACAAAAATCGCCTGACTCGCTCTAGCGTTTTGGCATAACCACCATGGACCGTGGTGTCCGCCTCGTGCGCCTGAGCGATCGCAGCTGACGTAAGGCTCGATGGAATCCATAATTTCCAGGCCCTGTCTTCAGCAATCGGGTCACTATTGTGAGGCTCTGTGCGCTTATACACGAAACCATCTCTCACGCATACGTCAGGAAGCCGATCGGCGTTCGCATCGACAGTGGACACTAATTCTTTGTATTCCTTGCCAGAGAATTCTGGAGAATCCATGTCCACCATCGGCGCCACGTCGATCAGCGCATTTAATCCCTCTTCGTATACACGAGAGAGAGCGTCGAGTACAACGTTCAGGCTCCCTCTTCGGTGCTCGATTGTGAAGTCGTAACCTTGGAATTTTAAACTCCATCTTGCCAACCGTCCTTGTAGGTCTTTCTGCGACATGAGCCATTTGAGACTTGCGTGATCCGTAATGATTTTGAACGCAGTCCCTTCTACATAGGCTCGAAATTTTTTCACGCTCAACACAGCTGCATAACACTCGAGTTCGGTTACGCTGTAGTTGCGTTGAGCGGAAGTGAGCTTCTGTGACATATACGCCACTGGAGATTCCGATCCGTCGTCGTTTTCCTGAAAGAGAACGCTACCCACCCCTGATTTACTGGCGTCGCATTGGATTACGAAAGACCTCTTAAAATCAGGATTGATTAATAAGGGGGCTTTCGTCAACAAGTCTTTCACTAATAGGAAGGAAGTTTGTGCCTCTGTAGTCCAAGCAAACTGGTTGGACTTCTTTAGAGTGTCTGAAATTGGTGAAACAGTCGCAGCAAAGTTGGGAACGAATCGTCGATACCAGCCTGCCATACCAAGAAAGCGTCGAACTTGACGTGCGGACTTAGGCGAAGGGTAATCGACGATGGCTGAAACTTTGTTGGGATCAGTTTTCAGGCTTCCTTCTCCAACGATGTATCCGAGATATTTCACCTCTCTCAGACAAAACTTGCTCTTGTTGACGTTTATTGTCAAGCCAGCCTTTCGTAAACAATCTGCGACTTCGGCCAACAAAACCAGATGTGAATCGAAATCCTCAGAAATTAACAGCAGATCGTCCAAATATACGAATACCTGCTCATTCAGCTCGGGTAGGATGACTTTGTCCATCAAACGACACATCCTTTGCGGCGCGTTGCATAACCTAAAAGGCATGCGAGTGTAGTGATATAGAGGCCGGCCAGGAATGGTAAACGCTGTATACTCCCTGGATTTGTTCTCGAGAGGAATCTGCCAAAAGGCGTCTTTGAGGTCCAGGCTAGTAATAAAATTGGCTCGCGGCAAACGACTTAAGATACCATCAATGTGTGGTAATGGATAAGCATCCTTCTTCGTCACACTATTGACTTTGCGCGAGTCCAAACATAACCTGACCTTGCCTGGCTTCCTCATGAGAACCACAGGCGAGCTCCATGCACTCTGGCTGGTCTCTATAACGCCAAGTGCCCTCATGCGATCGATCTCGTCATATAAGAGTTTTTGGATCGCAGGGGACACAGGATAATGTCGCTGTTTGATGGGACTTGCATCACCAACGTCTATACTGTGTTGTTCGACGTTGGTCACACCGAGTCCGTATACTTCGTATGATGGAAATTTGGACTTTACCATTTCCAACCTCTTTACATCTGTGGGCGTTAAATGGTGGGCATCCGGAGCTATCAGTTGCGATGCAGTATCGGGAGTATCGACCGCGCTGATAATGCTGGGAGCTAGTTGGAATGATCGCCAGAAATCTACCCCTAGGTACAATTTCTGCGACAGGCTCGGCACTATATACAAGGTAATGGGTTTGGTAATACCACGAAAAGTAATATCGGTGTTTACCGTGCCCAAAACTTTCTGTGCAGCACCATCAGCGGTCTTCACCTCTTGACAGACCGGTCGATAATTCACCTGTGCATCATGGAGACGTTGTAAAGCGTTTGCCCCCAGGCAACTGATGCTCGCCCCACTATCGAGGAGTCCTTCAACGTCCACTCCGTACAAGGATACCATGGCGTACGGACGTATGTCCAACGGATTGGTAATGATGGTAGAGAGGATCGCTTTCTTTTTTTCACGCACCATCCTCCAGAATGTACGAAGGCGCAAGATTGATTTTCTGCGACCGGATCCACTCGTTAGTGTTGATGCGTGATCAACACTTGCGACTGAAGTAGGCGCAAAAATTCGCTCTCGAGCCTCCATATATTCCTTTAGCCGAAGGTGGTATGGCTTGAGAGGATGGTGGGAATGTCGTCTTGGATGTTCTTTTGCGATAAGGGCATCTTCAGGCCGGGAAACAGCCGGCTCCGTTTTATCGCTTGGTCTCGTTAATAATTTGACGTGCGGAGTATTTAATGCAGAGGAATTGGGTAGGGATGATTTTACGCTAAAAGGATGGGAATTGGGTTCAGAAAATGTTGTAGGTAGGGTATTAAAAGTTGGAGGGGTATTTGTAGGGGTTGAATAATTGGGTAAAGTTTTTTTATTTGGGAGTTCTGAATGAAATTGGGAATTGACATTAGGGTGTTGACTGAGTGTAACTACTGCTGTCGGGATGCAGTGTTCGGACGGGAGGGACCCGCTGTCCTTCCGTCCCTTCGGCCGTTTCCCGCCTTGCAATGGATGCAGTTGGGATTTAGAACGTCAGCCCGCCCACATCCATAGCAGAAGATGCCTTTCGGTGCTTCTTCACACTCACGGTAGCCGTGACCATCCTTCCCGCAGTTCCAGCAGGTCAAAGACTTGGATATGCCGGCCACTTCGTCGGATTCGGTCTCCGCTACCACTTCAGCCTGGGGATCGCCAATCTCATGTATTCTTCCCTGCTGCCAAGAACTTGCCCGCGTAGCCTTTCGCACCTCCTCTACGCGGTTCACAAGATGACGCAACTGTGTCATATTGTGAACCTCGTAGAAGCACATCTGTTGCTGCGTACTCGCCAGCAAGTTCCCGCGCACCAGATCGACGAATTCGCCCTCCAACATGGGATTGCGCAATAACGTTCGGAGTTCCGTCATATCCTGTTCAAATAACAGGAACGGCTCGTTCGGCGTTTGGCGTCGGCCCAGCATCCGCCTGCGTACTTCCCAGTCTGAACTGCTCTCGCCCCAGGCTTGAAGGAAGGCAGGTCTCAGGACTGACCAATGAATGTCTGTGATAGAACGCCTCCAGAGCCAGTACCACTGGTTGGGACGCCCGTCCAACAATAGGTGGAAATTCTGGGCTAACAGGTCCATTCGCCCGCCCAGATCTCCCATCGCTAAAGCTTCGGCCCTAAAAACGAGTTCTTCCGCTCGCAATGAATGGCTGTCTCCATTGAAGCGTAGTCGCCAGTGCCGGATTGGACTACCAGAGTTGCGGTATCTTGTATTAGGGCCGTTGCCATTGCGATCGCCAATCTGGGCGGTCGCATGGGCCGGTCGACCCCGAATTCGCACGTATTCATCCTGTGCTTCTCGACGAGATGGTGGTGGTGGTGGTGGCAACCCTGCGTTTAAATTGGCTCGTGGTTGTTGCTGAACCAATTCCTCCCGCAACACTGTGCGTATTAGCCGCACCAAATCATCCACCCCCAAAGAATTTACTGCCACCGACGGCGCTGATACTGACTCTGGCCGCGTTTCGTCTCTCACCTCTGCCCACCTCACTCTGTCTTCTCTCGCCACCCTGTCTGTCTCCATTATTAATGGCAATACCAGGTCGGACTCGGGTACTATCGATCCATCCGGGGCATACAAGGCTCGTCCGCCACCTGTCTCGGGTGGTACATCTAAATTTAACCTTCTAGGCGACATACCATCTCTTTGAGCATTCGCCTGTGACTTCTTTTTGCCGCGAGTCAATGGGCCTGGATTAGCGGACGCGCCCTCTACGCCCAAGGTGGACCAATAGTCCTGAGGACCCAAATATCCCCGACAATTCGGACAATTGTGGTTATCCACGATCCACAACTCCAAACATTCCTTGTGGAATCGGTGGCCACATTTGGTACGCACCTCACTTTCTGCGTCTATTGCCTCCCTACAGGTGGTGCAAATTCCATTTGCGCCCGTCGGCGAGTGCAACAAGGACATGATTGATGATCGAGTTCGAGAAGAGAAAAAAAATATATCGATTGGTTGGCTGTATGTGTGCGATAAGAAAGATTGAATGAGTAAGTATTGCAGGAATGAGTGAATAATTGCTGTGCTCGTGTACGACCAAACCTACGATGAATAATCGATGGAGAGAAGAAAATTGAGTGACTGTGTGAAGTGTCGAATGAATGCCAACCGAATGAACGAGTGAAAGATCGATGTATGTCAAAAAAAAATTGAGTGAATCGAGTGAATCGCAAAATAAGTATGTATGAATGATGTATGTATAAGAATGAATGTATGTAGTACAAACAAACAAAAATGAACGATTGTGTATATATATAAAAAAAAATCAATAAATGTTGTACTTAAAAAAAATGAACCCTCGCGCTTCGCAACTTTTCCCCTCCCCTCATATGCAGAACAAATCGCGAAGCCGTTCTTGATCTTCCTCGCTCCATCGGGAAAATCCGGAACGCGATAAAATTGCAAGAAAAAAAAATTGGGGAAAAATTAGCAAACAAAATAAATCAAAAAAAAATCTGCAAAATACAACTACGTTAACATCTGTCAACAAAAGACTTAGAAAAATTTTAAATACAAAAAAAAAACACTACGTTATTTCTACAAAAAAAATTAAACTACGTTAAAAGGGTACTCTAAAAGGAAGGATAAGGAAATAAGGTACTTTACAAATTTTCGACGAAATTTCCTATCATCTAACTCACCAATATTTTACAAGTATTTCTCCCAATTGTCTGACGACACGCCCGCCGAGACAGGGCATGCCCAGCACTCAAAAGGGTACTTGCAAAACAAAAGTGGAAAGAATGAGAAAAATTAAGTTGATCACAACTTGCATCACATCAATCTAGTATACAGACAATATTTCCCTTTCCTATGGAACCGAATTGGCGCCTAAACGTTGCCAAAACGGTTCGTCAATAGGATCGTTCCATATTGCCTTCATACAGGTTCGATGAAATGTTTTGCTGTTGAAAATCTGAAAAGCTTGTACACTTGGACTTTGATTGCCGTTCAGGCGAAAATTCTGTCGCAGAACGACTAAATTTTTAGTCCTTTTGCCCACCAACTTTTTGTACGGAATTTTTCTGACTCGCACGTGTTGATGAGCTACGCTTTGTGCACTAAGCGTAGCGGTGGCTAGCCCCACGTTGGGCGCCATTTGTTGTGGTTTAAGGCCTTGGAAGGACTATTTCGACTTGAAAAAGTCAAAATAGTCGAAAGGAAAAAGAAGGTTCGGGACAGAAGGGCCAATTCCACCTAAGTCCGAATTGGTGTCTGAGTTCAGCTGGTGCGACGCTCTTGCTGGCGGCCGGGACTAGCTACGGCAGTGTGGGGGGGGTACTTGCTTGAACTCAGGCCATTAAACCCTAGGCCTGTACAACAAAAATTGTAAGCGCCGACTTATCCAAGGGTAGGTAAAAATTGGGATTATTTTCCCAATTGGTCGTGAAAGACCAAGAAGCGGTTGGATGGCGCGGCTCCGCGATTTGTCAGGGCGCTCTGGTGTTAATAGCGCCCTGCTCTGCCCACCCTACCTCAGCCACGACTGTCCTTAAACATTCTTCGCGTCGTGGCCAATTATTGAGGTTTGGGGCGAAGGAGCTAACCGCTCGGGTTCATTTTATAATTGGCCTATTAGCCGTTAATCTTCATCTTACCAATCAACTCAAGGTATAGAGAAAAAAAAACAGATCAAGAAAAAAAAAAAATCTGCAAAAACATACACCAAAACAACAACAAAACAAATGGAGTGTAATCAAAGAAAAGAAAATAAAGATAACAAAAAAATTAGACTCACCCCATTATCTGTGTTGTTTCATCCTTTACTGTTCCATTTCATCCTAACTCATTCTTGTTGTGTAGTATTTCTATCTATCTTCCTAATTCATTCTTGTTGCATAATAATTCTATCTATTTTCCTAATTCATTCTTGTTGCATAATAATTCTATCTATTTTCCTAATTCATTCTTGTTGCATAATAATTCTATCTATTTTCCTAATTCATTCTTGTTGCATAATATTTCTAATTTAATGTATCCTATTTCATTCTTGTTGTATATTATTTCTAATTTAATGTATCCTATTTCATTCTTGTTGTATATTATTTCTAATTTAATGTATTCTATTTCATTCTTGTTGTATATTATTTGTAAATTAATGTATTCTATTTCATTCTTGTTGTATATTATTTGTAAATTATTTCGTTTCAAAGCGACGCATTTTCAACATACAAAATTCACGTATAAATCGTTTGACCGCGACATCAAATTTCTCCGACACAGAAAAAATTCAAAACGATTCACTGAAGACAAAAAAAATCTTTTCTCTTGGGGCGGCGCACACCAACGACAAGGCGACCGATAAAAAAAACTCAAATCGAAAAAAAACGGTCCGCTTTGCCCATCAAAATTTCGCGACCGTCTCAGGAAACTCCATGGTAACTTCGATCGACACGAGCACGCGGAAAACAACGCGTCGCAATTCATAGATAACGCAATAAATTTCCGTCAATTTCGACGACTCCTTCCCACTTTTCGTTCTTTCTTTTCCTTTTCAAAATTAGTTTTCGACTATATCAGCGAGTATTGGTGAAAATCCAAATAAGCACCAATTCCTCAATCCAGCGCTTCTTTTTCGATTCCTCCTCCTGCTCCGAATCGCAATCACTCAACGCATTATGCTTGTTTATTATAACCGAATATTTGTTTCCGAAAAAAAAACGACTTAACATTTCACATTCCCATTCTTGGACCCCGTAAGCAAAATTTTTCCCTGGACAAAAAAAAAAATCCGTCGAACAAAATGGCGGCTACCACCAGAACACAACCCAAAAATTTTCTCTTCTCCCGGAAACTATTTAGTTTTCACTTTCAGTTTAAACTCGCACTTTAACACCAACTCTTCACCTCCCTGCCATCACCGTCAAACTTCTATTTTTTTCCAGAAAAATTAAAAATGCACCGCGGGGCACGGGTTCTTAACCACTGCACCGAAAGATCATTCCTTTGGAAAATCTGACACAATTTCTCTCTACACGCACTGCACACTGGGTGATATTGAATATCGGCACACACAAGACACCGCAGAACAAAAAAAATGCAGCAAAAAGAACCGCAAAACCCAATTGTTTGCAAACTACCAAAAACAATCAAATTTACACCGTGTCGCGAAGAACGTTGCTCGCTCACCGGGACGTGTACGAAAATTGCAAGATTTATTCTTTTTTTCGTCCAACAAAATTGAAAAAACCGCAAAGAAACCAGTCGACAGTAGAAACATCGAATCGGCAACCGAATACGAACCGCGCGCGTTTCAATTCACAAAACCACCTCGTCGCGCACTCCAGCCGGCATCTATCCCCTAGCGGTGCCTTTCCCGTCGCCAAGCCGTTTTCGTTTTGTTCGTTCCAGTGCTTACAAGTGCGCTCGGTACTTTATTAAGTATCGAAAGCACCTGCAAGCACCGGAAACGAAATTCCGGCGGCACTCAACAACATAGGCGATTCGCCGATGATTTTCATCGCCGAAACGACTACAGAAAGTGGCCGCGTAGAAGAGTCTCGTGCGCACGACTGAGTGCCGGGCAATCGGTGTTGTACCCCTCGGATCACTGCCTCAGATCCTTGGAGTGGTAAGTCCCCAGACGTTTGCCTCCTAGATCCTCCAATTCGTATCGTGAGTTGCCTAGCACACGACGAATCCTGCACTTGAGGAACTTCTTCGCCAGCTTGGCATTATAATTCTGTGCGGCTGTGGACAGGGAAAAGTTTCTACGGAATACCTCCTGTCCTACACAAAATTGTGTTTTAGCAGCACGCAGATTATAACGCCTGCTGCTGTCCTCATGTGCGACCCTTATTTTCGTCTGCGCCAGTTGTCTCACGATAGGAATTCCCTCTCGAGGTCGAAGCTGTACATTTGACTCTCCCAACGCTCGCAAATGCTTCAGCAGTTCGTAGTCCTTCCCGTGCAACATCATGTGATTCCCAAACAAAACCTGATAAGGAGAAAATCCAGTGGCTTGGTGGAGTGAGCTCCGAAGGGCACATCCAATTTTGCTTAGACCTTCATCCCATCGTGTTAGGTCATCAGTGATGAATGCTCGAATTCCGGCCAGGATGGACTGATTGACACGCTCCGAAGCATTCGCTTGCGGTGAGTAGCTCGGGGTGTACAGGTGTTTAACTCCGTATTTGTTCAGCATGGTGTTAAACACATTCGACCTAAATTGAGAGCCGTTATCGGAGAGGATTGTCTCAGGTGTTCCAAACGTATGGAAGACCTGCCCCTCCAAGTAGTTTGTGATCTCTTCGGCAGTGATCCGCCCCAAAGGATGTAGTAATGGGAATTTCGTGAAATGATCCAAGACGATCAAGATAGCGATTTTACCCCGTTTGGTACGTGGATATGGTCCAAGTACGTCGATATACAGATGTTGGAATGGCTGATCAGTCTGGAACGGTTCTCCCATAGGCGCTCGTAGAGGTCTGTTCGGGGACTTTGTCTCTTTACAAGTGTCGCACGCCAGAACGTAGGTGCGTACTTGTGTAGCCATTCCGGGCCAGTACAAAAATCGCCTGACTCGCTCTAGCGTTTTGGCATAACCACCATGGACCGTGGTGTCCGCCTCGTGCGCCTGAGCGATCGCAGCTGACGTAAGGCTCGATGGAATCCATAATTTCCAGGCCCTGTCTTCAGCAATCGGGTCACCATTGTGAGGCTCTGTGCGCTTATACACGAAACCATCTCTCACGCATACGTCAGGAAGCCGATCGGCGTTCGCATCGACAGTGGACACTAATTCTTTGTATTCCTTGCCAGAGAATTCTGGAGAATCCATGTCCACCATCGGTGCCACGTCGATCAGCGCATTTAATCCCTCTTCGTATACACGAGAGAGAGCTTCGGGTACAACGTTCAGGCTCCCTCTTCGGTGTATTTATCCGTGAAATTTCGGTCAACAAATGAGGTCTCCACGGTTTCAGCGCCATCTGGTGGCTCACCACGTCAGCTGTCAGAACGAATGAAAATTTTGATTCGAACTCCGTACCGCAAACAGAAACCCAACGCAAAAATTTTCATTCAAAATTTTCATCGGTTTTTTTTACATGCATTTTGTATGGGAATCAAAATTTTGATCGAGGTCCGTACTAGGCTTAAGTCGAGAGAGCGGCCGGGAATTTAAACAGGCTTCAATTTGTGCGATTGTAGTTGACATCTCTTCAAAAGTAAAGATGGTATCTCCTATAACTCGTTTCAAATGATGTTTGGCACTCTTGACTCCAGCTTCCCAAAGGCCGCCGAAGTGTGGTGAAGCCGGAGGGTTAAAATGCCACGTCGTTCCAGCAGATGCGAGGGATGAAACTAGCTCCAAACGCTCCTTACTGCATTGATGTAGTCTTTTTTTAAGCTCTGCATCAGCTCCTACGAAATTTGTACCCCTATCGCTGTAGAGGTCGCTGCAGATTCCACGCCGTGAAACGAACCTTTTGAAAGCCGAAATAAAAGCTTCAGTGGTCAGGTCACTCACGACTTCAAGATGACAAGCCTTTGTTACGAAGCAAACAAAGATGCAAAGGTACCCTTTAGTGGACTTTAGACCCCTGCCTTTAGTCATTTTCAGCATAAAAAGCCCAGCAAAGTCAACACCAGAGTGTAGGAACGGCCTTTTTGGAGTAACTCGTGTGCGTGGAAGAGATGCCATTATCTGGTGTTGAGTGGTAGCCCGGTGACGTATGCACTTAACACAGTTCCTGATGTAGCTCGACACACGATTCCGACCATCGCATATCCAGAACTTTCGTCGTAAATGACTTAGAGTAAGCTGAGTGCCGCCATGAAGAGTGACGGAGTGAGCTTCAGTGATGAGAAGTGTAGTAAGTCGATGTCTTTTCGGCATAATTATTGGATGTTTCTCCGAAAAACTCACTGAAGTGTTCTCCAATCTTCCGCGAACTCGCATAATGCCTTTAGTATCCAAGAAAGGGCTCAATTTCAATATCTTCTCCAGTGTTTTTGAGAGATCGTTGACAGAGCTACGACGAATGATTTTTCTTCGAGATCACCGGTTGAAGAATCTTCTGGTTTAGCGGAAGATTGCCTTGAAGGCCAATGTTTGGGTTCCAAAATTATCCAAGAAGGTCCACTCCACCACAAGTCGTGATCGATGATTCTTTTAGCTGACAATCCCCTTGAGCCGCAGTCTGCAGGATTGTCTATTGATGGCACATGGCGCCAAGTGGCGTTAGGAATAGTGCATTGAATTTCACTAACCCCATTTGCGACGAAACACTTCCATTGACTTGGACTACCTTGTAGCCAGTGCAGGACTATAGTCGAGTCCGTCCACGCGAAAATGTTCATGTCAGGTGAAGTTGCAATTTTCAATACGGAACTCACTAATCTAGCCAGTAATAGCGCTCCACAAAGCTCCAAGCGCGATAGCGAGATTTTCTTCAGAGGTGCAACTTTTGTCTTAGCAGTGAGCAGCTTACAATGTACTGTACCGCAAACAGTTGTGACACGAAGGTACAGGACGGCGGCGTAGGCAGCTTCAGAAGCGTCGCAGAATGCGTGTAAATCATATCGGCACGATGCAGTAATTCCTAACCATCGTGAAATAACATACGAAGATCTTGTAAGAATTTTAGCTCATTTCGATATGAAAGCCAATCATCAATGATATGTTGCGGTAAGGGATCGTCCCAACTCAGTTGTAGAAGTCAAAGTTTTTGGAAGACAATCTTTGTGCAGATGACCACTGGAGCAATCCAGCCCAAAGGATCGAAGAGACGCGATGAATCGGCAAGAAGAGTCCTTTTCGTAATTGGATGCGGTGCCGGAGTTATGTTGATACTGAAGCGAAAGTCGTCGCATGCGGGATGCCAAAGAAGTCCAACAGTGTTGATTGTGTCATGCTCGTAGAGATGTAGAGTAGAGTTAGTTGCACGATCATCTTCAGGAATGGACTGCAGAACCTTCTGACTATTACTACACCATTTCTTAAGCTTAAAACCACCTGATTCCATTATGTTCAGAAGTTGTTTTTGAGCTTCAAGTGCTGCTAGTACATCTTCGGCGCCAGAGAGGACGTCGTCAACATAGAAGTCTTCATTTATGACCTGCGCACCAATGGGGAATCGAAGTTGTTCGTCCAGAGCGAGTTACATTAAAGATTTGATCGCCAAATACGCAGCCGGTTTAGTACCGTATGTTACAGTGGTGAGCCGAAAGTCTTGAATTTGATGCTCAGGAGAATTTCGCCAAACTATTCGCTGTAGATCCGCACTTCTCGTGTCTACTTGAATCTGGCGGTACATTTTTTCAGCATCCGCAGTAAAAACAATGGGCAGCTTCCTCCATTTCAACATTAACATTGGTAAATCAATCTGCAACTTGGGACCATTACACAAGCGATCGTTGAGAGAAAAACCGTTTCCAGATTTCTGGGAACCATCAAAAACCACTCGGAGTTTAGTTGACGTACTATTTTCTTTCGTAACACCGTGGTGAGGTAAATAATAGGTACTACCAACTTTTCGCTCATGATCCGGAACGCGTTCCATATGCTTCAAATCTAAGTATTGCTGCATGAAGTCCAAATACCGCACCCGAAGAATACTATTTTTCTTAAATCGATGCTCTAATTGCATAAGCCGACGAACAGCTGTACTTCTTGATTCACCTAGTAGAGGTGCTCCCTTGAGACTCGGCAAGAGCGGAAGCTGTACAATATATCGTCCATTGCGGTCTCGAACATGGGTTTTTTTGAAAAAACTCTTCGCAAGCTTTCTCCTCAGGCGATAGATGAGAGATTGTTCCTTGATACGGCTCCTCGATCTCCCAGAAACGTCTTAATTGACTCGAAAGATCAACTTCGACGTTTGTGAAACAAGCCATAGCAGCAGGCGTATATGCTCCATATAAAGTAGGATTAGTAGGGCCTGATAGAATCCAACCCAAAACTGAATTCTGCGCAATTGGTGTGTTAGGTGGACCTTTCCTTATGCCTTCCAGTATTATGTGCCCATAGATGTCGGCACCAAGAATTACGTCGATGCTTGCTGACTCATAGTACTTGGTGTCAGCTAGAACTAAATCTTGAAGATGCGACCAATTTTTATTAGTTAAATGAGCAAAAGGTAACTTGCCGGTTAATTTTTTAAGCACCAATGCTTGAACGGAGGCTGCTAACGCTTTGTCTACACATGACTTTAGTGTAAATTCTACCGACGAGTTTGCGGTTCCAGCCAATGCTGCTGATCGGTATGTTGGGGCGATGCTTTTGTAACCTCAATCGTTGCACCAATCGTTCCGAGATGAAGGTGACTTGAGAGCCCGGAACATTCAACGCGCTGACACAGGCTTGATTTCCGGACGATGAAACTACGTTTATGAACGCAGTTGCTAATAACACTCGATCGTACACCATTCCTTGACGAGTTGACAGATGAGAACCGCATATGGGCTCTTTATTTGCAACTGCGATAGTGGACACCTCCTGGTGTAGCAACGAATGATGCTTCTTTCCACAAACACGACACGAATGTATTGAAGGACAAGCTGATGTTTCGTGACCAAGACGCAGGCAATTTTCGCAAAGTGACGCCTTGTTTACATGCGCTTGTCGAGAGTGAACTGGTTCCCGCTTGAAAGCAAAATAAAACCCAATGAAATGATTTTTATTGCAAAAGGCACAACTGTCATTCTTTGCGATGAAATGCACTTTGGGGATAGGTTTGTGTTGAGGTTTCGCACTGTTTCGATCACTGGTGCTAGCGGTCACGGACTCCATACACTCACAAGAACGAAGCTGGCGCAATAGAAAATTCTCCAATGCGCTAAACTCTGGAAAATCCGTACTGAAGCTGATTTCGGATTCCCACTGTTTGCGTAAACTGGCATTGAATTTCTGAACTGTGACATAAATTAACCAATCGTCCCATTGGTCTACCGGCCGTTTTAAGGATTTCATGGCTCGAATGAAAAACAAAGTGCCATCCAGTAAACGCTAAACGTCGGCGGCAGTTTCTTTGATGATCTGGGGCAATGCTAACAACTCCCGAAGATGAGAATAAGCTATTATTCTATCATTTTTGTATCGGGCAATTAACGAATTCCAGGATGCTTGGAAGTTTGAAGAAGTGACTGCGATGTTACCGAGTACTGCAGCAGTATCCCCTTGGCATGCAGTTTTTAAGTAATGCATGCGTTATACAGCGTTTAAGGCCGAATGATTAATGACGACGCTGGTAAATAGGTCTCGGAACTCTGGCCAATCTATGTAGCGCCCACTAAATTGGGGTACACTAATTCTTGGAAGTCGAACCTCTGTATCGGCCTCTCGGGACGGGCCTGTAATTTCTGGCGCACTTTTTGCACTGTTGTTGGGCTGCGATAAAATGTCATTTAGCTCACCAAAATGTGTGGTGTAAGCAATTTCCTCTTCCGAAAACAGGTCCTTCGCAAAGTAGACGTGCTCTTCCTGGTCCTGCTCGGTAGCAAGCGTCGAAATTGTCATGTGGTTATTAAAGAACCTTTCCCAATAACCTTTAAGCAATTCCAGCTGAGCTTTGACGACGCCACCATGCCTGTCCGAGGCTGAGGTTGACTTTTTGAAATTCACCATAAAGTTTTTTATTAACTTGGCTAGGTTAGCCTGCGCTAAGCACTCTTTCTCCATAATATGGTATGCTTATGCTGGATTTTAAAAATCTGGCTCGACGGACCAAATGAATCGAGTTAAACGTTTGATGCTCGAAACTTAAAAAGAAACCGTGTTGGTTTATATAAATAAATCAAGATTTTTATTTTCGTTTTAACAAAACACGATTATTCACATTGAGGCCGAGAAAAGAACACGATTGTTTTATCAGTAAGTTGGCAGTCTTTACTGGGCAATTTAAATACAAAGCGAAAACATAGATGTCGTGGCAAATTCAGTTTACGTTATTGTTTTTAAGAAAAAAAATTAAATATAAATTACTAAGTACAAACAATACTCTTTTATTATTTTTGAATTACATTCTCTGTCCTTTCTTTTTAATTTTTATTTTTTTAAACTATAGTTTCTTATTTTTCCTGTTATGTTTTTTTATATGTATCTATTTTCCTATTTCTTTTTTTTTTTTTTTAATTGTTTTGAATTACGTTTTATACTTATTTTTATTATTTTATTATTATTATTTTATTATTTTTATTTTTTTTTTGCATCCCTTATACCAGCTGACAGCTGTCTGGGAGCAAGCTTGTAACCAATTAACTGATTATGAATTTAATAAATTTATGAATTTAAAAAAAAAAAAAAAACAACCGTCCGTGTTGAGTTTAAATTCACTAATAATTTAATCTTTTTCAAACTCTCATGCCGAAGGCCGAGCCTGAAGGGCTCGGTCGACCTGAAAATGAGTCGCGCCCGTGGCGCTGACTCCGTTGCCTAAAAGTGACCTGAAAAAGGGGAGAAAAAATGTGGCGGTAATAAGCCGGGCCTACCGATGGAAGTAACTGATGGACGGGAAGAGCCGTAAATCAGTTAAATGTAATCTAATAGCCTGTTCAGACCGCCGTTTGAAAGTAGCTCACTTTGGCGAAATTCTTATCGAAAGACAGCTGGTTCACACCAACGCAAGCCACTTTCGTTGACTTTTGACTGACGTCTTCATGTCAAATACAGGAGCATAAAACGATTTTGATTTTGTTTTTTGCTATTCCAAATACTGGGGGGTCACTGAGAATGCGTTCGCACACTTGAAAGGAAGATTCAGGCGGATAGGGAACAAAATTACAAAAATAAACTTCTTTTTATGATAACATAACCACACATAAAGTGAAGTTGACATGCACATCAGCTGATAGTTCCCGAGTACCGAAAAAAATATCGATTAAATATCGAAATGATGGCAGTACTGCCCTGTTTTTCCACTGAAAAACTCGTACTTTCGCCGAAAGTACAGACTTTCGATGACACATTTTGTATGAAGAATCAACTTACTTTCGACTGGATTTCAGTGCATTTGCACTGTATTTACATCGAAAGTGAGATAAAATGTCCGGTTTGAACAGGCTATTTCGTGCGTCCATGGACGACTTTTGTGAATGCAACGACATTCGTCTACGCTCCACAGGGAAACCATAGAAGAACCTGTGGAAATTGCAGTGGCAATTGATTAATTGCAATATGAATGCGATAGACGCTGTGCTTGAACAGGTCAACCGTCCGAGGCGGATGCAATAAGAGCTTCCGAAGAAACTCCTTCACACCGGCACAGGTAATGTCCACCTGGCAAGCTACCCATCCATCCCGTTCACTTTAGTGAGGAGTTGGACGATTAACAAGCGCCATTCTAGGACGCTTGTGTTTGCACCAAGCAGTTTCGTCGTAGTCGGTACTACGGCGAGTCAGCGGATTGGTGTGAACGACTGACGCAGTGAAAAACCTCAAAGCACTCTGTTTGAGGAATTTCCGAATAGTTGGAACATTCGCTTCCCGATGTAGCTGGGTGTTCCTGACGTACGGTGGCGCACTCATTGCGGCTCTGAGACATCTGTTCTGCTTTACCTGTAATCGCGAAATGTGGCATTGGGCTGCGTGACTCCAAGCCGGAAATGCAGCGTAGCACAAGGCTGGTCTTGTGATCGTCTTATAGATAAGTAGCTTGCTGCGCGGAGAAAGCTTGCTATTAATAGTTATTAATCGGATAGAGTAGACCAGATATCATATTAGACTTGTCCAGAACTGACTGGATGTGCTGGCCAAAGATCAGCTTCATGTCAAGTTTGACCCCGAGGTACTTGACGACTGGCTTCCAGGGGATAATATCCCCAAAAATTGATACGTGTGAATGCGGAGGTTTAAGCTGTTTCGCAAAGAGTATGGCCTCACTCTTGGAAGGGTTAACGTTAATCCTCCACAACTTAAACCAGTCTTCAAGCTTCGTGGCAGCCGCTTGTAATTCCCTAGTAATTACCATTGGGCTCCAAGACTGACACATGAACGCAGTATCGTCTGCATAAAATGCAGAGATAGTGCGATCAGTTCCTGGTGCATCTGCCATGAAGACAGAGAACAACAGTGAAGACAAAGTCGAGCCCTGAGGCACACCCGCTTCGATTGCCTTTAGTGTCGATCTCTCCCCGTTCAGCAATACCTTGAACGACCGATCGTACAGGTAAGAGCTGACTAGACGCACTAGCTTAATTGGGAACTGGTGTTCAATAAGTTTGAACAGCAGCCCATTGTGCCAGACTTCGTCGAAGGCCTTTTGCACATCCAAGAAAATGGCCCCCGTAAATATTTTTTTGTTAAAGCCCTCAGTGATGGTTTCAACAACCCGGACCAACTGGGCTGTTGTCGAGTGATCACTTCGAAAACCGAATTGCTCATCAGGAAGAATGTTTTTGTCAGAAACATGAACCTGAAGTCACTTGAGAATAGTCTTCTCCGCTACTTTGGCAAGTGCTGGCAGAAGACTAATCGGGCGGTGATTCTGCGGAAAGAGGCCGTTCTGGCCAGGTTTCGGGATCATCACAACGTCAGCAATTTTCCACACCGTAGGGAAGTAACCAGAGCGCAGGATGGCATTGAGAATTGCCACTAACTGCATGATGGAAGTGTGTGGTGGCAACTTGCAAGCTTTGTTGCGAAAACCATTTTAACAATTTCAATATTGCGAACAAAAGGTGACCTAACGGTCCATTCTTGATGCTAAGTGCATCTTGACAAATTATGTACAAAAGGTTACCTAATGCTTCATTTCGGATGCTAAGTGCATTTTACAATTTTATTACTTTTTAAATATGGTGGGTACTTTAGCTGGACACAGTGGAGTCCGTCTAAATGGCCCACAAGTAACTATAGAAATTTAAGCATTAGACAGGTAGGAGTTCAATCTATTCTTAAATGCATTTACGGACGTAAACGCCACGTCTGATTTCACTTGGTAAACGGTTCCAAATGTCCACTATCCTGTTAGGCAGAAAGTTTCTCAGTTAATTAGTACTAGAACCTAGAGTTGAGTTGGCAAGTTTATCCCTATGGCCACGAAGAGTAGTATTTCTGCTCCTTAAAAACATTTCAGATGCAACTACATAGCTTCAGAATTCATTATAATCTTGAACGTCTCGATTGACTCACTTCGAGTGCGCCGCAGTGCCAAAGTCATTAGACCAAGAACCTGCAGTCTCTCTTAATATGTTAAGCTTATTCGTAGGCAATGAGGAAGTTTTGTGGCATGTCTTTGAACTTTCTTAATGAGCTCAATATCCTTTTTAAAGTAGGGATTCCAGATTAGAAAACAATACTCCAAAATTGGTCGAACGTATGTCTTGTAAATCATCAAGGATAAGGCAGGTGTAATATAGTTAAAAGCTTTTCGAATTAGGTAGATTAGTGAACTTGCTTTTTTAGTAATAATAAAGATATTAAATTGTTAGTTATTACCACACCAAGGTCACGTTGTTGCTGTACCGATTCGAGTAGCACGCCATTCATTTAATAGGTACGCGGTATTTGGATTGTTTTTACCAATGTGGAGAACTGTGAACTTTGAATAATTAATGTTAACTACCCAGCAGGCAAAGTTTCGTATACTATACGAAAGAAATTACCGTAGAAACGACGGATAAAACTCGTAGAATTCTAAAATACGATGTCCGAATAGAAGAAGTAATAAATGAGCCGTTGTATTTGAAAGTGGAATAAGTTAATTTTTTCATACATTGGAATATTTAAGATTTTCCGTTTGAAATAATTTCAAAATATTAGTATACGTTAATATAATTCGAGTGATGTATTAACACTTTAAACCTCTTAAATTTTATTATGCAATAATAATTATTAAAATTGTTAAAGAATATAAACAATTTTTTTTAGCTCCAAATGGACTTATACCACTTTCAAAAATAACAATTTACAAGAAATAAAAGCAAAAGTGAAAGTCCATATTTTTATTGATATTGACTTTATTAAAATTGACTTTTTAATGTAAAAAACAATAATTAAAAATTTAACTTTTTTTTGTCCAGTGAACTTATTCCACTTTCAAAAAACTCAAATATGTGTATGCAAAAAGCACCTGAATGGGAATGTGACTTCAAAATATGATGGCAACTCGATGGTCACTTGTTCTCTGAAGCTGAAAATTAAAAAAAAAACATGACTGCTTCTCGTCAAACTTTGCGATATACCATGGAGCGTCGAATGCTTAAACTTCAAAACTCAAGCACGGAATGCGTCGCAATCAAAATTTTGTTTGACTTAACGCATGAAAGTTTTCTTGCTTCTTGCATGTGTGTGGCTACGTAGGTGATATCCCTTTCTAACCCAGCAGTGAAAAAAGACATTACGCAATCGATGATGTAACCAGTCCACGGTAATGGCAAGTAGTTACCTCATAGATTACACTCCATGTTAAAAAGTCATTACATTAACATGGGGATGTCATAGGAGGTAAGCGAAAGACTCTATTCTGCAATACCTGCAAGTAGTTCCAGAACGAATTACTATAAAGTTATCTGAGAATGCATTGCTGGAGCAGTCGTGATAATAGTAGTTTCAACGAACCCATTACGTAGCACACTACAGATAACTCAATACAACATCAGTTACATGAAAACTGCTCTAGAAATACTTACGGTGAATTTCTTCCCGTATGTATTATATAAATTTCTACATAATTTCATAATCAAAAATCTGAAAGGAATTGAATTTAAATGGTTTATCTAAATACGCAATAGGTAATAATCAAATTAATTTATTTTCACACTACAGATAACTCAATACAACATCAGTTACATGAAAACTGCACTAGAAATACTTACGGCGAATTTCTTCCCGTATGTATTATATAAATTTCTACATAATTTCATAATCAAAAATCTGAAAGGAATTGAATTTAAATGGTTTATCTAAATACGCAATAGGTAATAATCAAATTAATTTATTTTCATTATATAATTGAAAAATAAAATTTCTTGGAAAAAAAAACGAATAGAAAATTACTTCTTTTCTTGTAAACATATATTTTTGAAGTGCCGATTTTTCATTAGTTTGAAGGACTTCTTTACGTCTGTCCGGAAATCGACGAGAGAATACCTGTAATGGAAGGCCAAACCAATAACAACTATTTATCTACTGGCACTACTTTTGATAGAGACTGTCACTACGCCAACACCAGACCTCAACAGATACTCACCACAGAATCGAATATCGAAAGGTGAAAGAAAAACAAAAAAGATCAGTCAGAGGTAACCAGGAAGGAAAAGATCAAAAGATCGGGGAGAGGTACTTCATCTACAGGCCGCGACGGTCGTTTCCTTTTTGGTTTTTTTTACTAGTCACCAAGTAGTGAGTAGAGTCACTGTATAAGAACTAACACAAACATCCATTATCTTGAGTACGGACAATGTGTGTTTCATTTGAAACCAGTACATTTGAAATTTTTTTGCAGTTGTCCGATTTTTCTTTTTTATCTCCACTAAAGTGGATAAACGCTGTATTTAGTTGACATTTCATGAGACATATGTATCTCGATTCCTTAATCAAAATCCATATTCTACACGTATACACACTTAAACTATGCCATTTAAGAAACCTGCGAACTTTGGAGTTCGCAGGGTTTAAGAGTACTGAAAAGGTACCAAAAGCGGTCATTGTCCGTACTCAAGATAGTGGATGTTTGGGTTAGTTCTTATACAGTGACTCTAGTAGTGAGGTGCTGGTTTTGTTTGTATTGTAATGGTTCGCTGGGAGGCCCCCAAAAGGAAACTCGGACGGAGCTCCCGCCGCCAGAGGCCCGGTTCGGCCAGAACGATATAGACGAAGAACTAAAAAGGAAGGCAAATCCCGCCAACAGCTTGGGCAGAAGAAGAAAAACAAGGTCAAGGATTAAGTCGGTATGCATCTTCTTCAATATTTCATCCTTACCTTTTTTTATAACGGCCTGGTAGCCGACTTTAGAATAACCACCTAACCAAAATATAAGACAATGTAAGGA
This sequence comes from Beris chalybata, assembly GCA_949128065.1. Lineage (NCBI taxonomy): Eukaryota > Metazoa > Arthropoda > Insecta > Diptera > Stratiomyidae > Beris > Beris chalybata. The sequence goes on from OX421894.1 coordinate 44,343,364, forward strand.
GTGCATATTTTTTTTTTTTTATGTTGTATGTCGTACCATTAGTTTTCGTGTGAGTTTTTTTTTTGATGGCTAAGAGAGCCCTGGCAACTGATCCGTGCCGTGCCCGTGCTTCGTCCACGGTGCCCCTAAGGCCCCTTTGTGTTCGGTGCGGTCAATTTTAGCGCGTGTCGAGTGACAAAAGATCGGTGGCGTCCGAGGGCCCCCTTCTGGTAGCCGCATGGAAAATGCGTGGTTTGTGTGGGAACGAATCGCCCGAGAAGGATTCATGTTTGTTTTCTGTGAGTGATAGATTTTAAGACCCCTTTTTCGCGATTATTTTGGTGTGCCCCCAAATGAGTTTTGGTCGGATAAACATTTTTATTTTCACATGCGAAGCATGTATGAGTTCAGTGCTTCGACCACGGAGCCTTAAAACGCATTTTCTTTCGTGATAGTGAAATCTAGTGGCTAGGCTAACTATAGAAAGTCCCCTTTTCGATGAAATCTCGAATTTGTGTGCTAAAATGTTCGACATCTCAAGGCATTTTCGAATGGAAAATTCTAAGAACACGCGGTGTTGCAAAGTGTTCATACCGTTACATTATCGGTATTCGGTATGAAAAGAAACGGGTTCTTCTTCGTTGGTACCGTTTGCTTTTCCACGCGGCGTGAGTGACGCGAAACCGCGTGGGTAAAACTTCTTAGACAAATTTCTCTTAATTTGTTTTCTCGATGGCTGGGTACATTTCTCGGCGGTCATGAAATTTGGCGAAGAGGCACATCGAACACAGTAGTTTTGGTTTTGCAAGAAAATTCGAGATAGGGAAGTTTTGCTTTGCTTCAGTTAAATTTTGCGTAGGAAATATAATCTGTGCACGTTTCTTTTTTTTATATGCGAATAGGTAGTCCTATAAGAGGGGCTCCCTACTTCCAGATTCCTCTGACGCTAAACTCTTTTGGTATCGGAAAGGTGTGGTGGATCGTATAACAAGATGAATAAATTGCCGGAAATTCGCCTACGCCGCAGATTGTCCCCAATAAACGCTTGTGCCACGAGGCGAAGCCAAAATCAAAATACCGTAATTTTTCGTTTACAAGAAAATTCGAGATGGAGAAGTTTTGCTTTTCTTCTGTTCTTTTTTTTTTCTTTGCATGGAAAATATATATTCGGTGCTCGGTTCAGACAAATAGGGAGTCCTATAAGAGGGGCGTCCTATCTCCGGATATCTTTGACGCTGAAACCAATTTTTTTTGTGTTTGGAAAATCTACCTCCAGAACAAGTGATTAAATCGATTTTGCGAACTTCTCGCATATATATATTGCGTAAATACTTTTGGTAATGTTATTGTTAATTTTCATATATATTTTGTAGTCTGCATTAGGGTTGCTGCATAGACTAAGCTTCTAAGAGGGGTTTGGCAGATGCGTACTAAGGTGAAAAACCAGTAAATTTAAAAAATTTTCTTTTTTATGGGATTTTGCTTAATATACATTTGAAATGACTGACTTTTCTCTTTAAAATAATAATTTTCCATTAAAGAAATGAGAGAAATGGTTAAATTTGCTTTTAAAAACCACAATTACGCGCACACACACTATCGAGGAAGGCAGCGTCGAACCACCGGAACCACCGTCAGGTATTGCGTCGGGAGGCCGTCATAGCAATACTGCTAAAATCGTCAGTTATTGTCTGTATAGTTTAGTCAGTCGTCTCTTGTGGTACGTCGCGTTGGATGTTTCTTAATCGTTCAAAGCGGCGAAGTGTCGACATAATTCGCGCTGCTGCAGACTGGAAAACTTGCCATTTGAAGGCTGTGTCACAAATGTGTCTTACAAAGTTTTCTGCGGTCGGGGCTTCTCCGAAAGCCTCCGCAATCTCGGTTCTGACTTGAGTGTTGTGACCGCGACGACTGGAGTGCTGGCGAAATGTTTTGGGTCCATTTTTACAGTTGCAAAATTTGGAAGTGAAGCCAGGATCGTGTCCTGAGTGCCAAAGTTTGGGAACTTTCAATGTAAGCTGTATTTCTTCCAGTCAATTGTATTTTGTTTAACGCACAAGTTACTTACAGATTAATATGGAGCCAACGAAATATCGTAACTATCAAAAATTCACGCTACAAGAGTAGCCGGGAGGATACGGCCGGCCGTATACCGCGCTGTAAAGATTGTGTCCTTCTGGCCGATCTCTGCGACATGTGCAAGCCGGGTGACGATGTCGAAGTTACCGGTATCTACACGAACAATTACTAAAAAGGCTAAAAGGCTAAAAATCCTGAGGAAAAAAACAAGATTCGAGGCGATATAAATTTATTGATTTGTGGTGATCCGGGAACAGCAAAGTCGCAATTTTTGAAACACACCGAGAAAATTGCGCCACTTGCAGTTTTACTACGGGCAAGGTGCCAGTGATGTTGATGTTGGTCTTACAGCCTATGTCCGGAGGAATCCACAAACTCGAGAGTGGACCTTGGAAGCGGGTGCTTTAGTACTTACCGGTCAGGGCGTTTGTTTGATGAGTTCGAAAAGGTAATTTCATCCGTATGAATTTCCGCTTCCAATACTAACTTTATCAATTCCCGAACAGATGAATAATCAGGATCGAACGTCTATCCACGAAGCCATGGAGCAACAATCGATTTCAATCTCAAAAGCTGGTATTGTGTCATCACTGCAAGCCAGGTGTACGGTTATTGCTGCCGCTAATCCGATAGGTAGATGTTACGATCCCAGTATGACTTTCTCGGAGAATATGAATCTGTCCAAACCGATTTTATCGCGTTTCGATGTTCTTTGTGTCGTTAAGGACGAATTTTATCCGATGTAAGACCAACTTTTGGCGAAATTCGTCGTCCAGTCACATATTAAACATCATCCGCTGAGCGAAGAAGTTATTGAAAAATCGCAGCAACATGGCGCGATGGACATAAAACAGGAGCTGGTAAAGAAGTACTTCTTTGCGATATTGAATCGAAATGGAGCTGATCTTCGGAAATCACGAATCTTCGTTTCACTTGTTCCGTGCAATGAATGTGCGATATTGATTATACAATCCGGAATATCGGAAGTGATTTATGCATCCAATAAGTATGCCACTGCAAATAATGCAGTGTCATCCAAACGGATGTAGAAAGCAGCCGAGGTTATTTGTACGCAGTTTATTACAGATATGAATCGTGTTGAAATTAATTTAAGAGACTGAACTAGTCGGGATCGCAAGAAGTCCACAAGAATAAACTGTTGTAAAATTATGTTAATAGTTTTTATTTATTTATTAAACCCTGCATTTTCCCTAAGATCTTAGAGTTTCTAGAATTTAAAGATACAGAAACCACCAATACAGTACTTAAAAATACTTAACGATATTTTCAAAGCTTATCGGAATAAACACAGAACTTATTGCATGAAATCAAAAGTGGTACCTAGTAACTATACCATATGTGATAAACGATAAGTTCAGAGGATATGGCTAATCATCATAAACATTTATTCCATGGTTTTTCTTAGACGACTAAATCAATGGCTGCTATTCGTCATAAAGTTGGCTTTGAATTAAAGCTGACTTTTGTGTCGTATTATTAATATGACACTAAAGTCAGCTTTAACTTAAAGCCAACTTTATGACGACTGTGAATAGCGGCCAATGTCTTCTTTGTGAATACATTTTAGAAGTCTACTTGGTGGTGGTTAGGTCTGGCTTTCACAAGGCATAAGATTGGTATCAAACACAACGGCTCAACGGTTTCGAGGATAGGTACTGTGAGTACACTGTATACACACGAGTAGTCCGAATTATGAGCGTTGTAAGCTTGCCGATAATTCGGACCGGCTAAAAGCACTGTCAGCAATGTTAGCACCGTGAGAATAATTCGGACAGCGGCCTTAAGGTGGGTTTCCATCTCAGCCGTTTTGCGGCGCCGACTAGATTCTCCATACATAGAAAACTAGGTCTGTGACGCACCGAGGCAATCGTCGAGAGTTGACCCGAGGTCGAAAAAAGGCCGATATTCACGATTAACAATTATCTTTTCAATAGCAGGTTTAAATTGTTCCAATAAATTATCGAATAAGTCTATAGACATCCGGTGAAAATTGAAAAACCTGACACTGTCATTCAGGCGCATCTCCTGTACTAAATTGTCAAAGTGTCCTTGTTCCTGTCTCCTTTGGAATATTTCCGCAACCCAGCGTCTTCGCCTTTTACTTTTAATTTTTATACACATTCGCACTAAAAGAATTTTTAACAACTTCTGTCTCCTTAAAAATTCCTGATGTGTTAATGCTCTCATTTTAGATTTCAGCGTTCCATTTATAGATATAAAAATACTGACAGATGACGTTTTAGCGTCGCGTCGACCGTTTCCTCGCAGATGGAAACGACAGTATCAAAACTGTGACGGGACACCCAAGTCGGCGCCGCAAAACGGCGGAGATGGAAACCCACCTTTAGTCTCATTCACAACGCGCCATGGATAATCACGCAAATTTCCTAAAATCGCGGCTATTCGATAAATAAAACATCACAAATAATCTGATGGAAAAAATTCACGCATTCGATAATTATGAGCTGCTTTTTTGTCCGGGAAAAGCAGGTTGCGGCAAGTACAGCAGCTACGGCCTCTTCGGACAAAGTTAAATGGTTCTATTCTCGGTTAATTTCTGGGCGTAGACGACATGACCCCATAAAAAAATTGTGATAGCTTTCGAGTCAAAGACGCGGTACACTTTGCATACAACCGAATGCATTTTTTGATATGATTCTTAAAAATGTTATAATTAAATGTTCTATGTTATGTTATGTTTATGAAATAAGAAGCAGTTTATGCAGTTTATTACAGATGTGATTTTATTTTAATTATTTACATATGTGATTTTATGATTGGAGTACGACTAAAAATATTCGTATCGACAGACCCATTGCAACTCAGTTTTCGCTTTAGTTGCATCGCCTTGCAACAAATCAACTTCGGTTGGACGAAAATATTTCGTATTGACCTTAGCGCGAACAATTTCTTCCGTACTAGGCTTGCGCATTATAGTTCACCATAGTGACCGGGAACGAACTAGGTCCTGATCCATCGCGAACTAGTTCCTTCGTTTAATTCACTAGTTCATTGGTAAAAAAAAAAAACAAAAAAAAAAAAACAAAAAACAAAACAAAAAAAATTCTAATAATAATAAGAAATAACGACAAATTCAGATTATTAAAAAAGCCAAGAGATGTCATATCATTTTTCTTCTGCATTTATTATAAATTTATTCTTATACATTTCGGCAGAACACAACTTACAAAATATTTCATTACATATTGCTATTTAATATAAATTCATAAATTCATCCTTATACATTTCGATAGAACAGCATTTCAAATAAAAATTCAACAAAATAATTCAAAACAAAAAAAAATTCAAAACATAACTCATACTCATACTCATACAAACAACTTGAAAACAATTAATCTTATTACAATATCACATATTGCTATGTAAAAATATTAGTTTTGACACTTTGCTGGATTTTAGTAATGTCCGGCGCTCATTAATAATTTGTCCTGTTCCCGAGAAAATACGTTCGCACGGCACAGAAGTCGCAACAATACAAAACCTCTTCAAAACATGTTTGTAAAGGTGAGGGTATATATTCCTCCGTTCATTCCACCACTGTAACGGATCAGCCTTTCTATCCAAAAGTTCTTCCATCAAATATTTATCCAGTTCTCGTATACCAGCTGAAGTATTATTTGTTAGTGTTACAGTTTCACTTTGCTCTACATCAAACTCATCCCAAACGCATGTTTCTTTCGTTTCATTTTCCGTAGACGTAGAAGGAACAGCGGTGTCTACAACTCGCTCAACAATATCGGGTAAAGTCATCACATCAATTTCATTCCTGAGTCCCCGTATTGCCAATTCGTAGGCTTTTTGAACCCCTTGTCCTTAAATCGAGGGTCTAAAATTGTGCATTTAGCATATAAGACATTGTTTTCGAAATCTTTAAAACGACTTTCCATGCCAGTCTTTAATGATGAATGTAAAGTCATTAATTTTTCATTTTGAGAAGAATATTTTGCGAGAAAATTTTGAATTAATTTATTAAAAACTATAACTTTTGATAAGGTAATATTATTTTCTGCTAATTTCAACTGTAACGTCGTAAAATGGTTTTAATAGTGGCAAAACTCCCTCTATCACTTCCCAATCGTTTCGATTTATTATAAGATCAGGGCGTAAAAATGCAACTGTAGCAATAATAGCGTCCTTCATCTTTACGATACGATTCAGCATATCATAGGTTGAATTCCAACGTGTTGGGACGTCTTGTTTCAGCTTTAAGGTCGGAATGTTCATTTGCTTTTGTGTTTCGTTTAATCTGTGAAGAGCTTTTGGGCTCCGTTTGAAGTACTCGACAATACTCTTCATTTTTACTAAAGCATCTGATATGGATGTTGTCGCCTTTTGCACAACGAGATTTAGAAGGTGAGCATAGCACCCGATTGACCGCCACTCACCTATCCTCACAGCATTTATAATATTAGCTGTATTGCCACTAACGATTTTTTATTATTTTTTATCATTTTTTATCATTTTTATAACTTTTTATTATTTTTTATCATTTTTTAAAATTTTTTATCATTTTTTATCTTTTTTGATAATTTTTTATAATTCCTTATCATAATTTATCATTTTTTATAATTCTTTATCATTCTTAATAAATTTTTATTATTTTTTATCATTTTTATATTTTTTTATCATTTGTTATCATTTTTTATAATTTTTTATTATTTTTTATCATTTTTTATCATTTTTTATAACTTTTTATTATTTTTTTTATCAATTTTTATTATTTTTTTTTTTATTTTTTATTATTTTTTATTATTTTTTATAATTTTTATAATTTCTTATCATTCTTTCCATTTTTTTATAATTTTTTTTCATTTTCTATTATTTTTTATTATTTTTTATAATTTTTTATCATTTTTATCATTTTTATCAATTTTTATCATAATTTATCATTTTTTATAATTCTTTATCATTTTTAATAATTTTTTATTATTTTTTATCATTTTTTATCATTTTTTATATTTTTTTATCATTTGTTATCATTTTTTATAATTTTTTATTATTTTTTATCATTTTTTATCATTTTACTGTATTATTTATAATACAGTATTGTTATCGATTTTTAAAAAAAAAAAATTTGCTGCTCTCAAAATTTTTTTGTCCACGTTTCATGACTAGTAGACGCGAAAAAAGCAATAAAAATTTTCACTCCGTCTGTACGCCGTACCCCGTACGCCGTACGCCGTACGCCGTACGCCGTACGTCGACCGCCCCAAAATCTTTGAAGGCTCGTAGCTCTCAAACCAGTGGAGCTATTAAATTAAAATTTTTTCTAAGAATAGACTTGGTGGACCCCTTGAATTGACATTATTTTCAGGGGAGGAGGTGTAAGGGGGAAGGCGGGGTAAGCGTTTTAGACGAAAAATTTAGGTTTCTAGATCTCAGGAACCGCTTGTGTTAGGAGGCTGAAACTTAGAATTTCTATAGAACTTTGATAATGGACCCATTTGCAAAAAAAAAACAGATATGGGTGAAGGGGTGTGGGAGTGGAGGGGGAAGCAATGCGTCCGAAACGCAAAAAAGTCGAGATCGACACATTCTAAAATCCATATCTCCTAAACCGTTAATAGCAAGCAATTAAAACTTAACAAATATCTGTAGTTATACTAGGAGAGTAGATTGAAACAAAATTTTTCGGTGGGGGTAGTGACGTACGGGGGTGGGGGTTGAAATACTTAACATTACAATATCTCCCAAACCAGTGGCACCAGAAAAACAAAATTCGGTTTGGATATAAAGCTTGATAAATAAAGATTGCTCAAAGTAAAATCTTTGAAGGGGGCGGGGGAGTACGTAAGTGAAGGGGATAAGAATTTTTCAAAAACAACACGTTTCATATCTCAATAACAGTGTAAGATGGATGCTTCAAATTTTTACCAGAAGTAGGCCTAATAGAACCCTAGTAGGGAAAAAAAGTTTGGGGGTGTGGGTGTAGAGGGTGAGGGTGGGGAAGGGTGAGAAAGAAAAAGTTTCGATGCTTATATCTTAAGAATCTATAATGATAGGAAGCTGAAATTTGGTATTTAGATAGAGCTATAGTAGTGGCATGGTGGAAAAATAAAATTTTTTTTAGGGGTAGTATGGTACGGTGGTGGGGGGTGTTTTTCGTAACTTAAGAACGGCTTATGCTAAGAAGTTGAAACTCGGTACGTATATGTAAATTAACTAGAAAAGTAATTCTGATAAATAAAAATTTGAGTATTCATTGGCGTTCAGAAGGGGGGGGGGCAAAAAAAAATTATCGGTTAGTATAAAATGCATATATTTTCATGATTTTCGTCATATCTACTAGGTCTTTCGAAATATTGAGTTCATTTTTTTTCTACGGACTCTCCATGTGAATACCTAGAATGAGTTTTCAAGATTTTTTGAAATTCGACCGCTGAGAGGGTGTAAACTGGTTGTATACTTTTTCATGAATTCCACCATGTTTCTCAGGTCTGATCAGATATCGAATATCTTTTCACTTCCCCAGGCTTGTTTAATAATCACCTATTTTTAAGTTTTGTTTTTTTCAACCTCTAGACCGAATCGCGGAATATGACCCAATTATTTAATTCATATGTTACACCCTTTTCTAACCGCTTCCCGAAGTTTTTGTTAGGTTTTCAGTCACATAGTAACATACACCGCATCCCCGAATTGAACGCGTTCTGAACTTCTGCCGGAAAAATAATACAGTTGCGCCCAGACTGTTGGCAGATTTTTTTTATAATTTTTTATAATTTTTTATCATTTTTAATCATTTTTTTTTTATCATTTTTTATAATTTTTTTATCATTTTTTATAATTTTTTTATAATTTTTTATAATTTTTCACAATTTTTTATTATTTTTTTTTTTATTATAATTTTTAGTAATTTTTTTTTCATTTCTTTTATCATTTTTTATCATTTTTTATCACTTTTTATCTTTTATCTTTCATCTTTTGTCTTTAATCTGCAATCTTCAATCTAAATTTACCAAATCCTCCTCCATTCTCCATTCACCATCCTCCATCATCCATCCCCCCACCTCCATCCTCCATCCTCCATTTTCCATTCTCCAATCTCCATCCTCCATCCTCCGTTCACCATCCTCCAGCGTCCATCCTCCATCATCTATCATCCATCATCCATCCTCCCACCTCCATTCTCCATCCTCCATCCTCCATCCTCCATCCTCCATCCTCCATCCTCCATCCTCCATCCTCCATCCTCCATCCTCCATCCTCCATCCACCATTATCCATCCACCATTATCCATCCACCATTCTCCGTCGTCCAACTATAGTTCCTCCCAGTTCGCGAACTATGATGAACGAACTATGAGGAAATATAGTTCCTCTTAGTTCCTTTAGTTCGTTTAGTTCCTTTAGTTCATTTAGTTCCTTTAGTTCGTTTAGTTCCTTTAGTTCGTTTAGTTCCTTTAGTTCGTTTAGTTCCTTTAGTTCGTTTAGTTCCTTTAGTTCGTTTAGTTCCTTTAGTTCGTTTAGTTCCTTTAGTTCGTTTAGTTCCTTTAGTTCGTTTAGTAAATGTGATGGTGGATGGAGGACTTGTCAAATTAAGATTGAAGATTGCAGATTAAAGACAAAAGACAAAAGATAAAAGATAAAAGATAAAAAATGATGAAAAATGACAAAAAATTATAAAAAATTATAAAAATTATAAAAAATTATAAATAATTATAAAAAATGATAAAAATTGATAAGTAATGATAAAAAATGATAAAAAATAATAAAAAATTGTAAAAAATGATAAAAAAATTATAAAAAATGATAAAAAATAATAAAAAAAATTATAAAAAATATAAAAAAATTAAAAATATGATAAAAATTGATAAAAAATGATAAAAAACTATAAAAGTTGATAAAAAGTGATAAAAATTGTTAAAAAATGATAAAAAATTATTAATAATAATAAAAAATAATAGAAAATTAAAAAAAATGATAAAAAATGATAAAAAAATTATAAAAAATGATAAAAAATAAGAAATGATAAAAGTAATGATAAAAAATAATAAAAAATTGTAAAAAAATGATAATAAAATGAAAAAAACTGATAAAAAATTATAAAAAATAATAAAAAATAATAAAAAATAATAGAAAATTAAAAAAAATTATAAAAAATGATAAAAAATTATAAAAAATGATAAAAAAAATTATAAAAAAAATGATAACAAAAGATAGCAAATGATAAAAAATTATAGAAAATTACAAAAAATTATAAAAAATGGTTAAAAAAATGATAAAGATTGAGGATTGAGGATTGATGATTGAGGATTGAGGATTGAGGATTAAGGATTACGGATAGAGGATTTTGAATGAAGAACGAGGGATTGGGGATGGAAATGAAGAATAGAGAATTTAGAATAGGGGATATAGGATAAAGGATGGTTAATGGAGTATTGAGATTGAGGATGACGGATGGATGGATAGAAAATTGCGGATAGTGGATAATGGATTGAGGATGGAGGATAGAAGATGATGGAGAGGATTGAACATAGAGGATGTTGGGTGAAGAATATCGGAAAATGGATGGAGGATGGAGGATAGAAGATGATGGAGAGGATTGAACATAGAGGATGTTGGGTGAAGAATATCGGAAAATGGATGAAGATGAATAATGAAGAATGATGGATGGAGGATAGAGGATGGAGGATAGAGGATAGAGGATGGAGGATCGGAGATCAAGGATGCAAGATGGAAGATGAAACATGGAGAATTGTGGATAGAGGATGATAGGAAAAGTTTTCTTTAAGTCAATAGGAAAACGTTTAAAACAGAAAAGCATCATATTTCGTATAAAGAACAAGAATTTTGTTTCTTTCTCAGTTCCAGATTCATAGTTATCAACTTTGTCTCGCTTACCAATCATATGAACCATAATGATAAAGTGACTTTTACTACAACAAATTCTATTTCAAACAATAAATGTTGATTGAAATTTGGAACCCGTCTTCAGCAGGTAGATAACGTTCCTGGAAAAATATTTACCTATTCAAAATGTTATACGTTCTGATCACCGATCCCTCGCGAACGGGCTCGATTTTTAGATCTTTTAGGACGCGTGATTTCATTGATGAGAAAGGCTGAAGTTTTAAACGAGGTATAATCATCATTACGGTATAATGTAATGAGCAAAAAAAGAAAAGATAAAGATTGAAGTCGCCATTTGTAGTCAAAAGGAATGTTAAAAAAAAACCTCAGTGTAGCACTGAATAGAAACGAACTAGGAGCGGGACGCACTGCGAACTAGTTCGTTCATTTCACTTCTGGGAACGGTCTTCTGAACTAGTTCGTTCGCGAACTACACAAGCCTATTCCGTACCGTTCATTTCGGTACCAACTTCATTCACTCCTTCACCGCGCCATTCAATAGTTCGACCAATAAACTTAAAAGCAGCCTCAACGAATTTCCGAACACTATGTGTTTCTCCGGTAGCAATTACAAAATCTTCCGGCTTGTCCTGCTGTAGCATTAGCCACATTCCTTCGACGTAGTCCTTGGCATGACCCCAATTACGTTTCGAGTCCAGATTACCAAGTTCGAATGATTGTAGCTGACCCAATTGAATTTTCGCTACCGATCGTGTAATTTTTCGTATATCGAAATTTTCACCGCGTCGCGGAGATTCGTGATTGAAAAGGATCCCGTTACAGGCAAACATATTGTAGGCTTCACGGCAGTTGATCACGATCCAATATCCGTACATTTTTCCACAAGCTGTTGATGAAATTATAAACAATTGCGAAAATATGAAAATATTTTGAAACAATAGTTTATGATTTTGTATCAACAACTTTTCAATTTTAATTTAACCTTGAAAAATGTAAATTCATGAAAGAAAAAGTTTATGCGAGCTACTTTTATTGTTGTTATTAAAGTGAATCATTGTTAAATTAACATTGAACATTATCATATCTACATGACTCCGTGTTGTTTAGAAAAGCGATAGCATTTAAAATTAATAGTGTAAATTGAAATCTCAATAACGTCCTAATTCCGCTATTGTTATTCTTAAAGACAGCCGTTTAAATTAAATATTTAATTAGTAGTTCAATTCGAAAAATCTGCCAACAATCTGGGCGTAAATTTATTATTTTTCCGGCTGAAGTAAGGAACGCGTTCAATTCTGAAATGCGGTGTAGGCTACTATGTGACTGAAAACCTATCAAAAAGAACAAGATCATGGAAGTGAAAATCTGATTGGATCTGAGAGATATGGAATAGTTTATGAAAAAGTACACAATCACTTTACACCCCCTTAGGGGTCAATTTTCAGAAAATCTTGAAAACACTGTCTTGGTATTCATATGGAAAATACATAGAATAAAATTAAATTCATTATTTGGGACGAGGTAGTAGATATGTCGAAAATCGTGGGAAAATATGCATTCTATTTTCACAGATAATTTTTTTTGCCCCCCTTCTGAACGCCAATAGATATTCGCTTTTTTTATTCAAAATTATTTTTCTAGTTGATTTAGATATACACACCGAGTTTCAACATTGTAGCTTAAGCCGTTCTATATATAGGAAAAACACCTACCACTTGTACCACACTACCCTTAGGGGTCGAATTTCAAAAAACCTTGAAAACACTTTCTAGGTATTCATACGAAGAATCCGTAGAATAAAAACGAATTCAATATTTGGAAAGACCTAGTAGATATGACGAAAATCGTGAAAATATATGAATTTTATATCAATTATATTTACAAATAATTTTTTTTGGCCCCCTTTCTAAACGCCAATGAATATTCAAATTTTTTTTTATCACAATTACTTTTCTAGTTGATTTACATATACACACCGAGTTTCAACTTTCTAGCATAAACCGTTTAATAGCTAGGAAAAACACCCCCTACCCCCGTAGCATACTACCCCTAAAAAAAAAAATTTCCAACATTCCGCTACTATAGCTCCATCTAAATACCAAGTTTAAGGCTTATATCATTACAGGTTCTCAAGATATAAGCATGGGAACTTTTTCCTTTTCACCCTCCCCCACCCTCCCCCTCTTCACCCACAACCCCAAAACTTTTTTCTCTACTAGGGTTTAATTAGCGCTACTTCTGGTAAAAATTCTAAGCATCTATCTTAAACTGTTCTTGAGATATGAAATGTGTTTGATTTGAAAAATTCTCATCCCCTCCACTTCTATGCTCCACCTCCCACTTAAAAAATTTTACTTTGATCAATCTTTTTTTGTCAACCTTTACACCCAAACCAAATTTTATTTTTCTAGAGCAATTGGTTCATGAGATATCGTAATCTTAAGTTTTTCACCCCCCACCCCCATACACAACTTCCCCCACCCAAAATTTTTCTTCATTCTGTTCTCCTAGTATAACTACAAATATGTTTTAAGTTTGAATGGTGTGCCATTAACGGTTTAGGAGATATGGATTTTAGAATGTGTCTATCTCACCTTTTTGGGTTTCGGACGCATTACATTTCCCCCCACTCCCACACCCCTTGATCAATATTGACAATTTTTCTGCAAATGGGTCTACTATCAGAGCTCTATAGAAATTCTAAGTTTCAGCTTCCTAACATAGGGGGTTACTGAGATCTGGAAACCAAAATTTTCGGTCTAAAACACTTCCCCCTCCTTCCCCCTCCTTCCCCCTCACACCCCCACCCCTAAAAATTTGGTCACTTCAAGGCGCCTACCCCATCTATTCGTTAAAAAAATTTCAATTTAATATCTCAAAGCGTTTGGCAGCTACGAGCCTCCAAACGATCTTGCGTACGGCGGACAGACGGACTGAAAATTTTTATTGCTTTTTTCGCGTCTACTAGTTATGAAACGTGAAAATAAAAATTTTGAGGGCAGCAAATTTTTTTTTTTCAAAAATCAATCACAATACTTAATTATTAAAATAATAAAGTAAAATAGAGGTATTATGGTTTAGAATTTACATTTAGTTGTGGTATACATCCATATCTTCGATGCTTCGAATTTTAGAAAATAGTTGCTTAAACCATAAAATTTGAAGTTATTAAAAAACAGTTTATATTGTCAAACAATTTATTTAAATAAATAAATAAAGATATCGTATAGTTACATCAATGACATAAGAAGCTAAAACATAATTCAACAACTTTCTGGAAGTTTTAACAATGCAAATACTTAATCCATTGGTAACAATATATAATAAAATGTAATTAAATTGTTTTATTTCTTACATACATTTTCCCATTGTTTGCAGGATAAATATGAATTGGAGGACTGGTAAAAGTGTTTATTTTGTATACGAAAGTGATCATCAAAACATTTAACTTCTACTTTAAAAACTAAAGCGAAAAGGACATCATTGCATCATCATTACTATGATCATGGTTAAAAATGGATAAATAAGTATTTTCTTTAAATATTCGACCTTTGTATTTCAAAGAATAAACGAGTCTTACAGTTGTTAATTCAAATACATTTTCAACACAGTTAAGTTCTCTGAACACAATATCTTTAAAAGATTTATAAGAAAATTCCGGACCAAATCCTTGTTCGTGTTGACATAGGAAATGTAAAAATTTTAAACCTGCCTGGAATACTAATATCATATTTAGTTTCAATTTGAAAAAAAATATTTTTGTAGAAAAATCCATGGACCATTGCAGGTCTTTGAATATTCAAGCGAAAAAACTTGAAAAAGCTTAAAACATATGTATATCCAAACATTTTACAAAAAACTTTAACTTGTATAAAACTTTGTCAAAGTAGACATAAAATTCTTTTAAATCCAGTATGTCGGGACCCACAACAATAATAAATGGCTGGATTGTAAGATGCTCGGTATAGTATTTTGATGCTAATGTACTAATATTACAGTAAAACTTCTATTACCGGACACCTCTGAAAACCGGACACCTCCCTATAGAGGACAGTTCTTTATTCCCCAATGAATTAGGTATGGTTTTCTATTGATTAGCACTTTTCAATAGCGGACCCTCTCTAAAACGGACGCGGACACAAGAAAACCAATATATTATGAATAGTTACATATTATTATACCTCTAAATAGCGAACAGATTTTTTTTTTATGTAGTCCGTATCTACTTTGAAATGGTTTTGCCTTGCACGATTATTCATTTGTTTCGGATTTTTCCATCGTTGCGAATTTTTGTTCCAGGGATTTTTGCGCGCTTCTTCTTTCTTTTGTTCTCAGTCTATTTGGTTGTTGTTTACTCTGTATTTATCGTATGCTCCCGTTAGAACAATGTCGTTTTCCAAACTCAATACCCCCGAAAAGCGGACACCTCTTTATAGCGGACACTTTTGAATTCCCCAAAGGTGTCCGCTATAGAGAAGTTATACTGTATTTTCATAGTCATTAATAGAACTGAGGTGGAGAACGATGCTATTTTGAGCATCCTTAATTGTTATTTTTTTCTGCATCTTATTTGCTTTGACGCCACTGCAGGATGCAGTTGCTTCGACCCGATTTGTTTTGTAGCGCGCTGTAGGTATGAGTACATCATTCAATAAAATAGCATAAATGTAGTCAATTGAATCTGAAAAGATGCTCGTATTGTATTTAGAAATTGAAGAGATACAAATTTAAAAATATTGATTATTTCTGTGTTTTATAATTAAAGAATGAAAGTATTATAAGATGTGTAACCTACATACATCCTGCTTATGCCAGCAAACATACAAACGATTTTTGCATATGTATAATATAATATATTATGGTTTATTTATTTTAGAAGAAACTTACCAATGTTATTTAACTGCTTAGATAACGTAAATAACTCTTTCGATGCCTTTTCGTGAATGTGTTCCTCGTAATACACCGAAATTTTATTTTTAAAGCTCTCCCAATTTGCAAACATTAAATTTTCCTTCACAGGATAATGCAGACGAAAATCAATTTCAATCTGGAAATAAGCGAAAAGTCGCAAAATTTTCGAAATAATGTCCTCATATATTATGAGATTTACCAGTTCGTATCCTCTTGCATCCTTATATCCACGATAAAATCCTGGAGTCACTCGAAATGGTCTCATCATCTATTCCATACTATTAAGAGGAGATTTAATTAAAAATTGTTTGACACAAGTTTAAATACCACAAATTGTTTTAAAAAAAAATGGGAAGTTGTGTATTATGCCGTAACATTAACAGTACAACATAAACAATCTTGAATACATCATGTTTTCTCCAAGTAAATAATTTTTCACGGAACCGCGCTCTCAAGCCAATACTTTTAATTGCTTCTTCTATATAATCCTTGGATAAATATTTTAAGCTTTCAAAATTAATATCCGCTTCTGAAAAATAATTTCGTCGAGAATTTTAGTTTTAGATGCATTTCTTTCTTAGTTTAAACTACCATATAGGGCCATTTTTACGACGTTCAGTTACGTATTAGGTGGAACTTTAACTGTCACGTTTTCATACAAAACTTCTGGTTAATATTCCAGTTAGAATTTAGCCGAAGGTCACAAAAACGGTCCTTAATTAATCAAACTTCTAGAATTTTCTGTTTATTCACAATACAGATAAATTAAGTATTTGTAGCCGTAACGTAGGAGAAATTCGTTCTTATACCTTGAAGAGTAGTGAACAGAACTTCCAAATTCCATGACACAAGCAAATTGTACAGCTCCAAATCAAAACTTCCTAGACTAATTACCATATATTGTTCATCAGCCATATTGGTGCACTTATTTATTTTTTTTTTTTTTTTCACGGACCGCTGAAAAGGACACAGTTCCCAAAAATATAACAGCATTCGGCGAGCTCTTCAGCACTTAACTTTTTTACAATAAACACTAGGTAACACAAATTTAAAAAAAAAAATCCCACTGATTTAATTGACCGGCACATCGGACACTCAAATGCAAATTATGATTGTTTCCCATCTCAACTGCGCAAGTTTGTTCACGTCAATTGCAAATGCAGAACAGTAAATTTTACATTGATTTTTTTTAATTTACATTTTTTTTTTTCAATTTTATAATAGGCAATTTAGATCGATGTCAATTTGAAAGTGAAAATGCACGCAACTTAATATGATTCATTTTAATCTTACAATTGTTATTTTTAATTTTACAGTACGCTAATTTTAAATGTCTTTCGTGCTTTTGAAACGTAAAAATATTAATTCAAATTGTAAACTATTGATTTCACATGGTTTCTATAACTTAACATTTTAGATTTGTAAATATAAAATTGTTCTCGATTATTTTAATACTCTTTATAGTATTACCGTAGTTTTTAAATTCTACATTTTTACTGTATTATTTATAATACAGTATTGTTATCGATTTTAAAAAAAAAAAAATTTGCTGCCCTCAAAATTTTTTTGTCCACGTTTCATGACTAGTAGACGCGAAAAAAGCAATAAAAATTTTCACTCCGTCTGTACGCCGTACCCCGTACGCCGTACGTCGACCGCCCCAAAATCTTTGAAGGCTCGTAGCTCTCAAACTAGTGGAGCTATTAAATTAAATTTTTTCTAGGAATAGACTTGGTGGACCCCTTGAATTGACATTATTTTCAGGGGTGGGGATGTGAGGGGGAAGGTGGGGTAAGCGTTTTAGACGAAAAATTTAGGTTTCTAGATCTCAGGAACCGCTTGTGTTAGGAGGCTGAAACTTAGAATTTCTATAGAGCTTTGATAATGGACCCATTTGCAAAAAAAAAACAGATATGGGTGAAGGGGTGTGGGAGTGGAGGGGGAAGCAATGCGTCCGAAACGCAAAAAAGTCGAGATCGACACATTCTAAAATCCATATCTCCTAAACCGTTAATAGCAAGCAATTAAAACTTAACAAATATCTGTAGTTATACTAGGAGAGTAGATTGAAACAAAATTTTTCGGTGGGGGTAGTGACGTACGGGGGTGGGGGTTGAAATACTTAACATTACAATATCTCCCAAACCAGTGGCACCAGAAAAACAAAATTCGGTTTGGATATAAAGCTTGATAAATAAAGATTGCTCAAAGTAAAATCTTTGAAGGGGGCGGGGGAGTACGTAAGTGAAGGGGATAAGAATTTTTCAAAAACAACACGTTTCATATCTCAATAACAGTGTAAGATGGATGCTTCAAATTTTTACCAGAAGTAGGCCTAATAGAACCCTAGTAGGGAAAAAAAGTTTGGGGGTGTGGGTGTAGAGGGTGAGGGTGGGGAAGGGTGAGAAAGAAAAAGTTTCGATGCTTATATCTTAAGAATCTATAATGATAGGAAGCTGAAATTTGGTATTTAGATAGAGCTATAGTAGTGGCATGGTGGAAAAATAAAATTTTTTTTAGGGGTAGTATGGTACGGTGGTGGGGGGTGTTTTTCGTAACTTAAGAACGGCTTATGCTAAGAAGTTGAAACTCGGTACGTATATGTAAATTAACTAGAAAAGTAATTCTGATAAATAAAAATTTGAGTATTCATTGGCGTTCAGAAGGGGGGGGGGCAAAAAAAAATTATCGGTTAGTATAAAATGCATATATTTTCATGATTTTCGTCATATCTACTAGGTCTTTCGAAATATTGAGTTCATTTTTTTTCTACGGACTCTCCATGTGAATACCTAGAATGAGTTTTCAAGATTTTTTGAAATTCGACCGCTGAGAGGGTGTAAACTGGTTGTATACTTTTTCATGAATTCCACCATGTTTCTCAGGTCTGATCAGATATCGAATATCTTTTCACTTCCCCAGGCTTGTTTAATAATCACCTATTTTTAAGTTTTGTTTTTTTCAACCTCTAGACCGAATCGCGGAATATGACCCAATTATTTAATTCATATGTTACACCCTTTTCTAACCGCTTCCCGAAGTTTTTGTTAGGTTTTCAGTCACATAGTAACATACACCGCATCCCCGAATTGAACGCGTTCTGAACTTCTGCCGGAAAAATAATACAGTTGCGCCCAGACTGTTGGCAGATTTTTTTTATAATTTTTTATAATTTTTTATCATTTTTAATCATTTTTTTTTTATCATTTTTTATAATTTTTTTATCATTTTTTATAATTTTTTTATAATTTTTTATAATTTTTCACAATTTTTTATTATTTTTTTTTTTATTATAATTTTTAGTAATTTTTTTTTCATTTCTTTTATCATTTTTTATCATTTTTTATCACTTTTTATCTTTTATCTTTCATCTTTTGTCTTTAATCTGCAATCTTCAATCTAAATTTACCAAATCCTCCTCCATTCTCCATTCACCATCCTCCATCATCCATCCCCCCACCTCCATCCTCCATCCTCCATTTTCCATTCTCCAATCTCCATCCTCCATCCTCCGTTCACCATCCTCCAGCGTCCATCCTCCATCATCTATCATCCATCATCCATCCTCCCACCTCCATTCTCCATCCTCCATCCTCCATCCTCCATCCTCCATCCTCCATCCTCCATCCTCCATCCTCCATCCTCCATCCTCCATCCTCCATCCACCATTATCCATCCACCATTATCCATCCACCATTCTCCGTCGTCCAACTATAGTTCCTCCCAGTTCGCGAACTATGATGAACGAACTATGAGGAAATATAGTTCCTCTTAGTTCCTTTAGTTCGTTTAGTTCCTTTAGTTCATTTAGTTCCTTTAGTTCGTTTAGTTCCTTTAGTTCGTTTAGTTCCTTTAGTTCGTTTAGTTCCTTTAGTTCGTTTAGTTCCTTTAGTTCGTTTAGTTCCTTTAGTTCGTTTAGTTCCTTTAGTTCGTTTAGTTCCTTTAGTTCGTTTAGTAAATGTGATGGTGGATGGAGGACTTGTCAAATTAAGATTGAAGATTGCAGATTAAAGACAAAAGACAAAAGATAAAAGATAAAAGATAAAAAATGATGAAAAATGACAAAAAATTATAAAAAATTATAAAAATTATAAAAAATTATAAATAATTATAAAAAATGATAAAAATTGATAAGTAATGATAAAAAATGATAAAAAATAATAAAAAATTGTAAAAAATGATAAAAAAATTATAAAAAATGATAAAAAATAATAAAAAAAATTATAAAAAATATAAAAAAATTAAAAATATGATAAAAATTGATAAAAAATGATAAAAAACTATAAAAGTTGATAAAAAGTGATAAAAATTGTTAAAAAATGATAAAAAATTATTAATAATAATAAAAAATAATAGAAAATTAAAAAAAATGATAAAAAATGATAAAAAAATTATAAAAAATGATAAAAAATAAGAAATGATAAAAGTAATGATAAAAAATAATAAAAAATTGTAAAAAAATGATAATAAAATGAAAAAAACTGATAAAAAATTATAAAAAATAATAAAAAATAATAAAAAATAATAGAAAATTAAAAAAAATTATAAAAAATGATAAAAAATTATAAAAAATGATAAAAAAAATTATAAAAAAAATGATAACAAAAGATAGCAAATGATAAAAAATTATAGAAAATTACAAAAAATTATAAAAAATGGTTAAAAAAATGATAAAGATTGAGGATTGAGGATTGATGATTGAGGATTGAGGATTGAGGATTAAGGATTACGGATAGAGGATTTTGAATGAAGAACGAGGGATTGGGGATGGAAATGAAGAATAGAGAATTTAGAATAGGGGATATAGGATAAAGGATGGTTAATGGAGTATTGAGATTGAGGATGACGGATGGATGGATAGAAAATTGCGGATAGTGGATAATGGATTGAGGATGGAGGATAGAAGATGATGGAGAGGATTGAACATAGAGGATGTTGGGTGAAGAATATCGGAAAATGGATGGAGGATGGAGGATAGAAGATGATGGAGAGGATTGAACATAGAGGATGTTGGGTGAAGAATATCGGAAAATGGATGAAGATGAATAATGAAGAATGATGGATGGAGGATAGAGGATGGAGGATAGAGGATAGAGGATGGAGGATCGGAGATCAAGGATGCAAGATGGAAGATGAAACATGGAGAATTGTGGATAGAGGATGATAGGAAAAGTTTTCTTTAAGTCAATAGGAAAACGTTTAAAACAGAAAAGCATCATATTTCGTATAAAGAACAAGAATTTTGTTTCTTTCTCAGTTCCAGATTCATAGTTATCAACTTTGTCTCGCTTACCAATCATATGAACCATAATGATAAAGTGACTTTTACTACAACAAATTCTATTTCAAACAATAAATGTTGATTGAAATTTGGAACCCGTCTTCAGCAGGTAGATAACGTTCCTGGAAAAATATTTACCTATTCAAAATGTTATACGTTCTGATCACCGATCCCTCGCGAACGGGCTCGATTTTTAGATCTTTTAGGACGCGTGATTTCATTGATGAGAAAGGCTGAAGTTTTAAACGAGGTATAATCATCATTACGGTATAATGTAATGAGCAAAAAAAGAAAAGATAAAGATTGAAGTCGCCATTTGTAGTCAAAAGGAATGTTAAAAAAAAACCTCAGTGTAGCACTGAATAGAAACGAACTAGGAGCGGGACGCACTGCGAACTAGTTCGTTCATTTCACTTCTGGGAACGGTCTTCTGAACTAGTTCGTTCGCGAACTACACAAGCCTATTCCGTACCGTTCATTTCGGTACCAACTTCATTCACTCCTTCACCGCGCCATTCAATAGTTCGACCAATAAACTTAAAAGCAGCCTCAACGAATTTCCGAACACTATGTGTTTCTCCGGTAGCAATTACAAAATCTTCCGGCTTGTCCTGCTGTAGCATTAGCCACATTCCTTCGACGTAGTCCTTGGCATGACCCCAATTACGTTTCGAGTCCAGATTACCAAGTTCGAATGATTGTAGCTGACCCAATTGAATTTTCGCTACCGATCGTGTAATTTTTCGTATATCGAAATTTTCACCGCGTCGCGGAGATTCGTGATTGAAAAGGATCCCGTTACAGGCAAACATATTGTAGGCTTCACGGCAGTTGATCACGATCCAATATCCGTACATTTTTCCACAAGCTGTTGATGAAATTATAAACAATTGCGAAAATATGAAAATATTTTGAAACAATAGTTTATGATTTTGTATCAACAACTTTTCAATTTTAATTTAACCTTGAAAAATGTAAATTCATGAAAGAAAAAGTTTATGCGAGCTACTTTTATTGTTGTTATTAAAGTGAATCATTGTTAAATTAACATTGAACATTATCATATCTACATGACTCCGTGTTGTTTAGAAAAGCGATAGCATTTAAAATTAATAGTGTAAATTGAAATCTCAATAACGTCCTAATTCCGCTATTGTTATTCTTAAAGACAGCCGTTTAAATTAAATATTTAATTAGTAGTTCAATTCGAAAAATCTGCCAACAATCTGGGCGTAAATTTATTATTTTTCCGGCTGAAGTAAGGAACGCGTTCAATTCTGAAATGCGGTGTAGGCTACTATGTGACTGAAAACCTATCAAAAAGAACAAGATCATGGAAGTGAAAATCTGATTGGATCTGAGAGATATGGAATAGTTTATGAAAAAGTACACAATCACTTTACACCCCCTTAGGGGTCAATTTTCAGAAAATCTTGAAAACACTGTCTTGGTATTCATATGGAAAATACATAGAATAAAATTAAATTCATTATTTGGGACGAGGTAGTAGATATGTCGAAAATCGTGGGAAAATATGCATTCTATTTTCACAGATAATTTTTTTTGCCCCCCTTCTGAACGCCAATAGATATTCGCTTTTTTTATTCAAAATTATTTTTCTAGTTGATTTAGATATACACACCGAGTTTCAACATTGTAGCTTAAGCCGTTCTATATATAGGAAAAACACCTACCACTTGTACCACACTACCCTTAGGGGTCGAATTTCAAAAAACCTTGAAAACACTTTCTAGGTATTCATACGAAGAATCCGTAGAATAAAAACGAATTCAATATTTGGAAAGACCTAGTAGATATGACGAAAATCGTGAAAATATATGAATTTTATATCAATTATATTTACAAATAATTTTTTTTGGCCCCCTTTCTAAACGCCAATGAATATTCAAATTTTTTTTTATCACAATTACTTTTCTAGTTGATTTACATATACACACCGAGTTTCAACTTTCTAGCATAAACCGTTTAATAGCTAGGAAAAACACCCCCTACCCCCGTAGCATACTACCCCTAAAAAAAAAAATTTCCAACATTCCGCTACTATAGCTCCATCTAAATACCAAGTTTAAGGCTTATATCATTACAGGTTCTCAAGATATAAGCATGGGAACTTTTTCCTTTTCACCCTCCCCCACCCTCCCCCTCTTCACCCACAACCCCAAAACTTTTTTCTCTACTAGGGTTTAATTAGCGCTACTTCTGGTAAAAATTCTAAGCATCTATCTTAAACTGTTCTTGAGATATGAAATGTGTTTGATTTGAAAAATTCTCATCCCCTCCACTTCTATGCTCCACCTCCCACTTAAAAAATTTTACTTTGATCAATCTTTTTTTGTCAACCTTTACACCCAAACCAAATTTTATTTTTCTAGAGCAATTGGTTCATGAGATATCGTAATCTTAAGTTTTTCACCCCCCACCCCCATACACAACTTCCCCCACCCAAAATTTTTCTTCATTCTGTTCTCCTAGTATAACTACAAATATGTTTTAAGTTTGAATGGTGTGCCATTAACGGTTTAGGAGATATGGATTTTAGAATGTGTCTATCTCACCTTTTTGGGTTTCGGACGCATTACATTTCCCCCCACTCCCACACCCCTTGATCAATATTGACAATTTTTCTGCAAATGGGTCTACTATCAGAGCTCTATAGAAATTCTAAGTTTCAGCTTCCTAACATAGGGGGTTACTGAGATCTGGAAACCAAAATTTTCGGTCTAAAACACTTCCCCCTCCTTCCCCCTCCTTCCCCCTCACACCCCCACCCCTAAAAATTTGGTCACTTCAAGGCGCCTACCCCATCTATTCGTTAAAAAAATTTCAATTTAATATCTCAAAGCGTTTGGCAGCTACGAGCCTCCAAACGATCTTGCGTACGGCGGACAGACGGACTGAAAATTTTTATTGCTTTTTTCGCGTCTACTAGTTATGAAACGTGAAAATAAAAATTTTGAGGGCAGCAAATTTTTTTTTTTCAAAAATCAATCACAATACTTAATTATTAAAATAATAAAGTAAAATAGAGGTATTATGGTTTAGAATTTACATTTAGTTGTGGTATACATCCATATCTTCGATGCTTCGAATTTTAGAAAATAGTTGCTTAAACCATAAAATTTGAAGTTATTAAAAAACAGTTTATATTGTCAAACAATTTATTTAAATAAATAAATAAAGATATCGTATAGTTACATCAATGACATAAGAAGCTAAAACATAATTCAACAACTTTCTGGAAGTTTTAACAATGCAAATACTTAATCCATTGGTAACAATATATAATAAAATGTAATTAAATTGTTTTATTTCTTACATACATTTTCCCATTGTTTGCAGGATAAATATGAATTGGAGGACTGGTAAAAGTGTTTATTTTGTATACGAAAGTGATCATCAAAACATTTAACTTCTACTTTAAAAACTAAAGCGAAAAGGACATCATTGCATCATCATTACTATGATCATGGTTAAAAATGGATAAATAAGTATTTTCTTTAAATATTCGACCTTTGTATTTCAAAGAATAAACGAGTCTTACAGTTGTTAATTCAAATACATTTTCAACACAGTTAAGTTCTCTGAACACAATATCTTTAAAAGATTTATAAGAAAATTCCGGACCAAATCCTTGTTCGTGTTGACATAGGAAATGTAAAAATTTTAAACCTGCCTGGAATACTAATATCATATTTAGTTTCAATTTGAAAAAAAATATTTTTGTAGAAAAATCCATGGACCATTGCAGGTCTTTGAATATTCAAGCGAAAAAACTTGAAAAAGCTTAAAACATATGTATATCCAAACATTTTACAAAAAACTTTAACTTGTATAAAACTTTGTCAAAGTAGACATAAAATTCTTTTAAATCCAGTATGTCGGGACCCACAACAATAATAAATGGCTGGATTGTAAGATGCTCGGTATAGTATTTTGATGCTAATGTACTAATATTACAGTAAAACTTCTATTACCGGACACCTCTGAAAACCGGACACCTCCCTATAGAGGACAGTTCTTTATTCCCCAATGAATTAGGTATGGTTTTCTATTGATTAGCACTTTTCAATAGCGGACCCTCTCTAAAACGGACGCGGACACAAGAAAACCAATATATTATGAATAGTTACATATTATTATACCTCTAAATAGCGAACAGATTTTTTTTTTATGTAGTCCGTATCTACTTTGAAATGGTTTTGCCTTGCACGATTATTCATTTGTTTCGGATTTTTCCATCGTTGCGAATTTTTGTTCCAGGGATTTTTGCGCGCTTCTTCTTTCTTTTGTTCTCAGTCTATTTGGTTGTTGTTTACTCTGTATTTATCGTATGCTCCCGTTAGAACAATGTCGTTTTCCAAACTCAATACCCCCGAAAAGCGGACACCTCTTTATAGCGGACACTTTTGAATTCCCCAAAGGTGTCCGCTATAGAGAAGTTATACTGTATTTTCATAGTCATTAATAGAACTGAGGTGGAGAACGATGCTATTTTGAGCATCCTTAATTGTTATTTTTTTCTGCATCTTATTTGCTTTGACGCCACTGCAGGATGCAGTTGCTTCGACCCGATTTGTTTTGTAGCGCGCTGTAGGTATGAGTACATCATTCAATAAAATAGCATAAATGTAGTCAATTGAATCTGAAAAGATGCTCGTATTGTATTTAGAAATTGAAGAGATACAAATTTAAAAATATTGATTATTTCTGTGTTTTATAATTAAAGAATGAAAGTATTATAAGATGTGTAACCTACATACATCCTGCTTATGCCAGCAAACATACAAACGATTTTTGCATATGTATAATATAATATATTATGGTTTATTTATTTTAGAAGAAACTTACCAATGTTATTTAACTGCTTAGATAACGTAAATAACTCTTTCGATGCCTTTTCGTGAATGTGTTCCTCGTAATACACCGAAATTTTATTTTTAAAGCTCTCCCAATTTGCAAACATTAAATTTTCCTTCACAGGATAATGCAGACGAAAATCAATTTCAATCTGGAAATAAGCGAAAAGTCGCAAAATTTTCGAAATAATGTCCTCATATATTATGAGATTTACCAGTTCGTATCCTCTTGCATCCTTATATCCACGATAAAATCCTGGAGTCACTCGAAATGGTCTCATCATCTATTCCATACTATTAAGAGGAGATTTAATTAAAAATTGTTTGACACAAGTTTAAATACCACAAATTGTTTTAAAAAAAAATGGGAAGTTGTGTATTATGCCGTAACATTAACAGTACAACATAAACAATCTTGAATACATCATGTTTTCTCCAAGTAAATAATTTTTCACGGAACCGCGCTCTCAAGCCAATACTTTTAATTGCTTCTTCTATATAATCCTTGGATAAATATTTTAAGCTTTCAAAATTAATATCCGCTTCTGAAAAATAATTTCGTCGAGAATTTTAGTTTTAGATGCATTTCTTTCTTAGTTTAAACTACCATATAGGGCCATTTTTACGACGTTCAGTTACGTATTAGGTGGAACTTTAACTGTCACGTTTTCATACAAAACTTCTGGTTAATATTCCAGTTAGAATTTAGCCGAAGGTCACAAAAACGGTCCTTAATTAATCAAACTTCTAGAATTTTCTGTTTATTCACAATACAGATAAATTAAGTATTTGTAGCCGTAACGTAGGAGAAATTCGTTCTTATACCTTGAAGAGTAGTGAACAGAACTTCCAAATTCCATGACACAAGCAAATTGTACAGCTCCAAATCAAAACTTCCTAGACTAATTACCATATATTGTTCATCAGCCATATTGGTGCACTTATTTATTTTTTTTTTTTTTTTCACGGACCGCTGAAAAGGACACAGTTCCCAAAAATATAACAGCATTCGGCGAGCTCTTCAGCACTTAACTTTTTTACAATAAACACTAGGTAACACAAATTTAAAAAAAAAAATCCCACTGATTTAATTGACCGGCACATCGGACACTCAAATGCAAATTATGATTGTTTCCCATCTCAACTGCGCAAGTTTGTTCACGTCAATTGCAAATGCAGAACAGTAAATTTTACATTGATTTTTTTTAATTTACATTTTTTTTTTTCAATTTTATAATAGGCAATTTAGATCGATGTCAATTTGAAAGTGAAAATGCACGCAACTTAATATGATTCATTTTAATCTTACAATTGTTATTTTTAATTTTACAGTACGCTAATTTTAAATGTCTTTCGTGCTTTTGAAACGTAAAAATATTAATTCAAATTGTAAACTATTGATTTCACATGGTTTCTATAACTTAACATTTTAGATTTGTAAATATAAAATTGTTCTCGATTATTTTAATACTCTTTATAGTATTACCGTAGTTTTTAAATTCTACATTTTTACTGTATTATTTATAATACAGTATTGTTATCGATTTTAAAAAAAAAAAAATTTGCTGCCCTCAAAATTTTTTTGTCCACGTTTCATGACTAGTAGACGCGAAAAAAGCAATAAAAATTTTCACTCCGTCTGTACGCCGTACCCCGTACGCCGTACGTCGACCGCCCCAAAATCTTTGAAGGCTCGTAGCTCTCAAACTAGTGGAGCTATTAAATTAAAATTTTTTCTAGGAATAGACTTGGTGGACCCCTTGAATTGACATTATTTTCAGGGGTGGGGATGTGAGGGGGAAGGTGGGGTAAGCGTTTTAGACGAAAAATTTAGGTTTCTAGATCTCAGGAACCGCTTGTGTTAGGAGGCTGAAACTTAGAATTTCTATAGAGCTTTGATAATGGACCCATTTGCAAAAAAAAAACAGATATGGGTGAAGGGGTGTGGGAGTGGAGGGGGAAGCAATGCGTCCGAAACGCAAAAAAGTCGAGATCGACACATTCTAAAATCCATATCTCCTAAACCGTTAATAGCAAGCAATTAAAACTTAACAAATATCTGTAGTTATACTAGGAGAGTAGATTGAAACAAAATTTTTGGGTGGGGGTAGTGACGTACGGGGGTGGGGGTTGAAATACTTAACATTACGATATCTCCCAAACCAGTTGCACCAGAAAAACAAAATTCGGTTTGGATATAAAGCTTGATGAATAAAGATTGCTCAAAGTAAAATCTTTGAAGGGGGCGGGGGAGTACGTAAGTGGAGGGGATAAGAATTTTTCAAAAATAACACGTTTCATATCTCAATAACAGTGTAAGATGGATGCTTCAAATTTTTACCAGAAGTAGGCCTAATAGAACCCTAGTAGGGAAAAAAAGTTTGGGGGTGTGGGTGTAGAGGGTGAGGGTGGGGAAGGGTGAGAAAGAAAAAGTTCCGATGCTTATATCTTGAGAATCTATAATGATAGGAAGCTGAAACTTGGTATTTAGATAGAGCTATAGTAGTGGCATGGTGGAAAAATAAAATTTTTTTTAGGGGTAGTATGGTACGGTGGTGGGGGGTGTTTTTCCTAACTTTAGAACGGCTTATGCTAAGAAGTTGAAATTCGGTACGTATATGTAAATTAACTAGAAAAGTAATTCTGATAAAAAAAATTTAAATATTCATTGGCGTTCAGAAGGGGGGGCAAAAAAATTATCGGTTAATATAAAATGGATATATTTTCACGATATTCGTCATATCTACTAGGTCTTTCGAAACATAGAATTCATTTTTATTCTACGGATTCTTCATGTGAATACCTAGAATGAGTTTTCAAGATTTTTTGAAATTCGACCCCTAAGAGGGTGTAAACTGGTTGTATACTTTTTCATGAATTCCACCATGTTTCTCAGGTCTGATCAGATATCGAATATCTTTTTACTTCCCCAGGTTTGTTTAATAATCACCTATTTTTAAGTTTTGTTTTTTTCAACCTCTAGACCGCATCCCGGAATATGACCCAATTATATAATTCATATGTCACACCCTTTTCTAACCGCTTCCCGAACTTTTTGTTAGGTTTTCAGTCACATAGTAACATACACCGCATCCCCGAATTGAACGCGTTTTGAACTTCTGCCTGAAAAATAATACAGTTGCGCCCAGACTGTTGGCAGATTTTTTAATTTTGTTTACACATTGCCATTTTTCTCTGAGTGTGTGAACTTAGCACCCCACTTTAACCAAATTGAATAAAAAAATTGTTTTTGGCTGGAGCTTTGTTTGTACTTGATTGTACCGAAAAAATTTCGTTTGTTCCTCCAAGGGAACGGAGAAAAAAATGCTCCATGTGAACTTAGCACCCGACTTGCACCAAATTAACTGAAATTTTTTATTCAGATAGTACCCCGTCTGTAAATGATTGTACCGAATGATTGAAAAAAAAACATAATTAAAAAAATTTTTTTTTTACACAAAAAAAAAGTACGGTAAACTATTGTAAATTGGTTCAATTTGATTGTACCTTCAATCGATTTTAAAATACTTTAAAATTTACATAAAAAACTAGCTATCTAAACCAACCAATCCTTCACACAAGGAGTAAAATAATTAGAACGACAACACTTTATAAATCGATTTTCAAAATTTGAAAAACCAAAGATGCTAAAATATGCCATAGATACCGTAATTGATTGTACCTCCAAGAAATTTTAAGAAATATTAATATTTCCATCAAAAAATAACAATCTAAATCAGCCAATAATTCACACTCAGAGAAATATAATTCGAAAGGCGATCCTTCGACAACACATTATTAATCGATAAGCGGAGTACATGCGCTTTCAAAATTCGAAAAACCAAAGATGGAAATATATTCTATAAGAACCGTAGTTGCTTGTACCTCCAAGAAATTTTAAGAAATATTCATTTTTCCATCAAAAAATAACAATCCAAATCAGCCAATAATTCTCACTCAGAGAAAAATAATTCGAAAGGCGATCCTTCGACAACACATTTTAAATCGGTAAGCGGAGTACATGCGATTTCAAAATTTGGAAAACCAAAGATGCAAATATATGCTATAGATACCGGAATTGATTGTACCTCCAAGAAATTTTAAGAAATATTAATTTTTCCATCAAAAAATAACAATCCAAATCAGCCAATAAATCACACTCAGAGAAAAATAATTCGAAAGGCGATCCTTCGACCACACATTATAAATCGGTAAGCGGAGTACATGCGATTTCAAAATTCGAAAAACCAAAGATGCAAATATATGCTATAGATACCGCAATTGATTGTACCTCCAAGAAATTTTAAGAAATATTAATTTTTCCATCAAAAAATAACAATCTAAATCAGCCAATAATTCACACTCAGAGAAAAATAATATGAAAGACGATCCTTCGACAACACATTGTTAATCGATAAGCGGAGTACATTCGGTTTCAAAATTCAAAAAATTAAAGATGCAAATATATGCTATAGATACCGCAATTGATTGTACCTCCAAGAAATTTTAAGAAATATTGATTTTTCCATCAAAAAATAACAATCCAAATCAGCCAATAATTCACACTCAGAGAAAAATAATTCGAAAGACGATCCTTCGACAACACATTATTAATCGATAAGCGGAGTACATGCGCTTTCAAAATTCGAAAAACCAAAGATGGAAATATATTCTATAAGAACCGTAGTTGATTGTACCTCCAAGAAATTTAAGGAAATAATAAATT
This sequence comes from Beris chalybata, assembly GCA_949128065.1. Classification (NCBI taxonomy): domain Eukaryota; kingdom Metazoa; phylum Arthropoda; class Insecta; order Diptera; family Stratiomyidae; genus Beris; species Beris chalybata. The sequence continues at coordinate 44,374,072 of OX421894.1, forward strand.
TTTCATCAAAACAATCTAAATCTGCCAATCCCCCCGTGGATCCCTACCTTGTCGTGGTGGGGGGGGGGGCTTGTGTCGCGAACCTAGAGTTAGTTGGGGGTGGCTCTGACTACTCTAGAGGAGCGGTGAACGAAAAGAGATCCACACTCAAGCCAAGGTGTATAAGCATTCGTGCCGAGGGCTGCATGGTATAAGGTGGCTAAAAGTGATACCTTGAACGATCTCCTGGGGGCACCGGGCGAAACCCCCCTGTAATGTAGCCTTACGTCCGTATTGGAGGCTCTGCGGATGCGGACCTTCCTTTCTCGCCATACTCGTGGCATCAAAATAGACATAGTATCCAAAACCGACGAAGTGTCTTCTGGTATTAGCACCCCAGTCGACGTGGAACTCGCTGTGGGCACTGATGGCGGGATGGATATAGAGTGTGAAGACACCCTACTACTCACACCGACCGACCATCATGAAGAGGGGAACTTGCTCACCCCATCTCTGTGCAGAGGAGTGGTAGTAGGCACGAGCGACGTCAGCATTCAGGAGCCAATGGTTCCAAATGCAGTAGTTGTTCCTGTGGACTTACCGCAAATCGAATCAGAGAGGCAACATGAATATTTCTCCGGAGCCTCAAAGAGACGTATCAGGGCCAAAATTGCGTGGATCCAGAAGAAGCGCGGAGACAAGTCAGAGAACTTGTAGCCAAACGCGCCTCAGAAGGTGCCAAAACACACATTGGCAAAAAAAACAGATCTGATGGTAGCATACCAGAACAGATCTTGAAAAAGGTGCAGAAAACTGAAAAATCTGCGGCAGTCGTCGACACGGTTCAGGTTAGCAAAACCAAACCAGTCGTCGATGACAAGGTTCAGGTCTCCTCGACAAAGACCAAACTAGCCTCTGCAGTAAGTGCAAAAATAGCCAAAGGAAAGCCGGTGGTAGAACAGAGCTCGCTCAACCCAGCACCGCGCACTTCCAAGCTTTCATACAGAGACGTAGCGTCTCAAATGAAAGTAGCTATTACGCATTCGATGCACCCTGTGGTCACTCTCACCGAAGATCAAATGAGAGACGTCAAGCGATCGATCATGGACGAAGTGGACAAGATCGAAGTTGGCGGACCGCATCCGCAATTTATTGCACAAAGTCAGACTAGCGGCTGGCTTAGCATCACGTGCAATAATAAACCGACCAGGGACTGGATCATCAGGATCACCCCAATGCTAAAGCCCTGGAAGGATGCGCGGCTAGTTGCGGTAGATAGGTCCGAACTACCGAAGGCAACTACCTGTGTAACTTATGTCCCACCAGGATTCGAATTGACGGGTGATAAGTTCAAGCTCCGTCTAGGCAAACAAAACCCAAGCCTCAGGACTGAATCATGGCGGGTTCTCCGCATTGCGAAGGAAAAGAATGGCGGACAGACTTTTGTCTTCCCTGTAGATCACGCTTCAATAGCTGAGCTAGAGTCACTTAAGTGTCGTCTATTCCTAAACTTTTCAGACATCCAAGTGAGGATCAAAAAGGAAGGGACAGAGAAACTCAACACCAACAAGGAAACCACAAGTATCAGGACAGAAACCGCTAAGTGTAAGGATGCCCAGGTTAGAGACTTGAGCCCTCAACCAGGACCATCCAAACCAGCAAGTAAAGCAGATGTTCAGGGCAGAGAAATCAATTCTCAACCTGCAACATCACAAGCTCCTATACCTAGAACGGAAAAAAACCAAAAGGTTCAGGACACCTACAACACGTCACAACCCGGACCGACACAATGTCCCTTGGAGTGGACTAGAGTCCAGCGCAGAGTTAAACCTCACGCAGGCTCCTCCACAGGCCCAACAACTGGTGCACTTACTTCCAACAAAAAGCAGCTCAAGTCACAGCGCAATACTCCCAAAGGTCTAAAAGCCGGAGGGAAGAAGGCGGATAAAGGCTCAGAGTCAGCGAGAACACCAGTGCCGTCGGCATTGCAGAGGCGGATTCAGCACATCAGAGATGCGACTCATGCAGCTAACTCTGACAGGGCCAACTCGACTGCCGATCAATGACCGCCTTCAGGTGCTTTCAAGTGAACTGCAACATGCAAAAGCATCGTCAGCAGTCCTTTCTCGCAGGTTCACTGAAGCTCAACTTGACGTCGCTCTTATCCAGGAGCCATATCTAACGGAGGACCAGGTAAGAGGCTTGACCGTGGGTGAGCTCTTGTATGACTCTACCAATATTGGTAGACCCAGGGCATGTTTACTTTTCAAAAAGAATACTAAATATGTTCCAATTCCAGGTTACTGTACGAAGGACGTTGTAGCGGCCTTTGTAGAGCTGCAGTTCCCGGAGGGCAGGACAGAAATCATCATATGCTCAGCCTTCTTTCCTGGAGACTGCACAGAACCAGCGTTGCCCGTCATCAGGAACATCGTTGACCTATGCCGGAGGACAAACAAGCAGCTGGTACTTGGCTGTGATGCAAACGCACATCACACTATGTGGTGAAGTTCTAACATCAATGAACGGGGTGAGTTGCTTCTAGAATTTATTCACACTAACAACCTATATATTCTAAATAGAGGTAACAAACCCACTCTCATAAACAGAGCCAGGCAGGAGGTTTTAGAATTTACCATTTGCACTCAATTCCTGAGCACAAAAATCTGCAACTGGCACGTCTCTAACGAGACTTCTATGTCAGATCACAGGCATATCCTATTCAACATAGAGTCTAACATTATCTTGTCCGAAACGTACAGGAAGCCACAAACGACGAACTGGGAACTATACGACCAGAAATTGTCGGAATGCATGACCGGCACCATTCGAAATATTAAGGACATTGATAGCATAGAGATAGCATCAGAACAAATACGCAATGCTATTGAAACTGCTTTCAACTCATCCTGCCCGGAAAGGTCCAGAGCAAGTAACAGGAAAGTAGCTTGGTGGAACCCAGCATTATCTAAGCTCAGATCTCAAACTAGAAAGCTCTTCAATAGGGCCAATAAAACTGGTGAGTGGGAATCGTACAAAAGGGCTCTAACAGAGTACAACTACGAAATTAGACGTGCAAAGAGAAATTCGTGGAAATTGTTTTGCCAGGGTATAAATGATTTACCCAGCAGCGCAAGAGTACACAAGATATTTTCTAAAGAACATTCAAACAAAATGGGCTTATTAGAGAAACCTGATGGCACGATAACCGAAAATGGGAAGCAGACGTTAGAACTTCTAGCTCAAACTCATTTCCCAGAATCCTCAACCACAGAACCAAGCAATGAAGAACGATACACAACCCCAAAGCCGAGTAAACCTACCATATTGGACTGGAAAAACTTAGCCAAGATCTTAACTGCTAACAAGGTTAAATGGTCTGTACTTTGTTTCAAACCATTTAAATCCCCTGGAGAAGACAGGATATTTCCCGCTTTACTGCAAAGAGGAATGGACCATCTTCTACCAACACTATTATCCATATTTAGAGCAAGCCACGCATGGAGCTATATACCCATATCCTGGCGTAGCGTTAAGGTGATATACATACCAAAAACAGGGCGCCGTCCGAGCAATGATCCTAAGTCGTATCGTCCTATCAGCTTAACGTTATTTCTCTTAAAAACTTTGGAAAAGATTATTGATAGGCATATCAGAGATGGGGCTTTGAAACCTCAACCCTTACACTCCATTCAAGATGCATATCATCCAGGGAAGTCTACAACCCACGCCTTACAAAACCTAGTCACGAAAATCGAGAAATCGATTATGGACAAGGAAATAGCGGTGGGTACCCACCCATCACTCATCCTCTGGTGCTTAGTAGTGGACGATCTTCTTCAAGATCTAACAAGTTCTGGAGTAACGGTACAGGGTTACGCTGACGACCTTACCATCCTTGTTAGAGGTAAGTTTGAAGAGACTGTGGCAAGTCTAGTTCAGAATACCCTTAACCAGGTAGCAACCTGGTGCACTAAAGCAGGATTGGGTATCAACCCAAAGAAAAGCACAATTGTTGCATTCACCAAAAGGAGGTGTAAGGACAAAGTATCTAAGCCTACTCTTTTTGGAGAATCCATAGAGTATGCCAGGGAGGTAAAATTCCTGGGAATCATCCTAGATGAAAAGCTCACTTGGAACGCTTATCTGGACAAAGTTCTTGAACGGGCCAGAATCTCTCTCTGGACCTGCAGGAGCCTTCTCGGAAAAAACTGGGGACTCAGTCCAAAACTCACCTACTGGATGTATACCGTCGTTGCTAGGCCTATTATAACTTACGCGGCATCCGTCTGGTAGAAGAAAACAAAGCAGAAAACTGCTCAGCTTAAGCTGACCAAACTACAGAGACTGGCATGCCTGGGTGTTACTGGGGCGATGCGCACCACTCCCACAGCCGCCTTAGAGGTGCTTCTCAACCTAGCACCTCTACACTTAGAAATACAGAAAGAAGCTAGGTTCACCACATACAAACTTTTGAGCTCGGAGGACGAGTCAGAGCGCAAAATAGCTTGTCCAACTCTTTCCGCAGAACTCAACAAGGACCCCATACTAGCGATACCTCTTTCTGATTCAATGGTACCGAAATCTAATTTCACAAGGCCATTCAAAGTTGCCCTACCTGAAAGGGAGGATTGGGCCACAAACAAACCCACTCCAAAACCAGCATCCATAATCTGGTACACAGATGAATCTAAAACAGGTCAAGGTGTAGGAGCAGGTGTTTATGGTGTGCGCCCAAATGTTAAGTTCTACTGTAGCATGCACACAACATCCACTGTTTTTCAGGCGGAGACTCATGCTATTGTCAAAAAGTTGCAGAGTAAATTTTGATATTTCGCAAGAAATTAGGCCGAAGTGAAATTCCAGCCTAACTCTTTTAGCATAGGAGTTTACTTTTCGTTTGCATAAACAATATGGTACAAATTTCCTTCATATATAACATAAATACTTTCGCCTAGTTCGCATAAATGGAAGTAAAAGAAAGAAGATTATGATTTTATGGTTTATTAATATTCCTACTGATCTGATCAATTTTGATGAATTTTTTTTTGTTATTATTCTGAAAATATTATAGTTTTTAAATAATGATATCCCTCATCGATTTTAAAGTGTTGTCGAAGGATCGTCTTTGGAATTATTTTTCTCTGAGTGTGAATTATTGGCAGATGTAGATTGTTATGTTTTGATGAAAAATTTAATATATCCTAAAATTTCTTGGAGGTACAATCAACTACGGTTCTTATAGAATATATTTGCATCTTTGGTTTTTCGAATTTTGAAAGCGCATGTACTCCGCTTATTGATTAAGAATGTGTTGTCGAAGGATCGTCTTTCGAATTATTTTTCTCTGAGTGTGAATTATTGGCTGATTTGGATTGGTTTTTTTTTGATAGAAAAATTAATATTTCTTAAAATTTCTTGGAGGTACAAACAACTACGGTTCTTATAGAATATATTTGCATCTTTGGTTTTTCGAATTTTGAAAGCGCATGTACTCCGCTTATCGATTAATAATGTGTTGTCGATGGATCGCCTTTCGAATTATTTTCTTATCTGAGTGTGATTTATTGGCTGATTTGGATTGTTATTTTTTGATGGAAAAATTAATATATCTTAAAATTTCTTGGAGGTACAAACAACTACGGTTCTTATAGAATATATTTGCATCTTTGGTTTTTCGAATTTTGAAAGCGCATGTACTCCGCTTATCGATTAATAATGTGTTGTCGATGGATCGCCTTTCGAATTATTTTTCTCTGAGTGTGATTTATTGGCTGATTTGGATTGTTATTTTTTGATGGAAAAATTAATATATCTTAAAATTTCTTGGAGGTACAAACAACTACGGTTCTTATAGAATATATTTGCATCTTCAGTTTTTCGAATTTTGAAAGCGCATATACTCCGCTTATTACGAGTTTGACTTGTAATGTGTCTATTTCCTGTAAAGACAAGAGAGAACAATCGTTAATTTCGGGATTGATAGGAATCAAATCGTAGAAAGAATTACCTTTTATGCACAGTAAATTCCTCCTATGCGCTGGCGACGCCTCTCTGCCTGGTTACGCTTTCCTAAAAGTAAACGTAAAGTAATGCATTAGTAAGTATCACTGGATTGGAGGAAAGGCTGAAAATGCGATAATAGCATTGTTTATCAGCACGTTCGGTCGAATGTGCGTCGGGTTCCACCCCCACCGAGTACGTAGTTTACTGTAAGGATTTCACACGGACACGGGCTCCTTATCTGTACTTTTGTGTATATGAGAGCTTTCTATAAGCTCGCCATACATTTCATTACAATACATAGAAAGAACTTGGAAGAAGAAGAAGAAGAAATTGGAAAAGCTAAATGAGTTTTATGAAAATTAGTTCTTCCGACTTTTAAGCTTTTTTCAAAATCACAGTAGCCGAGACTTATATGTCAAGGCCAATTCAAAAGCTATTCAAAATCTATTTAAAAATGTCCACAATATTTAAAGCAACAATATTATTGTTAAGTGTCATTCGAAATTTCAATGGATATTAATTTGTTTTAATTCGGAAAGAATTAAGCGATGTTTGCTTAAATAATACGTGCGAGGATGGTGGTCTACATTTGATGGTGGTCTACATTTGATTTGTTACTATGTAGTAAGTTCAAATGTTTGTTTCTCTATGCAGCAATTGATGTAATTTGGTTTTGAAAAACTATTTCCTCGATAGCTAAATCCAGGGAATGAATAATCGATGCTGATCAATGGTCACAATGGAATTCGAAACAAGTTTGCTGTTCTTTACAAAACTGTAAATATGTTACTCTTGGTATTTGTGGAATAGTGTTCTGATTATAATTCCTGTTTTTGGTTTTTCCTCAAATTCAGCACTGGGATAGGGATTTAGAGCATATGGCACGAGGGTGTCTAAGACATTGTTCGATTGCCAAGGACAAATGTAATTTTATATGTAAATTACTTTAATTTTGGTTTTAGTTAATTCATTTCAAAGCGGTTTCCTTTCGATGCAGATGATGAAACAATTACAGTCGCAATGACTTATTCCTTCAGTCCAAAGGATCCATTGAATCGGTTTGTTATATCGATTAAGAGATCATGGCTTTTAGAAATTAACGAAATCAGCATATTTGGGCAATTCCAAAAGTTTAAGTAATTTTGTTTAATTTTGAAATTTTCTAAATTTCATATATGCAAGTTTTCACTAAAATTTGTATATTTAGACCGGCAAATATGACTGTATTAAAATATCCCACTGTGTAATTCGTAGAATGTGCTTCTGCCAAGTAAATATGTATACACATTTGAACTTTTTAATCGCAGTAGTTAAGAGGGCAACAAAAAGAAATGATATAAAAAAAAAACATTTTAAAAAATGTAAAAAGAGGTGTCGGGTCCAACAAAAAGTGATGATATTCACAGAGTCGGCTTTCTTTCTACTAAATACTTCCACTTACGTTTGTATACAAATTTGTGATATTCATTTTCTCAAGAAACCCGACAATCGCTCGAAGAAATATCACCCTCAAAATTTTCCAGATTAAAAGCAACCCAAAAGTAAACTTTGCACATCATCATTTTGCTATACGATGAGCGATTGTCGCGTTTCTAGGGAAAATGAATATCACAAATTTGTATACAAACGTAAGTGGAAATATTTAATAGAAAGAAAGCCGACTCTGTGAATATCATCACTTTTTGTTGGACCCGACACTTCTTTTTACATTTTTTAAAATGTTTTTTTTTTTTATCTATATGTACTACGTTAGTTTAGTTTTTGCTAGTTAGTATGTAGGTTTAGTATTAGAATTAACGTTATCATTTGAATTATAGAGTAGCTTAGGTTATTATTAAAGTTAGGATTATTTGTATTGAAATACGAAGATTTGATTGTCATCGAAAATTGTGGGCAATGTACCTGAAAACATTGTCACGTCGTGGGGACAGCGCGAGCGAATCGCACTTACCGACATCAGTGCCTTTACCCCGTCCGTTTATTCCGTCCTGCCAGACGGGCTACTCCATCCTGCGGACGTCCGGGTGTTGCGGCAAAATCGAGCTGAAAAATGAAACACATCACTTACTGATCACTACGCTCCCGCGCGTATAGCACCACAAACCGCTTGGACAACACATACGAAGCGGAAGTCTCCCGAACGGAAACATCACGGAACGCGCACTCGGGATCACAACACCAAAACAAATACGCGTAAATCCAAACGTAAACAAACGAACTTTCATTTGGCGATCAGACACTGAGCGAGCGAATTCAATACGACGGCGAACTGGGGAATATGAGAAATGTTATGAATCTCGGCTAGATACCCGAATGGAATGCTGGAAGTCTGTACGAAGCTATCATGCGAGTAGGAAAAATGTCATGCGAGTGGAAGTCCGTTGAACTCAAAATTAAGTTTGAAAAGCTGGTTGAAGCTAACCGTGGATAAAAAGAACCGCTGGAAGTTTTCGTCGAAGCAACTAAAAAGTGAAACGGTCTCTTTTGGATTGGCAGCGAAGCGAGTGAGTTCGGGGTCCCGAGTCTACGGGACGAATTTCTGAGTCACACAAGAGGATAACGCTGTATTGGGAAGACGGAAAAATAATTGCCGAGGCGGTCAACCATATAGAAGGCGAGAAGAACGAGAGAAATCAAGCGATCGTCGTGGGAAGATTAAGATTGCACCAGAGGCACCCTAATTGTTAAGTAGACTTGATTACGTTAGGGACCAGTTAGTGTAAGTTTTCTTAATTGCACATTACCGTTCCATATATTATATTATATTTAAATCCATATATTTCTTTTACTTGAGTGTCAACTTTTGTGCCGTGTTCTCAGCAATTCCTCCAGTGTGTCGCGAGTTTTGTATCGTAGTGTCGCGACGGACGTTTTTTTTAGTAAGAAAACTTCTCTAGATCAGTGATCCGGTCTAGGGAAGGAGAGCAGACCTTTCGAAAAGGATCGCTAGCGCCCACGACCCGTCTCTGGGTTTTAGTCGGACAAAGGTCTGTTCGCCCCTGTGTCGCTACGGGGGTTTTATTGCGGTTTTTTTTTTTTTACCGGGTAGTTGCGGTACTGAGACCGTCGACGCGAATCGAAACCGTAATACTCTTATCGATTAATAATGTATTGTCGAAGGATCGTCTTTCGAATTATTTTTCTCTGAGTGTGAATTATTGGCTGATTTAGATTGATATTTTTTGATGGAAATATTAATATTTCTTAAAATTTCTTGGAGGTACAATCAATACGGTATCTATAGCATATTTTAGCATCTTTGGTTTTTCGAATTTTGGAAAAAAAAATTTAGTTATTTTTTTTTTTTTTTATTGAAAAAAAAAGAAGTTATTTTCCGTACAATCATTTACAGACGGGGTACTATCTGAATAAAAAATTTCAGTTAATTTGGTGCAAGTCGGGTGCTAAGTTCACACGCAGCAATTTGGTTAAAGTGGGGTGCTAAGTTCACAGAGGTGGTGATCGTGGAAAAAACGGCGTTCCTTCATTCTGTGGAGTTTCAAGAGTTTCATTCTGTGGAGTTTCAACTTTCAACTTTTCCATATATGTAGTTCGGAAGTTGCAGCCTGATAAAACCGGACCTGCTTCTCTAGGCCACAAGTCTGGATCGCATCGAGAAGACGAAGAGTTTCGACTGCATCGACTTCATAAAGCTGTTGATGAAATCATAAGCAATTGCGAGTATGTACAAACGTTAAGTACTTACCTTACGGTGATCGTGGATAAAACGGCGTTCCTTCATTCTGTGGAGTTTCAACCATCAACTTTTCCATATAGTTCGGAAGTTGCAGCCTGATAAAACCGGACCTGCTTCTCTAGGCCACAAGTCTGGATCGCATCGAGAAGACGAAGAGTTCCGACTGCATCGACTTCGGCTGTATACTCGCTAAGATCGAACGAGACTTTGGGCCAGGGTTGCCAGAAATCTAAGATGCGATTCTCGTACAACCCTGTGAAAATTCGCGCACCGCACACAAAATTCTCGTACGTTCAGCGTTTTGATTTTCTCTGTCAATCAAGAGTTTTATTTGGTATGTCTGGTATGATGCAGTTATCTTTAAAGTCTGTAGTGTGCTTTAGTACGATATTTTATGATTTTCAATGATAGCTGGTAGGAATGAAATAAAAAAAAAAATACGTCAGGCAGTATTTTGTGATATTATACACTTTTCAATATATTTGTATGAAAGAATATACTTTGCAATACAAATGTTCTTAATTAACTTCCACAGCTAAATTTAAATGTCAAATAACATTTACATGAATTTTGGCTTTTTCAGCCAGCATTTTTCATCATCATCATTTATTCTTTCATATATGTTTAAAATATTATTATGGGAGGCGTTGACTAGCTAGAGTAAAATAATAATTTATTAATTAATATTAATAATAACAGATCTTATTCTAATTATTGAGAACGCAATAAATCCAGTTTTTTAACCGTTAGACAAAATTCACAACCCAGGAAGAAATAGATGCCTTCCTCATTCCTTCCTTAAGATTTAAAATATAATAATTACGTACAATGTAAATAAGACTTTATTTTCTTTTTTAAAATAAAAAAACTTGAAAAATTTCCTTCCAGGAGATTTAAAATATAGTAAATTCGTACATATATTTATGTGAAAAAAATGTAAATAAAAATATTTTCTTTTTAAAACTAAAAAACTTGCATTGTGACATAGGAAGAAATTGAATTCTTGTAGACCCATTTTGTGATTTGGTTTTTTTTTTTTGTCATAAAAACAATGATAAAATTTATGTAAATATTTTATCATTGTTTTTATGACAAAAAAACAATAAACAAATAACAAAATGGGTCTACAAGAATTCAATTTCTTCCTCAACATCGTTTTCATTTGCAAAGTGTAAAAATTGATGATGCACGCATTGCCCAACGACAAATCCATATCCACCAATCATCCATTTTTATTTTTTCCACTTTGAGTTTCACACAGCAGCACTGCGACGTGCGACAACCGACAACTTAGAGAGAACAAGAAAGAAAGAAAGATGATAGAGCAGACAGCAGAACGAAGACAGAACATGCGAAGCGGCGTTGTCGTGCCATCTACAAATCGAAGTTCGCAATTTCTTGCAGTTTGGCGGTTTTTTTTTCAAATTTGGAAAAGGTGCTATGAATTCTATTCTGAATTCCGTTTGAGTCTTATTCTGAATTCCTCGCATAATTTGAGGACACTTACTATAACTAAGCATATTTGATGAATAACGAAATTCTCGTACTTTTGCGTACGAGAATACATTCTACCTTTTACATCGTACCGAAGGCGCAATTCGCGTACGTGTACGAGAATTCTCGTACGTCTGGCAACCGTGCTTTGGGCTGCTAAATTGTAGATCTCAGTAGGCCGAGCAAGATTTATCCCCATTGACATTTCGTCGAGAAATGTCAGAATGCCGACTCCACACATATTCGCACTAACACACTTCAAAAATTAAATTTTAGCTAGTACAAAAACAGGCGAACTATTACATAAACAGGCGATTTTATTCAGGTTAAATCGCAATTTCTAGCACATTAACGACCGAATTCGACACATCTGCCAAACCATTGCCCTCTGGATAAAAGCCGCGCAACTGAATTTTCGAAGAGCGAAAATGCCTCGATTTCCCCTCGATGAGTGAAGATTTTGTATGGAGATCGAGCCATGACGTCACCAATCGAGGCAAAATCGAGGCATTTCTCATGACGAACTGTCATATGTGCGCAGCCTGAGTTTAAGTTGGCGGTGGCCAAACCCAAGGTAGAGGGCTTAGTCTATCCAGGAACCCTAAGTCTATCCAGGAACCCTAAAAAAGTCGTGCTGCTATTTTGGCTCATGAATAGTTCTAAAGTCAAACACAAAGCTCCTACTAATAATATCGAAACTGAAAAACCCGCGGTTTCTTATCTTGCTTGTTTGTTTCTCCGTTGTTTCCATTGCTACGTTGATCTCGTTACTCCCGGTTCTCAGTTGGTCCATTGCTTCATTGTTCATTGATATAGAAATAAATAAAAAATATTTTTTGTAAAAGATATGCCGCTAAGGTTACAGTGGCGGCTTAGTTTCACATCATAGAGCTAGTGGAGACGACAAACCACCGGTTTTGTATAAAGCGCTTTGAAGCCAAAAACTATATATGTATATCTCTATGCTTCACATAAACCGACGAGATAGAAGATCCAACTATCGATAGTTGTAAAGCCTTGTTTCTATCTACGTGTTTTGTTTTCAAAAGCACGATCTGTTTCCATCTACATTTGAGTTTCATTTCGTGTTTTGAATGTACATACCAGCGGAAAAATTCCAAGCGCTTCGATTTCAAGCACTTAAGGAGGACTTAAAATGAAGGACTACATATCGAAGCAGTTTAGGAGCCCTTATCACATATAAAGATAAAATACTTTAAAATTGGTTCAGAAAATGTAAGATATGAACGAGGAGCGTCTTTGAAGCGCTCGTTAATGCATTTTCAAGCGCTTCATTTCCCGCTGGGTGACAGTTTGATCAGCTGGTGCGTTTGTTGATATTCATTTCACTGAAATTTTCAGGGCATACTCTGACAAGTTTTCCTGTTTAGTATCGTAATTGAAACTAAAACTTGTCATTTTGTAATTACAAATTTGTATGAGAAATCGTTGGCTGTTTTCAAAAGTACGTCATTAAAGGTAGATGGAAACAAGGCTTAACTATCGAAACAATCTCTAGGTTTTAAAAACCATCGAAATGAGATTTGGCATACAGATCCTGTAAGATTCTGTATGCCAATAGACATTCGATGTATAAGCAACACTAATCCAACTACTTCGTAAATACCCAAAAGTTATTATATAATTATGCTTGCACTAGGATTTGAGCGATTTTACACCAAGAGCTTTCAAACGTCTCTGCCCAGCACTTGCTAGGTGGGCAGCTTCACAAATTCTGCTCTAGAGCCTATCCTTCTCCAAAGATCGATAGTAACCATATCCAGGCTGCACACGTCAGTTCCGATCAATCAATGGTCGGTAATAGAATAGAGTCCGACTAAAGATGTGTATTCCGCCCTGGGTGCTGTGTGGTGCGTACTAGAAGTTCTATCTTTTTTCTCTATTCCACAAACAATATCTTAAACAAACGGAGTCAGTTTCTTTAAGAAAATTAGCCGAAAGTGCGATCACCACGGGCCCAAAAAGTAGTCTCTGTGCTGGCTGTCTTTGTATATCGCAACTCACTTAACCTAACCTGGAAGTTGTTATGGCTGGCCACGGCTAGGCTTGCCAATCTTCTTTTCTATAGAATTATAAACGATGTGCAGAGGTAGTGGTAAGAATTTCGCGTTTCATTCAGCTCCAGCCTGGAACCAATTTTTAGTCGAACGTACTCGGCTCTTAATTTTTAACAGTCATCATCATCAATGGCGCGACAGCCCAAATCGGGCCAGGGCCTGCAGGATACATTGTCTGAAGTCATCTCGGTTCAGCGCCCGCGTCCTCCAGTTTGTGCATCTAAGAAGCGATTTGCAATCTGCGTCAACTGAATCCTCGTATCTTTTTCGCGGTTTTCCCACCGGTCGCTTGCCATGGGCTCTACCTTTCAATGTGCGCTTGGGAATTCTTCCGTCATCCATTCGCTCCACATGACCTGCCCATTGCAGCTTACGGAATTTTATAAGAGTCGATGCGGCTGGGTCGTCATAGATGTTATACAACTCGTTGTTGTACCGAATACGCCATTCAGTGCCTTCTCTTACTGGTCCCAAAATTCTTCGAAGAATTCGTCGTTCAAAAGCGTCTATTGATTTTTCAGATGCTTGGGTGAGAGTCCACGTTTCACTTGCATATAGTAGCACAGGTCTTATTATGGTCTTGTATATGCGAAGTTTGCTCAGCCTGTGCACTTTTTTCGATTTTAAAATCGGGAGAACCGAGAAATATGCCTTATTTGCTAGTGTGATCCGTTGATTTACTTCGTCCCGTTCGTTGCCGTCTCTTACAAGGTGTGATCCCAAGTATGAGAAATGATCCACATTCTCCAGATTGTAGTCCCCCAAGGTCATATTTTGTCTAGTTGGCGCGTTTCTTCTTGTTTGGGTCATGAACTTGGTCTTATTCTCATTGACCCTTAGCCCGACATCCTTTGCTGCTGAGTCTAGACAGTGGAAGACTTCCTTTGCGTCTGGAACAGATCTGGCCATGATGTTTACGTCATCCGCGTACACCACTAGTTGAGTGGACTTGATTAGTAGGGTACTTCTGGTATCAACGGGTACCTTTCTGATGACATATTCCAGGGCAAGGTTGAAGAGCATGGGAGCGAGTCCATCTCCCTGCTTCAGGCCGGATTCTGTTCGGAAGCTTTGGGTTAGCTCGTTTTGTATCCTTACTTGGGATTCAGTGTCAGTCATGGTCATTTTTGTTAATCGGACGAGTTTTGATGGGATTCCAAAGTCGAGCATTATTTTATATAGTACATTACGATCTATACTATCGTATGCCTGTTTGAAGTCCACGAAGATCTGGTGCACGTCAATGTTATACTCCCAGCATTTTTCTAGCACTTGTTTGACTGAGAATATCTGGTCAATAGTAGATCGTCCGGTTCTGAAACCACCTTGGTATTCGCCGATAATACTTTCTGTATAAGGCTTTAATCGATTATGAATTACTTTCGTCAGTATTTTGTAGGACGTACACAACAATGATATGCCTCTGTAATTTTCACATCGCAATTTATCTCCTTTCTTGTAGATTGGACATATAATGCTTTGGCGCCAGTCGACGGGTATTTTTTCTTCCATCCAAATTTTTGTCACGATTTTGTGTAGGAGGTTGGCGAGGTATGGACCGCCTCCCTTTAGGAGCTCTGCTGGTATTGCATCAACTCCGGGTGATTTATGTATTTTTTGGTCGCGCAGGGCTGCTTCCACTTCTCCGATAGTGGGTACCGTAGTTGATGTCTGCTCATCCGATGGTGCACTTGATGTTATAATTGGGTCGGTGGTCGTCACTCTGTTAGGGTTCAGCAGCTTTTTAAAGTATTCAACCCATCTTTGTTTAATTTGTTCTGCGTCACTAAGGATATTTCCTTCCTTGTCTTTACAGAGGTTTGTTCGTGGCTTATAGCCTTGTCTTATTTGTTTGACGGCAGTATATGCGGATCGTAGATTATGTGACTTCATGTCAGTATTTAGGTTTATAATTATGTCATTGTTGTGTTTTCGTTTCTTTCGTCTGCAGATTTTGTTTGATAATCGCCTAAGCTCGTCGTATCCTTCTTTTTTGGCTCTCGTCGGTCTTTCAATGTACGCCTTGTGAGCTTCATTCTTTTTCGTTATTGCGTCACTACACTCATCATCGAACCAGTCATTATGTTTCTGCTGAGATTTTAATCCAATGATCTTTTCTGCTGTCGTTCTGATTCCATCTCTCAACTGTGTCCACTCTTGGTCGATGGTTGTCACTTCTTCAGTTCGTGATGTTTCAAAGTGATTTTGTAGCGCTGACTTATAGGCTGACGCGACAGTCTCGTCCTTTAGTTTATCGATGTCAAATTTGGGTGTCCTGCCCTTTTTGGAGTACCCGCATAATGCCACTCGACATCGATATTTCACTTTTACGAGATAGTGGTCGGAGTCGCAGTTTGCTCCGCGAAAAGATCTTACGTCTAGAATGCTGGTCGCAGCCCTTCTCTCGATCAGAACGTGGTCAATTTGATTGAAAGTGCGACCATCCGGAGATGACCACGTTCTTTTATGAATGTTGCGATGGGGGAAGCATGTTGAGCTTACAACTAAGTTTTTGCTGGTAGCGAAGTCGATTAGACGTTGTCCATTGTCATTGGTGGTGTTATGGAGACTGTGCCTTCCTGTGGTTCCTCTATGTGTCTCCTCTTGTCCAACTTTAGCATTGAAGTCTCCTAGAAGTATCTTTATGTCGTTAGATGGCAAAGAGTCAAATGTTTGTTCTAGGGTGTTGTAAAAAATGTCCTTCACTGCATCATCCTTTTCCTCTGTTGGAGCGTGACAGTTTACCAGCCATACATTGAAAAATTTTGTTTTTATGCGAATTTTTAACAGTATCCACACAAAAATTGCACTAATGATTGGAAACGATACTATTGAGTAAAAGGTTTTTCTTACATAAAAACTTACTGTTTATTCCAAAAAAGAACTAAATAAATAATGACAACGAGTGTCTCTAAAAAACTTTTAAACTTCTATATGCTGGAATATTTTCTGTGCCTCTCGGAACGCCGTTATAATTCCGACACAATGCTTCGCTTTATCGAAGCAACCGGAACATATCAGCTGCGAATATCCGTCTTGTTTTTCGATCTGCAAAGAGAGCATAAACGAACTCATCCTGAAATTTTTACACAAACTAACAAAGCACGAAATTACACTAACCTCTCCTGGTAGAACGAATTTAATGCAGTCGCTGATATCAGTATTGGAAAAAATTCCAACTAGCTGGTCGCTATCGAAGTCTGACGCACAGAGCCTGCAGAGCCGTTTGCCTGAGTCGTCGCTATCTAGGTAGTTGAGGTTTTCTTGGCTGTCGGTTTCCTCAATTTCAGTATAATCTATGTTATCTGAACTACAATTTTTCTGCTGTATTGTTAAAGCTTCCGGAATTACCAGGATTGTCGTTTCGACATTGTCCAGGGTAAAAAATTTCGACGCCTGTTCATCTCGGTTTATTATGGTTGCTTGCAAAATTTCATCGTTTTGAGATTGCGATTTTCGTATGAATTTCTTTAAATTATTTTCAAAAATTGTCGGAATTGGAACTTTCACAGGACGCATGCTTTTCTTGAGTCGGGTGTTTGCAGGTGGATCTGAGAAGCAGTCGACGGTAAAATGTTCCGAACAGAGCCAGTACTTATTTAACTTTTGAATAGATTTCTCAGTTAATTCTGCTCGGCCGGCCGCTGCAGCCCACTGGTGAGCGCTGCAAGAAGAAAGCTAGCTATAAACTAAAAACGTCGCTTCAAAGTTAGGAACTCCCGAAGACTTACTAAAGCTCATTTTTAGGGAAACCAAAATAAGACACATTTTTATTGCTGACCTGAGAATTAAAGCAGGTCTTTGCGCAGCATCTCTTTGGAGACATTTTGAGTGCAAATGAATTTTAAATTGCTTCGTAAACAACTCTTGTGATTGTACGGAGTTTTTTTATCTGTCCAATTTTATTTATTAACATCAGCTGAGTTAGAACTGTTAAAATTTGTGTGACATAAGATAAAAGTGCGCACCTAGAGCTCCAGCTAATATGTGCATATTGACGAATACAGATGGCACTCCCAATAAATTTTGAATTTAAATATATCCCCAGCGAGAATTTCAAGTTCGATATTCTTGGCCAGCGCCAACTTAATTTCAAGCCGCGTACATATGACAGTTCGTCGTGAGAAATGCCTCGATTTTGCCTCGATTAGTGACGTCATGGCTCGGTTCCCATACAAAATCGTCACTCATCGAGGTGAAATCGAGGCATTTTCGCACGACGAAATATCAATAATTTTATCCAGAGGGTATCAGATTCAGATTCAGAAATTTTTATTGAGAATCTTTTTTTACATGAATTATAAAAATGATGAAAAATAAGCTTGACAGCGATTTTTTTGTCAAGCAGCTATGACATGTTTAATTCCCACCTTAGCCGAGACTGCAAGTGTATGTTGACTTGAAAGTTAAGCTTGTATTACACTGTATGACCACGCTGTCAAATTGCAGTAACATGCAATGCGAAGTAGGCGAATACAAAAAAATCTCACAGGGAGAATTATTTGTTATAAATTCCTTTCCTTTCACTAAAGAAATCAGTTTTTCCTCCATAACCAAAATAAAATATTTACTTGACAGCTCGCGATCAATATCCGCGCTGCATATGACGACAGCAACAGAAAATTTAGAATTTGAGATGGCTCGGCAGCACGACGTTTTTGCTACTGTCACTCAATCAGCTGATCGCTCTCGACCAATGAAAACAATTTGCTGTCGCTGTCGCTGCTGCTGTCGTGGTAATCTAATTCAGGCTTTAACCTAAATTTATCTCTTATACTACCTTAAAACTAAATTAAACTAAGTTATGGTAACCTTTAGTTTTTTTTCTGTTTTTTTTTTTTACTTTTGGTCTTTAGTCACTTTGCTACTAAATTTGATTTTTATATTAAAACGAAGTTTTGATATAGATATAATTTTTATTCATCGTCAGAATTACAACTCGGTTTTTTTACGTACTTTCTCTGGACAGTGCTTCCATCTTCTTCTCGGCCAGAAGTCACAGCTTAGTAGTCTGTGTGTCTGGTCTGTTGAATTGACGTCGCGTGCAGCAGTGGCGCCAGATCATAGATGCCGCCACAGCACTCCCCTCCAGTGAGATGCTAGGTGAACGTTATGTTGATTGTGTTGTTAACTAATCACGATACCGCTCAGGTAGAACTACCGAGCGTCCTTTGCGTGACGTCGTCTTCGTTGGTGGCTCTTGCATGGTTGGATATGGTGCAAAAGTAACCTTCCGACCTTTATTGGAGGTTGCTAGCGGAAGATCCGCCGGTGGGTCGGGAACCATCTGTGTTGTATCGTGTTGATATGAAAATTCGTTTGATTCGATGAAACAGGGCTTCAACCTATTTATCGAAATATTCTTTTCACGTCCATTTATTTGGATAGTGAAAAATTTTTCGAAGCGCTTGATGACTGGGAAAGGTCCTTCGTCTTTCTCACCGCGTCCGTTCGCACAAAAACTTGCGCACACGTGCGTAGTTCCTTGAAGATGAAAACTTTCTCTCTGTGATGATTTGTAGGCGGGATCGGCTGTAGCTGCTCAAACATGTTGCGCAGTTCCGTTGCTACTGTGCTTTGGGACGTTCTGACTAGATTGTGCTGTTGCAGGAAATCTCCTGGGAGTCTTAACGTTTTGCCGTACACTAGTTCTGCTGACGTGGTTTGGAAATCTTCCCTGAATGCGGTTCGAAGTCCAAGCAATACTATCGGCAGTATCCTGGTCCAGCGTGTGTTCGCATGGCACATAATTGCTGTTTTCAAACTACGGTGCCATCGTTCGATTAGTCCGTTGGATGCTGGGTTGTACGCCGTTGTTCGCTTGCGCTCTATACCCAGTAGTTTGGTAAGATCTCTGAAGAGTTCAGCCTCGAACTGGGTTCCTTGATCGGTGACTATTTTGGTTGGCACACCGAAAGGAGAGATCCAGTGACCTACTATTGCGTTGGCCACGGTTTCGGCTTGTATGTCTGCGATGGGAATGGCCTCAGGCCATCGTGTGAAACGGTCGATGATTGTGACGCAATAACGCTGACCATCCATAATGGGCAATGGACCGATGATGTCGATGTGTATTTCGTCGAATCTCTGACTGGCCGGAGGAAACTGTCCCACGGGTGATACAATATGTCTGGAAATTTTTGATTTTTGACATGCAGCGCAGGATCGGGTCCAAGTTTTCACCTCTTTACGAGCTGCGGGCCATACGAATTTCGCTACCAGCATTTCTGTTGTCGCTCGTATGCTGGGGTGTGACAAGTTGTGTATGCTTGCGAACACGAGTTTTCTGAAACCTTTAGGAACATAAGGTCTCGCTGTTCCGGTCGATGTGTCACAGTAAAGCTTTAGCTCTGATCCGAAAACTGGTATCTGAGTGAGACTTAATGATGAGTTGTTGTTCAAAAGTGATTGTAGTTCGCTGTCTGTCTGCTGCTCTACCGCCATGTTACAGTAGTCGATGGCTTCTGGTATTGATATTTCCTCAATACGGGATAACGTGTCTGCTACTACATTCTGCACTCCCGCTATATGTTGTATGTTGGTTGAAAACTGGCTTATGTAGTCCAAATGACGCAACTGGCGAGGTGAAGCTTTTTCCAATTTCTGTCTGAACGCGAATGTGAGCGGCTTGTGGTCGGTATAAATTGTAAATTCGCGTCCCTCGAGGTAATACCAAAAATGTTT
Source organism: Beris chalybata (assembly GCA_949128065.1). Taxonomy (NCBI): domain Eukaryota; kingdom Metazoa; phylum Arthropoda; class Insecta; order Diptera; family Stratiomyidae; genus Beris; species Beris chalybata. Next base: position 44,394,010 of record OX421894.1, read on the forward strand.
CATCGTGCTGTAAATGGCCAACAATTCACGGTCGTACGTGCTATATTTTTGTTGGGCATCAGTGAGTCGCAAAGAATAAAAACCCAATGGTTGCCACGTGTCGTTGACTTTTTGTTGTACCACACCTCCAATCGCTTTGTATGACGCGTCTGTCATTATAGCAAGCGGTGCAGTGTTGGACGGATGAGCCAGTAGTGTTGCTTCGCAAAGTCGTTGCTTGCATAGTTCAAATGCTTCTGATAAGGTGTCGGTCCAAGCTATATTGCGCTTGTCGTTTTTTGTACTTCCCTTCAGCAAATCATTCAATTCAGTTTGTTCTCCTGCAGCGTGAGGAATGAAACGCCGGTAAAAATTTACCATTCCTAGGAATCGCCTGATTTCTTTTATCGTAGTTGGCTTGGGGAAATTACTTATTGCTTCGATTCTGGTTTTTACCGGTTTTATGCCCTCGGCCGATATCTCATGTCCCAGGAAGTTGATTTCTGGAACAGCGAAAATACATTTGCCGCCGTTGATGATTAACCCGGAATCTTGCAATCAATCGAACACTATCTCCAAATGTTTGATGTGCTCATCGATGTCTGCTGACGCTATCAACACGTCGTCGATATAGGCGAAACAGAAATCCAGGTTACGTAATACTGAATGTATCAGCCTTTGAAACGATTGCGCCGCGTTTCTTAACCCAAATGTCATCCGGGTAAACTCAAATAACCCAAATGGGGTTGTAATAGCTGTCTTTGCGATGTCGGCTTCTTCGACTGGAATCTGATGGTATGCTCGAGCTAAATCGATTGATGAAAAAATTTTACGAACTTCCAATTGATGTGCGAAATCTGTGATGTAAGGTATAGGGTAGCGATCCGGCTTAGTTGATGCGTTGAGGGCAAGGTAATCACCGCACGGTCGCCACTCGCCGTTGGTCTTTTTCGCTAAATGCAGCGGGCTAGACCACTCGCTATTGGACGGGCGACATATTCCGAGATCTAACATTCGTTGAAATTCGTCATTAGCTGCTTTGTATTTGTTTCCCAAAAGACGACGTGTTTTCGATCTGATGGGCTTTCCCGTCGTTTCGATGGAATGCTTCACCGTGTGTTTAGGTTGTTTGGGGAACGATTCGGTGCTGGTAATTTCAGGGTATTTTTTTAATAACTCAATTACCTGTTTGCTGCTTAAATCCTTGGAAATTGTTGTAAGTGCCGAAGATGGTCCTTTTACTACACTTGCTTTTGTATGTAGTGAAGTTAACGGGTCGATTATTTTCCGTTGTCTGATGTCCACCAATATTCCGTGCCTATGTAGAAAATCGGCGCCAAGGATAGCTTTGTCCACGTCCGCAACGATGAATTTCCACAAAAATGGATCCAATGTCAATGTCTTAGTGCCAAATGTTTTTATCTCCGTGGAGTTCGCCGCATATAATTTAAAGTCGTGCTGCTGGTTCCTTTCCTTGCGTGAAACCGGTACGACCGAGACGTCAGCTCCAGTATCAACAAGAAAATGTTGTTCACTGGTGCTGTTGAAAATTGTTAGGCGAGCGTTTTTGGGGCTACAGTTACTGTTCGCCGACAGCAACTGCCCCGCTAGTTTTCCGGAGCTTTGAAATTGCACGGTTGGGTGCACTTCTTGGCGTTTGTGCCGAACCGATGGTGATACCAGCAGGTGTTGTGTTTGTTCCGGGATTTAGAACGTGTTCTCGATGAGTCCCGCTTGTTCTCGCTTCTTCCTCGCTGTTGATCGACCATTTCGTCTAGCCGTTTTGATAATTTAGCGATACTGGCTAAAATGCTTTGGTTATCAGCGTTGCTCGGGCTTTCCCTGTTGACGGAAATGGGCCTCAGCTCCGCACTCATGTAAGTCTCTGCGATTTTGTCTGCGATCACGGCAAGTTGATCTAGTTGCTCGGAACTGCCGGACAGGATTGCTTGCATTTGAGAAGGGAGCCTTTGCAACCATAAAGCTTTGATTATTGCGTCATCCAATTTCCCGGATGCGAGAGTGCGCATTTCACGGAGTAGGAAAGACGGTTTTTTGTCTTGTAGCTCGATATCACGCAATAGGCGTTTGAGCTTAAGTTCATCGCTTTCTGCTAACCGAGATGTCAGCGCCAATTTGAGCTTCTCGTATTTTTGGGTGTCAGGTGGCTGTTCTACAAGGTCACTCACCTGTTCTAAAATTCGCTCATCGAGACCGCTGACGATGATATTGTATTTTGTGCTGTCCACCGTTATCTGATTTACGGCAAATTGTGCCTCAACGTGCGCGAACCACAATGCCGGCCTATTTTTCCAGAATGGTGGAGTTTTTTATCGAAACTTTGTGCATGATTGGGCATGACGCGTTATCTTCGTTTCCCAAAATGGCTGACGCGTCTTGGAATTCTTCGGCTGCGTCGGTTTCGTTACCTGGCTTTCCTGGGCTGCTCATTTTGAGTCTGTTTCGCGATGTTTTCGTTTCAAATTGCTTGCTTTTTGTCCTTTGGGGTCACCACTTTAGTCACTTTGCTACTAAATTTGATTTTTATATTAAAACGAAGTTTTGATATAGATATAATTTTTATTCATCGTCAGAATTACAACTCGGTTTTTTTACGTACTTTCTCTAGACAGTGCTTCCATCTTCTTCTCGGCCAGAAGTCACAGCTTAGTAGTCTGTGTGTCTAGTCTGTTGAATTGACGTCGCGTGCAGCAGTGGCGCCAGATCATAGATGCCGCCACAGGTCCCTCTTGTAATAAATTCAAATTTTTCATAGATATAGCTCAGTACGGACCTCGATCAAAATTTTGATTCGCAAATTTACTATATATCTCTCCCATCTCCACAAATGAAAAAATCGTTGTGTAGAATATTGTGAAGAAGTAAACAGCTGATCTGCTGTGTGACTTTTACAATTGTCAAAGTGACGATTTTTTGTAAATGTAGGTTCATGGACATTAATATATGGGCACTTTTTTAACATAAAAATTAAATTAAAGTCACAAGAGAATTTTTAAAATAAAAGCACAACTCAAAATATCCACTTCCGACTTCAAAAATATCCACTTCCGACAAAACACACACTTCAGTCGGTTTGAAAAAAGAAACTGACAAATAAATTCAAATGAATGACATGAGATGTCAAAATTTTCATCCCGGCAATGAAAATTAAATAGCGGCACATTTAAATGGACGACAAAAATGAGGTCTCCATGGTTTCAGCGCCATCTGGTGGTTCACCATGTCAACTGTCAGAACGAATGAAAATTTTGATTCGAACTCCGTTTCAAACAGAAACCCAACGCAAAAGTTTTCATTCAAAATTTTCATCGGTTTTTTTTACATGCATTTTGTATGGGAATCAAAATTTTGATCGAGGTCCGTACTAGGCTTATAGTTATACTTATGAAGGGATTAATTGCATGATAAGTTGCTTCTTATTCGAACTTCCATTTCGAATTAATAGCTATATAGTTCAAATGAACAGGGATATTTGTTGTCTTTAATTCAAATTTATCATAGATATACTAGTTGAACTTATGAAAGGCTTAATTGCGTGGTAGTGACTATTTCTTTAGTGGTTGCTTACTTACATGATAGTTTGGATGCCAATTTACAGTTTACATTTTCATTTAGTATTCAATAAACACAGAGAAAGTTTATTAAAGTACTAGCAAACTAATGATAGTTATGACAAATTAGATGTGTAAATAAGTGATATTAATCAGTCTATAGAATTCAGTTTTATTTTTGACTGTACTAAACTATTCATATACAAATTTTTACAGAATTACATTGTTAGGTATTTACATAATACTAGGTATTTGCATAATTACTTGTAGAATTCCTATATGTATAAAATTGTGTCACAAAGAAAGTATCACTAGCGGACTTATGCTATTTTATCACATATTTAAGAATATAGAAGTCGTTATTCAGACTATAGGAATCGGTATTAAGGCTTAATTATAAATTTACATACTTACAAATTTACATATTTACATATTTGCATGGTTAATCAGTGCTTTCTCAATGTATTTAAGTTCTTATGTGTATTGTGTCTGATTGCATCCATGGGGCTTACCCAGAGGTGAGGTTCAGAGTATATCGATTATATGAACTAATAGTACGACTTTGCGTCATCCTCTGTAGTAGTCGGGGGTCGGGGTGGCATAGAAGCTCGGCCAGGGGTTCGGAGTCTCCACTTCACTGACAGGCGAGTACGCTTCCAAAAAGTTTATAGGTAATAGGTAATAGCCTTGGTAGTCCTCGGGCCACGGGGGTTCAGGAAACAGAGCCTGTACACTGAGGAGAGGGTGGTCGCGCCAACGACTAATCCTCTTCTTGCTGGTATTGAGCATATAATGCAGGATGGGCGTAATTTTTGAGTCTCTGTACAGGATCACGTTCCTAAAGAATTTCTTGTTGGGTTTGCGGTATTTGGAAAGGCATTTTCGGAGGAGTTTACGTTCCAAGATATTAATTTCCTCCGCTACCGTCGGAGAGATACTCAGCCAAGCAGGGAAGTAATATGTTATAATTGGGCGGATGAGGGGCTTGTAGATAAGTGTTTTGGTATTGGTGTGCACTGATTTCGAGGAAAGCAAGGATCCGACTGCCACCGCTGCTGCTTTTGCTTTTCGCATCACGATTCTGGCGTGAGGGTTGAATTTCATTCTATGGTGGAAGTTTACGCCCAGGTATTTTATGCTTTCCTTGAGAGGGATGACCGATCCATTCACGAACACCTTCACCTCTCTACTTTCAGGTACCGCCTTATAGTGTCCCTTTCCGCTAACGTTTCTGAAGCATATAGTTTCAGATTTGTTAACGTTAATTCTCAATGCCCACCTTGTAAGGAATCTAGCTAAATTATTTATCATATCCTGGGCTATGGCCTGGGCTGATGATGGTGACTCTCTCGCCAGAACAATTATGTCATCCGCGAATAGTAGGCTCAGTTGACAGGCGGTTGCTAGTGGAGTAGGTGGGACATATGGCTGGATAGGAATATCCCACAGGTAGAAGTTAAAGAGCGCAGGCCCAGAAATTGACCCCTGTGGCACGCCTGATCGAACACAGGTGTCAGCCGAGAGTTTGCCTGCAATGCTAATATAGAATTTCCTGTCGGATAAGAAGTTTACCAATATTCTGGAAAGGAAGACAGGGCAGTTAGCCTCAATTAGCTTGAGTATTAAGCCGTCAGTCCATACCAAGTCGAACGCCGTTTCAAGGTCCAGGGCACAAGCCACCGTGCATTTCTATGTTCTTAAGTTATCGGTGATATGTTTGTGAAGTACCAGAATGGCCTGCTCCGCCGATTTGCCGTTTTCAAACCCAAATTGTAGTTTCGGGATCAGTGCTTCCGAAAATGATTTGAATCGAGCCAGGATTATCCTTTCTAGTCCTTTTCCTGGATTTGATAGAAGGGAGATGGGTCTAAATGATTCAATTTGGGTGTCAGCACTCTTTGGGAGTGGGATTAAGCGTGCCCGCTTCCAGGAGGAGGGAAAGTACCCAAGGCTTATACAATTGTTGTAAATGATTGCTAGAGGGTTAGCTATAATGGATCTGCATTTTTTTAAGATTTTATTGGGAATACCGTCCCATCCGGATGTGGTTTTGCCATTCACACGAGCAAGAGTTGCCTCAACCTCTTCTGGGTTGGTGAAACAATCCGGGAAGGCAGAGCTAACAGGTGCGCTAGCCTTATTATTGGCGGAGAAGATACCCAATAGGGAGCGTTGGTTGCCCAAAAGAAAGGCCTCTTTCAAGGCTTAAGCCCGTGCTAGCAAAGCTGGGTCAGGGGAGGCTCTCTCTCTATAGAGCCAGCCGTAGAACGTTGAGCACGCCTCGAGCTTATCGTCCACCGATGAACACGTCTGGGTGCCTCTCTTAATGCTATCCATGTCTAAGTTGAAGGACTGTGCCTTCCTACCTGTCAGTTTGTTGATTTCGGAGAAAACTGTTGAGCCTGGTTTGAGTGCTCTCAGACTTTTTTTTGTAATTTTTATTCAGGTCAATCCATATGCGTGTTCTAATTATTGAGCTGAGACAGTTGATACAGGCTTTAATGGTTATGTATTCACTATTATATCTGTTAAGATGCGCATGGAAAGAACGTTTTAATTTTTGGAAGAGTTGCGATCTGGCCTCCATAAGAGCTAGGGTGGGTGGTTCAAGATACTTCGCTCTTGAGGATTTGCAGACTTTCAAGGGTGCGAATTTATTGATGCAGTGATTAATTGACGCCGTCAACTCTGATATAGCCTGTTCTATTTCCTGTTCTGATAGGTTTCTGTCTTCAGGAAATTCTTCGGTGAAGCAGTCTTCTATCGCGTCCAAAAAGTCTTCCCAGATAATTTCTGCGAAGGAACGTGAAGCTCTTGGAGTCACCGGGTATGGTTGCAAATTAGTGAGTTTAAGGGAGAGGAGGAGACCGAAGTGGTCTGATAAGCCTGGAACTGTGCAGCAGTGGAAGGAGTTGTTTCCCGCCTCCAGCAGATTCCTGGAGGTGAGAAAGATGTCCAAGAATGAAGCACCCCTCGCAAACGTTGGAGTGGGTGCGTTTACGCTAGCTAATTCTGCGAAGGCTTCCGATACATAACAGTTAAATAAGTAAGGGCCGTTATAATTACGGGTTGACTCTCCCCAACATTCATGTCTTGCATTGAAGTCGCCTCCAATTATGTTGGCATCGAAGGATTGGGCCAGGTTGAGGATAGCCTGCAGCGTTATGGGTAGGTTACCGCCTGATCCCGCCGGGAAATAAATAGCTCCTAGCAAGATTTTGAATGTTTCTCCGGCTCTTTTAACTAGAACTGATGCGAGAGTGCAGGAACAGTGGTCACTACTGAATTCAATCTGTTCAGCGCGGTATTTGTTGCCGATGAGGATTGCTGTCCCTCTTCCTGCATCATTCCTGAAGAGGTTAAAGTTATCTAGGTGACGCCTATTGCGTGCCCCAAGCCTCGTTTCTGTAAGAAACGCGAAGATTACGATTCTAAGATTACGTAAGATAGTTTCTAATGAAAGTTGTCTGTCGACATGAATCAACGAGTTGACGTTGAGGTTAAGGCAATTTATGTTGAACATCGCGTTAGATTGGAGAAGATAAAGGAGAGTAGTGCCGAGGGGCGCCTCCTTGGTCTGAGAGAATTTTATTTTGAATGTTTGGACTTTTTCACAGAGCTCCCACACGGTCGATCCCAGATACTGCGCAACCTGGTCGTCCATCCAATTTAAATCGTTCAGCATTGCTGGATTACTGGCGGCACTGTTTGGTGCGTGGCCACGAATAACGGCAGCGTATGATGCGTTTGCGGTTGTGAGGTCATGATTTGGTGAAAGGTTGACAGATTTCCTTGTCTGGGGTCCGCCGGGGTTAAATGATTTCGCTCTGGCTTTGGATTTGGCTTCCTGGATACGCTCACGGTTCTGAACCCTTGTCGGACAATTAAAGTAGTTGGCTGGATGGTCTTTTGCCCCACAGGCGACGCATTGTTGCGATTTTGTGAGGTCACTACGGTTTTTTGCCAACTTACGCGGGCAGTTCATAGAGGCATGATTATCCAGGCACGCAACGCATCTGGGCTCGTGCCCACAGTTTGCCGCCACGTGGCCAAACATCTGGCAGTTGAAGTATTGGGTGACATCCCTCTTTTTGGGCCTCTCCCAAGATGCCTTTTGGTGGAGGATGTACCTGATTTTAACTAACTTCTTTTGATCCTCCAGTGAGGAGAGGGTTAGGCGAAATAAGTCCAACTGACGACTATGTCCGCGCGACCAGGGAGTAGAAATTTGGCTTATTTTGATTTCTCCTAGGTTAGGGCATTGACTCCTAATGGAGTCCAGGATTTCGTCCTGGGAGAAGTCCGAGCTGACTCCTCTAAGGACCACGGAGGGTCTGCGGAGTGCGGCCGGTGTAAATGAATGACCTTCAACACCAGGTTCTTCCTGATCGCGAAGTGCTTTCAGAATTTCACCATGAGTAGTTAAAGAGTTCACCTTGAGAGAAATGTTCCCATTAACGGCGGATATAATTTTGAATTGTGTTAAAGGCCAGTTCTTCTTCAGCCAGGTACATAGGCCCCGGACTGTTATTTTACTGAGCCTAATCATGGGGCTCCAGCTAGTTCTAATCCGTTCTATGGGATTTTCCGTAGTATTATTCCCACTTTCATTATCGGTGGCTGAGTTATTAGTTATTAGTTCTGGTGTGAAAGGCTGTAAGGGCTCATAACGATTGACGGAATGAAGTGCCGTTTGAGACCCGGCTACTACAGAGGATGGATTTTTCTTTAGGTTAGCCACTAAGCGTCCGTACGCTGTTTTGTAATTCGCAAAATGATCCTGAAGCTCACCAGCTGCATTAGTCTTTTTAACAGAGAAAGCACCTACCTCGTTATTGTCGCCTAATTCTAAATTTGCGGTTGAATCCTCGTCTTCTGTATCGAAGGAGTCCATTTGCTCCTCGTCTAGTTGATCGGCTGCCTGGATCACTACTTGGGCGACGTTATTGTTGCCAGGAACTTGCCCTAGTTCACTTGTGGTCGGGACAACCTGGCCTGCGCCAGCGGGGCGACTCATTTTGACTTTGGATGACCTGGCCGACGCGGGCTTCTTGCTTGGATTTGGCAAAATGGGAGCTGGAGTTGTATTCTTGGCCCTACGGGCCAATTTTGTTTTTGATGATGCTTGACCGGGTAGATCTCACTCAGATCTCACTCAGTAGGGCTTTTGCAGTTAACAATTCGCGCTCTGAGGCCGCAGGCTTTAATTTAGTATGAAGGCACGTGTTGATGGCGGGGGCATATGGATGAGCTCCGCTTTTACGTGAGATAGTTCTGGGTAATCCCGATCGGCTCGGCGTAGGCGTATTCGCCACACTGGGGCTCGTCAGCCGACCTATTGTGCGAAGCTCCGGTTAATTTATGCGAGGACTTGAGCTGTACGATGAGGACAACCACATGGCACATGGGTTGCCAAGAAGAAGCCCTACAGGCTTTTGCGGTTAAATTTACTTAACTAACGCCCAGTAGAATTGCTGCTTGCTAATAATGTTTAATTATTTAGGGCAGATGAGATGCCCAATTTGTGGAACAAATCCGATGTAAAAGTGCTCTTCACGTGGCCTCAGACTGTGAGGCCCGCGAAGCCACGATGTGCTTCCCAGAAGTGGGATCGCACAAGTCTAATTCGCGGAGAATGCTCGAAAACTATTGTTCAAACAATGCACTTATATCCAGAGGGTATTGACTTGGCAGATGATGAATTAGTTCCCAGTTGGTCGCGTCTGCGAGAATCTCGCAGATATCTCGAAGACATGGTGGCCTGTCTGCGAGATTCTTCGAGACGTCTTATGGGAAAAATACACGGTATCAAGACAAATGCTCCCCGAATCTCGAAGACATGTCTGCGAATGTCTCGACAGAAAAATGGCATTGGCAATAGCGCCATCTGTTTGATGATAGCGTGTTGTGATAAAAGCTTGTACTCGTATGAATATTTCGCGGAGATTGCCATCGGCTTGAAATAAGAAAGGGGGTTATGAAATGAAATGTGCAGGCAGGGGCGAAGTTACCTTACTGCAATATAATATATATAAAAAAAACTAATAACATAGTGACACATTTCCAATCACTTCGCATCGCACTTGTGTCGTTGTATTGTAACCGCACTTGAACTGTAACTTTTCGCGAATTTAATTTTTATCGTGTAAGTCGGGGATGACATTTGCTGCGCTCGGAGTGATGCGGCTGTTTTTTGCCTTACAAATAGATCGTGGTGGGAGCACATGTTTATACTGCTATTTCTTTCTATCTAGTGGTGAAGAAAGATAAGCAATATGATTCCTAGGCTCAAACCAACGAGATTATGTCTCTTAAGAGACAAGCGACTAACTGGGATTTTTACTCTATTCATTTGGGAGTCATTTGAGAATATTTGGGACAAGGAATATCAGATTTAAGAAAGTGTTGGCGTTCGTGAGGGGGCAAAAAAAATATCAGTAAAAAGGAATGCATATATTTACACGATTTTTGTCAGATCTAAATAGTAGGTTTTCCCAAATATTAAATTCGTTTTTATTCTAAAGTGTTTTCATTATTTTTTGAAATTTGACCCCTAAAGTCTCGTGTCCACTAGCAAGCAAAACTTGTTAGAGTTGCTCTATGACATTTATTGCTGCATGTGTACACGGTTCCGAGAGCGCATTAGCCCAAGTTTTTGCTCTAGCCAGCAAACGCTTTCATTTTCAAGCAAGTTGTGAATGTACACGCAAACTTGCGAGAGTTGAAATCTCGCAAGAAAGTTCCGATCGGTTCCGAAATTTTTCAGCAAGTCAGTACAATTGCATTGGATGTGTGGTTAAGTTCAGTTTTAGGAGTCGTAGTTCCACAGTTTACGTGCGAAATATGAACGGAAAATCCAAGTGGAGTTCCGAGTACACGTTTTTGCTCATTTCCAATGTGGAACTTTATCCAGAGTTGTCGTATTTTTCTTTTTCGTTTTGACAGTTCAACGAAACTTTGATGATGAAGTGTATACGGAAGAGCAAGTTTTACTTGCAAGATTTTTGTAGAGCTACTTGCTAGAGTAAAATTGCTGCAATTTGACAGATAGTGTACACATCGCACCAAATTACTCTAGCAAGATATGTCGCAAGTTACTTGCCAAGGGGTTGAAAAGTGGCTGTAGGTATATTTTTTCATAAATTCTGTCAGGTCTGATCAGTAGCTAAGTTCTGTAATTTTTAGTGAGAAATGAATCGACTATGACGTAATCTAAAATTTTCACAGGTCTTTCTCACCTTGGAAATGGAAAAGTTTCTGTAATCGCACATGGGAACGATTATGATAGTTCTCATTGTTCCAATCTACTGTGAAAAGTAGTGGTGTGCAAAAGGTAATTATTCGATACTTAGTATTCGTTACGAGTACCGAGTACCGAATACTACTTTTTAATAGTATTCGATATTAACCCCATTAATCCATTTCCGCGTCTAAGTGTGATCTTTTTTTTTTAGCTTATCACATTGCATCCGACGACCTTTTTTTATTACATTGCACCAGACGCAGCTCTTTTCCCTTTTTTCCTGTCCTGTCCTGTTTTCTCCTCTGAGTCTCCACTTCTTGTGTCTTCGGCGTTGGGGCGCTAGATATGAGTGTCATTTTATGAGTCCTGACTACTTTTCCGATTTTACACGCTGGGGGTTGCATTTCCCGACGCGAATATAAAAGGACATTTCGTAACAGAGACTGGGTTATCTGACGGACGTGGATGGTGTTCACAATTCACGTTTAATCCGCAAGAAATTATGCCCATAATTGATGCTATCAGCGCAATAGTGGCCCAACCCACCAGCAAAATTATTGGAGACAAATACAAATGTTCCTCAATAATAAGATTTTCTGCCATCTGTCCGCAGTATCTAAAACTATTTTTTATATTAATCTAATGCCAAAGAATGCAAGTATAGATTTATAGTAGTTAATGGATTATCAGGTACCTGTGGAGGATGGTTGGGTGCTTGCTAAATGAAACGTTCGGCTGTTCGGTATAGAAGAAGGGCTTTATATCAAATTCTTGGGTTTTTATACAATACAATATAACAATGTTGCCCGATCTAACAAATTATACAAATTACAAAATATAGGGAATTTACTCTAATCGTCTAATTCAAATAAAAATTGATTTACACAAAAATTGAATGAAATTTAATTTTAATAAAATAATAATGATTACAAATTTCGTTTCTTTGGTATCGCCACAGTACTCCCCTTCCAGCAGATGCGTTACTTTGCGAAGCGGACGGTTCTTGTTAATTTTCGTCCATATCGTGAAAATTTTGGTGTTGTAGCCTTGGTTTCTTCGCTGTTATTCGTGATGTGTGTAGATGGTGTGACTTGTTGTGTAGCTGGATCAGAATCTGTTGGCTGTGGCTGATTCTCATCTTCGCTTTTATTCGTGATGTGTGTAGATTGTGTGGTTTGTTGTATAGCTGTATCGGAATCTGTTGGTTGTGGCTAATTATCCTGAGTGGTGAACATAGGTTTTAATCTATCAATAGAAATATTTTTTGTTTTATTATTTATATCAATACTAAAATATTTTTCTGATCGCGCTGTTATCTTGAAGGGTCCATCATAGGGTGGTTGTAAAGGTTTTCGGATGGCATCGTGACGTACGAAAACGTGTGTGCACGTATTAAGTGCAGGGTGAATAAAAATGTTTTTATTAGGGTTATTATGTTTAATGGGTACTGGTTTAAATGATTTTATTGTCTCTTTTAAATTATTCACGAATGTTAATGGTTCTGTGTTAATGTTACTGTCATCAAAGAATTCACCAGGTAATCTTAATGATTGTCCGTAAACGATTTCCGCGGGGGTAGCGTTACTATTTGTTATCACTGAACGAAGCCCTAATAGCACTGTTGGTAAAATTTCTGTCCACCGATTGTTTGCGTGACACTTTAAAGCTGTTTTAAGAGTTCGATGTAATCGCTCTATTTTTCCATTAGACTGTGGATGGTATGGTGTTGTTCTTATGTGTTGTATGCCTAACAATTTTGTGAGATTTTTGAATAATTCACACTCAAATTGACGGCCTTGATCAGTTGTTATCTTTGCTGGTACTCCGTATCTAGCGATCCAATTGTTGTACAAAGCTCGAGCGACTGTTTCTGCGGTAATATTTTCGATTGGTATTGCTTCTGGCCAATTGCTGTACCTGTCAATACAGGTTAAGCAATAGAGATTTCCTTCAGACATTGGTAATGGTCCTATTAGATCGATGTTGATGTGTTGAAATCTTGAAGACACTTCAGGATAGTGTGCGAAACCAGATTTTGTATGTCGTCCTATTTTACATTTTTGACACGCTGCACACGATTGTACCCACTGTTTTGTATCTTCGTTAATAGACGGCCAAATATATTTTTCTTTAATCTGATGAATTGTTTTTTTAATGCCTGGATGAGCCATGTTATGTATAATGTTAAAAACTTGACGTCTGGTGTTCTTTGGAACATAAAGTCTTGCGTTTTTCTTACTTGTATCAAAATAAATTTTAAATTCTGTACTAGGAATTTCTACTAATGTTAGTTTTAATAAATGTGTGTCAGGTTCGCTTAGCAATTTCTTTAATTCATCATCTTGCTTTTGATCTGTTTGGATATTGTTGTAGTCGAAAGTTGATGGCACTGTTATTGTCTCTAAACGAGATAAAAAATCAGCGACAGTGTTATCCTTACCGGCAGTGTATTTTATGTCTGTTGAAAATTGTGATATAAAATCTAGTTGGCGTAGTTGACGTGGTGATGCTTTTTCCGGTTTTTGTTGAAAAACGTATATCAATGGTTTATGATCAGTAACTATTGTGAAAGGTCTTGCTTCTAGCATATGTCTAAAATGTTTTATTGATTCATAAATTGCTAAAAGTTCTCGATCATATGTGCTGTACTTGGTTTGAGTTTCAGATAATTTCTTTGAATAAAATCCTAAAGGTTCCATTCGGCCGTTTTGTACTTGATTGAGAGCTGAACCGATTGATGTATCAGATGCATCTGTCATTAGTACGAGTGATGCTGAAGGTGCTGCATGAGCTAAAGTTGTTGCTTGAATTACTGCTTCCTTGCATTTTTTAAATGCTTCCTCTGTTTCAGTAGACCACTGTATGGTTCTGTTCTCCTTTTTATTTCCTGTTGTCAGGTTGTTTAATGGTGTTTGTACTGCTGCTGCTGATGGAAGGAAACGACGGTAAAAATTGAGCATCCCAAGAAATCGACGCAACGATTTAACGTTCGTTGGTTTAGTCATGTTAACTATTGCCTGAACCTTCTCTTCTGAGGGTTTTGCACCGTCATTAGAAAGCTCATATCCCAAAAAGTTGATGGTGTTTGTTCCAAAAATACATTTTGTGGAATTGATAGAAATGTGGTTTTTACTGAGACGTTGAAATATGATCTTTAAGTGTTCTTCATGTTCCGCTTGTGATGATGAAGCGATTAATATATCGTCGATATACGCGAAACAAAATGGAAGATCGCTTAGAATGCCGTTGATATATCTTTGGAACGTCTGTGCGGCGTTGCACAGTCCAAAGGGCATCACCACGAATTCGAATAATCCGAATGGTGTGGTGACTGCTGTTTTTTCGATGTCTCTATCGTTCATTGGTATGTGGTGATATGCTCTAATTAAATCTAATTTTGAAAATATAGTTTTTCCATGTAAAAAATGTGTGACGTCTTGCAGGTGTGGTATAGGATATCTATCAGGTGTTGTTATAGCGTTGAGGCGCCTATAGTCCCCACAAGGTCTCCAGTCCCCTCCTTTTTTGGGTACCAGATGTAGCGGATTTGCCCAACGGCTCTTGGAAGGTCGGCAAATTCCTTGTTCAACCATTATTTGAAAATGATTTTTGGCGATTTTATATCGTACAGGTGATAATCTTCGTGGTCTTGAACAAAGAGGCTGTCCACGAGTTTCGATTACATGTGTAACCGTTGTTTGGTTTTTTATGACTGCATAGTTTGATTGTGGCTTAGTTATATTAGGATAGTTGACTAATATATTTGTAAAATAATTTGTGTTTCGTACTGTTGTAATTGTTTCACTTTTACTGCCCTTTGATATTGTGGCTACTGAACTAATGTTAGTTGCAGTATCGATCAAACGTCTACACTTAAGATCAACGAGTAGGTTGAATTCCTTCAAAAAATCCGCGCCTATTATGGGCTTACTAACATTGGCAATTACGAATGTCCAATTAAATTTTCGTCTAAGACCTAATGTTAAAGACAGCATTTTTTCGCCATACGTATCAATAGTTGACCCGTTTGCAGCATACAATTTAAATGGCGATGGTTTTTTCTTTTTATCATAAAAGGACGGAGGACATATTGATAAGTCCGCTCCAGTGTCGATTAGAAAATCCATCTCGGTTAATGCGTCTCGTATGAATAAGCGACTATTTTGACGGGATTGGGTGCATGTCGCTAACGATGCACTCAACCCTGGGAGTTTTCCTTTGGCTCAAATTTGCATGGTTTCGTACATTTAGTGGCTTCTTTTCCGTAGCGAAAATGATACCAGCAAAATTTTCCGTTTTTATCGTAAACTTTTCGTTTCGATTGTGAACGAGTATGCGATTGTGATCGTTTATTTGATCGAAAACGTGGTCGAGATCTTCTCTCTTGAGGTACTTGTAGAGAAGAAATTTGTTGTTGCAAATCTGCCACTTGTTTTTTTAATTCACTCACATGTGACAGTTCTGATTGGTTTGGTGGACCTTGGCATTCTGAAATTTTGTTGGCCATGTCTGCCAATTTGTCTAACGAACTTGAGTCGCTTATGGAGAGAATGGATTGCATTGACAATGGCAATCCTTCCAGCCATAATGTTTTTAAAAATTCCTCAGGTACTTTATTTTGCGCTAGTGCACGCATCTCAAAAAGTACGTCGGATGGTCTCTTTTCAGAGAAACTAACACCAGTTAAAAGTTTCCGAATTTTTTGTTTTTCAGTTTCCGTAAATTTACTGATTATCCTTTGCTTCAATTTGTTATATTTATCTTCATCAGATGGATCCTTGATGATGTCACTCACCTGATGAAGAACTTCGGGTTCAATTGATCCGATCAATTGATAATATTTTTCAGTGTTCAAAATAATGTGGAATTCTGTTTTTTGTTTACTCGCGTCGACTATCCGAAATCGAATCACGAAACATTAAAAAAAAAAAATAAATCGGCAAATCTTTTCGATGTTTGGGAAAAAAAAAAATATTTATATGTGTTTTATTTTCGATACAATTTACCTTAGTTGACTTTTGTATTGTTATTGCTCTTGGCTAGGTCTTTCCAATCTGTTTTTTTTTGCTGTGCGGCTTTTCGTTTTACGTTGAATTCAAGCCACGTATTTCACGTTTTTGTTAGGGAAAAGATCTCTTATTTCGCATTTCGGAATTTTTACTTATGTAATTTCACTATAACTTCACTTTGAATTTTTATGGAGTGATGCTCTTTTGACCTTTTCGAAACCGCGTGTTGGAGAAAAAACACAAAAAAAAAAATATTTTTTACCGATGCTCTTTTCTTTTGTTACAACCGCGTGTTGAACAGTTTTATCTTTTTTATGCACCGTTATTCACTTTCTTTTTGGAATCCGCGCGTTGAGAAAACATTTTTTTTTTTTTCACTGTACCGTTGCTTATTCTTTTGTTGCACCCGCGTGTTGGAAGAAAAAAATTTTTTTTTTTTCGCTTTACCGTTGTTCACTTCTTTTATTGCACCCGCGTGTTGGAAAAAAAAAACTTTTCTTTTCTACTTTTACCGTTGTTATTCACTTTGTGTAGAACCCGCGTGTTGCGGAAAAAATTTTCTTTTTGTTTAAACTGATATTAACCACGTATACACAATTTTGGAATTCACGCTATTTTAATTCGATCTCGTATATTCACGTTATTTCAATTTTATTGCTCACTTATTTTATAATTTTTACGTGTATTTTAAATTTTATGTGCTTATTTTTAAGTAATTTACGGCACTGTTTCAGTAATTTTCCGAAACCGAACTTTACTATGAAACTATTCGTATCTCCACTAAGAATTTTAAAACACTTTTGTTTCACTATTTTTCGCTTTGGTCACTATTAAATTCAAGCATACTTACAGTAGCGAAAAATAAAATTATTCGAAGACAAAAAAAAAAAAAAAAATTTTGTGTTGCGCGTAGTCGAGGGTCACCAGTTATAGTAGTTAATGGATTATCAGGTACCTGTGGAGGATGGTTGGGTGCTTGCTAAATGAAACGTTCGGCTGTTCGGTATAGAAGAAGGGCTTTATATCAAATTCTTGGGTTTTTATACAATACAATATAACAATGTTGCCCGATCTAACAAATTATACAAATTACAAAATATAGGGAATTTACTCTAATCGTCTAATTCAAATAAAAATTGATTTACACAAAAATTGAATGAAATTTAATTTTAATAAAATAATAATGATTACGAATTTCGTTTCTTTGGTATCGCCACAGATTCTAGAAAAATTATTTTTTCAGTTTTCATGGTTTTGTGGGTTAGTCCACTGTTGCGCTGATTGCCTCAATTTATCTTTAATATTATTTGGAAATGAAAAACACTACTTCATAAATGGATGAAAAAACAACAACAACAACTTGAAGAAATAATTGACTTCGTGATCCCTAAATGCATATATCCCCCCTCAATATGTATTAAATGTGCCAGCACAATACCTCTACATTCCAAGTTTCAGTTTTCTACAGACTCTCAAGATATTATTTTTTCCCCTTTTCTCCCACACCCATAAAATTTTTGCCCTTGCTGTTTTTGAGACATGAGACACGTTTTTTTTGTTTTAGTAAATTCTTATTCTCACTCCCACTCTCATCATTCACCGCACTGTAAACATTTTTATATACGGTGAACTTTTCTTTTCCTACTATATACATACAATTAGTAAGCTTTGTCTTTCTGCAAAGTTTCACACTCCGTTACGCATGACCGACACGCTCCTCCGTCAAAATTATATATCCCCCTCCATGTTCAATCCCCTTTCCTCATATTCAATCGGCAATCTCCCATCCTTCATCCCGGATCCTCCTTCCTACAACCTCCTGCTTTCATCTTCTATGGTCCATGCTCCATCCTCCATCATCCATCCTCCATCATCCATCCTCCATCATCCATTATCAATGCTCCATCCACCATTATCCAGAATCCAATTTCCATTCTCCACCCTCCATGCTCCATCCTACAAACCCCATCTTCCATCATCAATCCCCCATCCTCCATCATCATCCTCCCATCCTCCAGTAAGTATGTATTTTTTGTTTGGTCACTACAAAGTAATCGATAAAGTAACGAATACCAAATATCGAATACTAAATTGAAGTATTCAGTAATTATTCGATACTCAAAAGTAATTGCATTGCACATCACTAGTGGAAAGTTTCCAAAGGAATTTAAATGGCAGTTTGCATAGACTTTAAATTTAAGGTCCGTATTTTTCACCTGGGGTTATTTTCGCCCAAACCAGCTTTTCCGGGACATTAACTTTGATCATTGGTTAATTTCTCTGGGTAAAAATGTGTTTTATTACCCTCGCGGGTCTTAACTGCCGGTTTTTTATTTTTCCAGTCACATATCAAAAATTTTATTAATTATTTACAGAATGTCACATGTTTCTTTTTTGTGGAAATTTAAATTTGTATTTCAGGAAAAATCATCATTATTGTCTGCGATTTTATCATGGTTCCCAAGCTGGAAGCAGTACAAAACATGTGTGTGATGCACAGGTTACACGTTCAACAAGAACCTTTTGACTTCTATAGTTTTCTGAGTGGGAGGGTTCGGGTGATTGTATTTTACAATGCGTACAGTCGATTGAAGGCTTGTATCTCCCGAACTCTCGCAGCTATTCAATTAAAATTTATTTGTAGTTTGAATTGAGTTGGACCCTTTCAAGTGGAATTTTTCGTGGGGAAGAGAGTGCAAAGGGGGGTGGTATTGTGGTGGCGTTTTAGACGAAAAGCTTTGGTGTAAGGACCGCTTTTATACTAGGAAGCTTAAACTTGGAACTTACTTATGGTGATTTCTTTTCTGAAAAAAATGTGACCCGTTTAGATGCAAAATTATTGCAGTTCTGCCCTCTTTTTTGACAGTTTCGTCCGACAGATCAATTGACAATAGAACGCTTTCAGGTCAAAAAGCTATTATTAAAATTGAAATAATTTACACTACACTCCGTATGATTTCTAATTGCCGTATGACCCGTTTGACAGTTTAATTTATGCTTTTAAATCGGTTGCCGCTGTTGTCATAGGATATTTTTTTCTTATGTTGTCGCACATTTGAGGTTAACTGAGTTGCACCGCCGAAATTTTCGGGCAAGAAATGCGAGTTTTCAGGGCAATTTTAACCACGGGCTCAAAATTCTTTTTCTAGCAGGTCAAATTTTTTCCACAATAGAACGACGGAACTGCTAGAAAAAAATTGAGGGGCAGAAACGGGTCACATTTTTTTCCAGAAAAGAAATCACTAATAGATCTTTGATAGTATACCCATTTGCAATAAAAGATTTTATATGATTTTGGGGTTTGGAGAAAAGCAATGTGTCTGAACAAAGATATTTGAATTTTGAAATCTCTTTCTAGCTATTCATATGAAGAATCCGTAGAATAAAAATGAATTCAATATTTGGAAAAACCTAGTAGACGAAAATCGTGAAAATATCTGCATTTGATTTTACTGATAAATTTTTTTGCCCCCCCCCTCCGAACGCCAATGAATATTCAATTTTTTTTTTCTCTCAATTACTTTTCTAGTTGATTTATATATACGTACCGAGTTTCAACTTTCTAGCGTAAGCCGTTTAAAAGTTAGGAAAAACACCCCCCACCCCCGCAACATACTACTCCTAAAAAAAATTGTATTTTTCCACCATGCCACTACTTAAGTTCTATCTAAATACCAAGTTTCAGCTTTCTATCATTATAGGTTCCTAAGATATAAACATCGGAACTTTTTCCTTCTTACCCTTCCCCGCCCCCACCCTGTACACCCACACCTACAATTTTTTTTTCCCTATAAGGATTCTATTAGGCCTACTTCTGGTAAAAATTTGAAGCATCTATCTTACATTGTTATTGAGATATGAAACGTGTTATTTTTGAAAAATTCTTATCCCCTCCACTTCCGTGCTCCCCCGCCCCTTCAAAAATTTTACTTTGAGCAATCTTTTTTTATTAAGCTTTATACGCAAACCAAATTTTGTTTTTCTGGTGCAATTGGTTTGTGAGATATCGTAGTCTAAAGTTTTTCACCCCACACCTCCGTACGCGTCTACCCCCACCCAAAATTTTTATTTCAATCTACTCTCCTAGTATAACTACAGATGTTTGTTAAGTTTTAATTACTTGCCTTTAATGGTTTAGGAGATATAAATTTTAGAAAGTGTCGATCTCCACTTTTTTGCGTTTCGGACGCATTATTTCCCCCTCCACTCCCACACCATTCACCCATATCAGTAATTTTTTTGCAAATGGGTCCACTATTAAAGCTTTATAGAAATTCCAAGTTTCAGTTTCCTACCATAAGCGGTTGCTGAGATCTAGAAACCAAAATTTTTCGTTTAAAACGCTTCCCCCACCTTCCCCCTCACACCCTCACCCCTCAAAAAATTCTAACTTCAAGGGGTCTACCATGTCTTTTCATAAAAAAAAAAATCAAATTAATAGCTCATAGGGTTTGGGGACTATAATTCCTCAAATGAGTTTACGTACGGCGTACGGAGCACAGACGTGTAAAAAAACATTTCGCATCTTCTGCTTCTAATGAGTATTCGGCACAGTGCCCAGACTCTACCAATACCGCATAAACCATCAGCACCCACTCCCAAGTTTGTCGTGGTCCAATCCACCACGCCGATCAAATCCCTACAGCAATTCACCATAATTGTCGTGTAAAAAAGGAATAGATCAGATCTCAACTCTCTATTCCAATGCTTCCTTCCTCAGGGACGGAAGTCTTCTTTTGCTTACTTAAAACGAGAATACCACCCAGAAATTTCTAAATCTACTAACATAAATGGTATCCCAATCAAATGCAACCTCTATGGCAAACTCAACACTTGCAAGGGGCGTGTATCAGCGCTGTCGTTTGTACTACGATAGTAGTATTTGTACTGTTGTTGTTGTTGTTGTTTGGTGTGGGGAAGACACACTAAAAGGCGAGTCTTGAGCATTCAGGCCACCTGGCCTATTATACTAGAATCCCCAGTCTCTACTCGAACTTTTTCGTCCTTCTCACGAATTTCAAAAGCTCAGGTAGCGAGTGAGAACGGAGTTCCTCCATCCTCATAACATCGACGCAGTATACATGCATTCTTGCAAAAGAGTAAACTGGACACTCGAGAAGAAAATGTTCCGTCCTGTCGTCGCTCTCGTCACAAGCAGTGCACATGGGGTCGTCAATGATTCTCAATCTGACCATGTGTAGGCCACACGAGCTATGCCCTGTGAGAACACCAACCATACTACTACATTCCTTTCTGCTCAATTTGAGAAAAAAAGCAGAGGTTCGTCCACTTGGTCCCTCAACAAGGTTTCTGGTCTGCCGCATTCCCGGAAAAAGCCGCCATCTCTCAATGTGTGATTTACTCACCCACTCATCAACGGCAGCCCTAACAGAGGTAACAGGCACACCGAAAACTGGCTCTGATCCAACCAAGGCTGACTCCGATCCAGCTTTTGCTAATGCATCCGCTATTTCATTGCCATTTATACCTTGGTGACCCGGAACCCATATGAGCGTTAAGTCATTGAATCTGCTAACAGAGTTCAACCGCTCCTTACACTCACGTACCATCTTCGAAAAGACGATTGGACTATCTAAAGATTGTAGAGCGGCCTGACTGTCGCTGCAAATGCAGATCATCCTGCCTCTCCATCTTCTCTCTATAATCCATTCTACTGCCTTAAGGATCGCATATACTTCAGCCTGAAATACCGAAGAATGTTTTCCTAGGGCGAAAGAGTACCTGAGATCTTCAGTCTGCAGGTACATTCCAGCTCCAGACCCTTTTTCAGTCATTGAGCCGTCCGTATAGAATATATCAGTGAATCCGCTAGGCAGAGTGGACTGGTTTACCCACTCCTCCCTGCTCGGGATCTCTACCTGATATCTCCTTTTGAGCATACATGTCGAAGTCATAGCATCCGAAGGCATATCGAAGATGGGGTTCTCAGACAACCTTCGGGCCATTTCTCCATGACCCTTGCAATACCCTTTTCTCCACAGGCCCAGTCTCATCAGTCTGTGGGTAGCTCTCATTGCTTCTGCCTGAACAATAATATCAAGCGGTGGCAAATTGAGCAGCGCATCGAGTGCCGCACCCGGTGTGGTACGCAAGGCTCCTGTAACACCGATGCAGACGGTCCTCTGTAGTTTAGCGAGACTAGCTCGGATGTATGCACATTCGGACTTAGTCCACCAAACCACTGATGCATAGATTAGGATGGGTCTTATAATGGCTGTATATAGCCAATATACCATTGAAGGCCTAAGACCCCATATTCGCCCAAAAGCTCTCCGGCACTGCCAGAAAGTTACTAGCGCACGGTTCACCTTTGTATCAACATGTTCCCTCCAGAGAAGCTTGCTATCCAAAATTACTCCAAGATATTTAACTTTCTCCGAGAGCTGAATGGTTTCTCCCTTCAGCATTGGTAACACTAGACCTTCAGTTCTTCTTTTCCTAGTAAACAAAACTAGAGCGGTCTTGCTAGGACTAACAGTAAGTCCGTGTCGTTGGCACCAGCCATCGATTACCCAAAGGACCCTCTGCATTTTATTGCAAACGTCCCTTAGTGATAGCCCGACAGCTAGTGCAGCCACGTCATCAGCGTAAGCTTGTACGTGAATATTCAGATCCTGCAGTTCGAGGAGCAGTGAGTCAATCAGCATACTCCACAACAGTGGCGAAAGAACCCCGCCCTGAGCACAGCCCTTACTGACCCCCGTCGTAGCATACTGCCCATCCCCTGTCTCCGCGAATAGCATTCTCTGTGTGAGCATGGAGTGAATCCACTTGACTAAAGTTACATCCACACCATGTCTATTGGCAGCATCACACAGTGAATCAAAGGGCGCACTATCAAACGCACCCTTAATGTCCACAAAAAGGCCCAGCGCGTACTTTTTCCGGTCCAGCGCCTCTTCTATTCTGGATACCAGAGAATGAAGCGCTGAATCACAAGACTTTCCGCTCTGATACGCATGTTGTTGCGAACAAAGAGGATGCTCCTTGAGAGCCACTTTCCTAATGTGTTTCTCTACCAGTCGTTCCAGACTTTTCAGAACAAACGATGTTATGCTGATTGGCCTAAAACTTTTGGGCAAAGTATAGTCGTCTCTCCCTGGCTTTGGGATGAACACTACTCTGACCGGCTGCCACGAAGATGGGACGTATCCATGCGCCAAGCATGCAGAAAATATCTTTCTGAGGATAGGCACTAGAATATCTGCCTCCTCTTTTAGCATTATCGGATATACACAGTCCATTCCTGGTGACTTACAGCTGTCAAATGATGAAATAGCAAATTTCACCGCCTCAACTGTCACTACAGCAGACGCCATATACCAGCTACGCCTGGGCACTCTGTCTTTAGTCGGGCAGAGTGTCTTAACCAAACATTGATCGGTTTCGATCACCTGATTTCCAGGAAAATGAGCCTCAAAGAGGGTTCTTAGTGAAGTGGTATATGCACCATCAGGTTTTAGCAGGGAATCAAGCCTAGCCGTGTTGTCTTTTTGAAAGACTTTGTGCAGCCTAGCCGTTTCCCTGGTTCCTTCCAAACTCTCACAGTAGTTCCTAAAAGAGGCTAGTTTAGATGTCTTAACCAGCTTCTTGTACTCCCTCTGCGCTGTTTGGTAGTGATCCCAGTCGGCCTCTGAGCCACTCTTAAGTGCGCGATTCAGAAGCCTCCTGGAGGTTCTTCTGAGCTTCTGCAGGTCCGCAGTCCACCAAGGAACTGTGGTGCCACATCGGCTCTTGCTGACTGGACACGATTCCGCAAAACACTGACCTAAGGTTAGACTTAGACGAGAAGTCACTTCCTCAATCATATCTGGCGTCCTCATTTTTCGTGGTATTTGAGATCTCTCCTGTAAGAGAGATCTGAACAAATTCCAGTCAGCATTCCTTGGATTCCGTATAGCCGGTATGACAGGTTTGTCAGCCGATAGTCCGAATTCCAGATATCTGTGATCCGACAGAGTTTCCTCTTCCAGGACGCTCCAATTTTTTATTGATTCTGCAATCCCAGAAGAAGACATCGTCATGTCTATCACTTCCATCCGCCAGCTCGTAACAAACGTCAGCTTGTTGCCTCTGTTGTTTACTACGAGGCACGACGACATAATGAACTCCAATAATCGCTCACCTCTAGCATTGCATTTACTGCTGCCCCAAACAGTGTGTTGAGCATTAGCATCACATCCAATGACAAGCTGTAAATTATTGGTGTCCGCGAATCTAACGAGCCCGGTCAGCTCCCTGGATGGGGGAGGTAATAACGAGTCATACGGAAGGTAAGCTGACACTACTATTATGTCTTGTCTTCTACCCTCCAAAACGTTAGACATTTTGACCGCTACAACATCTTGACAAGTGAACTGCCTCAACATCGTCGCCTCTATCATATTTGATATGAATAGACAGGCACGCGGTCTTTCAGATCCTTCATCATAAAAGATCCGGCCTCCCTGAATCGAATCCAGTCCACACACTCGCCTGTTGCGAATCCATGGTTCCTGTATTATTGATACATATGGGGATGTGTGCAGTATGTTAAGTCTCCTACTTAGTAATGCGGTAGCAGCCTTAGCATGTTGCAAGTTGATCTGGGTAAATATGATGCCGCAGTTCGCCATTACAAGATAATCACCCTCACATTGCATCCACATACTACTACTACTTAGGAAGATTAAATTTAATCCTCCCAAGGAACAGATACGCATGTCATATCTAGTTCGCAGAACCTCTACACTACCGCCATCTATGCCAAGTACAAGAGTACAGCTCTCAGTGCCGTCGAGACTGCTGCTCTTACGCTGTTCATAGACTCGCCACTTGGTAGTGTCAACTCCTGCGTTCTGGATACGAAGCCGGGCAAGTATTTCCTGGGGTTTCCTAGGTTTACCCGGAATCCAGCATACTGCCCGAATCAGCTTCAGAAACGTGTCCCCTTTCGCAACCACGAAATTGACACGGTTCTCCGCCGAGATCTTCCCAAAAGCATCAGTCAGCCACTCGAAAGCTAATGAATCCCCGCAACGAACTTGCATAAGTCCGTCACAGACATCCCCTCGAATCTAAAGAAGGTTATGTTCCTCTTTGAGGTGGCAGTCACCGCGCACGCAGTTTTCGGATTGATCTTCGCGCCTGAGGGTCCACCGCCAGCTAGGTCAGCTACACTGATCTCCCCGCGCATTCGCTCTGCTGATCGAGAACCAGTCCCTCCTAAGGTGGAGCAGTCCGGTTTGCCAGCTGCAGCGGCTCCCGAAGTAGACGGTCGGACATCGGCTTGAATGGCTGCCGTCCTCCTCATCTTCCTCGTCCTGCCAGAAGTAGAAGCACGGAATTCGCCATCAACCGCAAGATTTGCTTCGGGAGATTCCTCCACAGATCGATTGCGCTTAATAACGTTTTCACCGGCAGGCTTCTCTACGACATTTCCACTGACCGCTATGACACCTGTCGTAGCAGCCCCAGCTCTTGCCTTGGCTCTGGCCCACCTTCTTCTTTTCTTCTGGCATTTGCTCAGCTTATCCTCAAGAGGACAGGAGCATGCCGGTTTCGGATTAACCTCACTAGTAGCACCGGTGATTTCCGCAATCAACGGTTTCAGATTAACAGTGCCTGAAGCACATGTACTGTCCTCAACCATCGATGTCGGATCACCCACGCCACTAGCACAGGTACTCTCCTCAACCATTGAACTCGGATTAACCACACCAGAGGTACTGGTACTTTCCTTGTTCATGGGCCGATTCAGATTAACCGAAGACACAATCCCGGTACTTTCCTCCTCAGACCTTGGAGTCAAAATGTCCGCCTCCGAAATGGTTGCAGCACATTCATTCTCCATGGGCCGTAGTGGATTAACCGTTTTTGTGTAGTCAGTACTATCCTCATCGACAAGCAGTAAATACTCCATGGAGTTACTGAGATCCAGTAGTGTGCTCCCTCTACAACCTGGATCACCCATTGCAGTCATACATGAGTATTTGTACTACTATTGAACTTTATATACTACTGTACTACTCCTTTCAATTTTGTACTACTCTTGCGTCTTGCCTTGAAAATAAAATTCTTTTTTCGATTTTATATACTATTAAAGTGAATTCGGAAATCAACGAATTTTATTTGTCATTTTTAACCTACATTCTCAGCGTGACTAATAAAATAAATATTGAATTTCAGGCCGAATCGCCACGAATTCATATCTTGCTAACAACCATTAAAGCCAATTATAAGACAATAACAACCAACTTTATCAAAACAAAATACTTGTAGGTACATACATACATATGTATATCAGATGATAATTTAGATGATATTACTTTTAATAATGAGCAATGTTTTAAAAACATCACGGCAGTTTATACTGGCGGTAGAGCAGAACTATTAATAAATTCGGGAATCTTCTCTGAAAATGAAATCTTGAAATGAAACAAAATTGCATGAACTATTATTTAACCCTTTGCAAGCAAATATCGAAGAGAATAAATTTCAGTTCCCTACAAGGTTTAAGTCCATCATCCATGGCTGAAACTACAATAAATTAAGTTTTTTTTTAATGAAAACTTAGACGCTGAGTAGCGATTAGTACTTAAGAAATCAATAGTACCAAAATATTTAGATTTTGAAAATTTTTGGGCTAAAATATTTATGTTGAAAGATGCTTTATATGTTAAAATGTTTCCAAAGCCAACGAAATTCATAAGTTCCTTAATATGTCTTTCGCATAGTAGTGCAAATGCGGAGAGAACCTTTTCTCAGCTTGCGCTTATTAAAGATAAAACACGGAATGCTTACTGGAACAGCTACTGCAAATTGGGTACCAAGCAAAGCGCTTATTGAAAAGTACCATAAGTGAATACTGGTACTAATGACAATCAGTCGTATTTATGTATATCTGATTTGAGATGCTATTGCGATTTTATTAAGAGGTTAGGATGGTTTGAAAATTTCAAAAAATGTTTTTTTGGTTTTTTTCCGTTATTAAGTAATACAATATGTCTAGAATGTTCTCCAAAAATATTAAATCGATCCGAGTAAAATTCTAAGAGATAGAACCTTCGGAAGTTCCGCCCATCGGGCCACGTCAGCCTCAACTTAAAACTTTAATCGGGTTTTTTCCGAAACTCTATTTTTGAAGTCGGTGGACACCAGGGACGTCATTTCAGTTTTTTCTAGGGAGGGGGCAAGATGTTATGAATGTATATAATTTTATATATAAATATACATATGTTATATGTAATATATGAAAACCCAAAATTCGGGGGGTGGCCAATGCCCTCCCTGCTCCCATACAAATGACGTCCCTGGTGGACACGATTTCTCGAAAAGTTATGAACCGACCTTGTTCAAATTTTGCACACTTCTTCAAAATAACATTATCTAGTGCTTGAACAAAAGATTTTTTTTAATTTTTATTACAACTTATTTTACGAGGCAATACATGGTGAAAATTTTACCAATGAATAGGATTTTTTGTTCAGAGCTCCGGCAAAAATTCAAATTTCAAATTTTTTTTCCTTCGTTCAAGCACGAGCTCTATGCATGTGCTGGTTTTTTAATTTTGGATGAACCAGTCATGAGTTATCCTGTCCATGCCGAGAACACTTTTTTTTTGAGAGGTCAAGGGAAATGAGTTCCCAATGGGTGAATTTTCAAAATTTTTAAACAAATATTTCACAAAATACTTTTGAAATATGTTTCTTCGATGTACTAAATTGTTTAAAAAAAATATTTCATTAGATATATTAAAAAAAATAGTAAAAATACCATTTTTTTGAGCCACTTAACCCCTTAAGTCTAGATAATTGAGGCAAAATTTAACGATATTTTCGCATATTGATAAATCAGATATCAAAAATTTTCTTTCAAATAAAAACAGAACTGATTATTTTTATTATCTCTTGTGAGCGGTATTAGACGATAACTGAAATATCATGTGGATATAATTTGTAAGATTATAACCAATTATGTTTGCTGGGTGGTCGATGTATGTATGAATATTAAATTTCAAAATTAACTTAAATTAAAGTTGTGAAGGAACGTGGTAGAAACGGTGGGTATTAGCTTCATACCAATTTTCCAAGTATCGATCAATAAAAAAGAGACGAATGTAAAATTTTCTGCAAAAATATTTTTTTAACTTCTTCATTTTGGGGAAAGAAAAAATGATTCAGCATGGCACGATAGATTGAGTAGCAATAAAACTTCTCGAATTTTGATAGAATATTTGAATAATATCCGAACGCTGAGGCAACGTGAAAATAATCATGATGAAATGGCAAAACTTACTGATGACAACTGGTAGCAGATTTAAATTTTGAAATTTATATATAGCGACCATAAGCTATAAAGATCCTATCGTCCCTACTGGTAGACCATATACATATTATAAATTTTTTATTTAACTTTTTATACTCTAGATGAACATATAGAGTATTATAAGTTTAATCCAGCCCGAAAAGTTTGTAACGCATAGAACCGAGCCTCGGACGAAAAAAAGTTATATAGTATTTTGCGTTTATTTTTGGCCAAAACCCCCAAATCCGTTTGCTGTCCGTCCGTCCGTCCGTCCGTCCGTCCGTTAGCACGATAACTCAAGAACGCGTTGACCTAGGAAGTTGAAATTTTGTCACAACTTGTAAAATGGAAAAAGTAAGGCTAAGTTCGTTAATGGGCGATATCCTTCCACTCCTTCGGGTACCTCCCATACAAGAGTCCTTGAAACACGTTTTCCCAGTTATTGCTCGAATGCTTCAAGTTAGGAACTTGAAATTTTGCATACGGATGGTTTAAAATGTTTGAATTGAATGTTCCAAATATGATGCAAATCGAATGAGTCCTTCGTGTAGCAGCCTAGAAAAGTCTTTCAAAAACGTATGCTTTTTACTGAATTCACTATAACTCCAGAACGAGTTAGAGCAGGAATTTAAAATTTTACAGGAATTAGTTTTATACCAAAACCAAGACGGAGTTCAATTATTAGCGCCATCGGTTGACTCCTTCGGGTAGCTGTCATACAAAAGTCCTTAATAAACATATTCACCAATATTGCACGATAAGTTTAGAAAGCTTTCATTTACGACTTTGAAATTTTACAAACATTAATTTTATAATAGTCGCAGCTGAAACTATTAATATGAAAAATATCCCATAAGTCCTTCATGTAGTTGCCATACAAAAATTCTGTAAAATGTCCTAACTTACTTTATGGAACTCACTTTAAATCAAAAAATCGACCACTACACAAAAGTTACTACCTGTAAGTAAAAGGTCATGTAATAATTGCTTGTGCACTCCTCATTCTTTTGATATATTTCCAACTAAAATATAAATCGGAATTCAGTATTTCATCTAGAGTATCATACGATTGGCTTGCAGCCGATCGTGACTGCGTTATGTTTTTATTACAAAAGGAAATGACAGGATTTAACCGCCTTTTGCCAATTTTTGGAGGCACACAAGTTTAAATAAAAATTGTAAAAGGCCATCATTAAAAACTTAACCATGGCTAATAGGCAAAAGCAAATAATATATGTATTAACATACATGGTTTTATAACAAAGATAATATGTTTAATATGTTCTTGTAATTTCTGCTACATTTAGTTTATTAAATCAGCTTATTTAATATTACACCTAATAACCATGTAGTTGTGAAATTACTTATGAATGAAAAAGAATAGAATTATTTGTATATTAAATTTACGGAAAAATATGTTAATATTTACATGTATTGATTGCTAATAAAAACCCTATTATATATTATACCTTGTTCTGCTGTTCAAATTTTTGTTTATCGAAAAGATACGATATACTCGTACTGTACAAGTTCATACATATGTGTATCGTTTTTAGGGTGGTGCCTGTCATACTAAATGCAAACTTCAAATCCCCCTAAATAACTAACTTTGATGTTTTCCGATTCTGAAATTTATAAGTCATGTACTACCGTTCTTTGTTAAATACTACTGTCTTTCACTGAAATGCACTACAGATCAGAACAACTAAACGACAGCACTGGCATGTATATTCATCCTCAACGAGATTTCTCTCAGGAGGATACATTTGAAGGGTATCTATGTATATACGTAGCGAAAAATTATGTCCCATTGACAATCTGATTAAAAAAACCTGCATTTGATTGATTATTCTTTGTTAGTTGGCGAGCTTTCTCCAACATACAGTGGGTTACATCAAAAATTCTAAAACTTTGCAATAGCCACTGGAGTTAGGTCGCCCATCGAAGAGCTTTTGAAATTGATATTGACATGCTTGGGACATCTTATAGTTTCTATTATCTTTGGTCCGAAACGCTTAAATCGTCACATTCTAAAATCAATATCTCTTGAATGGTTAGTGTCACAAAATTGAAACTTGATACTTGCTTATAGACTAGGAACTAGGTGAATAGATCGAAAATTAATTTTTAAGAGTTGTCAGTGGCGTTGGTAATGCAGTTATAACACTGGCTATTTTTGCGCCTTTAAAGCGGCTAGTAAATCCAAATGGAGAGGAGTAGAAGATGTAATATACAATTTAGACTTTGGTGTGAGCGAGACAGTCCGAGTACTATAAATCCAGTACTGTCAAAAACTAGCCGCAACATAGCCGGCAACATAGACGCAAAATAGCCGCAACATAGCGCATTCGAGCAGTGTTTCGCAACATTCGAGCAGTGTTTTGCAACATTCTAGCACTTAATCCTAGGAAAATCTTTCTACCAGTGGATTTTTGACCTGCTACAGACTTGTTTTTAATAGTTCGGTACGTATAAATTGTGGAAAATGCCAAGTTATGTTATAAAACGCGCTAAAACCGGTATTTTTCTTAACAATCCAGTTGTTAATTTCGTCTACTAGATGCCGCTAGCGTCGAAAAGAGTGGTATCTCTTTCTTTTAATGTTGTTCGCCTTGTCGCACGATGTGGCAGTTATTGTACTTTTATTGCACTTAAGAAATAGCCGCTAAATAGCCAGTGTCATAACAGCATGAGTGGTAAAAGACATTTGGTCTGTTCTTTTTGCATGAAATTTCTGCACTTTTTTGCACTTGATTCCCCACCCCCCCGCCACTCCTTTTTACACTTTTCTGCACTGGCTCGAGAGCTAGTGCAGAAAAGTGTACTTAGGTAGTTTCTCAATTCCTTGCTAAGTCTATGTCTACGTCTATGTTGACGTCACAGCATAGCATTGCTATTATAACAGTCTACAAAGCCTTGCTATTAAAATAGCTTAGAAAGCTTTGATATTATAACAGTTTAGAAGATGCTTGGATAAACCGACAAAATGGATCAGCTCATTGCCCTCTGGATAAAAGCCGCGCAACTGAATTTTCGAAGAGCGAAAATGTCTCGATTTCACCTCGATGAGTGACGATTTTGTATGGAGATCGAGCCATGACGTCACTAATCGAGGCAAAATCGAGGCATTTCTCATGACGAACTGTCATATGTGCGCGGCCTGAGTTTAAGTTGGCGCTGATCAGCTGCTTTTTGACATTCAGAAATAATGGAATATTCAAATATTTTAATTCAAATTGTCGCGAGTTTTTGGTCAAATTCTATGCAAATTTGCAACATGAACGATGATGATGATGAAAGTGATAGTGAAAATACTGCAGTAAGAACAATTCTTTAAAAATAAATGTTTTTAATAAAAGCCTGTTAATTTCTAAGGTGACAGTCACATATTGTACTCCTCCAACCACCAACGATGTGCTGAAAATACTAGCAGGTGACGAAGAGTGCTGTATAAGGCACTTACGAATTAAACTGGCATCGTTCAGGAGTATTGTAAATAGTCTGGACCACAAAAGACATGGATGGAGTCGTGAGATTGAAGCAATAATCTTCTTATTTTGACTAGCAGCTGGGCGTTCTTACCGGGTAGTAGGAGTGGCTATCAACGTCCCACTAAGCACTGCCTTCGCTATTATCACCAAAGTTCTGCAAAAAATATTAGACTTGATGCCGCAGTTTATAAAATATCCAAGCATTTGGAGACGGATTTGCCAGAAAGGGAAAATCCTCAATTTTCCAAACAGCTGCGGGTGCAATTGATGGAATTTCTGCCAGTGTACTGTGTCCACCTCCTCTACATGACGAATACATTAACAGGAAACTACAATATGATATACAATTGCAAGTTGTTTGCGATGATAATGGCAAATTGTTGAATATTTTCACAGGTTATCCCGGCTCCATTCATGACCAACGAGTGTTTAGGAACAGTCCCATATTTTTGAATGCAGAGTATCCTCCTAGTGGACATTTCATTTTAGGAGATTCAGGGTATAAGGCCATTACATCGCCAATTATTGTATTAACTCCGTATAAGGGCTCAAACTTACCTCAAAATCAAAGAACTTTCAATTAACACCATAGCTTGGCAAGATCTATTGTAGAACGTTGCATTGGAAGTATAAAACAGAGATGGAGATATTGAATTTTTGATGAATGTTTTCACAGTACATTTTGAATTGAAAATACAAGGTTTTCCGGTAAATACTGTTAAATTTATTTTGTGTGACGTTTCGGACTCGACTGAGTCCTTTATCAAACTTAAACTCAAACCGTTTGATAAAGGACTCAGTCGAGTCCGAAACGTCACACAAAATAAATTTAACAGTATTTACCGGAAAACCTTGTATTTTCAATGGAGATATTTGTTCGGAAACAGACCGATAGAATTAAAACTGCAGAAGGCTGTTAAAGTTATTGCAGCTTGTTGCGTCCTTCACAACATATGTGTAGCACCTAATGATGTTCTCGAAGATATAGCAGAACTTGATTCTCAAAGGGACAGTACAAACTTTGATGAAGAGAAAACTGCAGCATTTCGAGATCGATTATGTACAGATCTTATTCAAGAGTTGCAGACAAGATAAGTTTCAAGAAATTGGAAATGTTTGAATTTTTTTTATTTTTTATTGAATTTTATGTAAAAAAGGTCAACAGAAATAACAAAAAACAAAATAAATTTCATAATAAATAAATAAAAAAAGTTACAAAAAAATAAAAAAATTTGTTGCTCGGGCTGAAAGTAAAATTTGCATATAAGTTATGAATATAATTTCTTGCAATGCTTGTATTAACCTTAATCTTCGCATGTTGAAAGGACATCCAGTGGCACCTCCACATTTTCTTTCACGCTCACCCTTTCGTTTTCGCTGTGATTGGAGTGAGGACGAGGAACACGACGGAGAAGCTCGCTGTGATTGGAGTGAGGACGAGGAACACGACGGAGAAGCGTTGTTGACAAATGCCGAATCTGACGACGAACTCAGCAGTATGACCGGACTTACAACATGAAGCTCTCTAAGGGCTTCGTCCAACGCATTGTAAAAGGGCCAAGTTACCGCGGTTTCCCTGCCATCTTCTGTGGATATTCCACTCGGCGGATCATTTAATGTCTACGGAAAATACATACAAAATGTTTTAAATTTAATTAAAACAATCAGAGATTACGGATCGGTACTTGCCTTATATTTTTGGACCAAGTTGGACCACTTTTTCGCGACCATCCTAGCATCCAATTCGTCCTTTATTTGCAATTCCTCCTTTATTTTCCTAAAAAATAAACGAAACTTATATGCATACCTTACATTATAGAAATTTATAGAAATACCTCCAAGCCTCCTGCTTGTTATAAGACTTCTTCTTGAACAGTTCGGAATACTTGCATCCCCGCAATTCTATAAGCTCCAATATGTTTTCTTTTGTCCCTATAAAAAAATAAATAAATTTAAAACGCATGTTTTAAAAAATTTAAATTCAACATAAATACTTACATTTAAATCCCGACATTTTGGAAAACTTAATTAGTTTAGAAGAAAAGCTTGCTATGATTATACAGCAAACTATTCGAATGCGAAGTAGTTAATACGCAAACCAAAAAGCAATCAAGAATTGCTTTGCTAGGTCTGACGTCATAACTGCGTCATCTAGACGTAGACTTAAGCAAGTAATTGAGAAACGACCTTAGTGTACACTAAACCTGACAAGAAGAACAGACCTATACACCGCCAACTTAAACTCAGGCCGCGCACATATGACAGTTCGTCATGAGAAATGCCTCGATTGGTGACGTCATGGCTCGATCTCCATACAAAATCTTCACTCATCGAGGGGAAAACGAGGCATTTTCGCTCTTCGAAAATTCAGTTGCGCGGCTTTTATCCAGAGGGCAATGACCTATAGCATTGTGATGTCTCACGAACCAATTAAATTAGAAAAAAGGAACAACTGATATTCTATTACGACTTCAGCCTCGTCCTGGAGTATGACCCAATTATGTAATTCATATGGTTTTTGTGGCAGCGGCGTAAGTATTCTAGCGCGACCCCATTCAAACCTCTTTCCGAATTTTTATTAGGTTTTCAGTCATGTAGTAACATATACTGCGTCGCAGAATTAAACGCGTTCTGAGCTTCTACCAAAAAAATAGTTAAATTGCGTCCAAACTGTTGGGAGATTTTTCAGCTATTGTTATTTTCACTAGCTACAAACTGTATGAAAATCGGCTCACTATATGTGAGAACCAACTCACAATCACTTGCTTACAGAAACATTGTCCTCACGTGTATCCACGACTATTGCAGTATATGACGTCAACTTCGGTGATTTTTCATTATGTGAGGATACCAGGGATGCCGTTTGCTCTCGATTAAATTCATATATGTATTAGTATCTATATTGCTAGCAGTCATATTTTCTCATTGAAAATGAATAAGCACGAGTTGATTTGGAAATTCAGAATCAGCTGTTCGTCTTGTTCTTGTTCTGTCTGAAAAATGTGAAGAATCGGTGGCGCCAAAATTTGAATGCAAATATTTAATTACAAAAAATCATATATGTTCAGTATCTATATTGCTAGCAGTCATATTTTATCGTACAAAATCAATAAGCACGGGTTGAAATGGAAATTCAACAGCTTAGTCTGATTTTTGTCTCAAAAATGTAAAGAGCCAAGAGAGGGCAGTACAAAATTTTTATTACAAATCAAGTTTTTATGAAATTTGAACATCGTAAATATAAGTATTTAATTAGAAAAATTATGTTTTATAAGAAATTGTACAGTTCATGATTTCAAAAACATTATAATATTAAATTAAAATCCAGTAACGTTTAAACTACCACTATATTGAATTGGAAAATTCAGAATCAGCTGTTAACGACGAGACTTACTCTGACAAGTGCGGCTGGCAATATAGATACTAATACATATATGATTAAATTACCCAAACAAAATGTTCAAATTCCCCGAAATTCACCGCAATTCCCCAAAAAATATTGAAATTCCCCGCATAATACCTAAAATGTAGACCTTGGAATGAAAACTAATAAAATATCACAACAGTACTATCAACTTATTTATACTTTAAGTGTAATACACTTTACACTGAAAGTGGAGGGTGCATTTCGCGCAAAAAGAACGGGTTAGATCCTGTATTTCAAAATAAAGTTAACTCGAGAGGTTTTGATTAACTGATTGTTAAAATATTTTCCATATTTCAATATCAGATAACCAATAAAGTGTTAGTAAAAGTGACTTTCAAGTTAACTCATACTTCAGGTATCAGTTAACTTCTGACAGTTGCTAGTTGATAACCTTAAAAATTTGAAGTAATTTCTAAATTGACTGTAATTGTTTCTGTTTGTTGAATTTATTTATTATCAATTAACTGTTAAGCATACTTAAGTACTTATAATATTAAATACACTTACTTACATCCAATTTATAAACTTGAAACCAAACGTTTTTGTTTAATTATAAGTTAACTACTAGTTAACTCCCAGTTAACTTTTTGGCATTAGCTGCGAAACTTACAAGTTAACTCTACATTGAAATATTGGGCCTTAGTGTAGAAACGTGGCAGCTAAAAGTCCGAACTTTTTTTATTTGCTTTATTCTTACACTTCTATCAATGCAAATTTATTCGTATTCAAAATTCTTGCATGTATTTAATCAAAACAGTAGTTTCATAAATTCGAAAAGTCTCATTTTTATTTGCATACAGACATTAATTTTGGCAGATGGTAAAGAAGAAGAACTTACACCTGCTCCGACTCAGTGGGAAGAAATCGCCCATTTTGCATGAAGGGACTAAATCTATTATTACTATTATTATTATTAAAGTGTACTTAGTGTACCCAGTCACTACACTCGACAAAAAGAACCTCTGACGTCACACTGACAAAGAGAACAGCAAAAGAATAAAAACTGTGAAAAGTGTAGAAAAGGCAGGGAAAAACCAAACTAATACAGCAGCGGTTGCGACAGCAGCGGTTGCGACAGCAGCGCAACTTTCTGCTCTACTGAATGAATTTAATTGAAAGCAGAAGCAAACAAAAAAGTGTCTGTGCAAACTATCAAAGTGTCAACAGTCCCAATTATTTTAGACTATTGTTTGCGTGACCGAAAACATTTTGTTTCATTTAAGTTTTATGAGATTTTAATAAAATTGTTTAGTAAATACGAGTATAAATACAGTGGCTCACAGCTTATTTCAACCAGCACGTAAAAAAAACTTAACTGCCTATAAACGCTAAACTAAGGAAGATATCAATATTATATAAACGCAGGTTATTAGTCTAATGTTTAAACTAATCAAATATGACTTCGTTTATTTTTTTATATTTTTTCAATATTCTAAAACAATTAAAACGAAAAATGCATCAAAAAACAATGCCTCAACTTATTTCAACCAAACACTTTGCAGGTATGCAATGATCCTTTATTTTGCAATGTAGCGGTTATTTTTTTTCTGTGATTTAGTTATTATATTCGTAATGTGTTCAAGTTCATTCTGCCTGAATTCTTTGAGAGGATCGTGCAGAAAAATTAGTTTTGCGAAATGGGACCACGTACAACAATTGATCAGCGAGAACTGGTTCTCAGTAATTTTAAAACAGGTCATTGGCGCAGGAAAATTGGTGAGATGGTTGGATTCTACTGTGCAGAGCATCATATACCGATTTATCCGCGAAAATAGAACGCACGATAAAGAGAGAAAAGCCCCCAACAAAATTTTCAATCCAACGGAAGATCGTTATATTGTCCGGAAAATCTGGGAAACCCCAAGACTATTGTCTCGCAAAATTGCCAGTAGAGTGGAAGCTGAGTTGGGCAAATCATGCCACCCGTCAAACTATTCGTTGTGTGCATAGAGAGCCAATGGTAGAATAGCGCGCAAGAAGCCATTTATAAGCGCCAAAAATCAGAAGTGACGTTTAAAATTGGCCAAGGAACATTTATATAAGGATTCTAAATTTTGGAATACCGGTATATTCGCTTATGAGTCGAATTTTAATATTTTTGGCTCTAAATTAGCCTCATATGTTTGGCGTAAGCCAAATACAGAATTGCAAAACAAAAATTTGAAAGCTACAATCAAATGCGGAGGTGGTAACGTTATGTTTTGGGCCTGTATGTTCTCCGCGGGAGTTAGAAATTTGCAATTTATTGAGAGTACAATGGATAGGTCTCATTATCTCGAAATTTTAATGTCCAATTTGCTTGATAGTCGGGAAAAAACTGGGCCTTCGCAATGACTTCAGATTTTATCAAGACAATGACCAGAAGCATAAGTCGGTATTGTACAGACATGGCTGGTTTGGAACTGTCCGCATGCTATCAAACCACCGACAGCACAGTCGCCCGACATTAACGTCATCGAAAATTTGTGGGCTATTTTGGATAGAAACATCCGAAAACAGAAAATATCCAACAAAAGCGATCTGCAAAATGCATTCAATGAAGAATGGGTCAAACTTACCCCAGAAGTGACACAAAAACTGGTCGATTCAATGCTTAAGTGGCTTAAAATGGTGGTCAACCAAGGGTGGTCATACCAAATATTGAAATTTTTTGTTATGCCTTTTAACATAATTTAAACATTGAATCTGTTACTTGGTTGAAATAAGCTGTGGCATTGTTTTTTGTTGCGTTTTTCGTTTTTAAATGTTTTAGCATACTAAAAAAATATAAAAAAATAAATGAAGTCATATTTAATAAGTTTAAACATTAGACTAATAACCTGCGTTTTAATAATGTTGATATCTTCTTTAGTTTAGTTTTTATAAGCAGTTAAAGTTTTTTTTAACGTGCTGGTTGAAATAAGCTGTGAGCCACTGTATGTAAAAAATTTTGACTCCTTCATCACGTCTATTGCTGTCAACATTTCCAGTTCTTAAGGGATTTTAGAACTAAAAATTAGAATAGCTTTCGTGGCTGCTTCTGCCTCTGCTTTTATTTACAAGCAGAAGTTTTGCTCTGTGTGTAAATTTTACATTGAACATTTGCTTCGATGGCGGTTTTTGACGCAGATCGAAGGGATATGCGTGTAGCATATGCTTGCCGTTTCCACATATGCCTAGACATTCGTGCTCATCACATATGCGCTACGCATATGAAGGCATAGGTGGAAACGCGGCATTAGAACAATATTACTAGCTGTCACATTTTTCATACAAAATCAATAAGTACGAGTTGAATTGGAAAATTCAGAATCACCTGTTGGTTCTCTCTCAAAAATGTTGTATATCGAGCGAGCCGAGTACAAAATTTTAATACAAATCAAGTTTTTATGAAATTTGAACGTTGTAAATAAAAATAATTAATTACAAAAAATATGTTTTATAAGAAATTATACTGTTCATGATTTCAAATTAGCAGTATTAGGAATATTGTCGGCAATGATTCCAGCTTTAATTGTGTATATTTATATACAGCAATATATACTGTAATGATTGAATCCTGGGCTTAACAGTTAACTGTCAATACATTTCCCACGTATCATTTTATCTTTTATAAAAATGTATATGTCTCAACATTTTGACAGCTGAAATGCAGTACAGAAACAACAAAAATGCATAAAAACCTAGCCTACTTAGACAAAAATTGTCGTTACGAATGTTTTGCATAATGCAATAATTTGCAATAATAGAGATATTGGTTCGTATGTCCGCGAAATTTTGCACGCTGGGTAAAAATTCTGTAGAAGAATTGCGATATTGCTATGTATGTCCACGAAATTTTACACGCTGGGTAAAAATTCTGTTTTGCTATGTATGTCCACAAAATTTTGGACGCTGGGTAAAAATGAACATTGGAATGTTTTAAATCAGAAGTTTTTCGTACTAAAATCTGTTTTTAGTACGTGAACATAAACTGACTGCAGTTCCCCAAAATGCCTCGCCATTCCCCACAATTTACCCAAATTGTGCTTAAATTCCCCACATTTATCCATTCCCCGCAAACAACCCGCACAACGTTGAAATTCCCCAATTTTGGGGAACTCCCCACAGATCGGCAACCCTGGAGGATACATACACAAAACTGCATGAGTTCGTTCTCACTATGACGTTTTGGTGAGAAATATCTCTTTTCATGAGTAACAGAACTGAGCTACAGATAACGAATAATGGTGATTTCTTTTCTGAAAAAATGTGACCCTTTTAGATGCAAAATTATTGCAGTTCTGCCCTCTTTTTTGACAGTTCCGTCCGACAGGTCAATTGACAATAAAACGCTTTCAGGTCAAAAAGCTATTATTAAAATTTAAATATATTTACACTACACTCCGTTTGATTTCTAATTGCCGTATGACCCGTTTGACAGTTTAATTTATGCTTTTAAATCGGTTGACGCTGTTGTCATAGGATATTTTTTTCTTATGTTGTCGCACATTTGAGGTTAACTGAGTTGCACCGCCGAAATTTTCGGGGCAAGAAATGCGAGTTTTCAGGTCAATTTTAGCCACGGACTCAAAATTCTTTTTCTAGCAGGTCAAATTTTTTTCCACAATAGAACAGCGGAACTGCTAGAAAAAAAATGAGGGCAGAAACGGGTCACATATTTTTCCAGAAAAGAAATCACTATTACTTTTCACTTCCACTGGCTTGTTTAATAATCAGCTATTTTTAGGTTTTTTCCTTTTCTAGACCGCATCCCGAAATATGACCCAATTATGTAATTCATGTTTTATTTGTGGCAGCGGCGTAAGTATTGTAATGACTCGGATTTCCGGGATAGGCTCAACGGATGTCGGGCTCCGTTACAAAACATTGATTTTCGACTTAGTTCGACTTAACTTTATACAATTAAAATTAAAACTCTAATTCAATTCTAATTCAGTCGCTGTGTGTATTTCCTTGATTCGCGTTCGTTGCGCTACATTGCGCCTCTTCTCTTGCGGCTATGGTTTTGTTACGCTTTGTTGGCAGTGTTGTGCCCAGCATAAATTCCATGTTTGGATTTACTCTCGGCAATCACTAATTTAAGCCAGACCAGTCGTTCCGCCCCTGACACATCAAAATTATTCTCATTCATTAAAATTTCTAAGTAACAACAACTTACCAGCTCGACCATAAACTGATCGGATTACGATTCTCGGCCGAGGTACTACATTGTGACGACACAGCTGAGGGAATCCCAAAAAAAAACTTAACTGCTGAGTCATAACAAGCCGCGTGCCACAGGTACTGGAAATGGTCGTGCTGATACTTTGTTCGTTTTGTTGTTCTTTCAGTATATTTTTCTATGCGCGATCAAATTGCCAATTTCACAAATTTACCGCGGCCCACAAATGAGCGCATTGCACTTTCAGTGGATTGCACTATTTGTGGGTCACTAAAAACTGCCGATTGTCTTGATCGGCAACTTTTCGACTTCGCGTACTTTGTGCTGGGTTGAACGACTGGCCTATTTACGTTTATTATAGTTAGCATTAATTTAGTATTTAATTTAATCAATTCGTAATTACAATGTTCAGTATTGTTTAAAATCAAGCAGAATAAACACCAGTATTTTTTATCAAACTTAATCTCAACGGTTTTTCTTTACTTTTATTACAGGTGAGAAGACCGAATAACAAATATAATTTTTTTTTCAGGAATAGTAACCAAACCTGGCTAGTCGCTTCACGTTGGAGTCCTTAGGCGCCATAGACTAGCCAGGCACTCTTTTACATTGGCATTTAGGTGCCATGAGTAAAATAATCCATATCTTCGAATTTAACAGGCGCTGCTCGTAGGACAAGACCACGAGCATGCGTTGACGAATACAAAATTTGGCACAGCCGGTAAAATTCCTCCTGGTATATGTTAATCTTATACTTGTACGGAACTCGAATTTTATTTCTTCTCTCCAAGTACAAACTTTGCTTGGCCTGAATCAAAATAAATTTTTTTTTTCTCTCCCAAGTACAAACTTTACTTGGCCAGAATTCAGAAGTTTCAATGTTTTTCTTGTTTTTTTTATTTATTTATTCAACTTCCAATGGAAATTAACTTCAATGTGTTGACTCTCCAGCAATGAATAGCGCGTTAACCAAGGAACTAATACGAAATCCGGGTTACGGTCCTAAGCCACTTTCAATTGAAGAGTACAGGATTCGACAGAAAGTTAAGCCAGCAACAGCGGAAAAGCCGGTCCAAAGAAAAAAATCGAGAGGAGGTAGGAAAGTGAAACTCAGGAAAGAAAAGGCCGAGCTTTATAGGATAATCGCAATCACAACAGATTTGGATCTAAAAAAGAAACTGATTTCCAAGCTAGACCAGCTGCCCTGCGGACGAAAACCTGCGAACGTCAAGTCCAACAAAAAATCTCAAATCAAAGACAAGCAAGAAACCAACAAAGAAAAATGCCAAATTGCACTTAGTCAATAAAATTTTTTTTTTTAAATATCAAACAAAATCTTTTCCATTTTCAATATCTAACAAAGTTAAAAATTCTATGGATAGTGTGTCATTATTAAAAGGAAAAATAAGCCAGTTAAAAAAGGAAAAAAAGGAACAGGAAGAAGAAACCAAACGTTTTAACAATTTACTTCTTGCGGAGCTAAAAATACACGCTGGCAAGGAATTATATGAATTGCTCTATACCCAGATTTCTTCCGAATGGGGACAGTAAACTCGACTCGAAACTACTGGCAAACTTCTAATTGTACTTGAGCAATCACACCGGGCACTTGATACAGAGATTCAAAAATTAAAGAAAAAAATCAAATCAACGAAAGGGCCATTCAGCAAAATAAGTTACAACAACAACAGGCAGAAGAGTTGGACAGAGTGTCAGATCAGAAGATAGAGGACCTGACGCAACAACTGGAACACGCGCTGACCAGAAAACAGACGCTACTGGACGTCAACTTGGAGCAAAGGGATTCGCTTGAGGCTTACGAAGAAAATTTGCAGGAGTTAAGCAGCGAAGGGGAAACCACGCAAAAATGTTTAATCAATAAGATTGCCAACCTTCGTGATCAGCTGACAGAAAAAGAGTTTTTTTAAGACTTGTTAAAGGAGAAGTTGAGCGGTCAGGAAGCTCAGTTCAGCGGCAATAACGTCAATAAACTTACAACCCATCTGGTTACAAACGTTCGGAATAGTGCAGAAAAAGAAATGGCATCATACGAAGCGATAGCGAAAACCGTTTCGCGGTTAGTACCTGTTTTCAATGGTGTCCGAACAGCAGAACTATCGGGAAAGGTCCATGAATTCATCAATGCATGCGATAAAGAATGAAGAGATATTTGTATCGCTTCTATCCACACGGCTAATAGGTGACGCTTTTGATTTGAACCGGGGGAAAACAATAAAAACACTGAATGAATTCATGGCGCTCATAAAAGACACATATCTAATAGCAAGAACATTGGATAGCGTAACTTATGAAATTAAAGCGGCACATCAAGTTCCCACAGAGGATGTAAAGGGATTTTCACGTCGACTTTGCCATCAGATGACGGTAGCGCAAGAGACTATATCCGGGCAATATAATGCAGAGGATTCGGCTGCTCTCGTCAAGGAAGTACAGAAAGGTGCTCTAAATGCATTCAAAATGGGTCTAATCAATCCCGCACTTAGGCAATTCATGTTGACTGTAACCGAAAACTCGTTGGACAAAGTAGTAGATGTTGCTCTGAGAACATCCCTGATGTTATCTCCACAATACACGAACCCATTCTCTGGCCCATCTGTCTATCATCCAAATAGTTGGCAACCACCCACACCAACATTTAACCAATTAGCTTACCAAATACCACCCCCACAAGCGTCTTTACAGGTTCAATCAACCCCTCACATGCCAATGCAATTATTGCCATAGGTACAAAATCATCTACAGCCCGCAATGCATTTTTCAAACACAGGTGCATTTCAAGCAGGCGGTGTTGTTCAACCATATCCCAATCTTACTGCTACCTCACCAGAACAATCCCTTACTTCAAATCTCCAGCAGAAAGTAAAAGTATCATGCGGTTTCTGCGGTAAACAGAATCACACGTACGCCGAATGTAGACAACGTAAAAATACCCCTTTCTGTGATACCTGTGAGGTTTACGGGCACAACAACAACACGTGTCCCCAAGCTCAAGTATTCACGACTAACACACGGCCAGAGAAGGTAAGAACCAGGGGCGACTGGTGCCGACGATTTGGACACACCGAGGAAAACTGTTTTAGCAAGCAGGGATATTTGGAAAAACACTCGGGAAACGGTCAGGGGGCCAGCGCGAACACCCCAGCTGTGCCCCAGCAAAAATCGTACAAGTCGAAAGCACCTCCACAGAAGACTCTATCACTGAAGAAAAATCTGTTGCACCACCCAATATTGATCGCGCAGAACTCATAGAGTGCACGTCTGATAACAACAAAAGTTCATCGTCAAGCGAACTAGATATTGGGCATACAATATCCAACCCCAGTAGAAGGACCGTTGTTTTTAGCTATAGCAAAAAGCTCCGAGCGCGAAAAAAGGGAGCTCGTGCAATGCGGAAAAATAACGGAAGTTTGAAACCTGGCTCCAGACAGGTAAGGAAAACAAACAACCGCAACTATATTTCCGATTTAACCGACGCCTTACTCGGAATTTCATATGTTCTCCATATTTTATTCATCCGAGCACAGTCCCTCGGGCCATTTTTATACAATAAGATTTTAGGAAAAGGAAAGCAACTATGCAAATTCACTCAGAATCCAATAAAGCATATTGTCAAATTATTTAGTAGGTTAAGATATAAGTGCTTTGATAACCACGGAGGGTCTACCTTACATCTCCTCAAAAAGGTTACCGACGACGATGTCTTTATGGAATTCCCATGCTCCCTGGCGTAATCAGGTAGGATCGTAGTCCTAGTAGACACGGGGGCAGATACTAGTCTTCTAAAAAAATCGTCAATGAAAAAACTTAAGCACATTAAGAAACAAGAGATAAAACAATTAGGCGGAGCATTTGGCGGTTTGAGTAAAACTTTGGGTACAGTTGAAATCAGGGTACACTCTGAACCAGATTTCAAAGCAAAATGGCATTTGGTGGACGATGTGAACGACATCCCAGGTGATGGAATAATAGGTCGCGACATATTATGGAACCGGTCCATAATCGACACCACTGCCAAAACTTTAACCCTTAGTGACAATAAGCGCGAACGTACTTTGTTGTGTTTGAGGCTTTGGAAAAATTATTTTCACTTTAAAAAGTCAAAATAATTGAAGGATAAGTAGAGGTTCGGGACAGAATGGGCCAATTCCTCCTACGTCTGAATTGGTGGCTGAACCGGAACGGAAGCGACACGCTTGCTGGCGGCCGGGACTAGCTACGGCAGTGTGGGTGGTTCTTGTTCCGACTTAGGTCATAAACCCTAGGCCTAGACAACAAAAATTTCGTGTCGGCTTACTCCAGGGTATTTAAAATTGGAATATCTTCCCAATAGGTCGTGAAAGTCCAAGAAGCGGTGGAGTTGCGCGACTTCGTGACTTATCAGGGCGCTCTGGTGTTGTTGGCGCCCTGCTCCGCCCACCCTACCTCAGCCACGACTGTCCTTAAAACATTTTACGTCTTGGCCCCTTATTGAGGTTTGGGGCTAAGGAGCTTACACGCTCGGGTTCCCCTTTAAATGGCTTTCTAGCCTTCCATT
The DNA here is from genome assembly GCA_949128065.1 of Beris chalybata. Taxonomy (NCBI): domain Eukaryota; kingdom Metazoa; phylum Arthropoda; class Insecta; order Diptera; family Stratiomyidae; genus Beris; species Beris chalybata. Next base: position 44,438,735 of record OX421894.1, read on the forward strand.
ATCAAAACAAAATCAATCCAAGCTTTTACGAGCAAAAAAAAACTCTGAAAGAACGCGTCGCAAACATGTAATTTATATGTGAGATGAAATAAATCTTAAATCAGAAAAACAAATAAAAACTCACCCCATCAAAACAGCTTCATAATCGAGATGGTCCGGTTGTTTCAATATCTGACGTTAATTTTTCGATGGATTCATTCCCTTCCTTTTCCTTTTTGTCTTTTCCTTCTTGTTTTTTTTTTCTTTACCTCATTTATTTTCTTAATCTATCCTAGGTATACCCCTTTCTTTGCTTATCCTAATCATTTCTTAATTCCATCCTTCTATGCATACTTCTAAATTTTCTTATTCTATTCTAATTCATTTCCTATTTAGTGTTTCATGTATAGTTCTTTCCTTCTTCTTTTTTTTCTATTCTAATTCATAACCTAACTAATGTTTCATGTATAATTCTTTCCTTCTTCTTTTTTTTTCTACTCTAATTCATAACCTAGTTATTTAATCTGTTCTACTTAGTTGTCTTTTCATATTTATTTGGTTCCAATTTCCTCCTTTCCATCCACCAATTATTTTAGCTTCACGTTTCTTGATTTTTCTTTAATTTTAATCGCGCTCAGATCTTTTTTCTCTTCCGCCATTTTACAATTTTTTCCAATTTTTCTAACTTCTTTCTCGATCCGGCATTTCGATTTTTTCTAAAATCTACGACTCGACACTTTTCATTCAATTTCCACAAAATTCAATTCACTCGTCATTCCCAATCAATTTTTCTAACTCTTCTCTCGATCCGGCATTTCGATTTTTCTATCAAATTCCCGACTCGACACTTTTCTTCTTAGGGTATTTTATTCGTAGGTAAATTTGATTTAGTTCATTTTTGTAAATTTCATTCTTAGGGTATTTTATTCGTAGGTAAATTTGATTTCGTTAATTTTTGTAAATTTCATTCTTAGAGTATTTTATTCGTAGGTAAATTTGATTTAGTTAATTTTTGTAAATTTCATTCTTAGGGTATTTTATTCATAGGCAAGATTGGTTTAATTCATTCGTCTGCACTCAATATGTAACATCGTACAATTAGCCAACAGGTCGCAAACTTTTTCCAAAGCGCATTTAGAATATCGGAGACGCGCCGGCGAGGAGTTCATGCGGCCGGAATTGTCATGCAGCACCTGCACTTTCACGGTGCGTCAAAACGAGGACCAGAACGATTTTCGGTGGTTTAGGGGCGTTAGCGAGTTATGTCTAACAAATTTCTTTTTCTTTTGTTTAATTTTTGTTTTCTATTTCAAGAAAATCATTCAGGGGTAATCACATTAAGTCACTTGCGCGCGCTAGTTCCCAAACACGACAGTCGATCATTCGGGTAATTCCATTTCTCCATATAATTGAGAAAATACGCAAAATGTGCGTCGACTCGACTGGTTTTAATAAATTTTTTCTTCACAGCATCAAAACGAAAGCAACCATAGGTAGCACGTCGCCCGGAACTTTTAACAATTGCGAACCGACATTTTACCGCGCTTCGATACACTTCACACTGCACTTTTAACACTTAGCGTAAGATCGAATAAAATCGCAATGTGCAACGACCGGTAGGAAGGCAAGTGGTTTCTCCCCGTGCGGGTAGATTGCGGAAGAAAAATCCAAAAACAAACCGAGAACTCCGTTTTTGCCAACGCGATAATTTTTCGCCTCCCGCTTCCGGCCTTGTCCGAATAACGGTCAAATCCTTTCGTTAAGTTTTGTGTGTGTGTGTGTGCGCAAGTTGGTGCGCGTTCAATGACAACCCAACACCATTAGTCGGTTCGCCGTTGGTTTCCCAGCGCCGAGCAGACTAAAAAAGGGTGTCGCTCCAGAGTCTCGTGCGCACGACTGAGTGCGTCGGGCAATAGGTGTTGTACCCCTCGGATCACTGCCTCAGATCTTTGGAGTGGTAAATCCCCACACGCTTGCCTCCTAGGTCCTCCAATTCATATCGTGAGTTGCCTAGCACACGACGAATCCTGCACTTGAGGAACTTCTTTGCCAGCTTGACGTTATAATTCTGCGCGGCTGTGGACAAGGAAAAATTTCTTCGGAATACCTCTTGTCCTACACAAAATTGTGTTTGAGCAGCACGCAGATTATAACGCCTGCTGCTGTCCTCATGTGCGACCCTTATTTTCGTCTGGGCCAGTTGCCTCACGATAGGAATTCCCTCGCGAGGTTGAAGCTGTACATTTGACTCTCCCAACGCTCGCGAATGCTTCAGCAGTTCGTAGTCCTTCCCGTGCAACATCATGTGATTTCCAAACAAAACCTGATAAGGAGAAAATCCAGTGGCTTGGTGGAGTGAGCTCCGAAGTGCACATCCAATTTTGCTTAGACTCTCATCCCATCGTGTTTGGTCATCAGTGATGAATGCTCGAATTCCGGCCAGGATAGACTGATTGACACGCTCCGAAGCATTCGCTTGCGGTGAGTAGCTCGGGGTGTACAGGTGTTTAACTCCGTATTTGGTCAGCAACAAAACACAATCGACCTAAATTGAGAGCCGTTATCCGAGAGGATCGTCTCGGGTGTTCCAAACGTATGAAAGACCTGCCCCTTCAAGTAGTTTGTGATCTCTTCAGCAGTGATCCGCCCCAAAGGATGTAACAGGGGAAATTTCGTGAAGTGATCCAAGACGATCAAGATAGCGATCTTATCCCGTTTGGTACGAGGATATGGTCCAAGCACGTCGATATAAAGGTTTTGGAGTGGCTGATCCGTCTGGAACGGTTCTCTCATAGGCGCTCGTAGAGGTCTGTTCGGGGACTTTGTCTCTTTACAAGTGTCGCACGCCAGAACGTATGTGCGTACTTGTGTAGCCATTCCGGGCCAGTACAAAAATCGCCTAACTCGCTCTAGCGTTTTGGCATAACCACCAGGGACCGTGGTGTCTACCCTCGTGCGCCTGAGCGATCGCAGCTGACGTAAGGCTCGATGGAACCCACAACTTCCAGGCTCTGTCTTCAGCAATCGGGTTACCATTGTGAGGCTCTGTGCGCTTATATACGAAACCGTCTCTCACGCATACGTCAGGAAGCCGATCGGCGTTCGCATCGACAGTGGACACTAATTCTTTATATTCTTTGCCAGCGAATTCTGGAGAATCCTTCGTATACACGAGAGAGAGGGTCGGGTACAACGTTCAGGCTCCCTCGTCGATGCTCGATTGTGAAGTCGTAACCTTGGAGTTTTAAACTCCATCTTGCCAACCGTCCTTGTAGGTTTTTCTGCGACATGCGCCATTTGAGACTTGCGTGATCCGTAATGACTTTGAACGCAGTCCCTTCTACAAAGGCTCGACATTTTTTCACGCTCAACACAGCTGCATAACACTCGAGTTCGGTTACGCTGTAGTTGCGTTGAGCGGAAGTGAGCTTCTGTGACATATACGCCACCGGAGATTCCGATCCGTCGTCGTTTTCCTGGAAGAGAACGCTACCCACCCCTGATTTACTTTCGTCACATCGAACTACGAAAGGCCTCTTAAAATCTGGATTGATTAGTAAGGGGGCTTTCGTAAACAAGTCTTTCACTAATAGGAAGGAAGTTTGTGCCTCTGTAGTCCAAGCAAACTGGTTGGACTTCTTTAGAGTGTCGGCAATTGGTGAAACAGTAGCAGCAAAGTTGGGAATGAATCGTCGATACCAGCCTGCCATACCAAGGAAGCGTCGAACTTGACGTGCGGACTTAGGCGAAGGGTAATCGACGATGGCTGAAACCTTGTTGGGGTCAGTTTTCAAGCCTCCTGCTCCAACGATGTATCCGAGATATTTCACCTCTCTCAGACAAAACTTGCTCTTGTTGACGTTAATTGTTAGGCCAGCCTTTCGCAAACAATCTGCGACTTCAGCCAATAAAATCAGATGTGAATCGAAATCCTCAGAAATTAACAGCAGATCATCCAAATATACGAACACCTGCTCTTTCAGCTCGGGTGGGATGACTTTGCCCATCAAAGGACACATCCTTTGCGGAGCATTGCATAACCCAAAAGGCATGCGAGTGTAGTGGTATAGAGGCCGGCCAGGAATGGTAAACGCAGTGTACGAATGTGCTTTATTGTGCAATATAGGAATTGCGGATGGGGTGGATGCAACGAGGTTGCGAAGGTAAAATTATGGAATGTGTGGTGGTGACGCTAAATCAAAAAAAAACAGACGAAAGAAATGGTTGAAGAAAAAAAATAATTGCCACCGAAATAGAAGTACTTCGATGACACGCCGGGGTTCGCAGAATTATTTTCCTTTGTTTTGGAAGTGGCAATTACGGGATGCCAGACCGTTCAACCAGCTTGGCTGGTACAAAATAATTTAATACAATGCGTATTTCTCATGAGAAATTGTTTTCTGCTGCAACAGCAAAAACAACAATCCCTAATGAGATTCCGCAATGGACAATGGTTATACCTTTTAAAAATTGAAATGCTGAAAACAGCCGAGCGTAACGCTTCTTCAAATGGTTCGTGATTGAAAAAATCGACTAGAGGCCGAATCAACGGCGACCGGGCCTTTTATAGGGCCGGTTAGCTTTATGCACCGTTTATCCTTTCGACGGATAACCGGCGCCAACTCTACTGGACCACAGTGGCACGTGAAATTGTGCGTCAAGTTCACGCCGTGGTGAGTAGCGTTTACGCGCGTATGTTTGAATTTCAAATTTAATGTATAAATTCAATGTAATGCATTTGAAGTTCAAACATTCTCCCGGGCGCAAAAAAAAAAGAGAAAAAAAAGAAAAAGCAAATAAATGAACCGAATAAAAAAAAACCGATTACTTGTTTACAGCATAGTATGTGTATTCATGATAGATGCAATGAAACAAGAAAGAAAAAAAAATATGAAAAAGATTAAGATAATAAAATGAAAATGATAAAAAAAAATGGAAATGATACAAATATCAATATAGAATATATAAAAAATAAAATAGGATAAAATCCACGATGTGATGCATCTAACGTTGGTGCTTGCGTTTCAACGCGAACCACGTTGTCTTCCCCTTTGCGAAGCGAACACGCACCTTGTCCCCGCCGTTAAAAAACAACGTGTAAATCGGTCGTTTGAACGATTTGATACGACTCCATGGGACTGTGTTTAGTTCGTCGTAGGTGACGTCAAAGGTTTCTCCTTTATTGGTCACTAGACCACAAGTGGGTCTCTGTTTGCGATTGATGATGTTGAAAGACGGTTGTAGTGATTGTCGTGTTTTTGTTGAGTTTATTTGTTCATCTAAACAGCGGCCTGGCGTGAGCGGCAATTGCCGTTTGTTATCGTGTGGAGCGGGCGGTGGCCGTTCTATACTGCGGTCTGGTGAAACTCGCAGATGATAGTGACTTTTCTCTTCCTGATTCGTGATAGAATGTACCTGTATGGCTGCCGTATCTTCAAGCTTGCTGAAGAGTGAGTTTACAGCGAGCCCGGTGAACACTGTTTTGTGGTTTATTGTGAAACCCGTGAACTTTGGTTGGTTGGTCGCAGGATGCTGCGGCATTTGTCCAAACAAAATCCAGCCCAGTGAAGTTTCTTGCGCTATCGGATGATCCCTTGGTCCATACCTAAGACCCGCTCGCAAAATCTGCGCGTAGGTTTGGACCCCGAGTAGCAAGTCAATTGACCCGGGTTCCATGAATTTTGGGTCTGCAAGAATGATATCGCTTATGTAAGGCCATTGCTTCGCGGGAACGCTAACTGAAGAACGCATCTGTGTTATGTTCTTGATCACATATGCTTGAGTTCGAATTTCTTTCCCGTTTCCGATCTTCGGAATAATGTTGAAACCAATTTCTTGCGTTGATGTGCTAACGTTTGTAGAGTTCAACCCAGTAATGGATATGGATGTGGGTTGTGCTTTCGTTCGCAGAAGTTGGTAAGCAGCACTAGAAATAAACGAATTTTCTGACCCAGAATCTATCAATGCTCGGAGTGACATGATATTTCCTTCTGGTGTTTTTATTGTGACGATGGCGGTTGCTAATAGAGCTTGCTTACACTCTTTGGTTGATGCAGATTTTGAGCATAATGCTTCAGTAATTGATGACGGTTCAGGTTGTGCACTACTTGTGGGTGTCGCAATTGAATGTAACGAGGATTTATCAGACTCGTGTAAGGTAGTGTGATGTCTTTTATGACAAGTAAAACAGGTTCGCTTACTCTTACATTCGTTCGAAGGGTGTTTTGTCAAACAATTGAAACACAAATGTTGAGTTTTAACAAAGTCCCACTTTGCAGATGTGTCGAGGTTGTGAAACGTTTGACATTTGAAAAGGAAATGATCCTTTTTGCAATAAGAGCAAGATGGCTGGGATGTCTTCGCAAAATTGCTTGAACTCTTACGCTGGTTATTGTTGCTTTGTGTGGCCGACTGTGACTGTGTCTTGGCTGCAGCTAATACTTCCAGCGTTCTATGGCGACATTCAATGAATTTTTCAAATTCTTTATAAGTCGGTAACGACTCTGTTGTTGATACCTGTTGTACCCAAAGACTTCGAGTTAATGGAGGCAGTTTAGCTGTTAGCAAGTACAAAATAATCGGATCCCAATTTTTTGTATCAAGACCTAATTGCTGTAGCTCATGCACGCACTCGTTTGTAGTGTCTAACATTTCTTTGAAACTCTGCTCTGATTCTGAGCGAATCTCGGGGGTGGAGAACAACGCTTGCAGATGTACATTACATGTGATTCTTTTGTTATCGAATCGTTTAGTGAGCAAAGTCCATGCTGGGTCGTAGTTTGAATCGACGCTTTCGAACTGATTCAGAATTTTTGACGCGTCCCCGATCAAACTGCCTTTTAAATAATGCAGTTTATGGACTCTGGATAGATGATTGTTGTCATGTATAATTGACTTAAAGGTATCTCTGAATACCCGCCAATTTTTGAACTTTCCATCGAACTTTGGGAGGCTTATGTTCGGAAGTTTAAATGATGGTTGTGGTTCTTGCCTCGACTCAACGCGTTGCTTAGAAAGCTCTGCTTCGGGCTTTTTGATCAATTGGTGCAGATCACCGATATACTCAAAAGCGTCTTTTTCTATTTCGCCGTAAGTCGAAAGGTATTGGGTCTTGACTGACTCAGCGATCTCGCTCTGACTTGTTATGATTGTCACGTGCGCGTCTTCGCACTGAGACCAGATTTTGTGGATGTGTTCGAGTCGGCCGCTGGCGTAGCCAACGGTTCTCCGTACTTCGCTAGTCTTCTTAAAATTCGAGATCGCTTGTCGTACGAGGGCAAAAAAACCTGTTTGTTTCTCTATCGCTTGCTCCATGGCCTGTGAATAGTGCAATGCACGTGCAACACAGACAAACGATCGAAAATGTGCGAGGTTCTATGAGAGAACGTGGGCCGGTTTGTTTTGAGTTTACAAGGAATCGGCCGACAACGCGCGATGTTGTTCGAAATACCTCGATTGCTTGTTTACTCAAAAATTTTTGCCGCTTGATTGTCGACAATTTTTTGCGTGCCGGCTCGAAGGTCGACAAAATTGCTTGTTGGGAGCAAGTTTTGTTGTTTTACTGGTGGCGTGCCGCTAGAGAACGTTTACGCAAACTCACGGAAATTTCAGGCCGTGGCTAGTGAATTCCGTGCAATAAATTGTGACGAAATTGCGCGGAATTGATGTAGTTTCGTGGAATACGAATGTGCGTTCGTTTTGTTGTGTGTCTTGTGCAATTTCCTGGTGAATTGCTGACGGAAATGTTTTTGTTTTAAATCGCGGAGATTTCGGTTGGTTTTTTTTTTTGATTCCGCTCGATAAATTGTCGGCGGAATTGCGTGAAATTGTCGCAGATGCGACTTATGTGTTCCGTGCGATGGTGTGTCGTCGGAAGCTATTTTTTCGAGATCACGGAGATTTCGAATTGAATGTTTGCGAGTTCCGTACGGTGGGATTCCGACGGAATTGGTTTGAGTGAAATCACGGAAATTTCGATGTGTGTTTGATTGCTAGTTCCGTACGGTGAGATTCCGACGGAATTGGTTTGGTTTTGTTGTGAATTCCGTACGGCGATGTACCGACGGAATTACTGTGTACAAATTCGCGGAGATTCCGGCTGAATTTTATGTTTTGTGCTTTCCGTGCGGCGATGTGCCGAACGGAATTAAATTTGCGAAATCACGGGGATTTTAGCGTGTGGTTTGTTGTTAGTTCCGTACAGTGAGATGCCGACGGGACTTGAATTGCGCGAAATCACGGAGATTTCGGGTTGTTTGTTAGTGAATTCCGTGCGGCGGTGTTCCGACGGAATTGCTATGAGCTAAATCACGTAGCTTTGAGCTTGAATTTTGGCTGGATTCCGTACGGTGGTGTTCCGACGGAGTTGATGTTGCGAGTTTACAAAAACTTCGGCTTTTTGTGTGTAAATTCCGTACGAGAGATATCGACGGAATTACTTGTGCGAATTTATGAGAAATTCGGCTTTTGTGTGTAACTTCCGTACGCTAGATGTCGACGGAATTACTTGTGCGAATTTATGAAAAAATTCGGCTTTTGTGTGTAACTTCCGTACGCTAGATGTCGACGGAATTACTTGTGCGAATTTATGAAAAATTCGGCTTTTGTGCGTAACTTCCGTACGCTAGATGTCGACGGAATTACTTGTGCGAATTTATGAAAATTTGGCTTTTGTGTGTAACTTCCGTACGCTAGATGTCGACGGAATTACTTGTGCGAATTTATGAAAATTCGGCTTTTGTGTGTAACTTCCGTACGCTAGATGTCGACGGAATTACTTGTGCGAATTTATGAGAAATTCGGCTTGTTTTTGTGTTTTGTGATATTCATACGACGATGTGCCGACGGAGTTGAGCTTACGAAAACACGGGAATGTCGGGCTGAATTTCTTACTTTCATACGGCTAGGAGTCGACGAAATTGAGTTCGATAACTTGCCGACGGGAATTTCAGCTGATTTGTTTACAAGTTCCATACGGTGCTGTGCCGTCGGAACAAATTTTTGCAAGTTTTTGTGAAGCACCTGATTTGTGCTTTGTGAATTCTGTACGGCGATATGCCAACAGAACTGTGTTATTCAAAATGCCGAGAATTTCGTTTTTGAATTTTTGATAAGTTCCGTTCGGTGATGTGTCGACGGACTTGATTTGTGAATTTACAGGAAATTCGATTTGATGTGAAAAAACGGTTTTTCAGCTTTGAATGTAAATTCCGTACGCTAGATGTCGACGGAATTACTTTGTGCAAATGTATGGAACATTTGGCTTAGTGAAATTACGAAGAATTTCAGGTTTGGTGCATGTGAAAAATGAACCACATCGGGGTTACCAATAATTATGCTACCTGAATGTTGCGCGAAATCGCGGAATTTTCGGATTTTTCGTAGGTTTCCCTAGAGATGAGCGTAAAATTGGACAATTCTACCTTCGGTCTCGTCAACTATCCGGCTCGACGGACCATGAACACGAATGTGCTTTATTGTGCAATATAGGAATTGCGGATGGGGTGGATGCAACGAGGTTGCGAAGGTAAAATTATGGAATGTGTGGTGGTGACGCTAAATCAAAAAAAAACAGACGAAAGAAATGGTTGAAGAAAAAAAATAATTGCCACCGAAATAGAAGTACTTCGATGACACGCCGGGGTTCGCAGAATTATTTTCCTTTGTTTTGGAAGTGGCAATTACGGGATGCCAGACCGTTCAACCAGCTTGGCTGGTACAAAATAATTTAATACAATGCGTATTTCTCATGAGAAATTGTTTTCTGCTGCAACAGCAAAAACAACAATCCCTAATGAGATTCCGCAATGGACAATGGTTATACCTTTTAAAAATTGAAATGCTGAAAACAGCCGAGCGTAACGCTTCTTCAAATGGTTCGTGATTGAAAAAATCGACTAGAGGCCGAATCAACGGCGACCGGGCCTTTTATAGGGCCGGTTAGCTTTATGCACCGTTTATCCTTTCGACGGATAACCGGCGCCAACTCTACTGGACCACAGTGGCACGTGAAATTGTGCGTCAAGTTCACGCCGTGGTGAGTAGCGTTTACGCGCGTATGTTTGAATTTCAAATTTAATGTATAAATTCAATGTAATGCATTTGAAGTTCAAACACCCTGGTTTTGTTCTCGAGAGGAATCTGCCAAAAGGCATCTTTGAGGTCCAGGCTAGTAATAAAATTGGCTCGCGGCAAACGGCTTAAGATACCGTCAATGTGTGGTAATGGATATGCGTCCTTCTTCGTCACACTATTGACTTTGCGTGAGTCCAAACACAACCTGACCTTGCCTGGCTTCCTCACGAGAACCACAGGCGAGCTCCATGGACTCTGGCTGGTCTCTATTACGCCAAGTGCTCTCATGCGATCGATCACGTCATATAACAGTTTTTGGATCGCAGGAGACACAGGATAGTGACGCTGTTTGATGGGACTTGCATCACCAACGTCTATACTATGTTGTTCGACGTTGGTCACACCGAGTCCGTATACTTCGTATGATAGAAATTTGGACTTTACCATTTCCAACCTCTTTACATCTGTGGGAGTTAAATGGTGGGCGTCCGGAGCTATCAGTTGCGATGCAGTATCGGAAGTATCGATCGCGCTGACGATGCTAGGAGCAAGCTGAAAGGATCGCCAGAAATCTACCCCCAGGTACAATTTCTGCGATAATCTCGGCACGATGTATAATGTGATGGGCTTGGTAATGCCGCGAAAAGTAATATTGGTATCTACTGTGCCCAAAACTTTCTGTGCAGCACCATCAGCAGTCTTCACTTCTTGACAGACCGTTCGATTACTCACCTGTGCATCTTGGAGGCGTTGTAGGGAGTTTGCCCCCAGGCAACTGATGCTCGCCCCACTATCGAGTAGTCCTACAACGTCCACTCCGTACAAGGATACCACGGCGTACGGACGTATGTCAAACGGATTGGAAATATTGGTGGATACAATCGCTTTCTTCTTGGCCCTCACCATGTGCAAGGCTGATTTTTTTTGACTTGTTTTGCTTGCTAACTCGAATAATTCGTTCGCACGAGCGCTTGAAACAGTGCCAAAAATTCACCTTCGTGCCTCCGCATACTCCTTCAAACGCTGATGGTACGGTTTATGAGGATAGGGAGCACTTCGTCTTGAATCAGTTGGTTCTTCTAATGCGACAGGCTGTAAACGATCCGGTACCTTATCCACGTCTGTTCTCTTCAGCAGAATCGTGGTAGATGGTATTAATTGTTTTGAAATATTTGGTGGGAATGATTTTACTCTACTAGGGTGTACTAAATTGGGTGAAAATGTTTGGGTAGGTATGTTGAAATTGGGAGAGGACTCTAAAGGGGTATTCAAAAGTGGTAAAATGTTTTTATTTGGGATATCTAAGTCAAATGGGGATTGGGAAAAGGTTCTCTCTCTACTCGAATCGTTTACTGCGGTCGGGCTTAATGATTGGACGTTGACGGGCGATGCGGTCTCGCTAACCTCTCGTCCCTCGACCCATTTTTTGTCATGCATCGAGTGCATTTTGGCTTAATTACATCAGATTTCCCGCACCCGTAGCAAAAGATCGTTCTTGGTGTTACCTCGCAATCCCTATAACCATGTCCTTCCTGTCTGCAATTCCAGCAGGAGAGAGGAGTTGACACTGCAGCCAAATCTGCACTCACGTCGTTCTCCGCTTCGACAACCAACGGCTGATCCAGCTCGTGGACTCGAGACTGTTGCCAAGCTGTCGAGTGAGTAGCCCTCCTGACTTCTTCGAACCTGGTCACCAGTGATCGAAGTTCGGACAAATTTCGCGTTTCGTGAAAACAAATTTGCTGCTGAGTGTGCCCCAAAAGATTACCGCGAATTAAGTCGACAAATTCTGGTTCCGGCATATGCGTTCGTAGCAGGGTGTGCAAAACCGTCAAATCCTGCTCAAAGGATAGATACGATTCGTTGGGAGCTTGCCTCCTCGCCAACATCAGCTTTCGTACCTCCCAATCGGAGCTACGTTCGCCCAAGCCTGTAGGAACGTCGCCTTCAATGATTCCCAAGAGGTGTCCACGTTCGACCTCCTCAACAACCAATACCATTGGTTTGGTCTTCCGTCTAACAGTAGATGGAAGTTCTGGGCCAACAGATCCATGCGTCCGCCCAGATCCCCCCTAGCTAAACTCTTCTGTTCGCAAAGCTTGGCTGTCGCCATTAAATCTCAAACGCCAATGGGACTTCCAAGATTGCGGGTTCTCATATTTGGGCCGTTGCCATTGCGCTCGCCCATCTGAACTTGCACGGATTCATTCCATGCATCATGACGTGTTGATGGTGGTGGAGGTGGCAAACCTGCGTTGGGCGGTTGTTGTTGTGACTGCAGTGTCAACTCCTCCCTCAATAATGTGCGTATCAATCGCACTAGGTCGTCTACTCCCGGTTCAGTGCGTACCAAAGATGGATTCGAGCGCGCTGGCGCCGGATTTATTGCAGCCGGAATACCTGTGTCATGTACGTCGGACCAACGTGGCCGTTCACCTACTTCCGTTTCTGGTGATTGCAGAATTGGATTCGCGAGCTGGTTCACCCCTTGCTCTTGACCAATGGAACCGTCAGGGGCGTAAAAGACCCCACCGCCGACTGTCTCCAGCGGAAAATCTAAGTTTAACCGCCTTGGAGAAAGTCCGCCGGCCGCTGACTTGGTTCTGCTGCGTGTCACGACTCCGGTTCTAGCTGTGGCGCCCTCCACGCCCCTAACCGACCCATAGTCCTGCGGTTCAAGTGCTTGACGACAATTGGGACACGTTTTGTGGCGCAATACTCACTCTTCCACACAATGTAAATGAAAGGTGTGCCCACATTTTGTTCGAGCTTCGTCTTCGCCCCCCACGATGTCTTGGCACATCGTACATATCTCGTCATTACGTCTCAACGGCGACCGTGGCAGTGGCATAATTAAAAGTGAATGAACTGATGATTGACTGGACGAGTAGTTGATTCAAAGGATGAGTTATCAGACGAAATGTAGTGGAAGGATGACTGATAGAGTTGTACAAAGGTACGACAGAATGACTATGTATATATGTGGGATCTCAATCGGAACGTAACCCACAAGCATCCCAGCTGGGATCCGAGCACGGCGGGCAACACCAGAGCATGACGAACATAAGTGACAGCGATGTAAGGAGAATGATTGAAATTGAGAGGTTAAGAATAAACGAAGTGAGACTAGACACGCGCTTTTTAATCTTTCCCAATACCCACATGGGGGCTCAACCGGGATCATTGCAAACAAAAGTGTAAAATTTTTTGGTCTGGTTGCAATCCGCACAGTCGAATTCAACGAGAAAAAGTTTCAATTTTGTCGTAAAAACTTAAACAATCGCAGTGCATTTTCGTCGGTTTTTCGCCAATTAGAACGCGCCACAGCGTGGAAAACTTAGCGGCTCGCAGCTGTAAACCGGCACCCGTGAAGGAGAAAACAGTTAAAAACGCAAGCAATTGCATTGCATTTTCGTCGTTCTTTGCATTTCGGACGCGCGAGAACGTGCACAACTTAGCGGATAGCGGCTCGCAGCGGTAAACCTATACTCGTGAAAAGCGAAAACAGTTAAAAATTTAACTGAAAAGTAAGAAGGTTCGTTCGAAACAAGCATTAAGTAAGTCGTTTTCTATTCTTTTTGCATGAACTTTGAGAACATGGGGAACAGAAAACGCGCGCAACGGGCTAGTTCAGCTACAAAAACCGCTGACCAAAGCTACGAAAATATGGTACAGGACTTGCGACGGGACATCGAGGCCAGAGATGAAACAATCCGCCAGTACAGGCAGGCGGAAAAGGACAAGGAAGTAGAGGAACTGGGCAAAAAACTGGATCTACTGACGCTCTCTATGACAAATTTTTCCAACGCTCCAGCCGGAAAAAGTTCCACCGAAAATTTTTCATTCGCCGATATCGAAGGGTCGTGTCGAACTTTTAGCGGTAAAACCACCGACATTCCGATCGATGTATGGATAGAGGAGTTCGAGGACTCAGCAAAAATTTTCGAGTGGAGCAACCAGAACAAATTAGTTTTCGCCAAAAGGCTCATGAACGGTCCAGCAAAAATGGCGGTAAGAACAGAAAATAACCTCAATACGTGGGAAAGCCTAAAATTTTTTTTAAAAAATGAGTTCAAAAGCAAGGAGAACACTGCGGAAATTCATGAACTAATCAGAAACAGGAGGAAAAGACTTAATGAATCCCTGTATGAATATTTTTTGGCAATACGAGAAATAGCGCTTAGAGTGAGACTTGAAGACGACGCGATTATCAAGTACGTGTGCGACGGAATAAATGACGACGAAAAAAATAAGTTGTTCTTACGAGCATCAAAGAATATCAGTGAATTCAAACGAAATCTCGAAATATATGCAAAGGTGCACGAGGGATCCTTTACAAAGAAAACGGGCGAAAATAACACACGGCGTACAAGATGTTTCAATTGTGGCACGGAAGGGCACTTAGCCAAAGAATGCAAAAAAAAGGCATTAGGAGTGAAGTGTTTCCAATGCAACAATTTCGGCCACAAAAGCGCAGGTTGCCCCAAAAAAGCAAAAGACGAAGTTGACACCGGCAAAATATCATACGTGGAACGCGACAAAAAAATTGACCAAGAATTCATGCATAAGTTAATCAAGATGAATGGCACAGAAGTTACTGCATTAGTGGACACGGGTAGCGATATTAATTTAATACGAGAGGATGCATATTGCACTATCAAGCAACCGACAATTACTAACAACCCAATTGGATTTTATGGGGTTGGTTCAGAGCGAATGGAAACATTAGGATCATTCTATGCAGAAATGGAAGTAGATGGTAATTCATTCCGTAGCATTTTTCACGTCGTACCTAACTCGGTGCTAACAGTGCCCGTGATAATTGGAAAACCATTCATCAGAACAACGGAACTTAAAATAGCTGCAACGGGAATACAGTTCAATATACTCCCTTTGACGGAGAGGAAACCTTTTTAATCACCACAGAGGAAGACTTCGACATTTCGCACGTTACGTCAGAGTGCCACCGCAACCGACTATTGCACATAATTAAAGAATACAAGCCAAAAGAGAAGCCAGCGGCCACAAACTTCGAAATGCGCATAATACTAAAAGACGAAACGCCAATTAGTCAACAACCAAGACGCCTCGCAGCGTACGAACTAGATATAGTAAACAAACAAATTGAGGAGTGGTTGGAAAACGAGATCATACAAGAGAGTACTTCAGAATTCGCCAGCCCAATAGTGCTTACGAATAAAAAGGATGGCACGAAACGAATCTGTATAGATTACAGGAGACTAAACAAAGTTATAGTAAGAGATCATTTTCCTATACCGCTAATCGAAGATCAAATCGACCAATTATCAAATGCGAAATTTTTTGTAACATTAGATCTGGAAAATGGATTCTTCCACATACCAATAGCCAGTGACTGTACGCGATACACATCATTCGTGACTCCAACGGGACAGTATGAGTTCAGAAGGGCTCCATTCGGGCTCTGTACATCGCCGACTCAGTTTCAACGCTTCATAAACAACGTGTTTTCGAATCTAATTCGACAAAGAAAGCTACTCGTATACGTTGATGACATTATTATCGCAGCCAAGTCAGAGCAGGACGTATTAGATCTGTTGGAGGAAACACTAAAGGTAGCAGAGAACAACGGACTAAACATCAAATGGAAGAAATGCGTGTTCCTAAAGGAAAAGGTAAATTATTTGGGATACACAATAGGGAACGGACAGGTACAACCCGGCGAAAACAAAATAAAAGCAGTTACTAAATTTCCGGAGCTGAAAAATGTAAGAGACGTCCAAAGCTTCTTGGGACTGTCGAGATATTTCAGAAAGTTTATCCACAACTACGCTATAATTGCCAGACCGTTAAGCGACCTTCTTAGAAATGGCAAGAAATTTGAATTCAAAACGCCACGACAGGAAGCATTTAAAGAATTAAAGAAGCAATTATGTGCGAAACCGATACTAGCAATCTATAATCCCAAAGCATACACAGAGTTACATACAGACGCGAGCAAACTGGGGTATGGCGCAATATTGCTTCAAAAATCTGACGAAGACCTTCAACTACATCCGATCTATTTCTTTAGCAAGAAGACTACACCTACCGAAGAGAAATATAGCAGCTATGATCTGGAGGTACTAGCTATCGTTACGGCAATTAAAAAATTTCGCGTCTATTTATTGGGAGCAAGGTTCAAACTCGTTACGGATTGCGCTGCATTCAAGCACACAATGGAAAAAAAGGAAATCTTACCAAAAATTGCAAGATGGGCAATACTATTATCCGAATTTGACTACGAATTGGAACATCGCGCAGCACACCGAATGAAACACGTCGATGCTCTTAGCCGGCACCCAACCGTTCTAACCCTAGAAGAAGAAAACATCCTTACAGCAGTCAGAGCAGCACAAAAAAAGGATAGCCAAATAAAGGCAATACTAGAAGTTTTAAAACATGGAGACTACGAGAACTATCAAAGAGAAGGAGATATTCTATTTAAATACGCTGACGGTTTAAAGCTACTAGTAGTGCCCAAAGGAATACAAGCTGAAATAATTAGAAAAACTCACGAAGCAGGACACTTCGGGGTAAGAAAAATGGAATATCTGATTAAGCAACAGTACTTTATTCCAAAACTGAGACAGAAGGCCGAGGAATACATCAACAGTTGCATACCGTGTATTCTGGCAAACAAACAAAACCGGAAGGAGGGCTACCTACAGCCTATTCCGAAAGACTCCTTACCACTTGAAACCTATCATATTGACCATTTGGGGCCAATGACACAAACAAAAAAACAATACAAGTACATACTTGCTATTGTCGACGCATTCACCAAGTTTACGTGGCTGTACCCAACCAAGACGCTAACAACTGACGAAACACTTGACAAATTAGTGCATCTGAGTTCAACTTTTGGAAACCCCGGAAGAATAGTTACAGACCGTGGCCCAGCTTTCACATCCACTGCTTTCGGAAAGTACTGTGAAACGGAGAACATTAAACACGTTAAAACAACAACCGGAATACCAAGAGGAAATGGCCAAATTGAGAGACAGCACAAGATTGTTATCTCGATCCTAACAAAGCTAAGCATCAATTCTGAGGAGGACTGGTACAAACACGTTCCCAAAGCACAACTCTGGATTAATAGCTCCTACCAGCGCAGCACAGGCTTCTCACCATTTGAATTATTAATCGGAACCAAAATGAAATTAGCTGACTACGCAATGGTAACAGACGAAATTAAGCGAGAACTGATAGAACTATTTCAAGAAGAAAGAAATGAACAACGGAAATCAGCTTCCTCGAACATCCTAAAAATGCAAAACGAAAATCAACGAAACTACAACAAAGGCAGAAGAAAAGCCACTATGTACTCGGTCGGAGACCTAGTTGCCATAAAAAGAACGCAATTTGGAAGCGGACTAAAAATAAGTCCCGGATATCTAGGACCATATCGCGTAACAAAAGCACGCCCGAACAACAGATACGACGTCGAAAAGATTGGAAATCACGAAGGACCACTTAAAACATCCACAGCCGCAGATTACATGAGATACTTCTCAAATTTTGACTCCGATGACTACGACAGTGAGAGCGACGAAGAAAATGACGACCACAATCTAAATTCGCAACTAGACCCTGCAACCGCGTAAGTAGCCAAAATCGCACATTATCCTCGTTCTCAAAGTTCGCCTTAACCAAAAAATGCAAGACGACGTAAGAATAGAAAACGACGAAATAAACCCTATGCCGAACCTGAAGTTATGTACAGCTTACGACAACGAATTACGACGAGTACAACGACGAGACGAAGGAGTCAAACGATGCCGAGCTATACGACGACACCAGCAACGAAGAAAACAACGAGCTGCCGAGGACGACAGGACATTCAGGACGGCCGAGTGTGGGATCTCAATCGGAACGTAACCCACAAGCATCCCAGCTGGGATCCGAGCACGGCGGGCAACACCAGAGCATGACGAACATAAGTGACAGCGATGTAAGGAGAATGATTGAAATTGAGAGGTTAAGAATAGACGAAGTGAGACTAGACACGCGCTTTTTAATCTTTCCCAATACCCACATATATAATGGAAAAGTATAAAAATGAATGAATCAAGTAAATCGTTGACTGAATACCTCAATGAGCGAACGATTGATGAATGAACTGTGAGTGCAGAATTGAGTGATTCGAATAGTATGATTGAAGGTGATTGACTGAGTGTAAAATTTAGTAAAGCGGATGAATTTTTAATGTAATAATAAACGACTAAGTGAATGCGTGATTGAATGATTGAGTCAATAGATTATTGTACGAATGAATTAGGAGTAAATGCTGTATGACTAATTGTTTGAACCTCAAATCAAAGTTTGAGATTCAAACATAATCGATCACACAAACCTCATAAATTAATTCACCTCATGTACAGTATAGTACAAAAATATGTGGGTCAGCAGTGGGCAATAAGCTTATATCAGCTGTTGTTGGAAAGACCAACGGCATTGCAAGCTGCATGACCCTATAAATGGCCCGGTCACTTTGACTCGGGCCCTCTTTCAAAAACTTGATTTTAAACCAAGAGAACCGTCCTAGCAGCATTCAGCTCGAGGCCTAGTGGGCGTTCGGTAATTTTGGCATAACATCAAAGGTAATTTTATTTTACATTAGAATTCAAATTCTCAACGGAAGTTTATTAAGAACCGCTCTTACGCTGTCTCAGCTGGGGGCGATTCTTCATAAGCAGTACGTTGCTTCAAGAAAAACAAAAATATATTATCACCAGCCGAATGCTAGTGAAGAATGGTTGTAGTGCATCCCAGAATTGCACCTTTCTAATAAAACATTTTAAGATCAAAGTTTGATAGTCGATTCGTTTCGACCTATCTGAAACTCTGAAAGCATTCCCATCGTTTTTCTTCCTACCATTCTTCTATCCTCAACGGCGCGCGTCTCTGGTGGGCATCTTACTAAAGAATAATCCCTTTTTCCGAAACCTCGTCAAGGTCCAACTTTTCTGCAAGTTAATTCTTGCTCACGATCCCTGATCGTATTCATTGGTCCGTCGAGCCGGATATTGACGAGACCGGAAATAGAATTGTTTAAAGTAAATTTCTACTCGAAAAACGAAAGAGCAAACCGTGCCGAAATTTCCATTATTTCGCACATTTACATACGTACATAAATACCCACAGCAGTGCGCACGCATCGAATCAAAATCTCCGTGATTTCACGCAAAATTCGCGTCGCAACATTAGCTGCAGCAGTACTTCCACGCCAAGCCGAAAATCCTGCATTTTCGCACCAAATCAAAATTTCGTTTTTTTTCAAATTTAACCGAAATTTTCATCATTACGCGTGCAGCAATTCTGTCGGCATTACACCGTACAGAATTCACAAGCACAGGTCAAATTCTCGTTAAATCAGTTTCTACGGCACATCACCGTACGAAACTTGTAAACAACCTCAGCTGAAATCCCCGTGGTTTCACACAAACACGATCTCGTCGGCAGGTCGTCGTACTCGTTTTCGTCGACACGTAGTCGTACGAAAATTGCAAACACGTCGAAATTCGACGAGTGAGCGCAATTCCGTGTGCAATCTGCCACACGGAAATCACAAAATTCAGCCGAAATCTCCGTGATTTCGCACAAGGTAACTCCGTCGGTGCACCGCCGTACGGAATTCACAACATCAAACTCAGCTGAAATCTCTGCGATTTCGCGTAAAGTAATTCCATCGGTACACCGTAGTACGGAATTTACAACATCACCAACCAAAAAGCCAAAAACTCCGTGTTTTTGCATCTAGCCGAAATTCTTCGTAATTTCGCAACAAGCCGAAATTTCCGTAATTTCGCACAAGCCGAAACTCAGTGTTTTTGCATCTAGCCGAAATTCTTCGTAATTTCGCACAAGCCAAAAACTCCGTGTTTTTGCATCTAGCCGAAATTCTTCGTAATTTCGCATCAAGCCGAAATTTCCGTAATTTCGCACAAGCCAAAAACTCCGTGTTTTTGCATCTAGCCGAAATTCTTCGTAATTTCGCATCAAGCCGAAATTTCCGTAATTTCGCACAAGCCGAAACTCAGCGTTTTGCACCAAGCCGAAATTCTCCGTAATTTCGCACAAAGCTGAAATTGTCAGTAATTTCGCAAAAATCGAAATCGTAGTTTCGTCAGCACGTAGCCGTACGAAATCTATAAAACCAAGGCAAAGTTCTGAAATCGCACACAATTCCGTCGATCAAGTACCGCACGGAATTGTCACAGTAATAACCGAAATCGCTGCGATTTCGAACAAAACGATCCCGTTGGCAATTTGCCGTACGGAAATCGCAAAAACACACAAAACCAAGTCGAAATTTGCGTATTCAAATTGAGAATTCAAAAAAAAACCAATCGAAAGTTCCGCAATTTCGGACAAAACAATCCCGTTGCCAATTTACCGCACGGAAATTACAACGGAAGACTGAAATTTCTATTTTTGAACAAAATTTTCCGCAACAAAATTTCGTCGCACCACGTATTCGCATTGCGCAAGCAAATTGTATCACTCGCGCAAGCAGACCATATCGCTCGCGCAAGCAAACCTTTCAAGCAGCGGGTACTTGCATCGTGCAAATTGAAACTTCCGTGAGCGACATAATTTCTTCGGAGCTTGACGGCACGGCAGAAATCAATCGCAATCTCCGCGATTCCGCGAAATCAAATTCCGTAGGTACGGCACACTACGGAAGGAAAACAAAAAAAATCGCTACAAGTAAATTTGCCGGCATCCGAACCGGAAGAGGATCATCTTACTAACAAATTTTCGACAGTCGAACAGGCGAACAGCTTCAGTCAAGTAAATAACCGAGTGTTAAGTCTGTTAGCAACCTCGTATATCGTCAGTCAGCTGTTTGCAAATTCAAACCAAAACAATCGAAACTCTCTCGTTCAAAATTGCACCTCTTTGCTTGCCTTTGTTTGTGTTGAATCACAACTCATAAACATCAGACATGAAGAACGCGATACGAGAGCAAAACGCATCCATCGCGATCGTGCGACAGGCAATTTCCAATTTCAAAAAAACCGGAGAAGCGCGGAGAACGGCTGGTTATATCAGTGGTCGTTTCGAGCAAATTCATAGAGTATGGTCCGAGTGCGAAAAGGCACACAAGGCTATTTTTACGTGCGAAAGGGAAGACGATGAAGCAATCGACGCCCAATGCATTTCAGACTACGAGGCGATAGAGCAAGCCGTGTTCGAATATATTGGTGAGCTCAAACAAATCTCGAGAAAACCAGATCCTAAACACCACGTCGAGTCGAGACAAGAATCACCATCTTTCAAGGTTCCGAACCTGAGTTTGCCAAAGTTTGACGGCAACTGCAAAAGCTGGAGAACTTTTCGAGATATGTTTCGATCAATCATCCATGACAACAACCATCT
The DNA here is from genome assembly GCA_949128065.1 of Beris chalybata. Classification (NCBI taxonomy): domain Eukaryota; kingdom Metazoa; phylum Arthropoda; class Insecta; order Diptera; family Stratiomyidae; genus Beris; species Beris chalybata. The sequence goes on from OX421894.1 coordinate 44,460,191, forward strand.
TCCAAACGTTCATAAGCTTCAGTACTTGAAAGGTAGCCTGGTTGGGGATGCTGCTAGAGTGCTGAATAAGTTCGAAACCCTGGACGCAAACTACGAACCGGCTTGGACTTTACTAGTCAACAGATTCGATAACAAACGCATTACATGTAACGCACATTTAAAAACTCTGTTTAGCATACCCGAAATTCGCACAGAATCTGAACAAGCATTTAAAAACATGCTTGATGATACTAACGAGTGTATGCACGAGCTTAAGCAACTAGGTCTGGATACGAAAAATTGGGATCCAATTATTTTATATATTCTAACTGCTAAACTGCCATCACTAACTCGAAGCCTCTGGGAGCAACAAGTATCGACAATAGAATCGTTACCGACTTACAAAGAGTTCGAAAAATTCATCGAATGTCGCCATAGAACGCTGGAAGTTTTAGCTTCAGCTAAGGCACAATCTCAACCGGCAGCACAAAGCAATAACAATCAACGCAAAAGTTCAAGCAATTTCACAAAGACATCCCAGCCATCATGTACCTATTGCAAAAAGGATCATTTCCTTTTTAAATGCCAAACATTCCACAATCTCGACACATCTACGAAGTGGGATTTTGTAAAGACCCAACATTTATGCTTCAATTGTTTGAACAAACACCCCCCGAACGAGTGCAAGAGTAAAAAAGCTTGTTTTACTTGCCACAAGAAACATCATACTACTCTACACAGAATTGATAAGTCCTCTTTGCACGCAACGACAACGCCCACAATTCATCCACAGCCTGCGCCTGTTATAAGTACCGAGGCTCTCTGTTCAAAGTCTGTAACGTTCAATAAGGAAATTAAGCAGGCTCTATTAGCAACCGCCATCGTCACCATTAAAACTTTGGAGGGAAACATCCTTTCACTTCGAGCATTAATAGACTCTGGTTCAGAAAACTCTTTCATATCCAATGCCGCGCATCAACTGCTACGAACAAAAGCCCAACCTACTTCCATAACTATTACTGGCTTAAATTCCACAAATGTAAGTACTTCCACTCAAGAAATCAGCTTTAACATCATCCCGAAAATAGGAAACGGAAAAGAAATTCAAACCCAAGCCTATGTAATCAAGAATATAACGCAGATGCGCTCTTCATGCAGCATTCCAGCAAAGCAATGGCCTTATATAAATGATATTGTTCTTGCGGATCCAAAATTCATGGAACCAGGATCAATTGATTTGCTACTTGGGGTCCAGACCTATGCGCAAATTTTGCGATCAGGTCTCCGATATGGACCGAAGGATCACCCGATAGCACAAGAAACATCATTAGGCTGGATTTTGTTTGGACAAATGCCACAGAATCCTGTGGCACATCTACCAAAATTTGCCGGTTTCACTATGGTCACAAATCCAAACGCAATGTTGAATGAGCAACTGAGAAAATTTTGGGAAATCGAGGAGTTGCAACCAGAACGGCAGTTAACCGCCGATGAAAGGTTGTGCGAAGGACTTTTTTCGTCCACACATAAGCGTCTTTCAGATGGAACATACAGAGTATCCATTCCTTTCAAGCCAAACGCTCCAATCTTGGGAGAATCGAAGCACATTGCTATGAAACGGTTTCAAAGTACCGAACGACAACTCGATAGGAATCCAGAATTGAAAGAATTATACTCCAGTTGCATCAATGAATATATAAAATTGAAGCATATGGTACCAATTCACGTAGGTTCTACCACGAATGAATGCGATAAGCGATATTATTATTTGCCGCACCACGCGGTTCTTAAGGACAGCACAACTACTAAACTAAGAGTAGTCTTCGACGCGTCCGCGAAAACTTCAAACGGAAAATCCCTGAATGAGCAAATGTTGACCGGTCCCACCTTGCAAAGGAAACTTTTTGCAACAATCATGAAGTGGAGAATGCATCGTTATGCACTCTCCGCCGACATCGAGAAAATGTACCGAATGATAAAGGTGGATTCGAGAAGTCAACAGTATCAACGAATACTTTGGCGGGAACATCAAACTGACCCTATCAAGGAATTTTGCCTTACTACAGTGACATTTGGATTAACGTCAGCTCCATATTTAGCAATCAAAACGTTACAACAGTTAGCTGCTGACGATGCTTTAAAATACCCTCTGGGGTCAAAAGCGGCTCAAGAAGACTTCTATGTTGATGATCTGCTGACAGGAAGTCACGACATCAACAGCGCACGAAGTTTGCAAGCCGAAATTAGTAAGTTATTGGTTGGTGGGGGCTTCCATTTGAGGAAATGGTCAAGCAACGAACCAAGCCTTCTAGATCACATTCCAATCGAAGATAGAGAATTCCAGTCACCAATAAAGTTCGGCGAAAAGGACTGTGTGAAGGCATTAGGAATTATCTGGAACCCAGAACGAGACCATTTCACGCTATCCACGAATAAAACAGTAAACCACGAATCAAAACAACCAACGAAACGAACCATTCTGTCTGAGATCTCAAAATTATTCGACCCACTCGGGTGGGTTTCCCCATCCATCATCACGGCAAAAATCCTGATGCAAAAATTATGGGTATCAGGGTGCACCTGGGACGGCCCGGTGCCCCCAGAATTAGAACGAGAGTGGCTCGAATACAAAAACGACGTCCATCACTTAGGAAAAATCCAAATCCCACGGTGGATGCATACGAACTTTAAGGACCATAAAGCTGTGGAACTCCATGGTTTTTGCGATGCTTCTATTCGGGCATATGCAGCGGTTCTATACCTACGAGTCCTTGATTCGAATGACACAGTGCACATCAGTCTAATTGCATCCAAGACAAAGGTGACACCACTCAAGCTAGTTACCTTGCCCCGACTAGAGTTATGCGCAGCCGAGTTACTTTCAAAATTAATGAAAAATACAAGGGAAGACCTTGACATGAAAGAAATTCAAAGTTTCTCCTGGACGGATTCTAAGATAACACTGGCCTGGATACAGGGACACCCTACCAAATGGACAACATTTGTAGCTAATAGAGTGGTAACAATCCAAGACAACATGAACAACAATCAATGGAGGTACGTACCGTCCAAAGACAATCCTGCTGACATAGCTTCCCGAGGGATGAAGCCCAGCGATCTCAGACACAATGCACTATGGTGGAACGGGCCTAAGTGGCTAACAAATAAAGAGCAAGATTGGCCATCAGTCGAACCAAGCTTAGATTTTCCAACAGCGATACTGGAGGTTAAATCACCCACAGCGTTAATCTCTCTACGTGAAAACATAAACGCTTTTTCACTAGTGGAGAAATTTTCTTCATTAATTACTCTAATCAGAGTAACAGCTTATTGTTTTAGATTTTTCCACAATTGTCAAAAACGGGACAAAAATCAAAGAACAACGGGATCTATACAAGTAGCAGAATACAACTCAGCTAAGAAAGCATTGGTGAAAGTCGTTCAGACGGAAAACTACGCCAAGGAAATCAGTCTGCTACACAAGAAACAGCCTTTGCCACCCAGCAATCAACTCAGCAGCCTGAATCCATTCCTCGACGATGAGGGAATCCTTCGAGTGGGTGGTAGGTTAAAGCATTCAGCTTTACGCTTTGACAATCGTCACCCCATGATTCTTCCAAAGAAGCACCATTATTCCGATCTCGTCATACGCGACTGCCACATGCGAACACTTCATGGAGGTCACAATTTGGTCATCAGCACAATTCGACATGAATATTGGATAATACACATTCGACATATCGTGCAGCACATCATCTCAAAGTGCACCACATGCTACCGCTATCGGGCTAAGCCAGCCGAACAACGAATGGGGGATTTGCCCTCTGCGCGCGTTCAAATGTCAAGACCTTTTCAACATTGCGGTATTGACTTTGCGGGTCCTTTCGAAATCAAGGAATCAAACTTAAGGAAGTCACGATGTACTAAAGGGTACTTTTGTCTTTTCGTTTGCTTCGCGACCAAAGCAATTCACATTGAAGTGGTTTCCGACTTGTCGTCGGAAGCCTTCCTCGCAGCCTTCCGGCGTTTCGTGGGAAGACGCGGTTTATGCACCGACATATATTCTGACTGCGGAACAAACTTTGTCGGAGCCGATCGAATCATGAAAGAAAATTTAAAGAAAGCCATCAAGGAAGGCTCCTTTCATACCATGGACAAAACGGTACCAGATGGGATAAAATGGCACTTCAACCCCCCAGCCGCTCCGCATTTCGGCGGGCTCTGGGAATCAGGCGTCAAATCGGTGAAACGTCATCTCAAACGCATCATAGGAATCGCAACGCTGACTTTCGAAGAAATATCCACGGTCCTAACTCAAATAGAAGCATGTTTGAATTCTCGGCCCCTTTGCATACTTAGCTCTGATTCAGACAACATTGAGGTCCTGACTCCAGGACATTTCCTCATAGGATCCTCTCTTATATTGCCCCCTGAACCATCTTTAGCGTTTACCAATGATCATCCTTTAAGGCGTTGGAAGTACTGCCAGAAGCTGGTGCAAACCTTTTGGTCTAAGTGGTCCCAGGAATACTTGCAACAGTTGCAACAAAGACAGAAGTGGCGATTGTGCAACAACAATCTCAAACCAAACGATATCGTATTGGTACGAGAGGATAACGTCCCTCCATCAAAATGGCATCTAGGAAAGATCATAGATGCACATCCGGGGAGTGATGGACTGGTTAGGGTAGTGACGTTAGAGACGCAAGCCAAGACCCTCCAAAGACCCATTTCTAAAGTGTGTCCACTTCCTATTTCTAACTAATGTATTTTGAATCTAACAAAGTGCGACATCTACGTTTATGTATAGTACGTCCGCTTCACATTTTAAGCTAATACCTTTCATTTTCTTAGATGAACAACGATATCTTGGAAATTTCCCTCGAAGATGACTTCGAGTTCTCAAGCAATGCAAGGCAGTACACGGAAGAGGAGCTCCTTGCGTCGCCGCGACCATGTACACCGCCGGCAACTTCTACGATGTTGGAGCTACCGCTTACGCCAGGTCGCAACCTGGAGTTTCACCCTTCTCGGCCGTGCACACCTCCAGCAACCTCCACGAGCTTAAGATTGCCGGTCACGCCAGGTCGCAATCTGGACCTCAGCCAACAGCCACAACCATCAATCGCACGTAGGAAGGCGCCGAAACCCCGTCGACCATCCTCCGGACCTTACGATATTGCCGCTCCAAACACTCGTCGAACATCGTCCGTACCGAATGACATCGCCAATCGAAAAAAGGGTCCATCCTACAGCCTGGTCACCAATAAGGGAGAAGTTTTCGAGTTAACGTACGATGACCTCCAGGCTATACCTTGGAATAACTTCGAAAACCTGAAACGAAACCAATATACCGTTTTTTTCAACGGGGGCGATAGGGTTAGAGTGCGGTTTGTGAGACCAAAAACGACCTGGTTTGCATTAAGAAGGAAACAATCCTGAAATTAGTTTTTTATTTTTTTTCTATTCAGCACTAATTCGTATCTGAATTTTTGTATGCACTTTTTATATTATTTTTTTTCATCTGAATTTTTATATGCACTTTTTATATTATTTTGTTTATTTTGAATTTTCTTTCACGCATGAATTATGAATTATAACTTTTATTTACCACTTCCTTTGTATGAAGTTTCTTTCCCTTCTTCCACTCATACTCGACTGAACGAGGTACCCAACCCTTTCCACTCATCGTTCGTTTTCCGGGTTGACGTGGGTTGTACGAGTCATCAATCTTTGATCTTCATCCGTCGCGCCCGGGAGAATGTTTGAACCTCAAATCAAAGTTTGAGATTCAAACATAATCGATCACACAAACCTCATAAATTAATTCACCTCATGTACAGTATAGTACAAAAATATGTGGGTCAGCAGTGGGCAATAAGCTTATATCAGCTGTTGTTGGAAAGACCAACGGCATTGCAAGCTGCATGACCCTATAAATGGCCCGGTCACTTTGACTCGGGCCCTCTTTCAAAAACTTGATTTTAAACCAAGAGAACCGTCCTAGCAGCATTCAGCTCGAGGCCTAGTGGGCGTTCGGTAATTTTGGCATAACATCAAAGGTAATTTTATTTTACATTAGAATTCAAATTCTCAACGGAAGTTTATTAAGAACCGCTCTTACGCTGTCTCAGCTGGGGGCGATTCTTCATAAGCAGTACGTTGCTTCAAGAAAAACAAAAATATATTATCACCAGCCGAATGCTAGTGAAGAATGGTTGTAGTGCATCCCAGAATTGCACCTTTCTAATAAAACATTTTAAGATCAAAGTTTGATAGTCGATTCGTTTCGACCTATCTGAAACTCTGAAAGCATTCCCATCGTTTTTCTTCCTACCATTCTTCTATCCTCAACGGCGCGCGTCTCTGGTGGGCATCTTACTAAAGAATAATCCCTTTTTCCGAAACCTCGTCAAGGTCCAACTTTTCTGCAAGTTAATTCTTGCTCACGATCCCTGATCGTAATCACTAATAGAGTGTATGAGTCGATGAAAGTATTTATGTATCTATTGAAAACGTTGAATCGAATGGACAACGCATGCGTAGTTTGAACCTTGAATGAATGAATGAATGTATGTATTCGTAGCTTGACTACTTGAGTGAATGATTGCACGAAACAAAAACCAATTGAGTGTTTAAATGCGTGTGTATCGATATGTCTAAATGACTGTTTAAAACAAAATTTAAGTATCGAATGCTAGATGCGGTAAAAAAAAACTGAACGAACAATTGAATGATTACTTGCATATATGAATGCGAATGTGCACGTAATGTGCGAAAGAAACGACTGAACGCGGGATAAATGAGTGACTAAATGTATGAATGAATGATATATGTATAAATTTAACTTCAAAAAAACAAAATGAACCCTCACGTTTCGCCCTTTTCCCCTCCCCTCTATGCAGATCAAATCGCGAAGCCGATCTTGATCTTCCCCGACTCACTGGGAAAATCTGGAACGCGATAATATTGCAAAGAAAACAAAAATTGGGGAAAATTTAGCAACACAAAATTAATAAAAAAAATCTGCCAACAGTCTGGGCGCAACTGTATTATTTTTCCGGCAGAAGTTCAGAACGCGTTCAATTCGGGGATGCGGTGTATGTTACTATGTGACTGAAAACCTAACAAAAAGTTCGGAAAGCGGTTAGAAAAGGGTGTAACATATGAATTAAATAATTGGGTCATATTCCGGAATGGAGGTTGAAAAAAACAAAAATTAAAAATAGGTGATTATTAAACAAACCTGGGGAAGTGAAAAGATATTCGATATCTGATCGGACCTGAGAAACATGGTGGAATTCATGAAAAAGTATACAACCAATTTACACCCTCTTAGGGGTAAAATTTAAAAAAAATCTTGAAAACACATTCTAGGTATTCACATGAAGAATCCGTAGAATAAAAATGAATTCAATATTTTGAAAGACCTAGTAGATATGTCGAAAATCGTGAAAATATATGCATTTTATATTAACCGATATTTTTTTTTGCCCCCCCCCCCTTCTGAACGCCAATGAATATTTGAATTTTTTTATCAGAATTACTTTTCTAGTTAATTTACATATACGTACTGAGTTTCAACTTCCTAGCATAAGCCGTTCTGAAGTAAGGGAAAACTCCCCACACCACCGTACCAAACTACCCCTAAAAAAAAATTTATTTGTCTACCATGCCGCTACTATAGCTTTATCTAAATACCAAGTTTCAGCGTCCTATCATTATAGATTCTTAAGATAAAGGCATCGGAACTTTTTCTTTCTCACCCTTCCCCACCCTCACCCTCTACACCCACAACCCCAAACTTTTTTTCCCTACAAGGGTTCTATTAGGCCTACTTCTGGTAAAAATTTGAAACATCCATCTTACACTGTTATTGAGATATGAATCGTGTTATTTTTGAAAAATTCTAATCCCTCCCACTTCCGTGCTCCTCCACCCCCTTCAAATATTTTACTTTAAGCAATCGTTATTTATCAATCTTTATAATAAAACCGAATTTTGTTTTTCAGGTTCAATTAGTTTGTGAGATATCGTAATCTAAAGTTTTTCACCCCCACCCCCGTACGCCACTACCCCCACCCAAAAATTTTGTTTCAATCTACTCTCCTAGTATAACTACAGATATTTGTTAAGTTTTAATTGCTTGCTATTAATGGTTTAGGAGATATGGATTTTAGAATTTGTCGATCTCGGCATTTTTGCGTTTCGGACGCATTATTTCCCCCTCCACTCCCACACCCCTTCACCCATATCTGTTTTTTTTTGCAAATGGGTCCATTATCAAAGCTCTATAGAAATTCTAAGTTTCAGCCTCCTAACACAAGCGGTTCCTGAGATCTAGAAACCTAAATTTTTCGTCTAAAACGCTTACCCCGCCTTCCCCCTTTCACCTCCTCCCCTGAAAATAATGTCAATTCAAGGGGTCCACCAAGTCTATTCTTAGAAAAAATTTTAATTTAGTAGCTCCACTGGTTTGAGAGCTACGAGCCTTCAAAGATTTTGGGGCGGTCGACGTACGGCGTACGGCGTACGGCGTACGGGGTACGGCGTACAGACGGAGTGAAAATTTTTATTGCTTTTTTCGCGTCTACTAGTCATGAAACGTGGAAAAAAAATTTTGAGGGCAGCAAATTTTTTTTTTTTTAAAATCGATAGCAATACTGTATTATAAATAATACAGTAAATCAGTAAAAAAAAACTAAGTTCAAATTTGTCATCAAAAGAAAAAATTTGAGTTACAAAAAAAATACACTACGTTAGTAAAAAAAAAATTCTACGTTAGAAGGTACTCTAAAAGGAAGGATAAGAATATAAGGTACTTTTCCGAAATTTCAGCGATAGTTCCTATCACCAAACTCACCAATATCCCACAAGTATTGCTCCCAACTGTCTGACGACACGCCCGCCAAGACAGGGCATGCCCAGCTCTCAGTTAGGTACCTGCAAGACAGAAGTGGAACGATTCAAGTACCAAAGCTTGACCAACTCACATCACATCAGTCCCCATATGCAGACAATGCTTCCCTTTCCTATGGAACTGAATTGGCGCCTTAAGGGTTGCCAAAACGGTTCGTCGATAAGAAAGTTCCACATTGCCCACACAAAAGTCAGATGCAATATTTTGCTGCAGAACGACGAAATTTAGACCTTTTTCCCACCAACTTCTTTGCACGGAATTTTTCTGAGCTCGCTCATGTCGATGGACTACGCTTTGTGCACGAAGCGCAGCTGAGGCTAGCCCCACGTTGGGCGCAATTTGTTGTGATTGAGGCCTTGGAAAAATTATTTTGACTTTAAAAAGTCAAAATAATTGAAGGATAAGTAGAGGTTCGGGACAGAATGGGCCAATTTCTCCTACGTCTGAATTGGTGGCTGAGCCGGAACGGAAGCGACACGCTTGCTGGCGGCCGGGACTAGCTACGGCAGTGTGGGGTGGTTCTTGTTCCGACTTAGGCCATAAACCCTAGGCCTAGACAACAAAAATTTCGTGTCGGCTTACTCCAGGGTATTTAAAATGGGACTATTTTCCCAATAGGTCGTGAAAGACCAAGAAGCGGTGGAGTTGCGCGACTTCGTGACTTGTCAGGGCGCTCTGATGTTGTTGGCGCCCTGCTCTGCCCACCCTACCTCAGCCACGACTGTCCTATAAAAACATTTCGTGTCGTGGCCCCTTATTGAGGTTTGGGGCTAAGGAGCTTACACGCTCGGGTTCACCTTTAAATGGCTTTCTAGCCTTCCATTATCAAAACAAAATCAATCCAAGCTTTTACGAGAAAAAAAAAACTCTGAAAGAACGCGTCGCAAACATGTAATTTATATGTGAGATGAAATAAATCTTAAATCAGGAAAACAAATAAAAACTCACACCATCAAAACAGCTTCATAATCGAGATGGTCCGGTTGTTTCATAATCTGACGTTAATTTTTCGATGGATTCATTCCCTTCCTTTTCCTTTTAGTCTTTTTTTTTCTCTACCTCATTTATTTTCTTAATCTATCCTAGGTATACCTCTTTCTTTGCTTATCCTAATCATTTCTTAATTCCATCCTTCTATGCATACTTCTTAATTTTCTTATTCTATTCTAATTCAATCCTTCATCATCCATCATCCATCCTCCATCCCCGATCCTTCATCGCCCATCAACCATCCTAATTTCTCCATCCTCCATCATTCATCCTCTACCCTCCATCGTCCATCATCCATCGTCCATCACCCATCGTCCATCATCCATCCTCCATCTTCCATCCTCCATTGTCCATCCTCCATCTTCCATTTTCCATCCACCATCCTCCATCTTCCACCCTCTATCGAACATCCTCTATCCCCGATCCTTCATCGCCAATCATCCAACCTCCTTTCTCCATCCTCCTTTCTGCATCCTCCATCGAACATCCTCTATCATCCATCCTCTATCCTCCATCGACCATCATCCATCGTTCATTGTCCATCCTCCATCGAACAGCCTCCATTGTCCATTATCCATCGTTCATCCTCCATCGCCCATCCTCCATCCTCTATTCTCCATCGTCCATCCTGAACAGATCAAAGATCTGAACAGATCTGAACAGATCTGAACAGATCACAAATCTGAACAGATCACAGATCTGAACAGATCACAGATCACAGATCTGAACAGATCACAGACCTGAAACAGATCACAGATCTGAAACAGATCACAGATCTGAACAGATCACAGATCTAAACAGATCACAGATCTTAAACAGATCACAGATCTGAACAGATCACAGATCTGAACAGATCACAGATCTGAAACAGATCACAGATCTGAATCAGATCACAGATCTGAACAGATCACAGATCTGAACAGATCATAGATCTGAACAGATCATAGATCTGAACAGGAGGGATGATGGAGGATAGAGGATGAACGACGAAGGATGGAGGATGGACGATGGATGATGGACAACGGAGGATGTTTGATGGAGGATGGACAATGAACGATGGACGATGGTGGATAGAGGATGGATGATGGACAATAGCGGATGTTCGATGGAGGATGAATGATGGACGATGGGTGATGGACGATGGAGGATAGAGAATGAATGATGGAGGATGTTCGATGGAGGATAGAGAAAGGAGGATGGATGATGGGCGATGAAGGATCGGGGATGGAGGATGGATGATGGATGATGAAGGATCGGGGATGGAGGATGGATGATGAAGGATGGTAGATGGAGGATGGTGGATGGAGGATGGAGGATTAAGGATGGTAGATGGAGAATTGAGGGATAGAAAAAAATTATAAAAAATGGTAAAAACTGATAAAAAGTTATAGAAAATGGTAAAAAATGATAAAAAATGGTAAAAAATTATAAAAAGTTATAAAATATATTAAAAAATCTGCCAACAATCTGGGCGTAACTTTATTATTTTTCCGGCAGAAGTTAGGAACGCGTTCAATTCTGAAATGCGGTGTAGGCTACTATGTGACTGAAAACCTATCAAAAAGAACAAGATCATGGAAGTGAAAATCTGGTTGGATCTGAGAGATATGGAATAGTTTATGAAAAAGTACACAATCACTTTACACCCCCTTAGGGGTCAGTTTTCAGAAAATCTTGAAAACACTTTCTTGGTATTCATATGGAGAATACATAGAATAAAATTACATTCATTATTTGGGACGAGGTAGTAGATATGTCGAAAATCGTGGGAAAATATGCATTCTATTTTCACAGATATTTTTTTTTGCCCCCCTTCTGAACGCCAATAGATATTCGTTTTTTTTATTCAAAATTATTTTTCTAGTTGATTTAGATATACACACCGAGTTTCAACATTGTAGCTAAAGCCGTTCTATATATAGGAAAAACACCTCCCACTTGTACCACACTACCCTTAGGGGTCGAATTTCAAAAAACCTTGAAAACACTTTCTAGGTATTCATACGAAGAATCCGTAGAATAAAAATGAATTCAATATTTGGAAAGACCTAGTAGATATGACGAAAATCGTGAAAATATATGCATTTTATATTTATTATATTTACAAATATTTTTTTTTGCCCCCTCCCCCCTTCTGAACGCCAATGAATATTCAAATTTTTTCTTATCACAATTACTTTTCTAGTTGATTTACATATACACACCGAGTTTCAACATTGTAGCTTAAGCCGTTCCATATATAGGAAAAACACCCCCACTTGTACCACACTACCCTTAGGGATCGAATTTCAAAAAACCTTGAAAACACATTCTAGGTATTCATACGAAGAATCCGTAGAATAAAAATGAATTCAATATTTGGAAAGACCTAGTAGATATGACGAAAATCGTGAAAATATATGTATTTTATATTTATTATATTTACAAATAATTTTTTTTGCCCCCGTTTCTAAACGCCAATGAATATTCAAAATTTTTTTTTCACAATTACTTTTCTTGTTGATTTACATATACACACCGAGTTTTAACTTTTTAGCATGAACCGTTTAATAGTTAGGAAAAAAACCCCCACCCCCGTAGCATACTACCCCTAAACAAATTATATTTTTCCAACATTCCGCTACTATAGCTCTATCCAAATATCAAGTGTAACGACTCGATTTCCGGGGTAGGCTCATCGGGTGCCAAGGGTTCGTTACAAAAATTTATTTATTAGGACTTCATCTTATTTATTCATGTGTTTCTTACTATTTATAATTATTAATACATTTCCGATTTCATATGAGTTAGAGGTTATGATATTCGGTTGCTTTGCCCGTCGCGTTACGTTGCTGGGTACGTCGCGTTGCTCTCTGCGTTGCGGTGCTCGGTGCGTTGCGAAGCTTCGTGCTGGGCATTGTTGCATAACTCAGTGCGTTGCGTTGCTCGTGCGCGGCGTAGTTCTGTGCGTCGCGTGGCGCTGCGTTGCGTTGCTTCGTGCGTGGCGTAACTCGGTGTGTAGCGCTGCGTTGCGTTGCTCCGTGTGGGGCGTAGCTCTGTGCGTTGCATGGCGCTGCGTTGCGTTGCTTCGTGCGTGTCGTAGCTCGGTGCGTCGCGTAGCGCTGTGTTGCGTTGCTTCGTACGTGGCGTAGCTCTGTGCGTCGCAAGGCGCTGCGTTGCGTTGTTCCGTGTGTGCTATCTCTCGTGCGTTGCTCGGTGCTGCCGCTGGTGTCCTCTAAGATGCTCGGGTCCCTAGGTCATCGTCCTCGGGTGGCCGTCTGCGTTCCGCTTGGGATCTTCGGTCGCGCCGCTTCTTCGTCTTGCGTTTCTCCCGGTGTTTTAGTCTTGGTGGAGCACGGTTCCGTGATTATGTTCACGGGGACTGGTTGGCTTATCTAAGCGGACTTCTATAAGCCACAGACCTTAGATTTCTTCAGCATGGCCAGGAGTAACAGTAGCGTCGTAGCTCCTCTGAAGTACTTTGAGCCTAAGAATTTGACGGACTTCTATAAGCCACAGACTCAAACATAGGTCAGTTCGTTCAAAATTGGCGTCAGCTTTCGCTTTGGGAGGAGTTTTACCTCGACCCGCGGCTACTCACTGACGCCGCCGACTGCTCCATTTGTGTTCGATCGTTTTGGACTATATACTGGCCAGAACATGCACTGGCTGCGAATTATATCGGTATTTTGGTTCTATAGCACTGTCGTTGGTGTAAGCGGAAATTTACCGTAAGATTTCCGTCCTTACAAAGTTTAAGGCTTATATCATTACAGGTTCTCAAGATATAAGCATCGGAACTTTTTCCTTTTCACCCTCCCCCACCCTCCCCCTCTACACCCTCAACCCCAAAACTTTTTTCCCTACTAGGGTTTAATAAGCGCTACTTCTGGTAAAAATTCTAAGCATCTATCTTAAACTGTTCTTGAGATATGAAATGTGTTTGATTTGAAAAATTCTTATCCCCTCCACTTTTATGCTCCACCTCCCACTTTAAAAAATTTACTTTGATCAATCTTAATTTGTCAACCTTTATACCCAAACCAAATTTTATTTTTCTAGAGCAATTGGTTAATGAGATATCGTATTCTTAAGTTTTTCACCCCCCACTCCCATACACAACTTCCCCCACCAAAATTTTTTCTTGATTCTGTTCTCCTAGTATAACTACAAATATTTTTTAAGTTTGAATAGTGTGCCATTAACGGTTTAGGAGATATGGATTTTTAGAATGTGTCTATCTCGCCTTTTTACATTTCCCCCCACTCCTACACCCCTTGATCAATATTGACAATTTTTCTGCAAATGGGTTTACTATCAGAGCTCTATAGAAATTCCAAGTTTCGGACGCATTACATTTCCCCCCACTCCTACACCCCTTGATCAATATTGACAATTTTTCTGCAAATGGGTTTACTATCAGAGCTCTATAGAAATTCCAAGTTTCAGCTTCCTAACATTAGGGGTTACTGAGATCTGGAAACCAAAATTTTCGGTCTAAAACACTTCCCCCTCACACCCCCACCCCTAAAAATTTGGTCACTTCAAGGCGCCTACCCCATCTATTCGTTAAAAAAATTTCAATTTAATATCTCAAAGCGTTTGGCAGCTACGAGCCTCCAAACGATCTTGCGTACGGCGGACAGACGGACTAAAAATTTTTATTGCTTTTTTCGCGTCGAAATGTGAAAATAAAAATTTTGAGGGTAGCAAATTTTTTTTTTTTAAAAATCAATCACAATACTTAATTATTAAAATAATAAAAAATGGTAAGAAATTATAAAAAATGGTCAAAAATGACAAAAAATGGTAAGAAATGATAAACAATGATTAAAAAATTATAAAAAATGGAAAAAGAATGGTAAGAAATGAAAAAAATTTAAAAAGTGATAAAATACGAAAGTGAATGATAAAAAATTATAAAAAACTTTTAAATGATATAAAATGATAAAACATGGTAAAATTTTTTATCAAAGTATAAAATAATAAAAAAAATGGTAAAAAATTATAAAAATGATAAAAAATGAAACAAAATTATAAAAAATAGGAAAAAGTGGTAAAGAAAAGAAATGGTAAAATATGCTAAAAAATAATTATAAAAAGTCATAAAAATGATAGAAAATGATACAAAATTATAAAAAGTGGTAAAAATGATAAGAAATGGTAAAAAATGATAAGAAATGGTAAAAAATGAAAAAAATTGTAAAAATGGTAAAAGTGATAACAAATGATAAAAAATTGTAAAAAATGGTAAAATTGATAGCAAATGATAAAAAATGATAAAAAATGGTAACAAATGTTAAAAAATGATAAAAAAGATATAAAATGATAAAAACTGATAACAAATGGTAAAAAATGATATCAAATTATAAAAAATGATAAAAATAGATAAAGAATGGTAAATAATGATAAAAAATGGTAATGAATGATAAAAATTGATAAATAATGATAAAAAATGGTTAAGAATGTTAAAAGATGAACAAATAAAAGATTAAAGATTATTAACTCCTATTTTCAGTTTATAGATAGATTTAAGAAAGGCCCGAAATTTTGAGTTTTATGTTTTGTTGATTTGTAGCCATATTTTGCATATCTCGCTAAAAATTGTAAGAACCAATTTATGGAGAATTAAATTGTCTGTCTTTTTTATCTGAACAACTTTTTTGCCAAATTATTTATTGCAAATAATAACCGCGAAGTGTAAAATATTAGGAGATCGTCCCAGTTTTTTAAACTTTTAGACCATTTTTATTAAGAATAGATGTCATATTTACATGGCAAACATGTAGAGGTCTAAACTCCCTACAAGTTTCGTTTAAACCAGTTTTTTGTGCGACCAATGTATAACGGCCGGGAGCACGTTAAACACAGAGGCCGGGGAACTCGCAGGTATGGCTACCTGCGGTCGGGATAATAGAAAGAATTTCTCGGTTGGTCTTGTAAACAGCTACTCGCACTAACGGAATTCATTGAAATTCAGTCGTTCTCCAGCATTGGCTCCATAAATTTGGTTCTCACCATTTTTAGCGAGAAATGGAAAATACGGCAACAAATTGACAAAACAGATAATTTAATATTTCGGCCACATGCCATATCAAATTTTGATCTGAAACTGTGATTCCATATTCTACTCCATCATTGGAACCTAACCACTTCAAAACATTTCGCCTTCCACTTAACTCCGAAATTTACTGAAATTTTGTTTCTGGTGACCGGGCTAACCGTCCAGATCCGTGAGCCGTGGAGAAGATCCGGATCAGTTGGATCTTTTGCTTGAGCCGGTTCATTGAGCCGGCTCAGATCTGAGTTACCCATCTCTAGTTCCAATTTCCTCCTTTCCAACCACCAATTATTTTAGCTTCACGTTTCTTGATTTTTCTTTAATTTTAATCGCGCTCAGATCTTTTTTCTCTTCCGCCATTTTACAATTTTTTCCAATTTTTCTAACTTCTTTCTCGATCCGGCATTTCGATTTTTTCTTAAATTTTTTCTCCTTAGGGTATTTTATTCGTAGGTAAATTTGATTTAGTTAATTTTTGTAAATTTCATTCTTAGGGTATTTTATTCGTAGGTAAATTTCATTTAGTTAATTTTTGTAAATTTCATTCTTAGGGTATTTTATTCGTAGGTAAATTTGACTTAGTTAATTTTTGTAAATTTCATTCTTAGGGTATTTTATTCATAGGCAAGATTGGTTTAATTTATTCGTCTGCACTCAATATGTAACATCGTACAATTAAATTTTATTATTAAAAAAAATTGGGTAGCCAACAGGTCGCAAACTTTTTCCAAAGCGCATTTAGAATATCGGAGACGCGCCGGCGAGGAGTTTATGCGGCCGGAATTGTCATGCAGCGGGTCACAACAGCACCTGCACTTTCACGGTGCGTCAAAACGAGGACCAGAACGATTTTCGGTGGTTTAGGGGCGTTAGCGAGTTATGTCTAACAAATTTCTTTTTTTTTTTTGTTTTCGATTTCAAGAAAATCATTCAGGGGTAATCACATTAAGTCACTTGCGCGCGCTAGTTCCCAAACACGACAGTCGATCATTCGGGTAATTCCATTTCTCCATATAATTGAGAAAATACGCAAAATGTGCGTCGACTCGACTGGTTTTAATAAATTTTTTCTTCACAGCATCAAAACGAAAGCAACCATAGGTAGCACGTCGCCCGGAACTTTTAACAATTGCGAACCGACATTTTACCCGCGCTTCGATACACTTCACACTGCACTTTTAACACTTAGCGTAAGATCGAATAAAATCGCAATGTGCAACGACCGGTAGGAAGGCAAGTGGTTTCTCCCCGTGCGGGTAGATTGCGGAAGAAAAATCCAAAAACAAACCAAGAACTCCGTTTTTGCCAACGCGATAATTTTTCGCCTCTCGCTTCCGGCCTTGTCCGAATAACGGTCAAATCCCTTCGTTAAGTTTTGTGTGTGTGTGTGTGCGCAAGTTGGTGTCGTCGTTTGCAAGCGCGTTCAATGACAACCCAACAACTTCTCAGTTCCATTTGAAAAGATTGACCTACCGGAATAATCAGAACAAAACACTGGTTATTCAGGCTCGTTCCCAGAGGGTGATACGTTTAAGGGTTCCAGTTACAGAAGGAGAGGTTCTGGTCGAGTCCCAGGAAATAGACGAGGGCGTTTACATAGGAAACACTTTAGTAAAAGTGAAACAAAACATGATTAATGTGCCAATTCTAAATTCCACCGCCAATGAATACGTTTTAAAAGATGATTTCGTCCCTACCTGTTCCAATCTCAAAAAATATAGAATAATCAATCAAACAGAGGGTATAATTAACCACTTCGATTCATGCAAAGCGACTGAAAGCAAGCGACTGAAAGCGCTGAAAACAGGTAACAACCTAAAAAAACCAACGACATTTTTCATCTAGAGGGAGAGCCGTTGACACACACATCCATGCTATCACACGCGATACCTACAAAAATCGATCAGCCAGCGATTAACCAAAGGCAGTACAGGTTACCTCAGATTCACAGGGAGGAAATTTACAAACAAGTCTCAAAAATGTTAGAAGACGGGATAATTACCACTAGCAAGTCGCTCTGGAACTCACCATTACTGGTAGTTCCGAAGAAAGCAGGTACTGATAGTCAGAAAAAATGGCGCGTAGTTGTGGACTTCCACAAACTGAATGAAGCTACGATAAAGGATGCCTTCCCACTGCCCAGAATCGAAGACATCCTGGACCAGCTAGGACACTGTCGTTATTTCACTACCCTGAATTTGGCTAGTGGCTATCACCAAGTCCTAATAAAACCGGAAGACAAGGAGAAAACCGCGTTTAGTACAGGGTTGGGTCATTTTGAATTCAATCGGATGCCATTTGGACTAACGGGAGCACCAGCTACGTTCCAAAGGATCATGAATCACATTTTGACCGGCCTGCACGGTTTAGATTGCTTTGTGTACCTTGATGACATCGTTGTATACGCAAAGAACCTTCCAGAACACAACGACAAATTGACTCGCGTGTTCTCTCAATTGAGGGCCCACAATCTGAAGCTCAATACGGAGAAGTTTAATTTTTTATGCCGCGAAGTAATATATTTGGGACACAAATGTTCAAGTGAGGGTGCTTTGCTGGATCCCAACAAAACAAGTTGCGTAGAGGAGTATCCCGTCCCTACCAATGTTAAACAGATTCAATCATTTTTGGGTTTTGTGAATTACTATCGTAAGTTCATACCCAATCTAGCATCCATAGCGGCGCCCATAAACAAACTGCTAAAAAAAAGGGCCGTTTTAAGTGGACCACAGAATGCCAGGAATCTTTTGAGTTTCTGAAACAAGCTATTACCACACCCCCTATTTTCATATACCCAGATTTCGAGCACCCTTTTATGCTCACGAGTGCTATCCCAAGGTAAGGTAGGCGAAGACCGCCCTATCGCTTACGCTACCCGCACCCTAAATTCGGCGAAAAAGAACTACTCCACGATCGAGAAAGAATTGTTGGCCATAGTATGGGCCACCAACAATATCCGCTCATACCTCCTGGGTCGACTATTCACCGTGTACTCTGATCACAGGCCGCTCAAAGGAGTATTCAACGTAAAGGACCCTACATCTCGACTAATGAGGTTCCACCACAAATTGTCAGAATACGATTACACCATAGAATACAAACCCGGAAAATATAACGTGAATGCAGACGCGTTAAGCCGTATTCCACAACCGTTGGAAAGCATTTCTGCAGTACAGACAAGGAGCAAAACCATAGAACAGAACACTCCTACTATAATAGATATATCAGATGTTCGAGATATGTCCAACCATTCCCCGACCACAGATCTACCCGACCAACAAATTCACGACATTGAACACGAAAAACTTAAACGTTTTGAAACTCTTACTACGGCGAAAGAGATCCAAACTGTGCTAAACGACTTCCATAATTCCGCCCTAGGAGGTCATCAAGGTATGAAGAAGACCTATTGGCGAATTAGGAGACAATTCCGGTGGAAGGGTATGCAGAAGGATATAAAACGGTCGTAGAAGCTTGTCCCATGTCCCAAATGAACAAAAGTTCCCGTTTAACGAAAATGCCAATGGTACTGACAGATACCCCTAGTCTTCCATTCGACAAAGTCTATATGGATATGGTTGGGCCCCTACCATTGACATACTCTGTCAACCGATATATCCTGACTTTTCAAGATGACCTAACCAAATACATGGCTTGTGTCCCCATGCCCGATGCCGAGGCAGTAACCGTCGCGAAATCGTTCTACGATGAGATAATCACTCGCCATCGGATCCCTAATGTTTTGATAACCGACAATGGCACCAATTTCACCTCAAAATTATTTTCAGAGACCTGTAAGCTGCTTGCTATCAAAAAATTACACATAACAGCTTACCACCCTCAAGCAAATGGCTCTTTAGAGAGAAGCCACAGGCCATTAGCTGAGTACCTCAGAAGCTTTGTTGGAAACGACGAAAAAAATTGGGACCAATGGTTGCATCAAGCGATGCACGTGCACAATAACACTCCGCACGCTTCGACTAAACTATCCCCTCTATCTTGTCTGTACGGGTTCGAATTCGACATGCCGACTAACCTGAAAAGAACGCCACAACCTGTGTACAATTTCGAAGAATATCCCAACCAATTGAAATTCCAAATCCAGAAGGCGCACGAACTGGCTAGGAAAAACCTGGACCATGCGAAAAAAGAATCTAAGCGTTTTTATGATCAAAAAATCCATCCGTTAGAAATTCATGTAGGCCAAATGGTTCTACTTAAAAATGCAACCCGAAAAACCAAGTTTTCTCCTATATGGATCGGACCTTACGAAGTGGTTGCAGTGAATAGTGATGTCACTACAACCATTAGGATGGGTCAATAAACTCGAAAAATACATAACAATCACATCAAGATATTTCGCGATTTGGGAACCAATTAATATTTTTTTTTTTCTCTTTCCTGTTTCTGAGTAATTATCTTGAGTGGCTATCTCTAAACCGAAGGAGGACAACACAACATCCCCTTCCACCTGGTTGGGCCCCTACCATTGACAACGCGTCGTAATATTTAGATATAAAAAATAACAACACAAAGAAAAAATCAAAAATTAATAAATATAAAAAAAAATTTAAAAGAAAATATTAAAAATACCTAAGTAATTCCCGGTAATATAAAATATTTTTACTATATTCTTTTAAAACACCTTGTATGCAATTTATAAATGGGAATAATTACAATAAATAGATAGGAATAAATATTAAAGTAAACAGCGTAAATTCTTAGCGTAGATTAAATATTATAGCAATAAAGTAAAATCTATATATTTCCAGAAGCCCTAACGAAAACAGCAATTCAACATATTGTCCTTTATCAAGAAATATTTTTAAGTTTCAAATAGCATTAAACACTAGAGCTAAGAAACGTAATTTTTTTTTTTTTTTGTTTTTGGGCGTATAGTAAAATTATAGCAACATAAAAATAACAGTAAAGAATTAGAAAAGGTAAAAGTAAAAGGTAAAAGTAAAAGTAAAAGTAAAAGTAAGAGTAAAACTAAATAATTAAATAAATTTCTCCACTAAGGATGGATATATTTACGGTTGCAGTTATGAGTTTGGCGGCAATAGTTATACCACTCGCGCTCGCGGAGGAGGGACAACCACCATTCGTCAACATACGTTTGGAAACTACCCCGGTCGTGTTCGAGAAGACTGAGAACGCCGTATTTTACAAGGACATCTGGACCATCTACACCAAATTTTCCCCGTCCGATTACACGACCATCCTGGATCTTGCTGATCAATATGACCAACATGTTAGCAGACTCTGTAATATCTCAGCCGATAACAACGTCACCAGCAGTTTTCGAGTTAATTGTCAGCAGATGATAAAGGAAACAAAGGCGATAACATCAAATCTACGCCACACCAATAATCACATTCGCCACATCATGGGACCTCAGCGATCCAAAAAGGCTCTAGATTTCGTTGGCAAATTCTCGAAATGGGCGTTTGGGACAATAGACAACGAAGACGCCCACGAAATATACAACCAGCTGAACGCACTAAATAAACACGACGCGCAAACTTTCGAGATGGTCAAACACCAAATAACCGTCATGCAGTCCAACTTCGACAGGCTCAGTAAGCCCGTAGCAGATCTTAACTCCGACATCAACCAGATCGCCGGAAATTTGCGCGAGTTGGAAACATCATACGATAAGTTCACGCCCGCTATGAACAGGGACATCTATAACTTGAAACTGAAAACGGAAGCATACGCGTTACTTGCGATAATCAACTCTAATCTACTGGAGGTGCAAGGACAACAATCGACGGAGCTGTCGATACTAAACGATCTATACATCGGCAAGTTGCACCCGTTGCTCCTGGATACCACCAACATAACGAATATATTAAAGGAAGCGATTTTTTCGGACAAAGCAAAATCATTTTCGTGGAATTTGTTTTCATTACACCAAGCAGCTCGATTGACGGTACTGCCGGATGGATACTCGTGGGTGATCAAAATTGCAGTTCCACTTCCTGAGTCAACCATATTCTCAACTCTGCGTGTCTATTACTTGCCGACAAACTTAAGCCCGCACTGGGACTTACTGCTACAAGACCGAAGAGAATACATTGCGGAAGCAGAGTCGCAGGAGAAGTCCGTAACGCTTTCGCTACAGGACTACGCTCAATGCACAAGGGTGGCCTGCAACGCTACCAGCCAAATATCAGTATGCCCAAACAGCGGTCCAGTTTTAACCAACGCCAACACCGATTGTCTAGTCGAACTGTTGCAGCATTCCAAGACAATTGACACCAACTGCAAACATCAAGTGGTTCCCTCAACTGAAGGCACCCTGATCAAAATGGTAACCAGCAACTATTGTTTGTATCAGTTAAAAAATACACTCGTCCTAAGCATTAATTGCCCAAGCAGCAGTTTACGGTCAACCTGTCGGGACTCGGTATCTTTAAAATTGTTAAAACCCTG
This sequence comes from Beris chalybata, assembly GCA_949128065.1. Taxonomy (NCBI): domain Eukaryota; kingdom Metazoa; phylum Arthropoda; class Insecta; order Diptera; family Stratiomyidae; genus Beris; species Beris chalybata. Next base: position 44,482,558 of record OX421894.1, read on the forward strand.
CAACGTAGGAAACAGGGAGATCCAACTACCATATGAAAGAACACTCCACACCTCCATAGAGTACAAGCAGCCACAGATCGACTACTCCCGGTTAACGGCGACAATCAAAGCTGACTTATCGATCCTCAATATAACCACTTCAAGAGTTAAGCCAAACGTTTTGCCGCTTAGAGTAGGGAACCACGGAGACATTAGCAGATCGCTATCCGAAGGCCAGCGGTCCTTAGAGTCTTTACGCCAAGACCTCCAAGCTATTGACGTCTCCAGAAAGGTCAGCGAATACGACCAGGAACTCACCATCCAGCGGTACTCCATGGCGTCGGTAGGTTCGGGAACATTCATTTTGCTGTTGATTGGTGCAGCAATATTGTTGCGGTACAAACGAACACAACCTGCAAAACCTCCGCACTCAACAAGCGGAAGAACAACAGCGGACCAGATCCACGCCAACGTTTCCCTGCACCGAAGACCACCCTCTACGCCACCAACGGTCATCAGGATTCCGAGGAGTTGCTCTACCGTCGACGTCCCGCCGCACAAAAGCGTCACTACTGACCAACCAAAATACGAGATGCAACTGCCTGAGCTGACAATTTTCCAACCAACAGTATCCCGAAACTCGACGCGAAAATGTGATGGTCCAACCTTTGCCTGCGTCTAAACTCGCCATATTACAACTCGCTTTTTATTTTTTCGCACAAGTTATTCTTAAAATCAAATTATTTTGGTGACTTTTAATAATTATTATTTCATATTTGAATTAGCCTTTTTCTTTATGAATAGTGAAGGTTTTGCTCGAACTATCCGATAAGATTTTTAATCCATATGACAAACATTTGTTTGTTTTAATATTAAAAAGCGATGTGCTACTATTATTTCGTTTTGTTGTTTTGAATATCATTGTCATTTATTTAGTTTACTCTAGGACCTAGTAGTATTCTGTTTAAATTTCCTTTCTGTTTAAAGCAAAGAGTAAATCCAAACTCATCGGATAGGGAGGGATGTTGTGCCCAGCATAAATTCCATGTTTGGATTTACTCTCGGCAATCACTAATTTAAGCCAGACCAGTCGTTCCGCCCCTGACACATCAAAATTATTCTCATTCATTAAAATTTCTAAGTAACAACAACTTACCAGCTCGACCATAAACAGATCGGATTACGATTCTCGGCCGAGGTACTACATTGTGACGACACAGCTGAGGGAATCCCAAAAAAAAACTTAACTGCTGAGTCATAACAAGTCGCGTGCCACAGGTACTGGAAATGGTCGAGCTGATACTTTGTTCGTTTTGTTGTTCTTTCAGTATATTTTTCTATGCGCGATCAAATTGCCAATTTCACAAATTTACCGCGGCCACAAATGAGCGCATTGCACTTTCAGTGGATTGCACTATTTGTGGGTCACTAAAAACTGCCAATTGTCTTGATCGGCAACTTTTCGACTTCGCGTACTTTATGCTGGGCTGAACGACTGGCCTATTTACGTTTATTATAGTTAGCATTAATTTAGTATTTAAGCTAATCAATTCGTAATTACAATGTTCAGTATTGTTTAAAATCAAGCAGAATAAACACCAGTAATTTTTATCAAACTTAATCTCAACGGTCTTTTTCTTTACTTTTATTACAGGTGAGAAGACCGAATAACAAATATCATTTTTTTTCAGGAATAGTTACCAAACCTGGCTAGTCGCTTCACGTTGGAGTCCTTAGGCGCCATAGACTAGCCAGGCACTCTTTTACATTGGCATTTAGGTGCCATGAGTAAAATAATCCATATGTTCGAATTTAACAGGCGCTGCTCGTAGGACAAGACCACGAGCATGCGTTGACCAATACAACAGCAGCGTTATTTCATCGTCGCTTTTCTCTCGGCTTCCTGCTGCTGCTACGTCCTTGCTGCGTTGTCTCCCGCTGACTGCGCTACTTCGCGATCCTAGATGTTTACTAGATGCCGCTAGCGTCGGAAAGAGTGGTATCGCTTTCTTTTAATGATGTTCGCCTTGTCGCACGGGGTCTTTGTTGCACTTAAAGCCAGAAACACATGTGCATATATCTGCATGCAGCGCGGAAAAACTGATTTAGAAAGCTTGAGTTTAAATGCGACGACACACACGCTTATTCTGCATGCAGCGGAGCGCTGCAAGATGTCTCTACGTCTCTACTTCTACTTTTGCGCTGCAGCGGCAGTATTATCACAACTTGAGGTTGAAATTTACCAACACAGAAACATAAAAAAGTGGTTCGACAGTTAATGTTTAGGAGTGGAGTATTAATGGAGGAGCGTTTCATCGAACTAAGAACAAATAAATTTTTTTTCGATAATACCAGTCGAAATTACAAAATATAAAATGATTTCTTGTCAATTAAAACAAATTCAAACTCAAACTCACAACTGGCTATAGGGGAATGCGGTGATTTGGGACAAATATAACCAAAAGATCTGTCAAAAAATTCTGCACATCTGTTTCACATGCAGAGGTGCCTGCATTGCTGCGTGCATATATTCTGCACATGTATTTCAGGCTTTAAAGCCTAGTACGGACCTCGATGAAAATTTTCATTCCCATACCAATTGAATGTAAAAAAAAACGGATGAAAATTTTCATTGCTTGATTTTTGCGTTGGGTTTCTGTTTGCGGTACGGAGTTCGAATGAAAATTTTATATATTACTCCAAAACACAGATTTTTGCTTCGTCAATCCTAAAAATTCAGTGATCAATGTAGTTTTTCTCAGAAAAACCCATTAAAGTAGTGTTTTAATGTTCATTTATTATTATTTGAAGTATGGAAGAAATCAATGAAATGTAAGTGAGTTTCAACATAAATTATTACCCCTCCAAATTCGGGTACATGATTTACATGGACTTGACCACAAGAAAAGGAAATAAACAAAAAAAACGCTCCAGCGAAGTCTTGAACCTGGACCCCCCGGATTCGAGACTTCTACTCTCGCCACTCGTCTGCGGCTCTTATCGACTTCCTTTATCTTTTTGCCATCCAGTCCTATTTGCACCGACCGCACTCAGAAGAAAACGGGACTGTCCGGAAACTACTTTCTTCTTACCGGGCGCCACCCAATTTATACGTTGAGGAAAAATTGGGAAACCTCTTCACTAAATAAAACTCGATCGAACTGGTACATAAGAAAAATCCAGGAGAAATATATATTGGAAAATTGTGAAATGTGTAAATGATCTTAAAATAAAATAAAAGATGAAGTGGAATATTATAGAATAAACTCTGGGTAATTAAACATTCCGTTGGTCCGTTGGTCTCGCAATGAAGTAACTCTAGCATTACTTCAAGGCCTAGGCCCGATTTGGGCTGTTGCGCCATTGATTATTATTATTATTATTAATTAAACAATTATACATATATAAAAAAATCAAGGAGTTCATTAATACGACAACCACCGATCAGCAGGCTCTCCTCCGATGCGAACCTCTATGTTTCGGCTTTGGCGACCAAAATTCTCTAAATCGGGAAAACCTAGCGAAGGAAGGGAACAGTACCTGTTTCTTGCTATTTCGTAACGTTACTTGCGCACACTCCGATGCCACCGGTTATACCTCCTCAGAATAATCGTACCTTTCCTTTTCCAACGACCTTTTCCTTCCTCTATGACTTCCAGAAGCCTCCGCAATACAGGTCGTCTGTTCTTTTTTCCTTCCGAACGCACGGAAATTATCCGCCGTTCCAACGCACAAACGGATAACTTAATTTTTCGTAAAGAAACTCCCGGTTCCACTCCGTTCTTCACCGCCAAACGGACACCTCCAACAAAACTCCACCGTTTCAGGGGAAAAAAAACCAACTTCCAACGGAAAACGTTCTCACCGGTAACTTTTAAAAAAAAACAATTTTCAACCAAGTGCCCACGACAGGTATCTCACTCCAAGCCAGGAAAAAAAAGCCCCGGACTGCCCAAGGTCCCTCCTTAAGTAGGTTGCGACTCGGAGCTTTGTCGGTTTCGTTTTCGGCGTTCTCACTATTCTCTGGGTTGTCAAGTATTGACAGCTTTATTTTGTGTTTGAAACAAATCGGCATATCTTTTGGCGTTGAATTTCAGTCGGCTAATGTTTCTTTCTTCAAATGGCGATCCTTTTTACCACTCCTCAGCCGCCGGAATTCACATACGGCCGCTGAGTCTGTGGGATTTTATTATATTATGATATCGGCAACGTTCGCGTAATGTGATCTTGTGGCATGTGTTCTTATTTTGAAGTAGGTGACCGGCGGTGGCGGAAGTTTGGGGGTACATGTGGCATCGCTCGCGAATTACAGTTTCCGTTTCCCCACCAGGTTTTCCTAGCAGCTTGGAAGCCTCATCCAGTTCGCGGAAAACGCAGAGGAACCCAATTCAAATCTTATTTACAATTCTAGTACTAATTCAAGCTCTAATTCTAGTTCTTAATCTACTGCAACAAAATCCGGCCGCACTCCATAATTTCCGCTAAGGTCCGGATCTGGAAAAGAAACAGTGTGTACCAAAAACGATTAAGGCTTGCCCGGGAATCGACACGTAACAACTCCACCTGGACCCCCCGGATTCGAGACTTCTACTCTCGCCACTACGAACATCGAACGCACGGATAACCCGACACCAATATCTAACATAAAATATGGGACTTAAACATCTGATACTATACGTTCTCTCCTGCGTGATATGGCTTCAAATCTTTCACATGCCAGGTTCCCTTCTCGATGTCCTTCTCATCCACCAATACGTACGTATGGGATGACGTACATCTTTTTATCCGGAACGGTCCGACATATTTGGGGCCTAGACTTGCAGCATAAAATTTGGACGCATTAGATAGCGCGAAATTCCGGCGCCATACCAACTCGTTTGGTAGAAATTCTACGTCTCGACGACGCGCGTTGTACGAATCCTTCGCCTTACTGGAGGCCATGGTCATTCTACGTTTAACATCGTCCCGCAGGGTTTCCAAAAACTTCATGCGGTACAAGTACCCCTCCACTGCGGGCCCTGACACCTCTTCCAGACCTTCCAGAGCCAGCGTCGTATTCCCACCATCAACCACCATCTCTCTGCCAACATTTATCAAATAGGGCGCTGCTCCGAGGACTTCGTGTTCCGACGTGCGAATGGCACACGCAACCTTGGCTAAATGGGAATCCCACGTACGGTGATTTTCAGATACATACGATCTAAGGGTCGTCTTGATGACTTGGTTCATCCGTTCAGCAGGGTTGGCCTGGGGATGATAATGGGCAGAATAACATACAGTGGTTCCATATGAATTAAGAAGTGTCCGAAAATTCTTGCTAACGAACTGCGACCCATTGTCGCATATCAGAATTTTCGGAACTCCGAACATTAAAAACACGTCTTGTTCAATCGCCCGACAAATACCAGGGGTAGTGGCCGACCGCAGAGCAAACAACAACGGAAATTTACTAAAATAATCCACCACCGTCAAAATATAAGTATATCCACTAGTCGAGCGTGGTAGAGGTCCGATTAGATCGACCGATATCATTTCCCAAGGCCGGCTAGCACCTTTTCGTTCGGTCATTAGGCCAGCTGGTTTCATACGCTCTGGTTTCACCCTCTGACATACCTGACACATGTGAACATACTTAGCAGTGTCCGCCTTCATCTTAGGCCAATATACTTTCGCAGCCAAACGCGCAAATGTTTTATGCACGCCCATATGACCCGCTAAGGCGTTATCATGGCATTGTACCAACAAATCCTTCCTTGCACTCTTCGGTACCACCCATTTCCATTCGTCGCCCTCCTCACTAAGGCCGGGATAACGCTGTTTCACCCGTTTGAATAACTTCTCGCCTTCGACTCGCCAATCCGGAAAAGTTAAAGGGTCTTTTTGCACATTTTTCCTCATCTTGTCCACCCACGAGTCAATCGTTACGACACTTAGTGCAGACAACTGTGGAACCGTACGCGACAACATATCGGGAACGACATGGTCCTTACCTTTACGATGGATGATCTCCATATCGTACTGCTGCATACGAACTGCCCACCTTGCCAACCGTCCACACGGGTCCTTCAGATTCGATAACCATAACAATGAGTGATGATCGGTAACCACAGTAAACTTTGCTCCTTCCAGATACGGACGCAGCTTTTCAACTGCCCATACTACAGCCAGGCATTCCTTTTCTGTGGTTGAATAGTTGCGCTCCGATTTAGTCAGAGACCGACTCAAGTACGCCACAACTTTTTTTCCCTCCTCGTAACTCTGCGTCAACACAGCTCCAATTCCGAAATCAGAGGCGTCTGTCTGCACCTGGAACGATCGGTCGAAATCCGGGCATGATAAGATTGGGGCCGAAATCAAACATTCTTTAGCTGCACGGAACGCTAGCTCACATTCTTCCGACCAAACGGACTTACGATTTTTCTTTAAGAGTTCGTTTAGTGGTTTGGTAAGTTCCGCGAAGTTTGGTACAAAACGTCGATACCAGGATATTGTTCCCACGAAACTACGCACTTCTTTTACGCATTTCGGTGCCGGTATGTGAACGATGCTCTCCACCTTATCTGGATCTACATGTAGTCCATGCGCATCCACCACGTATCCCAGATACTTCAATTGGGTTCGTCCAAACTTACATTTTTCTGGGCTCACCCGGAGATCTGCCTTCGCCAAACGATTGAGTACCTCATCTAGGACCTCCAAGGGTTTCTCAAAAGTTTGAGTCGCAATAATAATATCGTCTAGGTAGGTAGGTAGGTACACGTGGCTGTCCGTGAGAACACGGACACACTTAGACCTAAGAGGTCCGTTGTGGTACCACAGGATCTTCGACTCCGGTCCTACTCGTCGAACCATTTAGAGCTTATAATAAAGCGTTGGATTCTCGCGACCTCCATTGTGGCAAGTTCACCAAGACAGTTGAAGAAGTACGCTCCGAGATGAGCTTTCCTTCTGACGGACAGAGCTGGACAAGTGCAGAGAAGGTGAAGGACTGTCTCCTCCTCCTCCTCGTCCTGGCAGCTTCTACAGAAGTCGTTTGAGAAAAGTCCAAGCCTTTCTGCATGCCGACCTATAAGACAGTGTCCGGTTAGGACACCGACTGTTTTGCTGATGTCCGCCCTTTTGAGCAGAGTCAGCCTTTTAGAACGATTAAGATCCAGCTCTGGCCAGATCTGTCTCGCAGTGTGACATGTTGTACCCTCCGCCCATCTTGAGTTGGTTTTCTCAATTGAGTCCAGTCTCAGTAGCAGTTTACATGTGGAGAGAGGCACACCCAGGTTCTGATATACCGGCGAAGTATGAAGGGTGGTGCCGCGCCGAGCGAGTTCGTCAGCCATACAGTTCCCTGGAATATACATGTGTCCTGGCACCCAGCACAGAAGAATATTGAACTGTTCGGCCATCTCCTTAAGAGATGATCTACATTCTACGGCGACCTTTGATGTTGTCGAGGTCGATTCCAGGGATTTTATCGCCGCTTGGCTGTCTGTGAAAATGCTAATATCCTTAGTAGATATTACATTACACCTCAGCCAGGACAGGGCCTCCTTGATCGCCATAAGCTCCGCCTGATAGACACTACAGTGGTCCGGAAGGCGGAAAGAGCTGCTAATATTAAGCATTTCAGAGAAAACACCTCCACCTACCCCGTCTTCAGTTTTGGAGCCGTCCGTATATATGTGGGCGGACTCCTTCTTCGTTCGTACCAAGTCCCTTTCCCACTCTAGGCGGGTTGGGATGGCTATTGAGAAGTTTTTATCGAAGTCATAACTGGGAGGGGTGTAGTCGGTGTTTTCAGGAATGTTGAAGTGACCCAAAATTGTTGAGTGGCCTGCACATATGTCAGTCCACAATGTGGAGGCCTTTAGCCGAATGGCTGCACTGGCTGCCATTTGCTTGCCAAAGATGTCTAAGGGTGGCAGACTGAACAGCATGTCCAGTGCTGCAGAGGGAGTTGTTCTCAGAGCTCCGCTGATGCATATGCATGCTGTTCTTTGTACCTTTCCCAGTGTGGTGCGGTTAGCAACTTTGTCTAAGGCCGTCCACCAGGCAACAACACCGTACATGAGTATCGGTCTGATGACGGACACGTAGAGCCAATGAACTATCCGGGGTTGCATACCCCATTTAATGCCAATGGCCTTTTTGCATGAGTAGAGCGCAACTGTTGCTTTCCTTACTCGTTCCTGAATGTTGGGTTTCCAGTGAAGCTTCCTGTCCAAAATAAGACCCAAGTATTTTGCACTATCGGTGAAAACTAGACTGGTACCATTCAGAGAAGGAGGGTCTACGTGAGGAATTTTGTATTTCCTGGTGAAGAGGACTAATTCTGTTTTGCATGGGTTCACGCCCAGTCCGCATTCAGAAGCCCAATTAGAAAGAATAGAGAGAGCATTCTGCAATATCTCACTCAGTGTGCTTGGGTGCTTCCCCGAGACGGCAATTGTAACATCGTCGGCATAAGCAATCACTTTGCAGCCCGCCCCTTCCACTCTCAATAGTAGTTTGTTGACCACTAAATTCCACAGAAGAGGGGAGAGTACGCCACCTTGTGGTGTACCTCTGCTGACAAACCTTCGAGAGGAGGACTCGCCCAGCTTTGTGTTCACAATCCTGGATGTTAACATCAGATTGATCAGCGCGCCAAGCGAGGACTCCACTTTCAGGGTAGAAAGTGCGTCAGTGATTGCCTCTGGTCTGACGTTGTTGAAAGCCCCCTCGATATCAAGAAAAGCAACCATGGTGTATTCTTTAATGCTGAGAGATTTCTCAATGAAGCGCACGAGCGAGTGTAAGGCCGTTTCGACAGACCTCCCCTTCCAGTACGCGTGTTGTGATGTTGATAGCAATCGCTTGTCCAGATTGTCGCGGATGTATACATCCATTAGTCTTTCCAATGTTTTTAGAAGAAAGGATGATAGACTGATAGGTCGGAGATCCTTAGGACATACATGAGAGCTTTTTTCCCGCTTTAGATATGAAAACCACCCTAACTTCCATCCATGTTGTGGGGATGTAGGTTAGATCCAGACAGCCTTTCATTATAACCTTCAGCCAAGGCAGAATTATATCCGAGGTCTGCTGTATTTCAGCGGGAATAATTCCATCCGGTCCCGCAGACTTGAATGGTTTGAAGCCCTCTATCGCCCAGAGGAGCTTGGTCTCTGTTATAAGAGCATCCGAGTTGAACGGTGCATGGTTTCTTGTAATCCCTACCCGCTCCGGTTCAACGTGCGAGCTACCAGGGAAGTGGGTGTCTAGAAGAAGATCAGTGGTTTCCCTGCTTGAGGTAGTCCAAGATCCGTCCGGTTTCTTCAGGTAGCATGGTGTGGTTGGATTTTTGGAGAGAATTTTACGGAGCCTCGATGCCTCGGAGGAACCTTCTATCTAACTACAGAAGACTCTCCAGGAATTACGTTGCGCCTTTCTCAGTTCGTATTTGTATTTGCGAAGTGATCTTTTGTAGGAGTCCCAGTCGCAAACGTCTTTGGTGCTCTTGGCTTTGTTGAACCATTGCCTACAGCACTTCCTAAGAGCCCTGAGTTCTGCGTTCCACCATGGCGGCTTATGTCTCCCTCTTGGCCTGCTCTCAGGACAAGAGTTCGACATTGCCTCGTTTAGGGCGCGCGTTAAGGTGGTAACCAGACCGTCGAGATCAGTTGAGCTGCTCGGTTCGAGTGGCGGTGTGTGTGGGAGTAAGCCGCTAAGAGTTTCCCTGTATTTGACCCAGTCGGTCCTCCTGTAGTTTCTAAAGGCCGATGGGATAGGTTTGTAATCTTTCAGATTAAATTGGAGGTAGCAATGATCCGAGAAGGAGTTTTCTTCAGAGACCTTCCAGTTGCTAACCATGTGTGAAATGTTATCGGAAACCAGCGTGATGTCAAGAACTTCTTGTCTATTCCTGGTTATAAAGGTGGGCTCTTGCTCTTGGGCTCTTGCTATCGTCTAAATAAACGAAAACGTGTGGCTCCAGATCTGCACCCAAAACGCGATCGATAAGTCTTTGCCACGTCGCAGGGGCATTATGAAGACCAAAAGGCATCCTTGTGAACTGGAACAAACCTCGGCATGGCACGGTGAAAGCCGTAATCGGTTTCGATTTCTCCTCCATCGAAATCTGCCAATAGGCAGACTTAATGTCCAGAGACGAAAGGAACTTCGCGTTACGAAGCTTGTCCAGCGTGGCAGATACAAAAGGCAACGGATACGCAACCCGTTCGGTGACTTTATTTACCTTCCTAAAATCGACACAGAAGCGAAACTTCCCATCCTTCTTTCGAACTAACACGATAGGCGATGCCCACGGACTCTGGGAGGGCTCAATCACACCTTCCCCCAACATACTCTTTAGCTCCGTATCAACCTGTTGCTGCACGGCTGGCGAGATACTGTAGTGCCTTTGTTTAATGGGTTCCGAGCTAGTTCTGATCTTATGTTCCACCAAGTGCGTACAGCCCAACCCACCTGGCATCGTACCGAAAAGCTTGGTTGTTAAATCGTTTAGAAGTTGGTTTTGTTGAGGTGTTAGATCCGATGGATGGACCAAAGGTTGAACAGCGGCTAAGCTTTCTGCGTGGGTGAAAAATTCCCAACAGTTACCACTAAGATCGGGAACAATTCCAAATTTCGCCCAGAAGTCCGCCCCCAAGATAAGCGTTTGTGGTAATGAGGGAATGACCAGCACGTCCATCAAACCCACCTTCTCTTTTACGCAAAACGGAACCACTACTGTACCCAAAACGACTACCCCAGATCCATCTGCTAACGCTACCGAGGACACTGCCGTCTTCACCACCTTAAAACCCAAACCTTGCAGAATCCGCCAACCTTCCTTTCCCACAATCGTCCGTGATGCACCTGAGTCCAACAGGCCCAGCATTTTAACCCCATACACTGTCACCAGTAAGTACGGCCGATTGTCACCCGAGCCGCGCGCTAGAGCGTAATCCACGTGTATTCGATCTACGTTCCCACCTATATTAAGGGCAGGTCCGTCACTACTCACCGCCTCTACTAACGAATGCTTACGGGTATCCAGACCACACTCATCCATACCGACATCCTTCCGATCTTTACTAATATTGTGATCGCCTCCACCCAAGTAATCACCCTCGACTACCGGGCCACCTCCAGACTTGAGCACACGGTCCTCAATAACACTGTCCTCGTCAGAAGAAGTACCCATATCGAACCCACAATCCACAATAACATCATTCCGATCAGCAGAGCTGCTTCCATTATTGAGCCCAATCTCATCAATACTATTTTTTTCAGCGGGAAAACTCCTACTCATATTGAGCCCACACTCATCAATACCCTGATTCCCAACTGAAACATTCATACCAATACTGAGGCCACACTCATCAATATTGGTACCCCCTTTTTTTCCTCCATCTGAGGCAGGTGAAATTACCTGGGAATTCATTGCTCTGCCGCGCCCTGAATTCCCTGGTCTTTTCCCGCACAATTTGAGCAATTCTTGCGTATAACGTTCTCTAACCCACACCCATAGCAACGCCTAGGCTGACGACAACGATTCGCCAAATGCCCCTCACCATTGCAATTAAAACATTTGTGCGTCCTGCCCGGTATCCCGGATTGATTGTTATGGTCCGAATGAATATTATTCAGTCCACTAGTTGCTCCTAACGTAAGGATGGATTGTTGACAATCCTGTTGGCTAAATTGCGTCAAAGCAACCTCAACGTAAGCCAGATCAGGTTCTAACAGGTTCGTTTGTTTCTTCGACGGCGGTGGTACGTAGCTCTCAACATTATACCGAGTTGCCTCTAATTTCCTTCCCACCTTCACCAGGTGTGCGATGGAGTCGATCTCAAGGAAAGCTAACTGGGTTGAATAAAATGGAGCTAAATTCTTACGAATGAAGGCCAGCTGCATTCCTTCGTTACAGGGCACATCTAATCTTCCAAAAAGCCTCAGCATGACGCTCACAAACATGCCAATGCTTTCATTTTCACCTTGAGTCCGGCGGCGAATTTCTTCTAGTAACCTATCATTATAGCCGGGCGGTCGGAATTCCTGCTTCAAGCTGTGAACTAAGTTCGACCAATTCTTAATAAAAGGCTTATTCGCACGCAGCTAAATCAGCGCATTTCCCTCAAATAGATCGACAGCCGAGTTATATAAGTTCGAGAAGGAACACCCTCTCGCCTCCCTTAACTCTTCCACTCTCTCCAGAAAGCAACTAAGTGACTCCCCTGCACTACCCGAAAATTTCACGCCCCATTTGTACACCTGAACCGACGACGTTCCACCTTTCTTTTCCGTTTTCGATTCACCCCCTTCTTCCGCACCCACTTCAGATCCCAACTGCCCTACTTTCCCTGCCGAATCTATGTTCGGAAAGCCATCTGACAACCCTGATGAACCCGGATTCACATGCATTGGTACGACTTGTGTCTTCGGAGATGAAACATGCCTTGGCCCGATTACTTTTTCAAACATATCGCTGATTCCTGCGACATCATCAACTTCCTTTGTGGCCTTGTCGTCCAGTTCCACAAGGATATCGGCAATCCTAAGTCGCACTTCCGCCACATAATCCTCGCAGTCTGGATTAAAATCTAAGCCATTCGTAATCCTCCTCGCCACCCAACACGTCTTCGAGTCAATTTTTTTAAATTCTGACGAGTTTTCGTCCCCCACAAATTTCGCCAAGAGTTCGGAAATCTCTTTCAATTTCCCATCTATCGCTTCTTTGTCCTCGTCCACTGAGAACTTATATTCTGGACGTGAAAAGCTCGCAGTACGTTTCAACGTCGATCGGAGTTTTTTCCGCATCTCATCAACGGTCTTGTCCTCAAAACTCCACACCGCCAACTCATACTTTAGCTCCTCCGAAGATAGCCTATTTATGTCCATCATATAACAATATATAAGAAATAAAGATAAGAACAATTATTCAATTCCAAATTGGTATTCTGTTTATTTGTCGAATAATCTTAAAATCCACAACAATCAAGATTCTTGTAATGATTAAAATATCAGGTATTAAGAATTAGAGAGTTTATTGTTAATATATTTGGTTGCCCGTTTGGCCAGGCAACGTATATGATTATGGTTGCCCGTTTGGCCAGGCAACGTATAATCGTATGATCGTTTTGTGGTCTCCGACGACCTTTCTTATATATAAAATAAGTGCTGTCGCTGCAAAGCTGCACTTTATGATCGGCATGGAATTGATCATGTTACGTCTGTGGACTTATGATCAGTTCTGGAGTTGATCGTATTACATAATATTTCTTATACACTACTAGGTATTATTAATGTTTCACTAAATTATTATAAAGTTGTATATTATTATGTTCTATATTTTACGGTTACTACATTCTCATTAAACTGCATCACAGGTAATTCATTTACTATGCAATTCCTATAATTTCCGCCAGCCGTTGTAATCCGTCGCACTGATTGCCTCGAAATTATAGTTAAAATAATTTATTATCCGATACTCGTCTTCTACAAAAAAAAAAATATGTATACGTATGTGTATGTTCAAAACACTTACGTGTGGCTTGAATAGAAAACCATATTTAATAAAAGAGAAACAAAAAAAAAATTTATTAACTGAGAAAGAAAAAAAATATATATATATATATATTATACAGGAATTGAACCGGCTCCCACACCTACCGTATACACCAGTAGCCAGACACTCTAACCACTCAGCTATTGAAGCACACGAAAAATTGTTTCTATTATAAAATAATGCGTAAGAGAATCCGGTGTAAAACTATACAAAAAAACAAAAGGTGACGAGGTCAACGAATTCGCGCCGCGAAACCAACGGATTCTACTTTTGAATTTAGTGCTTTTGCACTATCACCACTGTGTGTTCCCGCTAGTACGCTGACCGTTATAACACCCGCAATATCAAAATTCCGCAATTAACTGAAAAATATTCAAATCTCGCGCAAAAACTTGGAATTTACAAAAAAAACCGAACTAAAGATCACTTCACTTCACACTTACATTACGAAGAAAGTAGCTTAGACACGTTGGGCGCCAATTATTACCCTCCAAATTCGGGTACATGATTTACATGGACTTGACCACAAGAAAAGGAAATAAACAAAAAAAACGCTCCAGCGAAGTCTTGAACCTGGACCCCCCGGATTCGAGACTTCTACTCTCGCCACTCGTCTGCGGCTCTTATCGACTTCCTTTATCTTTTTGCCATCCAGTCCTATTTGCACCGACCGCGCTCAGCCGAGGACGGGACTGTCCGGAAACTACTTTCTTCTTACCGGGCGCCACCCAATTTATACGTTGAGGAAAAACTGGGAAACCTCTTCACTAAATAAAACTCGATCGAACTGGTACATAAGAAAAATCCAGGAGAAATATATATTGGAAAATTGTGAAATGTGTAAATGATCTTAAAATAAAATAAAAGATGAAGTGGAATATTATAGAATAAACTCTGGGTATAAACAATTATACATATATAAAAAAATCAAGGAGTTCATTAATACGACAACCACCGATCAGCAGGCTCTCCTCCGATGCGAACCTCTATGTTTCGGCTTTGGCGACAAAATTCTCTAAATCGGGAAAACCTAGCGAAGGAAGGGAACAGTACCTGTTTCTTGCTATTTCGTAACGTTACTTGCGCGCACTCCGATGCCACCGGTTATACCTCCTCAGAATAATCGTACCTTTCCTTTTCCAACGACCTTTTCCTTCCTCTATGACTTCCAGAAGCCTCCGCAATACAGGTCGTCTGTTCTTTTTTCCTTCCGAACGCACGGAAATTATCCGCCGTTCCAACGCACAAACGGATAACTTAATTTTTCGTAAAGAAACTCCCGGTTCCACTCCGTTCTTCACCGCCAAACGGACACCTCCAACAAAACTCCACCGTTTCAGGGAAAAAAAAACCAACTTCCAACGGAAAACGTTCTCACCGGTAAATTTTAAAAAAAAACAATTTTCAACCAAGTGCCCACGACAGGTATCTCACTCCAAGCCAGGAAAAAAAAGCCCCGGACTGCCCAAGGTCCCTCCTTAAGTAGGTTGCGACTCGGAGCTTTGTCGGTTTCGTTTTCGGCATTCCCACTATTCTCTGGGTTGTCAAGTATTGACAGCTTTATTTTGTGTTTGAAACAAATCGGCATATCTTTGGCGTTGAATTTCAGTCGGTATTCTCTGGGTTGTCAAGTATTGACAGCTTCATTTCGAGTTTGAAACAAATCGGCATATCTTTTGGCGTTGAATTTCAGTCGGCTAATGTTTCTTCCTTCAAATGGCGATCCTTTTTACCACTCCTCAGCCACCGGAATTCACATACGGCCGCTGAGTCTGTGGGATTTTATTATATTATGATATCGGCAACGTTCGCGTAATGTGATCTTGTGGCATGTGTTCTTATTTTGAAGTAGGTGACCGGCGGTGGCGGAAGTTTGGCGGTACATGTGGCATCGCTCGCGAATTACAGTTTCCGTTTCCCCACCAGGTTTTCCTAGCAGCTTGGAAGCCTCATCCAGTTCGCGGAAAACGCAGAGGAACCCAATTCCCATCACAACATTGGGGCTGGGATCCAACTGATCGGTATCCAATTCAATTTTTCAAATCTTATTTACAATTCTGGTACTAATTCAAGCTCTAATTCTAGTTCTTAATCTACTGCAACAAAATCCGGCCGCACTCCATAATTTCCGCTAAGGTCCGGATCTGGAAAAGAAACAGTGTGTACCAAAAACGATCAGGGCTTGCAAATTGATGCTAGATGTAGTAGGTAATACAGGGTGCGGTACTTTGCCTTTTTTTAATGGGGTACCTTAAAAAATCTAAAGCTGTAAAAGCAAAACTACCGTCATATTTTTATCAGTCTTACTTACGTTTCCAAAAGAAGAAGGTATCAGTAGAATTTAAAAAACAGTTTCAGAATGCCTGAGTACTCCACTTGCATTTTCCAACAAACAACCCCCCCCCCCCCCCCCCCAGGATTTGATATTTTCATATATTATATATAACAAATGTAACTGAGTACACACGAATTATATGCGTCGTAGGCGTGCATACAATTCGGAACGACTGTAAGCACTGTTGGTAATGTAAGCACCGTGAGTGTAATTCGGACCGCGGCCTCAGTTGATGAAGATAACAAAATCGTCTTAAAAAATCTGCTCTATGTTGCGGCTATTTTTTTTGACAGTACTCACTTTATAGTTATTTTTACACCAAAGTCTAAATTGTATGTTACATTTTCTATCCCTCTCCATTTGGACCTACTAGCCGCGAAAATAGCCAGTGTCATAACAGCATCACTTTAAAGCTATTCGGACTGTCTCTTTCACACCAAAGTCTAAATTGTATGTTACATTTTCTATCCATCTCCATTTGGATTTACTAGCCGCTTTAAAACCGCAAAAATAGCCAATGTCATAACAGCATTACCCATGAAAAATCCAGCCTCCAATAGATTTTCCAGACGCTACAGACTTGTTTTTGACAGTTCGGTTCGTATTCGGTTGATGAAGATAACAAAACCATCTTAAAAAATGTACCAACAGCCTGGGCGCAACTTAACTATTTTTCCGGCAGAAGCTCGGAATGCGCTCAAGTCTTAGATGCGGCGTAGGTTACTATGTGACTGAAGAAGTAACAAAACCACCCTCACCTTTTACACCCACATCCCCAAAATGTTGTTCCCTATTAGGGTTCAATTAGCGCTGCTTCTGGTAGAAATTCTAAGCATCTATCTTAGACTGTTCTTGAGATATTAAATGTGTTTTTTTTTTGAAAAACTCTTATCCCCTCCACTTCTATGCTCGACCGCCTACTTAAAAATTTTTACTTTGTTCAATCTTCATTTGTCGACCTTTATACCCAAACCAAATTTTATTATTCTAGAGCAGTTGGTTGGTGAGATATCGTAATCTAAAGTTTTTCACCGCTCACCCCTGTACTCCACTCCCCCGGTCAAAATTTTTTTTCCATCTTTTCTCGTAGTATAACTACAAATACTTCTTAAGTTTGAATAGTGTGCCATTAACGGTTTAGGAGATATGGATTTTAGAACGTGTCAATCTTGGCTTTTATACATTTCGGACGCATTATTTTTCCCCCCACTCCCACATCCCTTGATCAATATTGACAATTTTTATGCAAATTGGTCTACTATCAGAGCTCTATAGAAAAACCAAGTTTCAGCTTCCTATCATAAGCGGTTGCTGAGATCTAGAAACCAAAATTTTCTGTCTAAAACGCTTCCCCTCCTTACCCTCACACCCCCACCCCTAAAAATTTAGTCACTACAAGAAGCCTACCCTGTCTATTCGTAAAAAAAAATTTCAATTTAATATCTCAAAGCGTTTGAGAGCTACGAGCCTTCAAACGATTTTGTATAAATTACATAAATACCGTACGGCGTCCGCCGTACCGCGGACAGACGGACTGAAAATTTTTATTGCTTTTTTAGTGTCTACTTGTTATGAAATGTAGAAAAAAAATTTCAGGGTAGCAAATTTTTTAAAAAAAAAAAAAATTGATCACAATACTGTATTATTAAAACTATAAAGTAAAAGTAGCGGCCGGCCAGAGTACTTGGTTTTTGGATCAAAAGGATTTGATTCTACGACTTTATCTGGCCAGGCCCCGATTTGGGCTACCACGCCATTGATGATTCAGTTCGCAGTTAAGACTATAGCCCTGACCAGAATTGCCTTAAGGCACCTTAAGGAAGCTTAAGTTTTTCTACGACTGTATAGAAATGCACGTAGCCAGCCAGAATAGACTTAATGCATCTTTCGTTGACTTTTTCAAACTTTCGTTAAAACTTATGTGTACGGTTCTGAGCGTAGAAACTTATGCAGACTTATGCGTTTGATATTTATTCACAGATTTTCGGAAATTTTTGTTATTTTTTGAGTTCAGACTTGTGATTTATAGTTCCATTTAGAAATGAAAAATTTACTTTAATTATCACTCTCTTGATGA
Organism: Beris chalybata; assembly: GCA_949128065.1. Lineage (NCBI taxonomy): Eukaryota > Metazoa > Arthropoda > Insecta > Diptera > Stratiomyidae > Beris > Beris chalybata. The sequence goes on from OX421894.1 coordinate 44,500,495, forward strand.
GTATTTGACAGCCGATTTTTCACTTTTTTAGCTTTCAAACTTCTCTTACCTTAAGGCTATTGTAGTTGGGTATAAGATTCATTAAGATTTGCCACAAACTTTACTTATCTTAAGGCGTTTGACGAAAAGTTGTTAAGATGCCTTAAGTCAATTCTGGTTAGGGCTTATTACTGTGCTCCGAGCGAAACGAAATTAACTGTCAAAGTTCATATAAAAATCTGCCAACAGTCTGGGCGCAACTGTATTATTTTTCCGGCAGAAGTTCAGAACGCGTTCAATTCGGGGATGCGGTGTATGTTACTATGTGACTGAAAACCTAACAAAAAGTTCGGGAAGCGGTTAGAAAAGGGTGTAACATATGAATTAAATAATTGGGTCATATTCCGGGATGCGGTCTAGAGGTTGAAAAAAACAAAGCTTAAAAATAGGTGATTATTAAACAAGCCTGGGGAAGTGAAAAGATATTCGATATCTGATCAGACCTGAGAAACATGGTGGAATTCATGAAAAAGTATACAACCAGTTTACACCCCCTTAGGGGTCGAATTTCAAAAAATCTTGAAAACACGTTGTAGGTATTCACATGAAGAATCCGTAGAAAAAAAATTAACTCAATATTTCGAAAGATATAGTAGATATGACGAAAATCGTGAAAATATATGCATTTTATACTAACCGATATTTTTTTTTGCCCCCCCCCCCCTTCTGAACGCCAATGAATATTCAAATTTTTTTTTATCAGAATTACTTTTCTAGTTAATTTACATATACGTACCGAGTTTCAACTTAACAGCATAAGCCGTTCTAAAGTTAGGAAAAACACCCCCCACCACCGTACCATACTACCCCTAAAAAAAAATTTATTTTTCCACCATGCCACTACTATAGCTCTATCTAAATACCAAATTTCAGCTTCCTATCATTATAGATTCTTAAGATATAAGCATCGGAACTTTTTCTTTCTCACCCTTCCCCACCCTCACCCTCTACACCCACACCCCCAAACTTTTTTTTCCTACTAGGGTTCTATTAGGCCTACTTCTGGTAAAAATTTGAAGCAACCATCTTACACTGTTATTGAGATATGAAACGTGTTATTTTTGAAAAATTCTTATCCCCTCCACTTACGTACTCCCCCGCCCCCTTCAAAGATTTTACTTTGAGCAATCTTTATTTATCAAGCTTTGTATCCAAACCAAATTTTGTTTTTCTGGTGCTACTGGTTTGGGAGATATTGTAATGTTAAGTATTTCAACCCCCACCCCCGTACGTCACTACCCCCACCCAAAAATTTTGTTTCAATCTATTCTCCTAGTATAACTACAGATATTTGTTAAGTTTCAATTGCTTGCTATTAACGGTTTAGGAGATATGGATTTTAGAATGTGTCGATCTCGACTTTTTTGCGTTTCGGACGCATTGCTTCCCCCTTCACTCCCACACCCCTTCACCCATATCTGTTTTTTTTTTGCAAATGGGTCCATTATCAAAGCTCTATAGAAATTCTAAGTTTCAGCCTCCTAACACAAGCGGTTCCTGAGATCTAGAAACCTAAATTTTTCGTCTAAAACGCTTACCCCGCCTTCCCCCTTACACCTCCTCCCCTGAAAATATTGTCAATGCAAGGGGTCCACCAAGTCTATTCTCAGAAAAAATTTTAATTTAATAGCTCCACTGGCTTGAGAGCTACGAGCCTTCAAAGATTTTGGGGCGGTCGACGTACGGCGTACGGGGTACGGCGTACGGCGTACGGCGTACGGCGTACGGGGTACGGCGTACAGACGGAGTGAAAATTTTTATTGCTTTTTTCGCGTCTACTAGTCATGAAACGTGGACAAAAAAATTTTGAGGGCAGCAAATTTTTTTTTTTTAAAAATCGATAACAATACTGTATTATAAATAATACAGTAAAAAATGAAATTTTCGTTGAAATTTCACCGACGAAACCCAGTTGGTCGCGTCTGCGAGAATCTCGCAGATATCTCGAAGACATGGCGGCCTGTCTGCGAGATTCTTCGAGACGTCTTATGGGAAAAATACACGGTATCGAGACAAATGCTCCCCGAATCTCGAAGACATGTCTGCGAATGTCTCGATAAAAAAATGGCATTGGCAATAGCGCCATCTGTTTAATGATAGCGTGTTGTGATAAAAGCTCGTACTCGAATAAATATTTCGCGGAGATTGCCATCGGCTTGATATAAGAAAGGGGGTTATGAAATGAAACGTGCAGGCAGGGGCGAAGTTACCTTACTGCAATATAATAAATATACAAAACTAATAACGTAGTGACACATTTCCAATCACTTCACATCGCACTTGTGTCGTTGTATTGTAACCGCACTTGAACTGTAACTTTTCGCGTATTTAATTTTTATCGTGTAAGTTGCGGATGACATTTGCTGCGCTCGGAGTGAAGGGGCTGTTTTTTGCCTTATAAATAGATCGTGGTGGGAGCACATGTTAATATTGCTATTTCTTTCTATCTAGTGGTGAAGAAAGATAAGCAATATGATTCCTAGGCTCAAATCATCGAGATTATGTCTCTTAAGAGACAAGCGACCAATTGGGAATATTTCGTTCGTTTTGCAGTACTGTGTTCGTGGACGGAATGGACATTTGCCGTAGTCACTAATAGATGGCGCTCGTGGCAATTTCGTTTCGTTTTTATTGGTACGGGAGGCTTTTTGACGAGCGAAATATATGACAACTCAAAATTTTCAATAGTTCGTTGTCAATTCAGTTAGTTTGGGCTCGGGAAATTTTGTGTGAGCGATATTTTGTTGTGTTATGTGCCGGAATAGTAATTACTTGACAGTATATTAATATTTTCAAATTTTGCGCCCTTTTTTATCGATGACATCTAGTAGCGAACTGTGTAGAATATTTCACTCCACTTCGAAGGTGACTTTTTCGTTCGTGTTCGTTTCGCTGAACACAGTACTAGGCTTTACTGGAGGAATTTCCTTTCTAAATTCTGCGAAATATCTAAATTAAATTTAAATGCTGAATATTAGAGAATTAAATACGATATAAGAATGTGGTGTTTCACCGTTCTCTAATGACATAAATTAACAATGAAAGACGGGATTTCATAGACACTTATACAGCTACATTCACATAGTTTCAAGTAAAAAGTTGAATCTCAGTGGATATTCTGGTATATTTTCTGCAATCATGAATTCTTACTGTTGATACTTGTGTAATAAATAAGAAAACGTGCTCTCTATTTTATATAATTTTATCGAGTGGCAAAGGTTAATTAGAATATGGGAAATCGAGCTCATTCATATACGATACATTTTGATCGAACTCTGATTGAATCATTTCATCAACTGCTGCCTTCATCTTGAGGAGGAAAATATAATGTTTATTCTTAATCTGTATGATCACAAAACTTAATTCGAATACTCGACAGTTGAGTCTGCACGTATAAGGCAAATAATTTCTATTCAGTTAATTTTGAATTGGCGTCGAGGTTTGACGGTGAAGAATTCGTTGCGATACTTTATTTCTAAGTTTTTTGGTATTCTTGCTCACAATAAGCCCAACAGTTCGGTTTTTCCAATAGTATTAACGAATCGAAAACTAATCATTTAATTTACCCTGGTGTATGTTTTTCTAAGACCACAGTATTTACTGTATCGAAGGGCCCACCTATATTTAGTGAGTGCACTAGTGAAATGGAGCTTTCTACCGTTGTTACGGCAACTGTGAGTACCTTTTATGAAACATCCCCCTTGCCTTTGGTCGAATATCGTGGTGAAATTCAAATTTGAACCAAACGAGTAGGCACTAAAATCTTAAAAGAAACTTACAAGCTCGTATATACCTATAGGTCAGATAATTGATGTTAGACAGATTTATAGCATTATAATGAGAAGTTTATTACAATTACTAGGAGTTTACATGAAACATGTCAATAGAGAAGTGATAGAATAATAATAATACTCATATGTATATTCTTCATATACATATGTTGTATCAAGTCTAGTGCAGAAATGCGGTCTTGTTTTAATCATCAGTGTTTATTATTAGTGCCACTCTATTCTTTATTGCATATTGTTGTTATTGGATTTTAGAATGGACTAAATGGTAAATTTACTGTTAGTCTTTTGTGATTGCCAATATTAAATACGATCGCACTTATTGGCATTTAAGTTTATTGAAGTATACTTATCGACATACATAGTATGTATTTTATTTGTTTTACATCATTATTTAAGTATGTATAAGGATTTACACAACCTAAGTTATAATTCTTGCTATCGTTATACAGTAGACTCCCAAAATTGTGCCCCCTATAAAGATTCTCCGAAATAGTGACACTAAAATTATACTACGCCAAATGTTAAATCTTTGATAAAGAAAAATCTGCCAGTCTGGCGAAACTTTCGAATTTTTCGAGTCAAAGTCCACGAAGTGATTAAAGTGGAGATGCAACTTATGTACATATACTGATAAAATCTGAGAGTATTATAAGTTTAATCCAGCCCAAAAGTTTGTAACGCATAAAATGCAGCCTCGAACGAAAGAAAGTTTTAGAATATTTTTTGCTTATTTGTGGCCAAACACTCCAAGTCCGCTTGACGTCCGTCCGTCTGTCTGCCCGTTAGCACGATAACTCAAGAACGTCTTGTCTGGATGTTTGTTTGAATTTTTAAGGCCAAGTTCATTAATGGGCAAAATCGTCCTACTCCTTCGGGTAGCGGCCATACAAAAGCTCTGTAAAAATGTCATCACTCAATTTACGGAACTCACTATAACTCAAGTAATCGTTCAGACGAGCATTTTGTAGAAATTAGTTTTGAGTGGAAATAAAGTTCGAGTTTACTAGTCAGCGGAATCTGTTGACTCCTTTCTGTAGCTCTCATACAAAAAAACCTTAAAAAACGTGTTCTAGAATATTTTCCGATAGCTTTGCTCTTGCTATATTTCACACAATAGTTATTAAATGGTTTCAGGTAAGGAGAGTAATATGGTAGAAATTGAGTGAGTCCTTTCATGTGAAAGTCATTGAAAAAGGAAAAATATACTTTCGGAGATTTTCCTAGTTCCAAATATGGTATTAAATACTGATGATGTTTAGTTTTAAGTAAATATTATAGTAATCAAATTAGGCCCGGACTACATGGTCCATTTTTTTCGACTCCGGAGAAAGTAGACTCCGCTTTCCGGAAAGAATGAAAACCATGTCCCATAGAAATGTATGAGATTTTGGCTCGTCGACTACATGACTCCGGAAAACCGCACGTCCGAAAAAAAACCTGAGCACGCACAGGTTTCTCCGGACGGTTGATCAGGAATTTTTCGGCCGATCCGGAATTAAATATCAAGAACATATAGAGTTGTATGAGCTCGACTACAAGTATAGGTGTGTTTTTTTCAACTGGATCACGATCAAGATCATTCGTTTTACATTCAAAACAACAACAATTGAGATGATCCAAAATCAAAATGGGATCATAGTTGGAACATTAAAGCCGCTTCTGAATTCAACAAAATTTTCGCATTTGCACAGTTGTCGCCCTGCAACTCATCTGCAATGACAGCTGATAATTGACATTTGTCAAACGTCAATAAATATTTTCCGTATTTATTAAAGAATATTCGCAAATATCTGCACAGTATCGGTTCAATACATAGTAATTTTAAGTAGTTACTGCTTCTATTTCGTTTATATCCATTACGTTCACTATTGTATCTGCCAAGAATATATCAATAAATATTTGACAGAAACAGCTGACACATAATACATGACATTCTAGCAGGAATGCCAACCTTTAAGTTGATTTTTTTGGATCATCCCACAGCGTTTTTTTCAATTTGATCTTGATCCAATTGAAAAACATACTGCAGTCACGATCGGCTTCAAGCCAATCGTATAATACTCTAGATCATACAGAACTACGATGTACCTATATTGAAGTTTGGGATGAAGAAGTATTACGTGTGTGCATGTTGTGTGTCCTTCATTAAGGAGTCCCATTAAATTGCTATTAAAACTAAAAGAAAATATTCACTGTTTAATTTCATATCTTGAACTGGAAAAAAATATCCTTTTTGAAGGACTTCATATGGGAGGCGGAGCAAGGACTCACTCGATTTCTTACATATTCATTCTTTTCCTTGGAACCATTCAAAAATTAATGTGTACAAAATTTCAAATTTGTAGTTTGAAGCGTTCAAAAGCTATCGAAAAATATTGTTGAACATGTGTCTTAAGGATTTTTTGAACGGAAGGTACCAGAAGGAGTAAAAGGATTTCGCTGACTAGTAAACTTGAACTTTGTTTTCACTCAAAACTAATTAGTACAAAATTCTGAATTCATAGCTAAACGATTACTTGAGTTATAGTGAGTTTCGTAAATTAAGTGAAGTCATTTTTAGAGGATATTTGCATGGCAGCCTCTCGAAGGACTACTAGGATTTTCTTCATAATCATACAGTTAGCTCCAACTCTTGGAAAAATAACACATACGAAATAACAAAGACCTAGGTTAAGCCCTTCTGAAGTTGTCGACCAATATTCTTGAACACGTGTTTTAAGGACACTTTGTATGGCAGCTACCCGAAGATGTAGGACGATTTTGACCGTTAACGAACTTAGTTTTACAAACTCAACCAAACGCCCAGATTCAAAATTTCAAGAGCCTAGGTGAAGGCGTTCTTGAGTTATCGTGCTAACGGACAGACAGACGGACGGACGGACGTCAAGCGGATTTGAGGTTTTTAGCCACAAATTTCGTCCGAGGCTTGGTTCTATGCGTTACATATTTTTCGGCTGGATCAAACTTATAATACTCTATGTCAATATGATTTCATCTAGAGTATAAAAACGCACCTAATGTGTCCGGAATTTTTTCTGTGTGGCTTTGTCACTCGAGTAGCTGTGCGCAATCGACATGGCCGGTTCAGAGTCGTGTAGTCGAAGCTGTCCGGAATCGGGTTTTTTCCGGAGTGGAAAAAACGGACCATGTAGTCCGGGCCTAAAAGTCGTTTTACTTTATCTCTGACTACAATATATATCGGAGTTCAGTATTCATTTTAGAGTTTCATACGATTGGCTTGCAGTCGGCCGTGACTGCAATATGTTTTTATTTATTTACGTATTGTTTTTATTTTATACCACGGTTTAACTTACGCCTGCATATGCGATGAGCGCGAATGTCTAGAAGTAAGTGCTACCAATATCCCTTTGATACGCGTCAACAACCGTCATCGGAGCAAATATTCAAAACGTATGTTTTTGCACTGGCAGTTCAGTCCCCTCCCCCTAATTGGCCTATTTTTCAGTGGGAAGTGAGTACCTTTTTTTTTTAGGTCATCACATCCAGTATGGTGGGAACTTGCTAAACCCCCCCCCCCCCCCCCCTTTATACCATCCTGCGCACGGGCCTGATTATGTTGCATGTAGTATTGTAATTTATGCAAGATTATTACAATAAGTCTTTTTCGCATTCTACAAAAATGTATAGAGAATCAATCCTTCAACATTCCAGAAAAAAATTAGTATGAAAAGTATGGAAATTCTTCAACCCATTTCTTCCATCCATTGAATACGAAATGCATTCTTTGGAACCCTTTTTTCCTGCTGGGGTAATGTCTTCATCCGGAAACGGAACATTCGTGCTGTAAGCATATACTTTTGATACTCGTCCAAACACCGCCATCGACGCAAATGTACGCGACTCTCGATTTGATATGCATACTGACGTGAATGTGCCGTTTCCACTTACGCATACGCGCTAGTATGCCTCTTCCAATGCATATAAAGGCGTAACTGGAAACGCGGCATTATAAGTGAAAGTGAATTCCAAAACTCACTAAAATATATTTAGGGGTTGGGTATCACAAAATTTGAAAGAGCGATTATAAAAAAGCAGTATATTATTTATAATATAAATATATTATTTTATGGGTTGGAGTACGAAACGCGTTTAATGCTGAGATGCTGTGTATAGGTTACTATGCGACTGACTAAACTGAACCTAAAATTTAACATGCCAAATAGCCTCCTGGTTATTCCTAAACGTGACGTGAAAATGGTCACCTGGCCGCCGTCTGACGTCCGCCGTACGCAGGGACGTCAAGTTGTGGTGGTGTAAGACCAAGACCTCAGAAGAGTTGTACCCGCGTGCCATAGGGCCGTCCAAAGATATTCGGCACCCGTGTGGGCTACTAAAAATAATGCGCCCCTGCTCATAAGAAAATACAATTTGTATGGCTAGTGGAAGCGGTAAGTACAAAATATTACGATTTCAGAACTTGACAATTTTATACCTTCAGATTTTTTCTGTATTACGGGTCGACTGCACAAATTTTTCTAAAAAAGCGTGCTATCAATTTCAATTGTAGTATCAACGTTTTGATGTGATATATTGGTTTCATATATGACTAGACGTGTACCGCGGCTACGCTCACGATTGCTATACTTGCTACACTATCATTACTCCTTATTTACTTACTTACGATTGTGCTACAGTGCAAATCGGACCTTGGCCTCGTAGCTTCGTTACTCCCGTTGCATCCATTTCTCCCGTTGCTTGCGATGCTCCGTTGCTCCCGTTCCATCCGTTGATGTTGCTCCCATTTCTCCCGTTGCTTCCGTTGCTCCCGTTACTCCCGTTGCTTCCAATTCTCCCGTTTCTTCTATTTCTCCAATTGCTTCCTTTGCTCCCGTTGATCCCGTTGCTCCTATTTCTTCCGCTCTTCTAGTTGCTTCCATTTCTGCCGTAACTTCCGTTGCTCCCATTCCGCCATCCTCTATTCTCCATTCTGTATCCACCATCCTCCATCTTCTATCCATCATCGACCACCTCCCATCCACCATCATCCATCCTCCATCCTCCGTTCTCTATTCACTATCCAATATTCATCGTCCAACTTTACCATTAACATAACTACTACACCAACAACGAAGGTAGTGGCAGCTCTTTCGTATCTATATGTCATATGAAATACACTCAAATGTTGAAGTAACTCTCGTATCACCAAGTGTAAAATGATTTTGTTAACGCAGAAACCTTCGCAGGCGTGTGCTCAATACATTAGCGAAGTTTCATCATAACGGGATGAATGGTATAGGGAAGCGTACAGGACAAACCAATAAAGAATTAGATTACCAGAGTACTAAGATCGCGAAAAAAATTGAAAAATGTAAAAAAAACCAATTGTTTTTCATTCGACCGGGACCAAACTTCACATGCAGGAACCATCCCGGTACTATTCTACATGTTCCTTGAAAATTGAATCGACTGAGCGTTTTAGGAGTTCGTAGGGTACATAGGCACATACCTACAAACATACAAAAATATATTCTCCTTTATATATACATATATATATAGATATACGAACCAAATTTCGGGAATATAATTATGTTCTCGACCTGTCCGGTAGTCTCGAGAATGTATGTGCAAAATTTGGGAGGAAACGGTTCACAGGTGTAGATTTCCATTCGCAACATTCATTTCCCAACATACTTCATACTGCCTCCAATCAATCAGCTCTTGCTGACCAGCGAGTTTCGCTTAATTTCTTGAGCACTTTGTTTTTGGGTGCTTCTTCTTTCAAAATTTCCTATCTTGATGTTGACACGGCAAAGAAATTGTAAATACCTCGTTCATGTGGTGAACGACGTATCGCTACGGAGCACTTCGTTGTACCAGGTGAACACACGAAATTTTGCTACGGAGTGGTTTTTCTACAACGTTGTAAAACCGCGTAGTGTATTGTAGTGGGTTAGCTAATCCTCCCACGAGAACACTTGTTGTTGCGCTCCGTAGCACTTTACTTGTAAAACGTTAAAAAACTGGATTGGATTTTTTCTGGGATTTTACTTGTAGCTCCTTTAATGATTACATTTCGCGGAATAATAGGAGAAAAAATTATATTTAAGAAATAATACGACGAAAGTAACAGTTTTTTCTAATAAAATAAATACCTCTTGTGAGTGCGAAACGTCAATTCACTTCACGTGAACACTCATATATCAACCGGATTTCATAGTACGCTACACTACACTACGCTAGCACGTGAATGAGGTAATAGATCTTGTAGAAATGGAGTGTGGTTGCAAGGAGGCGACTGAGGTGGTTGACAATCTTATCTTTTACAATTTGGAGGACGTGAGGTTGATAGGGCTAGCTAGTCAAGTTCTTTAGGGGTCTGGGTTCTTTAGGGGATGTTTAGTGACCAACGAGACTCTGAATGGATGGCCCTTTTTTGGTGCCTTGTGTGCGCGGTGGCTCAGCACTTCGCCTCTTCTTAAAACTAAAATTTGTAGAAATAGAAATAGATATATATGTATATACAGTATGTAAAGTCCGTATTCGTACCCCAACAATTTTATATGGAAATCCTCTATATTCTGAAAAAAGTAGCTGCCAATTGAAAAGACATACAATAAAATCATTGGTAATATTTATATTAAGCGAAACAAAACAAAGTATAAAAATTAAAAAAAAAAATTTTTTGTCAAAAGTAAAAATATTACAAGGGTACGAATACGGCTTTTGCTTCTTCTTTTTTTTTTCATCGAATGGCAAGAAGATTAAAGTTAATTCTGCATGGTATGCTAAAGTTTAAGTATTTTGAAGAAAGATAAAAAATTCTGAATGGTAATTTTTATTGTTTTAAAGATACAATGCTAGGGTACCCATAAAAAATAGACCGTACGAATACGAACTTTACATACTGTACATATACCGCAGCATGTAGTAAGATTACAAGATTTCAAATAACATTAGCTAAGGATGATGAATGTGGTAATTGTAGCATTTTCTTTAATTAGATGTCTACGCGTATACACCATTAAATAAACAACTGTCGAACAGTTTTGAGAAAAAAATTGACAACAGATTTATTTATATATTTTGGGTATTATGCTAAAATTCAAATTTTGAAGGAGAATAATATTATCACTTTGTTTTTAATTTATTCGTGTGAAAATTAGCATGACGAATATCAACCAAACTCGTTTTTGGGCTATGGGCTTGAATTATTATCATTGAAGTCAAATATGTATGAATATTATGTATCTGATTGAAATATCTAATTCAAGCATACTATAGTCTTGAGTTTTTAAATTAGATCTGAATAATATTAAAATACAATACAAATTTCACTAACAATACCTGATTGATATTATTTTTTATGCAACTAAATTAAGTGAAAACCATTTATTTAGTAAAATACATATGTATGTAGGTAAACATGCCAATCTTTTCTGGACTGTGTTTAAATCTTGGGTTGACGATTTTTCTTTTTTTATGGATTTTCCGTTTTCGTTGTATGTTTTGATATTCCCTTTCAAACCTAGAGCGGAAAGCAAGTTCTTAAGTCTGAGTTAATTTTACTCTCTGTTCCGTTACGACCATTGTGTGTATTTATATGACCAGCCCGTAAGGTCTACTTTGACAGCTGAACGGAACGGGAGCATTGTGATTGGGGCTAAAGAGTTTCCATCAATTCAATTTTAGCTTTCTAACCTTTGCAGCTTGAGAGAAATTAATATTAGAATTTTTTCATTTCATTTAAAATGTTTTGCTCAGTTAGAAGTCTAATGGTCCCAACTGCTGTAAAAATTCCAAGATGAGATACACAAATTTAATCTTTTGGAAAATGGCTGCGCCACCTTCCGTGCTGCACTTTCCTCCTCAAAAATTTTATATTCAGTAGCCTCCACTGCTAATTATATATATATATACATATGCAGAAACTAAATTTTATCTTTCTCGCACAATTGAGTAGAAAGATATTGTAATTCAAAGTTTTTCACTCCCGACAAACTTACTATTATTTAATGTATTTACAACACATAAATAAATTAAAAAAAATTTTCACTAAAGGTAAGATATTTAATAAATAAGGAATGTATAATTTTTCATATTTGAAAAAATTATAGTTTTTCATAAGCTATGTAAATATTACCAGAAAAACATTAAAAAGAATAATTAAGACGATACTGTGTGTGGTTACTGAGAAACCTGTACCGAAAGTTGAAAAAGTACTATACTTTTCAGGAGCGCTAAAATACAAAAAAGGACATGTAGTGATATGTTCGACTTCCCCGACTTCAGACCAAAAGTTGAGATACTTCCCGTTACCCTAGAGAGGTACGCGTTTTATGTGATGTGCAGAAATGAGAGTAGAATAATAAAATGAAATTAAAAAAAATCCCTTAAATGAATTGTGTGTAACTAATTTGACGTTCCAAAATCATCCCATAAATTTTCGATGGGTTGATATCTGCCGATTGGGGTGGAGTTTATATGACCATTAGGGCAGTTGTACAATAGCCACTCTCGTACAACGAACGACTTGTGTTTAGGATCGTTGTCTTGATAAAATTTAAATCGATCAACGATACCATTTTCTGTGCACTATTTTAAAATTCAATTTTAAAATCTGTAAATAGTCCATTTTATTCATTGTGTCCTCAATAAAATTCAATTTGTCAACCCCATAGTACGAAAAACAACCCTTAACCACAGGCGCGAACGCAGGGGGGGTTTTGGGGTTCAAACGCAGTCGTAATTTAAAAATATTTGATTTGAACAAATAAAATTGTGTTTAGTTTTAGTTCTTTCAATGTTTTGAAAAATTCTATAAGGAGATTGTTTATGGTGTAAGCGCGTTTTAGCATTATCGTCCTGGTTGTTGATAAACATACCTATAGTCACTTTACGGCAAAATACGATTAGGGCTTTTTTTACTTGAATGTAGGAAATTGTGTCAAATTTCACATTAAGGCCCCATGGTCCGATGCGATATTTTTTTTATCCCATTTTGACTTTTTCGAAATCGTTTTTCGTTCGTGTAATTTGGCGTGGACAATATGTACGTCTGTATCGTTCGCTGTCTATCAGTGAACTAATTTTGACTTTACAGAAAAAATAGTGTTATAGGTTTTCAAATTCCCGTCGTTTCTCAATTCCTTGCTTTGTCTACGTCTACGTCTATGTTGACGTCACAGCATAGCATTGCTATTAACAGCTTAGAAACAAGATTACTTCAAAAATCAAAAATTTATTAAATTCCATAGAAAAATTTGAATTTTTTTACGCTTGACGCTAGATTGACTGATAGAACCGAAAATTAATTTAGACACAGCTTTGCTACGTCTGACGTCTGTAACTGTTATGACTAGACGTAGACGTAGTGGAAGCAAGGAATTGAGAAACGACCTAAATATACCAATTAATTATATCTACTATCTATGATACTTTTCAATGAAATGCGGTCTTCTTATGTAATTCCTGCCATGAAAATCGTGAAAAATTGCTCCAGGTTTAAAATTTGATTTATGGAGGATTTAAGATTTTTTCTAGCATTATATTAATGAAAATGACATGTTAATTATTCAAGAAATAGGAAATATGCATTTAAAAAACTCGAATTTACGCATTTTAAAAAATGTTCAAGGGTTGTTGTTCTAATAGAAATTTTTCCAAATGCAGTTTTGAATTTTTTCTCTATGAACGACCTAGTTTACATACCAGCTAATAAAGTGGTGTAATTTTATTTTTTTTTTGTTGCCATTAACGTGAAAAATTGGCACGAAAACAGTCATAAATCAACAAAATCGCATTTAACATGCCCCTGGGGCCTTAAGGAAGTCTATAGTCTACTACACCCTGTGCAACAGAGTGCTTCATGGAAGTTAAAATAAAATATTTTTAAATGAATATTTTCACTATATACATAGTTAGTTTCGGAAATATTCTGAAATTGGTTCGCGAGATTTTTCCAGTTTAGCGAGACCTAAACTCCACGGAAATAAAAAGTTTGTTTGGTAGAATTTGTAAGGCTAAATCGTCTTACTATTTGGGGTAGCTGCCATACAAAAAACCATTGCGTGTTCAAGAATATTGGCCAATAAGAATATTGGGCCAATAAGAATATCGGGAACTATGAAACTTTGGGAACTATGAATTCTTAATTTTGTATACATTGGATTTTCAAACGTTGTATTTAAATGAATGAATACCAATATCCTGTAAAAATATCTTCACTCAAATTACGGAACTCACGAAATCGTTCAGTCAAAATTTCGGAATTTTGTACAAACTAGTTTTGAGTGAAATTTCACTAGTCAGTGAAATCATTCTACTCCTATGGGTAGCTTCACACAAAAAGTCCTTAAAACACGTGTTCAAGATTATTTTCTAATAGCTTAGAATGATTAAACTAGGAATTTGAAATTTTTTACAAATTAATTAAATGGTTGCAGGTCAAAGGACAAGTATGCTAGAGATCGAGTGAGTCCTTCTTGCACATTCCATGTGAAAATCCTTCAAAATTAAAATAGATATGAAATTGAACACTGATGATATTGTCTTTTAGTTCCTAGTTGCAACCAAATGAGTTTCCTTAATAAAGGACAATGCACTTCTGATTCTACTTCATCCCCAGTATCAGTTCAGTATTTCATAGAGTACGTATATTGACAACGAAAAAAGGAAGTAGAAAAGAAGAGAAAGGCGAGGTGATCTAGCATTTCGAAAGAACAACAGTTTTTAAGAGCTCACGTACCCCTGTCCGCGCTGAAAACCGACCAAATGTGAAAAATTATTATAAAGGTTATATTGTAAAAAAAACATTGGTTTTCTTAAAAGTACATAACAAATGAAAATCTGTAAGAAACAATTTTTTTTTAAGTTTTAGGTGTATGTGAGCCCTTAAATGAGTCGTCGTGAGTCATGGAGGAGATCTGTAGCTCAGTTCTGTAACACATGAGTGAGAAATTTCCCACCAAAACGTCATAGTGAGAACGAACTCATGCAATTTTGTGTCTGTATCCTCACATAATGAGAAATCAGCGTAATTGACGTCATACACTGGAATAATCGTGGAAACACGTGAGAACAATGTTTCTGTAAGCAAGTGATTGCGAGTTGGTTCTCACATATAGTGAGCCAATTTTCACGCTGTTTGCAGCTAGTGAAAATAACAATAGCTGAAAAATCTCCCAACAATCTGGGTGCAATTTTATTTTTTTGGGTAGAAGCCCAGAACTCTGCGACGAGGTGTAAGTTATTGTGTGACTGAAAACCTAAAAAAAATTCGGAAAGAGGTTTAAATGGTGTCGCGCTAGAATACTTGCGTCGCTGAAACATATAACATTTATGAATTACAAAATTGGATCATGTCATACTCCTGAACGAGTTCTTTGGTATGGTATGGTGATGCTGTCATCCTCCTTCACTTAGACGTTATTATTCGTCCACATTGGACGAACTGGTTCGTAAAACATCGCCATGCAATGTTTTTTACCACTTGCCCACGCCACTATCAACTTTAAAAAAATTATTTTTGATCTATTCGCCTAGTTCCTAGTCTATAAGCAAATATCAAGTTACAATTATATGTAGATATGGATTTTAGAATGTGTCGGATTAAGTAATGCGGACACATTGTTTTTCTCCAAACTCTAGACCCTCTTAAATCAAATAAAATTTGTTATTGCAAATGGGTACAATATCATAGATCTATGTAAGTTCCGAGTTTCAGCTTCCTAGCATGAGCGGTTCCTGAAATATAGAAACTAAAGTTTTTCGTCTTAAACGCCACCGCTCCCCTTAGCACTCTCTCTCCACAAAAAAGTCTTCTCTAGAAGGGGTCCACTTAATCTACACTACAAATAAATTTAAATTGAGTAGCTGCAAGAGTTCGGAAGTTGAAAGTCTCCAATCGACTGTACGCACTGTAAAATCACACATTCAGAAAACTATAGGAATCGAATGATTCTTGTTGAACGTGTAACCTGCGCATCATACTCATAGTTTGTACTGCTCCTAGCTTGGCAACCATATTAAAATCGCTGAAAATAATGATAACTTTTCCTGAAATACAAATTTAAATTTTCACAGAAAAGAAAAATGTCACATTCTGTAAATAATTAAAAAAAATTTGACATATGATTGGAAAAAAATGGAAAAATGGAAAAATGGAAAACTAGCCGCTAAGATAATCCGACCTATGAAGGGAATAATACACATTTATACCCAGAGAAATTAACTAATGATCAAAGTTAATATCCCAGATAAGCTAATAGCTGGTTCAGGCGATAATAACCTGAGGTAATAATACGGGTCTTAAATTTAAATTCTATGCAAACTACCATATAAATTCCATTGGAAATTTTCCACGGAATTTATCTGGGATATTAACTTTGATCATTAGTTAATTTCTCTGGGTATAAATGCGTATCATTTCCCTCATAGGTGGGTTTATCTAAGCGGGTGGTTTTCCATTTTTCCATTCAAATGTCAAACATTTATTAATTATTTACAGAATGTGACATTTTTCTTTTCTGTGAAAATTTTAATTTGTATTTCAGGAAAAATTATCATTCCAGCCTGGGATTTTATCATGGTTGGCAAGCTAGGGGCAGTACAAACTATGTGTATGATGCGCAGGTTACACGTTCAACAAGAATCATTCGATTCCTATAGTTTTCTGAGTGTGTGCTTTCAGGTGATTGGATTTTACTGTGCGTTCAGTCGATTGAAGAATTTCAACTCCCGAACTCTTGCAGCTATTTAATTTAAATTTATTTGTAGTGTAGAATAAATGGACCTCTTCAAGTGAAGACTTTTTCGTAGCGAAAGATTGCTACGAGGAAGGGGGGGGGGGGGGGGTGGCGTTTTAAACGAAAAACTTTGGTTTCTATATTTCAGGAACCGCTCACGCTAGGAAGCTGAAACTCGGAACTTACATGATATTGTACCCATTTGCAATAACAAATTTTATATGATTTAAGAGGGTCGAAAGTTCGGAGACAAAAAAATGTGTTCACATTCTAAAATCCATATCTACTGAATTGTTTATGTCACAAAATTGTAACTTGATATTTGCTTATAGACTAGAAACTAGACGAATAGATCGAAAATAATTTTTTGAGAGTTGTTAGTGGCGTGGGCAAGTGGTAAAAAACACTTCATTGCGATGTCCCACGAACCAGTAAAATCAGAAAAAATTAGTAACTGATATTATACTACGGCTTGGATACCTCCTACCACGTGGAGCACAATGGACGAACAATAACGTGTAAGTGAAGGAGAATAACTGCATCACCACCCCTTATACCATACCATACCATAGACCTCGTCCGGAGTATGACCCAATTTTGTAATTCATAAATATTATATGTGGCAGCGACGCAAGTATTCTAGCGCGGCACCATTTAAACCTCTTTCCGAATTTTTTTTAAATCTTCAGTCACACAATAACGTACACCTCGTCGCAGAGTTCTGGGCTTCTACCCAAAAATAATAAAATTGCACCCAGATTGTTGAGAGATTTTTCAGCTATTGTTATTTTCACTAGCTGCAAACAGCGTGAAAATCGGCTCACTATATGTGAGAATCAACTCACTATCATTGCGTACAGAAACATTGTTCTCACGTGTTTCCACGATTATTCCAGTGTATGACGTCAATTACGGTGATTTCTCATTAGGTGAAAATACAGACACAAAATTGCATGAGCTCGTTCTCACTATGACGTTTTGGTGGGAAATTTCTCACTCATGTGTTACAAAACCCAGCTACAGAAACGGTTTTCATTTCCATGTGAGAAGTACGTGCGAGAATTTCGGACTACGTCAAAGCCGATTCACTTCTCACTAAAAATTACAGAACTGAGCTACTGATTTCAATGGACACGCTCTTACAAAAAGGAAGTCAAATGGACGAGAAAACGAGGTTTTCGCATCTCCCTGAAGAGTACTCCAGGGTTAACCAAGGGACTTTTTATAGTTGGGCGAATACTCCAGAATTAGTCCCATGAGAGAACTCTTGTTAAACTAGCCTAGAAGTACTCTAATAATCTTGCAAAAATTAGGTCAAATGCAAATTGATGTTTATTGTAAGTATTCTACTAGCGGTATAATTTTTTTGAAAAACCCCCCCGTAAAAAATTTCTGCGTTCGCGCCTGCTTAACCATTTTGCTTTCGCCGCCATGTTTCACTGTTGGTGTTAATTTTTTCCTTTGAAGTGCCGTACTTAATCAATCAATCAATCAATCAATATTTATTAGTTTATATACTTATGTTTAACATTTATAATTTATGGTTTAGAGAACAGCTAAAATAAAACCTAGTTAGCACTAGAGTCACTGTATAAGAACTAACACAAACATCCATTATCATGAGTACGGACTATGACCACTTTGGTACATATTTAGTAGTCTAAAAACCTGCGAATTTAAAAAATCGCAGGTTTCTTAAATGGCATAGTTTTAGTGTGTATACGTATAGCAGATGGATTTTGATTGACGTTTCACGGAATCGAGATATGTCTCATGAAATGTCAACTAAATACAGCGTTTATCCACTTTAGTGGATATCCTTAAAATGAAAAATCGAGGCAACTGCAAAAAAAATTCCAAATGTACTGGTTTCAAATGAAACACACATAGTCCGTACTCAAGATAATGGATGTTTGTGTTAGTTCGTATGAAGTGACTCTATTTAGCACAGCAAAGCAAAACATTTATGACAATTTTAGTAACATAAGTTCAAGGAAAAATGTGCCGTATTTAGGTTTCGCCGCATTTTTTGCCTTCCATCTGAACCAAATAGATTATATTTTCTCTCATCAACAAATATAACGTTTTTCCAAATCTCAGGAGGGTTTGAAATATATCCTTCGCAAAGTATTAACGCTTCTTTCAAATTATTTCACTTCTTAATGGGAGCCCAGCCGTGATAACCAAGTCGAACTGGATGAACAGATTTTACACGAAACTCTTCCCACTTTACTGTAAGTTTGGGTGCGTTTATCCTTGAATTCTTACGAACTTCACTCATAATAAGACAGCAGTCCCAATCAGTCAGTTTTTTTTCTGGACCTAGGTACTTCTTTGGTGGAACAATTCCGTCGACGTCATACCGTTTACAAATATCACGAACGGTAGAAAAGTTTTTTTTTTCACTATTTCGAAAAATTTCTCGGTATCTTTTACCTTTTTTTCTATGTTCGATAATCAAATTTCGAAGATCTACTGTGGTGAAACGTCGCGTAACAAATAAATCTCCTACTTAACTAAGTGTTTCTCACTATATGAATGCCAACTTTGCATTTTATGTATTTGAATCAAAGTTGGCATGAAGTGAAAAAAATAAAAATTTTGAAAATATATAGCAGTCTTTAAAAATAATTAGTCATGGAAACTTGATATAAAAGTAATAACTATTTTTTTTAACTATTTTTAATTTAAATATTTATCCAGTTTTGAATTCTTTTAATTTTTAAGTGTTTATATAATTTATAATACATTATTATATAAATCAACAATCCATAATTTAAGTGTATATTTAAAGAAAGATTGTTGGTAATCGAAAAAAGTTCAAGATACGTGAAAGGTTGTAACTAATAAATATATTAACTAAATAATAAAAACGAATTAATTTATTAATTAAAAAAATTCATGTTATTGTGAATTAAATTAAATTAATGCAAACGATATGAATTCGTTAGTGTATATTAAATAATTGTTAAATAAAAATTATGTTATTGTGAATATTTAATTCACTATTTCTTTAACCCAGAGAATTTTAATATTGAAACAATAATAAATAATAGATTCTATAATGAATCTCCACACTACCGATAAATTTATTTTCAGCACAATTGTCAACAAATATTTTTAATTTCGTGAGTGACAGTGACTATAGTCAGACACGTGCAGGATACGTGTCAAATGGAATGATGCCAAATTTACTGCCTAAGAAAAGCAGGAGTGCCAATAACAACGTGATGATTGTTAAGGGCTTATGCGAGGATTGGCACTTCAAAAGTTCATTTTTCTGAATTTTATAGAATAGTATATCATGTCAGAAATATTGTCTCACAGTTTTAAGTCGATCGAAGCAAAACTGTAGGAGTGAGAGAGATTTAAAACGCATTGTATTAAACATGTCTTGACCAGCAACCCGAACCCGGCCACCGCTCAGGCATTCTGAGAAACAAGCGGAGTCTCAGACTCGAGAATCCAGAATTCGACTCAGACAGGAAATAAGAGGATGCATTGGACCTTGCAGTTAAGCAGGACTTTCACTTTATGGGCCTCGAATCGATGATTCTACTCGTATATATTCCATTTGCTCTGTTTTATTTCCCTTTAAAACTTTAAACGCGTTTTTCTCAAAACGACTTTTTTGAAGTCGAAATTTAAAAAAAAATATAATATACCGATCGGGTTGAAATATTGCACACTGCCCTTAGACATTATTGACTTGTGTTTTAACCAATGATTTTTTACCTTCAATTACAACTCGTTATATAAGCCAAATATGGCCAAAATTATGGAAAATGATATATTTTGTAAAAAAAACGCTACTGAAAATTCAAATTCAAATTTTTTTTTAAAAAAATTGGGTTTTTTGATATCTGATAAAAATTACTCGATTAAATCGATTAAATTGTCGTGGCTGTAGGGAGGGTAGAACAGGGCGCTATTAACACCAGAGCGCCCTGACAAATCTCGAAGCCGCGCAAATCCCACCGCTTCTTTGTCTTTCACGACCTGTTGGGAAAATAATCCCAATTTCACAATTCTCTGGGTAAGTCGGCGTGAATAATTCTTTGTTGTTCAGGTCTAGGGTTTATGGTCTGAGTCCAGAGCAAGAACCACCCACACTGCCGTAGCTAGTCCTGGCCGCCAGCAAGCGCGTCGCTCCAGCTCAAACTCAGCCACCAATTCGTCCTTTTTCCTTCGACTATTTTGACTTTTTCAAGTCGAAATAGCCCTTCCAAGGCCTCAAACACAACAAAATAGTACAGTGCGTTTTAGATTGTGATAATGTCATATTTGACATTTCGATCCGATCACTTGCGATCATTTTCTCCGACGCTTACCGTTCATTCTGTTTAGCTACATGCAACCACATGCATTTTCTTCCCCTCCGTTATTTTGACATTTCGATCCGACTCCGATTGCGTACATTCTGTACGGCTCTTTAAGCCTGGAACACATAACCTCACTTTTCTTGACGGAACGGAACGTGTGCATTGTGTTTCGGGCTTAAGTGTATGAAAGTGACAGCTGAAATTCCGAAATTTTTTATTTGCTTTATTATTTCACTTCTATCAATGCAAATTTATTGCCATTTAATACTCTTGCATGTATTCATTCAAAACATTAGTTCCTTAAATTCAAAAAGTCTTTTTATCTGCATACAGCTTTCAATTTTGACAGCTGGTAAAGCCTAGTACGGACCTCGATAAAAATTTTCATTCCCATACCAAATGCATGTAAAAAAAAACGGATGAAAATTTTCATCGCAAATTTTTGCGTTGGGTTTCTGTTTGCGGTACGGAGTTCGAATGAAAATTTTCATTCGTTCTGACAGTTCACGTATTCACCACCAGATGGCGCAGAAAGCATGGAGACCATATTTTTCCGTCCAATTAAATGTGCCGCTATTTAATTTTTCATTGCCGGGATGAAAATTTTGACATCTATGTCATTCGTTCGAATTTATTTGTCAGTTTCTTTTTTCAAACCGACTAAAGAGTGTGTTTTGTTGGAAGTGGATATTTTTAAAGTCGGAAGTGGATATCTTGAGTTGTGTTTCTATTTTAAAATTTGTCTTGTGATTTCAATTTAATTTTTATGTTAAAAAAGGGCCCATATATTAATTTCTATGATACTATAATACATTTTCAAAAAACCGTCACTTTGACAATTGTTAAAGTCAAACAGAAGATCAGCTGTTTACTTCTCCACATTATTCTACACAACGATTTTTTCATTGTGGAGATGGGAGAGATATATTGTAAATTTGCGAATGAAAATTTTCATCGAGGTCAGTACTTCAAAAATATCCACTTCCGACAAAACACACTCTTTAGCCCGTTTGAAAAAAGAAACTGACAAATAAATTCGAACGAATGACATAGATGTCAAAATTTTCATCCCGGCAATGAAAAATTAAATAGCGGCACATTTAATCGTACGGAAAAATATGGTCTCCATGCTTTCTGCGCTGTCTGAACGAATGAAAATTTTCATTCGAACTCCGTACCGCAAATAAAAGCCCAACGCAAAAATTTGCGATGAAAATTTTCATCCGTTTTTTTTACATGCATTTAGTATGGGAATGAAAATTTTCATCGAGGTCCGTACTAGACTTTACTCTCAAGTGCGAAAGTAATCAAACCGACACAAATGAAGTGAAGTTTGAAATATTGAGATTTTTGATTTTTATGATATTGTAAGTTACTTCGACTGTATTTCCACACGTTTCATTTCATTATCCAATTTCTTATTTCCAGCCAATGTCGATCTACCAGAAATATTTCTCTTCTATTGCGTGAAGTGCGCGTATATTTAAAATCATAAGCAAACTGAATTTGTTGTTCTCGGTATAATAAAAAATAAACACTATATTATTTTATATTTTTGTTTAATTTATTTTGAAGTATGAATGAACACAAAATCAAATAAGCTATTATCAACAGATGGCGCTGCACCAGTATGAAATTTGCTATCGAGACATTCGCAGACATGTCTTCGAGATGTCGGGAGCATTTGTCTCATATACCGTGTATTTTTTTCCATGAGGTGTCTCGAAGAATCTCGCAGACAAGCCGAAATGTTTTCGAGAAATCTGCGAAATTCTCGCAGACGCGACCAACTGGGAGCATAACGAACACGAAACAATTAAATCGTTATTGGATTCGGAAAAATTGTTATACTCTCCAATCCTTTAATTCCACAAAAGTATTTGGCAGAAAAAAAAACTCACCAAGTAATAGTTTTCATGAACTTACTCGAAAATAAATTCACCTTTTGGTATAAATATTTGTGTCACCCTTTCATGTTAGCGGCCATTACACTAGTCGGTACTGCCAACTCAAAGAGAGAGAAAGAGAGTTTATTCCCTTTAAAATTTCCTTTCTTTCATTTATAACCATTGCCGCTTCAGTAGACCTTTTCTTCAATAAAAATAAATTTTTTACTAAATACAGTCTTATGAACTTTGATTGTTCCTCAGTTATTCGAAACTATGGGATCTTAAAAGAAAATTTGAAAAGCTTCATATGTGTAAATATTTCCTTTGTGGAAGAAAAACCATATTACGGTACATATGGCAGCACTGGGTTGGAAATCTCGACTTGACAGTTCGCAATCAAGAAAATGTAAACAACTCTGTTGTTTCCATAGTTTCTTTAGATTTCGTTAGTTAATTATAATCCTTTGACACTGAATTTTTCAAATCTATTTGGATATGATTGAATTATTCAGTACATAAAAGAATCTGGAAATCAGTGATAGTTTTAATTTATAAAAATGCAAAGTTCAGTGCAGTGAGTTACAAAGTGTAATTACTTTTTGGTGGACCATCTCCTTAAGAGTGAATTCACGCAAAAGCTAATTAATTTCTTAGACGGTGCTAAGTTTAGTTATGGTCTCGAGTTACATGTCAAGATTAACGTAACTTTTCATTTAAAAGACTCGCGTTTCGTTGATTGAAGTCGGATTTTGTAGGTAAAAATGTTCGAATTTGCCAGAGTCGTGCGCGAGTGATTTTCGAGTTATCGAAAGTTCTATGCTAAATGAACTTCAAAAAAGGAAAATTGAGTGCGCGTAGTTCAAATTTGTTAAAATTCAAATTTGTTAAAATTTGAACATAAATTCGCATGATGATCATATATTTAATTCGTGATGTGTTGAATGAATCAATATTTACATATATGTATGCGATAAGTGAAAAATTGTGTGAAAAGTGATGTTTTGGTATTTTAATGTTACATAATAATTACCTAATTTATTATATGTTACTTGTTTTTCCGTTTATTTTTATCGGCCGTGATGTGCTATTGACGATGAGTTTATCGTTGTTGGTATTTTGTGTGTTGCTTGTTGTTGGTGCTTCGTGTGCTGCTTGTTGTTAGTGTTTTGTGTGTTGCTTGTTGTTAGTGCTTTGTGTGTTGCTTGTTGTTAGTGTTTTCTGTTCTGCCTGTTGTTGGTGCTTTGTGTACTGCTTGTTGTTAGTGTTTTGTGTGTGGCTTTTTGTTAGTGTTTTGTGTGCTGCCTGTTGTTGGTGCTTCGTGTGCAGCTTGCTGTTAGTGTTTTGTGTGTTGCTTGTTGTTAGTGTTTCATGTGTTGCTTGTTGTTCTAACTTTTATTGTCTTTTAGTGATAATATGGAACTTTTAACTATTTTTTTAAACAACACTTTTAACTTTTTTTTAAAAAAAAAACAGGGCGTTTTATTTTTATTATTGTTTTAAAATTCAAGTATTTTTTCGTTATTGAAAAACGGTGCGGATTATTTCGGTATTTGACCATTTCTTTTATTAAAAAAGGTTTCTATCATTATTTTGAGAATTGCAATTTCAAAATTTGGAATATAAAATTTTAATGTGCCGCTACAATATATTAATAAGTACATACATATGTTCATATTATGGAGTCACAGCTGAACAATTTTTGTATCATTATTTGCTTGCCCCCAACTTTTCGAAATTGCAATACTAGTACGCCATTGCTATCGAAAACTAACATATGTTTAAACAACTTTTTTCGGGCTTCACTTTTGGTTACCCGTATGCCATCTCTATTATACTCTAAGAGCGAAACGAACACGAACAAGAAGACACCTTCGAAGTAGAGTGAAATACTCTATACAATTCAATACTAGATGTCATTGAAATAAAAGCACGCGAAATTTGAAAAAAAATTTCCCGAGTACAATATAACTGAATTGACAGCGAACTATTGAAAATTTTGATTTGTCAAATATTTCGCTCGCATTCCAATGGTTCCGCACACTTGGAAAAACATTTTTGCTGAGCCTATCGCCATCTAGTAGTGACTCGGGCAAATGTCCATTCCGTCCATGAACATAGTACTGAAGAACGAACGAAATATTTCGTCGCGAAAAATGAACGAAATTTCAATTTTTTTTTGTATGGCTTTTGACAGTTCATTTCGTTTCGCTCGTACTAAGCTTTATACTTCATTTAATAAAAATACGGCAGGCATAGACTCTTCAGAAGGTGTATTCTTGCCTACTATCCGAAAAACCTTGACCTTGGGATTGCTGAGGAAAATTCTATATAGCGATATTGACATCTAATTTACTTTCGTGAATTATAACTTAAGCTTAGTACTGTGTTCAGCGAAACGAACACGAACGAAAAAGTCACCTTCGAAGTGGAGTGAAATATTCTACACACTTCGCTAATAGATGTAATTGATAAAAAAGCGCGCGAAATTTGAATATATTAAAATATGGTCAAGTAATTACTATTTCGGCACATAACACAACAAAATATTGCTCACACAAAATTTCCCGAGTACAAACTCACTGAATTGACAGCGAACTATTGAAAATTTGGAGTTGTCAAATATTTCGCTTGCCAAAAAGCCTCCCGTACCATTAAAAACGAAACGAAATTGCTACGAGCGCCATCTATTAGTGACTACGGCAAATGTCCATTCCGTCCACGAACACAGTACTGCAAAACGAACGAAATATTTCGTCGGTGAAATGTCAACGAAAATTTCATTTTTTTATATGAACTTTGACAGTTCGTTTCGTTTCGCTCGGAGCACAGTGCTAGGCTTTTAGCGAAAATCTCCAGTCATGCAAAAAAATAATTTTGGTTTTTTCTTTGATTTATAGTGAAATTAGACATGTCACTTGTCTATCACGTACACACAAAATCGTTTACACACAAAATCACGTACACACAAAATTAAAATTATATATATATATAATATTATATTATAGAATTTTCCTCAGCAATTCCACCAGCTGTCAAGGCGTTTCGGATAGTAGACAAGAATAGACCTT
Organism: Beris chalybata; assembly: GCA_949128065.1. Taxonomy (NCBI): domain Eukaryota; kingdom Metazoa; phylum Arthropoda; class Insecta; order Diptera; family Stratiomyidae; genus Beris; species Beris chalybata. The sequence continues at coordinate 44,526,308 of OX421894.1, forward strand.
CAGAAGAGTCTATGCCTTCCGATGACGAAACAGCTACTTCGGACCTAGTCCAACACAATTTTTATAGAAAACTGACCCATCCAGTGAAGGTTTTCCAATTTTGAATGTCCTCTAGGACAGCGAATTATCAACAGTCGGGTATTTAGTGTTAGGGTTTCACTCCACTGACACCGGAAAACTATATTTAATTTAATATATTAAATTATTCAACTGAGCCCTTTAAATTATTGCAGACGTGCATTCATAAATAACTGAAAAAAATCTGCCAACAGTTTGGGCGCAACTGTATTATTTTTCCGGCAAAAGTTCAGAACGCGTTCAATTCGGGGATGCGGTGTATGTTACTATGTGACTGAAAACCTAACAAAAAGTTCGGGAAGCGGGCAGAAAAGGGTGTAACATATGTATTAAATAATTGGGTCATATTCCGAGATGCGGTCTAGAGGTTGAAAAAACAAAACTTAAAAATAGGTGATTATTAAACAAAGCTGGGGAAGTAAAAAGATATTCGATATCTGATCAGACCTGAGAAACATGGTGGAATTCATGAAAAAGTATATAACCAGTTTACACCCTCTTAGGGGTCTAATTTCAAAAAATCTTGAAAACACATTCTAGGTATTTATATCAAGAATCCGTAGAATAAAAATGAATTCAATATTTCGAAAGACCTAGTAGATATGACGAAAATCGTGAAAATATATCCATTTTATATTAACCGATATTTTTTTTTGCCCCCCCTTCTGAACGCCAATGAATATTTGAATTTTTTTTTATCATAATTACTTTTCTAGTTAATTTGCATATACGTACCGAGTTTCAACTTCCTAGCATAAGCCGTTCTGAAGTTAGGGAAAACACCCCCCACCACCGTACCATACTACCCCTCAAACAAATTTATTTTTCCACCATGCCACTACTATAGCTTTATCTAAATACCAAGTTTCAGCTTCCTATCATTAAAGATTCTTAAGATATAAGCATCGGAACTTTTTCTTTCTCACCCTTCCCCACCCTCACCCTCTACACCCACACCCCCAAACTTTTTTTTCCTACTAGGATTCTATTAGGCATACTTCTGGTAAGAATTTGAAACATCCATCTTACACTGTTATTGAGATATGAATCGTGTTATTTTTGAAAAATTCTAATCCCTCCCACTTCAGTGCTCCTCCACCCCCTTCAAATATTTTACTTTGAGCAATCTTTATTTATTAAGCTTTATACTCAAACCAAATTTTGTTTTTCTAGTACCATTGGTTTGTGAGATATCGTAATCTAAAGTTTTTCACCCCCCACCCCCGTACGCCACTACCCCCACCCAAAAATTTTATTTCAATTTACTCTCCTAGTATAACTACAGATATTTGTTAAGTTTTAATTGCTTGCTATTAATGGTTTAGGAGATATGGATTTTAGAATTTGTCGATCTCGGCATTTTTGCGTTTCGGACGCATTATTTCCCCCTCCACCCCCACACCCCTTCACCCATATCTGTTTTTTTTTTGCAAATGGGTCCAATATCAAAGCTCTATAGAAATTCTAAGTTTCAGTCTCCTAACACAAGCGGTTCCTGAGATCTAGAAACCTAAATTTTTCGTCTAAAACGCTTACCCCGCCTTCCCCCTTACACCTCCTCCCCTGAAAATAATGTCAATTCAAGGGGTCCACCAAGTCTATTCTTAGAAAAAAATTTAATTTAATAGCTCCACTGGTTTGAGAGCTACGAGCCTTCAAAGATTTTGGGGCGGTCGACGTACGGCGTACGGGGTACGGCGTACGGGGTACGGCGTACAGACGGAGTGAAAATTTTTATTGCTTTTTTCGCGTCTACTAGTCATGAAACGTGGAAAAAAAAATTTTGAGGGCAGCAAAATTTTTTTTTTTAAAAATCGATAACAATACTGTATTATAAATAATACAGTAATTGGTAAGTGTCAACTGACGGAGACATAGCATACAAATTCCTCTATATGAACATTGTGGTATTATTTCAATGTACATAAGTTCGCGTATGAGTATCAAATAATCAAACTGTTTATCGACCATATCCTATTACAAACTGTTAAAATGTTGTATTGGTGGTGATAAAAATTAGCAAATTATTTATTGTAGCACTATCAACATAGTCGGTTTTCTGATGAATTAATAATTTCTTTCAGTCACGATCTTGCACAAATTTACCTTTCTGCTAATAATAATTGAGATAAATCTTAAATAAATGAATGTTTTATTTATAATTTGATCATGTTATAATTTATTCTGTCTACACCTTGTTATAGCTTTTAAAGTAAATATTAATTATCAATGTACATAGAATAGAGGAATTACTAATTATATTAAATAGTGCACATTAATCAAGTTTTAAAAGATAAGTTCAAATTAAAAGTCGCTGAAATGCTTTATTAGCAAGTAAATTATATACGAGTATGTAGGTTGTCAGAAAATATGCAAAATAGGTTGAGAAGAAGTTATTCGTGTTTTCATATGCTTATAGCATTTTCATATTGTTGATCTAGATAATTGGTATCATCAGAGAATTGATTCAATGTACTACTTAATAATGGTTTCTTCATACATATTACCTTTTAATAATAAAATATTTTATTATTGATATGATGAACACAACGAATGGCGTAAAAGGGGTGTGCAGAGCTTACAGAGCTCAGAACGTTAAAGAGGACTGCGGCCACAGAATAAAGTCATAAAGCGTTTGATTAGCTTATGAACAAATAAAGGATGTTACAATAACCCTTTCCGAAGTTAAATCAAAACAAGTAGATGATGGAAATAATGACATTTTTACTAAAAAACATAACGCAGTCACGATCGGCTGGAAGCCAATCGTATGATACTCTAGATGAAATACTGAACTCCGATTTATATTTTAGTTCGAAATATATTAAAACAATCAGGAGTGCACAAGCAATTATTACATGACCTTTTACTTACAGGTACAAACTATTGTATAGTGGCTACTCGGTTTTTTTCATTTAAAGTGAGTTCCATAAAGTATAGTAAGTTAGGACATTTTACAGAATTTTTGTATGGCAAATACATGAAGGACTTATGGGATATTTTTCATATTAATAGTTACAGCTGCGACCATTATAAAATTAATGGCCGCTATTCACAGTCGTCATAAAGTTGGCTTTAAGTTAAAGCTGACTTTAGTGTCGTATTATTAATGTGACACTAAAGTCAGCTCTAACTTAAAGCCAACTTTATGACGACTGTGAATAGCGGCCAATGTGTATAAGATTTCAAAGTCGTAACTTAAAGCGTTCAAAAGCTATCGTTCAATATTGGTGAACATGTTTATTAAGGACTTTTGTATGACAGCTACCTGAAGGAGTCAACGGATGGCTCTAATTAATGAACTCCGTCTTGGTTTTGGTATAAAACTAATTCCTGTAAAATTTAAAATTCCTGCTTTAACTCGTTCTGGAGTTATAGTGGATTCAGTAACAAGCATACATTTTTGAAGGACTTTTCTAGGCTGCTACACGAAGGACTCATTGGATTTGCATCATATTCGGAACTTTCGATAAAAACATTGTAAACCTTAAGTATGCAAAATTTCAAGTTCCTAACTTGAAGCAGTCGAGCAATAATTGTGAAAACGTGTTTTAAGACTCTTGTATGGGAGGTACCCGAAGGAGTGAAAGGATATCGCCCATTAACGAACTTAGCCTTACTTTTCCCATTTTACAAGTTGTGACAAAATTTCAACTTTCTAGGCCAACGCGTTCTTGAGTTATCGTGCTAACGGACGGACGGACGGACGGACAGCAAACGGATTTGGGGGTTTTGGCCAAAAATAAACACAAAATAATATATACAATTTTTTCGTCCGAGGCGTGGTTCTATGCGTTACAAACTTTTCGGGCTGGATTAAACTTATAATACTCTATATGTTCATCTAGAGTATAAAAATGTTTTTTGGTCCATGGCAATTATGGAAAAGAATATTACTCAATTTCTCGCCACGGCCACGGGACACCTCGACCCGTTTATCCATATTTTTGGTGATATCACTGAATAATTGCTCCTCAGTTAAACCAATATGGTTCGTTTATGGTGGTTGGTTTATTGGCGTCATATAGGAAAATGCTGTGTCTGTATAAAGCACTTTGAAGCATTTTGATGCAAAATTTAACATTTTTGTATGGAACGTTTTATGCCCGATGGCAGTGAAGTGCAAATAGTAGCGTATTTAAAGGTTGGGCTTTTTTTCTTTTCAATACCGGAGTATAATATACTTGTGAGTAAAATGCTGATAGTAAAATAGTCAATATCGCCTGCCCTTCGCGAGAAATCGTGCGGCTTCAAAACAGTTGCTGCACGCCATCTCCACTACATAGATCTCCATGATTGGCGTAATCCCAGCTTTTAAGATAACCCAAATGAAAGAAGTCAAATCGGCAATTGATTTAGCTGTTTCTGGAGATTTTTTGCCCGAGGAACTTCTGCTGGAATAATTTCATTATTTTGGTATAAACACAATTGAGACGAAGTTCACCAGCGGCGGCGAAGTTCGCTGTCAAAATTTTAAAATTGTACCGCGACACACGTACTGAAGCACAATTACGGCGGCGAGTGGTTGTGCGAACATTTCGTTGCAGCTGGATAACATCTAATTTCTAATTTTTCCGTCGCCGCGACAGGTGTCAGTGTGTTCTCTGTCAGATTTGTTGACAGTGAAACGCAACGATTTTTTCCGACACGGTTTTTTTTAAGAGTGAATTGTAGTTTTTTTATTCTTTGGTAAGTAAAAAGCATAAAATGTATCATAAATAATTATTTATGGAACTAATTTACATTGCAGATTCCGAAATGTCTTTTGAGGAAAAATTGATCGAGGCTGTCCGGGCATTGATTTAGGGCACGCAGAATATAAGCGCGTAGATAAAAAGTCTAAAGTATGGGAATGTGTAGGAAAGGAAATGAATGTGACAGGTTTACTTGAGTTCAAAATATTCCATTTTTCCATTAGCGAAGACGAACTTCTTCGACGAAATTCGCTCGCCGCTGGCGAACTTCGTCTCAATTGTGTTTATACCATTACGTTGGCTGTGCAGCACGTCGCAGCATCTTGCTGGAACCACATATTTCTGTAATTTCTGTGCGCAACGGAGGTGTTCGGGATTTGGCTTTCTGCCACGCTCTTACGAACTGCAGTAGCAGTACTGTTTTCCGATGAACGACCGGCACGAACATGCAATGGTGTTTTCTGTTTTCATATACATACATAGTTCACGTGGTCAACGACGTATCGCAACGGAGCACTTCGTTGTACCAGGTGAACACACGAAATTTTGCTACGGATACGGAGTGGTTTTTCTACAACGTATCAAAACCGCGTAGTGTAGTGTAGTGGATTAGCTAATCCGTCCACGAGAACACTTGCCGTTGCGCTCCGTAGCACTTTTCTTGTCAAATGTCAAAAAACTAGATTGGTTTTTCACTCCGTTTTCCTTGTGTCGCAAGATTATAAAATGAGAATACAAAAATTAAAGCAATACGCGAAATATTATTATTGAAGTTGTAAAGACCATAAAGTAGTCTGATCACTGTTGAATTTATACTAGACTATAAGCTAAACACATGTTCATAATTTGGAAATAAAAAATCAATCAGTAAATCAATCTCTATGATTTTACTTGTAGCCCCTTTAATGATTACATTTCGTGGAATAATAGAAGAAAAAATTATATTTAAGAAATAAAACGACGAATGTAATAGTTTTTTCTAATAAAATAAATACCTCTTGTGACAGTTGTCAACAAAAAATAAGAGTGCGAAACGTCAATTCACTTCACGTGGACACTCATATACATATATAAACCGGATTAACACTACACTACGCTACCACGTGAACGAGGAATCCAGTTGCTTGATATTTTTTCACAATTTGCCCAATTGTTCTCTCGGTAGGACGATTATGCTGGGCGAAAAATTTAAAATAGCCATACAAAAAACCATTGCGTGTTTAAGAATATTGGCCAATAATGTTGTATTTAAATGAATGAATATGCAAGATCCCACGAGACCTTCGAGTGGCTGCTATACAAAAATCCCGTCAAAAATGATCATAGAGAAATCCCATTACTTAGTCCTTTGTATAGCTGCAATACCAATATCCTGTAAAAATGTCTTCACTCAAGAAACCGTTCAATCACAAATTCGGAATTTGGTACAAATTAGTTTTGAATGAAATTTCACTAGTCAGTGAAATCATTCTACTCTTTGGGTAGCTCCACACAAAAAGCCATTAAAACACGTGTTCAAGATTATTTTCCGATAGTCAAAAAACTAGATTGGTTTTTCACTCCGTTCCTACAATTTGAAATTTTGTACAAACCGATCAGGCAGGGCACTGCCTGATCGGTAGACATGCGAGCACTCCGATTAGTGTGCTAGCATCTTTCCTGCTCAGGATATAAAGGGTTTTCCAATAAGGACTTGACAACTTTTTTTCAAAATAAAATGCAAACCATTTGAGATATTTCAAAAACATTATTATCGGGTTGAAGTACAATCAAAACATTTATGAATGGAACTCGACTTCGTTCATATGGCCACCGCGGGCACGTTTGCAGCGGTCGATTCGTTGGACCCAATTTTCGATGACTCGGCCACACATTTCGGCCGAAACGGCTGCTATTTCGTGTTCAATGTTGGCTCTGAGCTCTTCCAACGTCGTCGGCTTGTTGGCATAGACCAACGACTTGACGTGGCCCCAAAGAAAAAAGTCCAGAGGCGTTAAATCGCACGAACGAGGCGGCCAATCGACTGGTCCATTTCTTGAGATAACACGCTCATCAAACTTACTCTTCAATAAATCGATTGTAACGTATGCTGTGTGGCTTGTGGCACCGTTCTGTTGAAACCACATGTTGTCCAAGTCCATATCTTCCAATTCGGGCCAAAAATAATCGGTAATCATGGCGCGATAACGATTACCATTCACAGTAACGTGACGATCATTATTGTCGACGAAAAAATATGGCCCTATGACGCCGCCGGCATGCAAACCGCACCAAACAGTTATTTTTTGTGGATGAAGTGGTCTTTCATGAAGCACATGTGGATTTTCACCAGACGAATAACGCATATTTTGCTTATTGACGAACCCACTGAGCCAAAAATGAGCTTCGTCACTGAAGATGATTTTGCGATGAAATTGATCATCTTGGTGCATCTTTTCCAGAGCCCAATCGGAGAACGTACGTCGCTTCAAATGGTCCATCGGCTTCAATTCTTGAGTCAGCTTGATCTTGTATGGGTGTAAACCAAGATCCTTACGCAAAATTGGCCATAACGTGGTCTGGGCGATGCCCAACTCTTGAGAACGCCGTGGAATTGACTGATTTGGATCATTTGCTACGGACGTTTCAACGGCAGCGATATTTTCAACACTTCGACCAACCCGTTGTCTCACTGGCACGGCAACATCACACAACGAATATGTAGACTCAAATTTTTGCACTAAACTTGTTACTGCCTGTCTACTAGGGCGAGAATTACGACCGAAAATCGGAGTTAACGCTCTTAAAGTAGCGGTCACCGACTCCGAATTTCTGTAGTAAATTTTTATAATTTGCAGACGTTGTTCCTTCGTCTACTTTACCATGATAAAAATGTTAAGTTTACTGAATAAATTGACAGTGACAGTTCGATGATTAGTGAAAGGGTGCGTTCACAAATTGAATTCAAAGTTGTCAAGTCCCTATTGGAAAACCCTTTACTTGCTTTTCCCGTTATCATATTCAGGCCAAAGAGTTCTTGATATTGAGCATGTAGTTAGGTTTGACCATCTATTGCCTGCCCGCTGCAAGCATAGTGAGTCGATAGACTGATTTATGGATCCGATGAGAATAGCAATGTGCTGGTCCATCACTGGTGCGCTTAGGCTGGAGCCTGCTCGAGCGAGTTCATCAGCTTGCTCATTCCCCTGGATTCCACAGTGGCCTGGCACCCAGCGCGCTTATTATTATCAATAAATAGTTCTTTTTCAAAAAAGTTGTTCAGGTAAAATAGATAGAGAATTTAATTCTCTATAAATTTGGTTCGTACCATTTTTAGCGGGAAATGCAAAAAAACCGGCTACAAATCGATAAAATAGAAAAGTCAAGATTTCGGGCACACGCCATATCAAATTTTGGTGTAAAACTGTGATTCCCTATTCTGGTCCTTAATTGGAACCTACCTAACCAAGTCAAAACACTTCACCTTCCATTTTTTTAAGTAAGTACTTCACTGAAAGGAACTGCTTCGCCCATCTCTAATGATATCATGAGATATCCCAGCCAACATTTAGGCAAATTTTGCCTTACCAATAAAAAGTCAATATTGCTACGGTGATAAAAATTCTAGAAAACTCTTGCATTTTTATCATCATTACTCTTGTTTGGCAATACACTGCGTTTTTGTCATGCTGGCACTCATTTCACGCGTACAAACACTTGCCATCTCAGCACAAGGCAACCTTTTGGCAATAATTATCAATTCATTGCATATAGCTATAAGTCTATTTTTGCCATTGTCAAAAGTTTGATTCCAAAATCTTAACAGTAAACGATCGACAGCAAAAGTGAGAAGTGTGGTGTTGTGCGTGTTACCTATAATACTGTAAGTTAATAATTACATATTATATTTGATTTGAAAATTTTTTTTTTCATAAATTCTACTTATTAGGTTTTTTTGGTTTTACTAACCCTTTTGATCGTTGGAGGAAGAATCTCCTTCAAATAGTTCTTCTTTCCCGACATAGTCATTTTCCAGAATATAATCAAAATTTTGAAAGTTAAAAAATTGCCTAGCTTTGAAATTGTTTTCTTAAATTTTCGCGTTTTTTTGATGGGCTTAGATAAATAGATAGATAGATAGATGATTTATTTAAATTCATTAGGTTGTATAATAACAAGTAAAAATAGTTCAGTGATTATATCTTAATCTTTACAGCTGCAATTGAAAATTTTGCATTCTAAAAATTTTCGATGAATTTAGATTCAAGCTGGGTTTCCATATGTGACAATTTTCTGTGACAATATGAGTGACAGATAATTTATCCAATCAGATTACAAATCTGTGACAAATTTTGTCGCATGTCGCTAGTCGGAGATTCTCCGACTTTTCTTCTGTGACAAAAATTTTAGTTCAAGGGTTTCTCAAAAATGTTCGATACCCAGCACTATCTCTTCGAATTTTATTTTATTTTCACTAATAAAAGCAATTTCAACAATTTCTTTTTAGTATTTTTCGCTGTTTCGTTATTTTTAACTTTTTTTGACAACTGACATAACTAATTTACACCAAGGTGTGACACAAGTAATGTCCCAAATGGAAACTCTAGACTGAAGAATGTGACACGTTTTTGTGGCGACAAATTTCTGTCGCAGAAAATTGTCGCATATGGAAACCCAGCATCAAGTGGAAAAAAAATTTTTACAGAAATCGCAATTCGTTCGGAAGTTGCCAAACTGTAAACTTGGAAACTCAAAACTGCAAGCCTATTTGTCTGCTTAATAAAATATATTGAATAGTCCATTTTATCGAGAGGGAAAGATTTTCATATTAGGTGTGTTTTTTTGCGATTTATCCAGATCGAGAGTAGTGATTCAAATTTGTATAGAAAACACCAAGAATACTGTCGTTTTTTTATTTTTTTATTGCTTTTTCCTGTAGATAGTAGGCGAGAATATAGATTTTAACCGAAATACTATAGTAGCCCCAGTAGCTTTTCGCGATAAAAACATGAAAAAACAACAGTATTATTGGTGTTTTCTATACGAGTTTGAATCACTACTCGATCTGGATAAATCGCAAAAAAACACACCTATTTTACTTTATTATTTTAATAATAAAGTATTATTATGGATTTTTCTTAAAAAAAAATTTGCTTGCAAACTTCAGTCCGTCTGTGCTCCGTACGCCGTACGCCGCACAGTGGGGCGTTTGCCCGATCTAGCTGGCCAAAATTATTTTCATTGTCGATTCAACTGAAAATAAGGTATTATAATGTTATTATGAAGTAATAACATTATTGAAAGCTATTTATTGAAAGAAAATTGTTTTGAATACTAAATAGATGTGAAATTTATTTTGGTGTATCTTTTCACAGCACATTTTTAACGGAAATTACTAGTTTTCCGTGCAAAATACTGTATATTTTCATAAGTTATAGTTTATGGCACATAATTGATTAATTTTTTTCATCTATATCATCAGCTGTACTTGAAGTATATCCATAGTCACCAGGTAACAACATTTCCAAGGTTATTGACGAAAATGGTTTGCTTTTTTTTGGGAGCTGGCCTCATGCCTGTTATAAGGGGGTCCGAGGTAAACAAAAGTCTGTTTATTACATCCTTGTTGCAGGACTCTCTGGTAAACTCTCTTGCCTTGTTGAGTCGATATATGCGAAAGTGTTTATTGCGCGCCTCAGCTGCTTCTTCCGACAGTTGCCCGATTGGTACCAAAGCATTTTCGATCACTGTCGGTCCATGTACACAAATCTTATGCATGTTGGGAGTCATGGGATACCATGGGTATAAGTTCACATATAACTTTGCAGTGTTCATAGCATAGGTAGCGAATTTCGAGGTATTCACCTTGTGTCCAGAAGATATGACTTCGAGGATTATTTTAAATCTTTGTATCAAATTAACATCGACTCCAGTTATTTCAGCCGATAACTCCGGATCCGCAAAAAACCTTCGGCTGGTATTTCCATCATTGGTATTGCCAAATCCTTGCTTGGGAATATCAACAAGGAGGCCTAATCTTTCTCGAAATTTTTTTTGTATGCTGTGTTTTCGCATATGCACAGATTAATTTCTGCAGAAGTAGCTGATACTTGGTATGATTCTGGCCTAGGGTAACAATCTTTCTTGAGCTTTTGTAAAATTTTGCAGCAGGGGTAAGCCTTTGGAGCACCACTTCTAATTATTTCATACTGGTTTCTGCTCAAATCTGCTTCAACGAATATTACAAGGCCATGTACAGGGTGCAGTGGTTTGTCCTTTTTTTCCAAGCTGGTGCGGTAGGCTTTCTTGTACTTAGTTGCTCGAGTTGGACTCGACGTAATATCCTGTAAGACTTTTGACGCATCCCTCTTTCCGGAAGATCGTAGTTTCATCCGGGCAGCAAACGTCAATTCATCCGTGCTCATCTTTTCACGCACTGTTTTCGTTTTCCTTCGTTTTGTTCGATCGCTTGATTCCTTGAAGATTTTAGCCGGTCGTCCTGCATGAAAAGTGCTCTTGGGTATTTCGAAGGTTCCTTTCAGCCAATCTTCGTTGTTTTTCCTGAACGTACTATCCGTCCTGTTTGCAGCTACTCATTTACTCTTGATCTTCGTCTTTAAGTTGTGCACTTTTTTTTAAATGCATCCAGAAAATTCTCCGCTAAGCTCGCACGTTCAAATAGGTAGTTTTCCAAAAATTCCAACTTTTTGTTAAACTCGTGGTATCCGCTTCCTCCCATCACATCGTATAAATAATTCATTGTCAGTAGTGTAACTCCAGATGATCCTACAAGAAACGAAAAAAAAATGTAGCAGGACTAAAATTTAAAGTACGAATATTTCGAATTTCCGCTATCAACATAAACTGTTATAAAATCTCGCTGGGCAGATAAAGGCAGGAATTTTTTTTTACTACTTAAGAATGAAGATTTGACCTTCATATTTCTGCATAAATTTTGACGGAGTCGTGCGAAGTTATATAACTTTTTCAATTTTGAAAATGTTACTTTTCCAAGAAATAGATCTCAAATTATACTAAAATTTAAAACTATCTAGTTCAAAAACTATATATCCTTGAAAAAACATAAATGGTAAAAATGAAATACATACCTGCTACTTCAATATCCATTTTTTTAAAATTTCTTAATTTTACTTTAAACTCACGAAAAAGTTATGTGATCACAGTTAGTTTTTAACATAGGTTTTTCCGTTAGAAATTATCTTTTACAAATGGCAACTTTGAGCTAAGCCGTACGCCGTCCGCCGTACGCAAACTCATTTGAAGAATTATAGTTCTCAAACCCTAGGTAGACCCCTAGAAGTTAGAATTTTTTGAGGTGTGAGGGTGTGAGGTGGAAGGTGGGGGAAGCGTTTTAGACGAAAAATTTTGGTTTCTAGATCTCAGCAACCGCTTATGGTAGGAGGCAGAAACATGGAATTTCAATAAATCTTTGATAGTGGACCCATTTGCAAAAAAATTGATGATATGGGTGAAAGGGTGTGGGAGTGGAGGGGGAAATAATGCGTCCGAAACGCAAAAAAGTGGAGATCGACACTTTCTAAAATCCATATCTCCTAAACCGTTATTGTCAAGTAGTTAAAACTTAACAAATATCTGTAGTTATACTAGGAGAGTAGATTGAAATAAAAATTTTGGGTGGGGTACAGGCGTACGGGAGTGGGTGGTGAAAAACTTTAGATTACGATATCTCACAAACTACTGGCACCAAAAAAACAAAATTTGGTTTGAGTATAAAGCTTAATAAAAAAAGATTGTCTAAAGTAAAATTTTTGAAGGAGGTAATGGAGCATAGCACTAGTGGAGGGGATAAAATTTTTTCAAAAATAACACCTTTCATATCTCAATAACAGTGTTAGATAGATGCTAAAATTTTTTACCAGAAGTAGCGCTAATTAAACCCTAATAGGGGAAAAAAATTGTGGATCCTCTACACCCTCGTGTAGAGGGTGAGGGTGGGGAAGGGTGAGAAGAAAAAAGTTCCGATGTTTATATCTTAAGAACCTATAATGATAGAAAGCTGAAACTTGGTATTTAGATAGAGCTATAATAGTGGCATGGTGGAAAGATAAATTTTTTTTTTAGGGGTAGTATGATACGGGCGTGGGGGGTGTTTTTCCTAACTTTTGAACGGCTTATGCTAGAAAGTTGAAACTCGGTACGTATATATAAATCAACTAGAAAAGTAATTATGATAAAAAAAAATTCAAATATTCATTGGCGTTCGGAAGGGGGGGGGGGGGGCAAAAAAAATTATCAGTAAAAATAAAATGCATATATTTTCACGATTTTCGTCATATTTACTAGGTCTTTCGATATATTGAATTCATTTTTATTCTACGGATTCTTCATATGAATACCTAGAAAGTGTTTTCAAGATGTTTTGAAATTCGACCCCTAAGGGGGTGGACAGTGGTTGTATACTTTTTCATAAATTCCACCATATCTCTCAGGTCTGATCAGTTATCGAATATCTTTTCACTTCCACGGGCTTGTTTAATAATCACCTATTTTTAACCGTTTCCCGAACTTTTTGTTAGGTTTTCAGTCACATAGTAACATACTCCGCATCCCCGAATTAAACACGTTTTTGTTGAAGGTCCAAGCCAAAAAAACGTATTGCTTATATTTTTATATTATTTCATAGAATCGAACGTTCATATTTTCTACCATTTATAATGTCTAGACAAGCTTTGCACAAAGCAAGTTCCGTTGAAGCAAACAAAAATTTTAATATTGATGGGTTACCATTGTCCAAAAGCTCCACTACACTACACTACACTGGCAAGTAACTTGTGACATTTCTTACTGGAGTAATTTGGTGCGTTCCCAGTTGGTCGCGTCTGCGAGAAATCTCGCAGATTTCTCGAAGACATATCGGTTTGTCTCCGAGATTTCTGCGAGACGTCTTATGGGAAAAATACACGGTATCGAGACAAATGCACCCCGGGGTGTGTTCAAGATTTCTGCTATAGCTGCTTTTAGCTGCTATTAGCTGCTTTTTTGTGTTCAATGCAACCAAAAAGCTGCTTTCTCGTGCTTGCTATTTGACACTAGATCTGTTCAAGATTTTTAAAAAGCTGCTTCCAAAGCTGCTTTTTCTTGCTCGCACTCCCGAGTGTAGCTAGAAAGCGGCTATTGCAATATTTATATGTGTGTGTAGCTGTCACTTTCGTCGAAACGTTATTTTCAGTCTTTAAAAATGGAAGAAACTCTATCATTACCATTAGAAATTAACGAAATATTTAAGGAAACATTAGAAGCAGTTAATGCGGTAAGTATTCAAAGCTATTCAAACAAATGTCTTATATGCCACGCCAACTTGCGTATGTGCTTGTCGAACAGCTGTTATTAGCTATACAAGCTGCTTTTGGCTGTTCAAGACCCGAAGAAGCTATTTCATGCTATGGCTGAAATTGACAGCTGCTACAGTCTTGCTATGCTATGCTTTTGAAGCAGCTATAGCAGAAATCTTGAACAGAGCCCCGAAATCTCGAAGACATGTCTGCGAATGTTTCGATAGAAAATTTTTGTTTAGCGTAGCGCCATCTGTTCGATGATAGCGTGTGGTGATAAAAGCTCGTACTCATATAAATATTTCGCGGAGATTGCCATCGGCCTGAAATAAGAAAGGGGGTTATAAAATAAAACGTGCAGGCAGGGGCGAAGTTACCTTACTGCAATACAATGCATATAAAAAACTAATAACGTAGTAACACATTTCCAATCACTTCACATCGCACTTGTTTCGTTTTATTGTAACCGCATTTGAACTGTAACTTTTCGCGTATTTTATTTTTATCGTGTAAGTCGCGGATGACATTTGCTGCGCTCGGAGTGATACGGCTGTTTTTTGCATTACAAATAGATCGTGGTGGGAGCACATGTTTATATTGCTATTTCTTTCTATCTAGTGATGAAGAAAGGTAAACAATATGATTCCTAGGCTCAAACCATCGAGATTATGTCTCTTAAGAGACAAGCGACCCTTTGGGTTGTATACACTATCTGTCAGATTGCAGCAATTTTAATCTAGCAAGTAGCTGTACAATACATTTTTTTTCGTGTCCACTTCATCATCAAAGTTTCGTTGACCTGTCAAAACGAAAAAGAAAAATACCACAGCTCTGAAAACGTGTCCTCGGAACTCAACTTGGATTTTCCGTTCATATTTCGCGCGTAAACTCTAACAAGTTTTGCTTGCTTGTGTACACTGTAAGGACTGAAATTTTGTATCAAATTTCCGCCCACACCAAATGCCAAAGCCACAAACACCAGAACACACTGGATTACAAATGGATTAAAAATACATAGCACATAAGAATAAGCATGAATTACACATACATAGAGCATAAGAATAACATAGCGAAGAACTGGAATTTTTGCAAAGATATAATTCGCAGACGACCACTGTTCTCGGGAGTATATAGCGCCTAGCGAAATACCAGAAGAGAGGCAGTCGGCAGCGTTCAGCCGGTAGTAAAGGGTGGATTTGAAATTCCCCAAAGCCAAAGCTGAACGTTGTACTCGACCAAATCGAACTATGTTCTTTGGGTCTGGGCTTTGAAAGTCCGCTTAATCGATAGAGGTCAAGCAGTCAAGGAGCAAAAATACGCACGGTGAGGAGCCCAAGAGAGTCAGAGAGACAAGCAATCAACGAGGCAAGCAGCAGAGAAACCCAGCAGAGCAGAGGCCAAGACGAAGCAGCAACGCAGAAGACCGAGCATCAACGAGCCAAGCAGTGAAGTAAGCCAGCCAAGCAGCGAAAACCTTACGACGTTGTGCCAGGTAGCGACAATCCGGGTAACGAAGCATCGATGCGGCGACGCCCCAGACGCAAGCAGCAAAGGCCAAGGCGACAGCAAGGACGCAAGCAGCAGAGGCTATACCAGCGACACACAAGACGCAAGTCGTGGAGCTAAGGCAGCAATGCACAAGATGAAAGTAGCCAAGACGAGGGCAGTGGAGCCGAGACAAGCCGCGAAACAGTCACGAGCCCAGCAAAGCGAAGCAAGACGAGATGACGATCAGCGACAGGGTCAGACCGAAGGCGAGCAGAGTCCTGCCCAAGGACTCAAGCTAACACTAGTTTTGAGAAGGCACGATGAACTACGCTAATCTACGACCAGCAGACGCAGTCGAGCCAAGACCCAACAGAGTAGAGGCCACACGCAGAGAGACGAAGACAGTGAGCTGAGAGACAAAGCCATGCAGAGAGACGAAGACAGGGAGCAGAGACCATGCAGAGAGACGAGACAGGGAAAGCCATGGACATGCAGAAAAACGAAGACAGGGAAGGACGAAGACAGCGAAAGCCAAGGTCAGAGCAAAGAGGGTCAAGGAGAGATGAGCGGAGTCATACCCACAGAAGCACAGGTTGAACCACGTTGAGCTGAGGCGGCGGACAGGAGTAAGTTACGACGAGAAAATCAAAGCGCGGAGGCGAAAGCAGGCCGAGTCGAGACAAAGGCGAGCCGTGACAAATACAAGTGGAGACGAATGCGAGCAAGACGAGAGAATCGAAGCTTAGACGCGAGTATAGCCAAGAGGTGAGCAGTGTATACGATCAACAGCGTACAAGATGTGAGCAGCAAGGTGCACAACAACGTACAGGACCAGTGTAGCAAGCAGCAACACGCAAAACGAAGTCAGAGAAGGAACAACAGATAAATTAAATACGAATTATTATTGGAATGACATGAAATTAAATAGTAAATAAAGTGAAGTCTAACAGAAAATAAATATTTTGTAACGGAAACTGGCCTCGACGAGTATACCCGAAAAATGAGTCGTTACAACACGAGCCTTTAGAAACATCACCTACTTATAGTACATACTGGTGATAATATAGCTACACTGTAGCCCAAGTAGAATTTTTATTGCTTGAAACTACCGACTTTTTATCGTACTGACGATACTAAGACCGGACAGTAAAGCAAGTAGAATTCGATCCTCTTCGGCAACTTGCCGGCGCGTCAACTTTTTAGTCCGCCGAGCTTATCGTTTTCCGTCCGATAAATAATATCACGGCAATAGGCAATGATAACACAATTTTGCTATTGCTTTCTTATTGCCATGTTTGCTGGGATGTATTTAGAAAGTACTTAGGAAGCCATCAATGAATTCTTCTTGGGTAGAATTTTTGACTTTTATACACTTTTCCTATCGATTGTGTTATCTACCAAATTCAATTGTAATTTGTTACTTTTTCTTACTATAATCAAAAAGTTCATAGATACATTACTATACATTAGCTGTTACCTTCATCTATAAACCGAAAACATACCTAATTAGTGAACATGTGGAGTGTTGAAACAATTTATTAGATAGATAACTAACTTTTATTGTCAATTCTCTTCTCAAAAGAAACAAATAATTCAACTAATAAATTCACAGTCATACTCGTATAATCATATCTCATGTATGTAGTTTCATTATTTTATTACTCGTAAATTGAATACTTGTTAGTAATTAAGCACTGAGTTAGGTACGAAGATTACATATAGTTATCTAGATATGAATTACAAAAAGGGGTTATTAAAAAAATACAGCAGTTATAATAGTCATACTTTGCACATATTCTATACAAGTGCAGAGTGCTCTAAACAAAATAATGATTTTTTTTTTTAATTTACTGGTTGGCATCTACCTATGATGGGCTTAACCGGTCTGGAAATTGAACTCTGAAATGGGGAAGGCATTGCTGTTCTTTAGCGATCACATAGGATATGAATTAAAAACAGTTTAAACATAAATAAGAAAATCATTAGGAATTCGTTCCTACCATTATTGGTTTAATACTATGTATAGGGTGGCCCATTTTAAAGTGTGTTTTTAAAAACGCATAATCTGCTGGCCTTACAGTAAGACATCCTGTGAGTCCATTTTTGAAGCACTTTTAATGTCGCAATGTTATGTTTTAAACCTGGAATTGTTTCTGGATTATCCGCATTGCATCGATCTTTAACGGCACCCCACAGAAAAAAGTCCAACGGCGTCAAATCGCAGCTCCGCTGAGGCCAATTGACATCTCCAAACGGCTAATTATTCGGTTGTCAAATTTGGCGCGCAAGAGATCGATTGTCAGTTGGTAATTGTCTCTGTAACGGTCGCCATTGACAGTAACGGCGTTTCCAGCATTATTTCGGAAAAAATGAACCAATTATGCCACCACTCCAAAATCCACACCAACCTGTCACTCTTGGTGGATGCATTGGCCTCTCTACGATTTCGTGTGGCTGTTCCGAACCCCAAATACGGCAGTTCTGCTTGTTTACATAGCCCCCAAGATGGAAATGCCCTTCGTCTGAAAACATGTTTTTTGACAAAAAAGTGCTTCAAGACTGGACTCACAGGATGAAGGAGCCACATGAACGAAATTGACTTTTATTCTTTAATCGGAGACTCTGACCATTACAATAAAAAAAAATACAAAAAATATTGATGTAGCCTCATTTTATAGCATTTTTAAAAACAAGCTTTAAGTATCCCACACACTGACGCGATTTATTCGCTGACGCTGCGATTATTTCACAGCGAAACATTCGCCTTCCTTTATTTACATGGTAACTAATGGGAATGACCACACCAACGCAGTGCGTATTCGCTGTTGCTGCGGTTTTGCAGCGTATTTATTCGTGGCGGATTTTGTTCGCGGTTGGACGCGTTTTTTTCGCTTTCCGCTCCAAAATGTCAAAAGTTGAGAAACTGATAGGTAGAACTCGTTCGTCAATATCCTATTTTATTGAAATTGGCGGATGATAATTACAAAAACGTTAAAAGAAAACCATATATCTGTCATTCAAAGTTGATGACCCACTTTCCAGTTTTCTGGAAAACAAATTATTATTTGAAAGCGAATTTCACCGCGATTGAAAACGCTGTAATGTGGGCATATAGACGAATTTCGCAATCGCAGCAAGCGCGAATTATCCGTCGCCGCAACGTCAGCGAAAAAATCGCATCAGTGTGTGGGATACTTTAAAATGGGCCAACCTATATATTATATTTTAGGGAAGCCTTTTCCTGCAAGCTGCTGTTGTCACAATGTAGTAAACGTACGTCGGAGCCGGACTTGAGATCTTCCATGCAGGGACGTCATTTGCATTTCTCTCCCCCTGAATTTTGTTTTCTCATATATTATATATAAAATATATACATTCATAACATCTTGCCTGATTGAAATGACGTCCCTGCTCCCATGGCGATCAGCTCAGCTCTTGAAAGAAGTTATTGGGTGTTCCGATCCTAGTGGACAAATTCTGTCTTCCTGGTGCAATTGGTTCGCAAGAAATAGTTTTTTATTAATTGATGTTTTCCGGTGTCAGAGTGAAACCTTAAAACGAAATCCCAAACTGTTGATAGTTCGCTGTCCTAGAAGACATGACAATTGGAAAACATTCACTGGAGAGGCCAGTTTTTTTATAAGACTGTGTTGGACTAGGTCCGAAGGAGCTGTTTCGTCATCGGATGGTATAGACTCTTCTTATCATGCCCACTATCCGAAATACCCTCCCAGCTATATTTATATGTAGTTAGTTTTTTATCTATTTTGGAATGTTTCAATCCGTCCATTTATATCATTTCGTACGCATTGTTTTACTTCCCACTCCCATGCCATTCAATCCATATCGATAATTTGCAAATGTATGTCCAGTTTCAAAGTTTTACACAGGTTTCAAATTTTAGCCTCGTAGCGTAAGTGGATCCTGGGGATCTAGAAACCAACCAACATTTTTCGCCTAAACCACTCCCCAACCTCGCCCTTCCGCAATCGGATGAATAGTTTAGGAACCCATACAGGACAAACAAACAAACATTCATTTATTATATATAGGTATAGATAGATAACTAATCGAAACAACTAATGAACTTTGATTGCATTTCGCAGTATGACCCAATATGAATGAGAGTGAGTGTCACTTATAAATAGAATATTAAATATTTAAATATTTACCTTGGTTATGGTATCATTTTTATTAACTTTTTTTAACTTTAAATTCGAATGGAATGTCTTAATTCAAATGTTTTTTTACAGGACGAGCATGAGCAAGGCTACAACAACCCAACAAACGGAAAACCGTCATTCAAATCAAAGATGCTTTATGGCATAAATGATTCTCCTCCATGGTACCTTGGTATCTTCTTGGCTCTACAGCACTATTTGACTATGATCGGTGCCATAGTTTCAATTCCGTTTATTTTGACACCGGCACTTTGCATGGAAGATGGTGATCCAAATCGTGGTGTCATCATCTCAACAATGATCTTCATAACCGGCATTGTTACATACTTTCAAGCAACATGGGGTGTAAAATTGCCGATCGTTCAAGGAGGAACAATTTCATTCTTAGTGCCAACGCTGGCCATTTTGAGTCTACCGCAATGGAAATGTCCACCGGATGAAGAAATCGCAGCCCTTCCCGAGGAAGGAAAAACTGAGCTTTGGCAAGTTAGGATGAGGGAGTTGTCTGGAGCCATAGCTGTGTCTGCATTGCTTCAAGTTTTCATAGGGTACACAGGATTAGTAGGAAAAATACTAAAGTTTGTAACGCCCTTAACCATTGTGCCCACCGTCTCGTTAGTTGGTTTAACATTATTTGAGCATGCTGCGGAAACAGCTTCAAAACACTGGGGTATTGCTGTTGGGTAAGCATATCTATATCTTTGTTAATTAATTTATTATATAAAACAATTTTCAGAACCACTGGAATGCTAACACTTTTCTCTCAAGTCATGGTCAACGTTAGTGTTCCATTTATTGTCTATCGAAAGGGAATGGGACTTCAGATTAAAAAATTTCAGCTTTTCAAATTATTTCCGGTATTTTAATTAGTAGTTGCTTTCACACTTAGAATAGAATTTAAAATTTTTATTTTTAGGTTCTTTTGACTATAGTAATCATGTGGGGCTTGTGTGCGATTTTAACAATTACTAATGTTTTTCAACCAGGACATCCCGCCAGAACAGATGCGCGACTTAGTGTCTTGAAAGACGCTTCATGGTTTTACATACCGTATCCGGGCCAATTTGGGTTACCAAGTGTTACATTAGCTGGTATGTTTAATGTATTTGATTAGATCTGAGATTGTAAGTTGATTGTAGGTGGTTCAAATCGCAACCAAGTGCGGATTCGTTAACAACCCTTGATATTACCTAATTCAGAAGAGTTATAAGGATAAAAAAACAATATTTTCTTGCGTCTTCGGTGAGTTGTATCGCAATAACGTATAACGTATATCCTATAAATTATAAAAAAATAAAAAAATAGAAAAAACGGTATTTTGAGATATTCAAGGATAAAGGACAAAATCCTTTTTTTTTAAATAAAACTTTGAAGGATAATTTTTATTCGTATTTTACTTTATTAGTAATAATACAGTATTGTTATTGATTTTCAAAAAAAAAAAACCCTAAAAATTTTTTTGTGTGCATTTCATGACTAGTAGACACGAAAAAAGCAATAAAAATTTTCACTCCGTCTGTCCGCCGTACGCCGTACGTCGATCGCCAAAATCCATTGAAGGCTAGTAGCTCTCAAACCAGTGGAGCTATTAAATTAAAATTTTTTCTAGGAATAGACTGGGTAGACCCCTTGAATTGACATTATTTTCAGGGGTGGGGTGTGAGGGGAAGGTGGGGGAAGCGTTTTAGACGAAAAAGTTTGGTTTCTAGATCTCAGCAACCGCTTATGTTAGGAGACTGAGACTTGGAATTTCTATAAAGCTTTGATAGTGCACCCATTTGCAAAAAAAATTGATGATATGGGTGAAGGGGTGTGGGAGTGGACGGAGAAGCAATGCGTCCGAAACGCAAAAAAGTGGAGATCGACACATTCTAAAATCTATATCTCCTAAACCGTTAATAGCAAGCAATTTAAACTTAACAAATATCTGTAGTTATACTAGGAGAGTAGATTGAAACAAAATTTTTGGGTGCGGGTAGTGGCGTACGGGGGTGGGGGTTGAAATACTTAACATTACGATATCTCCCAAACCAGTGGCACCAGAAAAACAAAATTCGGTTTGGATATAAAGCTTGATAAATAAAGATTGCTGAAAGAAAAATCTTTGAAGGGGGCGGGGGAGTATGTAAGTGGAGGGGATAAGAATTTTTCAAAAATAACACGTTTCATATCTCAATAACAGTGTAAGATGGATGCTTCAAATTTTTACCAGAAGTAGGCCTAATAAAACCCTAGTAGGGAAAAAAAAGTTTAGGGGTGTGGGTGTAGAGGGTGAGGGTGGGGAAGGGTAAGAAAGAAAAAGTTCCGATGCTTATATCTTAAGAATCTATAATGATAGGAAACTGAAACTTGGTATTTAGATAGAGCTATAGTAGTGGCATGGTGGAAAAATAAAATTTTTTTTTAAGGGTAGTATGGTACGGTGGTGGGAGGTGTTTTTCCTAACTTCAGAACGGCTTATGCTAGAAAGTTGAAATTCGTTACGTATATGTAAATTAGCTAGAAATGTAATTCTAATAAAAAAAAATTTGAATATTCATTGGCGTTCAGAAGGGGGGGCAAAAAAAATGATCAGTATATTTAAAATGCATATATTTTCACGATTTTCGTCATATCTACTAGGTCTTTCGAAATAATGAATTCATTTTTATTCTACGGATTCTTCATGTGAATACCTAGAATGTGTTTTCAAGATTTTTTGAAATTTGACCCCTAAGAGGGTGTAAACTGGTTGTATACTTTTTCATGAATTCCACCATGTTTCTCAGGTCCGATCAGATATCGAATATCTTTTCACTTCCCCAGGTTTGTTTAATAATCACCTATTTTTAATTTTTGTTTTTTTCAACCTCCATTCCGGAATATGACCCAATTATTTAATTCATATGTTACACCCTTTTCTAACCGCTTTCCGAACTTTTTGTTAGGTTTTCAGTCACATAGTAACATACACCGCATCCCCGAATTGAACGCGTTCTGAACTTCTGCCGGAAAAATAATAAAGTTGCGCCCAGACTGTTGGCAGATTTTTTTTATATTACAGAAATTTTTTAACAAAAATCTTTAAAATAAGCCATACTTCATTATTTTAGGATTAAAATTACCAGAGATATGAGTTTTCAAAGAAGACTTGACCACTTTTTATGCGAAATCTTTAACATACTATAATTACTAAAAAAAATGAGATAGAAACAAAATATTTAAATTTCATTTTTTTCACTAATTCTTCGAGTAGATAAATTTTCAAAAGAATCGGCGATGGTAGGGTTACACTTTTGGCGATTCTTGATGGAATGACCCTTTTTCTATAAAGTAAATTGAGAAGCACTGATGCTCTTCTATTTTTTTACCCCGATCCCATTGCGATCCCAAGTAGATTTTTTGATATGTTTTGAAGAACAGTATAATACACAAAATACAATAAATAGAAAACACGGTATTTTGAGATATTCAAGGATAAAGGACAAAATCGTTATCCTTGAAAAAATTTTAAGGATAAATTTTATTTGTATTTTTCTTATTTTGCAACAACCTTCCCCTTTAAAATAAGTCCTATTTTATTATTCTATGATAAAAACTAACAGATATATGAATTTTCAAAGGAGACTTGGACACCATTTTTTCGAAATCTTTAACATACTATAACTAACAAAAAAAAATGAGATAGAAAAAAAAAAAGTAGAAATTATATATTTTTTCACTAGTTCTTGAAGCAAAAAATTTTTCAAAAAAATCGGCGATGGTAAGGTCACAAAATTGGCATTTTTTTGCGATTTTTGATGGAATGACCCGAAGTCGAATCACAATCTTAAAATGACGGGGATGAAATTTAGTTTTGCAGATTCATAAATACTTCTCACTAAGGGAGTGCACGATGATAATGCCATTCAAACGTGGAAGTCTGGGTTCTCGGTTTATTTTTCTCGTGAAGATGAGGTCAGTTTTCTTCGGATTGATTTTGGGATTGCAGTTACCAGCCCACCTGCTCAAGGACTTGAGCCAACTTCTAGTAAGTCGCTCAAGGTATCTATAGGATCTTATCTCTCACCATCAAGATAATATCAACTGCGTAGCAACCACCTTGCCACCGGTCAACGATAGAGTCTGTAAAATTTCATCGACCACTACGACCCATAGCAATAGAGATAATACTCCACCCTGTAGAGTTCCATAAGTTGCTTTCATTCTACTACATCCATCCCCCAAAGAGGAGTTAATAATTCTTCCCACTGACATCGACACGATCCGGCAAGTAATGAATGAGTCGACATCTACTGTATCCAATGATTTCTCGATCGCATTCGTTTCCACATTATTGAAGGTACCCTAAATATCAAGAAACGCTGCTAGAGTATACTCTTTAACATTCAAGGATTCTTCTACCGTGGAGACGACCTCATATGAAGCCATTTTGACAGATTTTCCCTTCATATACCATGTGTGCTGAGAAGCGCCTCGAGGGTGCTACTTGGCTTGCCAACCTTAGGAATAAAATCACCTTGACTTTACGCAACATCTTCGGAACATACCCGCAAGATAGGACAACTTCTAAAGATCCTCGCCAAAAAAGAACCAATAAGTGGCATGGTCTTCTGAGCATACTGGACATCAGGCCATCCACTCCGGTGACTTGAAGGGAGTGAAGGACATAACCGCACAGCTTACCATTTCAAGAGTGATTGTCCGATTCTACAACCTCGAAGTGCTCCTAAGCTCCGAGATGCACCCCAGGAAGTGTGTCCCCATCTTTAGATCCAGGCGTTCTTGACTAAATTCCGACCAGCTTTTGTGAATCCTCCTCAAGTACCTAGATACACTTGGCGCATTTTATATGCTTCATTAAGGCTTTATATTTCCACGTAGAGTTTCTTCCATGAACTAGGCGAAGTTGTTGTGAACGGAGGCCTTGGAGTGGTTATTTCGACTTAAAAAAGTCTAAATAACCGAAGGAAAGGTTGAGGGTCGGGAAAGAGGGGTCCAATTCCGCCTACGTCCGAATTGGTGGCTGAAACGCAAACAAGAGCGACGTGCTTGCTGGCTTCCGGGCTAGCTGCGGCTGTGGGGGGGGGGGTACGTTGTTCGCGTTTCAGGCCATAAAACCCTTGGCCTGTACAACAAAAGTTTCACACCGACTTACCCGGGTGATAAAATTGGGATAAGATTCCCAATCGGTCATGAGAGACCGTGAAAACTTCAATCAACTCGACAGGCGCTGGTATTGTGCGCCGTCTAGCCCATCCTACCATAGCCATACTTGTCCTTGAAAGAATTTTCTAGGTATGGCCCCTAGAGAGAGGTATGAGGGGGGCGGAAGGTCTTCAAACGAGAAGATCCATTTTACTAGCTTCTTATTTAGCCATTTATATCGCTCAAAATTTCAAACAAAAAAAAACCAATCGAACAACAAAACAAAACAACAAAACAAAAAAAAAAAAACAATAATAAACTAACTACCCCTTTTTTCTTGCATACGACATTTCCCGGTGTATATAATTATAATTTTATTTTTAATTTTTAAATTTCTTATATATATAATTAAATTTTTAATTCAGTCCTTGTCAGTTTCTGTTCCGTCTTTTTTGTTTCATATTTTAATTTTTCTTATTTAAATTTACTTTATTTTGTTTCATTTTTATTTAATTTATTTTATTTATATGTTTTTTTTTAGATTTCGTTACGAATATAATTTATTT
The DNA here is from genome assembly GCA_949128065.1 of Beris chalybata. NCBI lineage: Eukaryota > Metazoa > Arthropoda > Insecta > Diptera > Stratiomyidae > Beris > Beris chalybata. Next base: position 44,551,735 of record OX421894.1, read on the forward strand.
CCTCAGTTGCTGCAGGTATTTTTACTTTGCTTGGAATCATTGTGTTTTCACCCGCTCTCTACTATACATTTATTTTGTTTTACAGACATGTACAAAAAAAAACTTCCATGTCGGACTGTAGTTTTTAATTTTTACGAACGATGACACTGGCACAAGTTTTCCTTTTGTTGGTTCGTCGCCGAGCGCAACAACAAATTTCGCTGGACAGTGGCGAGCGCAATCCGGATTCAATTTTTTTCGTTGGATCGTGATTACGTTCGCCACTGTTTTTCGACCTAATTACTGCTGCAGCACATCCAAGCTGGGAAGAGTACCGTTAAGCTCAGTACGGACCTCGATCAAAATTTTCATTCGCAAATTTACTATATATCTCTCCCATCTCCACAATGAAAAAATTGTTGTGCAGAATAATGTGGAAAAGTAAACAGCTGATCTTCTGTTTGACTTTAACAATTGTCAAAGTGACGGTTTTTTGAAAATGTAGTAGCATAGACGTTAGTATATGGGCCCTTTTCCAACATAAAAATTAAATTGAAATCACAAGACACATTTTAAAATAAAAGCATAACTCAAAATATCCACTTCCGACAAAACACACTCTTTAGTCGGTTTGAAAAAAGAAACTGACAAATAAATTCGAACGAATGACATAAGATGTCAAAATTTTCATTCCGGCAATGAAAAATTAAAAAAAAAATATGGTCTCCATGCTTTCTGCGCCGTCTGGTGGTGAATACGTGAACTGTCAGAACGAATGAAAATTTTCATTCGAACTCCGTACCGCAAATAAAAACCCTACGCAAAAATTTGCGATGAAAATTTTCATCCGTTTTTTTTACATGCATTTAGTATGGGAATGAAAGTTTTCATCGAGGTCCGCTTTAGTTGATAGATGCCGGCTTTATGACGGGACGGCTTGGGACCCGAAAAAATCGCGCATCGACTCGGGGGTTGAGTTTTGCTATCGCCTAGTGTTGGGTGTTCGCGAAAATTTTGTGAATTACCGCATTTATTACCCGTGGAGTGTATTTTACTTTATTATTTCATAATAAAGTATTGTGATCGACCTGAAATTTCAAAAAAATTTGCTACTCTGAAATTTTGTATTTTCACGTTTTAGGACTAGTAGACCCCGAAAAAGCAATAAAAAAAATAATGTCCGTCTGTACGCCGTACGCCGTACGCAAAAATAGTTTGAAGGCGCGTAGCTCCCAAACCCGTTGAGGTATTATCGTGAAACTTTTATGGTGGGTAGGTTGGGTGAACCTCTACGACTGGTATCTTTTAGGGCGGTGCGGGTGTGAGGGGGGAGGCGAGGGGAGGGTTTTAGACGAAAAATTTTGGTTTCTAGATCTCAGCAACCGCTTACGCTAGGAGGCTGAAACTTGGAATTTCCATAGAACTTCGATAGTGGACCCATTTGCAAAAAAAATTGTTGATATGGGTGAAGGGGTGTGGGAGTGGGGGGAAAATAATTTGTCCGAAACGCAAAAATTCCGAGATCGACACATTCTAATCCATATCTCCTAAACCGTTGATGGCACGAAATTCAAACTTAACAAATATCTGTACCTATACTAGGAGAAAGGATTGAAAAAAAATTTTGAGTAGGGGTAGTGCCGTACGGGGGTGGGGGGTGAAAAACTTTAGATTACGATATCTCACGAACCAATTGCTCTAGAAAAATGAAATTCGGTTTAAGTAGAAAGGTCAACAAATAAAGATTGCTGAAAGTAAAATTTTTGAAGGGGGAGGTGAAACATGAAAGTGGGGGGGATAAGAAATTTTCAAAAAAAGCACGTTTCATATCTCAAGAACAGTATAAAACAGATGCTCAAATTTTTTACCAGCCGTAGGCCCAACAGATCCCTAGTTGGGAAAAAAAAATTGGGGATGTGGGTGTAGGGGGTGTGGGTGGGGAAGGGTGAAAAGGAAAAGATTCCGATGTTTATATCTTGAGAACCTATAATGATAAAAAGCTGAAACTTGGTATTTAGATAGAGCTATAGCAGTGGCATGCTGAAAAAATATAATTTTTTATAGGGATAGTATGGTACGGGGGTGGGGGGGTGTTTTTCCTGACTATGGAATGGTTTATGCTAGAAAGTTGAAACTCGGTGTGTATATGTAAATCAACTAGAAATGTAATTTGGATGAAATCGAATCGAATATCCATTGGCGTTTCGAAGTGGGGGCAAAAAAAATGTTCAGTGAAAAAAGAATGCATATATTGTCACGATTTTCGTCATATCTACTAGGTCTTCCAAAATATTGAATTCACTTTTATTCTACGGATTCTTTATATGAATACCTAGAAAGTGTTGTCAAGATTTTTTGAAAATTGACCCCTAAGGGGGTGTAAAGCGATTGTGTACTTTTTCATAAATTATTCCATATCTCTCAGATCCGATCAGATTTTCACTTCCAAGGGCTTGTACTTTTTGATAGGTTTTTAGTCACATAGTAACCTACACCGCATCTCAGAATTGAACGCGTTCCTAACTTGTGCCGGAAAAATAATAAAGTTACGCCCAGATTGTTGGCAGATTTTTTTATTTACGATCGATTACGATCGTGATCGAACGGCTAAGAACCGAAGGAGATAAACGCGTACGGATCATTTTGGTCTACCGTGTGAAAATTGAAGCGAAATAAAATCCGAGGCGGCTACGACAGTTTCGACAACGGAAAGCGTCAATTGTGAGGCCAAAAGCCGAAGGAACCTGAAAAGTTTTAATATCGAGCGATTTGAAATTTTGAAGATTTCCAGGAGAACATTAATTTTTTTTCGCTATGTCCATGCACGAAAATTTCCCTGATAATCGGATCATAAAAATTTTTAGCGCACGTCCAAAAGCCTAGTTTCACTCAAATTTGCGTCTGTCTGGTGGTGAAGTGTGCGTTGGAGCAATAAAAAGAAAATTTAAGTGTTGGCATTGCATTGAGTGATTTGAAGTGTTGCCGGTTCAATTCGCGTGTACCGCCCCCTCCAGAAAACAAAAACAAAAACATTCAATCGTGTTTAGGAGTAAAGCACGCAAGCGAAAAAAAAAGAAAAAACCCGGAAAATAGCATAATTGTGCCGTAGGGGTGCCGTGCATACGGGTCGTGAAGAATTCGCGCTTTTCAGTGCATTGCATCGGCCGTGATTGTTGAAAACGCAATTTTTTGTTTGTGATCCGAGCAGTGGAAGAATTGTGTGGCCCGCGACCGAATACGCCTGTGCGAAAGGAAGATACAAGTCTTGTTGTTTCTGATTTGCGTCCTGTCGACCAGGGGTCGTGAGAAGTGGAAAATAGAATGAATGAATTTCATAAAAACGAAAATTTTAAAACTTAAAATCTCAATTAATAAGGAAAAATTAAAAAAATAATAATTACAAATATAATATTTTTTTTTTAAAGTTAATTGCTATTTTATTTTTAAATTATTCCGTCCCGTCTGTTCTGTCGGTTGTCATTTTTTTATTTGATTCATTATGTTAAATTAATATTTGCATTTTAAAATTGGATTTGTTTTCTATTTATTTAATTAATTTCCTTTTTTTTCATGGTTTATTCTTCGTTTTTGTTTTATTTATAGGTTATTTTAATTAGTAACTTTAAAAAAAAATTCATTCTCGGCTTTTCTTTTTCCGTTTAGGTTCTTTTAATTCATCTTAAGTTCTGACTTTTAAATTCATTGTATATTTGTTTATTCAATTCACTTGTTTTTTTTTCCTGCTGTATATATAATTTTTCTTGTGTTTAATTTATTCCGATCGTAGTATGCATCGCGTACAAAAACAGTTCAGTCACTAAAAGTACACCGCATCACACAATACCTAATGGTTGCGTGGTTTTGATGATATTGAACGATTATTTCCTCTAATTTCCCGATTCGTTCCGTTCGAATAAACAATAAAAAAAACGAAGCTCAATTCAATTCTTTTCTGCAATCTTCCACATTGCATGCATCCGTCTATGACTTCACCGAATTACCCAGCCACTCGCCAATATTATCGCGCGAGTTCCTTTCGAAAGAAATTTCGGACACCGAGTGGGTTGACAGGCAGCTGTCTAGTCGCCGACACTCAGCCGCCTTTCTCTGCGGTAATATCTTCAACTCGCACCAAAGTCGAGATTCGACACCGAGGCTGAGACGCAAACACCTGGTCCTTGTAGGGCCGTTGCAATCGAAAGAACCGCACCATAATTTTAACACTAGTCACTGCTACTAGTTTGAAAAGCAAAATCCTGACTCGGTGACAAAAAAACTTAAGCGAAGGCGCGCTATTCGTGATGGAACCACGGGCACGTTAAGAGCATACTTGACAACCAAAAAATTGAATCCTCATTGGTGCGATTTCTTCGTTAGCGAATTGACACTTAATTTAATGAAGGCGTGTTCGGGTTATGACACAAAAGGAAACTCGCAAAAATTTTACTTGTCATTCGAGGCTTCTTTCTAGTTACTTCTTCTGACTTTCTTAGTACGTTCCCGTGCCGAGATTTCTTCTTCTTTTTTCTTCTATTTGACAAAAAAAACACGCACACGATTCACGACAGAAGCTCCCCACCGGGCTTGTGCAGTTTTTTCTCGTCTCGATTGTGCCACGGCCCCCTTTTCTTCGTCGTCGCCGATGAAATCATGGAGAACGCAGAACCTCCTTAGGAGAACAGGCGCGCGCTATTAACGCCTCCTCGCACGACCCAATTGAGACCCCACTGCCCCCTTCGGACAAACTCGCTGAGCAGCTAGGGTGTTTTAATCTTTCCTTCTTCTTCCCCCTCCCAAGGAACTCGCTCACCGTCTCACAAGGCAGCACGCACGCTGAACTAAAAATAAAAGGAAAAAATGTCGGACTCAAGAACTTTTCTCGAGGTATAAATAAAACTCGACTAAATGTACCTGCGGCCAGGCCGGGCGAGTCCTCTGCCAAAACCACTTTTGTTCGTTTTCCTTTTCGGAATTATGATCCCTTTTCCGCCCTGCACCACGGCTAAATTTCTCGCCGGCCTATTGGAAGACGAGCGGTGAATCTGGAAACAACTAAACTTTTTTGTCTTTCCATTTGCTCGATATTACCTGCACGATCTCGACTCCCTCAACCGAGAGAACCGTCCTTGGCTCGGATAACCGATTTTTATTGCGGCAGAGAAAGCACAATCAATGAAAGCGTGACGAGGCTTTCCTTTCGCACGTTCCTTGTCTGCCTGCCGTCGTTTCCCGTTGGGATCTGCTTTTTCCCTCGTTTGTTTTGCGTCGTATGCGATAGCGCACGGAATCTCGCGAAATTTCAGGTTGGGTAGAACGTGACGTACGGACGCTTTTAGCTGAGCGTCTGTTTGGTATTTCCTTTTGCCTTTTTAGCGGCGAATCGCCTCGAAATGCGCATTCGATATTTTTACAAGGAAAATATATATTTATTTACAAGGAAAAATTTCTTCGGAATACTTCTTGTCCTACACAAAATTGTGTTTTAGCAGCACGCAGATTATAACGCCTGCTACTGTCCTCATGTGCGACCCTTATTTTCGTCTGCACCAGTTGCCTCACGATAGGAGTTCCCTAGCGAGGTCGAAGCTGTACATTTGACTCTCCCAACGCTCGCAAATGCTTCAGCAGTTCGTAGTCCTTCCCGTGCAACATCATGTGATTTCCAAACAAAACCTGATAAGGAGAAAATCCAGTGGCTTGGTGGAGTGAGCTCCGAAGGGCACATCCAATTTTGCTTAGACCTTCATCCCATCGTGTTAGGTCATCAGTGATGAATGCTCGAATTCCGGCCAGGATGGACTGATTGACACGCTCCGAAGCATTCGCTTGCGGTGAGTAGCTCGGGGTGTACAGGTGTTTAACTCCGTATTTGTTCAGCATGGTGTTAAACACATTCGACCTAAATTGAGAGCCGTTATCAAAGAGGATCGTCTCAGGGGTTCCAAACGTATGGAAGACCTGCCCCTCCAAAAAGTTGGTGATCTCTTCAGCAGTGATCCGCCCCAAAGGATGTAGTAATGGGAATTTGGTGAAGTGATCCAAGACGATCAAGATAGCGATCTTACCCCGTTTGGTACGCGGATATGGTCCAAGCACGTCGATGTAAGGGTGTTGGAATGGCTGATCCGTCTGGAACGGTTCTCCCATAGGCGCTCGTTGAGGTCTGTTCGGGGACTTTGCCTCTTTACAAGTGTCGCACGCCAGAACGTAGGTGCGTACTTGTGTAGCCATTCCGGGCCAGTACAAAAATCACCGGACTCGCTCTAGCGTTTCGGCATAACCACCATGGACCGTGGTGTCTGCCTCGTGCGCCTGTGCAATCGCAGCTGACGTAAGACTTGATGGAATCTATAACTTCCAGGCCCTGTCTTCAGCAGTCGGATCACCGTTGTGAGGCTCTGTGCGCTTGTACATGAAACCATCCCTCACGCATACGTCAGGAAGCCGATCGGCATTCGCATCGACAGTGGACACTAATTCTTTATATTCGTTGCCAGAGAATTCTGTAGAATCCATGTCCACCATCGGTGCCACGTCGATCAGCGCGTTTAATCCCTCTTCGTATACACGAGAGAGAGCGTCGGGTACACCGTTCAGGCTCCATCGTTGGTGCTCGATTGTAAAGTCGTAACCCTGAAGTTTCAAACTCCATCTTGCCAACCGTCCTTGTAGGTCTTTCTGCGAAATGAGCCATTTGAGACTTGCGTGATCCGTAATGACTTTGAACGCAGTCCCTTCTACATAGGCTCGAAATTTTATTACGCTCAACACAGCTGCATAACACTCGAGTTCGGTTACGCTGTAGTTGCGTTGAGCTGAAGTGAGCTTCTGTGACATATACGCCACCGGAGATTCCGATCCGACGTCGTTTTCCTGAAAGAGAACGCTACCCACACCTGACTTACTGGCATCGCATTGAATTACGAAAGTCCTCTTAAGATCTGGGTTGATTAGTAAGGGGGCTTTCGTTAACAAGTCTTTCACTAACAGGAAGGAAGTTTGTGCCTCTGTAGTCCAAGCAAACTGGTTGGACTTCTTTAGAGTGTCGGCAATTGGTGAAACAGTAGCAGCAAAGTTGGGAACGAGCCGTCGATACCAGCCTGCCATGCCAAGGAAGCGTCGGACTTGACGTGCGGACTTAGGCGAAGGGTAATCGACGATGGCTGAAACTTTGTTGGGATCAGTTTTCAAGCCTCCTGCTCCAGCGATGTATCCGAGATATTTCACCTCTCTAAGACAAAACTTACTCTTGTTGACGTTAATTGTTAGGCCAGCCTTTCGCAAACAATCTGCGACTTCAGCCAATAAAACCAAATGCGAATCGAAATCTTCAGAAATTAACAGCAGATCGTCCAAATATATATATACCTGCTCCTTCAGCTCGGGTGGAATGACTTTGCCCATCAAACGACACATCCTTTGCGTCGCGTTGCATAACCCAAAAGGCATGCGAGTGTAGTGATATAGAGGCCGGCCAGGAATGGTAAACGCAGTGTACTCCCTGGATTTGTTCTCAAGAGGAATCTGCCAAAAGGCGTCTTTGAGGTCTAGGCTGGTAATAAAATTGGCTCGCGGCAAACGACTTAAGATACCGTCAATGTCTGGTAATGGATAGGCATCCTTCTACGTCACACTATTGACTTTGCGCGAGTCCAAACATAGCCTGACCTTGCCTGGCTTCCTCTCTCATGCTCTCATGCGATCGATCTCGTCATACAAGAGTTTTTGGATCGCAGGAGACACAGGATACTGACGCTGTTTGATGGGACTTGCATCACCAACGTCTATACTATGTTGTTCGACGTTGGTCACACCGAGTCCGAAAACTTCGTATGATGGAAATTTGGACTTTACCATTTCCAACCTCGTTAAATGGTGGGCATCCGGAGCTATCAGTTGCGATGCAGTGTCAGGAGTATCGACCGCGCTGATGATGCTAGGAGCAAGCTGAAAGGATCGCCAGAAATCTACCCCCAGGTACAATTTCTGCGACAGGCTCGGCACTATGTATAGCGTGATAGGCTTGGTAGCACCGCGAAAAGTAATAGCGGTGGTTACTGTGCCCAATACCTTTTGTGTGGCACCGTCAGCGGTCGTCACCTCTTGACAGACCGGCCGATAACTCACCTGTGCATCATGGAGACGTTGTAGAGCGTTTGCCCCCAGGCAACTGATGCTCGCCCCACTATCGAGAAGTCCTTTAACGTCCACTCCGTACAGGGATACCACGGCGTACGGACGTATGTCCAACGGATTGGTAGTAATGGTGGATATAATCGCTTTCTTCTTGGTCCTCACCATCCTTCAGAATACGCGCATGCGCAAGGCTGATTTTTTCGACTTGTTTCGCTTGCTAACTCGGATAATTCGTTCGCACGAGCGCTTGAAACAGTGTCAAAAATTCACCTTCGCGCCTCCGTATACTCCTTCAAACGTTGATGGTACGGCTTATGAGGATGGGGAGCACTTCGTCTTGAATTAGTTGGTTCTGTTACTGCGACAGGCTGTAAACGATCCGGTACCTTATCCATGTCTGTTCTCTTCAGCAGAATCGTGGTAGGTGGTATTAAATGCTTTGAACTATTTGGTGGGGATGTTTTTACTCTACTAAGGTGTACTAAATTTGGTGAAAATGTTTGGGTAGGTATGTTGAAATTGGGAGAGGACTCTAAAGGGGTATTCAAATGTGGTAAAATGTTTTTATTTGGGATATCTAAGTCAAATGGGGATTGGGAAAAGATTCTCTCTCTTCTCGAATCGTTTACTGCGGTCGGGCTTGATGATTTGACGTTGACGGGCGATGCGGTCCCGCTAACCTCTCATCCCTCGACCCGTTTTTTGTCAAGCAGCGAGTGCATTTTGGATTAATTACATCAGCCTTCCCGCACCCGTAGCAAAAGATCGTTCTTGGTGTTACCTCGCAATCCCTATAACCATGTCCTTCCTGTCTGCAATTCCAGCAGGAGAGAGGAGTTGAAACTGCAGCCAAATCTGCGCTCACGTCGTTCTCCGCTTCGACAACTAACGGCTGATCCAGCTCGTGGACTCGAGACTGTTGCCAAGCTGTTGAGCGAGTAGCTCTTCGAACTTCTTCGAACCTGGTCACCAGCGATCGAAGTTCGGACAGAGTTCGCGTTTCGTGAAAACAAATTTGCTGCTGAGCCAAAAGATTACCGTGAATTAAGTCGACAAATTCTGGTTCCGGCATATGCGTTCGTAGCAGGGTGTGCAAAACCGTCAAATTCTGCTCAAAGGATAGATAAGATTCGTTGAGAGCTTGCCGCCTTGCCAACATCTGCTACCGTACCTCCCAATCGGAGCTACGTTCGCCCCAAGCCTGCAGGAACGTCGCCTTCAATAATTCCCAAGAGGTCTCCACGTTCGACCTCCTCCACAACCAATACCATTGGTTTGGTCTTCCGTCTAACAGTAGATGGAAGTTCTGGGCCAACAGATCCATGCGTCCGCCCAGATCCCTCCTAGCTAAAGCTTCGGCCCTAAAAACTAACTCTTCTGCTCGCAATGCTTGGCTGTCTCCATTAAATCTCAAACGCCAATGGCGAATGGGACTTCCAAGATTGCGGGTTCTCATATTTGGGCCGTTGCCATTGCGCTCGCCCATCTGAGTGGGCGCATGGGTCGGTCGGCCCCGAACTTGCACGGATTCATTCCAGGCATCACGACTTGCTGGTGGTGGTGGAGGTGGCAAACCTGCGTTGGGCGGTTGTTGTTGTGGCTGCAGTGTCAACTCCTCCCTCAATACCGTGCGTATCAATTGCACTAGATCGCCTACTCCCAGTTCAGTGCGTACCAAGGGTGGATTTGAGTGCGCTGGCACCGGATTTATTGCAGCCGGAATACCTGCGTCCTGTACATCGGACCAACGTGGCCGTTCACCTATTACCCTTTCTGGCGATTGCGGGTTCGGAATCGCGAGCTGGTTCACCCCTTCCTCTTGACCAATCGAACCGTCAGGGGCGTAAAAGACACCACCACCGACTGTCTCCAGCGGAAAATCTAAGTCTAACCACCTTGCAGAAATTCCGCCGGCCGCCGACTTGGTTCTGCTGCGTGTCACGACTCCGGTTCTAGCTGTGGCGCCCTCCACGCCCCTAACCGACCAATAGTCCTGCGGTTCGAGTGTTTGGCGACAATTGGGACAAGTTTTGTGGCGCAATACCCACTCTTCCACACAATTCAGATGAAAGGAGTGTCCACATTTTGTTCGCGCTTCGTTTTCGCCCACCACGATCTCTTGGCAAATCGTGCATATTTCTTCATTTCGCCTCAACGGCGACCGTGGCAGTGGCATAGCTGGTGAATGCAGGTGAGTGAACAAGTGATTGAATGAACGATCAAAGTTTGAATGCATGGATACTAACTGAATAAAAAAAAATCTGCCAATCTGGGCGTAACTTTATTATTTTTCCGGTAGAAGTTAAGAACGCGTTCAATTCTGAAATGCGGTGGAGGCTACTATGTTACTGGAAACCTATCAAAAAGAACAAGATCGTGGAAGTGAAAATCTGATTGGATCTGAGAGATATGGAATAGTTTATGAAAAAGTACACAATCACTTTACACCCCCTTAGGGGTCAATTATGGAGAATACATAGAATAAAATTAAAGTCAATATTTGGGACGAGGTAGTAGATATATCGAAAACCGTGGGAAAATATGCATTCTATTCTACCCCTAAGAAAAATTATATTTTTTCAACATTCCGCTACTATAGCTCTATCTAAATACCAAGTTTAAGGCTTATATCATTACAGGTTCTCAAGATATAAGCATCGGAACTTTTTCCTTTTCAGCCTCCCCCACCCTCCCCCTCTACACCCTCAACCTCAAAACTTCTTTCCCTACTAGGGTTTAATTAGCGCTATTTCTGTTAAAAATTCTAAGCATCTATCTTAAACTGTTCTTGAGATATGAAATGTGTTTGATTTGAAAAATTCTCATCCCCTCCACTTCTATGCTCCACCTCCCTCTTAAAAAATTTTACTTTGATCAATCCTTATTTGTCAACCTTTATACCCAAACCAAATCTTATTTTTCTAGACCAATGGGTTCATGAGATATCGTAATCGAAGGTTTTTCACCCCCCCACCTTCATACACAACTTCCCCCACCCAAAATTTTTCTTGATTCTGTTCTCCTAGTATAACTACAAATATTTTTCAAGTTTGAATAGTGTGCCATTAACGGTTTAGGAGATATGGATTTTAGAATGTGTCTATCTCGTTTTTTTTTGGTTTCGGACGCATTACATTTCCCCCCACTCCCACACCCCTTGATCAATATTTACAATTTTTCTGCAAATGGGTCTACTATCAGAGCTCTATAGAAATTCCAAGTTTCAGCTTCCTAACATTAGGGGCTACTGAGATCTGGAAACCAAATTGTTCGGTCTAAAACACTTCCCCCTCCTTCCCCCTCATACTCCCACCCCTAAAACTTTGGTCGCTTCAAGGCGCCTACCCCGTCTATTCGTTAAAAAAATTTCAATTCAATATCTCAAATCGTTTGGCAGCTACGAGCCTCCAAACGATCTTGCGTACGGCGTACGGCGGACAGACGGACTGAAAATTTTTATTGCTTTTTTCGCGTCTACTAGTTATGAAACGTGAAAATAAAAATTTTGAGGGTAGCAAATTTTTTTTTTTAAAAATCAATCACAATACTTAATTATTAAAATAATAAAGTAAAATGATCGAAAAAAAAAAACCAATGCTGTACGAATGTTGAATGAATGTTTGAGGGTTGTATATTCGTGCGAGTGCGAAATTGCTGTATGCATGTGCTATGGTACGAATAAGTGGTTGATCGACTGTATAAATGAGTGATTGTCAATGCTAGTATGGATGTATTCATTCAAAACGTTGAACGAATGGGTAAACACATGCGTAGTTTGAATTATGAATGACTGTTTGAACGTATTTCAAATTTTTGAGAAAAAAAAATTTGTTGTGTGTGTAAACTACGATCTCTACTTGAGTGTATAAGTGCGATCACTGATTGAATGAGCACGAACGAATAAAAAATATACCCAATCGACTACTGAGCGAATGGATGAGTCTTAATTGTATGATTCGAACGTTTGTATGAATGAACGAAGGAATTTTTACTGCATGACTTAGAGGATTGTATGAGTGAATGAACGTTTTTTTTTTTTTTAAGAAAAAATTTGACTGTCCGTGCAAATCGTTGAATGAACGTGTGAAAATTACTGATCACTGAATACGCGTGTGAAAGCTGGATAATTACCATATGAATGAGCTATTGAGTATTGAGTGAATGAATAAAATTTGCGTTGTACGAGTAAAAAAAACTAATGCCAAATTTAAAGCAGACGTCAACGAACGATTGAAGCTATCGAGTGAATGAACAATCGAACGAGCGCTTGAATGTTTAAATGATTGAACGTATCATCAAGTGAGCGAACCAAAAAAAAATTGATATGAAAATATTATCTGTTGAATGAATGAAGAATTAAATATGTGTATAAGTTATGAATGAACGTATGACCAAGAAAAAAAATTGTTGAATGGCGAAATGAATAATTGATGTGTACTGACGAGAAAGAGTAAACGAGTGTATGAATGAATGAATTTTGATTGTAAAAACAAATGACCGAACGAATGTATAAAATGATGTATGATAGAATGAATCATGAATATATATGAATAGCGGTTGTGTAAATGTTCGATACACCAGAACAAAAGGAATTAATGAACGATATTATGAATGGGTTATTAATGTTTGTATGAATTCAAAAAAAACAAAATGAACCCTCACGTTGTCGCAACTTTTCCCTTCCCCTCAATATCGCGAAGCCGGTCTTGATCTTTTTCGCTCCATCGGGAAAATCCGGAACGCGATAAAATTTGCAAAAGAAAAAAAAATTGGGGAAAAATAGCAACATAAAATAAATCAAAAATCAGCAAAAAAAACTAAGTTAAAATTTGTCATCAAAAGACTTAGAAAAATTTTAATTACAAAAAAAAACTCTACGTTATTTCTACAAAAAAATTAATCTACGTTATAAAGGTACTATATAGAGAAGGATAAGGAAATAAGGTACTTTCCAAATTTTCAACGAAATTTCCTATCATCAAACTCATCAATATTTTACAAGTATTAGTCCCGATTGTCTGACGACACGCCCGCCAAGACAGGGCATGCCCAGCACTCAAAAGGGTACTTGCAAAATAAAAGTGGAATAAATCAGGAAAATTAAGTATGTCACAACTTACATCCATCAATCCGGCATGCAGACAATGTTTCCCTTTCCTATGGAACCGAGTTGGCGCATGAAGGTTGCCAAAACGGTTCGTCAATAGGATCGTTCCACATTGACCACATACAAAATTTTCAGGGGGGTCTGCTGTTGAAAGTTCGAAAAGCTTGAACACTTGGACTGTTGCTGTTCAGGCGAAAAAAAATGATGTCGCTGAACGACGAAATTAAGTCCTTTTGCCCACCAACTTTTTGCAAGGAATTTTTCTGTACTCGCGCGTGTTGGTGGGCTACGCTTTGTGCTCGAAGCGTAGCTGAGGCTAGCCCTACGTTGGGCGCCATTTGTTGTGTTTGAAGCCTTGGAAAAATTATTTTGACTTGAAAAAGTCAAAACAGTTGAAGGATGGGTAAAGGTTCGGGACTGAATGGGCCAATTTTTCCTACGTCTGAATTGGTGGCTGAGCCGGAACGGAAGCGACACGCTTGCTGGCGGCCGGGACTAGCTATGGCAGTGTGGGGTGGTTCTTGTTCTGACTTCAGACCATAAACCCTAGGCCTAGACAACAAAAATTTCGTGTCGGCTTACTCCAGGGTATTTAAAATGGGACTATTTTCCAAATAGGTCGTGAAAGACCAAGAAGCGGTGGAGTTGCGCGACTTCGCGACTTATCAGGGCGCTCTGGTGTTGTTGGTGCCCTGCTCTGCCCACCCTACCTCAGCCACGACTGTCCTTAGAACATTTTAGCGTCGCGGCCCCTTGTTGAGGTTCGGGGCGAAGGAGCTAAACGCTCGGGTTTATTCTATTTTGGCTCTTAGCCTTTCATCATTTACCAACCAAAATTAGAGGAAAACACCAAAAAAAAACCATACTACTCAACAAAACAAATTAATAATAATGCCAAAGTAAATAGAAATATGGATATATAAAAATAAAAACTTACCTCATTTAATATAATTGCTGCTTCATTTCTTGTTTTTTTTCAACGTTACTTTATTAATTTTTTTTTTTTTTTTTAAGTTAATTGCTATTTTATTTTTAAATTATTCCGTCCCGTCTGTTCTGTCGGTTGTCATTTTTTTATTTGATTCATTATGTTAAATTAATATTTACATTTTAAAATTGGATATGTTTTCTATTTATTTAATTAATTTCCTTTTTTTTCATGGTTTATTCTTCGTTTTTGTTTTATTTATAAGTTATTTTAATTTGTAACTTTAAAAAAAATTCATTCTCGGCTTTTGTTTTTCCGTTTAGGTTATTTTAATTCATCTTAAGTTCTGACTTTTAAATTCATTGTATATTTGTTTATTCAATTCACTTGTTATTTATTTCCTGCTGTATATATAATTTTTCTATTATAGTAGTATGCAACGCGTACAAAAACAGTTCAGTCACTAAAAGTACACCGCATAACACAATATCTAATGGTTGCGTGGTTTTGATGATATTGAACGATTATTTCCTCTAATTTCCCGATTCGTTCCGTTCGAATAAACAATAAAAAAAACGAAGCTCAATTCAATTCTTTTCTGCAATCTTCCACATTGCATGCATCCGTCTATGACTTCACCGAATTACCCAGCCACTCGCCAATATTATCGCGCGAGTTCCTTTCGAAAGAAATTTCGGACACCGAGTGGGTTGACAGGCAGCTGTCTAGTCGCCGACACTCAGCCGCCTTTCTCTGCGGTAATATCTTCAACTCGCACCAAAGTCGAGATTCGACACCGAGGCTGAGACGCAAACACCTGGTCCTTGTAGGGCCGTTGCAATCGAAAGAACCGCACCATAATTTTAACACTAGTCACTGCTACTAGTTTGAAAAGCAAAATCCTGACTCGGTGACAAAAAAACTTAAGCGAAGGCGCGCTATTCGTGATGGAACCACGGGCACGTTAAGAGCATACTTGACAACCAAAAAATTGAATCCTCATTGGTGCGATTTCTTCGTTAGCGAATTGACACTTAATTTAATGAAGGCGTGTTCGGGTTATGACACAAAAGGAAACTCGCAAAAATTTTACTTGTCATTCGAGGCTTCTTTCTAGTTACTTCTTCTGACTTTCTTAGTACGTTCCCGTGCCGAGATTTCTTCTTCTTTTTTCTTCTATTTGACAAAAAAAACACGCACACGATTCACGACAGAAGCTCCCCACCGGGCTTGTGCAGTTTTTTCTCGTCTCGACTGTGCCACGGCCCCCTTTTCTTCGTCGTCGCCGATGAAATCATGGAGAACGCAGAACCTCCTTAGGAGAACAGGCGCGCGCTATTAACGCCTCCTCGCACGACCCAATTGAGACCCCACTGCCCCCTTCGGACAAACTCGCTGAGCAGCTAGGGTGTTTTAATCTTTCCTTCTTCTTCCCCCTCCCAAGGAACTCGCACTCACAAGGCAGCACGCAAGCTGAACTAAAAAAAAAAAGGAAAAAATGTCGGACTCCAGAACTTTTTTTCGGGTATAAATAAAACTCATTTAGTCGAGTGCGGCCGGGCCGGACGAGTCCTCTGCCAAAACCACTTTTGACCGTTTTCCTTTTCGGAATTATGATCACTTTTCCGCCCTGCACCACGGCTAAATTTCTCGCCAGCCTATTGGAAGACGAGCGGTGAATCTGGAAATGACTAGACCTTTCTTTTTTCTTTGTTTAAAAAAAACCAAAAATGTCTTTCGATTTGCTCGATATTACCTGCACGATCTCGACTCCCTCAACCGTCCTTGGCTCGGATAACCAATTTTTATTGCGGCAGAGAAAGCACAAACAATGAAAGTGTGACGAGGCTTTCCTTTCGCATGTTCGTTGTCTGCCTGCCGTCGTTTCCCGTTGGGATCTGCTTTTTCCCTCGTTTGTTTTGCGTCGTATGCGATAGCGCACGGAATCTCGCGAAATTTCAGGTTGGGTAGAACGTGACGTACGGACGCTTTTAGCTGAGCGTCTGTTTGGTATTTCCTTTTGCCTTTTTAGCGGCGAATCGCCTCGAAATGCGCATTCGATATTTTTTTTCCCTTGTGGTCGTTGGAGTCTCGAACACTTTGACAGCTCAGCAGCACCATTCCTTCTTCCGCCGTGAAGTTGGTCGCAGTGGAGCTGATGTGATTACAATTCATCGCAAAGTTGAATTATAATCGCAACAGCTCCACAGGGATCTTTTATCCGCTTGGTAGCGGTGACACAACACTTCTCTGGGACCCAGTTGCAAGTCTGCATCACCTAGCGCTTTCCAACGATGCAACAGAGCGTAGTCATCCCCATGCGACATCATGTGGGATCCAAACCTGATAGGGCGAAAACTTGGTGAATCGAACTCCGAAGAGAAAATCCTATTTTGCTTAAGTTTGATGGGACAGTCTGGTCCTCCACGATGAACGCACGGAGTCCAGCTAAAACACAACGGTTGACTCGCTCTGAAGCATTCGCTTGAGGCGAGTATTTTGGGGTAAATAGGTGTTTAACCCCATACTTGGAAAGCATGGAGTTAAATGTCGCTGACTTGAACTGAGACCCATTGTCGGAGAGAATTGTCTCGGATGTACCAAACATATGGAAGACATCCCTCTCCAAAAACGTCGTAATCTCACCCGCCGTATTTTTTCTAAGGGGATGAAGGATGTTGAAAGGTCTTCTGTGTTCTGAAGGCATCTCCCATTGCAGCTCTAAGCGGACGATTCGGGGACTTTGTTTCTTTACAAGTCTGATACGAAAGAACGAAATCGCGGACTTGTGTAGACATACCGGACCAATACAAGTAACGTCTAATGCGCTCTAGCGTTTTGGCAAACCTACCGTGAACCATAGTATCCGCTTCATGGGCCTGAGCAATCGCAGTAGGTGCCAAGCTCGATGGAATCCAAAGTTTCCAGGCACGATCCTCCGTGATCGGGTCACCATTATAGGACTCTGTACGCTTGTACACGAAGCCATCTCTAATGCATACGTCAGGAAGTCGAGGGGCGTTTGCCTCCATAGTTGACTTGAGATCCTGATATTCCGAATTCTGAAACTCTGAAGAGTTCAAGTCAACCATGGGTGCAACGTCGATCAGCGTTTAATCCGTCCTCGTATACGCTAGAGAGAGCGTCGAGTACAATATTCAGGCTCCCACAACGATGTTCAATCATGAAGTCGAATCCTTGCAACTTCAAACTCCAGCGAGCCAAACGTCCACTGAGATCTTTTTGAGACATCAGCCATTTGAGACTCGCATGATCCGTTATAATCTTAAGCGTTGTCCCTTCCACGTACGCTCTGAATTTTTTCACGCTCAACACAGCGGCGTAGCATTCAAGCTCGGTAGCACTGTAGTTGCGTTGAGCGGCATTGAGCTCTTTTGGGACATAAAAGCAATAGGAGATTCCGATCCATCATCATTCTCCAGGAAAATAACACTCCCCACCCCAGATTTGCTAGCATCACATTGTATCACGAAGGGTCGAGAGAAGTCTGGACTTACCAATACAGGGGCTGCGGTTAACTTGGCATTCACAGACTGAAATGCAGTTTCTGCTTCAGAAGTCCAAGTAAATCGGTCGGCCTTTTTCAGCGTGTCTGAGATCGGTGACACCACAGCTGCAAAGTTGAGTATGAAGCGTCGATACCAACCAGCCATACCAAGAATGCGTCGAACCTGTCGTGCGGATTTTGGTGAAGGGTAATCGACTATGGCCGAAACTTTTTCTGGGTCTGTCTTCAGACCTCCATCTCCAACAATGTATCCAAGATACTTCACTTCCCTCAGACAAAACTTACCTTTTCCCACATTGATTGTAAGTCCAGCCTTCACCAGAGTTAGAAGTTGGCTCGTGGTAATCGACTAAGGATTTCGTCGATATGTGGAAGTGGATATGCATCCTTTTTCGTCACAGTATTTACTTTTAACCGGACTTTCCCTGGCTCCCTCACGAGTACTACGAACTCCACGCACTCAAACTAGTCTCTATCACTCCCATTGCCAGCATACGATCGACCTCGCCATACACGAGGTTTTGAATCGCAGACGATACTGGGTAGTGTCGTTGTTTGATAGGGTGCGCTTCTCCTACGTCGATTTCGTGTTCGAGAACGTTTGTCCTTCCCAAACCATGAAGTTCGAAAGAAGGGAACTTGGACTTAACGTTCTCTAGACGTTCAACATCTTTACTCGTTAAAGAGTGCATCGCATTAGCATTATGTTCCTAAGAGGTGGTTTGTGTGTTGACACAACTGATGGTGGATTTTGATGATGGATGGAGCAAGATTGAAAGCTCGCCAGAAATCTACCCCAAGATATAACTCCTGAGATAAACTTGGCACGATGTTAATTGTAATAGTTTGTGTAACTCCACGAAATTTAATTTCGGTCGTCACACTTCCTACCACCCTCTGTGAAGCACCATCTGCTGTCTTCACCTCATGACAAATCGGCTTCCAATGCACTTGTGCTCGCTCAAGGCGTTCTAATGCATTGGCTCCTAGGCAACTAATGCTCGCACCACTGTCTAAAAGACCTTTAACGTCTACATTGAAAAGGGAGACCATAGCATAGGGACGTACGTCAAAAGGTTCAGAGATAATAGTCGACATTACTGCCTTCTTTCTCTCACGAACTTTACACCAAAATGCGCGTAAACGTAAAATCGATTTTTTAGGAGTTTGAACAGGGAAAGGTTGAAATGTGGAACAAGAAGAAATATTAATAAGAGGGGATTTTGAATCGTTAAAAATCCTGTCGCGTGCCTCCATGTACTCCTTCAGTCTTACATGGTAAGGCTTCCGAGGTACAGGTGCTTTGCGAACAGAAGGTAAGGGATTGGAAAGGATTACGACTGAATGAGACTCATGGTGATTTCTTTTCTGAAAAAAATGTGACCCGTTTAGATGCAAAATTATTGCAGTTCTGCCCTCTTTTTTGATAGTTCCGTCCGACAGGTCAATTGACAATAGAACGCTTTCAGGTCAAAAAGCTATTATCAAAATTTAAATATATTTACACTACACTCCGTATGATTTCTAATTGCCGTATGACCTGTTTGACAGTTTAATTTATGCTTTTAAATCGGTTGCCGCTGTTGTCATAGGATATTTTTTCTTATGTTGTCGCACATTTGAGGTTAACTGAGTTGCACCGCCGAAATTTTCGTTGCAAGAAATGCGAGTTTTCAGGGCTATTTTAACCAAGGACTCAATCCCCTTTTTCTAGCAGGTCAATTTTTTTTCCACAATAGAACAGCGGAACTGCTAGAAGAAAATTGAGGGCAGAAACGGGTCACATTTTTTTCCAGAAAAGAAATCACTATCAGTCGTGGCAGTTGTCAAATCCGATGTAGTGGTCAGGTCCGGTGTATTTGACCTGTTTTTGTTGTTGTTGTTGTTTGGGGTGGGGAAGACACACTGAAAGGCGAGTCTTGAGCATTCAGGCCACAATGGCCCATTATACTCGAATCCCCAACCTCTACCCGAACTTTTTCGTCCTCCTCACGAATTTCAAAAGCTCAGGTAGGGAGCGAGAACGGGGTTCCTCCATCCTCATAACATCGACGCCGTATACATGCATTCTTGCGAAAGAGTAAGCTGGACACTCGAGAAGAAGTTCCGTCGTGTCGTCGCTCTCGTCGCAAGCAGTGCACATGGGGTCGTCAATGATTCTCAGTCTGACCATGTGTAGGCCACACGAGTTATGCCCTGTGCGGACACCAACCATACTACTACATTCCTTTCTGCTCAGTTTGAGAAGAAAAGCAGCGGTTCGTCCACTTGGTCCCTCAACAAGGTTTCTGGTCTGCCGCATTCCCGGAAAAAGCCACCATCTCTCAATGTGTGATTGACTCACCCACTCAGCAATGGCAGACCTAACAGAGGCAACTGGCACACCGAAAGCTGGCTCTGGTCCAACCATGGCTGACTCCGATCCAGTTTTTGCCAAAGCATCCGCTATTTCATTGCCATTTATCCCTTGGTGACCCGGAACCCATATGAGCATTAAGTCATTGAATCTGCCAACAGAGTTCAACCGTTCTTTACACTCACGTACCATCTTCGAATAGACGATTGGGTTATCTAAAGATTGTAGAGCGGCCTGACTGTCACTGCAAATGC
Organism: Beris chalybata; assembly: GCA_949128065.1. Taxonomy (NCBI): domain Eukaryota; kingdom Metazoa; phylum Arthropoda; class Insecta; order Diptera; family Stratiomyidae; genus Beris; species Beris chalybata. Next base: position 44,572,024 of record OX421894.1, read on the forward strand.
AGATCATCCTGCCCCTCAATTTTCTTTCTATAATCCATTCAACCGCCTTAAGGATCGCATATACCTCAGCCTGAAATACTGAGGAATGTTTTCCTAAGGCGAAAGAGTACCTGAGATCCTCGGTCTGCAGGTACATTCCAGCTCCAGACCCTTCTTCAGTCATTGAGCCGTCCGTATAGAATATATCAGTGAATCCGCTAGGCAGAGCGGACTGGCTTACCCACTCCTCCCTGCTCGGAATCTCAACCTGATATCTCCTTTTGAGCATATACATCGATGTCATAGCATCCGAAGGCATATCGAAGATAGAGTTCTCAGACAACCTTCGGGCCATTTCTCCATGACCATTGCAATGCCCTTTTCTCCACAGGCCCAGTCTAATTAGTCTGTGGGTAGCTCTCATTGCTTCTGCCTGAACAACAATATCAAGCGGTGGCAGATTGAGCAGCGCATCGAGTGCCACTCCCGGTGTGGTACGAAGAGCACCTGTTACACCGATGTAGACGGTCCTCTGTAGTTTAGCGAGACTAGCTCGGATGTATGCACATTCGGACTTGGTCCACCAAACCACTGATGCATAGATTAGGATGGGTCTTATAACAGCTGTATATAGCCAATATACCATTGAAGGCCTAAGACCCCATGTTCGTCCAAAAGCGCTCCTGCACTGCCAGAAAGTTACTAGCGCACGGTTCACCTTTGTATCTACATGTTCCCTCCAGAGAAGCTTGCTATCCAAGATTACTCCCAGACATTTCACTTTCTCCGAAAGCTGAACGGTTTCACCCTTCAGCATTGGTAACACTAAACCTTCAGTTTTTCTTTTCCTAGTAAACAAAACTAGAGCTGTTTTGCTAGGACTAACAGAAAGCCCATGTCGTTCGCACCAGCCATCGATAACCCCCAGGACTCTTTGCATTTTACTACAAACCTCCCTAAGCGATAGCCCGACAGCAAGTGCTGCCACGTCGTCAGCGTAAGCTTGTACGTGAATATTCAGATCCTGCAGTTCGAGGAGCAGTGAGTCGATGAGCATACTCCACAACAGTGGCGAAAGAACCCCGCCCTGAGCACAGCCCTTACTGACCCCTGTCGTAGCATACTGCCCATCCCCAGTCTCCGCGAATAGCATTCTCTGTGTGAGCATGGAGTGAATCCATTTAACTAAAGTGCCATCCACCCCATGTCTATTGGCAGCATCACACAGTGATTCAAAGGGCGCACTATCAAAAGCACCCTCAATGTCCACAAAAAGGCCCAGCGCGTACTTTTTCCGGTCCAGCGCCTCTTCTATTCTGGATACCAGAGAGTGAAGCGCTGAATCACAAGACTTTCCGCTTTGATACGCATGTTGTTGGGAACAAAGAGGATGCGCTCTGAGAGACACTTCTCTGATGTGTTTTTCTACCAGTCGTTCCAGACTCTTCAGAACAAACGATGTTATGCTGATTGGTCTGAAACTTTTGGGCAAAGTATAGTCGTCTCTACCTGGTTTCGGGATGAACGCTACTCTGACCGGTTGCCAAGAAGATGGGACGTATCCATGCGCCAAGCATGCAGAAAATATCTTTCTGAGGATAGGCACTAGAACATCTGCCCCCTCTTTTAGCATTATTGGATATACACCGTCCACTCCTGGTGACTTGAAGCTATCAAATGATGAAATAGCTAATTTCACCGTTTCAACTGTCACAACAGCAGACGCCATATACCAACTGCGCCTGGGCACTCTGTCTTTGGTCGGACAGAGTGTCTTAACCAAGCATTGATCGCTTTCGATCACCTGATTTCCTGGAAAATGGGCCTCAAAGAGGGTTCTTAGTGACTCAATTCTCGAAGTAGTATATGTACCATCAGGTTTTAGCAGGGAATCCAGCCTAGCCGTGTTGTCGTTCTGAAAGACTTTGTGCAGCCTAGCCGTTTCCCTGGTCCCTTCCAAACTCTCACAGTAGTTCCTAAAAGAGGCTAGTTTAGATGTCTTAACCAGCTTCTTGTATTCCCTCTGCACTGTTCGGTAGTGATCCCAGTCGGCCGCTGCGCCACTCTTAAGTGCGCGATTCAGAAGCCTTCTGGAGCTTTTTCTGAGCGTCTGCAGGTCCGCAGTCCACCAAGGAACTGTGGTGCCACATCGGCTCTTGCTGACAGGACACGATTCCGCAAAATACTGACCTAAGGTTAGACTTAGACGAGAAGTCACTTCCTCAATCATATCTGGCGTCCTCATTTTTTTTGGTATTTGAGACCTCTCCTGTAAGAGAGATCTGAATAAATTCGAGTCAGCCTTCCTTGGATTCCGTATAGCCGGTATGTATCTATGATCCGACAGAGTCTCCTCTTCCAGGACGCGCCAGTTTGTTATTGATTCTGCGATCCTAGAAGAGGACATCGTCATGTCTATCACTTCCGTCCGCCTGGTTGTAACAAACGTTGGCTTATTGCCTCTATTGTTTACCACGAGGCACGACGACATAATGAACTCCAATAACCGCTCACCCATAGGATTGCATTTGCTGCTGCCCCAAACAGTGTGTTGAGCATTAGCATCACATCCAATGACAAGCTGTAAGTTGTTGGTGTCCGCGAATCTAACGAGCTCGGTCAGCTCCCTGGATGGGGGAGGTAATAACGAGTCATACGGAAGGTGAACCGACACTACTATTATGTCTTGTCTTCTACCCCCCAATACGTTAGACATTTTGACCGCTACGACATCTTGACAGGTGAACTGCCTCAACATCGTCGCCTCTATCATATTTGATATGAAAAGACAGGCACGTGGTCTTTCAGATCCTTTATCATAAAAGATCCGGCCTCCCAGAATCGAATCCAATCCACACACTCGCCTATTGCGAATCCATGGTTCTTGTATTATTGATACATATGGGGATGTGTGCAGTATGTTAAGTCTCCTACTTAGTAGTGCGGTAGCAGCCTTAGCATGTTGCAAGTTGATCTGGGTAAATATGATGCCGCAGTTAGCCATTTCAAGATAATCACCCACACATTACATCCACATGCTACTACTACCTGGGAAGATTAAATTTAATCCTCCCAAGGAACAGATATGGACGCATGTCATATCTAGTTCGCAGAACCTCTACACTACCGCTATCTATGCCCAGTACAAGAGTACAGCCTTCAGTGCCGTCGGGACTGCTGCTCTTAATCTGTTCATAAACGCGCCATTTGGTAGTGTCAACTCCTGCGTTCTGGATACGAAGCCGGGCAAGTATTTCCTGGGGTTTCCTAGGTTTACCAGGAATCCAGCATACTGCCCGAATCAGCTTCAGACAGGTGCCCCCTTTCGCAACCACGAAATTGACACGGTTCTCCGCCGAAACCTTCCCCACGGCATCCGTCAGCCACTCGAATGCCAATGAATCTCCACAACGAACTTGCATAAGCCCGTCATAGACATTCATGCCCTCGAATCTAGGTGAGGCCTTTGCTTCACCCAGGAGCTTCCATAGGCCGTTCTTCAGAGCAGCAATATGACTCTTGGTCAGCTGTTTGCCCTGTGGACCAATGCCGATTACCGCCAGCAAGGCGGAGGCCGCCACCTCAGAGAAGGTTTTGCCCTTTTTTGAGATGGCAGTCTCCGCGCGAGCAGTATTCAGAGCGGTCTTCGCGCCTGAGGATCCAGCGTCAGCTAGGTCAGCTACACTAATCTCCCCGCGCATTCGCTCTGCCGGTACAGAACCAGTCTCTCCTAAGGTGGAGCAGTCCAGTTTGCCAGCTGCAGCGGCTCTCGAAGTAGACGGTGGAACATCCGCTTTAATGGCTTCCGTCCTCCTCATCCTCTTCGTCCTACCAGAAGTAGAAGTCCGGAATTCGCTATCAACCGCAAGATCTGTTTCAGGTGATTCCTCCACAGACCGATTGCGCTTAACAACGTTTTCACAGGCAGGTTTCTCCATGACATTACCACTGACCGCTACGACACCTGTCGCAACAGCCCCAGCTCTTGCCTTGGCTTTTGCCCACCTTCTTCTTTTCTTCTGGCCTTTGCTCAACTTATGCTCAAGAGGATATGAGCTTGCCGGTTTCGGATAAACCTCACTCGAAGCACCGGTGATTTCCGTAGTCGACGATGTCGGATTAACAGTGCCAAAATCACTTGTACTGTCCTCAACCATCGATGTCGGATCTCCCACGCCACGAGCACAGGTACTCTCCGCAACCATCGATTTCGGATTAACCACGCCAGAGGCACTGGTACTTTCCTCGATCATGGGCCGATTCAGATTGACCGAAGACACAATCCCGGTACTTTCCTCCTCAGACTTTGGAGTCAAAATGACCGCCTCCGAAATGGTCGCAGCACATTTATTCTCCATGAGCCGTAGTGGATTAACAGTTTTTGTGTTGTCAGTACTATCCTCATCGGCAAGCAGTAAGTCCTCCATGGAGTTACTGAGATCCAGTAGTGTGCTCCCACTACAACCTGGATCACCCATTGCAGTCATACATGATGGTGGGACCTCCAAATTCCGAGCCCCGGCCGCCGTAGCGGGTGGATTCCCAGACATGGTCTGGTTACCACTTGGAGAGTCTATTTCCATAGGCTTACTCATCATGTTTTTGTCTTTCCTTTAGTCGACACAAGTGTCTGAAGCCCCCTTACCACGGTAGAAAGACGGAAGGGGGCTGACTGGTGATGTATCGTCATCACCACAAGTTGCGGAGATCGAAGAGTCTCCTACGTTTTGGGTGGCTGATTTGGGTTGCTTCGAAAAGGACGGGAATTTCCTGAAGTAGATTGTTCCGTTCCGGAGTTTTCCCGATTGCAACGAGCACAATGCGGTGGCAAAACGTCTTTTGTTCCGCAGCCATAGCAGAAAATACCCCAAGGAGCTTCTGCACACAGTCGGTAACTGTGCCCTTATCGCTCACAGTTCCAACATTTTAGTGGAGTGGAGCCCCAGATGTAATCCCCGCCGTGGCTTCGGAACCATCACGCTCGTCCTAAACCTCTGTAGAAGGCTCCACGACCTCAGCAACTCGGGTATGACTCGAGTAACCGTAATTATATTTAGTCGACCGTCTAATGTCTTCGACTCTGGACACTATTTGTCAAAGATGGTCAAGAGACCAAATCTGTTGCTGGCAAATTTGCTGCTGCGTTTCCCCGCACCAGCTCCAGATTCCGGAGCTCACACAAGTCCTGCTTGAACATCTGATAGGACTCGTTTGTGACCTGACGTCTGGCTAACATTTGCCATCTAATGTCCCAGTCACTTGCTCGCACACCCACGTCTGCAAAAATGCAGGTTTCAGAACCGCCCAAGTTGGTCTTGGATTGGACCTGTGCCAGGTCCAGTACCAACTGTTCGGACGGCCATCTAGCAGCATATAAAAACTTCGTGCGAGCAAGTTCATATCTGCGCTCAGCTCGCTGGTCACAAGAGCCTCGGCGCGATAGATTAATTCTTCCGCTCGCAACGCTTTAGCGTCTCCATTAAATTTCAATCGCCATGTCCGTATGGGACTTGCAGTGTTGCGGCGTCTATAATTTGTTCCGGTGCTCCTTCGATCAGCGAACTGAGCGGCCGGATAATGTGTAAGCTGAGCCACCGGATTTTGTAGTGGCTGAGCAACTGGATAATGTGGTGGCTGAGCCCCTTCAGGTGCTCGAGCAGAACTTCTTGTTCTGGAGGTGCGATCAGTCGATCGTGAACGATCGCTGTGTGAATCTCGAAATTGATGAGACCGCTCTTCCCTCAGCAACGTGCGAATCAGTTGAGTGATCTCATCAACTCCAAGATTCACACGTGCCTCCGCTGTAGTCATCGGTGGTTGTGGTAGTGAACTTTCTGAAGGTCGTGGTGGTTTTCCTCTTCCTTGGTCTGTAATCGCCGTTCCGTCCGGAGCGTAGAAGGCTTGACCGCCGCCCAGCTCTTATAGAAAATCCAAATTTGGCTCCCTAAGGAGAGAAATCCTATATTTTTGATGCTGTGGGACCGTTAACTGAGCCCTGCTTCTTGGTAACGGTTCAGAGGCGGCTGTCGCTCCCTCTACTCCACGGACAGACCAGTAGTCCGACTTGCCCAGATCGTTTCGACAAGTGGGACAAGTTTTGTGTTTAGTCACCCAGTTGTCTAGGCATAAATCGTGGAAACGATGTCCACATTTAGTGCGGACATCCCCATCTAGTCCCACAGACTCCTGGCAGATAGTGCATAGCATATCAACCCTCATTCGTTCTGGAGTTCGTGCTAGTGACATAGTTGAGAAAAATAAATTATCTAAATACGGAAGTCTAAGCGAAAAAAAAATAAAAAATAGTCTAATAGATAACCTACACTATAAATAAGCCCACCACGCCCAAGAAAAAAAACTGAACTAACTAAATCTAAAAATTCAATAAAATTAACAAAAAACATAACGCAGTCACGATCGGCTGCAAGCCAATCGTATGATACTCTAGATGAAATACTGAACTCCGATTTATATTTTAGTTGGAAATATATCAAAAGAATAAGGAGAACACAAGCAATTATTATTTGACCTTTTACTTACAGGTAGAAATTATTGTATAGTGGCTACTCGATTTTTCGATTTATAGTGAGTTCCATAAAGTAAGTAAAAGGACATTTTACAGAATTTTTGTATGACAACTACATGAAAGACTTATGGGATCTTTTTCATATTAATAGTTTCAGCTGCGACTATTATAAAATTAATGTGTATAAAATTTCAAAGTTGTAACTTGAAGTGTTCTAAAGTTATCGTTCAATATTGGTGAACATGTTTATTAAGGGCTTTTGTATGACAACTACTCAAAGGAGTCAACGGATGGCGCTAATTAATGAACTCCGTTTTGGTTTTGGTATAAAACTAATTCCTGTAAAATTTTAAATTCCTGCTTTAACCCGTTCTGGAGTTATAGTGGATTCAGGAACAAGCATACATTTTTGAAGGACTTTTCTAGGCTGCTACACGAAGGACTCATTCGATTTGCTTTATATTCGGAATGTTCGATTCAAACATTGTAAACCTTAAGTATGCAAAATTTCAAGTTCCTAACTTGAAGCATTCGAGCAATAATTGTAAAAACGTGTTTTAAGGACTCTTGTATGGGAGGTACCCGAAGGAGTGGAAGGATATCACCCATTAACGAACTTAGCCTTACTTTTTCCATTTTACAAGTTGTGACAAAATTTCAACTTCCTAGGTCAACGCGTTCTTGAGTTATCGTGCTAACGGACGGACGGACGGACAGCAAACGGATTTGGGGGTTTTGGCCAAAAATAAACACAAAATAATATATAACTTTTTTTCGTCCGAGGCTCGGTTCTATGCGTTACAAACTTTTCGGGCTGGACTAAACTTATAATACTCTATATGTTCATCTAGAGTATAAAAATACTATGTAATAATATTATTTTTATATCAACCTGGAGCGACGTGCTTGCTGGCTTCCGGGCTAGCTGCGGCTGTGGGGGGGTACGTTGTTTGCGTTTCAGCCACCAATTCGTACGTAGGCGGAATTGGACCCCTCTTTCCCGATCCTCAACCTTCCCTTCGGTTATTTTGACTTTTTTAAGTCGAAATAACCGCTCCAAGGCCTCCGTTCACAACAAAGTTCACCGAAGATTTGAATTAATTTTGGCTGAATTTATGTAATTCAAACACGTGCATTCCTTCGGGATCATTATGACGCCCAACGTCTTCAAGTAATCAGTCTATAATATATTGTACATTTATTTTAGGAGTTCTTGGAATGCTGGCTGGAGTGATAGCTTGCACTGTGGAATCTATTAGTTACTATCCCACGGTATCACAAATGTGTGGTAAATACTTTTGTTTATTCAATAAACGTTCAATAATACAATACTTTAAATTACATTATAGAGGCTGAATCTCCACCGTTGCACGCAATCAACCGTGGCATCGCTACAGAAGGACTTGGAACAATGTTGGCAGGTCTTTGGGGTGCAGGAAATGGTACAAATACTTTCGGCGAAAATGTCGGAGCTATTGGTGTTACTAAGGTACATTATTCTAGTCTAAATAAATAGTATTACAAATTTTTGTTGATGATATGTTCACGAACATCACAGGGAAATGGCCAAACAGAATTTGATGAATTTCAGTATTTGAGTAAAGACCCAGCAGGCAGACAATATCCATCAAACATTCGTAAAATTTCTACACATTTTCAACGGATTTAAGTCCATATGTACAATAATGATGGCATACATCAGCTATTATAAAAGTCTATAAATGTAAAGAAAATTCAATAGCTCCTTATTCAGCAATTTTTACTTCTAACGATTCAAAACACAAAAACCATAAAAAATAGCAAAACCAAACAAAAAAAATTAACAAAATAAATTACCTGTGGGTTCTCCGTTGAATTAATTTACTTCCATTTATATTTAATTACATGTCTGTCCGAGTCAGTCCCTGTCCATTCGTTTTCATGTCATTTTTTAATTCTTAATTTAATTTATTTTTGTTTTACTTTTAAATTTAAATTATTCTTATTTTATTTTTAAATTTAATTTATTTAATTTCTTTAGTTTTTAATAATTTACCTTCAGTTGCGAACAAAACATGTGCAACTGATACTAGTAATTATTTAATGTTCAATTTTCTTTGGAAATAATAATTCAAAAGTCTTGATTTTAATTTATATTATTCATCATCATCAATGGCGCGACAGCCCAAATTGGGTCAGGGCCTGGAGGATACATTGTCTGAAGTCATCTCGGTTCAGCGCCCACGTCCTCCAATTTGTTCATCAAAGAAGCGATTTGCAATCTTCCTCAACTGAGTCCTCGTATCTTTTTCGCAGTTTCCGCACCGGTCGCTTGCCATGAGCTCTACCTTTCATTGTGCGCTTGGGAATGCTTCCATTCATCCATTCGCTCCACATGACCTGCCCATTGTAGCTTACGGAATTTTATAAGAGTCGATGGGGCTGGGTCGTCATAGATGTTATACAACCCGTGGTTGTACCGAATACGCCATTTATTGCCCAAATTGTCCCAAAATTCTTCGAAGAATTCGTCGTTTAAAAGCGTCTATTGATTTTTCAGACGCTTGGGTGAGAGTCCACGTTTCACTTGCATATAGTAGCACAGGTCTTATTATGGGTTGTATATGCGAAGTTTGCTCAGCCCGTGCACTTTTTTTCGATTTTAAGATCGGGAGTACCGTTATTTGCTAGTGTGATCCGTTGATTTACTTCGTCCCGTTCGTTGCCGTCTCTTACAAGGTGTGATCCCAAGTATGAGAAAGGATCTACATTCTCCAGGTTGTAGTCCCCCACAGTCATATTTTGTCTAGTTTGTTATATTATTACCTTGAGTGTATTTAGTAAAAACATTAACAAAAAAATTCATTCGCTCAAATACAAACAAAAAACTGAAAGAAATTCATGATGATACTCTAATTCTGTGATAACAAAACATTTGCAACTCCATACAAGATTACATTGAAATTATGGTTCGTTTGGTTGAGTTTTGGTTAGTACTTCGTATTGTACCTCTTATTTTTAGTAACTTCCGCACATCTTCAAGGCTTCGATTCTATTAATCTTGCTATTGTCCTTGTTGGTATCCTTTTCCATACTCTTTTAATGGGTCGGTATAACTCCTTCTTTTTAAGATTATTATTTGGTCAGTTTTTTGATTGGATTTTTTGATTTTTGGGGGAATCAGTGTGGACACACAGTAATGCTATTGCATTAATTGGTCCACACCAATTCCCACAGATAACACAAGGTCGTACCCAAACTGAAAATTTTGTCTATGTACTTGATACTGTATATAATATAATACGCCATCCACATATTTTGAAAGTGAGGCAAGTTCATTTTTTAAAAAATTGAGATAATGATAATAATAGATAAAACTTACTAAGATCTTTCTATCTGTAAGTAATTTGGAGTCAAGAAAAAAAATAGACTTGCCCCACTTTCAAAATAAACGGCTTATCTATATTTCACGAAAACTTATTAAAACTACTTTCATTGATTAATCTAATAATTTCTGATTTTATCTCTATAAAATTTGTATTTTTATGTATGTACGTATGTGTGTATCTGCAGGTGCATAAAATCGAACTGAAATTAACAAACAATACGTGAAGTAAAGTTAATATTAAATTTATGACTTAATAAAGTAAGTTTTATAAAACATGAGGTAGTTTAAACTTTTAATGAGGTAGAAAGTCAATGCGCTCGAAAATAATTTACATATGTACGGGTACAAATATTAAATTGAGGACGGGAGGACGTGTTTCTTCAGAAATTAAATAGTGTAACAAGTTGTTATTTTCATCATTTTTTATAGAAAAAAAATGCAATAGAACAGAAATGAAAAGATATATTTAAATTTGTTAACGGGAATGAATTTTACTTTATTATTTTAATAATACAGTATTATGATCGATTTATTAAAAAAAAATTGCTAGGTACCTACTACCATTGTATTTATATCTTATAGTAGTATCACGAATAACTTCACCTCAGCTCAAAAGATGGCGCAGCATATATCGGTTTTTGGGGTTTTGTGCTCTCGCGCTTTCACACTCATTCTTTCTTGAAGAATTCAAAATCAATCAAAGCAGGCATATCTCATTCATTCATAAAGTTCAATCAACACGGCTTCCCATTGGTCGACAGCGAACTCCGCACTCGAGTGTTAAAAAAATGAATGAGTGTGGAGAGCACAAGACCCCAACCAATGGGATGTCGTGTTGATTGAACTTTATGAATGAATGAGATAATGCTTCCTTTGATTGATTTTGAACTTTTCTTCGTAGGTACAATACGCATTGACATTTCTCACAGTTCTCACTACGTTCATTTCCTTTCCTCGCACACGGTACATGGGAAAGGACGGGCGGTATGGAGAAGCAGATCGCTTTTCTGTTTCTTCATGCAAAAGAAGAATTCCATTATGCAGAAGGTCATACACTCTTTTTTATTTTTGCGGTACAAAAAATTACATGCAAAATTTTTGCAAACTATTTGGGAGTGAGGATTGTGGAAACGCCGTACGTCTGCCGGTGTACGCAAAATTGTTTGAAAGCTCGTAGCACCCAAACCATTTGAGCTATTTATTTGAATTTTTTTTGTTAGTAGATTTGGTATACCCCTTTAAGGGAATACCTTTTGAGGGATGCGGGTGTGAAGGGGGAGGTGTTTTAGACCGAAAGTTTTGGTTTCTAGATATCAGCAACCACTTATGCTAGAAATCTGAAATTTGGAATTTTTATAGAGCTTCAATAGTAGACCCATTTGCAAAAAATATTCTGATATGGGTGAATGAGCGGGGGTGGGGAAATAATGCGTCCGAAGCGCAAAAAAGTTGAGATCGATACATTCTAAAATACATATCTCCTAAAGTGTTGATGGCACGAAATTCAAACTTAACAAATATCTGTACCTATACTAGAAGGAAAGATTGAAAAGAAATTTTTGAGTGGGGGTAGTGGAGTACGGTGGTGGGGGGTGAAAAAGTTTAGATTACCATATCTCAGGAACCAATTGCACTAGAAAAATTAAATTCGGTTTGAAGAGAAAGGTCGACAAATAAAGATTGCTCAAAGTACAATTTTTTAAGGGGATGGTGGAACATAGAAGGGGGGGGGGGAAGAAATTTTCAAAAAAATCACTTTTCATATCTCAAGAACAGTGTGAGATAAATGCTAAATTTTTTTACCAGACGTAGATCCAATAGAACCTTAGCAGAAAAAGAAAATTGGGGGATGTGGGTGTAGAGGGTGAGGGTGGGGGAGGGTGAAAAATAAAAGGTTCCGATGTTTATATCTTATGAACCTATAATGAAATAAAGCTGAAACCTGGTATTTAGATAGAGCTATAGTAGTGGCATGTTGGAAAAATATAATTTTTTTAGGGGTAGTGTGGTACGGGGGTGGGGGGTGTTTTCCCTAACTATAGAACGGCTGATGCTAGAAAGTTGAAACTCGGTGCGTATATGTAAATCAATTAGGAAAGTAATTTTGTTAAAAAAAATCGAATATTCATTGGCGTTCAGAAGGGGGGGGGGGCAAAAAAAATTATGAGTATATATAAAATGCATATATTTTCACGATTTTCGTCATATCTACTAGGTCTTTCCAAATGTTGAATTCATTTTTATTCTACGGATTTTTCATTTGAATACCTAGAATGTGTTTTCAAGATTTTTTGAAATTCGACCCCTAAGAGGGTGTAAAGTGGTTGTATACTTTTTCATGAATTCTACCATATCTCTCAGGTCTGATCAAATATCGAATATCTTTTCACTTCCACAGTTTTGTTTAATAATCACCTATTTTTGAGTTTTGTCTTTTTCAACCAGTAGACCGCATCCCGGAATATGACCCAATTATATAATTCATATGTTACACCATACTCTAACCGCTTCCCGAACTTTTTGAAAGGTTTGCAGTCACATAGTAACCTACACCGCATCTTATAATTGAACGCGTTCCCTACTTCTGCCGGAAAAATAATAAAGTTGCGCCCAGACCATTGGCAGGTTTTTTAGTATGGCGAAGGAGGTGGAGAAATTCAATAATTCACCTCTTAGCGTCGGAACGGATAGAAGTTTCAAAATACCGCTTTTAAAAAAAAAAAACTTTTTCCAACATTCTATTTTGAAAATATCAATTTCTTTTTAAAAGGTGCAACGCAGTTGAGATGATGTGTTTATTGTTTGAGTTTCACCAAAACTTTATTTGTTCATTCGTAGTTTGTTTGTACGCGATCTGACCAATGGGGTGTTATTCTACTCGCCTCAGCTATGCATGTGTGTGAATAAAAAAACATATATGTGAAAAATTCAAAATAGTACTAAGAATAAAATATCTGCCAATGATCTTGGCCAAACTTTTATTATTTATCGGGTCAAAGTTCGGGAGCGGTAAAATTCGGAGTATATCATGAGTTGTTTCTAGATTATTAGATTTCTTGGAAAATTAATTTTGTTCTTAAAATAAAAATATTTTAAATAGATATATTTAATCGATTAAACATTGAATAAGCCCGTGTATGGGAAACTATTCGAATTTCGGAATATGTATTATGTACACTAAAAGCCTCACACAAACCCATTCGATTTCATTTCCACTTGGCATTTGAATTTCGAAGGAATTGTGAAACAGGTTTTTAAACGTTTTAATAAATAAATATGAAGACAACACGAGAAAGTAAAAACCAATTCAATTTCTTATCATTTTACTTTATTATTTTTATAATTAAGTATTGTGATTGATTTTTAAAAAAAAAAATTTGCTACCCTTAAAGTTTTTATTTTCACGTTTCATAACTAGTAGACGCGAAAAAAGTAATAAAAATTTTCAGTCCGTCTGTCCGCCGTACGCCGTACGCCGTACGCCGTACGCAAGATCGTTTGGAGGCTCGTAGCTGCCAAACGATTTGAGATATTAAATTGAAATTTTTTTAACGAATAGACGGGGTAGGCTTCTTGAAGTGACCAAATTTTTAGGGGTGGGAGTATGAGGGGGAAGGAGGGGGAAGTGTTTTAGACCGAAAATTTTGGTTTCTAGATCTCAGTAACCCCTAATGATAGGAAGCTGAAACTTGGAATTTTTATACAGCCTTGATAGCAGACCCGTTTGCAGAAAAATTGTCAATATTGATCAAGGGGTGTGGGAGTGGAGGGAAATGTAATGCGTCCGAAACCCAAAAAAGGCGAGATAGACACATTCTAAAATCCATATCTCCTAAACCGTTAATGGCACACTATTCAAACTTGAAAAATATTTGTAGTTATACTAGGAGAACAGAATCAAGAAAAATTTTGGGTGGGGGAAGTTGTGTATGAAGGTGGGGGGTGAAAAACTTTAGATTACGATGTCTCATGAACCAATTGCTCTAGAAAAATAAAATTCGGTATGGGTATAAAGGTCGACAAATAAAGATTGATCAAAGTAAAAATTTTTAAGTGGGAGGTGGAGCATAGAAGTGGAAGGGATGAGAATTTTTCAAATCAAACACATTTCATATCTCAAGAACAGTGTAAGATAGATGCTTAGAATTTTTACTAGAAGTAGAGCTAATTAAACTTTAGTAGGGAAAAAAGTTTTGGGGTTGAGGGTGTAGAGGGGGAGGGTGGGGGAGGCTGAAAAGGAAAAAGTTCCGATGCTTATATCTTGAGAACCTGTAATGATATAAGCCTTAAACTTGGTATTTAGATAGAGCTATAGTAGCGGAATGTTGGAAAAATATAATTTTTTTTAGGGATAGTATGCTACGGGGGTAGGGGGTGTTTTTCCTAACTATTAAACGGTTCATGCTAAAAAGTTGAAACTTGGTGTGTGTGATTCTTCGTATGAATACCTAGAAAGTGTTTTCAAGGTTTTTTGAAATTCGACCCCTAAGGGTAGTGTGGTACAAGTGGGGGGTGTTTTTCCTATATATAGAACGGCTTAAGCTACAATGTTGAAACTCGGTGTGTAGATGTAAATCAACTAGAAAAACAATTTTGATTAAAAAAAAATTCAAATATGTATTGGCGTTCAGAAGAGGGGGCAAAAAAAGCTACAATGTTGAAACTCGGTGTGTATATCTAAATCAACTAAAAAAATAATTTTGAATAAAAAAAAAACGAATATCTATTCGCGTTCAGAAGGGGGGCAAAAAAAATATCTGTCAAAATAGAACTCATATTTTCCCACGATTTTCGACATATTTACTACCTCCACCACATTTCAGAATTTAACGCGTTCTTAACTTCTACCGGAAAAATAATAAAGTTACGCCCAGATTGTTGGCAGATTTTTTAGAAGATGTGACGAAATTCATGAAAATGTGTTCAACTGTTTTTATATGTATGTTTTTAGAGGCTTAAAAAAGATTATTACGCAAAACTATGAAAGTGAAAAATTTTTCGATATCGATCAGATCTAGGAATAAGGCAGACGAAAATCCTGAAAATACATGTATTCAATTTTCACTGATAATTTTTTTTGCCCCTCCCCCCTTTTCATCAGAATTCCTTCTCTAGTTGATTTGCACCGAGTTTCAACTTTCTAGCATAAGCCGTTCTATAGACAGAAAAAATACCCGTATTCAAAATTATATTTTTCCAACACGCCACTACCATAGCTCTAAAATAGATACCAAGTTTCAGCTTTGTATCATTATAGGTTCTCGAGATATTAAAATCAGAACCTTTACCGTTTCACCCTCCCCAACTCCCACCCTCAACACCCACATCCACCAAATTTTTATTTTAAGAATTTTACACTTACACTGTTTTTGAGATATGAGACGTGAATTTTTAGAAAAATTGTTATCACTTCCACTTTCATGCTCCACCGCCCTCTTAAAAAATTTTACTTTCAACAGACTCCATTTATCAACTTTTACTGACAAACCAAATCTTATTTTTCTAAAGCAATTGCTTCGTTAGATATCGAATCCTAAAAACTTTCACCCCAACCCCGAACGTCACTACCCGCTCAAAAATTTGATTCCGATCTCTTCTCTTATTTCACCTACAGATATTAAATTTCAATTTTGAGTCATTAACTGTTTAGGAGATATGAATTGTAGACTGTGTCGATCTCGGTTTTTTTACGTTTTGGGGGGGGGGGGGGACTTGCATTATTCCCCCCCCCCCCCCAACCCCTCCACCCATATCGGCAATTTTTCGCAAATGAGTTCACTATCAAAGTTCTAACCAAATTTCAAATTACAGCTTCCTAGCATTAGCGGTTGCTGAGATCTAGAAACCAAAATTTTCGGTCTAAAATGCTTCTCGCACTTCGCCCCCAATACCCCCAACCTTCAAAATATGGACACTTCTGGGGCCTACCCAATCTATTCATAAAATTTTTTTTAAACGTTAAACCGCTCGAAAGATATAGGAAAGAGAGACGACTTTATTGAATGAAATGATAGTAACGAAAAAGTATAAACAGGGAATCGGCAAAATACTAAACACATGCGCTCCACAGCGACAGCAGAAAGAGAGACATGACTTTACTGAATGAAATGAGTAACAATAAAAGTATGAAGAGAGAAAACGCATGCAGCGCCTCTGGTGTAAGCAGGTGAAAACAGAAAAGTACGTATGGTGATACTACTATAAGATATAAATACAATGCTACTACTCTGAAAATTTGTTTTCATAAATACACAGTAAAAAATTTATATGTATAAAAGTACTATTTTTTGTATAGTAATTTTGTAGAGTTAATGTAATTTTAAAATTAGAACGTAAATTTAAGGAAATTCTGTGCTTATTTTCTATTAAATATGTAAAAATTACCTAAAAATATGTAACTTTAAAGGAAGTTGTGAAAATTTCAATGGAGTTGTGTACACAGTAAACAATTTATGTAAAAGTACTATTTTTTGTATAGTAGTAGGGTTACGTCATTTTTGGCAATTCTTGATGAAATAAGCATGTTACAAAAATGTTTAGTTTGCCGAGTGGTAGCGTATCGGACTTATGTGCGACGGTTCCATGGGTCGAATTCGAGAGTGTGCAAATTATTGTAAGTAATATCTATTCGCATTTTTCAAACAAAAAAAAAATTTACAGAAAAATAAACTCGTAGCAGAAAAAAAAATTTTTTAATTTTTTTTTACACACTAGTGTGTAAAGTATACAGAATCCAATGTAATTTTTTACGGAAAAGCATGTAATCCCAGTACATATTTATCTGTAACGATTTACACACTATTGTGTAGCGTACACAATGCAGTGTTTTTTTTACTATAATTGAAGTTAGCATCCCATTGCCTACTCTTAAACTAGTACAAATTTAATTTAGTGTAGTAGACACGAAAAAAACAATAACCATTTTCAGCCCGTCTGTCCGCCGCCGTACGTTTGAAGGCTTGTAGCTCCTAGCGCTTCGAGATATTAAATTGATTTTTATGCGAATAGACTTCGTAAGCTCCTTGAAGTGACCAAATTCTTGGGAGTAGGGGTGTGAGGGGAGAGGAGGGGGAAGCGTTTAAGACAGAAAATTTCGGTTTCTAGATCTCAGCAACCGCTTATGCTACGAAGCTGAAACTTGGAATTCATTTAAAGCTCTGGTAGTAGAGCCATTTGCATAAAAATTGTCAACATGTCAATATAGGGGTGTGGGATTGGGTTGGAAAATAGTGCGTCCGAAACGCCAAAAAGCCGATATAGAAACATTCTAAAATCCATATCAGTGAGGGTGGGGGAGGGTGAAAAGGCAAAAATTTCAGATGCTTTTATCTTCAGAGCCTATAATGACATAAAGCTGAAACTTGGTATTTAGATAGAGCTATAGTATTTCCATGTTGGAAAAGTATAATTTTTTAGGGGTAGTACGGTACGGGGGTGGGGGTGTTTTCCTAACTATAGAACGGCTTATGGTAGAAAGTTGAAACTCGGTGCTTATATGCAAAAAAAAATTCAGTGAAAAGAGAATGCACGTATTTTTACGATTTTCGTCATATCTACCAGGTCTATCAAATATTGAATACTACAGTCACGATGGGATTATATGTCCATCCCATCGTATGTATGATACTTTAGATGAAATTCGGAGCTCCGATCCATGTTTTAGTTGAAGATAAATCAGACTAAAGAGACCGCATGCAATTTTTTAAGGACTCTCATTCGGTGTCGAAAACTGTGAACACGTATGCAACCCCCTTAGACTCCCTTAGGGATGAAAGGGTAATCATATAATAGATGCTATACAACTCATTGTTCTACCGGATACACCATTGAACGCCTTCTCCTACTGGTCCAAAATTATTCGAAGAATGCGTCTATTGATTTTTTAGACGCTTGGGTTAGACGTCACGTTTCGCTTGCATATATGTACCTATTATAAAAACAGAGGTCTTATTATAGTCTTGTAACTATGTATATGCGAAGTTTGCTCTGGCAGAGCACTTTTTCGATTTTAAGATCGGTTCATGTATCACTCAAATACATTTTAATTTAACTCTGTCATCTCCCTTGATTTCAGGTCGGTAGTCGGAGAGTGATCCAATGGGCCGCACTTATTATGATCATTCAAGGTGTGATCAGCAAATTTGGAGCTGTTTTCATAATGATTCCGGATCCGGTAGTCGGTGGCATCTTTTGCGTAATGTTTGGCATGATAATTGCGTTTGGATTGTCGACACTTCAATATGTCGATTTGAAATCTGCAAGAAACTTATACATTATCGGGTTATCGATATTCTTTCCAATGGTGCTTTGTAAATGGATGCAAAGTCATCCGGGAGTCATAAGAACAGGAAATGATACAGTCGATGCAACACTGTCAGTATTACTTGGAACGACTATATTAGTTGGAGGAGTCTTAGGCTGCTTCTTAGATAATATTATTCCAGGTGAGTGTAATTTTTTTCTGTAAGTCCCAATTTTAATCCTTGTTATTTTGTAATTTTTTATAGGCACAGATGAAGAACGAGGCGTTACGGAGTGGGCTAAACACATGCCTTTAGATAACGTTGCAGGAGGTGAACACAAGTCTGATTATGATTTTCCTTTTGGAATGGATCTTTTACGGAAGTTTGTTGCTATTACCTTAAAAAGAAATAACCTTAAGTTTTATTAAATGCTAATTCTTTATTTTAGATGGAAATGGACATACTACGTTCCATTTTTACCAACATATGGAATGAAAAAACCTGAAGCAAATTAATTTCGTATTAAAAAGAAAATAAAATTTAAGTGTTAAGTATCGCCACGCAATACATTGTCTATAGTCATAATTTACGATTTTTAGTTAATAAAGTTTCTTGTAATTGTAATGGTAACCGAAAATTATTTGCGATCGCCTCAGAGTAACCATACACAGCCCTGCAAGAAAATTACCAGATAAGTCCGCCGTAGCATTAACCGGTAATCTTCCAGAAGCATATAGGTCTATCGTATAGTTTTTTTTTTCAGGGAATATGACAGAAATTCAATCGGAGAACTATCATCAAGAAAGATAATTAGATTTGAGCTGTAGCGCAATAGACATCACCAGTGTGGCCAATTTAGCATTTGCCATTTGGCTAAATTTAGCAGAGAAAAATATTTTTTAGCAAACGATAATTTTGCCAAAAATTTATCAGAACTTTTAGCAGAATCGAAAGAAAAACCATTATGACGATTCTGCTAAAATCGTTGCTTTTATTAAGAATTTTTTGGCTTGAAAATACAAGGTTTTCCGGTAAATACTGTTAAATTTATTTTGTGTGACGTTTCGGACTCGACTAAGTCCTTTATCAAACTGATCGACAATACCTCTACAACTGTTATATATACAAATGAAAGTAGGTAAAAAAGGGTTACAAAATTAACTAACAGAAGGGTCAATTAGAAAAACAGGCAAAAAAGGGGGTTACAAAATTAACTAATAGAAGGGTCAATTAGAAGACAAAAGGGGAAATTTACGTTAATAAGGAAGGTCATAAAAACATTAAACAGAGGCGGGGGTTTATAAGAAGGGAAATAGCTTTCAACTTTCAGTAGCCAGGACAGCGATGGATCGTAGTCGGGCTTTCGTGTTATAGTTTCACACCAGAAACTCCTCTGACGTCAAAAAACAGCCATGAAAGAGAGGAAGTAATAATTTTACTTCTTCATTCGTACGTGGTACATTAATTTGAAACTTTTCCGAAAACGAAAAAGATTTTCATGTTTTAAGCCTAGTACGGACCTCGATGAAAATTTTCATTCCCATACTAAATGCATGTAAAAAAACGGATGAAAATTTTCATCGCAAATTTTTGCTTTGGGTTTTTATTTGCGGTACGGAGTTCAAATGAAAATTTTCATTCGTTCTGACACCTTCTGTTCACGTATTCACCACCAGACGGCGCAGAAAGCATGGAGACCATATTTTTCCGTCCAATTAAATGTGCCGCTATTTAATTTTTCATTTCCGGGATGAAAATTTTGACATCTTATATCATTCGTTCGAATTTACTTGTCAGTTTCTTTTTTCAAACCGACTAAAGAGTGTGTTTTGTCGGAAGTGGATATTTTTGAAGTTGGAAGTGGTTATGCTTTTATTTTAAAATGTGTCTTGTGATTTCAATTTAATTTTTATGTTGAAAAAGGGCCCATATATTAACGTCTATGTTACTTTATTTTCAAAAAACCGTCACTTTGACAATTGTTAAAGTCAAACAGAAGATCAGCTGTTTACTTCTCCACATTATTCTGCACAACAATTTTTCCATTGTGGAGATGGGAGAGATATATAGTAAATTTGCGAATGAAAATTTTCATCGAGGTCCGTACTGAGCTTAAAGCTCAGTACGAAACCCAACGCAAAAATTTGCGATGAAAATTTTCATCCGTTTTTTTTACATGCATTTAGTATGGGAATGAAAATTTTCATCGAGGTCCGTACTAGGCTTTAGATAATAAAATAAAAATTTGGAAAAAACGCTGAAAATTTTCCCTATTCTTAAATTACTTTGTAAACTAAACCTTTGATATGTTTTAGTATGTGGTGAACCAAAATTTTTTACATCAGGGACGTGAAACTATAAAAAAAACAGTACAGTTCTAGCCACCGTTATGTCATGTTCAGCAAATTGGAGCTATGCTCAAGCTTATCTTTTGCGCGACCCTGCGGGGCTAAAGTGATTTAAACTCCCTTTTCGCGTTCATGTTTGGCTGACGCACGCTCCAAATACCCCAGTTGGTCGCGTCTGCGAGAAATCTCGCAGATTTCTCGAAGACATATCGGTTTGTCTCCGAGATTTCTGCGAGACGTCTTATGGGAAAAATACACGGTATCGAGACAAATGCACCCTAAAAATCTCGAAGACATGTCTCGCAAATGTCTCGATAGCAAATTTTTGTTTACCGCAGCGCCATCTGTTTTATGATCGCGTGTTGTGATAAAAGCTCGTACTCGTATGAATATTTCGCGGAGATTGCCATCGGCTGGAAATAAGAAAGGGGGTTATGAAATGAAACGTGCAGGCAGGGGCGAAATGCTATATAATATATATACAAAACTAATAACGTAGTGACACATTTCATCACTTCACATCGCACTTGTGTCGTTCTATTGTAACCGCACTTAAACTGTAACTTTTCGCATATTTAATTTTTATCGTGTAAGGCGCGGATGACATTTGCTGCGCTCGGAATGATGCGGCTGTTTTTTGCATTAGAAATAGATCGTGGTGGGAGCACATGTTTATATTGCTATTTCTTTCTATCTAGTAATGAAGAAAGATAAGCAATATGATTCCTAGGCTCAAACCATCGAGATTATGTCTCTTAAGAGACAAGCGACCAACTGGGACTTATTGCTCATCCTTACGGGACTAAAGGTATTTAAAAACCCTTTCTCGCGGTTATGTGTAAGAAAAATGTCGAACGGAACGGAACGTCGTGGCAGTTCGAACTGTACAGAGTGAGATACAAATTTTAAATCAAAACATAACAGATAACAGATACACTGCTTGTATACAAATCATGCTATTGAAATCATGATATGCGATACAAGGTACCCATGATACACAGCCCATACATGTTGTACTTTGACATTTAGCAAAGACAAAATTTCAAGTGTCTATCAATCGTAGCTTCGACTGCTAGATATTCGTGCCTATGATGTTCCGGCGAAAAGCACTTTCATTGCTAATAAAGATTTGTACAAAGTGGACCATTACACCACACAAAAAGGTTAAAAAAAATTAATTTTGAAAGAATATCAAAATCCGCAACTGTCATTCATTCAAATTTCAGTTGATTTTAGTAAGAGATGGCGCTGATGGCAGTTAAAAGTAGGCTATATCAGCTCGAATTATCGAATTTGTAAACCAGGAAAGATTTTTGATACTACGTTCCCAGTTGGTTGCTTGTCTCTTAAGAGACATAATCTCGATGGTTTGAGCCTAGGAATCATATTGCTTATCTCTCTTCATCACTAGATAGAAAGATATATGCGGTATTGCAAAAGAACTTAGTACTGCAGAGGTTCCCGACATTGCCAAGGTTTCCGACATTGCAGAGGTTGCCGCCATTGCAGAGGTTCTTGGCATTGCAGACCTTCTCGGCATTTCAGAGGTTCCCGGCGTTGCATGGGTTTGCGACATTGCAGAGGCTCCCGGCATTGTAGACGTTCCCGGCATTGCAAACGTTCTGGGCATTGCAGACCTTCTCGGCATTTCAGAGGTTCCCGGCGTTGCATGGGTTTGCGACATTGCAGAGGCTCCCGGCATTGTAGACGTTCCCGGCATTGCAAACGTTCTGGGCATTGCAGACCTTGTCGGCATTTCAGAGGTTCCTGGCGTTGCATGGGTTTGCGACATTGCAGAGGCTCCCGGCATTGTAGACGTTCCCGGCATTGCAAACGTTTTGGGCATTGCAGACCTTCTCGGCATTTCAGAGGTTCCCGGCGTTGCATGGGTTTGCGAAATTGCAGAGGCTCCCGGCATTGTAGACGCTCCCGGCATTGCAGACGCTCCCGGCACTGCAGAGTTTCGCGGTACTGTAGTCGAATAATTTTGATCATTTAGACTAACTGAAAAGAAATTGGTTGTATTCGATTAACAATCAATTGTACATACTATCATAGTTATATATCAATTAAAAGTTGTATACATACTGTCAAAATTATATCGATCGTCTGAATAAGGACTTAATACTGAAATACACAATGAAATACAGAACATTATATACGAGTACATATGAACGAAAAAAAACTAGAATCAAAATAATATAATTATACATACTCAGTGTATTATTTATCTGTTGCGTCAAATCTGCCTTTGTTAGAAAAATATTTTCTTTGTTGTGAGTAGAAGAGATTGCTATAAATTGAAAAATGGACAGAACACTAAAAATAACATGAGTAAAATATTTATTACCAGTCCTTAATTTTACTGGTGTGTTGTGGATGGTGACATCTTGCATGCATCTTAACGGCTTTCGTTTCCTAATCTTCATTAATTTTCCACTAGGAAATTCAGAGGGAGAATCTATAAAATAAATATGATAATATGAATACTTGATATTAAGTCATGATGAATGACAACTTTTACTCATATTACTTACCGTTATATTTAACGATAGGCCGAATAGGAGGTTCCATAGTTTCGTCTTGAGAATCTTAAAAGATATACTCAAAATAATTAATTATTATACATAAAATAGAGTGCACGTTAACTCATCGGGTTCTGTCGAACCATTGTTATGTACTGTTTTGGAAATTACACAATTTTAATAATATATGCAATGTTTAACAATATTGTATAAGTAAAAAAATATAATTCATTGCTAGATATAGCATGTTGTGAACAATGGTTTCAAATCAGAAATCGAGTGTCTATTGTACAAGGCTATTTAAAATCTTATTTTCAAAAAAGCGATCTTGAAAATCATATTGAAGATCGATTCTGTCGAAATAAATTATTCGATATAATAATACTATATTTGTACATAGCTATTAATACTGGAGTAGCCGGGGTTTGTTCCACATACACAACATCACTATCTCTGTTAAGAGTTTGTTGTTCTTTCCAGTGTCAGTGGAGTGAAGCTCCAATACGAAATCCCCGACTGTTGATTGACCGTAGAACTTGACGAATTTTTGGAAAGAACTTTCACTGGAGAGGCCAGTTTATCATAAGATTTTGTGTTGGACTAGGTCCGAAGGAGCTGTTTCGTCATCGGAATGCAGAAGACTCTTCAGAGGGTGTATTCTAGCTAACTTCCGAAACACCCTGACAGCTGGTGGAATTGCTGAGGCAAATTCTATATAACCACATCGTAATCCAAGTTCATTTCCACGAATAATGTAATCGGGAACTCGCCGGACATCTACCTTATACTAAAGGCGGGACGTATATGGCTATGAAATGGTTGTAACCTTGGATAACCATATGGCTATGAATCTTGAACATTTAATAGCTTCAATGGTAGCATGACCATGAAAAACTAGTAACATATCACTATCTCTGTTCTGCAGTTCGGCGAACTCCGGAAAATATTCTGCTAGATCCATTTCTGAAATATGTAATTACATTCTTAGGGTATACAATAACTTAAAATTAAATTGAATTGTCTTTAGTACCTCAATTTAATATATTATGTAGAGCTGCGTTTATAGCATTTTAGATCATATATCGCAATTTCGATGTAAGTTGGTGAAGTTAAAAAATACAAAAAAATGGCCCCAGCCAATGTCTTTGTCTGTCCGTTCAAATCCGATGGCTCAACTTGGCAAAAATAATAGACCTTAAATAACCTCTCCCTCTAAGTCGATACAGTAACAATACTATATGTATTACATAATGAATATACATACATTGTTGATACCTTTATGTTTCTTTATAAGCTAAATATGAATCTTTTTCCTAACTAAACTAACTTAATTTAATTAACTTTAATTTCGTGTCAAAGCTGAGAGAAGATAAGTTTAAGTATAAATATGTAAGACAGGTATAAATACAAATTGTTCTTTGAACGGGAGACGCATATATTTATATTTGATTTGATTAATATCAAATATTTCAACTGTGTTTGAAAGCTGTGTGGCTGAAAATATTCCTAAGTCGGAGGAACGCATTGGGGCAGTAAAAAAATTCTGACATTCTAAAAATCTATTACCCTCAATCATCTCTTCTTCATTATGTATACCAATCATTGTAATTTTAAATATTATATTAGGTTCTACCATGGGCGCCCACAGGTAGGGGCAAGAAGAGGCACTTGCCCCCCCCCCCCCCCCTGGATTTGACCATCACTTAAAGTTGAGACAAATCAAATATTTTATATACCAAACCTTGTTGTAACTATTTTACCATTACCATTATTGTACACATCTTTCATGCTTCGACTTTAGTTCTTAGTAATGAATATCAAATCAAGCGTATGTTTTACAAGATTTTTCGTTATTCTTTTGTAACGCTTTTGTACTTTAAGAACTAAATTTTTTTTTGCAATGATAGTGATTTTGTTATTTATCCTTAAATATCTCCAAATACGTTTTTTTTATATTTTGTAGGTTATACTGTTTTTCAAAACATACCAAAAAATTAAAATGGAATGTCAATGGTCAAAAAAATCGAAGAGCATTATAGTGATTCTCAATTATTTTATAGAAAAAGTGTAATTTAATCAAGAATCACCAAAAGTGTGACCTTATCATCGCCGATTCTTTTGAAATTTTGTGTAGTCGAAGAATTCGTGCAAAAAAAAATTGATTTCAATTTTTTGGTTTCTATCTCATTTTTTTATTAGTTATAGTATGTATGTTAAAAATTTCCCAAAAACGATGTCCGAATCCTCTTTGAAAGTTCATATCTCTGATAATTTTTATCCTTGAATAATAAAGTCGGGCTCATTTAAAGATTGCTATTGTTTTTGTTAGTTAAAAAATGGGATAGAAACTGAATCTTGAATTTCAATTATTTTTTTCACTTATTCTTCAAGTACAAACATTTTGAAAAGAATCAGAAATGGTAAGGTCACAACTTTGGCGATTCTTGATGGAATAATCCATAATATGGTGAAAACAATTTGACCCCTTCTTCAGATGACCCTTTTTTTGCTAAGTGCATCTATGTAGCTAAATTCACACAGAACTTTATCAAATGAAATAGACAAATCAAAAAAAATTCTGACACCCCAACAGTAAGGTCCTGGTTCTGCTAATGATATCAAATATATTTTACTTTATTATTTTAACAATAAAGTAATGTTCTCGATTTAAAAATTTGCCAATAGTCTGGGCGAACTTTATTATTTTTCAGGTCAAAGTTCGGGAGCGATCAAAATCGGAGTATATCATCAATTGCTTCGAGATTATGACTCTTCTTGGAAAATTGATTTTATTTTAAAAATAAAAATACATACTTACATATGTAGGTAGTTAAAATAGAAATAACGAATTTCATATCTCATCAGAACTAAGGGATAGCAAAAATTGTGAAAACATATGCAAACCCTGGGAACTTGAATGTCGAAAAATTGTGAAATGGGTTTGCAGGCGATTATATAAAAAGTCTGTGGAAGTGAAAAGAAATACGTCGATACGTCTTACATCCCTTAGGATTGAATATCTAAACATACTGAAATTGACTTTTTTGCACTTATATAGGAAACCAAAAAAATTAAAAAGGAACTTAATATATCATCAGAGTTAAGCAATATGTAAGAATCTGTGAAAACATATGCAACCTACTTACACCCACTTGGGGGTGGAATATTCAAAAATCCTGGAAAGAGTTAATAGATAAATAGAAAGACAGCACGAGAAAGTAAAAGCCAATTCAATTTCTTGCCACTTCTAATAGAAATTACGGAATTCGTCAAAACGTGTTCAAAACTAGTTTTATGCGATTATTAAGCAAGCCCATAAAATTAAAGGAAAAATCGATATCATATCAGGGCTGGGCGATATGGCAGAATTACTGAAAAAGTATAACTCCTTGCACCCACCTCCAGAGGGGTGAACAACTTTTGATTACAATATCTCACGAACCAATTGCACTTTAAAAATAATATTCGGTTTCTGTATAAATTTTGACAAATAAAGTTAAAATTTTTTAAGGAGGTGATGAAGCATAAAAGTGGAAGGGATAACATTTTTTCGCAATTACAGAAACTACTAGTATAGAGCGAGAAATATCAGCAATCTATAAAAACATTGCCACATTGTCGAAATATTGCCGCAACTAGAATGATATTGCCCGCTCCACTAGTTTTGGCAATACTCGTCGGACAATTAATTGTTTTAAAAATTGCTCGTGTTCAAGCACCTTCATGACTGGGATTAGAGCGATTTAAGCGTTCCGAAGTTATCAGCTAATATTCTTGAACGCATGTTTTAAGGCCTTTGTTTGGACCCGAAGGAGTAGAACGATTATGCCCGTTAAAGAACTTAATTTAAAAATGTCAACCATAAGCTCAGATTCTAAATGGAGTGGGGCGTTATTTTATAAAACTTTTGCCTTGCCCCCCCCCCCCCCCCTGGCAGAAGTTCTATGGGCGCCCTTGGGTTCTACGCAACAATATCTATCACATTCATTTGTCGAAATAGTAAAAGAATCAAATTTAAAATATTTGTAGCATTTAGAGAACGAACTATTTGTGCGACTTGAAAACAGGCTGCGAGGGCCGACAGGGTGAATATCTGATTTAGCATTAAATTTAATTTCAGCTGTTCTGTTGGCAATTTGTTGCAGAATTTTCGATGGTCTTTTAATTTTTTTTTTAAGAACTGGAGATAATTTTCAAACTTGTATGCAGAAAATGAATCTAAGTTACCATATCTTTGAACACAAGCTGATATGTGCAAGAGACCATGAACATTAAAAGATATTTGATCTTCTCCATAATATATGCCAAACTCTTTTACAAATCGCTTAAGTAATGTTTCTCCGATCGGTGCGTTGTAGCAACTGTTCACCTGACAAGATAGCAAACGATACGCACAAAATAGGTGTAAGAAATGGAAATACATTTTAGCATCTAAGCATTGTTTAAACAATGTAAGACCTGTGTACAATCCCAATTGTCGAAACTCAGTGGCTTTCCATCTTTTGACTTCATCTAAACACCGAGGTTTTCTACCAAATTCCAAAGGGATAAATGACACATATGAAATTAAAGTAGCAGACATAGATTCTATACCCATTTTATGTAAAATCGTTGTTTTACACTTTCGCATTATTATTAACATTAAAAATTTTTTAATTACACCCAAATCAATTAAATGCATTGGATCTAATGGGAACTGCGAAACCATATCAATATTAATGGTTTCTAAAATATTGAGATTACTATGAAATTCAATTTTATGATATTCTTTATCACTCCGGTTTGAAAAACCTTCGTCAGTCCGAGGATCACTACTTACATTTTGATAGACTGTTCTGTTGTTAACACGAATGACAACCTGCTTGCACTTGTTACAGCCACAAAAAGCATTATGTCCTACTGTCCCCGTAACGTATGCCCGAGCTGGAGTATCACAGGTAAATAGTCTTATTGAAAACTTTCTTTTATCTTGACCTTCAACTAACGACACTCCTGTTTCCAAAAGTGTTTGAACTTCAGTAACAAATTCAGATAAAAATGCATTAAGGGACTGAGGGTGACTACTTCCGAGGTAAGCGCCAACTACAAATGGCCGTATATGTTTTTTATTTGATATACTGGCCAATATCGGCCATAGCGCAGTTGACCTACTTTTAAAAATGGACATGCCGTCTATACCTATGTCAACTGTAATTTCTTCGCAGTCCCAGAGAAGTTCCCCTAATGCGTGAAGTACATTCTGTAAGCCAAAGTAGTGATATTCACCACTACCAACTTTTCGTGGAATAATTTTACGAAACGGAATACCTAGCAAAGCTCTTGATGACTGTGGCAAATCATGTCCCCACTCCCTCAACATATTCAATAGTTGATTAGTTGGTAGCCGACCCATATTGTTTCCTACTGCCCATTGAGCTAATTGACGCTTTTTATTTAAAGAACATGAAACATCGAAATTGCGATTATGTCTATGATCATCTTCCTTTTCTATATTTTCCTCATTTTCGCACGTTAGAATTGTTGTGTCCAAACTTAGCGAAGTGGTTGGATTCACATTATGTTCCGTCCATGTACTACATCCAGGTTGATTTGACAGTTCTTCATGGACAAAGTTAATATCCTCTTCTTCACTGGGAAAAACTTTATTCGCCGAAGTGTCGAATTGTTGCTGGCTTAACAGACTAATATCGTGAGACTCCTTCATTTCTTTGGCCTTTTTTGACGGACGGAAGCACCAAAATGTTTTTTTATTAAAATCAGATTTGGCACATGTCTCCCCAAGGGCAGGGAGATATGATCCACCTTGCCGGGAGATTTGACCATTCGAGGACAATTCGTGAACAAATAAGTCAAATAACAATTCACACAAGTATATTTATTTGCATTTTATACTAAATTACCACAAATTAAAAAAAATCCATACATTATATTGATATTATATGCTCTTTTCAATGAATTATAAAATAACAAAATAACAAAAAAAAAGAAAAAATAATAAACTTGCGCTTTCATTGTAAAGAAGCAATGCAAAATGAAACTAATATTTCAAAATTTTCTTTAATCTTTGACCTCTGATCTTCTTTATCATTTTTTAGTATTTTTGGCTATCCTGGTTGTTCAAAGAACCCTATAGCAGTGGTTCAAATCTACCGCCCAGCACTTTCCCGACTTCGATGCAGTTTCCCGAAAAAATATAAACAATTGAATAATAAAACTTCGATTGTCTCAAACATCGATAATTTATGGTGCAATTAAGATCGAATGTCTGTACAAATCTTTATATGTAGATAAAGGAATGGCGATGATATAAACAAGAAATTTTATTTTTGCTTCTGGAGCAATAATTCACGTTTGCTTCACTGACGGCCGAAACAAATTGCCGATTATCATCTTTTTCTGTGACATGCAAGTAACCGATGATCCGTATCGCGTGAACCTTAACCCCCCATCCTGAAGGGAAAATTGAAAGAGATATTTCAGGTGGTTCATCTCTCTCATATGGTCAAGTCTCCCGGACTCCCCCTATACTTAATGCGATCTCAATACAATAATTACGTTAAATGTCAACATTCTGATAAATAATGCAAGGGTACCTATCTGATATACAATTTACGTTTTCTGAATTCAAACTTACGCACTCTGAAATACAACTCACTATTCTGAAATACAATTTACCTAATCTGAAATACAACTCACTATTCTCAAATACAATTTACCTAATCTGAAATACAACTCACTATTCTCAAATACAATTTACCTAATCTGAAATACAACTCACTATTCTGAAATACAATTTACCTTCTCTGAAATACAACTCACTATCTGAAATACAATTTATATAATCTGAAATACAACTCACTATTCTGAAATACAATTTACCTAATCTGAAATACAACTCACTATCTGAAATACAATTTATATAATCTGAAATACAACTCACTATTCTGAAATACAATTTACCTAATCTGAAATACAACTCACTATTCTGAAATACAATTTACCTAATCTGAAATACAACTCACTATTCTGAAATACAATTTACCTAATCTGAAATACAACTCACTATTCTGAAATACAATTTACCTTCTCTGAAATACAACTCACTATCTGAAATACAATTTATATAATCTGAAATACAACTCACTATTCTGAAATACAATTTACCTAATCTGAAATACAACTCACTATTCTGAAATACAATTTACCTAATCTGAAATACAACTCACTATTCTGAAATACAATTTACATAATCTGAAATACAACTCACTATTCTGAAATACAATTTACCTAATCTGAAATACAACTCACTATTCTCAAAAACAATTTACCTAATCTGAAATACAACTCACTATTCTCAAATACAATTTACCTAATCTGAAATACAACTCACTATTCTGAAATACAATTTACCTTATCTGAAATACAACTCACTATCTGAAATACAATTTATATAATCTGAAATACAACTCACTTTTCTGAAATACAATTTACCTAATCTGAAATACAACTCACTATTCTGAAATACAATTTACCTAATCTGAAATACAACTCACTATTCTGAAATACAATTTACATAATCTGAAATACAACTCACTATTCTGAAATACAATCTACCTAATCTGAAATACAACTCACTATTCTGAAATACAATTTACCTAATCTGAAATTAATATTATATAATCTGAAATACATGTTGAAAAGGTGTAGTGAGCAATTCCTGCATTTCCACCGGAGTATCGGAATCATATACGTTTCCATTGCTTTCTCGTTCTTACTGTCGATGAAGAAGAGGCAAGCATCATGAAACGCATAAAGACAATGTCTCGAAAGAGACAAGCGACCAACTGGGAAGTCGTTTTAGGACCCCAAAAAAAAAAAAAAAACCAAAATGTTCGTCTGTCCGCCGTACGCAAAATCGTAGCTCGTAGCTCCCAAGCCCGTTGATATGTAATACATATTATGTCAAAATTTGTTTTTATTTTATTTTATTTTATAAAATTAACGGGTGCGTGACCCTTCAGAATAAAGTATAATATTATAAATATCAACATCAATATTAGAATTAGTACATACATATATGAGCCGTTATATTTGAAAGTGGTATAAGTCCATTTTTTCATACATTGAGATATTTAAGGTTTTACGTTTGAAGTAATTTAAAAATATTGGTAAACGTTAACATGATTCGGTTGATGTATTAACAATATAAACCTGTTAAATTTTATTATGCAAAAAAAGTTTTTAAAATTGTTAAAGAAAATAAACTGTTTTTTAGCTGCAAATGGACTTATTCCACTTTCAAAAATAACTTATTATGAAAAATGGAAACATGTGTAAGCTTAAGTCCACATTTTTATTGTTATTGACTTTATTAAAATGGATTTTTTAATGAAAAAAAATATAATTTAAATAAAGATATATAAATTCACGAAAAATCCATTTTATTAAGAATTAATTTCAGATATATAAGAAAATAAAATATGGGAAAAAACTGTGAAATGAACTTAATTTGTTAATATAACTAAAAATAAAAAAAAAATTAAATTTATTTCTCTTTTGCACTTAGCATAGTGAAGTGTTCGTGGTAAATAGTAGGTATGTAAGGTAGTAAGCTCATCATATCACATATCTCATTTGTTATCGGTCTTCACGTATTATATGAGCCGTTTATTTTGAAAGTGGGGCAAGTCAATTTTTTGTTATTGCGAGATATTTAAATTTTGCATTTCAATAAATTTAAAAATACTGGAAAGTACTTATAGGCACATTTTGTGGTACTAGAAGTAAGTTATAAGTTTAAGTTTATTATCCAATAGTTTTCATAGTGCTGGCTAAAAAAAATTGTACCTAAGTGGACTTGCACCACTTTCAAAATTATTTAAATCGAATATCAGATCAGAGTGATGACAAAAATTTACATTGAAAACACCATGCATATTTATGTTTTTGTTATGTATTGCGTTTTCCTGTATATATAGGCTAAAATATAGATTTTAACAGGAATGGCTACCCCAGAAAGCTCACTGCAGCTATTCGCGATAAATTCTCTACCTTAGCCTACTATGTATGGAAAAAAGGGATAAAGAATCATAAAAACGGGTGTTTTTTTTTGTGCACTTATCCAGAACAGAACAAATAGAATTTTGATTTTTTCGTAAAGAATTTTTTCGTTGCTTGTGAGCTCACTCAGTCAGCTGTTCTCGTTAAATTCTCTAATCTAGCCTACTGACTATGGAAAAAAGTATACAGATTTTCTAACCTGGTCTGATCTGAATAAGTGCAAAAAAAACCACACCTATTAAATTATATAAATTGTTTAACCTACCAGAGTAGGTAAGAAAACATAAACCGGTTAAGTGCGCAAAAAAACACACCTATCTTATCGGTAATTAAACGGATAATATTTTAGTTGTATCAGCCTTTTTTTAATAATAAAAACAAAATACTGCTCAACTTTATATACAAATTTATTATGTAGTTTGTTAAAAAAAGTTTTTATTAAATATATAATTAGAAAAATAACATAACAAAAACAATTCATTTTTATTAACAATTTCAACGAAATTATAAATTTAGGAAGTATAAAATTACCTTCTTTATATGAATAAAGTAGATCAATTACAACTGACAAATATAAGGAAATAATGTATTTATTACGATATATACCTCCCGTTCATCTTGAATTTTTTAAAATGTTAAATCCTAAGTACCATTTTCTCCATCTTGTTTACGGTGCCGTTTTTAACCCACTAGCTTATATCTACTAAAGAGCAAAGCACTCTGCAGTCAATGAATAATCAATCAACATCAATAATAATTGCAATTTGAAAATTTAAAACAAATATCAATATTAAAATGGACTTATTCCACTTTCAAAAAAAATATTTTTTTACCATAAAATTTTATAGCAAAAATTAATTTGTTTACTTTATTAGGAAATCGTTCTCTATTGAATGTTTGATTACAAATATATAAAGAGGATATCTATATCTTACTAAAATTACCATTAACTCATTTTTTTCCAAAAGTGGACTTATTCCACTTTCAAATATAACGGCTCATATATGTAATTCAATTTAATTAAAACTAAGATTTCAAGCAATTCAATGATTTGACTTCAGCAACATTTGTATTAAAAAAGTCGATAATGCCACAAAATTTATTTCCAGTTTCCATTAATCGAGTGGCTGGGCAGTTCTTACCATATGCAGTCATATGACACTTCGTGTAGAATACCCAGTTGGTCGCGTCTGCGAGAATCTCGCAGATATCTCGAAGACTATGGCAGGCCGCCATAGTCTTCGAGATATCTGCGAGTCTGTGAGATTCTTCGAGACGTCTTGTGGGAAAAATACACGGTATCGAGACAAATGCTCCCCGAATCTCGTAGACATGTCTGCGAATGTCTCGATAGAAAAATGGCATTGGCAGTAGCGCCATCTGTTTGATGATAGCGTGTTGTGATAAAAGCTCGTACTCGTATGAATATTTCGAGGAGATTGTCATCGGCTGGAAATAAGAAAGGGGGTTATGAAATGAAACGTGCAGGCAGGGGCGAAGTTACCTTACTGCAATATAATAAATATAAAAAACTAATAACGTAGTGACACATTTCCAATCACTTCACATCGCACTTGTGTCGTTTTAGTGTAACCGCACTTGAACTGTAACTTTTCGCGTATTTCATTTTTATCGTGTAAGTCGCGGATGACATTTGCTGCGCTCGGAGTGATGCGGTTGTTTTTTGCCTTACAAATAGATCGAGGTGGGAGCACATGTTTATATTGCTATATCTTTCTATGCAGTGATGAAGAAAGATAAGCAATATGATTCCTAGGCTCAAACCATCGAGATTATGTCTCTTAAGAGACAAGCGACCAACTGGGTAGATCATTGGATCGTGATGAGCGGCTATGGTAGTTTGATAGGGTGAACTTCTACGACTGGTATCTGTTGAGGTGGTGGGGTGTGAGGGGAATGAGGGGAGAGCGTTTCAGACGAAAAATTTTGGTTTCTAGATCTCAGGAATCACTTATGCTAGGAGGCTCAATTTTGGAACCTACATATATAGAACTGTAATAGGTGACCCATTTGTAAAAAAAATTGACGATTGTGGGTGGAGGTGGTGTAGGAGTGGCGGGAAAAACAATGAGTCCGAAACGCTTGAAAGCCGGGATTGAAACATTTTAAAATCCATATCTCCTGAACAATTCATGTCAGAAGGTTGAAACTTTGTGGTTGTCTTTAGTGATACTCAGAGACTAGACTGGGCTAAGAAAGAACTCGCACACCGATTTTACGAAACCAGTCACATTCTATTTTCTAAACAAAAAATTTTTGACACAAAGTTTCAAAAGAATCGGCGATGGTGAAGTCATTTCATTGTTTTTTTTTTTGCGATATGAAAGACCACTAGTGTAGTAAATATTAAAAAACAACACATATGTATTAAAATTTCTTAGATTTAGACTGAAAAAGTGAAGTGAAAGCCCAACATGAAATCCCCGACTGTTGAATAATCGCTGTCCTTGAGGACATTTCAACTGGAATACATTCACTGGATAGGCCAGTTTATAAGACTGTGTTGGTCGAGGTCCGAAGGAACGGTTTCGTCATTGGACGGAATAGACTCTTCAGAGGTTGTAGCATGGTTACTATCCGGAACTCCCTGACAGCTAGTGGTATTGCTTAGAAATATTCTATACAGACGCTGTTGAAACAAGTTTCAATTTAGAGAATTATACCGGAGTGAAATTTTTGCCATAGCATCCTAATGAACAACCAAAAATTCACTCAGCTCTAAATGAGTACCTGAGTTAAAAATCAAGGTAATAATTACGGACGAGCATGTGGCTGACCACTTCACCTCCTTCCGTTGGTCTAATGAAGTAAGTCTAGCATTACTTCAAGGCCTAAGCCCAATTTGGACTGTTGTGCCATTGATTATGAGTATTGGATGATCTTCAAAACCACCTAACCCAGCCGGCAAAATCTGCCGGGAAAGCAAACTTATGCAGGCATTTGGCGTAAAAATGCAGTATAACTGCTTTATAATGACTTTTTATTGAAAAATAGGCTTTTCGTGACATTTGTCTGTATAATTCCCTGTTTAACTAATTACACGGTTATATTGTGTAGGCGTTATATGTTTTTTGTTTATACGGTAAAGATGCCGTATAGTTTGCTTTGCAAATATATACACGGCTGAATTATGAAGCTATTATAAATTTTTCGCTTATATGGAAAAGATGCAGTATAAATTGCTATACAAGTATTAAGAAGGCCGAATTATGCAACCTTTATACGTTTTGAGAAGATGTCGTATAATTAGCTTTTACACAGCTTATTTAGTAAAAGAGCTCATTACGATGCTGTATAATTTGGCTTTTCTGAATGTTTTCGATGCATTTTACACAGAGCTGTCAAAATCGAGCAAGACTTAAACTGAACAACAATTTGGACAGTATTACTATTAAAAAATGTTATCTCAATGGAAAAGTTTTTACAAATACAATCGGATATCTAAAGCGATGTAATAGCGACAGTAAAAACTATATATAAACAAAATAAAAAATTTTTTTTGCAAAATTAATTTTGATAATAATAAATGAGTTTATTCAGAACATAAGAAAAACAATATTTCATTTAATTTTTGATTAATATTTTTACAGTACATTTCGAATGAAAATACAAGGTTTTTCGGTGAATACTGTTAAATTTATTTTGTGTGACGTTTCGGACAAATAAATTTAACAGTATTCACCGAAAAACCTTGTATTTTCAATATTTCATTTAGAAAAGAAGAAAAATTAGTGATCGTTGTGAGTGGTCAGTTCACCATCCAGCTCATAGTCTGATGTATCGAGAATGTGTGTTTGGACACATATCCGGGGCGAATTGTATCGCCGGCTGCATTAATTTACGCCTTTTGAGTGCCAGAGCGGAATACTTTGCGCTCGAAACAATTTCGTTGGTATTATTTTGATTATAGTCTTTTTCTTCTTCTTTCTTGATGTGCTTTTTCGGCTGCGGCTGCAGCTGTTGTTCCCCGTCCGGATTCTCAATTTTGAAATTTTCGCCTCAATTTTGAAATTTTCAAGCACAGTTATGCCTTATGAAGAAGATGACGGTGCGTTAATACTGATGCTCTTACTGCGGGAGATGATCGATGGTGAACCATTTGAAAATTGAGTGATACTAGTAGTCAAATTTGAAAGCTGAAAATAGCAATAAAGTAAAAAGAAACTCCAATGAAGTCTAAAAGCAGTTATATCAGTGTAATCCTGCACATTTTCACGCCCAATATGTTCACGATTTTTCACGTGGCGTTTGATTAGCATTTTATTTATTTCTGGCGGTGGCATGACATCATTGCAATCAGTATCACTTTCTTCTGACATAGTTTTCCACTCCTGCATTGCCTCGTTATAGGTCTAGACCATTCGCTTGCATCGGCATTTCACTGAAATCCAATTGTCATGCGGAGTACTATGTTCATCTGCCAGCCGTTTTTAATAATCTCTTTTGGTTTGTGAATCACATTTTGGATTTGGCCATTTGACGAATCCGATCGATTCCCAAAGAGCCAGTACAATGCTCAAAAGATCACGTCCGTTTTCTTTGGTTTGAACGATTTTATATGGCATCTGCGAAAGACAAATTTATTGTTGATACTACGAGGGTCAGTCAGAAAGTAAGTTTAAGGGTGGCAGCGCTCCGCGTGGTGAAAAGATAAACTAACGAAATCTTAGGAGGTTGTTCTCTCATCTATCCTAACCAATTTGACGCATCGCTGAGCCCGATTAGTCTATTTTTGTGTTTTTTACAACGATTTAAAATGGAGACGCCGATAGAAGTTGCGTCCAAATGTGAACCGCGTAGTGTGATAGGTTTAACCGAAGAAAAATTGGCCTTTAAATGGGACGTTTTTGAGCATCCTCCTTATGACTTGGCCTCAAGTGATTTCCACCTTTTCCCGGCGATG
Source organism: Beris chalybata (assembly GCA_949128065.1). Classification (NCBI taxonomy): domain Eukaryota; kingdom Metazoa; phylum Arthropoda; class Insecta; order Diptera; family Stratiomyidae; genus Beris; species Beris chalybata. The sequence goes on from OX421894.1 coordinate 44,608,996, forward strand.
AAAACAGCGTTTGGCGGCATACGATTCGACACGACTGATGGCATCACCGAAGCAGTCACAGCGTACTTTAAAAATTTGGACGCAAAACATTTCCACGTCGGAATTACGAAATTAGTTTGTAGATACAAAAAATGTATTTAGAAATAAAACATTGTCTGAATTTTCCGAAAATGACCTTGTTGTTTTGTTTTGACCACTCCTTCCTCCCCTAATCGGACCCTTAAACTTACTTTCTGACTGACCCTCATATATATATTCCATACAGACGCGATTTACTCACCTTGTAGTACTTTTATAATATGCTTAATAAACCAGCATGAACACGAGGACGAGGACGAAAAAAAGTTTAAACTGGTCAAATTATTGGTAAATTTTTTGAACCAAAATACCGAGTCCAAGCCCAATAAATCCACAAGTCAAGCGTGAAACTAATTCTAATGTGGAAAAACCTACTAGTTTTTTCCGCAAAATGTTGAAAGCAAAGCACCGCGCTCCTGCTTCAATCAGACCCATAGAGGACAAAGACGAAACCATATCACCGATGGTGCGAAATTTTGGTGGTTTCTTACAAACTTACCGAGTAAGTCTAAAGTTCTCAGCTTGAGCGACAAAAAATCGCGATCTGAAACAAAATATTTAAATTAAGGTTCCCACACACTGACGCGATTTATTCGCTGACGCTGCGATTTTTTTGCAGCGGTACATTCGCCATCATTTATTTACATGGTAACTAATGACAATGACCGCTCCGCTGCAAAATAATCGCTAATAACCGCAGCGTCTGCGAATAAATCGCGTCAGTGTGTGGGAACCTTTAAAATGGCATTCAGATGAAGAAACCTAACCTACCGTTATGTCGCAAAAAGAAAAAGCCGCACTTCACCATGAAATTTTTCAAATGAAACCAACCGATCCGCAGGTTGAACCAATACCGAGTCCAAGTCCAATTAATCCACAAGTCAATTCTAATGTGGAAAAACCTACTAGTTTTTCCGCAAAATGTTAAAAGCAAATCAGTCTGTGTTAATCTGTAATGGCTGTCAAAAAGCTAATGTTGTTTAAGAGCTGCCAGAAAGTCACACAATTCCACTATGCAGGAAACAGTGCCTATATAAATGCTGTATAAGAGCTACTTCGATGTCTTGTTTCGGGCTTAATATCATCCGGGTTAAACGTTGACTTATCCAAGTAGACAAATAGATCTGTGGTTAAGGTGTAGGACTAGCGATCGAGAGGAACCGAGTTCGATTCTCAGTTGGTGAGTATTAAAATAAAATAAATTACATAGAAATAATTGATATAACTAATTGCAATTACAATTTCAGAGCAACTAAAATCGCAAAACCTCAGACACAATAAAAAAATAGGAATAAATAAATAAAGAAAAAGAGTTAATTTTTTTTTTATTTTGGTTGTTGCTGTATAAGAGCTTTATGGTTATTGTTCATATTGACTTATACGGTATTTTTATACTGCTTATGATGACGTAGTACATCAAATGACGTCATTATAAGCAGTGTACCTGTCAAACAAGCAGTGTACCTGTCAAACAAGCCGTATAACAATGCCGTGTAATTACCTTCATGAAGCAATTTAAGACTCTTACACAGCTCTTTCCACGAGTTTCTGACTGTATAAGCCGCCATGAGTGGTCACCAGGGACCTGGTAATAGAATGGACTACCTGTTTTTCTATCTCACGTGGGACAAGTTTTTGGATTTGAAGTTACGAAAAAATTGTACGTGCTTAGTCGAGTTTTGCACTTTTTGAACTTTTTTTTTAATATATATAAGCAAGATATCGTTCTAAAATTGTAAATGAACATTAAATAATTTCTGATAGTAATTTTTATTGTAGTTTCATTCAGAAATACCATTTTTTACTTGATTTTAGCTCGTTTATGGAACTTCGAAAGCTGAGGGACACAATTTGGGAAATTAATTTCCCTTATTGAGCGGGACAGAGATAAAAGCATTCAGATCGTGGGAATTAGAAGAAGATGGAGTGTACTGCTTTCGAACATGGAAAGTGAAATTTTGGTGTCAGCTGTGATTTGACCGTTGCATTTCGCAAATGAAAACCGTTAAAAATATTTGTTATATAAAATTAAAAAAAAGTGATATATTATAATTGAATTTGGCAGATGATAGAATTGTGTCTTGCTATATTAAATAAATAAATTGTTATTGATAAATTTAAAAAAAAAAAATGTTGTACAAGTATTGTTTTTTTTTTGTAAGATAGTTTGTAAGATAGGTCGCTGGGTAGCCTACTCCACAGAAAGTCAATTCGAATCTTTTCGATTACTTCAGAGCGCCTAGAAACAGCAAAACTTGTGCGCCAGAAGGTTCCTTCCGATTTTTACAATGAGTGAAATTATTCAACAAAGAAGTTCCATTAAATTTTGGGTGCGGAATCAAATTTCTGGTGCCGAAACGTTCAGAATGTTGCAAAAGGCCTTCGGTGATAAGTGAGCAAGTGTTTTTGCTTGGTACAAACTGTTCAAAGAGGGTCAAGAACGCGTTGACGACGAACCACGTCCAGGACGCCCAATCAACATCAACTGATGATTAACACGTAATAAAATCAAGGAATTGGTGCTTGAGAATCGACGACTAACAGTCGAGACCTTACTGGCATCGTTGGAATATCGGAAGAATCAGCGAAAACCATTTTAAAAGATAATTTGGGCCTAACAAAAATTTAAAGCACGATTGGTTCCAAAATCACTAAATTTTCTTGAAAAACAGCGTCGCGTTGACGTCTGTGAAACAATGCTTTCCGACTACAAGGATTTCATAAAACGTATTATAACTGGCGATGAGTCTTGTATCTATGCTTACGACCCAGAAACAGACGATCAATCTGCCGAATATCGTGTCAAAGGTGAGCCGAAGCCAAAAAAACATCGTCAAAGCAAGTCAAAAATCAAGTTCATGTTGACAGTTTTCTTCGATTATCGAGGTGTGGTGCACTCCGAATTCCTTCCGACTTTCGTAAAAAGAGGCCGGAATTGTGGCGAGACAACTCTTAGTTTTTGCACCACGATAATGCACCGTCGCATATTCCATTGATTCTTCGTGATTTTTTCGTCAAAAATTCAACCAGTATCGTTCCACAACCACCGTATTCGCCTGATTTAGCTCCGTGTGACTTCTGGCTGTTCAGTAAACTCAAACGACCGCTCCGGGGAAACCGTTTTGAGACAATTGAAGACATTAAACGCGAATCGCTACGCGCATTGAAGGCTATTTCGGAAATTGACTTCAACAACTGTTTCGAGGATTGGAAAAAACGTTGGTGCAAGTGTATTGTGGCCGGGGGGATTACTTTGAGGGGGACGAAATATATTTGGAAGAATTAATAAAGAATTTTAAAATTATGAACAAAGTCTTACTATTTATTGACCACAGTGGTACATCGTTTTTTTTGCTTTATTGAATCTATCAAATACATCTTCTACGGTAAAAACTAATCATTTTTAAAAGCTATTTCATAAAGTCCGTCGTATTTCGAAACAAAATGCACTTCGAGTCCATCAGTAATAAATGCCGGTAGTCCGTTAAAATCTTTTCAATTTTCTTCGGGAAGAATAATGCACGTATGTAACACCGCTTTGTTTCGCCTATTAAAACAAAACCCGAATTAAAAATCAAAATTTCAAAAAGATTTTGCAATTGTTTTCTCCTTAATTCCCCCTACTAGCAATACCTTACCCATTAAAGATACTTCTCCGGTCATCGCAATATTCTGCCGGATAGGCTTATTTTGAGCTAGAGATAATAAGGCAGTGACAATGGTTACGCCTGCACTGGGTCCATCTTTTGGTGTCGCACCTTCCGGGACGTGTAGATGAATATAACTATAAACAATCACAGTTCTGTGGTTTATCGTTCAAAAATTTTGCGCAATTAAAAGCTCTTACCTTGCTTCCAGAAAAGTATTTTCATCTGCAACATTTCTGATGAAACTACGAGCCGCTGTTAATGCAATTTGTGCCGACTCTTTCATAACATCGCCTAAATGACCGGTTATATGCAGGGAACCGTCTTCACGGTCATCCTTTTTTGTCGCGATCAGTTTCCGTTTTGCTGTTTCTATGAATAGAGTTGAACCGCCCATTGCAGTCCATGCTAAGCCCATTACTACACCGGGCGGTGTTTCTGGATAAATTCGATCTTGCGTGAATATCGCTTTGCCTAGGAATGAGTTAAAGTTTTGTTCGGTTATTTCAAGGTGTTCGGCTTCTTTTTTCACAATTTTGAATGCTGTTTTTCGAATTATCTGAAATTGGAGTTTAGTTAGTGTCGGTCAAAAGATCAGAACTATTTCGACGACAAACCTTTTCGATATGTTTCTGTAAATTCCGTACACCAGACTTACGGCAGTAATTCTTAATTAGCATGGTTAACGATTCGTCCTTAATCGTGCTGTCTTTATCTTCCAAACCATCATCGTTCATTGCTTGCGGTATTAGATATTGCTTGGCAATTGCAATTTTCTCTTCAGCCACGTAGCCTTGAAAAGAAATCGGTAAATTTAACTTTAATCAACTAAAGAAACAAACATTTCAATCATTTCCATTCGATCTCTCAACGGCTCTGGTATACCATCAATTACGTTGGCCGTGCAGATAAACAAAACATGTAAAAGATCAACAGCGACGTCCATGATCAAGGAAATTGGCATTTTGTTCTGGGTCTAAAAGCTCTAACAGCGCCGAACTGGGGTCACCTTGGTATCCTCTAGAATAGCAAATATTATTTGTAACAACGAATTTAATTTGTCTTTAATTTCGCTCGTACTTTCGGATTTTGTCAACTTCGTCGATTAAAACAAGCGGATTTTCAGTTTTCGTTTTCTTCAAACACTGAATCAGTTTGCCCGGCATGGCTCCGACATAGGTACGTCGATGTCCCTTAATTTCCGCCACATCCGTCATACCGCCTACACTGAACCGAAAATGTTCTCGATTTAAGGCACGCGCAATCGATCTTGCTATACTAGTTTTACCGACTCCCGGTGGACCATGGAAGCAAAGAATTTTTTCCCTGTGTTGTTCCCTTCAATTGACTAACAGCGATAAATTCTAAAATTCGTTTCTTAATGTCTTCCATGCCATAATGGTCTTTTTCTAATATCGTAACAGCTTCGTCGATGCTGAGATTTTCTTTGCTCATAACACCCCACGGCAATGATGTCAGCCAGTCCAAATAGTTCCGAGTAACCCTTTAATTAAAAAACAACCCCAAATATAACCTTAACTCAATCACCAATTACAGGAACTCACATCATCTCCGAATTGTGGCTCTCCAAAAAGTTTAATTTGTTGAGCTCCTCATCGATAACAGTCATGCATGATAGCGGCCGGAACTATTTTCTCTTTAACTCGTTCCTTGTACTTCTCACCGATTGCGTCTTTATCGTCCTTTTCAATGCCCAGCTCTTTTTTGATCACTTTAAGCTGCTCTTGTAAAGTATATTTTCGATGTTGCTGTTTCACCTTCTCCTCGTCTTCTCGGCCAATTTTCTGCTGCGATTTCGAAATCTCCAGTTCCTTTTTGAGCAGAGACAACGCAAGCTTCAAACGCTTTGGAATCTATCGTGGAATTTCGAACCGTTATTGGTTAATCATAATTTCGGATGTGTGTAAATTACATTTATATCTTCCATGATACCTTGAAGTTCTTCGAGATCGGCTGCTGACAGCGATGCTCCTAAATCGCATAATAAATGGGATTGTCGACCACTCTTTGATTTTGATGGAGCATCTGCTGCAGACTTTCTCTGTCTGAAAAAAAGAATATTGTTACATAAATTCTACAAAGAACACAAAACTGATTCTACCTATACAACGGATTGGTGGTGATTATATCGCGAATTGTTTTGATCACTTCCTGCGTTAGAGCCTTAACTTCTTCAGTTTGCGTGTAATTTTTGAGTTTCAGATTTTCAACTTCCACCATAAGCAACGGCTGGATTTCGCGATTTGCGAATCTTCGACGGGAGTGTTTTTTGGATCTGGAGTATCTTTGGCGTCTTTCCATTCACTTGGTTCAATCTTTTCGTCAGCAGCGATCATTTTCGTGGCTGTCAATTTCGTTGAATTCCGAATTGCTCGCTTCATTCTCGATGCTTGACTCAATTCTTCCGGATATCATTTTGGTGGCAAAGTCCGATTTGGTTACGGCAAACTCGCATTGTGCCAGTTGCGCCAACAATCAGTCGTACAATATTTACCTGAAACGAAAGGATTCAATAAACAAACGTTTTTAAACACAATTTCGTTTTGACTAACTTATTTTCCTGCGATTTGTGTCACACCATTTAATGAAAGTCTTCAGAAGTACATTCAGCCGGCGGTCATCTCCGGTCCTGTCGCTTGACTACGTCTTCTAAATTAAAGTTTAGTTAAATTTTAATTTAATAGCACGAGAAGAAAAATATTTACCATCGGTCCGTTGATTTGTTGTGACAGTTCTCCACTATGAATTTTCTCTTGTCACTTTGAAGTTTCGAAACTTGTCGAAAATTCAAAATCCGCACAACAACAACACCGTGTAATTGAGCGGGAAAGAGAGGGAAATGTTTTTTGGCCCATCGTTGTCTCGGAAATTGTATGGGAAAATTTCACATGAGTAGTCCATTCTATTACCAGGTCCCTGGACCTAGTCCAACACAGTCTTATAAACTGGCCTATCCAGTGAATGTTTTCCAATTGTTATGTCCTCAAGGACATAATCAATATAACTTATTAACAGTCGGGAATTTCGTGTTGGGGTTTCACTTCACTGAAACCGGAAAGGCAGATTGCAATTCAATATACCGAAAATTACTTGTGAACTCTATCTATCTATGTCAGAGAAAATCTTTCAAACCCTTAACAGGATTTCATGTCAAATGTATCAGGATTTTGAAATGTTATCATCAACTGTATTTCAAAATCTTAACGGATCGCGAACAACGAAAATAACCGAACGAAAAACGAATTAAATTAACTTTTCTCTTCTCAAGAAAGAAAAATCAAAATAGGATACAGAATTTTCACACCGGACTCATGGGATCCTAAAGGAAATGATTATTATTACTGGATAGAAAAGGTATTCAGTGAATATGAATAGGTTTTTCCTTTTTCTTACACCTAGTGTGGAAAGAGTACACTTTATACACTAGAACTATCTACACAAAAAGAACAGCGGGCTCTAACGTCACTCGTCAAAAAAAAAAAAACAGAAAAGTACACTTTTTGCACTAGTATAGATGGTGTAGGCAAAGAGAGCAAACCTAGAGTCACTGTATAAGAACTAACACAAACATCCATTATCTTGAGTACGGACAATGTGTGTTTCATTTGAAACCAGTACATTTGAAATTTTTTTGCAGTTGTCTCGATTTTTCATTTTTATCTCCACTAAAGTGGATAAACGCTGTATTTAGTTGACATTTCATGAGACATATGTATCTCGATTCCGTGAAACGTTAATCAAAATCCATCTGCTACAAGTATACACACTAAAACTATACCATTTAAGAAACCTGCGAACTTTGGAGTTCGCAGGGTTCAAGAGTACTAAAAAGGTACCAAAAGCGGTCATTGTCCGTACTCAAGATAGTGGATGTTTGTGTTAGTTCTTATACAGTGACTCTAAGCAAACCTAATGACCACCTTTTGTATATTGCATAACGGTCACAAACTCCGTTAAACTACCCTAACCTAAATTAAAGCTAGTCAGCTTAAGAAGATTTTTCAGTCTAAACAACATGACGGCATAAAAATTTGCAGTGTTTACATCCCCCATAAGCTGTGCGCCACTGTCGTCCGTTCTATTTCTTTCTCTCGTAACCCTAACGTTAGACAAAGACCGAACGATTGTCATTGTCAAATCGGAATCTTCTGAAATTCTGATGGCGGATCGCGGATGAGTGTCGAACAACTTTGAATTTTTTCCTTAAAAAATGGCAGACGATCAGTTTATATTAAAGGAAGACGGTTACTTAAATATTGGAACAGAGTCGAGCAGCATAACGTACCATTCGAGTCTGAACGTAATTTTAGTGTTTAATCGGAAAAATGAAGTGAAGGTGCTCGACGTTCATTCGAGTGTGATTTTAAAGTCGTGCGCTCTATCAGGTCAGTGTTGAGTGTGAGAAATGTCGTTTTATTCGGGCATATTTCATGTGGCTGGTGCGTTTTTCCTTTGTCCGAAATGCGTTTGGCGATTGTGGCAAACGTGGAAAATCCCAGAAACCCACCCCGTCTGAACTGTTGCCCAACCTCCACCGCATCTCTGCGCATGAAGACATTGAGCCCTCGCCACATGATTTTTTTTTTTGTTTTTTGCTATCAGTTTTACGTCAAAATTTCGTATTTCACAATCTTTCAGAAGGAAATCACAGAGTTCGAGGCCGGTACTTACCATTGCAGGAGAAAATCCTTTTCTGGGATGACAAAAATATCGGTTTGCGAGGCGACTATAACGGTGTCTTGTTATTGGATACCATTCTGCAAACACCAGTAGTACAGAATGAAGATCTAGTACGTCTAGAGATGCTACTGTCCGAAGCAGTATTGTTCCAGCAGAGTCTGCAAAGCTTGGAGGATCATGGCGTCGAGTGTCCGTCCGATGTCAGCAATGAGCTTCTCGAAAAAATCAAAGAAGCCCAGAGCACCGTGAAGAAAAGCATCAAAGCACAGCGGGTAATTAACAGAAACTTCTTTTTTTTTAATTTATTAGATTGCTATGCAATTGAGACGCATTTAGTTTGTTTGGCTAATCAACTAACTATTGAATCAAAGAATTTACAATACATTGTAAAAATAGTAGGTGAAGAACCATTTTTCTTAAGCCTTAGAGTATTTACCTATATGCAGCACCTTTCACTTTATCTCAGCTTAGGTTTGGCGTGAGACGTAGTTGTGCAAACCATATCGATTCACTTAACCATTTAGTAGGTTAATTGTGATATCACACCCGTAACACTTTTGTAAAGTCCCACATATAGAGAGTTATTGTAGTGTCCTTTGTAAATGATTTTGACTATGTCCTCTATGCACTTTTTTGCTTTATCTCCAATAACGGAAAAGAAATAGGTGCCGATTCTAAACCAACATCTGGGTAGTTGAGGGCACTTCGATGTCTAACGATCTCGCCTCTCTTGTGTGGAACGCAATAGGACTGCAAGGGTCTACAAGTGAATCAGTCACGTTATGATTGCTGTAATGTTTCTTTTTAGTAAATTGGCAGTCCATTTACACGTCTTTTCGTTCAATCATCAATAGTTGACCTTCTCCATTGCCTTTTCTTCATGGAATCAAAGGTCTTAATTACAGCTTGAATAATTGTACGACCAGTAAACATTTCAGATCCAGCCTTGACCTCATCGACTCTCGAAAGTTGGAGCTTAGTACGTATGTATATGAAGTAATTAAAGAATAGCATAGAGGTTGAGTAAAACAATTGTCCGTGAAAAGGGATTTTTCCACATTTCCACGATTTCGTTATATATTCATATTGGACATGCCGAAATAAATTTTACTTTTGCGAGCTCCTTATGTATGTATTTTTTTCTAATTTTTCGATATCCAACCCCTCACGGTGTGTAAAAAGGTTGTGTACATTTTCAACAATTTTTATATATTGGGTCTAATGAGATATTTAATTCACTTTTATTTCTATTATTATATTGAATCGAAGAAAACTCTGATGCAAGCATTTTTAACGAATTCCGAAAAACTTTTAGGGTTAATGAGATAGAATTATTTTATTATTATTATTATTATTTATTTTTATTGACTCTTCTATTCCAAAAAATACGTAAAAAATAAAAAAAAATCTACCCAAAATGTAGGTACTATGATCGAAACTTTATAATTTTTTTGATAGAAGTCCGGAAAGCGTTTAATGATGAGCTAGGTGTAGGTGACTGCGACTGACAACCTAAACACCAACGTTCTAAATAGCCCCCAGATCCCTGCTGGGTGCGAATGGAGGAGGTTCAATCAATATGCAGTAAATTGATAGGTAGAATAATAATAAAAAAATGTGGATATTAACCAATTGCTTCCCCTTGTTGAATTATCACGCCACGCCACTGGTCCAGAGTGTTAAGTCACCTTGGCTAACTTCTTATATTCGTAGTCTGATGCATGCTAGAGATGTTCTTTTTCAGCGGTGAAAGTGATTTCGATTAAATTCTATGCTCTCTGAATTCAAGGTAATCCGAAATAAAGTTGCTTGGGAAATACAGAAATCTAAGATCCTATACTACAAGTATAGACTCCATAGCAGTCTATCAACCAAAAAATTGTGGTCCAATCTGAAAGATCTACGAATTGGAAATAAATTAGATCGACCGAAACTGGACGTAGACTGTGAAATCCTTAATAAATCTTTTGCTTCCGTATCTTCAACTCCTCCTACTACATCTATGCCAACGCTTTCAGCTGAATTTTCAGAACATGTTTGTAGATTAAAATGCAATAATCCATCTTATGAGTTCAGCTTCACTTGTGCTACTAAATTAGATGTGTGCAATGCTATATTCTCGATCAAATCTGACGCTGTAGGTGTGGACGGTATCCACCCTAGATTTTTTAAACTCAAAATTCCTTACATCCTCCCCGTTGTGACTCATATATTTAACACCATTTTCACTACTTCCACTTTTCCTGATGCCGTTGACTTGGTGCAGTGATTTGAATCAGTATAAGCTTATGTTGTGTTCAACAAGTCTCTTGAATACTGTGGGAAGAAGCTTATGTCCCTAGTCCACCATATTGAGTAAGATGAAGTTGTGATGTGATGCTATCAGTTCTATCGTCGAAGAACGCGACCAGGAACACAAAATTTTGAAAAAGCTTACGACACTCATTTATCTGAAAATGGTTTTGATGAAGACTTCAGTTTTCTGTATTAAGTTTGCTCGTATCTTTTACGAACGTCTCTAGTCCCTTTATCACTATTTTTTGCTACTAGCAACGTTACATCTGCACCGTTTTGGCAAAAGTTGATATGTCCAAATTTCATGATTTTACAGGAAGCCAAATCAAAGTTTTAAAACATACGTGCTAGCTCATGTGGGACTGTGCTATTTTTTCAGATACTATAATATCTTAAAATTGAAATTAAAGAGGTATAATACAGTTCGGATCTTTTTATAGTGCATTTTATGTATAATTTTCACGCTACTACCAAGTTCTACCATACCAGGTTTTTCGACATATCCTGTTCTGCCTCACCAGATGAATTGCGGGTTTTGATTTTTGAATTGAGAACAGCTGATAAGATGACATATCATGTGGTGTCTTTGATAAAGCAGTGTTTATCCAACCTACAAACACTCAATGCGAGTGTGGCAAAACCTGATATGTAACATATCAACTTCTGCCAAGGTCTCGTTCTGTTAAGCATGAGTTGATATGGGACATTTCTTGTTCTGGAGTACCACAAATTAAATATTTTAGGACATACCAGCTTTTTAGATAGCCGTTTAACAACCTTCCACTTATCGCAGACATATAATATTTTGCTAACATGTTCAGAAAGTCTTAAACGATATATTAAGTAAAAAAAAATTTTTTTGTAAAAAACCGACATATCAACTTTTGCCAAAACGGTGCAGACATATACTTAATTAGATGATAAATAGAAAATTATTAAATATAATTATTTTGATCGTTGATGTGCGTACTACCCAAATAGTATGATAGGTGTTAGCATCATATCCCAGAACCTGGATGTGCGTACTACTCAAATCGTATCATGGGTGTTTGCATCAAATCCTAAAACCAGGACTATTATTTTCTATATATCTAGTATTGAACCTGTTTCATGGTATACAAATTCGATAATTTTACCTGGTATAATATTTTACTGTTAGTTATGCCATTCCCCAATTGTGTGGCGAGTATCGCAACTAAATGTCGTTGCTTGCTTGTATCAGATACTGACAAATCATACACGTTCATAGCCCTCTGAACTATAGCCGCGCAGCTGAATTGAACATAAAAAATCAGAGTCATAACAAGCATGACAGCTCCATACGATTCGCAACGATTTTGTATGGGCGATGCATGACTTGGATGTTAAAAACTAAGTTTTCTATTAAAGTGCAAGATTTTGTTACGCAAAGCAAAGTGAAATAGTTTAGAAACATGTTCAAAAAATCTGCCAACAGTCTGGGCGCAACTTTATTATTTTTCCGGCAGAAGTTCGGAACAAACTTTGTTCTGAGATGCGGCGTAGGTTACTAAGTGACTGAAAACCTAACAAAAAGTTCGAGAAGTGGTTAGAATAGGGCGTAACATATGAATAACATAATTGTGTCATATTCTGGGATGCAGTCTAGGGGTTGAAAAAGGAGAAAAACTTGTAAATAGGTGTTATGTGTGTATTAAACAAGTCCGTGGAAGTTAAAAGATATTCGATATCTGATCAGTCCTGAGATGAAAAACTATATAATAACTTTACACCCCCTTAGGGGTCAATTTTCAAAAAATCTGGAAAACACTTTCTAGACATTCATATGGAGAAGATATCTATATCATATATATAACGAAAATCATGGAAAAATATGCATTCTATTTTCACTGATCATAATTTTTGCCCCCTTCTGAACGCCAATGGATATTCGATTTTTTTTTTTCATCAAATTTGCTAATGTCAAATTTTCTGATACTAGAAAATTGGTTGAAATCGTTAATAATAGCATTTTTAAGAATATCACAAGGGAAAGTTTGAAGAGTTTTGAATTTTTATTGATAACATTAAAAAAAAATCCGTTTGTCGATACGAATATTTTTAGTCGTACGACGTTTTCATTTTTCTTTTTATTATCAACTAGCCGCGTACCGCGACTACGCTCACGGTGTTCTATCGCCCCTGCTACTCCCGTCTCTACTGTTGATCCATTAGTCCTGTTTCTCCATCCACCATCTTCCATCCTATATCCACCATCCCCTATCCTCCATCTTCCTTTTTCCATCCTCTATCCACCACTCCCCATCTTCCATTTTCCATCCTCTATCCACCATCCTCCATCCTCTATCCATCATCTAACAGCCTCCATCTACAGTCCTCAATCCTACATCCACCATCCTCCAGTCTCTTTCCACCATCCTCCATCTTCTATCCACTAACCTCTATCCACCATCTACAATCCCCATCCCCCATTCTCCATCCTACATCCAACATCCTCCATTCTTTATCCACCATCCTCTATCTACCAACCTCTATATACCATCCACCATATTCCATCACCCATCATCTAACATCCTCCATCTACAATCTCCATCCGCCATCCACCATCCTCCATTCTCTATCCACCATCATACTTCATCCACCATCTTCTATCCACCTTCCATAGTTCAACTTTACCATTTAGTAATAGGTACTTGTAACTAATACACCAAAAACAAACAAACTGCCGCTAAATCATGAAAAACACTAAAATGTTGAAATAATTCACGAACCACCAACTGTTAAATGAGTTTGCTGACGCAGATACCATCGCTGGCGTACCCTTAACAAATAACCAAAATTTCATCACAATCGTATGAGTGATATAGATTTCCATCGAACCCGACCATTTACTGCTTGTATTTTTCATTTTTCACTTTTAATTTTTAGTTTTTAATTTCTAACTATTCATTTTTCTCTTTTCATTTTTCACTTTTCATTTTTCTCCATCCCCCATTCTCCATCCACCATCCTCCATTCTCTATCCACCATCCTCCATACTTCATCCACTATCCCCTATCCTCCATATATAGTAACTAATACACCGAAAGCAAACATTTTTCATCCCATCCCCCATCCACCATCCTTCATCCACCGTCCTCCATACTTCATCCACCATCCTCTATCCTCCATCCTTCATCTACCCTCAACCAACCTCCATCATCCATCCTCTATCCAGCATCCTTCATCTTCTACGTTCTATCCTCTATCCACCATCCATAGTCCAACTTACACCGAAAACGAACCATCTGCCGCTAAATCATACGGAAAAGACTGAAATTTTGAAATAACTCGCGAACCACCAACACCAACCAACTGTTAAATGATTTTTTTAACGCACAAACCATCCTCCATTCTATATCCACCATCCATAGTAACTAATACACCGAAAACAAACAAACTACCGCTAAATCATGTGAAAAAGACTCAAATGTTGAAATTACTCGCGAACCACCAACTGTTAAATGATTTTTGTAACGCATAAACCATCGCGGGCGTACCCTCAACAAACCACCAAAATTTCATCGCAACAATATGAGTGGTTTAGGAGGCTATACCGGACAAACAAACAAACAAACATTTTCTCATTTTTATTTATATAGATATAGATTAAAACTACAAATTCCTGGAGATTTTCTTTCATAAAATTTTTGAAAATGTAATAATTTCCGATTATAACCAATTTTTCATGAACTGCTACAACGCGTTTTACCGAAATCATGACTTCGACCCTGGCGGCAATGGAAGGAATTCTGTAATTCTGTATAAAATGCATTTTGTGCTTGTGCAACTACTGCATTAGCTAATTAATTCATTTTTATTTTTTGGTGAATGTTCTCTAATGCTATGTTCAGACTACGAGATTGACGTGTTTAAATCGAGTTAAATGCGCTGAAAACACTCTCGAAGGCGATTACGAAAACACGTAGCTAGGACGCATTTTACCGAAAACATATACAGCGACCCTCGCGGAAATCGAAGTAATCTTTGGAATAAACTTTGAAATGCTGTAGAAACTCAATTTTGTGTTGCCTAGTCTGAATACTACTTTTTTTACATCTTCAATTGACCTACTTAAATGCGTTTGAAACGCATAGACTGAACATAGCATTAGATTGAAAATGCAGTTTTTCCGGTAATACTGTTAAAATTTATTTTGCGTGAAGTTTCGGACTCGACTGTCTCCTGACTGAGTTTGACTCATTCGAGTCCGAAACGTCATGCAAAATAAATTTTAACAGTATTACCCGAAAACCTGCATTTTTAATTCATTTTTCATTACTACTATACAAACATTTTAAGCTCAAATAATTTAGATAGGATAAATTTGCTAATGAAAGCAAAACAAATCAGATCACGTTGGCATGTATCAAAATAAAACGAGTTACCTAGTGTGAACACTACTTTTTAAACTCGTTCATTACTACCTAAATGTGTTTAAAGCGCATAGTCTGTACAGGGTATTAGTAACCATCAAAACGTAGTTTGAAGTAAAGGTGCGTTTCCATCTCCGCGGTTTTACGTCGCCGACTTGTTTCCATCTGCACCGAAACGGTCGACGCGACGCTGAAAAGTTTTCTATCTTGTTTCCTAGGTAATTTGCCGCTCGTCGTCCAGTTTTGACTTTTAATAGACTTTATTATTTTTTAATAATAAAGTATTTTGGCCGTCCCCATAGGAACGTAGCTTGGATACAAACCAACCTTTATCGAAGTCGCATTTGTATCGGCTCTCGCCGAGAAAGTTGAAGTTGAGTCAACTCTCGACGATTGCCTCGGCGCGTCACAGAGCTAGTTTTTTATGTATTTAGTCGGCGCCGCAAAACGGCGGAGATGGAAACGCACCTTTATTATTAAAACATAATAAAGTCAATTAAAAGTCAAACGACGAGCGGCAAATTACCTAGGAAACAGACTGAGAACTTTTCAGCGTCAGGTCGAACGTTTCGGCGCAGATGGAAACGATAATGTCGAAAGTGTGACGGGACACCCGAGTCGGCAACGCTAATCGGCGGAGATGGAAATACGCCTTTAATTATACAAACTGTAAAACAGTCATCTAATTCTACGTTAAATTACTTTTGTTCATCCAGTAATTACAGTTCCATTTTTTGTGTTGAAACTTCAAGAAACTTTAAATTTGCTTGCCTGACTCCACGTTGTTGTCACCTAAGTGGAAATATTTAATAAAAAGAAAGCCGACTCTATGAATATCATTACTTTTTGTTGGACCCGACACCTTTTTTTACATTTTTTAAAATGTTTTTTTTTGATATCATTTCTTTTTATTGCCCTCTTAACTACTGCGATTTAAAAGTTTAAATATACATATTTACTTGGCAGAAGCACATCCTACGAATTGCGCAGCGGGGTATGTTCATACAGTCATATTTGCCGGTCTAAATATACAAATTTTAATGAAAACTTGCATATATGAAATTTAGAAAATTTCAAAATTAACCAAAATTACTTTAACTTTTGGAATTGCCCAAATGTGCTGATTTCGTTAATTTCTAAAAACCATGATCTCAAACCGATTCAATGGAAACCTTGGACTCAAGGAATAAGTCATTGCGACTGTAATTGTTTGTCTGCATCGAAAAGAAACCGCTTTGAAATGAATTAACTAAAACCAAATTTAAATTAATTTACATATAAAATTACATTTGTCCTTGGCAATCGAACAATGTCTTAGATACCCTCGTGCTATATGCTCTAAATCCCTATCCCAGTGCTGAATTTGAGGAAAAACAAAACACAGGAATTATTTTCAAAACACTATTCCACAAATACCAAGAGTAACATATTTGCAATCTTGTAACGAACAGCAAACTTGTTTCGAATTCAATTAATTGCCGGAATAATCGGAAAAACTGAATAACTGAAGAATTTAAAACTAAAAATCATCAAGCTTTTTCCTAGTTTTTTGCATGTATTTTAATGAAATGTATGGCGAGCCTGTAGAAAGCTCGCATGTACACAGCATACAGATAAAGCCCCCGTGTCCGTGTGAGATCCGTACAGTAAATTACGTAGTCGGTGCTGGGGGTTTTGAACCCGACACGCACATTCGACCGAACGTCCTGATAATCTAAATTGCTTTTTTTTCTATAATTTCAGTGGAATACAGTGTGCATAGAACTTCCATATTCCAGCCTAAAACTGGTTGCAAACAATGTGGTATTTAATTTAAAACACCTAGATCGTCATATTCCCGCGCTCGCAATTGCTTCGGCGATAAATGAACGGCTTACCGATCTATTAGTGGGATCTCGAGTACTAGACACAGTAAGTTCAGGTAATTTCGAACGGTTTTTAATGTATTCGGAAGCTGCACGTAGACAGACATTCGAAAAATGGCCGCATATGGACTACAAGTGGGCGTTACCAGATCAAATGGCCCAAGCAGGATTTTATCATCAACCAAGTGTAACGGGGGAGGACCGAGCAATGTGTTTCACATGTAACGTATGTTTGGTTTGTTGGGAGAAAACCGACGAACCGTGGAGCGAGCATGAACGTCATTCTCCGAATTGTCCGTTTGTAAAAGGAGAATACACCCAAAACGTTCCCCTCTCAATTACATACGCCACAAATCCTGCCGTACCAACAAATGGTTTTAATGTAATCTCAAACACAGATCACAATAATGTCCTGTGCACAAGTAATAGTAATGGGGAGGTCATAGTTTGGTGTTTAGAGCGGCAGTTGAAGAAAATGCATTCTTTTCAAATAAAGGACTTTTTAAAAGATTTAACAAATGCAGATGATAATATTCAAACAATTGAAGTAACAGCTATCAGTGTTTTGTCCGCGCCTAATGCACAGGACACACTATGTAATAAGCAATCATTGACAATTCAAAAATTAAATATGGTTGGTACCAAAATAGTACTTGGACTCGTCGTGTACAAGCCGGCCGATACAATTCAATTATTCTTGGCAACATTTATTATAACTGATGTAGAAAATTATAAATGTAATATTGCTACAGACGACATGTCCAAAACAGAACTCATTGATAAAAATGAATACGGAAAAGAATCATCTCTAACGAAATTAGTTTCGGAGGAAACTTTTGATAGCGGTTTCTTAAAAGTTTGTCCGTGGAAAGTAAGCGAAGCAGACAAATCCGATTTATTCTATCTTGATTTCGAAGATCATGGCACGAAAGTCGGTATATCATGCAAACTGATCGAAGACACAGAAAAAATGTTGAAACAACAAAGCGATAATTCAAAACCAGAAAACATGGAGTGCCCTAAACAAACAACAACGATGGATATTATGAAACCTGACGAAGTAAATTGCCGCTTTATTGGAAGTATTCAAGTCTCGACTTCTTTAGACGATCAATTAATTATTTCCGAAATTCTACCCACCAATGACTCTAAACAAATTTTGGTTAAACTCTCTCGCAAAAACTCTGAACAAACTTATGTCGAGGATGGAACTTTAAATATGGAGGTTGATGAGGATATAACAACTACTAGTGTTGAAATAAATTCGCAATTACAACTTTTTGGGTTGAATGAGGATGGAATGATTGATGAAAATCCTTCGAATAGTCGAAATTTTGACTACGAAAAAACAGCTCTTGAGATTTGCCTTCTTCCGAATATCGATGGCAATTCAGGACGTACCTCCTTTTTGCAATCCGAGAATAAAGTTTGTTGTCTTGTTTGTTTAGACGGAACTTTGGAATTGATGGAAGTAAATTCGTTAAATACGATAGCAAGTGTTTCCTTAACAAATGAAAAAATTGTATCGGCGACTTATTGCAAAAGTCTTGAACGATTGTGTGGTTGTACAGAGAACGGTTCACTGATTTTCTACGCTCTCCATGATAGCGACCCAGATTCAACTGATGAAATGATGGACGATGAGAACGCTCTTTTAATAACATCGGATACGTCCTTAACCGGATGTGAACAGGATATATCGGAAATCGATGGAGCTTCATCAAGCCCGAAAAATTTCGGAATGAAAAAACAATCGGAATATTTACAATCGAATTTGCAAGCGTCGAATTTAGGTGGCACGATTGTAGAAAGTTCACAGTCATCACCAACACCATCATTGTTGGCTTATAAAAATGAATTATTATTGACAGACCTTCAATCGCTCTATTCGTTGACTTTGTTTGATGAAATGCTTACGCCGTATAGTGCAGAGGTACCGGGTTGTTGGAATGAATTAGTTCAAGCACAAAAGCAACGTCGACATCCACAACATTTGCGGCCAGGTGATGATACACATTTGACGAAAACTTGGCGACTACACAATGATGCGTAAGATTGACATTTTATTTTAGTTTCAGTTTTTTATTTTGTCTTTATACTTTCAGGACGACATGGGATGAACATATAATAGAATTAACTCTTGTTAAGCCATCGAGTCTAGGTCATATAGATCTAAAGTTTTCCTTATATCAGCAGTGTCCTAATCCTCCTGCCATACAAGTAACGCTCCTCAAGCAAAACACCAGTGGCTTTGGTTATCGTATGAAATCACATCACACAATAAACGTAGGAAATGACTCTGCTGTGGATGACAACATTGAATTTAATTTGAGTGATAATGAAGGTAAAATTGAAAACATACATATACATACAATAATGATATTTTTAAAGGTCCACATGAGAATCCAGTATTAACCGAAGAGTATTTGCAAGCACATAATGCTGAAATATTAGCCGGGCCAATCGAATTATCATCTAGTATGGATTTGTGTGATCAAGGCGGACTGGTTACCCTGACAAGTCCGAAGCTCTTTAAAACTCGAGCAAGAAATTTTCTACTACATATAAAGACTATGGTCGATCCATCGAAAGATGGTCAAGGTAAAACAAGAGGTGAGAATAATATAAATTAAAAATTGATAATACCAATACAATAACATCAGAAATAATATAATTTCGTGCATGCTTTTTCAAATTTATACTAACTCTGATGTCAACAACACTCCATTCTCTACTTTTATAACTTCTATTGTCTTAGTGTAGTAACACACGAAAAAAGTATGTAAAATTTTATTAAAACATTTCAGTTCCTGTTAGAAAAAAAGGTGTCATGCGCTTCCTGTTTTCATCATTTGCAAACAATTCATCACAAAACTCGACTAACGCCACATACTCCCAAAATTCTCCTTCAACAAAACAATCGCGAAATGATTATTATATAGGTATGGAAAATTCAAATTAAAAAAAAAACATTTCGCATCTATTTTTGATTTAAGTAATATGTGAAAAAGCAAGCATGTTGGTTTTCGATTTTGGATTTGTGGATCTTCTTAGCGTAGTTGCTTGTATTTACTTTTACTAAAATCATGCAAAAATTGTAGAGTTAGTTAATTGCGTTGCAAAGATTATATTTATTTTATCTAGGCTCATCAGCTTTTAAAAATAGTGTTGAGATCTGAGAGAGATTCTATATTGGCCCCGCAAATATTGTCGAATTATCAATAATGTTTTGTGAGTCAAAATAAAAACATAGGTTTACTACATAAATGCTCCGCACGGCGAGATCTTATGTATCATATTGAAGTTTCCGCATATGTACAGTGCAACCCGGTTATAACGTACCTCGTGGGGACCATAACAAGTAGAACGTTATAACCGATAGTACGTTATAACCTACATATGAACAAAAGTGGTTTCTATTTATAAGAATAATTTCTTTATTTAAGAATAGAGTCCATAAATTCATAATTCAAAATTGTAGACTTCTAACTCAGATAGGATGAAGACATTCAGCAAAATTGAAAAGGATTCTCCCGTTTATTTGCCAACTATACATACATATTGGGTCATTCCATCAAAAATCGCCAAAAAATTTACGCCAAATTTTGTACCTTATCATCCTCCATTTTCTTGAAAATTTTTGTATTCTTGAAGAATTATTAAAAAATTAATTTAATTTTTTTGTTTCTATCTAATTTTTTTTGTTAGTTTTAGTATGTTAGTAAGTTTTCGTCCGAGTCCTCTTTAAAAATTCATATCTCTTGTAGTTTTTATCCTAGAATAATGCAATTTATTTTAAAGGAGGAGGCTTTCGCAATATAAAAAAAATACGAATAAAAATTATCCTTGAAATTTTTTTTAATTCAACCTTAAACAGATCGAATATTTATGTTATAAAGAACTCAAGTGCTATGAGAAAGGGTACGTCATAACCAATATTTACGTTATAAAAGGGTACGTTATATCCGTACAAAATACAAGAACTTTTCACAGTTGTGCACGGGGATTTAAAAAAGGTACTTTATAACCGGAAGTATGTTATAAAAGCGCACTTTATAAGCGGGTTGCACTGCAGTAATATTTTGCATTTGCAATAAAGGTATAACCGATGTATTAACATGTTCATCTCTCAGTGTCTAATGCTATTTACTGCATATATTTTATTTTAAAGTTTGTTTTTGTATTAATATCGGTTCAGAACATCTTCATGATACATCGGCAGTATTCGGAAACCCCTCTCTTCATAGGCACACTAAAAAATCGTTTGCGTTTGTGGAGTTATTTTAGATATGTGGTTTTGGAGGTTATTAGGATTGAGTTTTAGCCTAGCGTGGACGTTTTATTATGATTCAAGAGGTCGTGGTTTCACTTTTCCTTACTTTTGAACGATATTTGTCCAACATTCTCTAACTACTATTTATTCTAGATGGTTGAAGACGGTATGATTCCCGATATACTTCAATGTCAATTTGTCTGTTGTGGCTATTCTCCCTCCTTATTTTAACTTATATCAATAAATTTCAATAGCCCTTTTTGGTGAGTGAGTATTTGAGCCGGACGTAGTTCTAGACTCGACCGCAATTCATTTTTCCATTTGTCCTTTTTTTATTTGTTCGTTTAATGTACACTACCAATTTAGCACAATTTATGTTGGCCGAATAACCCAAATGGCAAAAAAAAACTTTCCGAATTTAGTACCCTTGAATTAAACAATGAAATAGACCTAATCACCCAAACTGGCAACCTTGGACGCAGTAGCCTATAACAAAATATTATGGTGACGACTTTTCCATCGCAGAAACACGGCGCCAGCGTCAAATTCGACACAGAGAAAAGTGGCTTATGCCGTCGAATACAAAACGGTAACGAATAATGCACGCGCTCCTGTCTAGGAATTGGAATTGATAATTTTCACCTACTCTTGAAGAGCCTTCTCCCGCTCTCTATTATCCTCTAGACTTTCCAGATTTCATGTAAGCAACTCGTGTTGGTATGCTCGAGTGAAGTATTCAGGCTTGAGCTGTAGCACTATATTATGTATAGCTGTTTCTCCGTCTCTAATAAACTGGACTAACGTCTTGATGTCTGTAGAGACGTTTTCCTTCCAGGGTCTTCTGCTGACAGGACCATGGATATCTGATCGGCATTGTCATGAGTAGGATTACAAGGAGCTAGAAACGTCTCATGTCACCTAAACCATCAAGTGATCAGTACTTTTTTATACTTTACGTGTCAGTATAAAGTTTTGTCGAAAATCTTACTTCGAGCTATAATACTTTGGAATACCACTTCATTTTTCTCCATTTTATAAGAATCACGCTTCAAATCAAATTTTCAAATTATTTCTTTTGGGCTGGCTATCTCAACAGATTACATCTAGAGTACAAAAATCAATTTATTTATGATTTTTAAAACTCAAAGACCAATTAGTTTGGATACTAATAAACATGAGCTGAAATCAGATAATCCACATTGAAATGAAACCGACAACTGTATTCTGAGACACTTCTTTTACTGTCAAATAGTTCGAACTTTGCTTGGGGCGTACATGGAGAGCATTGGCGTAGTTTGACTTGTAACTTATAGTAGCGCTACTTACATTGAGAATGGAACATAGTTGGTAATATGTAAGGTTAATCATTGAATGCAGTAGTCGATTTTTTTTTTTCGTATATAAATAAGTTAAATTTGCCAACTTAGTGGAACTAAAAATTTATTTCAATGTATTTCAATCAGGTATTCGCTTCTAAGTAACGAATTTCTTCTATCTAGAAAAAAAATTTCAGTGGTATGATTCTAATTTACACAATCCTAAACCTAACCTAAGCAAAAGAAAACACAAGCACTCAATAATAACTCCCGGATGCATGCGAACAGAATGAAGCGCAAATAATTCTTATCTGTCCGAAGAAATGTGATTCGGGTTTGCTTTTGTTGTGATGATTTCGTTCCGATGAGGAAGGGTGAGGACTGAGGAGCCTGAGTTCAATATCTGTATAAAATACTATACAGGGATAATGAACGTAGACTTCAATGAAAAAGAGTAAATGATGTTGTTGTTAATTAATCGAAATACTATAGTTCAACTAATAAAAGTATTTATGTAATTATGTAATTAAACTTTAAAGTTTATAATTATAAAAAAAATGTATTACTAATAAATCTTATGACTTCAATTTACTTAATTCCATTAAAAACAACGAATAATACTAACTTGAAATACATACATACAATTAATAATTACAATTTTGCCATATAAATAATATACAAAACAAAGATTCATAACTTCAATACGTTCCAGTATAGTAGAGTTTTTTTTTACCATCTTTTTGTCCTTATAAGTTGACCAATTTTAGTGGCTGTCCGAAGCTGAAGCAACTTTTCTTGAGTCCCTCTACGAGTAGCGGAAGCATTGCATACAACCGAACGAATTTTCCGATCCGATTTTTGGTTTTTCGACCTATTGTGAAATCTTTAGTTAATGAAAAATTGGTTATAATCGTAAATTATAACATTTCCAAAACTATTATGAAAGAAAATCTCCCAAGTATTTGTAGTTTTAATTGATAATAAAAAGAAAAATGAATCCGTCGTACGACTAAAAATGTTCGTACCGACAGACGGACTTTTTTCTTAATTTTTTCAATCAAAATCTAAATCCCTAGCAATTTTCTAAATCTAACGATTTCAACTAATTTTCTAATAACTGAAGATTTGATAAAAACCCGAAAAAAGAATATTCGTATCGGAAAATTCGTTCGGTCGTATGCAACAGCACTTTAGTGTTGGTTAGTATTAAGCATTTGTTTTATTCCTTAAATGTTTGAATAGTAGCGATCAAACAGAAAATTTGATTTACATTCATTAAATCTAATAGTGAAAAAAAGCGTGAAATGGAAAACCCTTTTTTTCATAACAGTATTTTTATTAAAATTTTTCGAGCTATTACTGAACTGATTGTTGCGCTGCCCCAGGCTATTATACCATATTGTAAAATGGAATGCACTACAGCAAAGTAGAATAGACGAATTGCCTTTTTAGTTTAGAAACAGTTTCTTTATTCTCGAAACAATACTTTGAACTTGTATGTTTACTTTTTTCCTGAGGATAGGCGGTAATCTAACTACTCTGAAGCTACGCGGCTGATGGAAATGATTCCAATTTGGCACTAGCTTCACTTATAATATGTACAACAGCTTTCCGAAGACCACCAGATAAAGCTTTTAACATAAAATAAAAGCTAAAGGTACGAGGCGATAAGTATTAACCATCACGTTGGAAAATGAAATTGCAAGCTCAGAACGTATTACTAATACTCACATATGTATTCGTTCATTAGCGATGATAAACGCAAATCAATACAGTCCACCCAATCAATGTAAGGATTTCAACTACTTAACTAAAGCCCGAGAGCAAGGACTACAGCGACCTGAGGGAGATTTCGAGGAAGAGAATTAGAGAGTTACTCTTCCTAAACAGTACAGGGTGGTTAAAACCGACCAATTTTTTTCACACACATCTCAATTTCCCACTCACAACCCCTAACATCCAGATTTAGTACGAGTTTGTGGTTCCAAACGGCCATCTAGCTAATTAAGCTGGTTGGAGGACAGGGCTGCCACTAAACTTGTCTGGATTCCGCAGAAGTTCTCGTCGCACAAAACTTCCGAGTGCTTCATGTCGGAGTTACATGATTATTTCAAACGAAAGTAGACCAATAAATTCACCAGTAAATTACAGACTTTCGTCAACCAATATCTCGGAAGCATCTTACGGAATATTTTCGTTAGACGTTGAGGATGACGAGGACCACTGCGCAGACCAAGGTAGGCATTGAAATGCAAAGATGAAAGTTGCAATTGATGAGCCTCACCTAGAGGAATACTGAGTAGAGCCGTCCAAAAATAATAGAGAAGAAACCCCAGAAGGAAATTGAAGTAAAGGCTATCGGCCGTGATCATATCTTTGCGAAAGAGCGCTGTTCCTACCACTAGCCCTATCCCTTCTTCATGTGCCACTTAGGATCTGAAGAAGATTTTCCCAAGGGACTAGTAAGCAAGTGAAAAAGGAATCAGTCTGTCTAACTATCAGGTCAGCGGCATATACGGCTGGTAGAAAACATAATGTGGCTCGGTACATGTGTCAATAAAAAAAAATCTGTGTATATATATACAATATATATACTATATATACGAGGGGCGTTCGAAAAGTAACTTAAGTCAAACACACAGAGCACGCGTATATCAAAAAGTTTATGATGGCTGTAAAGTTCAGTCTTTTGTATGAGTGCTGCCAAAGTCTTAGCCATTTTGGATGCTTAGTTTTGTTTTGGTGGTGGATTAAATACGACGTGTTTAGTGTTTTTTAAAAATTGAAAAAAAAGAATTTCGTTCAGTGATAAAACATTTTTATTTGGTGGGGAAGAAAGCGACCGAAATTCAGCAGATTTTGCAAGAAGTTCATGGCACATCTACTCCTTCGTTACCAACTATCAGTTTCTGGGTAAACGAATTTAAACGTGGCCGTACTAGCATCGATGATGAACCCCGCCCTGGACGTCCAAAAACGGCCACAAACCAAGAAATCATTAATAAGGTACATGATATCGTATTAGCCGATTGACGAGTGAAGGTGTTCGAGATAGTAGAGGCTGTGGGCATCTCAGCTAACAGCGTCTGGACAATCCTACATGAGCATTTGGGTATGTCAAAACTATCGGCGAGATGGGTGCCGCGTTTGCTGACTCCGGAACAACGCGAAATCGTGCCGTCACTTCAAAAATTAATTGAATTACGCAACGAGTTGCTTCCACACCCACCTTATTTTCTAGACCTGGCCCCTGCAACTTTTTCTTGTTTCCCAATTTAAAAAAATCATTGACAGGAAAAAGATATGGGTCATCGCTGCCACAGAGGCCCATTTTGAGGAGTTGTCAAAAACGTATTATACGGAAGGGTTAAAGAACCTGGAGCATCGTTGGGAAAAGTGTATTGAGTTACAATAATACTATGTTGAAATGATGTTTTCTTGACGACTTAAGTTACTTTTCGAACGCCCCTCGTATATATGGAGTGAAGAGTTTGTTTTATTATGGAAATATTTCTGTATTTAAACACCTTATCCACTTTATAAAGGTACATTTCTTAAAAAAATATCTACATAATCTAAGCTATTTGCTGCCTAAGCTTATCCTATCGACTTTTCATCATCCTGTATATTATGTACATTATAAATATTAGTGAACATATTTTAGGCTTATAAGCGTAGTGATTTACCTTCCAGAAATTAATTTGGCTATCATACAATGATATGTATACAAAATCGCATCGTAGAAATGAATATATATTGCAGGAAGTAGCAACATAATCAGAATAACTTAAATCGTTAATCGTTTTGCATTTCGTAGCTTTCCTAAGCCTTCACACGCCTAATTATTTACTCAAGTTATTCTTCCATACTTGACATTTATCCATTGATACATAATTTCATCCAAGCTTTTGTTTAATTGTATAGGTTGTGATTGGTTGCACGAAATATCGATCACAGTACGTAGCACTAAAGGCGACAACAAAGTAATCAACGATCGAATGCAACGGATTGCAATGCTCGAGTCGAATGGATTTTTGGAAAATCTACTGAAGCTAAGCTGTGATACGTCGAAAATGAAACAAAATATCTCATTGGATATTTTAATATGGCTTTGTACTATACGACTGACACGCTTTCGTTCTCCCAAATTATCAGATCGTGGCGCTAGTAAAAATAAAATGAATGAGACTCCCCAGAAATCAAATAGTGGTACAGCTTGCTTATTAGACAATGCCAATATCGATATGATAACACAACAGAAGGACTGTATCTCTATAGTTGAGACAAATTTAAAAAAAATAATTTTGTCATGTATAATAAATGGCGACAGAACTTTGGCACATAAAGCGGTGAAATTGATTTTGATTGTGTCAGAGTAAGATATTTACGTTATATTTATTTGTTTTCTCAAACTCAAAAACTCATAATTAATTCTAGGGGTGTGCGAAATCTTCCAAACGATACAGAGCTGAGATTCCATTTTGATGCTTGTCTTAAAGATGCCACTGTTTCTTGTTTACCGTTTATCACTACTACTAAGTACTCTAGTGCAGTTCGTTGGTTTACATTTTTGATATCGGCGACATCAAGCTCAGATTCACAAACTTCAATATCTGAATGCTGTATTAAATTATTGATGGATATAACAACAGAAATAAATAAAAGATGGAATCCATGCAGTTCATTGCTAGGTTCAAGGTAAGATACCCATTCCTTATACTCTCTCGCTTTTGCAGTTACTTACGTGGCACTAATTTTTATTCGAAATTGTAGGTTTGGTCTTTATGGTTTCCCTTTTGAACCAGACATATTCGATATGGAACTACCTCCGCTAACTAAAAGCAATACGACGCCCAATACACTTGCAAATATAATTAAATCGAATGCAGGTCTTTTACAACCCAGTGGATTGGATTTTAGGAAGTTAAGCTCTATTGGTAATTTCGACTGTTTCTTTTCTAAAATATCAAAAACTAGCTCATTAATTGAACAAATAGATGGAGTTGAATTGCGTTCCTTTCCGCATCTAATTAAACGAAAAGGCATTAGTAATCAGCTACGCGGGCTCTTAGAAGTGGAACCACTCCATTTTACATGTTTCGCGGCATCAGAAGCAACTCGAATTGAAAATATGGATTCATTAACATCTAGTACAGCGTCAAATATAAACATGGAAGATATAATAACATCTACTCCCCTTTATAATAATACAGATGGAAATTTCGACGTTAAAAAGGATACAGACAAGGACAACGTAAGAATATATACTTAACTCAGGCAAATAAGTGACTTAATAATTTTTTCTGCATCAAAAGTCTTTGGAACATATTTATGTCAACATTTGTTGCAAATATCCTTAAGATTATATCAATAACAAATTGATATTTTGCACCATTAATTCAACTAATTTGCCTGGTATAACTACGCTCCGAAAATTTCACAAAATTTAAAATTATTCTTTTTTATTAGATGAACGATGATATAATGAATAATGTGAAAAACATTTTAGTCGATAAATTTTTCAATTCAGCATTAAAAAAGCACAAACATAAAGATGAAACAGTTGTCGAGTCAAAACCAAATGGAATTGGTATTTATGATTTGCTTAAAAACCTAACGTTTACTTACTACAAAAATCTTTCTTTAGTTGAACATATGGAATCGCATCCCATGAACGAGAAAGCATCGAAATCGAAATATAAAGTTACATCTGAATATCAAGGCCTCGAAGATTTTGGCCCATCTGATGCACTGAATGCAGAAATAAAACTAGCGAATAAAATACAAAAATACATCACTGAAAGTAATAGCGATGAGTTAAATAATATTTTTTCATGGCATAAGTTACTTTCGATGCCACCGAAACAAATGGTAGTAATTGAACGAATTCATTCGGGTGCTCGCCGGTACGTTGTGATCGATTTCGGCTCTCCTATACTATTAACTGATTTGGTAATTACAAAATAAATTAATCAAAACTTATTGCTAATGTAGAATTATTCCAGGTCATTCCAGCATGCGATGAACTAGCGTCCCTTTTTATAGATATCTGGTGTTTAGATGAAGAAACTGATAGTGTGAGACTGGTTGCAACACAAGATATTGGGGTGAAAACCCTGGTTCTAAGTGATCTACAACCACCGCCTATATGTCGATACATGAAAATTACGATTATAGGTCGGTATGGAATGTCTGCAACCCGATGTAAGATTCCAATTGGCTACTTCTACGGGCATGTTATTATTTTAGATAATGATGCCTATGCAGATCCTCGTAAGACGTAATTTTATAATCTATAGACTTGTACTAATTGTATTTAATTTCATTAGTTTTGAACTATATAAAAGCCAATCCCTCAAACATATCCGGCCAAGTTAAAGCTCTAAAATCACTCTATGAAGATGTGCATTGTCGCTATAGTCTATCGAGCAGCAAACTCATAGAACTTTTGACGCCAGTTTTGAATAGTGAGCTCTCCAACATAGCTCATATGCATGCTTACATCAGTAAATTAAAGGAAGATGATAACCAAATTGATAATACTAAGATTGTTAGTATGTATGATGTAAGTTGACTATTTGTAGCTTCCGTTATCTCGGTAAAATCATTTGATTGACGAATTTTTCAGGAATGTATAAGTCTGCAGCACCAAATGAATGTAATTCGAAATGTAATTGATCGCTTAGAAATAACAATCGATTCCAGTTTAAGTTCCACTCATAGTCAAACACTGGCGTCAGCCTCCAGAGATAAATTGCGAACACTAAGTGAGAGTTTGGTTGAAATTCTATTACATTTCACAATTGAGTACGGTGCTAAGGTAAATTGACTGAGTTCTACTATGTAAAGGCTTGGAGATGTATTTCACACTCTTTTTAGAATATATTTTCGCTGCATTCATTCTTTAATATCAACATTGCCAATACGTTGTTTAACACGCTAGTAGTATCCGGTGACGCACATATACAATTGGCAACATGTTCGCTCTTAGTAAGAATGTGCTGTTTTCAAAACTGGTGGGGTGATTTTCTAGCAAACATATTCTGTACGTTGTATTCTTCACAAAACAGTAAAATTTTTCCACAGGATAGGTAACATTCACAAACAAACAACATATGAATCTTATATAATAATTATATTTAAAACAGGGTCTTTTTTCTCTTATCCTACTTGGGACGTAAGAGTATCATGATGGGAACTTGTCGTTCAATTGTTATTGATGCAATTTTAAAGACATTAGCTAAACTGCTTGCTCCGATATCGCCCCGGTTCAACCGAAATGACAATTCGCATGAAGCTGAACCGAATCAATCAGCAAATAGTGCATTATGGTCGAAATCAGATTTACAATTGATTACATGGCTTCTACTGTTTTTATCTGTTTGTTTGGATGATAGCACTGATAAAAAAGATAAATGTAAGTGTTCTGAAATAATAGTTTTTCGACCCTCATTTCAATATATAAATTAAATTAATAGCTGCTAACCGTTGGGAATTCATGTCTTGTGAAGCAGATCTGGCAAGATCGAGACCCCAATCTTCGACCAGTTCTGGCAAGACACTACCACGATGCTTCAAGAAACGAATCATCCAACAAAATAAATATAATGGTATTCAATCGTATACAGATTGGAGTAAGAAGATGTATATGCTGCAAAATGAGGTATTGAACAATAGATTAAACCACTCGTTAAATCAAGTTTGCTAACGTCTTTCTTTATTTGGTCGTTTTATTATTTATTAGCTTCCCGAAATTTTCATGGAATTGACCGGAAAACCTAAACCAAAGATATCTAAAGCAAATGTCACACCAAAGCCAACGAAAGAAAATCCCACTGAATCGGAAAACTCCTTTGATCAAGGCCTAAAATCAACAAAAATTGCAAATCTTTTGGTGGTTATTCGTGGATTAATTGGCCTGATTCTCGAAATGGATTTTACATGCAATATGGACTTGTTTCTACTAACGTGCAAGGTAAACAGTTTATTATGCAATTTGTATTCGAAATTAAATAACAATAAAAATGAATCTGTTAATTATTAAAGGTAATTGCGCGTTTGGTTTCGGCATGCAAACCATCCATTCAACTTTCAAAAGTTGTCACCACTAACCAACTGGAACAATTGATTCGACTTGCTGTTTGGAATGATCAGCAACAACCTTGGGCCGTACACGCAATCACATGTTTACTTCAAGTAAATTTTTTCTCCCTCAATTGATGAATAGGAAAATAAAATTGTAACCCACTTTAAATTAAAGGACCTATTGGATGCAGACAAAAACTTTAAAGAACCGTTTGACGATGAAAATGAAAATAATGAAGGAAATCTTATGGAAGGTGTAATAGAAATTGAAGAAGCAGCTATTGAAATCTCAGGTAACTGGCTGTATAATTCACTGTCACTAAATAAATAACATCTTATCTTATCTTAGAAACAGCACAAACGCTGATGCACAATGCTCAAGTTGTTAA
Organism: Beris chalybata; assembly: GCA_949128065.1. NCBI lineage: Eukaryota > Metazoa > Arthropoda > Insecta > Diptera > Stratiomyidae > Beris > Beris chalybata. The sequence continues at coordinate 44,640,039 of OX421894.1, forward strand.
AGATATTAGCTATGCTGATAGTAAGAAATTGAAGATGATGAAAAGTATAATTCTATTAATTAATGTAATTATTTTTAGCAGTAAAATACGGACAGCTACCATCTCTTATCGAATGTGAAGATGCAGAGCTCGATGAATTCCTTCACGAAATTGATATTGTCGATCGCGGACGAAATTTGATAAAAAAGGACAACTTATCACAGAGTAAAAATAGTTTTAATTTCTTTTGCAAGTCGGTTTCGAATGCTTTAGATGCAAGATTAGATTATGGATTGGACACAAACGTAGAAATTTCAATTCGACGTCTTACTATGACCCCATCTTTGGATTTGTACGATTCACTACCTCAAATATCGTCAACTGAACTGGATTATTCCTCATCGGAGTTGTTAGCTTGGCCGGAAAATATCACAACAATTTGGTCCGGATCTGAATATAGTACTGGTCTTCAAACTTATGACATGTTTAAAAATGTTTTCGATAATATTTTTGCAGATCTTCATTTACAAGTAAACAGAATTATTGAAAAGGGCAAACTAAGAACGCCACTATATCAACTGATTTTATTTCTAGGACACATGGGTTCATCTGGAGCAAGTCTTACAAATGTGGCTAACGTTGAACAGCGAACTGTCGGAAAAGCCTTACAATTGCGGATTGAGTCCAAGTGATGTGCCCAAAATTCCATTTGGATCGAATGCAGTCCAAGGCTTACTTTTGGCGTTAGCATGGCATGGCGACATAAAATTGCCAACCTGGTGTTTAGGGTTTCAATGCCTAATATTGGCTTGCAATTCAAACTTCAATATTGAAAAAAGTAATTAGCATGAGTCTTCGTAAATTATTATTTTTCGCTTAATTATAAATCTTTTAGATAATTTCAATAATCCAAAGATCGGAGATGTCATAATAAAGGATGAAAATTTCGAGAAAATGTTACTACGGTTTTTTGCAGGATATGGAATGAGCTCTTCAGCAACGACCAATAGATGTGTAAGTAATTAGATTAGGTTTTGCTGATACAGAAAAGTATTGAATCTATCTGTGAGCAACTTAACCGATTAAATCCAAAACAATAATTAGTTTTAAAAAAGATTTGTGTCGTTTCACAACATGACAACGATTATTCTCATAAAACCAATTGGCATGAAATAATCCATTAAACCTTATTTTCGTATCACAGCAACAAAGTACTAATCCCATTGAAAATCGCTCTTGTAAAGTAGCGAGGATTCAAGGCACCTTGTGACGGTCCCGCTTGGTGCCTGTTCTGAAAATTGTGTTTTGTCAGTTCTAAGCTCCACAACCATAGATACAAGTGTGATGCTGCAGATTGATGTTTGCTTACACTGTCCTGGACATCTGCTTCCAATGCTGGTGTCTGATCTGGACATTTTTACGATTCGCATTTTCCATTCATTATGGAAAGCACTTTTGAAGTTACTTTTTCCTGTTCCGGATTTGGTCCTTAGGCCGGTCTTCTTTTTGCTTAATTTGTCATCCGTTAATTCGAATCCTGCTAGAATCTACGCAGTTAGTAATCATTGGAGAAACGTACTGAAAATATATATTCAAATCAAAAAATTATTCTGCATATGTTTGGTTCGCTGTTTTAAATAAAATTAAATTGGATATTAATCACAGTTGAAATTCATTAATCACGGTCGACACGGTGTTCTGGTAGGATGTCTAGTACTGTAGTCAAACAAAAGTGAGAAACTACAATCAATGGCCGCTATTCACAGTTGTCATAAAGTTGGCTTTAAGTTAAAGCTGACTTAATACTGAATAGCGGCCAATAACTTTAACAGGCCCGTCATTATTAAAAGTTAAAACTTCTAGACTTTTTTGTAGTGAATAGTAGTGGATTCAATAAAAAAACATACTGCAGTCACGATCGGCTGCAAGCCATTCGTATAATACTCTAGATGATACTGAACTCCGATTTATATTGTAGTTGGGGCTAAAGTAGAATTACGTATGTGCATGTTGAATCCTTTATTAAGGACCTCCATTCAGTTACTACTTGAAACTTAAAAACAATATCATCAATGTTTAAAATCATTTCTTGAACTGGGTGTGCCATCGGGAATAAAATGTAAATTTTGAAAGACATTCACATGTGAGGTGCAGGAAGGACTCACTCGATTTCTTATATATTTATCCCTTTCCTTGGAACCATCTACAAATTAATGTGTACCAAATTTCAAATTCGTAGTTTGACGCGTTCAAAAGTTATTGGAAAATATTGTTGAATACGTATCTTAAGGATTTTTTGTATGGAAGGTACCAGAAGGAGTGAAAGGGTTTCGCTGACTAGTAAACTCGAAATTCGTTTTTACTCAAAACTAATTTGTACAAAATTCTAAATTTACAGCTAAGCGATTACTTGAGTTATAGTGAGTTCCATAAATTAAGTAAAGACATTTTGAAAGGATATTTGTATGGCTGTTACGCGAAGGACTAAAAGGTTTTTTTTTCAAAGATATACATTTAACTTACATTTAACAAACAGCTAAAATGGTTGTGAAGCCATCGACAAATTTTCTAGAACACTGTCTTTTCAAGGATTTTTTTGTATCGAAGGAGTCAAAAAATTTCACTGACAAACGCAGTCTAACTTCCTTTTTGCTTAAATCTTATTTGTACAAAATTTAAACTTCGTAGCTAATCGATTTCTTGAGTTAAAGTGAGTTTCGTGAATTGTATGAAGATATTTTAATAGGATTTTTGTATGGCAGCCACTCGAAGGACTAATAGGATTTTCTTCATAATCATACATTTAGCTCCAAATATTGGAAAATTACCTCATGCAAAATTTCCAAGACGTAGCTTAAACCCTTATGAAGCTATCGGCCAATATTCTTGAACACGTGTTTTAAGGACATTTTGTATGGCAGCTACCCGAAGGAGTGGGACGATTTCGCCCGTTAACGAACTTAGCCTTACAAATTCAACCAAACACTCAGATTCAAAATTTCAAGATCCTAGGTGAAGGCGTTCTTGAGTTATCGTGTTCACGGACAGACAGACGGACGGACGTCAAGCGGATTTGAGGTTTTTGGCCACAAATAAACAAAAAATACAATATAACCTTTTTTTCGTCCGAGGCTTGGTTCTATGCGTTACATAATTTTCGGCTCGATCAAACTTATAATACTCTATATGATTGAAAGATATAGGCAACATTAAAACTTTGGAACTTGTCCAGAAATGTTTAGCAGAATTAGATTCAAAGTTGAGGCCACGAAATATTGATGGCGTTAAATTTTAATTAACTTATACGTATTTGTTATTAAAATTAATGAAGTATGTAGGTCTTTCTTATGACCCGAACATGTTTTGCGTTAATATTTTTATTTACATATGAATTTCAATTAAATTGCGTTTATTTCCTTCATGCCCTAGACACATGGCAGCGGTATTAGCTAATTAGTTGCCATTCGGAAGTCTCCAAAGTCTGTATTAAATTTCGGAACGATATTAAAAGCTTGACGCAATGCGATGAACCGTAACCCCAGTAACATGTGTTTTTAACATTTGTTGAATGTAATGCCCTAGACACACGGCAGCGTTAATATCGTATTATCTGCCATTTGGCTATTAAATCGACTTAAGGGCGTGAGAGTTGCAAACCAAAATCGAAAATTTCACCTAGTTTGCTTTGATTTTTCTTCGAGAGCGTAAGAAATTATTCGTGAGCATCGGAAATTTAAATCTGAACGATTACGCACGATGTACAACGATTCAACCGTCTCAAGGCCCAAACGAAATGAGTGTGTACGGAGCTATTTATGTGTGTGTGAGATGAATATTGTTGAGAAAAGGAATGTAGAAAAATAGCGAAAGTATGAATGAAAAGGAGCAAGGCGTACAATTTGATCGAAATTCATTCACGGGAAATCTCGGGTTTTTTTTAATTTTCTGTGGACTACGGATTTTTTGACATTCACCTTATATAGTACTATGTAATTTCCTGTAGGCACAAGACATGTCTTCATTCATGTTTTTATAGGTAATTGTGAACCAAAAGAAAATTAATTTGGATTTATTGAGTCATATGTACAATCGTCAAGAATTGCCAAAAATTACGAAATTTGTGGCCTGTGAAGATTCTTTTGATAAATTTTGTAGGTACATGAAGAATTAATTAAAAAAATAAAATTTAAATTCAATTTTTTGTTTCTACTTCACTTTTTTTGTTAATTATAGTATGTTAAAAATTTCGCAAAAATAGTGTCTGAGTCCTCTTTGAATATTCATATCTCATGTAGTTTTTATCCTAGAATAATAAAATAGGGCTTATTTTAAAAGGTGAGGTTATCGTAATATAAAAGAAATACGAATAAAAATTATCCTTGAATTTTATTTCAAGGACAACGATTTTGTCTATTACCCTTGAATAAATAATAGAGTAAACTCAACTTGGGATTGGGCTAGATACATATATGGGCAACTCTTGAAATCATATATGTATTTATTTATCCACATAGAGTTTTGAACAGTTTTCTCCATAGTCAAACAAATTTTTTTTTTCTCGTTTGTTGCGAATATTAGCAAATTTCACATATTTTTTCCACTATGTCGTCGAGTAGACAAAAAATGGAGAATAGTGAAGTCAGAAATTTCATAATTTTTAGCGATTTTTGGTGACCCTATCTCAGTTTACATATGTTTGTACATAGGTACTTACAAACATATACCTATAACACAATTATCAAGAATTGTTTTAAAAAAATGTATCAATACATTATTTCGTTCTAATGACATAGAGTTTCTTTCTTCGATTTTCCTATTTCTGTTCCTATGTAAATTAAACTATGATGTAGGAATTATAATAATAATCTATGGCGCAACAGTCCAAATCGGGCCTACGCCTTGTAGTAATAATAGAGTTACTTCATTACGAGGCCAATGGAACACTAGGGGATGAAGTGGTCAGTTACACGCTCGTACGTGATTATTACCCCGATTTTAACTCAGGTACTTATTTACAGCTAAGTGGTAGCTGAGTGCCGGTAGTCCGGGACCCAATCCTATCCTCGAAAATTACTTGCCGACAAGCAGATTCGAACCTGCTACCAGGTGCACCGAAGGCAAGTGCTCTAGCCACTAAGCCAACCAGACTACATATAGCAATTATACCTTTCTACAATTTAAAATTATGAACATATACAGTGGCGAGAAATGAAATGTTTCCACCCAAAAAATTATCTATAAGTGCGAAATTATTATAAAAAATTTGATCGGTTGATAAAATACGTTCTTTACAATATTAAATAATAATATTAACTGTATAAAATATATAGTTTGAGTTTTGTTTATGGAAGTATTGGGCAGATATATGAATTGTTCACTTTCTACTCAAATTTTATCGAAATCGTGTAATATGAAATACTGAAAATAACTTCTCAATATTTAATTTTTCGGAATATCTTTTTTATTTTTCATAGTATATGTAGTGTAATAATGTGAAATAAGTCGATTTCAATATTTTGTGGTGCTTCCTTTACTTTTGATGACCGCCTTTATCCTTCTAGGCATAGAGTTCACCAGATCCTGGAGTGTTTCAACGGTTAGAAAATCACACTTCTCCAATTCATTTCTGTCCAGTTTTCGTATTTTTTGGCCCATTGCAGTCTACTTTTCCGCATTTTCGGTGTTAAGAATGGTTTTTTTTGCGGGCCTAGCCGCCTTCAAACCAGCCTCCCTCAGGCGATTTCGGACAGTATGAACACCGATGACAGTTCCTCCGGCTCTCACATGTTCTCCTCGAATATCCACAGCAGTTTTAAAACGATCGCGAAGACTGGCGCGCTTCATAGCCCGATCTTCTGCGGCAGTCGTAGTTTTTTTTCCTTCCACTACCCCCACCCCCGTACCTTACTACCCTTAAAAAAAATATATTTTTCCAACATGCCGCTACTATAGCTCCATCTAAAGACAAAGTTTAAGGTTTATATCATTACAAGTTCTTAAGATATAAGCATCGGAACATTTTCCTTCATACCCTTCCCCACCCTCTACACCCACATCTCTAATTTCTTCTTATTAGAGTTCAATTAGCGCTACTCCTGGTAAAAGTTCTAAGCATCTATCTTACACTGTTCTTCAGATATGAAATGTGTTTTTTTTAAATTCTTATCCCCTCCACTTCTATGCTCCACCGCCCACTTAAAAAATGTTACTTTGATCAATATTCATTTGTCGACCTTTACACCCAAACCAAATTTTATTTTTCTAGAGCAATTGGTTCATGAGATATCGTAATCTAAAGTTTTTCACCCTCATCCCCGTACGCCACTCCACCCACTCAAAAATTTGTTCAATCATTTCTCCTAGTATAACAGCAAATATTTCTTAAGTTTGAATAGTGTGCCATTAACGGTTTAGGAGATATGGATTTTAGAATGTGTCTATCTCGGCTTTTTCTCGTTTCGAACGCATTATTTTTCCCCCCACTCCCACACTCTTTGATCAATATTGACACTTTTTACGCAAATGGGTCTACTATCAGAGCTCTATAGCGGTTGCCGAGATCTAGAACCAAAATTTTCCGTTTAAAACGCTTCCCCCTCCTTCCCCTCACACTCCTACCTCTAAAAATTTGGTCACTTCAAGGAGCCTACCTAAAAAAAACTCATTTTAATATCTCAAAGCATTTGGGAGCTACGAGCCTTCAAACGATTTTGCGTACGGTGGACGCCGCGCCATACGACGGACAGACGGACTGAAAATTTGTATTGCTTTTTTCGTGTCTACTAGTTATGAAACATCTAAAAAAAAATTTTACTTAATTGAGTCATATTCTGGGAGTCGGTCTAAGGATTGAAAAAAGAAAAAACTTGAAAATAGGTGACTGTTAAACAAGCCCGTGGAAGTGAAAAGATATTCGATATCTGATCAGACCTGAGAGATATGGTAGAATTCATGAAAAAGTATAGAATCAGTTTACACCCCCTTAGGGGTCGAATTTCAATAAGTCTCGAAAACACTTTCTATTTCATATGAAAAATCCGTAGAATCAAAATGAATTCAATATTTTGTAGTAGACCTAGTAGATATGATGAAAATCGTGAAAATATATGCATTTAATTTTGACTGACCATTTTTCGGAAGGGGTCAACTTCCGATCGCCAATGGATATTCGAATTTTTTTTATCAGAATTCTCTAGTTAATTTGCATATACAAAACGAGTTTCAACTTTCTAGCATAAGCCATTCTATACTCAGGAAAAACACTCTCGTATAATACCTACTCCTGTACAAAATTATATTTTTACAACATGCCACTACTATAGCTCTATCCAAATACCAAGTCTCAGCTTTATGTCATTGTAATAGACGTGAATTTTTAGAAACATTCTTATCCCCTCCACTTTCATGCTTCACCGCCTTTTCCTTTCAGCAGACTCCTTTATTAGAAACAAAATTTTATTTTTCTATTGCAATTGGTTCGTGAGATATCGTAACGAAAAAGTTTTCACCCCACCCCCGTACGTTACTGCCCCACTCAAAAATTTCATTCCGATCTATTCTTCTGGTGTACCTACACATACTCAGTAAGTTTCAATTTTGTGGCATTAACTGTTTAGGAGATATGGATTTTAGAATGTATCGATCTCGGCTTTTTTGCGTTTCGGACGCATCGGCGTACGTAATGTTTCGTGTTTAAAAAATTTTTAGGGTTTTTTTTTTAAATCGATAACACTACTGTGTGTATAGGCAAATCAACTAGAAAAGAAATTCTGATGAAAAAAAAAATTCGAACATCAATTGGTGTTCGGAAGGGGCGGCATTAAAAATGGTCAGAAAAATGGAGCGCATGTATTTTCACGATTTTCTTCATATCTGCTAGGTCTTCCCAAATATTGAATTCGTTTTTATTGTACGGATTCTTCATATTAATACCTAGAAAGTGTTTCCAAGATTTTTAGAAATGTAACCTTTAAGTGATTGTATACTTTTTCATGAATTTTACCAATCTCAAAGATCTGATCAGATATCTTTTCACTTCCACAGACTTGTTTAATAATCACCTATTTTCAAATTTTAACCTTTTTCAACCCCCTAGACCGCATCCCAGAATATGACCCAATTTTGTAATCCAATTTTTATTTGTGGCAGCGGCGTAAGTATTCTTGCGGGACCTTATTCTAACCGCTAGCCGAACTTTTTGTACGGTTTTCAGTCACATAGTCGCCTACACCGTATCTCAGAATTGAACGCTTTCCGAACTTCTACCGAAAAATAACAAAGTTGCGCCCAGACTGTTGGCAGATTTTTCGTATCAATTAGTCATGAAACATGTAAAAAACAATTTCATGGTAGCTAATTTTTAAAAAAAAAAATCAATAACAATATATGTATGTACTGTTTTTATAAAATAATAAAGTGAAAATCACACGCACACACACATACACATTGCCATACTTGCCTTCGAATCGTGTCTCGTCCTCGTGTGCTGTATCGGCGTAGCGCTGTAGGATTCTAAATGGAGTGGGGAACGCCGTAATCTCTTTTCTCTCAGCGAATGTAACATGAAAACAAACACGCAAAAAAAAAATTCGACACAGCTACACGTCCGTACAGCTCGACCTCTGCGAGTAGTCTGAACGGAAAATTTGACTGAAAAATGTAGTTTGAAAAATCGTTGCAAAAATATTGTTGTACTAACTTTTTTTAAGTTTTTTTAATTTTAGTTGCTTTAGAACACTTTGATAAAGTAATATAAGGAAAAACTAAATAAAAAAAAATCGTTTTTCATAGAAAATTTTAGTAATGAAAAACATGTTTTTTTTAAAAAAAAAAACAGAGTTTTCAAAATGCCTTATTTCCTAACATAAGTCAAAATGAAAAATTCTAATTACACCAAGAAGTAGATTGATCTTTCTTAATTGAATGCAAACAAAAATAATGAAACTTACTTCAGAAATGTTTGCAAAATCGCGTTAACCAAATGTGTGTTTTCAATAGTTTCGAAAACTTGCTTGACGTAATCGCTTATAATTTTTCTTATAACCAAAATTTCAAAAAACTAATCACCCATTTGAGTTTAAAACATATCGTTAGTTATATATGTCCAAACAGAAAAGACTTATCTTTTGCTGCTTTAGAGATTACGATAAGCCCGTTTGCATTATTTTCAACAAAAATTCTGTTTTGGTATACACGGGCCCTTAATATAGATAATATAAATAATTGCGTGTTAAGTCGATTTAATAGCCAAATGGCAGATAATACGATATTAACGCTGCCGTGTGTCTAGAGCATAAGTGTGTCACCCTCCAATATCCGATGAAAGCTTTTGATTTAATATACGAGCCGTCTTTTTTGAAAGTGGAACAAGTCCACCGGACAAAAAAAGTTAAATTTTTAAATATTGTTTTTGACATTAAAAAGTCTATTTTAATAAAGTCAATACCAACAAAAATATGGACTTATGTTCACTTTTGCTTTTATTTCTTAAAAATTGTTTTTTTAAAAGTGGTATAACTCCATTTGGAGCTGAAAAAAATCGTGTATTTTCTTTAACAATCTTAATAATTATTATTGCATAATAAAATTTAACAGGTTTATAGTGTTAATACATCACTCGAATTATGTTAAAGTATAGCAATATTTTTAAATTATTTCAAACGTAAGAACTTAAATATTCCAATGTATAAAAATATTGACTTACTTCACTTTCAAATACAACGGCTCATACATTAAATTTTACCGTGTGGCAAAACAATAAACTTTTATGCTAAAAAAATTTATGAAATAGTTTAAAAAAAGCTCGCTAGAATATTCTTTGGAAAAATAGAGACAATTAGGGGAGGGGATGTTTCAACTTGTTTGACAAAGCTGTTAAATTGCAGTAATAAGCAATGCAAAATAGCGAATTTGACCTAGCGAATACTGTGAGATTAATTTTAATTTTCTATTTCGCATTGCTTATTATTGCAATTTGACCACTTGGTCAAACAGAGTAATACTAGATTAAGAGCGCTAAAAGTGCAGAAAGCATAATTCCTAGTCAGTGTCATAGTTACAAAGATATCGTCTAAGCTCGTTTAATGTAATTTTGTAAGCTTTTTTTCTTGTTATTGCATCGCTAGATTCGAAATCAAATCAATTATCCATTTTTCGTTGACTACTGTTCCTTTAAGTCTAATACTAGAATCGACCGAAATAAAAATTTCGCAAATCTCAATCAAGTTGCAAATCCTTACGGCCGACTTTAGTACATACTAGTCTTTAGATGAAAAAGTTTAAGATACAGGGCAATCGATACGAAATAATAAATAGTTTTTTTTAAACTAAAATGAGTAGTTTCCGCACATTCTTGACGCGCCGCTGGGCGCGATAATACTTCTTTTCGTGTTTGGATAATCCTTTTCTATATTTATTTAGTAGTCTGGGTGCCTAAGTGGCTAGAGCACTTGCCTTGCACTTGCCTTCGGTGCACCAGGTACCAGGTTCGAATCTGCTTGGCGACAAGTAATTTTCGAAAATGGGATTGTGTGCCAGACTACCAGTTCACTCAGCTGTAAATGAGTACCTGAGTTAAAATCGGGGTAATAATCAAGCACGAGTGGGTAGCTGACCACTTCACCTCCAAGTGTTCCATTGGTCTCGCAATGAAGTAGCTCTGGCATTTGTTCAAGGCCTAGGCCCGATTTGGGCTGTTGCGCCATTGATTATTATTATATTTATTAATACGTATGTGTACCTACATATTATTCACTTCCGCTTGTGTGGTGGGGTAATTTTCTACGGTTTCCGAAATACTGGCAAAAGGTCTGCATATGCATCCATGCATAAGACTTGACTCTGAAACACCGTGGCTCCACAAAATGTTATATATTTTTTTCTTACTATGCTTTTCTCACATACAGGCTGGACCGACAATATGTAAATATCTACATGAGTTGATAACGTGGCTTCAAATGAAAGCGGAATTTGCTGATCCGTCAACAAATGTAAAACGAAAACTGAAGGATACGTTACTAAACGTTGTTCTACAATTAGTTCAACCGGGAGGTGCAATATGCAATCAGCAGGGACCAATCGATGCACAAAGTCAATTAGTTCGAGATCTCATATCAATTCATTATGACAAGGCTGACTTAAATTTAGCGATGAGTATTATCGAAAGTGTGTGTAAGTATTAAATTAATCAAATCAAATGAAACTAGTAATTTGTAATGTATTTTTCTCTAGCATTTCTTGTTTACAATAACATTTCAAACGCCGAAAAAATATTTTGTCAACGATCAACCGATGCAAATAGTACTAACAACGCTTTCGGCAGCTTATTTGCAACAGTTCTAGGATCTGATAATTCGAAACAAAATACATCTGTATCAGATAGTTCACTTATCGTTAGTTTATTGAAATTGTCAGCTTCTCTTGTGCAAACGGAACTTCAAAGAAGACCTGATGTAATGACAGTAAAAATATGTTATGTAAATAGTTAGAGTAATTGTTTAATTATTCTTTTAGGAAATCATAATTACCGATTCGGATGTGAACAATGCTAGTCAAACAGATGAAATTAAAGCAGAACAACAAAATAATACAGAAAATAAAACAAAAGTGCCTTGTGTAGCTGATACAGGTAGAGTTTGAAATAATTTTTTATCTGTATCGAACTCATTTTGGATCCTTACGAACAGTTCTTCGACATTTCCCAACTATGAAAAGACTACTAGGATCGCTATCGCACTGCTGTAGTTCATCATTTTCTCTTTTTGCATCGTCTGCATTGTATCAAATTGCTGTAACCGAAGTTAGCAGCTCTTTAAATGAGCCCCAAACGTCGGCAGATGCTGTTTTTCATCTACTTTTGTTACTTTGCACAAAAGCATCACAAACAAATCTAGTTGTAGCACCGATATATCAATATTTAGAAACCAGTCAGTATCTTTTAATGTTAAATTGATTGGAGATACTTATCTCATTGTCTTCATAGATTCTTCGCCTAGAAATATACTACCGCGATTGCAACTATCGGAACCGTTTTTATGGTACGTGCTTAAGGTTTTGGAAACTCCGGCAGCAGTTTCGGTCTTCAATGAAATGGGTGGAATGAAAATACTTTGTCAGAACTTGATTAAGTGTAACAAGGTTCTAATAAATATGCAACCAGGATTGGTAACGTTATTCAAGAACTTTAGTAATTAAAGTTGTAGTTATTTATAACGATAAATATTTCAGATTTCTCTAATAATGCAACATATGACCAAAAGTAGCAAAGTGAAATGTATAAACAACGGTAGCTCATCATCCAATCCGAAAAAAATGATACAATCAGGTATCAAAGGACACGACGGATTAATCAATTTTGCTCCGTTTTGTGGAATTTCGTCGGAAAATTCGACAGCACAGCCTGCTGACGTTCTGATACAAACGCCGATTGCATCACACCGTCGAGCGAGAACACCTGCTTGGAGCTATATGTTCTATCCGAATGAGTCTTACGTTGATCTCACAATTACATTGCCCACAGCTATAATGCTTATGGAAATTCAAATACAGCCACATTTACCGTCGTTGGCTTCTTGTCCATCTGCTGTTGCCATAGAAATATCAAGAGACTATGGATTAGGGCCAATTCCATTCGGCCAAGCCCATACAACAGTAGGCATGACGTCTATTCGTCTAAAATTAGCCAAACCGGAAATAGCGTCCAGTATAGTTCTTCGATTATACAGGTATCTGATACAAACTTAATTTTCTTTCTGGAGTTGTAAAATTCAATTTTTTTCCAGACCAAAAGATAGCTCAAGTATCGGACTAACTCAAATAACAGTGCTTGGTACTACTATATTCAATAATGGTAGTCGTATGGCTGGAAGCGAAATACCTTTGATCGAAGATGATTCTTTTGCTAAAACTAGTGTCGGATGGATTAAAATATTGGCCCGCTGCTTCAATGTGGCCATGTTCATTCCGGAGAGTCCGTTGTCAACATCTGTAGTGACTGCAGCAGCGGAATATCCAGGATTCCTCGAAGCCTGTTGTACTCTCTTGAACATTATGCCTCAAAGTTCAAATATTGCTCTACAAAATTTGGAAACTGTTTTATTCAAACTTGGAACGCACAGTAGAATCTTAAGTCTTAGTTTAGTACAAAATCTGCTTTATGGTACGATGCCACAAGGTAAAGAAATTTTCTATATTTTTCTCGATTTACCTTATATGTATAATTATGTTTCTCAGTTTATCGTCTATGCAACGATGCAGTCTGTGATTTGCTATATGACCTCTGCACGAAAAAAGATTCATTTTCAGCAGATAGGATATCAGTACTACTTGAATGGATCGTAAAACTTCATGAAAATTTGGAAAATCACTCAGTACTAAACATCAATCCGCAAAGTGGTTTACTGAAGTGTATCGCTTCAATTCTGTGGACTCTTTATACAAATAATTTGGTGCCGAATCTTGCAGAAATAATAACCGATGATTTATTCGAAATTTGTTTCCACATGGTTGAATTAACAGACAATAATGTGCCATTAAAATCTGCATTTGATTCCTTACTATGTTCACTCTGCTATATCCGACCAGAGCTTTGCAGCAAATTACTGACAAACTGTGGCTTTTTGGAACACGTGCGATCGGAAGGTATGACTGACGATACAAAGGAGGCTAACTCAAGTAGTGTACAACAGGATGGAATTACCGCATACCAAAATTTATCCAAACTATTACAAAACATTTCTCTGCTAAGCACATTGTCGATGGCATGTCAATCAACTTTAGCCATACATTTCTTAATTGAATCAAATTTGCCGCGGCGATTGACCCAGTCAGTATATGAGTTTTGTTGCTCTGTTTCACCCGAAGTTCGAAAAATATCATCGAAGAATATAAAAAATTCGAATTGTAGCCTAACAGATTCTGACAAGGCGGAGAATTTCAAAATTGATGAAACACATACCAATTCGATTATAAATGTTAAACAACTTCCGGAAATACTTGACTTTTTCTCTGAATGTTGCTCTGAAGGTCATATGCGTGATTGGCTTAGCTCATATCAGGGATCGATATTTTGGAAACCTTTGCTAGAATTACTTTGCAATCACCGACCGAACGATTCGAACGCTGAACCTATGCAAACCTTCTTCACCAGGATAGAACGATCCACTATTAATTTCTTTTCCCGGGTCACTGCGTGCCATCCAAAGAATCAAGAAAGTCTTACATTGATCATGATGTCAGTAATAAAGAAACCGCAGAAAATTGCTCAACCTTCTAGTAATTTTATTATATCGGGCTTCACGCGAAGATTGGTTTTGCAGCTACTATTAGAGAGCGAAAGAATTTTAATTTCGGTAAGGAGCAAAATGGCGTTACAGAAGCGAAACAACTCAATGCATCTAGTGAATAATCATCCCTCAAAGCGTACAAGCACTTATCATTTGTTGTTTTATTTAAGTTCACACACGAAATGCCAGGATATTTTACAGAACTGCGTGTCAAGTATGTTCCAAAAACATTTTTAATTTTCATAAAATATTTCATATTCTTATTTTCTAGTCTATTCCAATATTTTGCCACCGATAAATACAGATACGCGACAATCAGATTTCACTGCTTCCAATATAGCGACAAAGAATCAAAACGACAATCGAAAAGAATTGTTGGAAATGGGTTTGGGACTAGGCTCACATGGAATGGAGTTTTTGAGTGTGGTTGCAGGAGTGACGGCAAAAGACAAACGTCTTAAGGATGTTAAGAACCAAGCAGCTGTACTAAAAGAAAAAGACTTATATCCAAAATATGCAAGTAAGTTAAATTCAAGTTTCTCTTGTCTACTGTCATCAAGTAAGCAACTACAATGGACAGAGCAATGGAAATACCTCGCACTCCTTGTTTAGTCGATATATATCTATTTATTTCCATAATTTTAATCTTTTTTAGAACTAGTAAACGAAGACTTCTTACCATCAAATATAAATGCACCTTCTAATTGCGTAACCAATTGCGTCCAATTTCAACATATGGACTGTCCAGACGTTGTTTTAACAAGCGATACAACAATTTCGCAAATTTTAGCCATGTTATATAATCGGGGACATTCATTATCAATGCCGTGTTTAGAGTTGCAATTGGTAAGATTATCAAAGTATAATAGTTTTTATTTTTAGTCTGATAACTCATCATATCATATCTAGGTTTCTGCGACGAATCAATCTGATGAATATGCCGATGAATCTTTAATAAAAGCCGCGAATATGGAACCCCTTCCATCACCGTTACAACGATTTTCGAGTCGTGGCGGACTTTCACTATTGGCTCATTATTTGCCAACCGTATTTCCGGATAACACGAAAACGAATACATCGCAGCTAGATAAAGAGAAAACTCCACCTACAAACGATTGGGTGAAGGTTGAACCGAATGATGAAATTTACGAGGATTTGGAAGATCTTGCAACAGAAGCATCTTCTAAGGTGCCCACAATTACTTCTGTTCCTCAACATTCACTTGCTGCGTTCGGACTATTCTTACGACTACCCGCGTACTCCGATGTTTTGCTTCGTGATAAGCTTCGAGCACAATGTTTACTTCGCTTGGTTTTAGGAGTCACGGGCGATGGAGAAGGGAGTAAGTCACAATAACCAATAACAGTAATATGAAATTATGATGCATGTATTTAATTCTTATTATTTTTTTAGATGATATTTATAGTCTTTCTCTTGCTCCATCGCTTCCAACTTTACCATTTGAAGTGTTTCGGCAGCTTTTAGATAGCTCCCCATTAACGACCGATGATGGGGTACTCTTACGAAGAATGGTGATTGAAGTGGGTGCGATGCATTTAGTATTAAATTGTCTTGGTATTTTTACACACCAGTCTCAGAATTACCAGATTTCAGGGCCTCAAACAGAAGTATATTTGAAATCAGTTTGATAGTGGTAATTATATTAATAATTTTACTTGTAGATAACTAATGGTGCAAAAAATCCATCGAATGTAGAAGATCAAGTAATATCAGACGATAAAAGCCATATGTATTGGGCTAAGGGAACAGGATTTGGTACCGGTTCAACGCAGCAATCGTGGGATGTTGAGCAAGCACTACTGCGACAAAAGAGTGAAGAAGAACATGTAACGGTGTTATTACAGGTACGTCGATATTCCTTTATATAGTAATTGTTCACATAACATCCTCAATTTCAGGTTTTATCAAGTTACGTCAACCCTGGTGATAAAGTCCCCTCATATATTAGCTGTGATGAAGTAATGAGTTATCACGAAATTACGGATATAACTGGCGAACTGCCTTCCATGTTTTTGGACTTACTACACCAATCATGCTTGATTCCGGCTCTAAGCTCCTACTTACGTAATGATTCGGTGTTAGACATAACACGGCACATTCCGCTCTACAGATCCATTTTGCAATTGCTCAGAGCTATTGCTCTCTCCACTCAACTGATGCGACTTTTACAGCCCAAAGATCCTAACGAGGCATCAACATCAATAGCATCACTACTAACTAATATGAAAACTTGCGTTGATACTTATGCCAAGCGTTTGAAGTACGCTCCCAAATTTAATATATCAACTAAAATTCTTAATTAATTATATTTTTTTTATTCCTTAGAGTAAACAAAAAGTCTAACATCAAAGGTCAAACGCAAAAAGTAACAGTAAATTTAGATGATGGAGATGACGAAGGATTGGCTTTGCTAATACCAGACATTCAAGAAACTGCACTGCTAGTACAAAAAGCATCGAATGTAGATTCACAATCGAACTATAATAAAGATGCCGACAAAGGATTCATAGATAGGCCGTTAAGCAGTTCAATCGAACAAAGATATTTGGAAGTGATGAAGAAACTGCAATTCGATACGTTTGAAATGATCGTGGAGTGTGAAAACGGTTTTCGTTTTGTTGCGTCGCATCATTTTGAAAATAACGTTAGAATGGCGGGCGATCGTGGACACCCTTCGCGTGTGAAACGCTTAGCACAAGAAACTGTAACACTATCCACGAGCCTACCACTATCCTATAGTAGTTCAGTATTTGTACGCTGTGATACAGACCGGTTGGACATTATGAAGGTTAATTTGCATATTGCATAGTTAGTTCAAGTTGATATATATTATTTTCTCTAATGTTTTTAAGGTACTCATAACTGGTCCGGCCGAAACGCCATATGCAAACGGATGTTTCGAGTTTGATGTGTACTTTCCACCCGACTATCCCAATTCACCGATGCTTATTAACTTGGAAACTACAGGAAGGCATACCGTAAGATTTAATCCGAATTTGTACAACGATGGTAAAGTATGCTTATCGGTTTTAAATACATGGCACGGACGGCCTGAAGAGAAATGGAATGCACAAACTTCAAGCTTTTTACAGGTACGTTGGTTTGTTTTTTAGATTATGTCATCAATTGTATACAGACGGTAATTAAGGATCTATGGTTTTAATTCTCATATAATTTCGATTATTAATTCTGCCTGTCAAAGAGGTCATACTCAAAATTATTAGTTTTAATCCCAAACAAAGTTACAATTCCAAGGTTCCATTCATCTCCGACAAACCATTCACCGCCGGAAAATCCTTATTTGTGAACTAGTCAGTTGTCGATGACAGAAAGTCCTTACCATTAAAAACTTTTCGTATTTTGAGCATCCAGTTATTTTATGGCGTGACAGCACAAATCGATGATCTTTCTTCGATCGAATTTGATATATTAAGGGCATCCCTTACTCCCATCTGACTTTTTTCACATATTCTAATTTTTACGGAGGGTCGTGAGTGTAAGAGGAGTATGAGTATGGACGGATAATTGGGAATGGATAACGTTGAAAATTGAGGAAAATTCGGTAAAGGAACGACAGATAATCGCAAACTATACTGGAATGGCCGACACTACCTTTATAACAAAATAAAGTTGGCATTTCGAGCATATTTCAAAACAATGTTGGTATATGTTTGTCAATTGAAATTTCGATCTCATTTCGAGCGCGACTATCTCTCTTCTCTGATTTCAGTCTCCTGCATTTGTTGTGATAATAATTCGACACTCCCGTGGACTTCGAGGCATTTTTTCTATAATACCTTTACTGGACTCGTAGAAAATAACAATCAAAATTTAAAAAAATTAAATAGAACGCTTTAAATTTTTTCCGCTTTTACATAGTCGTGGTTCTCAGTAGTAATATTTGGTCTAGAGCCTCCTATGTTAAGACGTTACGTTCACTGTAAGATTTATGGTCGTTTCTTCTACTGTAGTTTGTGTCAACGAAATTAATACTCCCTCCACAGACCACAATTAGTAAAGACTACTAAATTTAACTTCATTCGATCAATCCAAGATTTTCAAAATATTTACACATTACATTGTACAAGTCAAAATAATAAATTAAATTCAAAATTAACGCTAAGTCGTAGTAATTTCACTACAAAAAATAAATATTGTTAAGATGCTCTTACACGAACGATTAAAATTGCTCAATTTGCAGCAATTCTTAAACACGGAAATATTTGAATTCACGCAATTCCAACACGTTACTTGACAAATAAATGCGAAATTCAAAACATAACTTGGCAATTGAATCACCGAACAAGGACAATTACTCGCAATTTTCCAAGTCAGTGGAAATACAGCAACTATAGGGCGAGCAATACCAGCAATCTGTGAAAACATTACCACATTGCCGAAATATTGCCGCAATTAATATGATATTGCCCTGTATTGCTCCATTGATCGCTCCACTAGTTTTGGCAATAGTCGTCGGGCAATCAATTGCTTAAAAATTTGATCGTGTACGAGCACCTTAAAAGTCAATTTCAGCATTTTTTCTGTTGCAACCCCCAATGGTACAATAGCCTTACTCATTTCAGTACAAAAGGAGTATAGGCTAGGCGAACTTATTAGACTCACAGACGATTTCACATGCGTTGGGTCTTAAATTAGGCTTGGATAGCAGGGAAACGTATTTAAAAACCCTGATTATAGGGATTATAGAGAGTTCCACAACTTACGAGTAACCAATTTTCGTTAGGGAAATCAATACTTCGTGCAGAACTATTGTTTAGTTCCGCCATGCTACTGTTTACTATATTTCTAGAATTCAATGTAGTCGTTTTATAATTATGTTTAACGTGGAGAGAAAGGCTCTTGTATATTGTCGTCTAGCGGTATATTATGTCATTGACCAAAATTAGTGTAGGTTCCTAAAGTTTGCTAGTGGAGACCGATGCCATTCGATAATCTTTACCTTCCCTTATTAGAAAACCATTTAAAAAACATGTGTGTGCAGTGCACACGCGGTAGAAGTGAAACCTTCGGAAAACTAAACAGTGAGAAAATGAGACGGATGTAGTATCAGGAGTGGGATAGTTAGAGTTTATTTATTATAATATTAGTAGCAAGTTTAAAAATTATTGCACATTTTATTATTATTATTATTATTCAGTCTCCAATTTCAATAAATGACACGAGTGGCTTATGATAGCTAAAGTATGAAATAAATGGTTTGGTTTGAATTTGATCAATATATCTTTGAAATACAGCGTCAATTACTGTTTTCGATCTTGTTGTCGATTCAGTGCGACTGCTGGACATTTTTAAATTCAATTTGATGTTGAGAAACTCAATCAAAGGGATCCCCGCATCCAATGCAACATTCACATTAAAATCTCCACTCAGAATCATCGGAATTTCATCGTAATCTTTTTTAAGAATCCACGATATTTCTGGTGTGTACTTTTGCAAATTCTCGTAGATGAATTCAATAATTGTATTTATTGATTGGTTGGGAGAAATGTAGATTGCCACAATTATAACTGATTTATTATGGTCCAATCTGCTTTCACAAGCACATATTTCTCCCACTTTAGAACGCTGAACAGACAATGATTGCATTTGTTGTGCATTGAGATCTATTTGTGGAATAACAACACGGGCTCCGTCATTGATATTATGGTAGATTGCAACGCCATTTTTCATTTTCCATTTTCGATTTTTGATTTTCAATTTGTGATTTTCCATTTTCCCTTTTCCATTCTCCATTTTTCATTCTCCATTTTCCATTGGGGGGGGGGGGGATAGAGAAAGTAGGTGAGGAGGAACCATATGTAGGGTGAGGGGTAGAATGATTAGGGTACACAGAGGGGGGTATACAGTAGGGGGGGGTGAAGAGTTAAATTTTGGAGGGGTAGGGGTTAGTGATGAGTGGGAACAATATGTAGGGTGAGGGGTAGAATGATAAGGGTACACATAGGGTGGGGGGGTATACAGTGGGGGTTGAATTTTGGACAATGGAGTGTAAGAAGAAAGGTAAGGGGTGTGAGAGAGGTGAGGGAAATTAGTACCACGTAGGTTTTTTGTTTGTCTCTTTTTACTGCCGCTTTTTTTCGATTTATTGTTTCCTGTCGCTTTTTCGTTTCATCTCTCTGTTTCATCGAGTTTCAAATCACAACGTGGCTAAAGAAGTTTTCACTTCAAAAAGTTTCAGACTATATATTCAATAATGAATATGCTTTCAGGTACTTGTATCTATTCAAAGTCTTATACTTGTTCCTGAGCCCTACTTTAACGAACCTGGCTTCGAAAGAAGTAGAGGCACACCAAGTGGAACTCACTGTTCGAGGGAATACAACAGTAATATTTATCAGGCATGCGTAAGATGGGCAATGCTAGAACAAATTCGTAACCCCAGTCCTTGCTTCAAAGAGGTGAGTAATAATAAAAATCATACATATAACACTTGTAACAAATGGTAATTTCCTTAATAACTAGGTTATTCAAACTCATTTCTGGCTGAAACGGCAAGAGATATGCTCTCAAATTGAGTGCTGGATTGAAGAACTGAATAAGCCGCAATACACCGAACGAAGCGGACGAACAATTTCATTCAATTCGATGGTCCTACGACGTCAATACAAGCAATTGCGAGAAGAACTAGCGAAATTATCAATACCGGAAGGTTTAGAAGACCTAGATCGACCGTTTAATCCGAACGTTACAACCCTACTGGCTATGCCCGAAACAATTGCACAACAGTCACCAACGCAAACTGTGCAGCGACCATCTCCGCAGTCATCGAATGATATCGATGACGCTTCAACAACATCCGCATCTGACATTACACCATCATCACAAGAGACTGGTCCAAACAGTAGCAACCAAATTCAGGAAGATTCGACGGATCAGTTTTCTTCAATATCAAATTGGGAACTTCATACTAGTTAATTATTCTATTTTGCTGTTACCACATTTATTTAATCAAAAACAAAAAAAAATCATTCACGCTTCTTGATTACCTCTGGAAGTTATATTTACTTTAGTTTGGAAATGGATAGTTACAGATTTCCCTATTTAATTTCTTTTCGGATTTGAATGACTACATAAAATGAAAATGAAAACCCATGTATTTCTTTAAGTACATTTTCAAGTGAACTATCAATGTTAACTTGCACCTCTTACAAATATTATTTATTAAAAAAGCAAAACAAAGAACAGCTATATAAAACAAATAAATTATTGCAGTTCCAGAAAAGAAAAATCCTTTTTTTCTTTATGTAATTAGTATGTATACGTTGAATTGATTATATTTGTAATATTTAAATGTTTTTTTGTGTGTTCTGCTTATTTTTAGTAGGTATGTATGTATTCGGAGGAATAATGAATTTTAATTATAATATTGTAATACGAGGATGAAAAGATAATGTCAATCCACAATTAAAATAACACACATATAATTCACAGAAGAGAAAAAGAAACAGCCGGAAATCAAACGTACTATTATTATGATCAGTTATACTAAATTTGGAATAAATAAATAAAACTTAGTGTTTTTATACAATTTTTTTTTTTTTTATGTGTGACGCTGTTACTTATCCGTATTATGAGTGTCGTGTCTTTGTTGATCGACAGAAATGGTATTATGAGTATCGATTTCAATCGACGAGTCTCGATTTTATCGACAGATTCTGTCGATCGTGTAACAGTTCTGCAACAAGCTGCTTATATCGAAAAAAAAAAATTTTTTTATTTCATTCTTTTTGTTATTCTTTGTACAGATAATAAGAATAACTTTTAGTGTGAATATTAAAAATGCCCAGCAGTACCAACACTAAATTGTGTTAATGGAAAAAAATATTGACGTCACCAGAAGAAAATTATTCAACGGAACTGAATACCGTAGGACCTCCAACACGCGATGGAACTGGGTGGCTGCTTGCATTTTAATAATAATTATACAAATATTTTAACTGGAAATTTTTGAAAAATTACAAATCACATGCAGTTTCATATAAGATCAACAATACTTAATGAGCAGGCACCCAACCATAAAAATCCTAACAAGCATCGAGGAATGAAATGCAAGTTAATCCCAAAAGGATGCCTAAACCTAAAGTCCAATAAAATTTCTTAAAACACTAAAAAAAACAGAAAAACCATTCGAGAAACTGAATACCATTCGTACAAGAGTTTTTCAAAAAACAAACCATTTAAATAAGAAATTTCCCAAATAACCTAGACCACGCATATTCGACCGTATTGTGATTGTCACGTCGCGTCACTTAGATGCCGATTTGATATCGACGCATGAAAAGGCGATTGTGAGTGTCGATTGTCATCGAGCGTTGTCACTTTGATCGTCATTTTTCGTCGATGACATTCCGAGTCCGTGACGCCTGAAGAAAATTAACGTTGATGCAAAAATGCAAGTATAGATTTGACAAAAAGATTTTTCTTTCCTTATTTTGATGGATTCGCAACAAGTAATCGTCATTAAAAGCGGTGTAGATCGACACACATTAAAGAAATACGGCTTCAATTTTCGGCACTGTAAAATTCTTTGGGACTACCGTAACGAGATGCAAGCAGAAGTGAGAGCCAAAAATGGGCCAAACAAGATGTATAGCTTTTCCACTTTAGAAAAAACCATTATCCGCATCTTAAATTTGAATGTAGCATTTGATATTGCAGAAAAATAACGTCATAGTTGTAAACGAAGGCATACAAAACCTTAAATTCGCAATTTACAGCTGATACATACATATCAATATGGCAATGCCATTGAGTCACGTCGATGGAGTTACACAATCGCTTTTTTCGATCGACGTGACACTTCGCATCGGCATCGGCATTGATAGTTAAAGCTATTCATAATTACACTTTTATTCACAATAACACCATTTTCGACACTTACGGGCCTATTACGGAAATCACTCGACCAAAAAATGGACGTTCTGCGACTATGAAACTCGCCGACGGCCTACTTGTTGAGTTTCACTCGACTTTTAGTCGAGAAAAAAGCGTGAGTAAAGAGAACTGCGTATTATGAGAAATGATCGAGTGAGTATTTACTTGTAAGAAATGTCAAATTGACTCGACTACTGGAAACGAAGTCACTTTCCAATTGTCGAGTTTCATCATACCTACCAACTTTTGCTCGAGTCGAGTTCAAATGTGAGTGAGTTACTCACTCGACTCGAGTTTCGTAATAGGCCCGTTATAATTGGCCGTATTGCGAATGTCGCAGTCACGTCACTTCGATGCCGATTTAACCTGTCACGTCGATTGAAAAAAGTGATTGTGTAAAGCCTGAATTAGATTGCACGGCAGCGACAGCAACAGCGGCAGCAACGCAAAATATTGTTTTGCTGTATCAGATTGCAATACAGCAGCACAAGGCAGCGAGCAGAATGTTATGACCTTTCACTAAAGAAATCAGTTTTTCCTCCATAACCAAAATTAATAATTAACTTGACAGCTCACGATCAATATTTACGCTGCATATGAAGACAGCAACAGCAAATTTAGAATTAGAGATGCCTCGGCAGCACGACGTTTGTGCTGCTGTCACTCAATCAGCTGATCGCTCTTGACCAATGAAAACAATTTGCTGTCGCTGTCGCTTTTGTGGTAATCTAATTCAGGTTTTACTCCATCGACGCGACTCATTGGCATTGCCATATTGATATGTATGTATCAGCTGTAAATTGTGAATTTAAGTTCATGTATACCTTCGTTTACAACTATGACGTTATTTTTCTGCAATATCAAATGCTACATTCAAATTTAAGATGCGGATAATGCTTTTTTTCTAAAATGTTTTCTTTTTCGGCCCATTTGTGGCTCTCACTTCTGCTTGCATCTCGTGACGGTAGTCCCAAAGAATTTTACAGTGCCGAAAATTCGAGCCATATTTTTTTAATGTGTGTCGATCTACATCGCTTTTAATGACGATTACTTGTTGCAAATCCATCAAAATAAGGAAAGAAACATCTTTTTGTCAAATCCATACTTGCATCGACGTGACTCAACGACGTTAATTTTCTGCGTCACGGACTCGGAATGTCATCGACGAAAAATGACGATCAAAGTGACAACTGTCGTTTGCAATCGACATTCACAATCGCCTTTTCATGTGTCGATATCAAATCGGCACCGAAGTGACGCGACGTGACAATCACAATACGGTCGATTCAACGGACCTGAATGCCCCAGGACCTCCAATACGCGATGGAATTGGGTGGATGCATATACTTTGGGATTTTAATAATAATTATACAAATATTTCAACTGGAAATTTCCTAACAAGCATGGCGGAATGAAAACCAAGTTCTTTCCCAAAAGGAGGCCCTAAAGTGCAATAAAATTTCTTAAACCCCTAAAAAAACCAGAGAAACCATTAGAGAAAGTGGATACTATTCGCACAAGAGTTTTTAAAAAAACAAATCATTTAAATTAGGAAT
Source organism: Beris chalybata (assembly GCA_949128065.1). NCBI lineage: Eukaryota > Metazoa > Arthropoda > Insecta > Diptera > Stratiomyidae > Beris > Beris chalybata. The sequence goes on from OX421894.1 coordinate 44,664,772, forward strand.
TTCTCAAATAACCTAGACCACGCACATTATATTGATTGACAGCAGGTAAAAGCAACGATTTCTACAACCAACACGGCCAAATTAACGGCACAGCAAATATTCGGAATCACTGTTTTTCGAATTTTCGGACCTCAAAGTTGTGAATGAGTTTTTTTCGAGTTTAGAATTTAGTGTCTACCATTTATATCAAATTCCCGAGTTTTTGAATTTAGCGTCCTATTATCAACTTAATACTGGTTGTCTATATTTGAAAAATGTGAGTTTTCACTTTTCATTCTTTTTGTTATTCTTTGTACTGCTTATAAAAATAAACTCTTTCATTTTTAGGGTAAAAATTACAAATGCCCGGCAGTTCCAGCACTTAGTTGAATTAATGGAAAAAAATGAAGGCGTCGCCAGAGGAATCAGAGAATTCAAGGGTGACCTGAAAAGCCAGTGGGAAAGTTTTTCAACAGAACTGAATGGACCTCCAACACGTGATGGAACTGGGTGGCTGAAAGTATGTTTGGATTTTAATAATTTAAAATTTTTCAATTGCAGGTTGGGACTGACTTAAAATTTAAAGTTCGCAAGAAGATGGTGCGAAACAAATCCGAAAGTCAGTCAACCGGTGGTGGACCGAACAAGCAAATGTGTTTTACTTCACTGGAGGAACGTGTAGTAAATATCTTAAATCTGAAAACGGCATTAAGTCCCCTATGGATGTAGACGATGGCAATGTTAACATTTCGCCAACTTTTCAACTGACATCAGAAGGAGCCACGTCCGCTGAAGTGACTGCCTCATCAAATGCAAGAACGTTAAAAAGGCGGACACTTGTCCGAAATAATTTAACGGACACCCGGCTACAACTACTCGAGAAGCAGACAGAGCTCCAAGTCGAAATAAAAAATAATATCGCAGAGACCTTACGATTCACCAAAAAAATTTATTTGCTTGAAAAAGAAAAATTTAATGCCAAACAGGAGGCATTAAAAATAAAAAGAAAAAAATTTGAGCTTTATAAAGCGGATTTGAAGCACAAACAAAAACATCGTATCGAAAAATTAAAAGTGAAACGCGATATACTAAAAATCCAATTGAAGCAATTGGAAATGCAAGAGAAGATGGACTGATTTTAATTAATACAAAGAGAAGTGATATAGTTTTTAAGCGAATTAACTTTGAACTAGAAGTATTTGTTTTATACAAAGAAAAATGTTTTTATTAATGTTTTGCTATACCTACCAATTTGATCAAATACGTGAATGAAGTTTTTTATACATAAATATTTGTTTTATTATAAAGATGCAAGTATTTGATTACGAATATAATCTGCTTCTTCGCAGTCCTCTATTTCCGCTACATTGTTGTCATCGTCATTATCATTTGACTCCTCTTCGAACGAAAAATTGAGTTTGTAGTGAATACAAATGTTGTGAAGTGCAACGCATACATTAACAATCTGCTTAGACTTATCCGGTGAGTAGTGTAATACTCTCTCGCCAAATAAACAACGAAATCTATTTTTTAAAACGCCATTATTTCGCTCAATAATATTCCTTCCTTTAGCATGTAGTTCATTGTAATGACTTCTAGCGCTGCCTTGAGCCGGATCCCAAAATGGTGTCATGATAAATGGTTCTAAAGCATATCTGGAATCACCTGTAAAAATCCAGTCATAATTAATAATGATATAATATTAATAACATTAGTTATTTACCGAGAATCCATGTATTCCTTTCGCCGTCTTTATAATTTTTCCTCAGAATACTCCTCAATCGAGACATCCTAAAAATTAAAGAGTCGTGCGTAGCACCTGGATATCGAGCATCCACATATCGAATCTTCATTTGATGGTCGCAAACCTGTTACCAATAGAAAATTTTGACATTGTATGATATCAATCATAAATTTTACTTACAAGCATCACATTTAAACTGTGAAATCTTTTTCTGTTGTAATACAAGTGTTGCGTTTCCATGTCCGGCTTTATTAAAGCAAAGTGGGTTCCATCAACGCAACCTATAACACCCGGAAATCGACATTTGTCATAAAAGTATTGCTTGGCTTGGTGTTTCTCAGCATCAGTATATTTGAAACTAATCCAAGCTCGACAAATATATGCCTCTATAGCGTCGCATTCTTCTTTTAATACAGCGGACATTGTTGCTTGAGCTAGAGCTATGTTGAAATCATTGCCAGTGCCACGTTGATATCCTCCTTCTGCGAAGAATCGCAACACTGCGGCAAGTTTAATTATATTCGGCACTGTAGATGACAACACTTGTGGTTTGTTGAGTCGCCGCTGGCTGGTAACACCAATCTCGTTAACATTTCTGTGGATCCACTCGATCCTCGAAAAATGTCATTCGAGTATCGTGTGGATCCACAGAAAGTGGCGACAACCCTGCCACCGAAGAAACGTAGAGGAGGAGACGGTGCAAATGGCGGACATCGAAGTGTAGCGCAGATCGCTGTCGAGTTTTTCGGGTTAAGTGTCGTGGTGAAAATAAGTCGAACGGCGAAAAGCTTACCTAATTGAAAGCGGCTGGTTTAGAACCGTACCGGAATAGGCGTCATCTTCTGCCATTTTCCTTTTCGTTTTAATTGCAGCAATCGATGGAAGAAAAAAACTTTAAAACAGGCTTAGAAAAAAAAACCACCGCCAAATTATTGAGGTTAGAAATCGGATTGTGTGTTTCGTTTTGATAACGATGGCAGTGGTATTCTAGTATTGCGTCAGACAAATTTGAATTTATTTCGTATTTAACTACCACAGCATCTTGAAAATTCATCAAATAAAACTAAAAGAAATTATAATAAAATTAATTATAACGAGAACCTGACCTCGGAGCGCTCTATGCATCGGACGCGACTCGAGAGTTGATCGTTGACTTTGCAGCTGTCAAGTAATACACGATTTAGTTTCGTATAGTTCGCGTTAACAAACTACCGTAAAACATTTCTCGTGGTTAGATTTTTCAAAATGTTTGCTTAATCAAACGTAGTCGTGCTCGTAACGCTTTTCAGTAAAACACCGCATAAGTTCGTACTCGTTGTGCAAAGTTAAACCAAAAACTAAATTGGTGAATTTTTTTTTGTTTCAATTTTTTTCTGTGCTGAACGGATTTTGCGTTTAATCCTCGTCTTTTCGGTGCAAATATTAACATAAGAATCGCTTAGTTGCGGGCTAATGAATTGTGGAAAAAGGTTCGAATAGGAAGAACACGGCAAACGGTAGACGTCTGGCGTGAAAGTTATTTTTTTGGAATTGACAACACCTTCCCTGCGACGATTGAGTGGTCATTTTGCCGTAAAATCCGAAGAACGTGGGTGGCCAGAGCCACCGAAGAATTTTGAAGGCATCGGATTGCAAACGCTGTTGGTTCGGGTTCAAAAGCTGCAACACTTCGCGTATCAATTAAATGTGACACGAGAAGCCATCTTCATACTTGTGACAGCCATGTGAAAGATCTGGAAGATAGGAAAAGGGGTTCCAATGAACCGAATGAAAAACAAGTTTCAAAGTGAATGGAAATGTTTTGTGAATGTTTTCGCGAATCGAGCAATTAACTAAAATTTCGTGTTGAGTTAAATACACGCGTCGTGCCCGTTAATCGTCCCGGGTGTGACAAGAAACGTCGGCCGTACGAAAATTCAATCTTGTCCGAATGTCGCGAAGAAGAATATCTGCCGCCCGACGAATTTCTACAAGAAAAGAAGAGAAATAGGAAATTTGAAGAATGAGAAATAGGAAATTAGAAGAATGAGAAATAGAAAATTTGAAGAAAGGAAAGTGAAAATTTGAAGAATGAGAAATAGGAAATTAGAAGAATGAGAAATAGAAAATTTGAAGAAAGGAAAGTGAAAATTTGAAGAATGAGAAATAGGAAATTAGAAGAATGAGAAATAGGAAATTTGAAGAAAGGAAAGATGAAAATTTGAAGAATGAGAAATAGGAAATTAGAAGAATGAGAAATAGGGAATTTGAAGAAAGGAAAGATGAAAATTTGAAGAATGAGAAATAGGAAATTAGAAGAAAGGAAATAGGGAATTTGAAGAAAGGAAAGATGAAAATTTGAAGTAGAGAAATAGGTAATTAGAAGAAAAGAAGTAGGAAATTAGAAGAAAGGAAATAGGGAATTTGAATAAAGGAGGAATTAGGACGAGAGAGAACCAAACGGATGAAATAAACAAATGGGGTGAGTTTTGAGTTTGTTTCCTTTTTTTATTATATTATATTATATTTTGCATGATTTCCTTTTTTCTTTTTTTTTTGGGTTTTCTTTTCCAGCAATTTTGTATGGTCGTTTTTTTTTTTTTTTAGTGATAATAATCTCCTTAATGATGATTAACGGCTAGAAAGAGCCATTTATAGTGAACCCGAGCGTTTAGCTCCTTAACCCCGAACCTCAATAAGGGGCCACGACGCGAAATGTTCTAGAGGACAGTCGTGGCTGAGGTAGGGTGGGCAGAGCAGGGCGCTACTTACACCTAAGCGCCCTGACAAATCGCGAAGTCGCGCAACTCCACCGCTTCTTGGTCTTTCACGACCTATTGGGAAGATAGTCCCAATTTTAATCACCCTGGAGTAAGCCGACACGAAATTTTGTTGTCTAGGCCTAGGGTTTATGGTCTGAAGTCAGAACAAGAACCACCCCCACACTGCCGTAGCTAGTCCCGGCCGCCAGCAAGCGTGTCGCTTCCGTTCTACTTCAGCCACCAATTCGGACGTAGGCGGAATTGGCCCATTCTGTCCCGAACCATTCCTATCCTTCAATTATTTTGACTTTTCTAAGTCAAAATAATTCTTCCAAGGCCTAAAACACAACAAATGGCGCCCAACGTGGGGCTAGCCACCGCTACGCTTAGTGCACAAAGCGTAGCTCATCAACACGTGCGAGTCAGAAAAATTCCGTACAAAAAAGTTGGTGAGCAAAAGGACAAAAAAAACTTAGTCGTTTTGCGACAGAATTTTCGCCTGAACGGCAATCAAAGTCCAAGTGTACAAGCTTTTCAGATTTTCAACAGCAGAACATTTCATCGAACCTGTATGGAGGCAATATGGAACGATCCTATTGACGAACCGTTTTGGCAACCTTTAGGCGCCAATTCGGTTCCATAGGAAAGGGAAATATTGTCTGCATACAGGATTGATGTGATGCAAGTTGGATAAACGTATTCTTTCTGATTCTTTCCACTTTTGTTTTGCAAGTACCCTTTTGAGTGCTGGGCATGCCCTGTCTTGGCGGGCGTGTCGTCAGACAATTGGGAAAAATACTTGTAAAATATTGGTGAGTTAGATGATAGGAAATTTCGTCGGAAATTTGTTAAGTACCTTATTTCCTTATCCATCCTTTTAGAGTTCCTTTGTAACGTAGAATATTTTTTGTGAAATAACGTAGAGTTTTTTTGAATACTTAAATTTTTTTTATAAATCTTTTGACGATAAATTTTTAACTTGGATTTTTTTTTTTGCGCTTTATTTTGATTTTTTTTTCTTGATTGCTATTTTTCCCCATTTTTTTTTTTTTTTTGTGTTGAAATTTTATCGCGTTCCGGATTTTCCCGATGGAGCGAGGAAGATCAAGATCGGCTTCGCGATTTGTTCTGCATAGAGGGGAGGGGAAAGGTTGCGACAACGTGAGGGTTCATTTTGTTCTAAATTCAAATACGCTCACATACATTAACATACACACAATCATTTATTCTTGGGTTCAAGTTTCATTCTATCGTTCATTCGTTATATTTTTTTTTTTAGACATACAACCATTTTCGCATTCCATCGTTCATTCAATTTTGTGATAGCGTTCATTCATTCGTTTCGGGTTTGGATATATACATTCCTTCTGACGATCACACGGTCTAAATGCGTTCAAACATTCATTCATATTTTTTTTTGAATTCCTTTACCCCGCATATAGTCAGGAATATATTCTTCATTCATTCGTTTTTTTTGTACTCGAACATCCAAAATTCATTCGATTATAGCTAAACTACGCACTCAATCAAACACAGTCGAAAACACAGTAGATTCATAGACACGCAGATATATAAATTTTTTCACTAGTCGTCCACCTCATTGCGCAACATTCATTCATTTCATCCCTCGGTCATTAAACTTAATTCAATTGCTCCATTAGTAATAATATACACAACTTACATTCATTAGCATTCTATCGAACAATTGTACCAATTATTCGATCACAACAACCACATTTACATCTGATCACTCGTTCTCTCAACCAATCACTCGTTCATTCACCTGTCTGCTATGCCACTGCCAAGGTCGCCTTTAAGGCGGAATGAGGAAGATATATGTACGATGTGCCAACATGTCGTGGGGGGCGAAGATGAAGCGCGGACGAAATGTGGGCACACTTTCCACCTGCATTGTGTGGAGGAGTGGGTGCTGAGCCACAAAACGTGTCCCAATTGTCGCCAGGCACTGGAGCCGCAGGACTATTGGACCGTTAGGGGCGTGGAGGGCGCCACAGCGAGAACCGGAGCCGTGACACGCAGCAGAGCGAAGTCAGCGGCCGGCGGACTTTCACCAAGGCGGTTAAATCTTGATTTTCCGCTGGAAACGGTCGGCGGTGGGGTCTTTTACGCCCCTGACGGTTCAATTGGCCAAGAGCAGGGGGTGAACCAGCTCGTAAATCCAATCCCACAATCACCGGAAAGGGTAGTAGGCGAACGACCACGCTGGTCCGATATCCGTGACACAGGTATCCCAGCTACGACGAATCCAGCGCCAGGGCGTACACGTTCGCCAGTGGTACGAACTGAGCTGGGAGTAGATCAGCTGATAGAGTTGATGAGACGGGTTTTTCGGGAAGAGCAGGCGTCTCAGAGACCGGTGGGGGCCCATTATTCGGCAGCAGAGGGAGACTCGCGTGCTGGGAGGGCAGATCAGCGGACCGGAGCGGCCGCGTTGGTCAGCGATCGCGTTAGCCACGGCCCTAATCATCGTGTAAGAAATTCCTACAGCCCATTGAGGCATTGGCGTTTGCGTTTTAACGGGGATAGCCAACTCCTACGTGCAGAGGAGCTGATTTTTCGGGCCGAGACTCTCGCGATGAGCGACTTGCGCGGCAATTTAGATCTGCTGACGCAGGGCTTCCATCTGCTGCTGGATGGTAGGCCCAACAAGTGGTATTGGTTGTGGCGTCGGTCCAATAACAACTCGTCTTGGGATACTCTGAAGGTAGCATTCTTGCAGGTCTGGGGAGAGCGCAGCACGGATTGGGAGCTACGGAAGCAGATGCTTGGTAGACGACAAGCGCCACACGAGCCCTTCATGTCCTTCGAACAAGACATGACGGAGCTTCGTTCACTGCTGACCGCTCCCATGATTGAGTCCGAATTCGTGGCTCTGGTGCGCGGAAATCTGGTGGGCAGCACACAGCAACAGTTGTGCTTCCACTCGGTACACACCATGGACGAGTTACGTCGGCTTGTAGTGCAGGTGGAAGACACGCGAAAAGCCACCAGACCATCCCCGTGGAACCAGGCCAGAGTCCACGAGATACATGAGCCAATCGTGGAAGAACATCAGGATACGACTTCTTCCGTCGATTTGGCCGGACTATCGAACCCCTGGATCTGCTGGAATTGCAGGAAAGAAGGTCACGGCTATCGTGAGTGTGCGGAGCCTGCGAAAGGCATCTTCTGCTATGGATGTGGTCGGGCTGACGTTCTAAAGCCCAACTGCGTCCATTGCAAGGCGGGAAACGGCCGAAGGGACGGAAGGACAGCGGGTCCCTCCCGTCCGAACACTGCATCCCGACAGCAGTAGGAAAATCTGTTCACCACTCCAATTCCACGTCCCAATTTCAATTAGACAGCCCAAATGAAACAACTTTACCCAAATTTTCAACCCCTAACAATACCCTTCCAAATTTTAATACTCTACCTACAACATTCTCTGAACCCAATTCCCATCCTTTTAACGTAAAAGCATCCAAACCCATTTCATCGACGATCAACACTCCGCACGTCAAATTATTAACGAGACCAAGCGATAAGACGGAGCCGGCTGTTTCCCGGCCTGAAGAAGTCCTTATCGCAAAAGAACATCCAAGACGAAATTCCCACCATCCTCTCAAGCCATACCACCTTCGGCTAAAGGAATATATGGAGGCTCGAGAGCGAATTTTTGCGCCTACTTCAATCGCAAGTGGTGATCAGGTATCATCACTAACGAGTGGATCCGGTCGCAGTAAATCAATCTTGCGCCTTCGTACATTCTGGAGGATGGTGCGTGAAAAAAAGAAAGCGATCCTCTCTACCATCATTACCAATCCGTTGGACATACGTCCGTACGCCATGGTATCCTTGTACGGAGTGGACGTTGAAGGACTCCTCGATAGTGGGGCGAGCATCAGTTGCCTGGGGGCAAACGCTTTACAACGTCTCCATGATGCACAGGTGAATTATCGACCGGTCTGTCAAGAGGTGAAGACCGCTGATGGTGCTGCACAGAAAGTTTTGGGCACGGTAAACACCGATATTACTTTTCGTGGTATTACCAAACCCATTACCTTGTATATAGTGCCGAGCCTGTCGCAGAAATTGTACCTAGGGGTAGATTTCTGGCGATCATTCCAACTAGCTCCCAGCATTATCAGCGCGGTCGATACTCCCGATACTGCATCGCAACTGATAGCTCCGGATGCCCACCATTTAACGCCCACAGATGTAAAGAGGTTGGAAATGGTAAAGTCCAAATTTCCATCATACGAAGTATACGGACTCGGTGTGACCAACGTCGAACAACACAGTATAGACGTTGGTGATGCAAGTCCCATCAAACAGCGACATTATCCTGTGTCTCCTGCGATCCAAAAACTCTTATATGACGAGATCGATCGCATGAGGGCACTTGGCGTTATAGAGACCAGCCAGAGTGCATGGAGCTCGCCTGTGGTTCTCGTGAGGAAGCCAGGCAAGGTCAGGTTATGTTTGGACTCGCGCAAAGTCAATAGTGTGACGAAGAAGGATGCTTATCCATTACCACACATTGATGGTATCTTAAGTCGTTTGCCGCGAGCCAATTTTATTACTAGCCTGGACCTCAAAGACGCCTTTTGGCAGATTCCTCTCGAGAACAAATCCAGGGAGTATACAGCGTTTACCATTCCTGGCCGGCCTCTATATCACTACACTCGCATGCCTTTTGGGTTATGCAACGCGCCGCAAAGGATGTGTCGTTTGATGGACAAAGTCATCCTACCCGAGCTGAAGGAGCAGGTATTCGTATATTTGGACGATCTGCTGTTAATTTCTGAGGATTTCGATTCACATCTGGTTTTATTGGCAGAAGTCGCAGAATGTTTGCGAAAGGCTGGCCTGACCATTAACGTCAACAAGAGCAAGTTTTGTCTGAAAGAGGTGAAATACCTCGGTTACATCGTTGGAGAAGGAGGCTTGAAAACTGATCCCAACAAAGTTTCAGCCATCGTCGATTACCCTTCGCCTAAGTCCGCACGTCAAGTTCGACGCTTTCTTGGTATGGCAGGCTGGTATCGACGATTCGTTCCCAACTTTGCTGCGACTGTTTCACCGATTTCAGACACTCTAAAGAAGTCCAACCAGTTTGCTTGGACTACAGAGGCACAAACTTCCTTCCTATTAGTGAAAGACTTGTTGACGAGAGCCCCCTTATTAATCAATCCTGATTTTAAGAGGTCTTTCGTAATCCAGTGCGACGCCAATAAATCAGGGGTGGGTAGCGTTCTCTTTCAGGAAAACGACGACGGATCGGAATCTCCAGTGGCGTATATGTCACAGAAGCTCACTTCCGCTCAACGCAACTACAGCGTAACCGAACTCGAGTGTTATGCAGCTGTGTTGAGCGTGAAAAAATTTCGAGCCTATGTAGAAGGGACTGCGTTCAAAATCATTACGGACCACGCAAGTCTCAAATGGCTCATGTCGCAGAAAGACCTACAAGGACGGTTGGCAAGATGGAGTTTAAAACTCCAAGGTTACGACTTCACAATCGAGCACCGAAGAGGGAGCCTGAACGTTGTACCCGACGCTCTCTCTCGTGTATACGAAGAGGGATTAAACGCGCTGATCGATGTGGCACCGATGGTGGATATGGACTCTCCAGAATTCTCTGGCAAAGAATATAAAGAGTTAGTGTCCACCGTCGATGCGAACGCCGATCGGCTTCCTGACGTATGCGTGAGGGATGGTTTCGTGTATAAGCGCACAGAGCCTCACAACGGTGACCCGATTGCTGAAGACAGGGCCTGGAAATTATGGATTCCATCGAGCCTTACGTCAGCTGCGATCGCTCAGGCGCACGAGGCAGACACCACGGTCCATGGTGGTTATGCCAAAACGCTAGAGCGAGTCAGGCGATTTTTGTACTGGCCCGGAATGGCTACACAAGTACGCACCTACGTTCTGGCGTGCGACACTTGCAAAGAGACAAAGTCCCCGAACAGACCTCTACGAGCGCCTATGGGAGAACCGTTCCAGACTGATCAGCCATTCCAACATCTGTACATCGACGTACTTGGACCATATCCACGTACCAAACGGGGTAAGATCGCTATCTTGATCGTCTTGGATCATTTTACCAAATTTCCCCTGTTACATCCTTTGGGGCGGATCACTGCTGAAGAGATCACAAACTACTTGGAGGGGCAGGTCTTCCATACGTTTGGAACACCTGAGACAATCCTCTCCGATAACGGCTCTCAATTTAGGTCGAATGTGTTTAACACCATGCTGAACAAATACGGAGTTAAACACCTGTACACCCCGAGCTACTCACCGCAAGCGAATGCTTCGGAGCGTGTCAATCAGTCCATCCTGGCCGGAATTCGAGCATTCATCACTGATGACCAAACACGATGGGATGAGAGTCTAAGCAAAATTGGATGTGCTCTTCGTAGCTCACTCCACCAAGCCACTGGATTTTCTCCTTATCAGGTTTTGTTTGGGAATCACATGATGTTGCACGGGAAGGACTACGAACTGCTGAAGCATTTGCGAGCGTTGGGAGAGTCAAATGTACAGCTTCGACCTCGAGAGGGAATTCCTATCGTGAGACAACTGGCGCAGACGAAAATAAGGGTCGCACATGAGGACAGCAGCAGGCGTTATAATCTGCGTGCTGCTAAAACACAATTTTGTGTAGGACAGGAGGTATTCCGTAGAAACTTTTCCTTGTCCACAGCCGCGCAGAATTATAATGCCAAGCTGGCGAAGAAGTTCCTCAAGTGCAGAATTCGTCGTGTGCTAGGCAACTCACGATATGAATTGGAGGATCTAGGAGGCAAACGTCTGGGGACTTACCACTCCAAGGATCTGAGGCAGTGATCCGAGGGAGCACACCGATTGCCCGGCACTCAGTCGTGCGCATGAGACCGACCAAAAGCGACGACTTTCTTTAGTCGGTTCGGCGCTGGGAAACCAACGGCGAGCCGCCTATGTTGTTGAGTCGCCGCTGGCTGGTAACACCAATCTCGTTAACATTTCTGTGGATCCACTCGATCCTCGAAAAATGTCATTCGAGTATCGTGTGGATCCACAGAAAGTGGCGACAACCCTGCCACCGAAGAAACGTAGAGGAGGAGACGGTGCAAATGGCGGACATCGAAGTGTAGCGCAGATCGCTGTCGAGTTTTTCGGGTTAAGTGTCGTGGTGAAAATAAGTCGAACGGCGAAAAGCTTACCTAATTGAAAGCGGCTGGTTTAGAACCGTACCGGAATAGGCGTCATCTTCTGCCATTTTCCTTTTCGTTTTAATTGCAGCAATCGATGGAAGAAAAAAACTTTAAAACAGGCTTAGAAAAAAAAACCACCGCCAAATTATTGAGGTTAGAAATCGGATTGTGTGTTTCGTTTTGATAACGATGGCAGTGGTATTCTAGTATTGCGTCAGACAAATTTGAATTTATTTCGTATTTAACTACCACAGCATCTTGAAAATTCATCAAATAAAACTAAAAGAAATTATAATAAAATTAATTATAACGAGAACCTGACCTCGGAGCGCTCTATGCATCGGACGCGACTCGAGAGTTGATCGTTGACTTTGCAGCTGTCAAGTAATACACGATTTAGTTTCGTATAGTTCGCGTTAACAAACTACCGTAAAACATTTCTCGTGGTTAGATTTTTCAAAATGTTTGCTTAATCAAACGTAGTCGTGCTCGTAACGCTTTTCAGTAAAACACCGCATAAGTTCGTACTCGTTGTGCAAAGTTAAACCAAAAACTAAATTGGTGAATTTTTTTTTTGTTTCAATTTTTTTCTGTGCTGAACGGATTTTGCGTTTAATCCTCGTCTTTTCGGTGCAAATATTAACATAAGAATCGCTTAGTTGCGGGCTAATGAATTGTGGAAAAAGGTTCGAATAGGAAGAACACGGCAAACGGTAGACGTCTGGCGTGAAAGTTATTTTTTTGGAATTGACAACACCTTCCCTGCGACGATTGAGTGGTCATTTTGCCGTAAAATCCGAAGAACGTGGGTGGCCAGAGCCACCGAAGAATTTTGAAGGCATCGGATTGCAAACGCTGTTGGTTCGGGTTCAAAAGCTGCAACACTTCGCGTATCAATTAAATGTGACACGAGAAGCCATCTTCATACTTGTGACAGCCATGTGAAAGATCTGGAAGATAGGAAAAGGGGTTCCAATGAACCGAATGAAAAACAAGTTTCAAAGTGAATGGAAATGTTTTGTGAATGTTTTCGCGAATCGAGCAATTAACTAAAATTTCGTGTTGAGTTAAATACACGCGTCGTGCCCGTTAATCGTCCCGGGTGTGACAAGAAACGTCGGCCGTACGAAAATTCAATCTTGTCCGAATGTCGCGAAGAAGAATATCTGCCGCCCGACGAATTTCTACAAGAAAAGAAGAGAAATAGGAAATTTGAAGAATGAGAAATAGGAAATTAGAAGAATGAGAAATAGAAAATTTGAAGAAAGGAAAGTGAAAATTTGAAGAATGAGAAATAGGAAATTAGAAGAATGAGAAATAGAAAATTTGAAGAAAGGAAAGTGAAAATTTGAAGAATGAGAAATAGGAAATTAGAAGAATGAGAAATAGGAAATTTGAAGAAAGGAAAGATGAAAATTTGAAGAATGAGAAATAGGAAATTAGAAGAATGAGAAATAGGGAATTTGAAGAAAGGAAAGATGAAAATTTGAAGAATGAGAAATAGGAAATTAGAAGAAAGGAAATAGGGAATTTGAAGAAAGGAAAGATGAAAATTTGAAGTAGAGAAATAGGTAATTAGAAGAAAAGAAGTAGGAAATTAGAAGAAAGGAAATAGGGAATTTGAATAAAGGAGGAATTAGGACGAGAGAGAACCAAACGGATGAAATAAACAAATGGGGTGAGTTTTGAGTTTGTTTCCTTTTTTTATTATATTATATTATATTTTGCATGATTTCCTTTTTTCTTTTTTTTTTGGGTTTTCTTTTCCAGCAATTTTGTATGGTCGTTTTTTTTTTTTTTTAGTGATAATAATCTCCTTAATGATGATTAACGGCTAGAAAGAGCCATTTATAGTGAACCCGAGCGTTTAGCTCCTTAACCCCGAACCTCAATAAGGGGCCACGACGCGAAATGTTCTAGAGGACAGTCGTGGCTGAGGTAGGGTGGGCAGAGCAGGGCGCTACTTACACCTAAGCGCCCTGACAAATCGCGAAGTCGCGCAACTCCACCGCTTCTTGGTCTTTCACGACCTATTGGGAAGATAGTCCCAATTTTAATCACCCTGGAGTAAGCCGACACGAAATTTTGTTGTCTAGGCCTAGGGTTTATGGTCTGAAGTCAGAACAAGAACCACCCCCACACTGCCGTAGCTAGTCCCGGCCGCCAGCAAGCGTGTCGCTTCCGTTCTACTTCAGCCACCAATTCGGACGTAGGCGGAATTGGCCCATTCTGTCCCGAACCATTCCTATCCTTCAATTATTTTGACTTTTCTAAGTCAAAATAATTCTTCCAAGGCCTAAAACACAACAGGTTTTAATTTGCCATTCAAATTTTCAAGGAGCATAACAAATGCTTCCTTCGATAATCTGAAACAACGTAAAAAACTGTTCTCCATTGAATATTGCTCATGCTTGAGTCACATACAAAGTAGAGTGCGGCAGCACGGCGCAGCTTGACGCCTCCAATAAATCATCAAGTCAGATAACTATTCACTCTCTGCGTCAGGTTTTATTTTGCGTTTTAAATTAATTTGAAATTCTCACAAGTGTTCATATTCGTTTATACGAAGCAGTGAACTAACTAGAAACAATTTTGTAGCTAATTTTAATTTAGTCCGGGGCACATAAAGTACAGATTCAACGTGTTAAACATAACAAAATCACTCATTAATTTTGAGGTTAATTATGGGCTACGGAAAAGTTAAGTGTTGGCGAACTTTTTTTGATGGCTGCGTTAGGCTGCTTCCGTTGTGACTACCACAATAGAAGAACACTGTGCTCAACTTTTTGACACCTAGGCTGCGCCGGCTTGCGTTGCCGTTGTGACTTACGGGTTAAGCTCCAAAATGTAATAAATTCTTACCCATAGTTGTCCATTTTCAAAGGATTTGAGGAGTCTCGCAACCATTTTCTCTTCCACCTCAACAATTGTAGATCTGCTCGATTATCCTCATCATATTCTTCGTCAAAAAATAACTCGTACGAACTCATTTCACCGAATCGATAAAAAACACTGAATTTTATGCTATTCACAATTACGCTTTTATTCACAGTAACACCATTTTCAGACATTTTACACGACTCTCCTGCGGCAATACTAACAAGGTGCTTCGATCGACACTCATACTACCAAATTTCAATCGACACGACTAGAGTCACTTCATACGAACTAACACAAACATCCATTATCTTGAGTACGGACAATGTGTGTTTCATTTGAAACCAGTTCATTTGAAATTTTTTTGCAGTTGTCTCGATTTTTCATTTTAAGGATCTCCACTAAAGTGGATAAACGCTGTATTTAGTTGACATTTCATGAGACATATTTCGATTCCGTGAAACGTCCATCAAAATCTATCTGCTACACGTATACACACTAAAACTATGCCAATTAAGAAACCTGCGATTTTTTAAATTCCCAGGTTTTTAGTACTAAATATGTACCAAAAGTGTTCTTATACAGTGACTCTAGACACGACTAGAGTCACTGTATAAGAACTAACACAAACATCCACTATCTTGAGTACGGACAATGACCGCTTTTGGTACCTTTTTAGTACTCTTGAACCCTGCGAACTCCAAAGTTCGCAGGTTTCTTAAATGGCATAGTTTTAGTGTGTATACGTGTAGCAGATGGATTTTGATTAACGTTTCACGGAATCGAGATACATATGTCTCACGAAATGTCAACTAAATACAGCGTTTATCCACTTTAGTGGAGATAAAAATGAAAAATCAGACAACTGCAAAAAAATTTCAAATGTTCTGGTTTCAAATGAAACACACATTGTCCGTACTCAAGATAACGGATGTTTGTGTTAGTTCTTATACAGTGACTCTAGACACGACAAGCTCTTCGATTGTCGATCGTCACGGCACTCATAATACGGGTGCTTAAGTCACTGGCTGTTCCAAGTTTAAGAAAGTTCTATCATTTCTAAGGTCTTATTCTTTTACCATGTATGAATTGTGAATAGTGCTTTTTATAATAGATTAACCTTTGAATCTTATGAAAATAAAACTGACAAAAAGTATAAAGTAACCAAACGTCTCTGTATGTATTTATTTATTTATATAAAATATGTAATAGTTCAGCTTAAAATGGAAATTAAATTTCGTACATACATTCCTTTTTCCTCAATCGTAAACTATAAGTTTTTCGTTTACTTTGTTCTAATAATTAAAATAAAGGATGAGTAGGTATAAGATCAAAATTTAGCTTACGGTTTAATTATCCAACGTATGTTCGGATATTTTAGTCTACTCCTACTTTACATTGTTTTTTTGTTTATATAAAAGATATGAAATGGAAAATGAAAATACAAAAAAAAAAATATATGATGGTGACAGTGATGACAATAATTTGTGAGTAAGAGATGAAAATTGCAATCGAGTTAGTGTTTACGACGAATCTTCTCCGTCTCCATTCTCGGTATCTTCATTTTCATCTTTTCCTTCTTCCTCGTCTTCTTCGGAATCTTCTGGTTTAGCAGCCTTAGGTGGACGACCTCGGCCACGACCGGTACCAGCACCACTGCTAGCTTTCCTCGAAGCTACTGCTTTTTTTGTGTTTTTTCGTGGTCGGCCACGTCCTCTTTTTGCTGGCACATCACCATTGCTATCTTTCTCCACCTTTTTTTCTTTTGGTGAGGGCGCTTCAGATGCAGTTGGTCGGCCTCGTTTTTTAGCAACCTAATAAAAGGAAAATAACGTATTTATATATGAACTAGAAAGTTGAACAAATATAATTTTTTGCGAAATCAGAAGAAACTTACTTCTTTCTCTACTACTTTAGCTGGTCGCCCTCGTCCTTTTTTAACCTCTGTGTCTGCCATTTTACTTATTCTGAAAAAAAAAAATGGAATTGGATGATTGATCATAAATTATGGATTACAGGGACATGTAGTTATAAGTAAGTTAATAAAGGGTTTTCCAATAAGGACTTGACAACTTTGAATTCAATTTGTGAACGCACCCTTTCACTAATCATCGAACTGTCACTGTCAATTTATTCAGTAAACTTAACATTTTTATCATGGTAAAGTACACGAAGGAACAACGTCTGCAAATTAAATTATATTATTTTGAAAAAAAGTTGTCAAGTCCTTATTGGAAAACCCTGGGTTTTCCAATAGGGACTTGACAACTTTGAATTCAGTTTGTGAACGCACCCTTTCACTAATCATCGAACTGTCACTGTCAATTTATTCAGTAAACTTAACATTTTTATCATGGTAAAGTACACGAAGGAACAACGTCTGCAAATTAAATTATATTATTTTGAAAAAAAGTTATCAAGTCCTTATTGGAAAACCCTTTAGTTCTTACGTTTAATAAAAGTAATTTCGCATAAAGTCAAAACTATTTCTTACAAGGTTTAGAAACGCATACTTTTTAAAAATAAAGTAGGATAGAAAAACATTACTAGAATCAATTTTATCTTTCGAAATTAATCTAAAATGTTTACCCAGATTTCGTATTTTCAACATAATTGTTAGGAACAAACTTGTTGGGATGCCTCGCGTGGTAAAACAACCTTTCAGTTATATTCAGCTCAGTTTTTATTCAGCTTGTTGAGCTTTTAAACCTAGTAAATTTACAATATAATTCAATAGTAATTAACAATAATATAATAATAATTAACAGTAATGACAACAATTCTTACTTTTACTTTTGACACGCTGGCTTGTTCCTTCGTTCTTTTTTTCTGTTTTAATTAATTTTATTTTATTTAATGACAGAACAAAAGCCCAAGCCAACTAATAGAGACTATTTTTTAAAGAGCTGAGTGTCAAATGTAAAGTAAATGGGCGGTGCTAAAATATTCGTGGCGGTGACATCGAACCGCTAACAATACTCCTCCCCGGTACGACGACTTCCTTGGTCGGCTTACAATCAATATCGTCAGTTTTAAGGTCGAGGACAGCTAGCTTCACGGTCGGGCGTTCGTAGATGCCCGTAGCAGTTTGAACTGTCGCTCGTCTCACCTGGCCATCCTTGCTGGTTATAGTTTTTAACACTCTTCCCATTGGCCAGCAGTTTCTGGGAAGATCGTCATCGACGATTACTACGATGTCATCTTCTTTTATGGGCTTAACAGGGTGGTGCCACTTAGACCGCCTAGTTAAAGTTGGAAGATACTCTTTGATCCATCTTTTCCAGAATGCATTTGCGAGCTGTTGCGATGTGTGCCAGCTTCTTCTTAATACGGCACCGTCGTCCGTAAAGGTTCCAAGTGGCTTAGAACCGTTTGATGAACCGAGAAGAAAGTGGTTCGGTGTTAGAGCTTCGTCGCTCTCGCTACCGATGGGGACATAGGTTAACGGTCGAGAATTGACCGTAGCTTCTACTTCTAGCAACATACTGTAGAGCATCTCATCGGTGGGATTTCTGGTCGGCAGGATCCGATATAAGGTGTTCTTCACTGACCGGACCAGACGCTCCCAACTTCCCCCCATGTGTGGGGATGTGGGAGGATTAAAATTCCATTTGGTTGTTGCGCTGATGAACTCTTTTGCTAGCTTATTTTTATCCATATATTGTATGGCTTCTTGTAACTCCCGGTTTGCACCCTTGAAGTTAGTGCCGTTGTCGCTATAGATCTCGATGGGATTGCCTCTTCTGGCAATAAACTTCCGCAAGCACAATATGCATGAGTCCGTCGAAAAGTTCGAAGCTACTTCTATGTGAATGGCTCTGATGGTTAAGCATGTTATGAGTACACCCCACCGTTTTTCAGTTTTCTTTCCGTTTGTGACCTTCATGGGCCCGAAGTAGTCGATTCCGATAAAGGAAAACGGGCGTGTGGAGTACGAGAGCCTCGCCAGAGGAAGATCTGCCATCTTTGGTGGGGCAGGCAAAGCTTCACGGTTCTTACATGTCTCGCATTGCTTTCGGACAGAACTAGCTGCTACCCTTAGGCGAGGAATCGAGTTTTTTTGTCTCAGCTCGTTTACTACAGTTTCGTGATTTTGATGATGGTATTTCAAATGGTACCATTTTATAATAAGAGTAGTTATATGGTGTGCTCTTGGGAGCAAAATAGGCCGTTTTGTGTTGTAGTTAACATCTATCGCTGCGTCCATTCTTCCGCAGGTTCGAAGGACACCTTCTGAGTCCAAGTATGGACTGTTTTTATATATCTCGCTGTTTTTGTCTATCTTCCGTTTCATTTCAACCGGAAGATCGATATTTGACTGAAGTATAGCCATTTCGTCAGCATAATGGGCTAACTGAGCTTGACGATAGAGCTGGTTCTCAGCATTCAGGTATTCCTCTTGCGACACAGGGCCACTTTTCCGTACAACACCTCTTTTCCTCTGGGTTGAATTGTGAACGAAGCGAAGGACGAATGCTTGAGTTCGTAGAAGGCGATGCCAGGATGAAAAACGTTCGGATTCTATGAGTTCCGTGATAGCACCTCCCCAGTGAATCATATGTGCACGAAGTTCTTCGGTGGTTTCTGGTAGAGCAATTGGTTGAGGCCACTCACTAGGCAAGTCACGCAGAAATTCAGGTCCTTGAAGCCATCTACCGGATGATGTCAATTCAGGAGTTCTTACCCATTTAGTGGCTTCGTTAGCTACGTTTAGTTTGGATGGAATCCAGCGCCATTCTGACATCTCTGTAGACTCCAAAATCTCCCCGACGCGAAACGCTACGAACTGTTTGTATTTTCGTTGTTCGGAATTGAGCCAGAACAATACTGTTTTAGAGTCAGACCAGAATATACGCGAGGAAAGGGCGATCGAGTGTTCCCGTTGAATATTTGTAGCTAGCCGCACTCCCAACACAGCTGCCTCCAGCTCTAGCCTCGGAATTGATATGCTTTTTAGTGGAGCCACTCTAGATTTAGCTGCAACAAGCGAGCAGTTTATTTTCTCTCCCTGTTTGACTCGAAAATAGACAGCTGCAGCATAAGCGCTCTCACTCGCATCTACAAAAACGTGTAGTTGGATATCTAATTCGTCGTTAAGTGGGGTTTTTAGAAGATAGCATCGTGGAATTCTAAGTTGTTGAGCTTCAGGTAGTAAACGAATCCAACGAAGCCACCTTTCATGATGTTCTCCTGTTATACGTTCGTCCCATCCAATTGATGTTCTCCAGATGTCTTGTAGTAGGATCTTGAGGAATATCAGAAAATTGGCAAGTAGGCCAAGTGGGTCGTAAGTGTGCGCAGCACTTCTCGCTTCGTCGGCGGACGGGATTCCGACAGTATTTCGTTATTCTTGTCGGTATATGCAATGGAGTACATGAATGTATCGGACGTTATACACCACCACATTCCAAGTACCTTTTCTGCACCCTCCTCTGGGCTCATACTCAAGTTCTTTTTATCCTTTAACGAAATTTCATCAAGAGAGTTCAATACACTACGCGAGTTAGAGATTCAATTTCTAATATTAAATCCACCTTGTGCATGTATGAATTTAACCTCGTGCACTAGCTTAATACCTTCCTCTTCAGAGTCGACGCTATCTAAAAGATCGTCAACGTAGTGATTTTCAATTACTGCTTTAACCGCTCTCGGGAACTCTTTGATGTAGTTCAATGCGTTTTTGTTTTTGATGAATTGGGCGCAGCTGGGTGAACAGGTTGCACCAAAGGTCATGACATTCATAATATAAACTTCGGGAACTCTAGCGGAAGAATCGCTCCTCCAAAGGAACCTCTGGGAATGTCGGTCCTCTTCTCTTATTTGAACCTGGTGAAACATTTCTTGTATGTCTGCACAGATAGCAATTGGTCTCTCTGAATCGATAAAGAACGCCAGGTAAGTACGTCAGTAGATCTGGTCCTTTTAGTAGCGCGGAGCTTAGTGAGACTCCCTCTACCGCAGCTGCGGCGTCCCATACGATTCTCATCTTGCCCGGTTTAGCGGGATGTGTAACTGGGAAGATCGGTAGATACCAGATTCTTGGGAAGTTTCGCTTAAGTTCTTCGTCTGAAAGTTTTCGAATATACCCTTTAGCAACGTGGTCATCGATTCTTTGCTGTAATACTTGTGCTAGTTCTGGATCTCGGGACAGTCGTTTTTCTAAGCATCGAAAACGCCTTTCTGCCATGGCGTAGCTGTCAGGTAGTTGGATTTCATCGTACCTCCATAGTAGTCCAGTTTCATAGCGAAAGTTTTTCCTTCGGGTAGTAGCATTCAGGATTTCTAGAGCTCGTTGATCTTCTACTGATGAGAGGTACTTCTTTGGATTTCTTCCAGAGAGAAGGACTGTTTCACTAATTGGTGAATGTCGCGTTCGCCCTCGCATATATGAAAGCTGTGATGTTTGAAGTTTGCGGGCTTACTTTTCCATTCAATATTTCTGCAAGAGCCATACACTACCCATCCGAGGCGAGTCTTAGACGCAATGGGCTCATCATATCCACCTTCTTTTGATTTAAGTGGTAGTCCTAATCGCCAATTATCGAGACCAATCAAGATACGGGGAATAGCTTGTTCGTATGAGTCTATGACAATATCCTTTAGATGCGGAAACATCATAGCTAGGTCATTTGCACGAAGAGTTTGCTTTGGCAGATTTAACTTCTTAACTGTGCGAGCGTTTTGGTTGTTGGTAACTTCCACTGAAACCTTCTTAGAGTTATCTTCCATTCGGTGCGTATCAGCCGTCCATTTCAGACAAAGGGGCTCATATTCTCCTTCTAGTCCTAACTCTTCTGTTATATCTTCTTCTATGAGCGTCAAGGATGATCCACCGTCCAGGAAGGCAAAGGTTTGTAATTTCATTTGACCTTTACTTAGCGTAACAGGAACTATACGAAAGAGGATAGTTTGACTTGTTCGTTGAGCATTACGATGTAGACCCACTGTCTGTGCTTCTACCGCTGATGAATGAAGAGGCATGTTCGGCATAACTTGTGGTCTCGGACGGCATTCCATCTCTCATTATGATCCAAATCAAAGAATTTAGCGCAATTTGCAACTGTTTTACATTCTTTTTGGCAAATACATCATTTGCGTGGCTTGGATTTGTTGGTTGGCTTAGAATCTGTCGGTTCATCTTCCGTGTGGGCATTGATGTATCCTTTTCCTTTTGTGTCGGCAGGTCGCTTGTCCAATTTGGGATCTGCGAACAGTAAAGTAACATCACCAGCTGCTTCAGCAATTCCATATAACCATGAGCTAAATGTAGAAATTGTTACTGCTGCTATGCTCTGCTTGTATATAGCCCAATTTAATTTAGCTGTGCAGGCAGCCTATCACAGAGCTCTTGCAGAAGCATCGGGTTACCAAGGTGGGCGTGTAGTCCAGATGCTTCCATCGTAGCACATAAATTTTGGACCGACAGAGCGTATTTTATAAGAGTGTCGAGTTTTTCTGCTTTTGGCGGAGGTCTTGTCGCAGCTTCTCAAGTAGTGTATGTATTATCAATTCTGGACGTCCAAATAGCATCCGCAGTGATTGAATTATGCCCGGGACATTCGACGGTAGCATAAGTCTTCCTCTCATTGACTCTAACGATCCCTTTTAGACACTTTTGCAAACGGATGACATTTTCCTCATCAGTGAAACCACAGGTTCGGGTGGAGTATTCGTACACTGCGAAAAAAAGTGGCCATTCCTCCGGACTACCGTTGAAGGTAGGCAGCTCTCGAAGCATTGAGTGTCTAGGAGAAAATTGCTGATAGCCTACTCCTGGCGCTGAGACTAGGTGTGGCTCTAAGCTGTTTTGAAGACCCATGCCGGCCACGGCATTGGAGTGAACCGGCTGTTGATATAGTTGTCCGATCGTCGCGTTTGATCCTATACACGAATTTGCAAAGCTCGTTGCCGGGACATGTACGTATGGAGTCGAGTAAGCTTCCACTGGTACGTTTTGGTGAATATTCCCGCTACCTTTCGAGACAGTATGAACATTTTTGACAGTTGGCATCGGTGTATTCAGTACCCTCTAGTGACGCAACTAGCAGACTGCTTTGTACCATAATTCATAGGTTCCAATTAAAACTGGGAACATAAAACTGATTCGGCGCACCTGTGCCAGCAGCTGTACTGCACATCTGAGCAGTAGAACTGCATGCAACTGTTTGCTATGCCGTAGTGAACGCATTATTTGAGCAGTTAGCAGGCTGCTTGGCATCATAACTCGTCGAGCACGACAAGCCAGGAACGTAACTCTGGTTTGGCACAGCTGTGCAACCAGATGTACCGTAATTCGTCGGTTCCAATAAACTGGGAACATAAAACAGATTCGGCGCACCTGTGCCAGCAGCTGTACTGCACATCGGAGCAGTACTGCACATCGGAGCTGTTTGTATTGTCGTAATAGACGCATTATTTGAACAGCTAGCGAGCTGCTCGACGTTACAACTCATCGGTACTTGCGGCTTTTGAAGACCGCCGTCCGCATTTGTCAGCCAAACTCTTACCTTCTCAACCGATTTTTCAGTAGATTTTCACCCGTATTGTGAATGTCGCGGTCACGTCACTTCGATGCCGATTCAAACTGTCACGTCGATCGAAAAAAGCGATTGTGTAACTCTATCGACGTGACTCAATGGCATTGCCATATTGATATGTATGTATCAGCTGTAAATTGTGAATTTAAGTTCATGTATGCCTTCGTTTACAACTATGACGTTATTTTTCTGCAATATCAAATGCTACATTCAAATTTAAATGTGGATAATATTGCTTTTTTTAAAGTAGAAAAGCTATACATCTTGTTCGGCCCATTTGTGGCTCTCACTTCTGCTTGCATCTCGTGACGGTAGTCCCAAAGAATTTTACAGTGCCGAAAATTCGAGCCGTATTTCTTTAATGTGTGTCGATCTACACCGCTTTTAATGACGATTACTTGTTGCGAATCCATCAAAATAAGGAAAGAAACATCTTTTTGTCAAATCTATACTTGCATTTTTGCATCAACGTTAATTTTCTTCAGGCGTCACGGACTCGGAATGTCATCGACGAAAAATGACGATCAAAGTGACAACGCTCGATGACAATCGACACTCACAATCGCCTTTTCATGCGTCGATATCATATCGGCATCGAAGTGACGCGACGTGACAATCACAATACGGTCGTTTGTATGTGAAGTTTCACTACTTGCCCCATCTGCTTTCTCAAGTTCTTGGAGAAGGGCGTATTTCTTGTTGAGGAATTCTTGTTGCATTTGTTTTTCCTCCTCTAGCTTTTGCAACTCCAATTCTATTTTCCGACTAGAGGATATTTTAGATGACTGCAATGAGCTCTTACTCTTCGGCACACTACTCGCATTCTTCTGACCCAAACATTCCTCGCAGGACCACTTTTGATGCTGGATATCATCTATTACGCCAACACAGACGTAGTGGCTCCAATCGTCGCATTTGTCGCACTGTACCATCTGGTCTATGTCGGGATTTGCGCATCTTTTACCATTGTACCCGTTGCTAACAGGTTTTGAGATTAGATTCTGCGGTGGGGACCGTGCAGTTCTCAAGGATGCAGCGAATGCTCTGGGACATTTTTATAATTCAAAATTTTATGGTAGTTAAGTAGATATACGAAATCAGTATTTGTACCGTTAAAAGTTTAAAAGATTTGTTAGGAACAAACTTGTTGGGATGCCTCGCGTGGTAAAACAACCTTTCAGTTATATTCAGTTCAGTTTTTATTCAGCTTGTTGAGCTTTTAAACCTAGTAAATTTACAATATAATTCAATAGTAATTAACAATAATATAATAATAATTAACAGTAATGACAATAATTTTTACTTTTACTTTTGACACGCTGGCTTGTTCCTTCGTTCTTTTTTTCTGTTTTAATTAATTTTATTTTATTTAATGACAGAACAAAAGCCCAAGCCAACTAATAGAGACTATTTTTTAAAGAACTGAGTGTCAAATGTAAAGTAAATGGGCGGTGCTAAAATGTTCATGGCGGTGTCATCGAACCGCTTACAATAATAATCTTAAGGGCAGTGGCTCCATCGATCGAGTTCGTCAGCAACAATTGCCTGCAATATCTACAAACGAAAAAATAATCGACATTCCAAAGGCAACCGACCTATGATGTTGACGAGGCCGATCCCATGAATTTTATTACCGCGTGGCTGACTGAAAATGCTAATATCACTAGTAGATATTCAGGCGCGTAGCGTGAATCTTCGTAAGGCTAGCGCAACGATACGATCTCTGAATTTCGCAGAATTTTCACTTCTTGGAATTTAGCAATCGAAATTCTGGATGAAAATTACGGGTTTATGGGTTATAGAATTCATAGAATTTGATGATCGTGTTATTGCGCTACCCCAACAAAGTTTCACGCTACGCGCCTGTAGATATTACATTACACCTCAGCAAGGACAAGACCGCCATACGCTCTGATTGATAAGACCATGAAGTAGTTCGGAAGGCGGAAAAAAGCTGCTTATGTTAGCCATTGTCATGCAAAACCCACCTTCAAAATTGGAACCCTCCGTATTTGGACGGACTCTTCCCACGTACCAAATCCTATAATATATGGTATAGCATGTGTAACGTTGCCCAAGAGAAGTTGTTCTCAGGGCTCCGCTGATCCATATGCAAGCTGATCTCTGTACCTTTACTAATTAATTTTAAATTATTGTGTACTGTGTAGGAAGAGAACGAGAAGTGCTCGAGCATCTGCTTTACAATTAAGAAAGATGATGATTTTTTAATCTGATTCTGAATTTCCCGTAATTCTTATCGAAAATTTTAAACCCTAAAAAAATTACAGTCGTTTTGCTGGAACGCATTTTTGTTGAGAGCGATTTTGGTACCAGACTTTCCTCCGCCATTTTGTATCGACAAATATGTACATTTTTTCTGAAAGTATACATAAGACTAAAGTTTATCGAGCCGGAAACTCAAAACTCAATTTTTTCGGATCATAGCAGTCTCTAGAATTAAAATTGAGATTTTTCGCCTCAAAATTGTTCAGTAATTATGATAAAAAAAACTATGCAAGATGTCGAAAAAACAGATTGATAGACTGAAGATTATTGAGTGAAACACAACTGTGGAAAACGAGGTCCTGATCGGTCCAGGGGCCTTATCACTGAATACGATACGATCAAAAATATTTACGATTTAAATTTACGACACGATTTTACTTTGGTATTACTGAATACGACCGTTAGGGACAAACGGTGCTGCCATTAAAAGTGTGTGAATTTTGCGCCTAAACTTCACACTATACAAAACAATAAATTACACAAGTGGTTGTTGTTTATGTCGTTAGTTTGAATTCGATATTGCTTTCGTTACTGTTGTTGACGTAGAAATGTTTAATTTGGAGGTGTATTTAGCGTATGTAGTATGTAGCGACGAGGATTTCGATGTTGAAACTCGATCAAAAATATTAATCGGATTCGTAACGCTGCGAACCCATTAGAAGTTCCTGATCCAAGGTAGGATTTCTCTTGTACTTTATTTTTAATTAGATAATTTATTGTAAAAAATACAGTTTCAAACAATTGTTCCGATTATCCAAACCGCATTTTTGCAAGTATTGAATGCAATAAAGGACGAATTGAAAGTACGTAGTCGCTCCTCATCAGTGCCACTAATCTGCATCTGCTCTGAGCGGCAGCTATCAGTGTTGCGTTGGACAGAGCGGTATGTCTCAACCGTAGGTTTCTGTTGTACTTACAGAGCTCTTTGAGTTGATGGAAACGAAGCTATGTTCGAAGTCGATAAAAGAATCGATTCAGGAGGAAAAAGTTGCTGCGAAACGTTTCTTTTTTGAGAAATACAGATTGCCTGGTTTAACCGGTTCTGTTGATCGGACACATAGCCATAGTGAACACTTGTTCTTCAAATGCCGTCGCGTAGTACATTCATTTTTAAATTTTTGTTTTCAACTTCCAAGTTCACCTTTTTTTTATTTCTAAGGTTTACATACGGTATATTTGCTTTTCTGTATAGGTATACTTTATTCAAATGCTCAAATTTTTTCTTTTTTGTTCGTATTTCTTCTCTTTCAAGTGACTTGCGACTGGTCGACAGCGACCGTAAAATTAGACGACCAAAACTTGACGATTTCTCAAAAAATCGTATTCAGTAATGCTAAATTTACGATTTATCGTTCGATCGTATTCAGTAATGCCGAATTTAGAAAAACGCGATTAAGGTAGGCGTCCACTAGAGGCGGGCCGCATCGCAACGGTGCTGGACGGTTTTTTGTTTCTACGTCCACTTGGGACGGATCACAAGTTACCAGGCGGATCGCCTAGGGCTAGGCGGATTTTTTGTATGTCAGTCGCTATTTAGCTCTGTTACTGCGCACATAGTTGCTCTCTTTACTGCTATAATGGATAGCTCGGACGAGGAAATGCTTTTATATCAAATTCTTTTTGACGAAGAAGAAAAACAACAAAAAAAAAGCATAATCAATCAAAAATTCCTCATTCATTTTAGTTCATCAACTAATTGCCGACAAAAATGCACCGACTACCGAGCTCGCCAGCCTCGCTGTCTTCACTGCGATGGGACGGATCACGAGAGACGGAAAATGCCGAGCCCATCTGTTTCGCTGCGTCCACAATGAAGAGACGAGGTGGGACGAGCCGGGGCGACATTCTGCTCGATCGCAAAGCGATCCGACAGCAAAATCCGTCGTGCACCAATGCGACCCGCCTTAGACGCACTTCCACCCAAAATATGGCAGGCGTATTTTTGCGATGCGACCCGGACCGGCCTGTCCGCCCTAGTGAACGCCTACCTTTAAAACGTACAGTTTACACTAGGGATGTTAAAAAAATTCGATATCTCGAAATTGCGAAATTTTTTTAACGATATATCAATATCGGCCGATATTTTAAAAAGATAAAGATATATCGATATTGAAATCACTTTTGGACACGATATTTTTTGATAAGGGGCCTCGTTGCAAATTTCTAGCTCCCATACATTTTGTATGGCGAAACGCGTTAAGTTTCATAGAGATATACATACAGGGTGGGCCAAAAGTCACCATGGGTTTAAAAATTTAATAACTTTTTTGTTTATATATTTTTTCAGATTATATAAATAACACCTGGAGAATAAATAATGGAGAGATTAACAACTGAACAAAGAACCAGAATAATAGAATTTTATTATTTAAATCAGCCATCAATTATTTTAACCCCATGGTGACTTTTCGCCCACCCTGTATATACTGGAGATGAGAAGCAGCGGTTGAGTTGAAGGCGGACGTCATTGCATTCGCTTGCACGCAAAACAACAACAAATTGACATAACGCACCTGTTTTATCTCACTCACTCACACGCTAAGGTAACAACAATTTGATACAACGACCATGTTTTGTCTCAGTTCTCAAAAAGTTTTTGGCTGCAAAGCGCTTTATAGAAAACCGGTGTCTTGTCGTCTCCACTAGCTATATGTGGCACTCTAATGAGTTACTTATGCCGACGCATTCGGAAAACGTATGAGCATATAGAATTAGGCAAACATTTGACCTGAACCCTAATGATAGCTCTGAATGGTTATGTTACATGAGGATTACTCTCTTTGAGAGCAAAATATGCAGGATTTGGGTTGATGAAGACGAAACACCAGAGTACAGTCTCTGTAAATATGAGGGACCTGCTCATAAAAGACGTCATCACTTCGGTCAGGGTTTTAAGGCCTTTTGCGGGTCTTGACACTTCAAAAAGATAATTTTTTTGAAAAAAATGTGTAGAATAGTACATCATGTCCGGAATATTGTCTCAAAATTTCAAGTCGATCGGAGCAAAACTGTAGGAGTGAGAGAAATTTAAAGCGCCTATTAAACATGTCTTTACCGGCAACCCGAACCCGGCCACCGAGCATTTCAGGAAGCGGAAGCTCAGACCCGAGATTCCAGAACAGACATGATTGGCTTGTGCTTGAACGAAGAATTTTTTTTACCTTCAATTACAACTCATTTTATAAGCCAAATATGACCAAAATTTATGGAAGAAATGACATTTTTCGTAAAAGACGCTACCAAAAATTCAATTCTCAATTTTTAAAAAAATCCTTCGTTCAAGCACAAGCCATATCCACATACAAACAGGAACATTTTGGTTTTTTGATTTCTGATAAAAACTACACGATTGACGGTGACTACCGTGAGGGCACTTTTTTTGGCCTGGTCAACTTCACGAGACTCTCAATGGCAGATTTGTTGATATTTTCGTTTAAAATTTTCACAGAATGTTGTTTAACTATAGTACTTTGATATGCAATAAATTAAAATTGTACAATTCTTGTAGTATCTTTTAAAGAAATTCAAGAAAACATGCTTCTTTTTGGCCTTCTAGACCCGCATAAGCCCTTAAGAAACGATCGAAATTCCTGGCTATTCCTCTTCGAAAAATATTAAGCTTCACTGAAAACTCAGGGATTGAAGAGGAACTATAGATAATCCAAGGGGACGTAGCAATAGGCCCCATTGAGGCTTCAATGACAGAGGTGACCAAACCAACGCCAAGACGAAAATCTAATATATTTTAATAATGTGTATGAGGAATGTCAGAAAGGTTGAAACTAGAACATAGTTTTTCGACTATTTCTCTCGAAACAAAAAGATGCAAGACGTGTGGTTTCTGTAGGTGAGGCAACTTACCTGTGTACAAAGATCTATCCGCTCAGTACCTTGTTGTTATTAGGTCTGTTCTATTTGACGGGTGTAGTGTACACCTTCTACACTTTTTGCACTGGCCCTCGAGCTAGTGCAGGAAAGTGTAAAAGGGAGTGGCGGGGAAGGAACAAGAACACTATTTGAGGTTGAGTTTGTGTCATTGAATTGACGTCAAAGGCTGTTTAGAAAATCGGGTGCAAGAAAGTGCAACTTACACCGGGCAAAAGAAACAAACCTATTGATTAATCTTGCTCTTTCAAGTAGAAGAGATTTAAAAACCCGGAGGAAAGTAATGTTTGTATTAAAGAATCACAGCTAACCAAAACTATCCGTTCCTGCGTCATAGCCTCTTTTCGTGTATTTTTATTATCACTTCGAAATTGCATTTAGCTTTGTTTTTTGTTGAGAAAATTTAATGTGTAGATCAATTTTAATTTTAGAAATATTATATATTTATTTGGGTTTGTATTAAAATAACGGTTCACTCAGCTGTAAATGAGTACCTGAGTTAAAATCGGGCTAATGCCCTAGACACACGGCAGCGTTAATATCGTATTATCTGCCATTTCGCTATTAAATCGACTTAATACGCATTTATTTGACTAACTATCTATCTCACTAATTTAATACAGCTCGAAAGCCTGTATTAAATTGTGTGACGATATTATTAAAAGCTTGACGCAATGCGATGCATCGAAGAGCTCATGTTTTTTCCCCAGGAACATACATATGTTTTTCAAATTTATTGAATGAAATTAAATAATTTATAAAATATAAATTTCTACAAACGGATAAAACGCGTAAAAAAAGAGTTTTGTGGGCCATATCTGACGAGCAGATGCTGAAAGATGCTTGAAGGGACAGTTTGGCAGACTTCAAGCAAGCGAAACAGAACTCGCATGTTTTCGCGCCAATTTAATTGTCAAACTTTTTGAACTTTTTTCTTGATTTAATATAGATTAAACTAATCGTACGTGTGTCACCCTCCAAATTTCAAAGAAAGCTTTCCATTTAATCTATATTAAATATTGCCGTGTGTCCATCATATAAATGATAAATAAATATAATAATCACGGTAAGACAGACTAATAACAAAATGTTGAGGATCATAACAATATGCAATGAGTTTCATACAATACAAATTATATTTAAAAAAAATTAATAATTTAACTGCACATTTTTTAAATGGCGGAATACCGACATTGCTGAAAGTCATATATGTTTAGTATCTATATTGCTAGCAGTCATATTTTATTGTACAAAATCAATAAGCACGGGTTGAAATGGAAATTCAACAGCTGAGTCTGATTTTTGTCTCAAAAATGTAAAGAGCCAAAAGAGGGCAGTACAAAATTTTTATCACAAATCAAGTTTTTATGAAATTTGAACATCGTAAATATAAGTATTTAATTAGGAAAATTATGTTTTATAAGAAATTGTACAGTTCATGATTTCAAAAAGATTATAATATTAAATTAAAATCCAGTAACGTTTAAACTACCACTATATTGAATTGGAAAATTCAGAATCAGCTGTTACCGACGAGACTTACTCTGACAAGTGCGGCTGGCAATATAGATACTAATACATATATGCTGAAAGTAGCGATATTTTTTCATCGTAATTTTTTCTATGAAAACTCAATTCCAGATGAGAAATGTAGTCTCATTCTCAACTAAACTATTTCACTTTGATTTGCATAACAAAATCTTGCACTTTAATAGAAAACTTGGTTTCTATTATTCATCCCCCATACAAAATCGTTGCGAATCGTATGGAGAGCTGTCATGTTTGATATGACTTTGTGACTTTTGTATGTGCAATTCAGCTGCGCGGAGCGTGTTTCAAGAGCGGGACATAACATACATAAATGTGAGTGAGAAAAAAAAGTACCATTCATTTTTTGTTGTTTTGCGTATGACTGAATGCGATGCCAATCGCTGCTTGTCATATCCAATCCAGTATATATCGGCTCACATCTAATAGTCCAAAAGCTCGCGACAAAAATCGCAACAGTTTTGAGAAAGCTAATATTTTAATATTTGGTTACATTTAGGGTGTATGTGAATATACTAGTCAGCAGGTCTGACAGAGTTGCCAGATTTGGCGCTTTTACATTATAGCTTGGCGCTCACTTTTTATCATGAATGCGCCGGCGCAAAACATGGCGCAATTCTTATGACGGTTTTCCACCAAACAGACAAGAAAAGTTATTGTTTTGTTCATGTTTTTGAAAGCACGGAAATCCAGAACACGAACTCGAACAAATCCAAAACACTGTTTCAACCAAACTGACAGTATTTTATCGCAGTTTTATTTTTGTTCTGAGCCTGTTTCAACTGAGCGAACAAAGCGCACGCAAAACTTACTCCATCTCATACCAAAAAACATAAACTGAACAAAACACAACTTCAGTGTTTCCCCAAAGCGGACTCAGTATGAAAACACACCGAAACCTTTTGAAGTTACAGAAACATTCAAAAAAAGCACGAGTTTGTAAAAAAATTATGAAAACTCGAAGTCTTGTTATTTCCGACACGAGCTTTTGCTGAGTTTCTGTTTTGTCCGTTTGGTGGAACACCGGCATTACATTTTGATCGAGTAAAAATTTGAAGTCAATGTTAGAATTTTATTAAATATTTAAAAACTTTCCACGAGATTTTTATATAAAAGGTTCTTAATCATGGATGTATTCGTATAACTGGATCGGCTGTATTGCATAAAATTCCTATATGTGAGACTAATTCATTTCTGACAGTTGTTTCCATCTTTCAAAAAAATGTTGTACGGTTTAATGACAATCATTTCTGATTGTTTTCACCACAGCGTCGGAGCAAAAAATTTTCCGGGGTACAGTACGTATTTGTCTATTTTGTAGCCCCCACAATACACTTACACTAACGCAAATAGACAACTAACACAACCAGAACCTATCAGGCAAAATTTCGCTTATACTACCGATCCAGTTATACTATTACATCCATGTTCTTAATACATAGAGTATTTTTGCTTATGACAGCATCAACGACGACTTGTTTAATTCGAAATATCCAACTAGTCGTTTTGGATTATTTTTGAAATTTTTTATGAATAGTTCAGGTCCATTTGAATCTAATACAATCCAATACTCTCCCCGTTCGAGCTGAATCCAAAGATAACGCTATTTAAAAACTTGAAATTTTCTTACCATTTCATATTAAAATGGTAAGAACATTTTAATTTTTTAAATAGCAATATCTTTATATTTCAGGCCAAGCGGGGAGTGAAACCGATTGGAATTGGTTTAAATGGACATGATCTATTCATAAAAAATTTTCATTTTCATTTTCAAGTGGGGGGTTGTTAGTGAAAGATTTTCCTTTTTATTTACTTAATTTGTGGGTTTTTGTGATGTTATTTTTATATTGAATATATTTAAGTTTATTTTCACTACAAAATTGATATTTTTTCATCATGGCGTAATTTGGCGATTTTTTAAAAGAACTTTGGCGCACTTTGGCGCTTTTTTAAAAGACCTTTGGCGCAATTTTTTTAAATCGTCTGGCAGCCCTGGGTCTGACGTCGGAACACCTGGCTTTGGTGACCTGTCAAAGATGTCAAAAACATCGAAAAATTTAACAGTTTTGAGAAAGCTGAAAATTTGCCGTTTCTGTATAAAGCACTTTGAAGCATTTTGATGCAAAATTGAACATTTTTGTATGGAGCGTTTCATGCCCGGTGGCAGTGAAATGCAAATAGTAGCGAAGTATTTAAAGGTTGGGCTTTTTTTCTTTTCAATACCGGAGTATAACATACATGTCAGTAAGATGCTAATAGTAGCATAGTGAATATCGCCGGTCCTTTGCGAGAAAACCTCCGGCTTCAAAAAAGTCGCTCCACGCTATCTCCATTATACATATAGCTCTATGATGCGCGCCATCAATCATGCAAGAGTTTTAAGAAAGCTGAAAATTACCAAAACTTAGTTTTTACAATGAAAAACTGAAAAACCATGGTCAGACACCCCAACAGTGGGACCCACCCAGTCAGCCCGAGTTTACACCTTTGCGGGGGTGCTGACTGGGTGTAGAGGTGTCTGACTATTGTTTTTCAGTCGTTCATGGTAAAACTAAGTCTTGGTAAATTTTCAGTTTGTTTAAAACTCTTGCATGATTATTGCGCGCATAGTAACAGAAATCGCACGTACCCGATTTAACACCTTTGCGGGGGGGGGGGGGGCTGACTGGGTGGGTACGACTGTTGGGGTGTCTGACCATTGTTTTTCAGTTTTTCTTTGTAAAAACTAAGTTTTGGTAATTTTCAGCTTTCTTAAAACTCTTGCATGATTGATGGCGCGCATCATAGAGCTATATGTATAATGGAGATAGCGTGGAGCGACTTTTTTGAAGCCGAAGGTTTTCTCGCAAAGGACCGGCGATATTCACTATGCTACTATCATCATCTTACTGACATGTATGTTATACTCCGGTATTGAAAAGAAAAAAAGCCCAACCTTTAAATATTTCGCTACTATTTGCATTTCACTGCCACCGGGCATGAAACGCTCCATACAAAAATGTTCAATTTTGCATCAAAATGCTTCAAAGTGCTTTATACAGAAACGGCGCTTTGCGATCTCCGTTAGTTATAGCTCTATGGTGCGCATAGTAACAGAAATCGCACGTACTCGATTTAACACATTTGCGGGGGGGGGGGGGGGGGGTAGACTGGGTGGGCCCCACTGTTGGGTTGTCTGACCATGGTTTTTTAGTTTTTCATTGTAAAAACTACGACTTGGCAAATTTTCAGCTTTCTCAAAACTGTTAAATTTTTCGATTTTTTTGACATCTTTGACAGGTCACCAAAGCCAGGTGTCCCGACGTCAGACCTGCTGACTCTAGTATATTCACATACACCCTAAATGTAAACAAATACTAAAATATTCGACCGTATTGTGATTGTCACGTCGCGTCATTTCGATGCCGATTCGATATCGACGCATGAAAAGGCGATTGTGAATGTCGATTGTCATCGATCGTTGTCACTTTGATCGTCATTTTTCGTCGATGACATTCCGAGTCCGTGACGCCTGAAGAAAATTAACGTTGATGCAAAAATGCAAGTATAGATTTGACAAAAAGATTTTTCTTTCCTTATTTTGATGGATTCGCAACAAGTAATCGTCATTAAAAGCGGTGTAGATCGACACACATTAAAGAAATACGGCTCGAATTTTCGGCACTGTAAAATGCTTTGGGACTACCGTCACGAGATGTAAGCAGAAGTGAGAGCCACAAATGGGCCGAACAAGATGTATAGCTTTTCTACTTTAGAAAAAAGCATTATCCGCATCTTAAATTTGAATGTAGGATTTGATATTGCATAAAAATAACGTCATAGTTGTAAACGAAGGCATACATGAACTTAAATTCACAATTTACAGCTGATACATACATATCAATATGGCAATGCCATTGAGTCACGTCGATGGAGTTACACAATCGCTTTTTTCGATCGACGGGACACTTTGAATCGGCATCGAAGTGACGTGACCGCGACATTCGCAATACGGGTGATTAGCTTTCTCAAAACTGTTGCGATTTTTTGTCGCGAGCTCTCCGACTATAAAGTCGGGCAAGTTATTATCAAAACTTTATTAACGATTTTGAATAAGTTTACTAAATTTTTTGGCAAATATTCTGTATGCAGAATTGAAGTTACAAGAATTTTATGTAACGGTACTTCAAAAGCATATTGCAAAAAATCGTTAGAAATGTAGGTACTCACATTGAAAGTCGGGCAAAGCAAGTAGTATCAAAATTTACATTTAATTTACCGTTACATGTGAGCATCACTTATTACTTTTGGATAGGGAAATCATCACTTGATTTCAAGCCCTCATCAGAAGACAATATTTTCCAATTTGTATACAAAAACCGCTTATAATTATACAGTCTACGATTGAAGAAAGAATATTTTTTATTGATAATTATTTGGTAGGAAAGACAGCATGAAATTGGTAATATCGTAGGCAAAAGTGAGTCAACAGTCCATGACATAATTAGCTGATATGAAATGAAGAAGATGAAAGAATATTAAATGAATCGCTTGCGGCGGTAAAAAGGAAGCTTAGCCCGAGATGCAAAGTTTATAGTACGTTAGTTCAAAAGGATCCATTTATTTCTGCTCCAAAACTTGCTATATTTGTTAAAAACAATTTTGATAGAGATGTTCATGCAGAAACGGTAAGAAGAGTACAAAATAGTCAAAATAATCTAAATGGCCGAGTAGCTCAAAAGAAGCCATTCATTAGTGAGAAGAATAGAAAAGGCCGCACGCGAATTTTTTCTCTGAATATAAAGTTATTAGTTCTATTGTATTTAAGCTATAGTATTTGTTTTTTGGTTCTTTACGTCCTCTAGTATTCAATTTAATTTTTTAAAATGATTTTCAAAAAACTTAAGCAGCGCTTTTTAAGGGTCTAAACCTTGTATAAATAACTTGCCCGACCTTCAAGTGAGCCACTGTACCTCTATGGTGAAAAACGATGAAGATTTGTCCGTCCAGCACTGACTTTGATTTTTTCGCAAAAGAATGATAATCTACATAGCAACATTCTGGGAACAACTTTTTTTTCCTGTTTCTTCTGTGGGAGTCCGGGTCTTATTATGCGGCTGGCAACATAAACTAAATAAACAGAAGTTATTGGGATTGTACTTTTTAATTTGCCCCGCACTGCGTTCTGAACTTTCACCGCAAAAAAATTGGGCACAGAGTTTATGTTTAGAACAAACTTCATCCAAATTTGCCCTATTTCGTGTTCAGCGAAGTTCAGAGTTTTCCAGGTTTTTACAAATAAAAAAAAACCCACATTTTCCGTAACTACACAAAACCATTATTTTCATAACCAAACAAAAAATGTTGGCGCTTGTTACGCGGGGAACTAGTACCCGCCCGTGTACGAGTACAGCAGCATAGCATACATAAGAAAAGGCGGGAAAGATAAAATCACTTCCAGTAGTGTAAGCTACGCTTTTTTTTACTTTGCGACCATCGCTCGTAATTACAAAATTAGAAATTAAATTCTCTACGCTTAGATTTGTTATCACGATGCTATCAAAGCTTTGTTCGAAACCGAGCCCCCATCTAGCGATGCACTGCGATCAAGAGCAAGCGAACGTTGCGTTCAAAACTGACGCGTCCCACCCGACAAAAACAACACAATTTATCGAATTAGTATTAGTGGGGTGTCTGACCATTGTTTTTCAGTTTTTCTTTGTAAAAACTAAGTTTTGGTAATTTTCAGCTTTCTTAAAACTCTTGCATGATTGATGGCGCGCATCATAGAGCTATATGTATAATGGAGATAGCGTGGAGCGACTTTTTTGAAGCCGAAGGTTTTCTCGCAAAGGACCGGCGATATTCACTATGCTACTATCATCATCTTACTGACATGTATGTTATACTCCGGTATTGAAAAGAAAAAAAGCCCAACCTTTAAATATTTCGCTACTATTTGCATTTCACTGCCACCGGGCATGAAACGCTCCATACAAAAATGTTCAATTTTGCATCAAAATGCTTCAAAGTGCTTTATACAGAAACGGCGCTTTGCGATCTCCGTTAGTTATAGCTCTATGGTGCGCATAGTAACAGAAATCGCACGTACTCGATTTAACACATTTGCGGGGGGGGGGGGGGGGTAGACTGGGTGGGCCCCACTGTTGGGTTGTCTGACCATGGTTTTTTAGTTTTTCATTGTAAAAACTACGACTTGGCAAATTTTCAGCTTTCTCAAAACTGTTAAATTTTTCGATTTTTTTGACATCTTTGACAGGTCACCAAAGCCAGGTGTCCCGACGTCAGACCTGCTGACTCTAGTATATTCACATACACCCTAAATGTAAACAAATACTAAAATATTCGACCGTATTGTGATTGTCACGTCGCGTCATTTCGATGCCGATTCGATATCGACGCATGAAAAGGCGATTGTGAATGTCGATTGTCATCGATCGTTGTCACTTTGATCGTCATTTTTCGTCGATGACATTCCGAGTCCGTGACGCCTGAAGAAAATTAACGTTGATGCAAAAATGCAAGTATAGATTTGACAAAAAGATTTTTCTTTCCTTATTTTGATGGATTCGCAACAAGTAATCGTCATTAAAAGCGGTGTAGATCGACACACATTAAAGAAATACGGCTCGAATTTTCGGCACTGTAAAATGCTTTGGGACTACCGTCACGAGATGTAAGCAGAAGTGAGAGCCACAAATGGGCCGAACAAGATGTATAGCTTTTCTACTTTAGAAAAAAGCATTATCCGCATCTTAAATTTGAATGTAGGATTTGATATTGCATAAAAATAACGTCATAGTTGTAAACGAAGGCATACATGAACTTAAATTCACAATTTACAGCTGATACATACATATCAATATGGCAATGCCATTGAGTCACGTCGATGGAGTTACACAATCGCTTTTTTCGATCGACGGGACACTTTGAATCGGCATCGAAGTGACGTGACCGCGACATTCGCAATACGGGTGATTAGCTTTCTCAAAACTGTTGCGATTTTTTGTCGCGAGCTCTCCGACTATAAAGTCGGGCAAGTTATTATCAAAACTTTATTAACGATTTTGAATAAGTTTACTAAATTTTTTGGCAAATATTCTGTATGCAGAATTGAAGTTACAAGAATTTTATGTAACGGTACTTCAAAAGCATATTGCAAAAAATCGTTAGAAATGTAGGTACTCACATTGAAAGTCGGGCAAAGCAAGTAGTATCAAAATTTACATTTAATTTACCGTTACATGTGAGCATCACTTATTACTTTTGGATAGGGAAATCATCACTTGATTTCAAGCCCTCATCAGAAGACAATATTTTCCAATTTGTATACAAAAACCGCTTATAATTATACAGTCTACGATTGAAGAAAGAATATTTTTTATTGATAATTATTTGGTAGGAAAGACAGCATGAAATTGGTAATATCGTAGGCAAAAGTGAGTCAACAGTCCATGACATAATTAGCTGATATGAAATGAAGAAGATGAAAGAATATTAAATGAATCGCTTGCGGCGGTAAAAAGGAAGCTTAGCCCGAGATGCAAAGTTTATAGTACGTTAGTTCAAAAGGATCCATTTATTTCTGCTCCAAAACTTGCTATATTTGTTAAAAACAATTTTGATAGAGATGTTCATGCAGAAACGGTAAGAAGAGTACAAAATAGTCAAAATAATCTAAATGGCCGAGTAGCTCAAAAGAAGCCATTCATTAGTGAGAAGAATAGAAAAGGCCGCACGCGAATTTTTTCTCTGAATATAAAGTTATTAGTTCTATTGTATTTAAGCTATAGTATTTGTTTTTTGGTTCTTTACGTCCTCTAGTATTCAATTTAATTTTTTAAAATGATTTTCAAAAAACTTAAGCAGCGCTTTTTAAGGGTCTAAACCTTGTATAAATAACTTGCCCGACCTTCAAGTGAGCCACTGTACCTCTATGGTGAAAAACGATGAAGATTTGTCCGTCCAGCACTGACTTTGATTTTTTCGCAAAAGAATGATAATCTACATAGCAACATTCTGGGAACAACTTTTTTTTCCTGTTTCTTCTGTGGGAGTCCGGGTCTTATTATGCGGCTGGCAACATAAACTAAATAAACAGAAGTTATTGGGATTGTACTTTTTAATTTGCCCCGCACTGCGTTCTGAACTTTCACCGCAAAAAAATTGGGCACAGAGTTTATGTTTAGAACAAACTTCATCCAAATTTGCCCTATTTCGTGTTCAGCGAAGTTCAGAGTTTTCCAGGTTTTTACAAATAAAAAAAAACCCACATTTTCCGTAACTACACAAAACCATTATTTTCATAACCAAACAAAAAATGTTGGCGCTTGTTACGCGGGGAACTAGTACCCGCCCGTGTACGAGTACAGCAGCATAGCATACATAAGAAAAGGCGGGAAAGATAAAATCACTTCCAGTAGTGTAAGCTACGCTTTTTTTTACTTTGCGACCATCGCTCGTAATTACAAAATTAGAAATTAAATTCTCTACGCTTAGATTTGTTATCACGATGCTATCAAAGCTTTGTTCGAAACCGAGCCCCCATCTAGCGATGCACTGCGATCAAGAGCAAGCGAACGTTGCGTTCAAAACTGACGCGTCCCACCCGACAAAAACAACACAATTTATCGAATTAGTAATAAGAAAAAATTCAATAAAATTCAACGCGAAAATCGACTCGTTTCCTTCTTTTAAAACAATCTTCGTAATCGTATAAATAGCAAATAAATAATTTTTCTTGCTTTTCAGTTCAACCCCAAAGACGCTTCGAAAAAACCACCGCCATATTTCCGCGAGCACAAGCAATTAAAAAAGCCAACGAAAATGCGCGAATAATTCGAACCCGACCATTCTCAAAATAATCTAAAAAATTTCACGATTTTTTCTTTAATTTCCACGGGTGAACCCGGTCATTTAAATGCAAGACAAACTGTAAAATTTAATATAATTAACTTACGCGCAAATAAAACCTGGAACCTTCGTATTTCGAACAGCTAAACTTCAACCTAAATCCAACACAACTTCACACGAATAAATAAACAGTGAAACTGGCAGTGCGTTCGCGTTCTTTCTTACTTCTTCTTACATGCGCCAGCCAAAGCCAAAAGACATCACATCAAACAACGACAGAACGAATTCGCGCGGCTTGCATGCGATTTGCCAACATTCTCCATTTTACCGGCTTCGTAGCATTGCCAGGTAAGCACGCATTACACTGAACCCAGAAGAATAATGTGCTCGCCGGTAATTTGTCTGAAATCCAAGAGTGAATTTTTCATACATTGTAGCCAACTGTTTCCAAAACCTACGGATAATTTTGTAATTAAAAATTGTGGATTGTCGGAAAATGGTTATGAGATGGCAGACAGGATTGACGACGGGTTTAACATTCATTTTGGTGAACAATTATATGAAAGTAAAGTTAACATTTCACAAACAGTTTATTATCGACAAAATTTACAATTTCGGTAAAAAATATGGTGCAATTTGCCACAATCTGGATTTATATGGATACTTTCTTTGTTTCTCAATAGCAATAGGTTGTTTTACTGTATGTTTTAGATATAATTTATAGTGATTTCTTTTCTGCAAAAAAATGTGACCCGTTTCTGCCCTCAATTTTTGTTCTAGCAGTTGCGCTGTTCTATTCTCAAAATTTTTTTGACCTGCTAGAAAAAGGGGTTTGAGTCCGTGGCTAAAATTGACCTGAAAACTCGCATTTCTTGCCCCGAAAATGTCGGCGGTGCAACTCCTTTAACCTCAAATGTGCGACAACATAAGAAAAAAATATCCTACGACACAGCGGCAAACGATTTAAAAGCATGAATTAAACTGTCCAACGGGTCATACGGTAATTAGAAATCATACGGAGTGTAGTGAAAATTTATTTCAATTTTGATAATAGCTTTTTGACCTGAAAGCGTTCTATTGTAAATTGACCTGTCGGACGGAACTGTCAAAAAAGAGGGCAGAACTGCAATAATTTTGCATCTTTACAGGTCACATTTTTTTTGAGAAAAGAAATCACCATATAAGTATTTTCACCAACTTAAAAAAATTCTACCCTTAAATTTTTTTTGAACGTTTCATAACCACATAAGCCCAGTATCCAGATCGAGTGAAATCAAAAAACACATTGACAAATATACCTTGTGCTCTGGTGGGGAATTTCGGAACTATACATGGTAGTCAGAAAGTGGCAGTTGCATGTTATTTTCAGACAAAATTGAGATTGAGCTCAAATAGGAGAGTCCTACTACAAAATATTACTTCAAGTGAACTTAAATTATTGTTATAATTGTATAAGAAGGACATATGTATCATAACATATCATAAACAAATTTTTTTTTTTTAAGAAATCAGTTTAAAGTACTAAAATAAAAGAAAAAAGGATTGAAAAAACGGTCTACGTTTTTTTCAAATAATTTAATAATTATTTCATATATCTTTTACCTGGAATATTAAACATTTGAGCAAATATTTCGAAGTGTATACCTCCCATTCATATGGAAAAGTTGTCCATTATCTGACTTCGTTGTGCGGAATTGAGCCCATGATTTTCGAAATGTAGAACCGGAAATGAGCACCTTCTTATCAACCAAACCGATCACCATCAATCTTTATCATGTCTTTCATAATGAAATTAAGAGAGAATCGAAAGTTCACCGAGCCGAGCATACTTAAAAACACACACGAACCGCTCTACAACAGTTAGCTGACGAAAATGTGTCTAGCATATCTGGTAGTTTTTTTTCCCACCAGGTGGAGATTTCTAACTTTACCATTCGTCAATACAAAAAAAACCGAACGAAATGCTAGTGAACAATTCTTTTGCTTTCATCTCGCTTGCTCGTATCCAGTTCGAAAGAAATTTTATTTGCTTGCACTTTTCAAACAGATGGCGCTGATCTAATACCTCCCCAGTTGGTTACGTGTCTCTTTCCTGACGTTTCTATTCAAAATGAACAAAGTGTCGCCAGGTCAAGAGAAAAATAACGATACCATCAGGCGGTTTCTATTTGTGATGACAGCAAGAAAATAAATTAATGTTATAAAATTATGTTCTATCACATTTTTAAATTCATTTAATTATTTATTGTTTTATTCTGTTGGGTTTTTTATTGGAGAGTGCATATCAGAAAATTGTGAATTCAGGATCTCTAGGTAAGACAAATGTACGCTTCTAAGGCGCTCTGCACACTATGCTTGTGTTCCCATTTTCCGAGATGGCACCTTCGTTGAAGCCAAGAATATATGACCTTAGCCTGAATTTGAATTCTTGGCGATCAGGATCATAGTATAAAGACTTACATAGTAGGCAAACTCCCTATCTTCACCATAGTCCACAAAATTTTTCGCATAAAAAAAAATTACCTCTCAAATGGACGGTTTTGATTGGCCGTACCTCTCAAAATTTTAAACAGCTGATGACTGAGACAAATCTTTCGTCTCTTTCAATTACGTACGTGCACCGCTTTTTTGATCTGTTTAGGTTGTTTTTATGCTTGTTTCGTGTATTGCCATATCCCTCACCCTCACGTCATTTTTCACTAATTACTACTCCATACATACCAAATCGTGCAAAAGAAACAGAAATGTGTGTCAGAGCGATCACCCATGACTGAAAGAGAAGCAGCTTCTGAATACGTGTAGATTGTACGCATGTTGGTTTGTTTACGTCGAGAACTCGAGCTGAGTTTGCCTACTATATAAATCTTTATACTATGATCAGGATGGTCATGAAGGCCCCCTTTTTCACGAATGACTCCGAAGAATTTTTCTAAGACATCTTGATTTAACCGGTACGTCATAATATATTTTACTCCGAAACGTTGCTTGATGTCTTCAAATAGCAATTTCAGTGCATTGACTAGCTCTAGTAGCGTTTCTCTTTGCTCGATTTGTATCGACATTTTCTTCCACCGACAAACTGGGCATGGCATCCTTTTCCAGTCGCAAACAGCGATCGAATCCTAACCAAACACTGTTATATAAATCACTTTTATGCAAAATTATAAAAGACTTACCCATGTCGTACTTCACAAAAATTTTCGAAATTATTTTCTTTAAAATGAACACTGCAAATTCTTTCGGTTTCCGGGTTAAATTCTTGGTCCTTTCGGCAAAATCTTATCCATTTTTTGGATTGTTACAACAATACAAAACTGAGATGCGGGAATGCGTTATCTGTTAATGGTTGTATCATGGGTTGTAGCTATCAACGCTTATGAATTCAAGCATTTGGGTCATTCCATCAAGAATTTTCAAAAATGATAAAATTTGTGACTTACCATCACCGATTATTTTGAAAAATTATGTACATAGGTAGGTACTCGAAGAATTAGTGAGGGAACAAATACCAATAATTGAAATTTTTTGTTTTTTTCTCATTTTTTTGTGTTAGTATAGTATATTAAAGCCTTCGCAAAAATGGTATCCGATCCTCTGCGAA
The DNA here is from genome assembly GCA_949128065.1 of Beris chalybata. NCBI lineage: Eukaryota > Metazoa > Arthropoda > Insecta > Diptera > Stratiomyidae > Beris > Beris chalybata. The sequence continues at coordinate 44,708,025 of OX421894.1, forward strand.
AATTTATATCGCTGGTACTTAGTCTTTATCGTAGAATAATAAAGTAGGGCTTATTTTAAACCGCAAGTTTGTCGCAATATAAAAAAATACGAATAAAAGTTATCCTTGGAAGTTTTTGTCCTTTAGCCTTAAACAATTCAATCGCGATTAGCTTGATATCTCAAGAGGATCGAGGTCAAAAAATCTAAGAAAATCAGTGGTTCTCAATTAAGGCTAATAATAATAATTCTTAATAACAATATTAGACTTTTTTGACTCCGATCCCCTTGAGATCTCAAGTTAATTTTTTGGTGTGTTTTGAAAAACAGTATAACCCAGAAAATACGCAAAAGAAAAGAATTAAAAATACACATTTTGAGATATTCAAGAACAAAATCGTTATCCTTGAAGAGGAAATTGTATTTCAATTATTTTTCTCACTAGTTCTTCAAGTACCCAAATTTTCAAAAGAATCCGAGATGGTAAGATGGCAAGATGACGATTCTTAGTGGAATGATCTATTGTACTTTATTATTTTAATATAACAAAGTGTAGTGATCGAAATAAAAAAAAAATTACAAGCAGACACCAAAAACGCAAAAAAAAATTTTTACTCTGTCTGTATATCGTCCGTCTTGCGCCAAATCGTTCGAAGAGTAGAGTACATATAATACGTTTTATTTACTATCGACAGATCATCGTCGATTGATTTCGTTCGTTTCGTTGCAGTCTTTTTCAGATTAGCCTGAAGATATACCTATGAAGTTGTGTATACTTTTCAAATGATACTTCGAAATTGGTATTCTGTCTGATTGGCGTTCTCTTTCTTGTGTACGTTATGGCAGAGTCAAGATTGACAAATACCGCCTCAGCACTAGGGAAGGATCTTGCGAAGATGTTTACATATATCGTCAGCGTATCCCACTAGGAAATTTGTGGAGAACTCCGGGAGGGAGCAAATAACGAGGTATCTACTATCCCTCACAATGGAGGAGAAAAGGAGATTAATAACAAAATTATGCAGAAAACCGTCACTTCTCTTGTTTTGCTCCGAATGGATGAAAATGGGACTATATGAAGACCATTTTTGAGTTTTACTGCAGAACTAGTGACATTATAGATCTCGTTTTAAGCTCCCTTACAAGAATTTTTGAATGCTTTCTTTGGAGGTATATTGGAGATCTGATTTTAGCGGACATGCTCTTGCAAAAAGGAGGTCAAATGGAGGAGAAAACGAGGTCTCCAAACCTCTCTAAGGAGTAGCCCAGGATTAATCATGGGATGCTCCCATTTCCTACTGGGATGCTACAATTTGGGTGTCTCATTGACATACTCTAGTGACAAGTTGAAAATCGTGGGGCTAAACCATCTCCCTGCTTTAAACCAAATTTAGTTCGAATGCTGGTTGTGGAATCGTTTTGTATTCTTTGTAAGTTGAAATTTGTTCAGTGGGTAAACCAGATGAATCCTGCAGTGACTTCTTGTTTTGTGGTCAGTTGAGATTTTAGATATTCTCAAACGTTTATACTGGAAAGCTGAAACTTGAAATTTATATAAAACTTGAATAGTTCTTAAAATATGGTCGATATTGATGAAGAGTGTGGGTGTGAGAAAAAACAATATCTCCGAAATGCTCGAAAGCTGAGATCGATAAAGAGATATTCCAAAGTCTTTTTCGTAAACGGTTAATGCCGATGCAAGGAAGTGGGAGAATTTCGCTAAAGAATCACGTCTCATATTTCAAGAACTGTTCGATAAAAGCTTAGAATTTATACGGGAAAAAAATTTTAGCGTTTCCGAGTTTCATATCTCGAGAATCGCTTATGATATAAAATTAAAACTTGGTAGGTAGAGCTATATTTGTGGCAAGTTCTAAAAATAAGACTTTTATTAGGGGCATTATGGTACAGAGAGAGTTATGATAATTTTTGCACAATAGGAAATTGGCTTTGTAGAGCTCCATTACTTAAAAGTTTTCCCAATTCTAATATGAATCTCGTTTTTCTTTTATTGTAATATATTGCTGTAAACTTATTATGATTATAGAATCAAACCACTAATTTCAATTTTGTTCGCCTTTGGGCTGGTTTCACAGTGCGAGCTCAAGTTTCCATTTCAAATTAAGCCTTTGTTCAAATGGAATCACTGTTTCACAGTAGTGTTTTAAGGCTTGAGTAGAGTTCAACTCGAAACTCAACTTAAGCCAGTGTATACGAGAGCTTAAGTTTGAGTTCGGATTTTAAGCAGGCGAAGTGTCAAATGGCAAGTGTAATTTTCATGTTGGAATTTTTATTCAATATTTAATACATATTTCAATACAAGACTGACGAGAATGTTCACCCCAAAAGCCATAAAATGTTGACTCAATTTTAAGTGTAATCGTTTTTTAGTTTTTAACGGTATTTTCAAAAATTTTATTAGCTTTTTGACATAACTCTCAAAACAGTTGCCTACACAATTCATTAAGCAGTGTGAAACAGTATTGTTTTGAGCTAAAGCTTAAGTTACTGGCTCAGGTTCAACTGAGCCAAAGCTTAAGTTCGTACTGTGAGACCGGCCCTTTGTTTATTTTAATTCGCTCAAATAATATCTCCTTTTTATGCAAAAACCACATGAACATGAACTAAAGAAAAGTACATTACCTCCTCCAACGATCTAGTCGTTTTTTCCTAAGACCTTTTTCTTCACGCCAGTGTTTTCTTCTTATTGCGCCCAACGACATCTTTTGAAAACGGTCGTAACAATATAATATCAACTGCTACTATTATTAAGGGGGTATTTGCCTCTAGCTGACATGAAAATGGGGCAATTTACATGATTTTTTTTCATAAAAGATGTAAATAGAATGCTGGGATTTTTTTCAAAGTATTTACTAAGTATTTAAGTAAAACATAAAAGATTTTTTTTTCAAAATGATATCATGGTGACTAGTTATATGGCGAGCGCCGTCATCACTTTCAAAAAAAGATGTCCACTTGGCGTAACCTGTACAAGTCATAAATTTTATCCGAGTTTAAAAATTCAAAAATTTTTCAGAAATATATTAATGTAGTTGGAGCTTATACCTATAAAATCAATAAAAACTCAAACAAACAAAAAATGGCGAGCATACGAAGTTTAAGTTCCGATTTTTCAGGGGTTTTTTTATCTTCAAGGTGTTAAAAAAAAATAGAAACAATTTTTTTTTTACTATTTTGTTGGTATAAGCTCCAATGACTTTAGTTTACTTTAACTAAAAAAACATAACGCAGTCACGATCGGCTGCAAGCCAATCGTATGATACTCTAGATGAAATACTGAACTTCGATTTATATTTTAGTTGGAAATATATCAAAATAATGAGGAGTGCACAAGCAATTATTACATGACCTTTTACTTACAGGTAGAAACTATTGTATAGTGGCTACTCGATTTTTTGATTTATAGTGAGTTCCATAAAGTAAGTTAGGACATTTTACAGAATTTTTGTATGGCAACTACATGAAGGACTTAAGGGATATTTTTCATATTAATAGTTTCAGCTGTGACTATTATAAAGTGAATGTGTATAAAATTTCAAAGTCGTAAGTTAAAGCGTTCTAAAGCTATCGTTCAATATTGGTGAACATGTTTATTAAGGACTTTTGTATGGCAGCTACCCGAATGAATCAACGGATGGTGCTAATTAATGCACTCCGTCTTGGTTTTGATATAAAACTAATTCCTGTAAAATTTTAAATTCCTGCTTTAACTCGTTCTGGAGTTATAGTGGATTCAGTAACAAGCATACATTTTTGAAGGACTTTTCTAGGCTGATACTCGAAGGACTCATTCGATTTGCATCATATTCGGAACTTTCGATTTAAACATTGTAAACCTTAAGTATTCAAAATTTCAAGTTCCTAACTTGAAGCATTCGAGCAATAATTGTGAAAACGTGTTTTAAGGACTCTTGTATGGGAGGTACCCGAAGGAGTGGAAGGGTATCGCCCATTAACGAACTTAGCCTTACTTTTTCCATTTTACAAGTTGTGACCAAATTTCAACTTCCTAGGTCAACGCGTTCTTGAGTTATCGTGCTAACGGACGGACGGACGGACGGACAACAAACGGATTTGGGGGTTTTGGCCAAAAATAAACACAAAATAATATAAAACTTTTTTTCGTCCGAGGCTCGGTTCTATGCGCTACAAACTTTTTGGGCTGGATTAAACTTATAATACTCTATATGTTCATCTAGAGTGTTATACGCCACGCACCTCGGCGGTAGGTGCGGACGTCCCTAGTGGGGATCCTGTACTTTTACAGGATCTTAGAAGTTATTTTTAAATAAAAATAAAACAAGAGATCGTTTTGGTTGTTTCTTTTCGGGGGCTGGCTACTCGCGAATCGACTATTTAATTTAACTGGCTAATTTCAACTGGCGATTGATGGTTCGATTCATTCCATGGAACCTCGCATCCGGCTGCTGACCGATTTGGATTTTCTCACGACATTGCACTTTTGCTGAAATTTCCATGCCGATTCCACACGCGCGGTCACTTGACCTCATAGGTCATTATGCTACATGTCTGGTATCGGCATTTCACTCGGTTTAATAAATTGTCGCACGCGCGATCAAAGTATTTTGCCAAGCAACGTGTTGTTGTTGTTGCAAACTTATGTGGGATCGCGTTACGTTCCATATGGGCCCAGTATGACCGTCGGCGAGAACGAATACGATCCCCTATTCACTTGAGGTAGGTCGTGATATTTGTTGTTGGACTCCCTTGCTTGTGATGCATAGGAATTGGTCCAACAACAAAAGTTGTGTTTACAACATTCCTTCCCCCTTAAAAAAAAATTTCTAATGTTAGAAATTTTGCAACGATGTCAAATTAATTTTGGAAAATAGAAATTTTTTGCAATGTCGTGAGAATACGAATGCGGTTTACAATATGCATACATATTTCTGTATAGTTTTGATTGCAATTTTTGATTTTCGGCGTGAGTAGGAAGCCCCGTTTTGTTTTATTATTCAACCCAATTTTTTTTTTTTTTTTATATATATATAGGTATTATTACATATTTTGTTTTTCTTATTAATAATTGTATTGTATGGTTAGTGTAGGATAATATATGTAAGTGTTAAATATTTAATTACAGTTTATGTAGTCCTATATTTATATATCTTGTATTTTAAGTTTGCTAGGTATGTATATAAAATAAATAAGGGTGTAGTTATGTATATCTTGTAATCTTATCTAATTTTATTCAATATAAATATTTTTGATGAAATATATTTAAAAAAATAATTTGTTATTAATTTTTCAAAGATAGTATTACGTGTAGTCTATATAATGTATGAATTTACTTTGTCCAAGACTTTTCAAATTAATTTATTTTAGTTTCTCCTTTTTAAATATTGATATAAGTATCTTCACTTATTTCTAGTAGCAATTACGTAATTTCTAGTATTGTTTTGTGTATTTTAGTGATTTTGGCTCTTGGATCTTCTTATGGTAACCTATACGCTAAACGCCTAAACGGATTGGGGGCTAATGAATTCAATTCCTCTGAAAATGTTAGGTTTCTGGGGTCCATCTATGTTATGTATGTTTTCTATAATCAAACATTAAGTAATATTTGGATTATCACATATCTAATGAATTGAGAAATCGTCTGATAGCTCTAGAGAGTTTTGACCATAATTGTGGCTAGTTACGTGAGTGCGATAATGCAAGAATGTGCTATAAAGGTTATTATATTATATATTGATTATCCCAGGTTGATAAGGAGGTCTTTGATACCTTCCATATCCACTCTGTTTCGAAAGAGTGCTCCCGATGGATTCAATATTTATTTTTATTAGTTAACTTTATAAGGTCATTACTACCTACTTGCCTTTTTTTCAGTGGGTCTGGGTGATAAGGAAGTCTTTCTAACCAATCTTATCCGCCATTCCGTAGAAGGCGTCCCATTGAATATAGAATTTATCTATGTATGTTTAATATTTGTTTCATATTGTCTTTAGTCAATGGATAATTTAAGGTTATCATTGTAACTCCTTCTTTGTTTTTGAGGAGGACTTGGTCGTCCAATACGAAAATATTTTCTTTCGCACGTTTATCAAAGTAGATAGATAGATAGATAGATAGATTTATTTCAATTTTTAAAAATAGTTCGTACAATTTTATACAATTTCAGTGATCAGATTTTATATCTTTGCATCTGTAGTTACAATTTAGATTTTTACTAAAATGGATTCTTTGTTTTTTATTTTAATTCAATCCAAGGAAAAATTAAGTAATAAAAACCTTGCTTGTTAACTCCTACCTAACTTACACACTAACTTACAAACTAACTTAAAATAAAATAGAAAAGTAAAAATAATGGAAGTAATTTAAAAATAGTAGTTACTAGAAGGAAAAGTATATACATAGATAACATACATGTTATAGGAATGATGAAATTAGCGGGTTTTCTACCAACTGGGACCGTAACAAAAATGAGGAGAGTCTGGATTCGGCCAGTTCCTGTATAGTATAAACACCGGCATCAGAGTGTAGTATTCTTGTAGAGAAGTAGAAGGGTTTATTCATAGCTATTTTAAGGCATTTGTTTTGACAGACCTGTAGTTTCTTTTTGTGAACGCTAGCGCATTGACTCCAGATAGGAGTACCATAGGAAATAATAGGTTGAATTACGAGTTTAAAAATTAAAACTTTATTTTCCACAGAAAGGAAGGATTTCCTGTTTATAAGAGGGTACAGCGCATGAATGCATCCTGAGACTTTGAAGCATATGTTTTCGATGTGGCTAGCAAATGTTAGCTTATTGTCAAACGTAAGGCCAAGATAGATTAGATTGGAAGACCATGGGATGGGTTGCCCGATAAAATTTATTTCGCGATTTGGCAGATAAGTTCGCTTCCTTTTTCTCGTGAAGTATATAGCTTTAGTTTTGGTTGTATTTATTTTAATTTTCCATCTGTGATAGAATTGGTACAACCGTTCCAAAAAGGATTCGAGCACTAAGATTATTGTGTTTGGGTTTTCGCCTCTTGTGTATAGACAGGTATCATCCGCAAACACGGCTAGTTCGCAGTTTGAATTTGTAGGTACGTCTGCAGTAAAAACGTTATATAGAGTAGGGCTTAAACTTGAGCCTTGGGGGACGCCCGCAGGGATGACGTGGAAACTGGACATGCTTGATTTGATTTTAACCGAATAACTTCGATTCGACAAGAAAGACTGAATTAGTTTCACAAGGTACATTGGGCAGGAAAAATTTATTAATTTATGAATAAGCCCTTCGTGCCAGACAGAATCGAAGGCTTTTTCAATGTCCAGGGTTATCAATCCAACCGATTTCTTTTCATGAAATCCTTCTTTAATAAATTTGGTTACTCTATAAAGTTGGTGATTAGTTGAGTGCTGCCGCCTAAAACCAAATTGAAAGTTCGGGATAACCTTTGAGTCTTCTAGAAATCTGAGTACACGGCTCAGGACTACTTTTTCGAAAACTTTACTTATGGTAGGAAGTAAACTTATCGGGCGGTAGCTATTGGGGCAAGTAGGGTCTTTGCCCGGCTTGAGAATAGGTATAATAACCGCTTTTTTCCACGCTGAAGGAAAGTAGTTTAGTTTCAAGCAAGCATTAAAGATTAAATTCAATAGAATTATTGACTTTTTAGGCAGCTTTTTGAGGATAATGTTGGGTAGTTTGTCGTTTCCAGGCGCTTTGTTATTTTTAAGTCTTTTTATTATATTTATTATTTCCCTAGGTTTGCACAGGGCGTTCAGAGGTAGCTCAGTACTTAGTGGGATGTTTTGGATTGATTCCCGAACGACGCCATTAACTATAGGGTTTCCCATATTCGCTGATATGCGATGTGCGGCATGGAAATGGTTAGCAATCAATTCCGCTTTCTGATCGTCACTAAATACTAGTTTCTTGTTATTGTCGAGAAGGGAAGGAATTTGCGACACTCCTCGTTGTTTGAAAAGCTTATTTAGTTTCCAAATCTTTTGTGAACCTTTTTCTAAGGAAGACAACATTGTATTAATAATTAATAATCTCTCACGAATGACCTTGGTGAGATAGTTAACTTTGATTTTAGTGGAAGCGACTCTGGTTCTTTGCCACTGTCGTCTAAGCGTATTCCTTTCTTGAATAATTTCTTTCGTCTCATTGTCAATTTCAGGATTCCACAACCTGTTGATTATTTTTATATTCCACAACCTGTTGATTATTTTCGGCGTGGTAGATTCTATCGCATCCCATATTTTAGTGTTTAAGTTAAGAATAAGATCATCTATATATTCAAACTGAGTGATGTCAGCTAGGTTCAGAGAGGTTGTTAATACTGATTTATTTAATAGCGATTGGAATTTTGACCAGTTTGTGTCATTGAAACAAAATGTTTCTGACTGCGATTTCAAAACTTCGGTTGCCTCATCAATTGAAAAGGACACTGGAAGGTGGGGAGAAGATAAGGCGCATAGAGTAATAGGCTGTGAGATGTTCACCAGGCCGTTGCTAATGACAAGATCTAGGGTTGAGTCTCTACCATTTGTTGGATGGAATGTGGGTTCCGAGGGAGTGTGAATAAAAAGGTGTTTATTGCAAATCAGGTCAAATAGGATTTTGCCAGCTTGATTAGCTTTGGCACAATTCCACTGTCTGTGCCTAGCGTTCAGGTCTCCGCATAAGATGTATTTATGTTGTAAGCTGATCAATGTTTCGAGATCGTTTTTAAAAAGTTTTAGCTTATTGGCATTAAGCTTGGTGCCAGGAAAGTAAGAAACAATGATGGTGGTGTTTATAGCAGCAATTTGAATAGCAATCGTTTCAATTATTTTAGTGTTAAGAGGTGGTAGAAGCTTGTGGTTTATAATTTTATTGACACAAATAGCAACACCGCCGCCAGTTGCATCTTTCCTATCGTTTCTGTAAATACAATATTTCGAATTAAATAATTTATCTTTTACATTTAACCACGTTTCAGTGATAAGAAACAAATCAATATTATGTGAAATAACAAAATCAAAAGTTTCAATACTTTTGTTTCTAATACTTTGGGCATTCCAAAGAAGAGCTTTAATACAATTTAACTTATCTATTATAAAAATTTAACGGCTAATTGAACTAATGCGCTGTATTGTTCCTGCTTGGTCTTGCAATCCGAGAGTTTTTTAATTAACTCTGCTGATATTTCAATCAGCTCTTCTGGTGAGAATAGACTGGGATTACCGCTGGCGCTGGGGTTTGCAGCATAGGACGAGGTAGGTGCGTTTCTAGCTATACTGCTAAATAAAGGTTTTTGCACAAGATTACTTGCTGGTGTATTTGATGATCTTGACAGCAACGGAAAGTTCTTGTCACGGTTTGAAATTACATCAAAACCCTGTCGTGGCGCTTTACCCTGATGGGTGTTACGTGTTGATGCTTTCTCTTTAATCATTATATATTGCAGTCTATTCCGGCAATGTCTGTCATTAGAAAAATGTGCGAGACCGCAATTTGCACATTTTACCATATCTAGTTGGTCTTCTTTTAGTGGGCACACAGAGTGGACATGAGCCAAGCTGCAAATCATACATTTAGGCGGAAGATGGCAATGGGCGGAACCATGGCCGTAAAGCTGGCAGTTTCGGCATTGTGTAGGGCCTGCTTTACTGCGAGAATAGAAGTTCCAGCTGACGATAGTATGCATGATAGTTTTAATCGCACGGAGGTCATTTAACTTGGTACCTCGAACAAAGCTTAGTAAATAGCTCGCTGAGCTGTAAGATTTAACGTTAGAGTTGAATTGTTTAACATCGATGCAGTTGAGGTCGTGAACTTTTTTCAAGTATTTAGCCAATTTTTCAGTGGGCATTAGATGCAGTCCAGTTAGGACAATTTTAACGGGTCTCTTATCAGACGGGGGATGTGTGAAAAAGTTTACTTTTTTCGATACGAGGTGAACATGTAGCTTTTCGTAATCTTCCGACGAGTCCAAGAAGATTCTTAAACCAATTGACATCAGCTTAATATTGTAGTTTTCGATTTTTAGCTCTGCCATGATTGCGTCTATCGTTTCACGTTTTAGATCAGGGAAGGTTATTGGAGGAATTCGTACCTTTTTTACCTGTTTAGGCGATGAAGTTTATTCGGCATTAGTCAGCATTTCACTTTCGTTGGTGTTTTCTGGCGTGGCTAGGATTTGGAAGCGGTTTTCACTTCTCGAAATGGCGAGATCCGATCTCGGAAATTTTATTTTGTCCCGAAGAAACATTTCGACCGGGGAAGCCTCCCGGCTCCGCTTTTTTGATTGTTGCGTTTGAATTATTCGCGTGCTTTGTTCACTTGCAATAGTTTAATAGTACGGAACACTTTTCAATAAAAGGCACTGAGAACTGTAATAGATCACTTCAGAGACACTTGTGCACTTGCTGAGTTCACTGACGCGAATGATTTCTTATCAAAGTAACTTTTGATTTCTATTTTCAGTCGATTAAATTTTGTTTCGAGATGAGTTTTGGAGTCTAGCTTTGAGTTTGTTTATATATTAATCGTAATTGTAACATATATCTGGTAGTTTCTTCAAAGTCGACGGGATTTTAGACTTAAATTTGTAGAGGAATTTATGAGAAGCGAAGCTGGTACTTGAATGTGAACAGTGTTTATGGGTTTATGAAACAGTGTTTATGGGCCACGTATCCCAGAATAATTTACCTACTGTTCGGTGACTTCTTCCAAGTGTAGCGTTTGCTTGGGGATAATAGGAACACATTCGATGTTATTCGGTTCTGGCGAATAATGGTTTGAGCAAGCCATGCGCTCATCTTCTTTAAGGGCGAAAATAATGGCCTCTTTCACAGTACCTTTTGAAGCAGCCTTCACTAGAAGTCGCAGTTGTTCATTTTTCAAACCGTCCTCGAATGAACGTTTAGCTTGCGCTTCGTTTTCGACCACGAGGAAATTTTGAATAATCTTCTCATCAATGGATTGTTTTGTGACATCATTTAATAGGGACAGAATTTTGTTTATTCTGTTAGAATAGTCTCTAACACACTCATCACGTCTCTGTTTCACGTCATTGAGTTCCCCTTGAAGAGATATTCTGGACCGACTATCCAGGAAATTTTTGTGCAGTAGGTCTAGGAGTACTTCCCATGATTCTACTGAGTTATATCTAACAAGCTCATAAGCTTTTCCAGTAAGCTTGGCCTTAATAAGCGTTAAGAACACAGTCCTTTTGGCTGTGGTAATGCTGTCCGCTTGAAAGAGGGAGCAGCATGTTATAAACCTATGAAGACTGTCAGAGCTCCCGTCGTATTCGGGAATAATCATGATGGCGTCCGCTATCGTCAAGGAGTCTGCCATATCTAATGCAGGGGAATCTTCAGATTCGCTATCACTATCAGAAAGGGCGATTGCGTCCGACGAACTAGTTCTGAGCGGAGTAGTAACCGAGCTATACTCGGTACCGTTCCTAGTGGGCATAAAACCGAATGGAAGAATGAATTAACTCTACTACGACGTTTTATCTTCTTTTTTTAAAAAAGAAAACCCTCCTTTTTTTTTTTGCAAAATGTGGCACTATTGCGCTCACCAAAAAGAGTTTAAAGAAAATAGTTATTGGTCTGGACCATTGAGATTCAATTACGGGACGTATAGTCGGATGGAGTGAGAGCCAAAGCATATTCATTTATCGGAATCGAGTAGAAAAAACACCCGCGAACAATTATATTTATATAATGCACGTTATTCATATTACGAAGAAACACAACAACAAAAACACTTTATTTTTACGCGGGGTTGCACGAGTAGAGAGAAAAATAAAAATAAAAAAATTAACTTGGACTTACATGTCGTTAAAACTATTTAAGTTCGTTTGCCGGTTCCACTGTTCCGGGAAGCGGTCTTCTCGTAGTCCGATGCTGACGTATTTTCCTGATGTTGAGCCGATCTCGCTGTTCCGGAGAACGGTCTTCTAGTAGGTTGGTTGAAGTAGGCAATTGCCCTTGGTTGTCCTTGATGCTCTGGAGACCCTCCTTTTGGAGTCGGTGGGGCGTATCTCTTCGCGAGATTTGTGTTGAACTGCCCGGTTGATGTGAAGACAGCCCTGAGTGCACAACTCTAAGGACCTACAGCTGCGGTAGCCTTCTTTTCTGCTTCCGTGGTAATTTTTTTTTTTTATTTGCCTTTTATAAAGGACTTTTGTATCCACCAATGGGGATACCCGACTGGTTTAATGTAACCATTATCGTGGATATCCCACCGCTGCCACCAAAATGTTATACGCCACGCACCTCGGCGGTAGGTGCGGACGTCCCTAGTGGGGATCCTGTACTTTTACAGGATCTTAGAAGTTATTTTTAAATAAAAATAAAACAAGAGATCGTTTTGGTTGTTTCTTTTCGGGGGCTGGCTACTCGCGAATCGACTATTTAATTTAACTGGCTAATTTCAACTGGCGATTGATGGTTCGATTCATTCCATCGAACCTCGCATCCGGCTGCTGACCGATTTGGATTTTCTCACGACATTGCACTTTTGCTGAAATTTCCATGCCGATTCCACACGCGCGGTCACTTGACCTCATAGGTCATTATGCTACATGTCTGGTATCGGCATTTCACTCGGTTTAATAAATTGTCGCACGCGCGATCAAAGTATTTTGCCAAGCAACGTGTTGTTGTTGTTGCAAACTTATGTGGGATCGCGTTACGTTCCATATGGGCCCAGTATGACCGTCGGCGAGAACGAATACGATCCCCTATTCACTTGAGGTAGGTCGTGATATTTGTTGTTGGACTCCCTTGCTTGTGATGCATAGGAATTGGTCCAACAACAAAAGTTGTGTTTACAACAAGAGTATAAAAAACATAACGCAGTCACGATCGGCTGCAAGCCAATCGTATGATACTCTAGATGAAATACTGAACTCCGATTTATATTTTAGTTGGAAATATATCAAAATAATGAGGAGTGCACAAGCAATTATTACGTGACCTTTTACTTACAGGTAGAAACTTTTGTATAGTGGTCGATTTTTTGATTTATAGTGAGTTCCATGAAGTAAGTTAGGACATTTTACAGAATTTTTGTATGGCAACTACATGAAGGACTCATGGGATATTTTTCATATTAATAGTTTCAGCTGCGATTATTATAAGATTAATGTGTATAAAATTTCAAAGTCGTAAATTAAAGCGTTCTAAACTTATCGTGCAATATTGGTGAATATGTTTATTAAGAACTTTTGTATGACAGCTACCCGAAGGATCAACGGATGGCGCTAGTTAATGAACTCCGTCTTGGTTTTGGTATAAAACTAATTCCAGTAAAATTTTAAATTCCTGCTTTAACTCGTTCTGGAGTTATAGTGAATTCAATAAAAAGCATACATTTTTGAAGGACTTTTCTAGGCTGCTACACGAAGGACTCATTCGATTTGCATCATATTCGGAACATTCGATTCAAACATTTTAAGCCTTATGTATGCAAAATTTCAAGTTCCTAACTTGAAGCATTCGAGCAATAACTGGGAAAACGTGTTTCAAGGACTCTTGTATGGGAGGTACCCGAAGGATTGGACGGATATCGCCCATTAACGAACTTAGGCTTACTTTTTCCATTTTACAAGTTGTGACCAAATTTCAACTTCCTAGGTCAACGCATTCTTGAGTTATCGTGCTAACGGACGGACGGACGGACGGACGGGCAGCAAACGGATTTGGGGGTTTTGGCCAAAAATAAACACAAAATAATATAAAACTTTTTTTCGTCCGAGGCTCGGTTCTATGCGTTACAAACTTTTCGGGCTGGATTAAACTTATAATACTCTATATGTTCATCTAGAGTATAATTAAGTCGATAGCTTATTGGGTTCAAGCTCTAGAACTTACGCCAGTTCGCAAAACGTAGTTTCGAGAAAAACGCGATATGATACGCGATACGATAGCTCACATATATAGTTGATTTCGAAAAATCCGTTTGGGTACCATATTCCACACATGTTTATCTATGCAAATATTAAAAAAAAAAAATTTAAGATTTTTGGTTTGAGCTAAAGGCAAATACCCCCTTAATAACTACTTGTAGATAATATCGAACTTAACTGGTCAATTTGAAGTTCAAATTGGTCAATATTAAAATTTTGGTGCTGACCCTGACGGAAACGAGGAAAAAATAAAAAAAAATTAAATTTCATTTGTTATTAGGTCTGTTTTTTTGTCGGATTTTTGTGTAGTGTAGTTTGCACTTACTTTTCTAAACAACATTTGACGTCAAATCAATGACACAATCTCAAACTCAAACAGTAAGCTTGTCCCCTCCCCGCCACCCCCTTTTACACTTTTCTGCACTGGCTCGAGAGCTAGTGCAGAAAAGTGTACTCGATGTACACTAAACCTGACAAAAAGAACAGACCAATTGTCTTTACAATATACTCCTGGAAATAAGTCTTTTTTCAAAATTCACTGGCTCGAGAGCTAGTGCAGAAAAGTGTACACTAAACCTGACAAAAAGAACAGACCAATTGTCTTTACTATATACTCATGGAAATAAGTCTTTTTTCAAAATATATATTACTTTACATTTTCAAGAAATAAATTGAAAACTTCTTGAGAGGAAATGTGAATTCTAGAAACATTTCAATTCTATCAAGATAAGATTCTAAACATACGGCACATATCGTTCAAGAATTCCAACCCTACAAGTGTCCTAAGGTGGAAAAACCGACCACCACTATTCCACCTTCCATCAAGCTGCTCCCAGATGACCATCTTTGGGAGCAGCTTGATGGAAGAAGCAGGATGCACCCAATTAGCAGTACGCCGGAGTTGAAAAGGGTCCTATAAGATGAATGGACAGAAAACTTCGAATCAGCTAACCGGAAACTTGTAGAATCAATGCGAAATAGATGCAAGTGGATCCTGAATAAAAAAGGAGATCCTGCCAAATATTAATTTAGCAGTTTAAATTTAAAAGAGTACAAAAAATTCGTTTGACCCAATAATTATGTGATGCTAGATTTCATTTATTTGAATTGTTTTTATTTATTTCATATATTTGCGTAATATATATTTTGAAAAAACACTTATTTCCATGAGTATATAGTAAAGACAGTAACAAATGAAATTTAATTTTTTTATTTTCTCCTCGTTTCTGTCATAATTTTGCTCGAAACATTGTTTTTGGTCTCGACCCAATAATTATGTGAGCAACTGTACGTTCTTTGTACGTACAAAATTCACTTAATTTCTACAATAAAAGCAGAAGCAGTGACGGAAAAGCGACGAAAGCAGTGCTGCATTTCTCTTCTGTTTAATAAATTTAAATGAAAAATGTGTCCATGCTAACTGCCACAATACAGAGGAAAATTTGTCCCTGCTAAGTGCCAACCATGGATGCATTAAGTATAATTGGATCGGTGATAAGCAGGCTAATTTAATACCATATACAGTAAAACCCGCTTAATTGCAACTTAATTTTTCCAAGACTTTCATTGCAATTATACGAGTTTATCGTTTAAGCGGTGCCCGTTTAAGTGCACTCATGATACTTTTAAATGGTGCCCGTATACGTACAACTACACTGTTCTTAAACGGTGCTAGGTACATACATACATACAAATAAAAATGACAAACTAAGTTTTAATAAAATGTGTGTTAAATGTGTTAAGTTTTATTATTGTGTCACAAAATAAACAAAACATAGTATATTAAAAAAAAATAAACAAAACATAGAATGTATTTAGTGGTATTCGATTAAGTATCACATACATGATAATAATGAATAATATGGTATTATAGTACCTACATACCATATATGTATGTAGTGTAGAAATCAAATACATATTCATATTTCCGTATAAGACAAAATTAAAAATAAATTAACACATATGGATTTCAAGATGAGATGCTTGGCGGAGCAAAACAAAAATTGTAGTTAACATAAAAAATTTACCTAATAGAAACTTAAGTATACTTAAGGCACCAGGAGTCCGGTACGGCCAATTTTGATGATTTATGACTGTTTTCTTACAAATATTTCACGTTAATGGCAACAAAAAAACAAAATAAGACTACACCATTTTATTAGCTGGTATGTAAACTAGTACATCTATAAACAAAAAAATTCAAAACTGTATTTGGAAAAAATGCTATTAGAACAACAACCATTGAACATTTTTTAAAATGCGTTAATTCGAGTTTTCTTAACAGATATTTCCTATTTCTTGAATAATTAACATGTCATTTTCTTTAATATAATGCTAGAAAAAATCTTAAAGAAGGCCTTCTATAAGAAAATTTTTAAATTTTTTCATTTTTGTTAATAATATATGAAGTCAAACTGAAGCAATTTTTTACGATTTTCATGGCAAGAATTACATAAAAAGACCGCATTTCATTGAAAAGTATCATAGATGGTACCTTTAATTAATTGGTATTTCTAAAAAATAAGTCAATGAAAAAACTATTGATTTTTAATGGTTATGCCTTTGAAATAATTTGAAAACATATAACACTATTTTTTTCTGTAAAATCAAAATTAGTTCGCTGATAGACAGCGAAAGATGCAGGCGTATTATTGTCCACACGAACGAAAAACGATTTCAAACGATTAAAATCCTCTCAAGAAAGAAAAATCAAACAGGGACAAAAAATGGTCGTACTGGGCCCATGGCCCCTTAAGTCAATTTTTTATAAAGCATGTCTTTAATTCAATCACAAACAATATTAATATTAGTTAGTGCAACTAGTCCCTACCACGAAACGCATTTTTCAAGCAATCTTCGATTCTTTCTCATTATTCTGGGAACATTCAAAACGATATTCAAAGAACTGCACGTGCACAAAAATTTCTTCATGTAGGGAAATTGCAATTAAGAGGGCAAAACCGCAAAGTACAAAAAATTCTTCTCTCAAATTTCATTGAAATTAGACGGGTATTGCATATAGGCGGGTTGCATTTATGCGGTTCTAAATATACAAGATCTCTATAGGACGGGTTCGGGACATTGCGTTCCGTTGCATTTACGAGAGTATTGCGTCTATCAGGGTTGCATTTATGCGAGTTCTACTGTATGTACACATAAAATTTATGAAGTTATTTTACACCTATTCCACACAGAAGAAACCAAATTTATCAAGAGAGCAGAACCAAAACCACCGATAACTACAAACCTGCAACTAGGGAATCTCGCACGCACACTTCGAAAGCAAAGGGGCCGACGTTCGAGATGTGAAATGTGTATTTCGTTGTGATTGCTGGCCATTTCACACAATTTCTTTACAGTTTTTATATTTATTAAACGAAATATGTAAAAAATAGTCTCTTTTGAAATAAGCGGATAAAAAAGGAAACATTTGAACATTCAGTATAACAAATATTTTCATTTATGTAGCTTTTCGGACATAGAATTCGGGAAAAGGCACAGGTCTCAGATTAGTTAAAAGCCTTCATCGAAACAAGAAACGAAGACAATGGTAGTAAGAACTAGAATTCGGGAAAAGGCACAGGTCTCAGATTAGTTAAAAGCCTTCATCGAAACAAGAAACGAAGACAATGGTAGTAAGAACTATTACATAAAAAATAAATGAAGTAAAATTCATTTCGCAAGGATATAAATAATACAACTATATAAATATAGATATTTACTAGCTGAAACCTAAGACACCAGATACTAGTATACTACTGTGACCAAAAATTAAGGTGACTCAGCATTTTTTTTGAAAAATCTTTATTTATTCTCCCAAATCAATTTCATCGCCTTCAAAGTATTCCTCCCCAGATACAATGCACTTGTGCCAACGGATTTTCCAATCTTCGAAACAATTGGTAAAGTCGTTTTCCGGGATTGGCTTCAGCTCTCTCTTCGATGCGGCTTGTATTTCCTCTATTGACTCAAAACGGTGTCCCCGGAGCGGTCTTTTGAGTTTGTTGAATAACCAGAAGTCACACGGTGCCAAATCAGGTGAATACGGCGGTTGTGGAACGATATGGGTCGAGTTTTTGGCGAAATGGTCACGAAGAATCAATGCAGTGTGAGGCGGTGCATTATCGTGGTGCATTATCATTATCGTCTGAGGCCCAAAACATCCTTCAAAATGGTATGGGCTGATTCTTTTGAAATGCCAACTTGATCAGCAAGATCTCTAATTGTTAATCGATGATTTTCAAGCACCAAATCTTTTATTTGTTAGACGTGAGCTTCGTCGGTCAAGGTTGATGGTCGGCCGGGACGCTCTTCGTCGTCCACATTTTCTCGACCTTTTTGGAACTCTTTATACCACTTGTAAACATTTTTTTTTGACATAGCCTCATCACCAAAGGCTTTTTGCATCATCCTCAACGAATCAGCAGCAGAAAATTCATTCCGCAAACAAAATTGAATGTCAACAAATGCAGACATTACAAAATCAAAAAATTCACTTCTAGCAGCTTACAAAATGAAGCCTATCTCGAACACTAATAAATATTTTGATGTGACCCTTGACACGAATATAAAAGCGAGTCCTACCAACCTAAAAATAAGAGCACTGCTCCAAATCCATTTGCGCGCGCAGTTTAAATTCAAATGTCACCTTACTTTTTGGTCACAGTAGTAAAGACAATAGATACTAGATACTATTTAGATACTAGTATCTATTGTCTTTGCTGAGTCGTATCAGATTTAAGACTTTCAATAGTTAGATGACAAGTAATTGTGTGTGATCTTTTCGCAAATTATGTAAATATTATTCTTTCTTTACTCTATTTTTCATTAAATCGCAATGATTCTCTGCACTAAACTTTTAAAATTTATCATGATCAATTAGCAAAAAGATTTCTGTGAAAGACATTACCGTTTATTTTTAAAAAAATTCAATTTTTAATAGTTTAAGTACGTTTGAAACGTTCGTGGAACATTAACCGCCAAAGCATTTCACTTGTTGTGCAAAGAACTCATGGCCCCCTACGCATACTTGCACACAACCTAGTTGCAGGCTTGTAGTTATCGGGGGTTTTGGCAGAACCCGTCTAACCGATTTCCCGTGTCTTCTTAGCTCCCACTTTGCCGTAGCAACTACCGAAAAACACTCACACGTTAAATTTTTTTCGGTATTTATCCCACTATGTACAACCCTACATAACTCTCCAAACCTCATTTACTGCAGTCAAGATCGACTGCAAACCAATCTTATAATACTCTAGATGATACAGAACTCCGATTTATATTATAGTTGGGGATAAAGAAGTATTACGTGTGTGCATGTTGTATGTCCTTCATTAAAAAGTCCCATTAGATTGCTGCTCAAAACTAAAAGACAATATTCAGAGTTTGTTCCTACCGGAATCCTTATAATACATGCAATTCCTCTTTTTTCCTTTCCACGAATCCGTCACTTTACCTATCATCTAACATCTCTATTTTCCCTCATAACATTTATGACTCAGTAGAAAGAGCCAGGTAAAGAAGGCAATAAAATTCGAAAAGGGAAAATCATTTGGATTTTCCCCAGTAGGATTAAGGTCAGCATCTGGCACATAGTATAAAGACTTACATAGTAGGCAAACTCCCTATCTTCACCATAGTCCACAAAATTTTTCGCATAAAAAAAAATTACCTCTCAAATGGACGGTTTTGATTGGCCGCACCTCTCAAAATTTTAAACAGCTGATGACTGAGACAAATCTTTCGTCTCTTTCAATTACGTACGTGCAATGTAGCTTTACCGCTTTTTTGATCTGTTAAGGTTGTTTTTATGCTTGTTTCGTGTATTGCCATATCCCTCACCCTCACGTCATTTTTCACTAATTACTACTCCATACATACCAAATCGTGCAAAAGAAACAGAAATGTGTGTCAGAGCAATCACCCATGACTGAAAGAGAAGCAGCTTCTGAATACGTGTAGATTGTACGCATGTCCAAAAACCTACCTTTCTTTCTTCCGTAGACAGGAAGTTCTCAACTGTCCACCGAACAACTCGGGTAAACCTTAACCCTTTGAGAACTAATGGGATAATACGTCCCAAGAAATTTAAAAAAAATTTGGTGAGCGAATTATACACTCTATTGTCGTGCCAATTCCCTCTTTCAGTACTTCTGGCTCTCTTCTGCATATATGAGAAGTTCTTGCCTCTCAGCTTTGTCTCAGTCGGTACCTTGCTGACAAGGAGTGTACATGTGCACATGCGCTGAAGATTTAAGGTGCAAGTTTAGCCTATTTCTTCGAGTTGGCTGCAAATTTGAGGATTGTTTTTGGATTACAAAGTAAGTGCTAGTGAGTTTAAATGTTATTATGGCGGAATTCAGTGAATCTAATTGCGCATTCTTTTGCGCAGGTTGGTTTTCTTGACTGGGATTATATGTCCCAACAGTACTTTTTGCTTTATCCTATCGCAACCATTTTATTTCTCCTTTTATTCAGGATTAATCGCATTTCTTCGAAAAGTGAACCAAAATGTCCTTTGAAAGGAACACTCGACGAGTAAAACAGCAGCTGGATGAATCGTCGTCAGAAGATGGGGATTTTTCGCCTTCACAATCCGAATACTCTCAGCGAAGACGACGGCTCGTCCCAATCCGAATTGGAGGAAAGTGATTTAGAGCAGGAAGAACGCATTAGGCCCAGGGAACTGGTAGAGGACAATTCATTGGACATACGCGCATTACCTAGTGCAACGACTGAGCTTCCAAACTGGAGTAAGGTGGACCTAAATTTTACTCCACGTTTAAAAATTCCACAGTTTGAAAAACCTGCACGTTTCAGTGCTTTACCTGCGAACTGTACCGAAAAAAAAGTAAAAGTAAAAGGTGTCTTTTTGGCTATGATGCCTAAGGAAGTCCTTGGCATATGAGGACCAGAAAATATTCATTTCAGTGATAGGAATTCAGTACGCTCAGTACTGTAAGGCATATCACTCGCGGTTTTTATTACTTTTTATTAATGTTTATCATTGCTTTATGCATTGAAATATAATTAAATTATGAGGTGGATCCGTAGGTGAAACTCCAGACTGTTCATAAAGCCTTACATCATATCTGTCAGGACAGAATGTTGAGCAAAAACCTGTATATCATTTGAGGTCGCATTAAGGATTTTTCGTGAAACTTGATTTCTCGAAAATTGATGTGTGCGATTTTTGATTTTTTGATATATCTTGAAGGTTATACATTATTTTGGCATGTATAGCTAACCTGACCAATATTTTTCACTTCCTTTTTTACTACTGATTTTCAGTAGTACATACGAGTATATACCCATATCTAAACCTATGTAGGTTTATATATGGGAATATACTCGTATGTGCATAATAAAATCAAAAAGAACGGAATTAAGATATTTATTCCAATCTAGTTATAAAGCTTATTCAAAATTCGCATATACTAAATGTATAGCAATTCTTATAAGTTTAATAGTCTTTAAGATACATTGGTGCATACTTGTTTCTGATAAAAAGTATACTAAAATAAGTAGACTCTTTCTATATGATGCCAACATATAGATTTTATCTAAGATGCTTAGATAACTAATGCTTAGATAAGTCTTATTTTAAGGTATATGTAAGGTTTTGAATATCAAGAATATGAAAAAGTTCGAAAATTTTATTGAATATCCATTCTAATGCTTAAATAAGTTTTATTCTTAGGTATACCGTTCAATTATCAGGAATACCGAGAATATGCGCTATTTTGTTTTGTCATTCCAGTGCGAATTGTTGAGTTTGAGTTTTTGAGTTTGCAGTGAAGTGGAAAAAAGTGAAATAAATAAAATAAAATGAATAAAATTAAATTAAATTCGGTGAAATAAAATTAAATGAAGTAAGACGAAGTAATGGCTTCTTTAAGCAACGATTTGTTTTACTTTCATATAACTATTTTATATGTATGATATATATATAGGTACCTATATTATTTTTAATAATAAAAATATTATTTTTTGTTAAATGTGGAACAAGAATTAGCTACAGAATAAATTTCATTTCGTGTGGCATACGCTGTTTTTATGAAAGTCCGTAAAAAATTTAAAAGTTTTTAATTGAATCGTACCTATTGTTTTTTATTATTATTACTCCCTTTACAGCAACACAGCCCATAATAGGTGTTTTTACGAGAACTTCGAGAAAAATCTTCAAGAAGCAGTAAAAAAGAAAAAAAATCATTTAGATCGTTCTCATAGGTAAGTAAGAAGTTGTCATAAGTTTAAGGTGGTCCATACAAAGCGCTTTTTAGAAAATCTTTAACCTAATCGTATTACTAAGCCTGACCATTGATAAAAGTAAAGGTTAGTATAACTGGTATCTAAGGCTTAACCTAATCCTTGTATTAATAGTCAGTAACAAATTCAAGCTTAGTATAAGCTTTAACCTAATCTTTACATAAGCATTATCATTAACAAAAGTAAGTTTAGTATAAGGCTTAACCTAATTCTTACATAAGCATGATCATAAGGTACATACTAATGTATCCACTCTATACCTGATTGCCAATGACATGGCCCATGTTAGAATCAGGGATGGTATGGTATGGTATGGTATAAGGGGTGGTGATGCTATCATCCTCCTTCACTTAGACGTTATAATTCGTCCATTGTGCTCCCCGTTTGAGTTTGAAGAACTCATGGAACCTAAAACCATTTTGTGGATTTTATAAAGTTTGCTATGTTACATAGCTTTCCTGTATCGATATTACCGAGGTCATCGAGGAAATAAGCGCCGAGGTTCCGTCTTCTCGTTTTCGATAGGCCCGGACACTCACATAGGACGTGAAAGATTGACTCCTCCACTTCTGGGTCACCGCAGCTACGACAAAGATCATTTGCGTCGGCTCCCAGTCGTCTAGCATGTCTACCTATCAGGCAGTGCCCTGTGAGCACTCCGATTAGTGTGCTAGCATCTTTCCTGCTCAGACTCAGGATATACTTGCTTTTCCCGTTATCGTATTCGGGCCAAAGAGTTCTTGATATTGAGCATGTAGTTAGGTTTGACCATCTATTGCCTGCCCGCTGCAAGCATAGTGAGTCGATAGACTGATTTATGGATCCGATGGGAATAGCAATGAGCTGGTCCATCACTAGTGAGCTTAGGCTAGAGCCTGCTCGAGCGAGCTCATCAGCTTGCTCATTCCCCTGGATTCCACAGTGGCCTGGCACCCAGCATAGGGTAATATTATGCCGTGTGCCGATGGTGTTAAGAAAACCACGACACTGTCTAACTAGTTTTGATCGTGTTGAGTTCGAGCTAAGGGCCTTAATGGCTGCTTGGCTGTCAATGCAAATAGTGATGTCTTCTGTAGCATTCACCTTTGCTTCAATAATTTTGCAGGCTTGAAATATTGCAAAGATTTCCGCTTGAAATACACTGGCATGGTCCGGTAGCTTGAAGGACTCATTAATATCGAGTTCCTGTGAGAACACCCCTGCGCCTGTACCAGAAATCATTTTCGAACCGTCGGTAAATACCATTATGGTCCTGTTGACTAGGTTGCGTTCTACATTCCAGTCTACCCTGTGTGGGATTTTAACAGAAAATTCCCTACTGAAATCTAATTCTGGCAGAATGTAGTCCGTTTCCCTGTTCGTATCACACTCCAAGAAGTCATTGAGTATGGTACTGTGACCAGCAGGTCTAGTTCTCCAGTAACCTAACTCTTTGAGTCTAAGAGCGCCTTTTGCAGCCATGCTTTTGATGTGCATGTCTATTGGCAGCAGGTGGAGGATAGTTTCCAGTGCTGCCGTGGGTGTGGTTCTGAGGGCGCTAGTGACCCCAATGCATGCCAAGCGCTGTACTTTTGTCAGCTTGCTAAGATACGTGGACTTCCTAGTCGCCTCCCACCACACTATCGCACCATAGCTTAGGATTGGTCTTACTATGGCTGTGTACATCCAATGTACTAATTTTGGTTGTAGACCCCACTTGTTACCGAACAACTTTCTGCAGGCGTAAAATGCGTTATGCGCTTTTTTAACGCGTTCTTCCAGATTAAGTTTCCAGCTAAGTTTCTTGTCTAGAACAACCCCAAGATATTTAGCGCTGTCGGAAAGATGAAGCTCGTCGCTTCCCATCTTTGGTAACGCAAAAACTGGGATTTTGTACTTCTTCGTGAAGAGGACCAGCACTGTTTTAGAGGGATTAACCCCTAGACCGCAGTTGCCGGCCCATTCTCGTAGTTTGTTGAGTGCTGTCTCCATCAAACTACTAATTGTCGGTAAATGTTTCCCTGAGACAAGTATGACCACGTCATCGGCGTATGCACATGCCTTGATTCCGAGGTTCTCAAGTTCCACAAGGATCTCGTTGACTACGAGAAGCCAGAGTAAGGGCGAGATCACTCCTCCTTGCGGAGTGCCTCTGGAGACTGACTTTGTAATAAGACATTGCCCCAGTTCGGATTCAATGATTCTATTATGTAGCATTTGGTCAAGCCAATTGCAAATCTCGGGTTCCACTTCCATCGTTAGTAGCGCGCTTTTAATAGTCGAAAGACGAACATTATTGAAGGCGCCTTCTATATCAAGGAATGCGGCGAGAGTATATTCCTTGTATGAGAGTGATTTTTCGATTGTTAGCACTACCTCATGTAAGGCTGTATCCACAGACTTGCCCTTTGTATAGGCATGTTGTGACTGTGACAGTAGATTGCGCGGAATTTTGTTGCGAACGTGGTTCTCCAGAATCCTTTCAAAGGTTTTGAGGATGAAGGACGTGAGACTTATCGGTCTAAAGTCTTTCGCAGTAGTGTGACTAGGTTTACCCACCTTGGGTATATAAACTACTCGTACCCTGTTCCATTGCGATGGAACATGGTTGAGTCTAATGCAGCTTGCGAAGATCACCAGTAGCCGAGGGATTACCGAATCTGCCGCGTGTTGCAGCATTGCAGGTATAATTCCGTCAGATCCTGGCGATTTGTACAAAGAGAAGGATCCGATTGCCCAGCTTATTTTGTCAGTATCAATTATTGAGTTGGACAAGTCATTGTTTCCTTCTTCTCGACTATGTTCGTAGCTGACAGAGTCAGCGTTGCTAGCTGGTGAACAGTCAGGGAAATGAGTGGTCATCAGAAGCTCTAAAGTTTCCTCGGGAGATTCTGTCCAGTTCCCTCTGCCATCCTGGATGAAGGTATTCATCGGTGGAGTTTTAGAAAGAACCTTCCTCAATCTTGCCGATTCGTTTGTTGATTCTATTGACACGCAGAAGTTCATCCAGGACGACTTCTTTGCTTGCCTAAATCTTCTTGAGGCATTTAAGACCCTGTTTGTAGCGCTGCCAGTCTTCTGCAGAATCGCTAAATTTAGCTCTGTTGAAGAGTTTTCTAGCTTCCGCACGTCGGGTCTTAACCTCGGCATTCCACCAGACGGGTAGTCTTTTCTAGAATCAGGGATAATATATAAACGCAAACAAATTACCTTATATTAGAATCAGGGATAATATAAGGTAATTTGCTTGCGTTCAAGTTTCCCTTACAATTCATAGGCCTTATCCTCTAAGGAATAGATTGTACGCAATTAAGGCTTATATAATGATTACGGTGTTTGCTGGGAAGTTCCTTTTGAACACGATCAATAACAATCATTGTACCAAAGTGAAGGTCGGCGAATACTACACGGTAAAAAATTTTGGAGTAAAAGGTCGACAAAATTATACTTTTCCATTTATAAAGCTATTTATATAATTTTAAGTATAAATTCTATAAATTTTGAAAAGATAGAACTGTCTAATTCAATTCCCTTATCAAATTTATATAAAATACGAATAAAACTTGAAATTTACTCCAACCAAGTTCAAAGTAATAAGATTCCGCATTGAAATTACACAACTTTTGGTATAAGTTCTATAATATTTAAATAGGTAAGATTTTCTAATACATTTACCTTATTAAATTTATAAAAACTAGGGATACAAATAAAAATTTACACCAAACACGATCAAAGTAGTAGGATTTCGCATAGAAATTTCACGATTAGTGTTTTGTTTCTGAGTATTTATTGCGTCAGCTCTATGTAAAATACTCGTACGTATGGTAAAATTCGTTTTCAATGGGACGATCATCGGACGCGACACGCGAATATCTTTTCGTGAATTTTAATATTAATAATATAATTACGTATTCTGGCGGAGTTCAAAAGTGAAAAAATAGTGAAAACAGTACCTTCTTCTGGTCTTGAAATTACGTATGCCGATTTTAAGGAAGCGTGTAAGTAAAATTCGTTTGTATCAAAACATTTGTACAGCCGTTTTTATTGATTCAAGTACTATTTTTCGTGCAGCAGTTCCTTTTGCACCAATCATTTTTTTAAAGATCATCGTAAAAGAGAATAGTTCTTCAGGTTTGTTAATAGGTATGGTAGTGATACATATATGTGATATATATAATATATATATAATATAAGTAAATGTGTCGGTCTCAAAGGTACCATAGGTGATGCGATCACCAAATCTGGAAATGGTCTGTATTGGCTCTGTCTAACATGCAGATCTTCATCAATGACGAGCTATGTGACCAGACTTAAGCTCATACGTGCTGCCGTATCTTCCGCTAGTAAAGTCCTAGTCTCCTGCAACAATACTTTCCAAGACGCTCTCATCGATGTGGATAGGCTATTAACCGTCAATACTGACGGTGTAAAACTACCTTCTCCACATGCGCTGGGGCCGCCTGCTGCAAAACCATCGCAGAAAATCATTGCTCCTGTCAATGAGCCGCTACTTATTCCCGATAGTCGTGTACTTCGCTCTAGTGCCAAAACGAATAGTGCAAATTGCAAATACCTAATTCTAGTTCGCGCAACAAGAAATCAACGGCATCGACATTGACAAACGGCAAATTACAGCCGGTTGCTCGTTCTCCGATGGAAAATGATGTCGAATTAACTCCATCAGCTGATCCAACTGTTCTGCCATCGACAAATGTAAATGTAAATGTAAACACAATTGAACAGCTGAATGTTCCACCTACGAATGACTGGGTATCCATACCACCGCGTTCACGGAGCAAGCGGAGGAGACTTGTTGGAACCGATGTCTCGTATTCGTCAGTGGAGTTGAATGTGGTGCCTATTAGGTCTTGGCTGCATATCTCTCGCTTTAAACCCTCTGTGGAAAGCGATGCGATTATTAAGCTAATTTCCACCAAACTTAATGTTCCGGCTGATCAACTCGCGTGTCACAGGCTAACAAAGAATGGTGTTGATGCCAATACTCTGCGGTTTGTCAATTTCAAATTGGGCATCCCATCCCAACTGTTAAATGATGCCCTAAAGTCTTCAAACTGGCCGTTAGGTGTTCAGGTGAGGACATTCGTGCATCGGCCAAAAAACTTAGATGCGGAATCCATTCCAACAACATTGTAACTAATGGGAGTGGAGGTACTTTTTCCTGTTACATATTATCACAATGCTGGTGGACTGAGGACAAAAACAGAAAATTTTTTTAAAGTTTCATCGAGTCATGATTATGATATTATAGCCCTCACTGAGACATGGCTGCATGATCATATTTATTCTTCGGAACTCTTTGACGGGTTCTATCATGTTTACCGGAAAGATCGTGCAATATCCGGTCTTCATCAGAGAGGAGGTGGTGTATTGCTTGCAACAAACTCGACGCTCGCGAGTAAGGAAATCGTGCTGCCATCCTTGG
Organism: Beris chalybata; assembly: GCA_949128065.1. Taxonomy (NCBI): domain Eukaryota; kingdom Metazoa; phylum Arthropoda; class Insecta; order Diptera; family Stratiomyidae; genus Beris; species Beris chalybata. Next base: position 44,735,588 of record OX421894.1, read on the forward strand.
AAATGAATCAAACGAAAATTGAACAACTTTGTGTCCTTGCTCGATTTGACGATTTAAATGAACTTTACTTCTTCATCAGCTATATTCCACCCGGTAGCTCCTTCGAAGTATATATGCTCCACGTTGAAAATATAAATTTCATTGCCGGGAACTTATCCGACGATCAGCGTATTTGTGTGCTTGGCGACTTCAACCTTGGCAACGTTTCATGGACCTGGTGCCCAGATAGTAAAATGCTTATCCCTTATTATGCCAAAACGGATATTGAAACAAACTTTCTGGACTCAATTTTTTGCTTAGATTTAATTCAAGTCAATCATGTAGTAAATTCGTTAGAACGCATTTTAGACCTTATTTTTCTGGACAAAAATATTAAAGTGTTAAATGTTGGCGAAGCAATTTTTAATCTTTTAAGTAACTCCATTCATCACAAAGCAATTGTAATCAATTTCCAATTTTATAGTTTTAGCTCCAATAACAGTACTAAGATTATCGATAGTGAACTAGTGTATAATTTTGCACTTGCAAATTTTTGTGATATTAATAACTATTTCAATTCAGTTGAGTGGGTTGAATTATTTAAAGATCTGAATCTCAACGCTGCTTATATTAAATTTAATTCTATCATTATTGACTGTATCGCGCTATTTGTTCCCAAAAGAATTATCAAGAGTAACAAGCTTCCCTGGCACAACGTTCGTCTTTCAAAACTTAAAAATGCGAGAAATAAAGCACATGATAAATTTAAGGGTATGAAGTCGGCAGTGGATCTTGAACGGTTTATGGGTTTGCGCAGAGACTATGATTGTCTAAACAAGTTCCTCTATAAACAATACCTACTGTCTACAGAGTCAAAAATAAAAACGGATAGTAAAATCTTCTGGTCTTTTCTGAACTCAAAGAGAAAACATTTGTCCATCCCTTCTGTGATGGAATTTAGAGGGTGTTCCTCCACTGATTTAACATCGTCTTGTGACTTATTTGCCAATTTCTTTGAATCTGTTTATAACAATAGTGTCCACCCGCATGATCCTAATATGTTCAGTCATCTAACCCCGATTACAGATATCGGCTCATTGGTATTTTCTGTTGCAGATGTCTCTACTGCAATGGCATGTCTTAAAAATAGTTTTAGCCCGGGCCCGGATGGAATACCTCCTGGTTTCTTGAAATCTTGTCAGGACTCTTTATGTACTCCTTTAAGTATAATTTTTAATATGTCGTTATCGTATGGTATTTTTTTAGATGATTGGAAGATATCTTATATAACGCCAATTCATAAGTCTGGGCCTAAGCACTTGGTTGAGAACTACAGACCGATTTCTAAGTTATCTGCAATACCAAAGTTATTTGAAAGGATTGTAAAAACTAAACTCGTTTTTGAAGTAAAGGAGCATATATCTACTTCACAACATGGTTTTGTGTCTGGAAGATCAACCGAGACTAATCTTGCTGTTTTCACCCATTATTGCTTGGAAGCGCTAGAGTCAGGCTCTCAGGTGGACGTTTTGTATACGGATTTCGTAAAAGCGTTTGATAGAATTCATATAAACTGCTGCTTTCAAAATTGGGTGCTCTTGGTTTTCATTCTAATCTTTTGCTATGGATTGGCTCTTATTTGGATAATAGGAAACAGTATGTTCGTTTATCGTCTTTCTTGTCACGTTGTATCTCAGTTCCCTCTGGTGTTCCTCAGGGTAGTCACCTCGGTCCTCTTCTTTTCCTCTTTTTTATTAATGATGTTTTTGATCTGTTCCAACATGCGTCATGTTTGGGGTTCGCCGATGATTTGAAAATATACACTCGTCTGAATAGTCAAATCGAATCCTTTAGGCTTCAATCTGAGATAACTCTATTCTGGGAATGGTGTGAATTTAATTCTCTGCTATTAAATCCCAATAAATGTAAAATTTTTACTATAGGGCGGAGTAATTCTCCAGTTCATTTTAATTATAATTTTCCTGGTATCACTCTGACTCGATCTGAGGTAGTATTGGACCTAGGCGTGTTAATGGATAGCAAACTCAGTTTCAATATGCATGTTGATCGAATGATATCTAAAGCTAATTCTAAGTTGGGATTTGTGATGAGAAATTCTATGGAATTTAATGATCCTTATACCCTAAAAACCCTGTTCTGCTCTCTTGTGAGGTCCATTTTGGAATACTGCTCAGTTGTGTGGAATCCTTTTTATTACACTCATATCAAAAGACTGGAAAGTGTTCAGAAAAGGTTTACGAGGTTCGCTGTTAGAAGACTTCATTGGTCCGATGGATTACCTTCTTATGTAAGTAGGTGGAAACTAATTGATCTGCTACCCTCGCAGAATCGTAGACAGATTCGTGATATAATGTTTGCACGTGACGTACTATATTATGCTCCAAAATAATTTCGCCGGAACTTCTCGCGTCTTTTCATATTTACGCACCTGAAAGACCACTGCGGGGCTCTGTTCAAGATTTCTGCTATAGCTGCTTCGAAAGCATAGCATAGCAAGACTGTAGCAGCTGTCAATTTCAGCCATAGCATGAAATAGCTTCTTCGGGTCTTGAACAGCCAAAAGCAGCTTGTATAGCTAATAACAGCTGTTCGACAAGCACATACGCAAGTTGGCGTGGCATATAAGACATTTGTTTGAATGACTTTGAATACTTACCGCATTAACTGCTTCTAATGTTTCCTTAAATTTTTCGTTAATTTCTAATGCTAATGATAGAGTTTCTTCCATTTTTAAAGACTGAAAATAACGTTTCGACGAAAGTGACAGCTACACACACATATAAATATTGCAATAGCCGCTTTCTAGCTACACTCGAGAGTGCGAGCAAGAAAAAGCAGCTATGGAAGCAGCTTTTTAAAAATCTTGAACAGATCTAGTGTCAAATAGCAAGCACGAGAAAGCAGCTTTTTGGTTGCATTGAACACAAAAAAGCAGCTAATAGCAGCTAAAAGCAGCTATAGCAGAAATCTTGAACACACCCGGGTTCGTACCTTTCTTCAAATCAATCCACATAGAGTAAACTATGGCATGAATGAGCCACTCACGCGTTGTGCTTCGCGTTTCAACGAGGTTAGTTCTCTTATTGATTTAAGTTCGGGTAGATTCCCTTTCAAATCGATTTTAATCAACGTTTGGAGACTTAATTGAAATTGGAAATGAACTTATTCTTTTTTATCTTTTTAATAAAATTCTCTTTGATACTATTATGTAATTGCTCTTGCCCACTTATCGGTATTTATTGTTAATTTTACTTTCTTATTTTAAATTTGTAGTCTGTAAATATAAACATATGGTAGACGGAATAAATAAATAAATAAATAAATTTAAGTGACAAATAATTATAGAAATTACAACATGTGAGAAGACACCGCTTGAGTTTTGAGAAGACAAAACACGGCGATTGGATGAAGTGTACCATATACTATATGCAATATTACACCTGCAGTTACAAGAAAATGAAATAAGACATATTTATTAATACAAATTTAATTAATTTTCATTTGAAAATCGATTTTTTAATAATTTTATGAAGTTTTTAAAATAAAGTTTATACATACAATACACATTCGAACATGTTTTTAATTATAGGTATAATCTTGATAAGCAATTTATATAATTTTCAGATACCAAATAGTTGAGAAATATTTTGTACAGGTATACAATATAAATATTTTAATTCCGTTCTTATTGATTTTATTATGTATATACGGGTACCCATATCTAAACCTATGTAGGTTTATTTAAAATATTATATATTATATATAATATTAAAATATTTATTCCACTCTTGTTATAAAGCTTATTCAAAATTCGCATATACTAAATGTATAGCGATTCTTATAAGTTTAATAGTCTTTAAGATACATTGGTGCATACTTGTTTCTGATAAAAAGTATACTAAAATAAGTACACTCTTTCTATATGATGCCAACATATAGATTTTATCCAAGATTTCGTTTGGACCTATATAGATAAGAAAATTTATTGAAATTACACCAAAATTTTTTACCTTGCCTTGGTCGTGGCCATGCGGTCAAAAACTGTCATTCTACTGGGTGTAAGGAATGCGGCGAGAAACATCACACATTCCTTCACTCAAAACCGACGACTGACACAACATCATGTGCGCGATCAACATCGCAAGCATGACTAGACAAAGGTCGGGATCGATTCGACACATCAAAACGGAAAACTCTGGTTGTGAACTCCGATATAGACAAATTCTTAGTAAGAGAGATAGTAAGATAGTAAGTAGAGATGTCATACATCACTGGGAGCAGTGAGCACATTAACATTACATCCCGAAGCAACAGTTACTCAAGAACTTTAACATTTGTATTAGTTCCTCGAATTTGCGAACTAGTTCCCGATCATCCAGTAAATACAAGAAATATCAAAATTCCATCGAACCTGAAACTCGCAAATCCTGAGTTTCACTTGCCAGCTGAAGTCGATATCCTGATCAGTTCAGGGCCAGCGCTGTCCATTCTTTGCGTTGGCCAGATTGACCTCTCACCTCCGGACGGTCCGGATTTGTTCTTACAAAAAACAAGACTAGGGTGGGTCATCGGTGGGAGCACCGGAAATCCACCACAACAAAAATCAAGATGCTATCTTACAAACACTACCAATTTCGATATGGAGAAATTTTGGCGAATTGAAGAATCACCGCAGACGCCAAAGAAATGGACCATCGCAGAAACTGCCTGTGAAGAAAACTTTCTGAAACACACAACAAGAGATGAAACTGGACGATATGTAGTGGCCCTTCCTTTGACTGAGGAGGTCATACAACTGGGAGAATCACGTCTCCAAGCTTTGAGGCGGCTCAAGGCATTACAAAGAAAATTAAACAAAATCCCAGAGCTAGAGTCCCAATACTCTGCAGTCATTAGTGAATATCAAGAGCTGGGACATATGACACAAGTTTCTAGTAACCAGGTAACAGGATCTGGATATTTCATACCACACCACGCTGTCATCAAGGAAAGCAGCTTAACGACAAGACTCAGGGTAGTATTCGATGGCTCAGCACGTACTAGCACTGGATTATCACTGAATGAGGTCATGATGACAGGACCAACTATACACACGGATATTTTTCGACTATTGTTGCGATTCAGGATCCACACATATGTGCTCACTGCATACATTGAGAAAATGTATAGGCAATTTCTCGTACGACCTGAAGACCGCAAATATCAGCAAATACTTTGGCAAACTGATAAGGGAGACATACAAAGTTTCCAATTGAATACAGTTACTTTCGGTTTAGCAGCATCTCCGTTCCTTGCAACACGCTGTATACATCAACTGGCAGAGGATGAAGGACAACAATATCCTGAAGCTGCCAAGGTGCTCAAGACAGACACATACGTCGATGATGTGCACATTTTAAGCAACAGCCGAGAAAAGGCAATTAGTATACGAGACGATGTCATCGAGATTCTAAAAAAGGGCTGTTTGAATATTCGCCAATGGGCATCAAACGATTCTTCCCTACTGAGAGGAATTGATCATAAAGACATCAATCAGAAACTTCAATTGGGCGATGATGCAACACTGAAAACTTTGGGTATATTTTGGGAAACAACACAAGATGTTATTAAATATACCGTCCAAATAGCTGAGTCGCATTCCAGAATCACCAAGCGTTCAGTTCTATCTGAAATCGCAAAAATATTTGACCCAATTGGCTTACTGGGTCCAGTAATAACTAAGGCGAAAATATTTCTTCAGATTTTATGGACACTAAAACTAGACTGGGATGAATCACTACCGGCAAGTGTCCATACCGAATGGGCAAATTATTATCAACAATTACCATTGCTACAAGAAGTTCAATTTACTCGGTCAACAATTATAAGAGACGCCCAAACTGTCCAACTACATGGATTTTGTGATGCTAGTCAACGAGCATATGGTGCGTGTCTTTATTTGCGGACAACTGATAGAAATGGATACATATCATCACATTTACTTTGTGCAAAATCTCGAGTGGCTCCGTTAAAATCGTTAACTATTCCAAGACTCGAGCTATGTGCAGCACGAGAACTAGCTTCCTTTTACTGCAATATCAAGGTGTCGTTAGAAATGACATTCGACAAGATTGTATTCTGCACGGATTCTACAATCGTCATTCACTGGATCAATACACAATCTCAGCTATGTACTTCTACCGTTTGTCACCAATCGAGTGAGTGACATTCAAACTAAAACTGATCCTCGTCAATGGAGACATGTGAGGACTCATGACAATCCTGCAGATTACATTTCTCGAGGGCTATCACCAACTGAGTTTCTAACCGCACCAATTTGGAAACATGGTCCTGTTTGGTTGAGTCGGTCAGAATCAGAGTGGCCGAACAGCGTACTAACACCCATTAACGACGATCTTTTGGAAAAAAGAAAACGATTGTGTTTGAAGACCACTAAACTGGACATCAGCCTACTGGAACGCTATTCCGACGTAGGCAAATTGGAGCGAATCGTAGCTTATTGCCTTCGCTTCAAGACATCCAACCAACACAAGAATGTACTTCATGCCGACGAGCTTCGACAATCTCGGCGAACTATAATAAGACTTGTTCAAGGACAAGCCTTTGGTGAAGACATTCTAGCACTAAGGAACAAGAAGACACTTAATTCAAAGAGTCAATTAATTAAGTTGACACCATTTATTGACCAACACGGGATCCTACGAGTCGGTGGTCGACTGGAGAATGCAGGCGTCCCTTTCGCACAACGACATCCAATTCTTTTGCCCAAGTCAAGCCATATCACACAGCTGTACATTGCGCGGGAACACCGATTCCAACTACATTTAGGCATACAAAACACCTTGTATGCCTTAAGACGCCGATTTTGGACCATTGATGGGCGCAACACTGTTCGTAACATAATTCGCACATGTGTAACATGCAGACGGTATCCAGCATCTATGGTGACTCACTCTCGACCATTCTCCAAGGTGGGCATTGATTTCTGTGGGCCACTTTTTATCAAGGGGAAAAGACATCGGAACAGAAATAAAATCAAGGTCTACGTCGTGTGTTTCGCTACCCCAGCTGTACATTTGAAGGTAGTCAGTGACATGACAACTGATGCGTTCATAGCGGCATTGAGAAGATTCATATCAAGAAGGAGATATTGTTCAGATATCTACTCGGACAAGGGCACAAACTTTGTTGGAGCTTTCAACCAGCAGAGAAAACTTTATAATTTGCTCAAATCACAACAACTTCAAGAAAAAACAGCACATTTCCTGAGATCACGTAATATACTGTGACACTTCATACCCGCAAGAGCACCAAATTTTGGTGCCGATCCTAATGATTTGGCAGTCCTTACACCAGGGCATTTTCTCATTGGAGAATCCATTACCACATTGCCAGAAGAAGACTTTTCCGACACACCTCGCGACCACTTATCCACTTTTCAACACATTCAAAAAATTAAGCAACAATTTTGGAACAGGTGGTACAAGGAATACATCACCGAGCTGACTGTAAGGCATAAATGGACCAAGGGACAAACTGACATTACTGAAGGCACAATTGTTCTTATAAAGGAAGATAATATGCCTCCACTGCAATGGCTCATGGGTAAAGTAATTGAACTGCACCCTGGCAAGGATGGCATTTCTCGTGTAGCTACTACAAAAACTGCCACTAGCAATATACAACGCAGCATGAAGAAACTGGCCCCACTAACCACTCATATTTGCGATAACCACCAATCCAAGGACGAGCATACATAGCAACCAGTCGCACTACTAAATTAAGACAACTTTGTTAGATTATAATTTTATGACATTTAACTACCTACAATTTTATATCGCACCTTAAATTTGTTAATCAGGCTAACCTTCCTAACGGGGGGAGTATGTTCCTACCGGAATCCTTATAATACATGCAATTCTTCTTTTTTCCATGAATCATTTTAGACATTTTACAGAATTTTTGTATGGCAAATACATGAAGGACTTATGGGATATTTTTCATATTAATAGTTTCAGCTGCGACTATTACAAAATAAATGTGTATAAAATTTCAAAGTCGTAACTTAAAGCGTTCTAAAGTTATCGTTCAATATTGGTGAACATGTTCATTAAGGACTTTTGTATGACAGCAACCCGAAGGAGTCAATGAATGGCGCTAATTAATGAACTCCGTCTTGGTTTTGGTATAAAACAAATTCCTGTAAAATTTTAAATTCCTGCTTAAACTCGTTCTGGAGTTCGATTTGCACCATATTCGGAACTTTCGATTCAAACATTGTAAGCCTTAAGTACCTATGCAAAATTTCAAGTTTCCTAACTTGAAGCATTCGAGCAATAATTGTGAAAACGCGTTTTAAGGACTCTTGAATGGGAGGTATCCGAAGGAGTGGAAGGATATCGCCCATTAACAAACTTAGCCTTACATTTTCCATTTTACAAGTTGTGACAAAATTTCAACTTCCTAGGTCAACGCGTTCTTGAGTTATCGTGCAAACGGACGGACGGACGGACAGCAAACGGATTTGCGGGTTTTGGCCAAAAATAAACACAAAAAAATTGTTGTGACATTCTAACGATGTTTTATATTTACAACACAAAGCAACTTTCTGAAAATCTATTGATGCCATTATTTCATCACACTTTTAACAAATACCAGTAGATTATCCCGAAAAATAGCATGCATATTTTTAAGCATGCTAAAACGCAAACCCTTAAGCATGTCGATTTAAAAATGAAAGTGTCTTATTCCTCTTTCAGTTTGCCTAGTAGTGTAATAGTATCATATAGTGTTAAGCTATGGTTTTAGTGTCATCCAGGGCATGGATGCTTCGAAAGAGTGTGTTCTTTTCATTGTAATGATATAAATAATAACAATGATAGTAATTATATAAAAGTAAAAATTTTGTTCGACGGTTCATATCACGTTCACTGTTTTTAAAGGGAATGGATTTCGCCAGAAAATTGGAGTTTGGTAATTACACCTAAGGTTCCTGTATACGCACTCACACTACTCACCCTATAAGGGTGGGTGAGTATACAGTGACTCTAGTTACACCTAGGTACGCATATCCGTATTTTAAGGTGATACGAAGATTTCTTAGAACAAAATTTTCAGGAATATTCAAGTGAACAAAATGGAAAGAAAATTAAAAAAAAAGTTTTGCTGTTTTTTTATTTGAGTAAATTTGCAAACTCGACTGAAAAACCACTATTCTTAAAACCAATAGAAGACTGTGAAAAATCTGGATGTATAATTTTTGTTTATTTATTTTTAATCAAAAAGGACATATTTTGTTACTCTATGGCATAGAGATGTATATACTGGAGATGACAAGCAGCGATTGAGTTGAAAGCAGACATTATCTAATTCACTTACACGTTTTTCCTCACTCAAATCTATGTTATGTCCCGCTCTTGAAACACGCTAAACAACAACAATTTTATATAACGACCCTGTTTTGTCTCACTTCTCTGTCTTCGAAGCCATTAATACAAAGCTGGTGGCTTGTCGTCTCCAGTAGCTCTAAGGTCTATGGTAATGAGAAGAACCCTATTTTATGTGAATGTAATTATAAATTTTAGAGCGAATATTCTTACATTCATCGGATAGAATTTCTTGATTTGAAATGATTCTGTTCTTTGTGCCTTCGTAAGAGACGCCTTACAATTATGTAATTATGCTGTTATTGTGAGAAGTGGAAAACCGACGGTCGACCGAGACAGGGGCGGATCCAGACTTTGCTGTTGGGGGGGGGGGCAATTTTTTTGATGGGGCTATTTTGTTTGATCAAGTTTTGTGTGAATTTAGCTACTTAGACTGCACTTAGCAAAAACAAGGGTCATCTAATGACAGGATCATATTGTTTTCATATTATTATATTTGAATTCATCTCAAGATTCGCCAAAGTTGGTATGTTACCTTACCATCTCCGATTCTTTTAAAAAAATTTGTACTTGAAGAACTAGTGATTAAAACGTTATATCTTGAAAACGAATAATCACAAGGCAAAGTGTTATAACTCGTTTTTTAGGCAATCAAATTACTTTTCATTTGATGTAACAGTCTAAATTGTAACTGCACCCAATCTTGAGATATTTATTCGAAAACACAAATTTTTGCTACGTGAACCCTTAAAATTCAGTGATCAATGTAGTTTTTCTCAGAAAACCCCATTATAAACATGTCATTTTATTTTTATTTTTTTATGAGCCGTATTATTACCTACAAAAGCTGTATACATATGTATGAGTTACGACTAATATTTTGGAAGCAATAGGTAAAAATACATATCGCATAAAAATTATATATTTCAAAAGTCAGTGCATGTGCATGTTGATCTACACTACTTGATTGAACTAAAAGAACTTGCAGTTACAATTTAGACTGTTACATTAAATGAAAGGTAATTCGATTGTCCAAAAAACGAGTTATAACACTTTGCCTTGTGATTATTCGTTTTCAAGATATAACGTTTTAAGTGAGTAAGGGTACCGGTCAAAAACACTTTTCTTAACCACCCTGTATCTCCACTGTTATTAAAAATTGACCCACCCTGTGAAACCATTTTTTTCTCTAAATATATCAAGGAATAACCCCTTACAAGGTCGTGGACGGAGTACCAAACACCATGTATAACTTTTTTTTCGTCCGAATTTTAGAAATTATTATCACAAAAACTATTTGCTCGATTTTATCCAGATTGGTTTTATTCGAAAGTATATATGTATGTTGAGGTACCCTAATAATTTTTTTTACAAATATTTATCAACTAGGGGCGCTGCTGTCAGGGTCGGAGATGATAAGGGGTGTGTTCAAGATTTCTGCTATAGCTCAGTGGCGTGGCGTGATAATTCAACAAGGGGAAGCAATTGGTGAATATTCACAATTTTTTATTATTATTCTACCTATCAATTTACTGCATATTGATTGAACCTCCTCCATAAGCACCCAGCAGGGATCGAGGAGGCTATTTAGTACGTTGGTGTTTAGGTTGTCAGTCGCAGTCACCTACACCTAGCTCATCATTAAACGCTTTCCGGACTTCTATCAAAAAAATTATAAAGTTTCGATCATAGTACCTACATATTGGCAGATTTTTTTTTATTTTTTACGTATTTTTTGGAATAGACGAGTCAATAGAAATAGATAATAATAATAAAATAATTCTATCTCATTAACCCTAAAAGTTTTTCGGAATTCGTTAAAAATGCTTGCATCAGAGTTTTCCTCGATTCAATATAATAATAGAAATAAAAGTGAATTAAATATCTCATTAGACCCAATACATAAAAATTCTTGAAAATGTACACAACCTTTTTACACAACCTTTTAACACACCGTGAGGGGTTGGATATCGAAAAATTAGAAAAAAATATTTCTAGGTGCTTACATAAAGAGCTCGCAAAAGTAAAATTTATTTCGGAATGTTCAATATAAATATATAACGAAATCGTGGAAATGTGGAAAAATCCCTTTTCACGGACAATTGTTTTACTCAACCTCTATGCTAATAAAATTTTTTTTTTTTTTTAATTACTTCATATACATCCAACTTTCTTCTTCAGAAGCCGTTTTTAAGATATAAAAAAACACCACCAATATATTTTTTTCTAGCATACCTCTTTATTAGCTAGTTTTAAGTTTTTCAAAAATAAAAATGGATGTTATTTCCTTTCCACGCCCTCCCACCATCAGCCCCTTCACCAGTACCTCCAGAATTTGTTTTCCTAGTTAGAAATGTACTGGACCTAACTCCTGTAAAATTTCTAAGATCATATATGGTACGGTTCTTCATATATAAAAATTAAATATTTTAAAAATGGCCCCACTTTTGTGGTCTACCTCTCACATAATAAATTTTATATTCAATGAGCTTCTCCGCATATTCTATATACACAAACTAAATTATACCTTCCTGATTGATTTGAAAGATATTCTAATCCAAAGTTTTTTACCCAACCCCTACTCATCACCTTTTGATTAAAAAATTTTAGCTCTTGATTAATCTGCTACCTATTATTTCTTAAAACAACTACAAGTTTCAATCTTCTGACATCAACCATTCAGAAGATACGTATCTTAGAATGTTTCAACCTCAGCTTTCAAGCACTCCGAAGACATTGCTTTCCCTCCACTCCCACACGCCTCAAACCTTATCGAAAATTTTGCAGACACGTCCACTATTATACTTTTATATAAGTTCGAGTTTCAGCATCCTAACATACCATAAGTGGTTCCTGAGATCTAAGAACTAAATTAAATATGTACAATTGAACTATTTACCACAATTCAATTCAAAACTTCAATCAGAATTCAATTCCAATCCTACTCTGGTAGCACCAATTTCTGATCAGATCTCTGCTCGGTGCGAGCTTCTCCGTTGCAGCCAAGAATGTGTTGTATGAAGTACGACCCGTGTAGAGAAGCAAACAGCTTATTGCTTCCACCGAAGCTACTACCATGCAGCGTGTGTGTGACGTCACAGTTAGTTTACTGCGAACTGATTTCAACGCTCATACATGCATTGCTTTTCCACGGGGTGTTTTTCTGAGTTTCTTTTCGCTTGCCGTGGTGCTGCCAAGCCGGCTGTGTGCGATTTTCGCGTGTAGTCTCTTACGAACTTTTATTTAGACTATGAAATAAATAATAAAACGCCGCTTTCTTGTGCTTGCTATTTGACTAGAGATGGGTTAATACTGATATTTGGTGATATCACCTATTACGAATATATTCATTACGCGGTATTATAATATCTAAACTAATATTTGAATATTACTAGTATCTACTGTATCATGGCCAGCCGGTGCTTGTTAAAAAAGAATTTTGATGAAATGATTATCGAATGGACAGTTATAACTATATTTGGTGAAGTTAAACTAAGGAAAAGACTACGATATTGAAATTTCGAATGTCATTACGGATTTACCCGATCTACCCTTTCCCAAACTTACGAGGTGTGAAATCAAACAGACAAATTGTTATTTTCAAATATAGTAACACCCATTCTTTCTTTATTACACATGTGTATTTTCCCTAACACTTTACTTATTAAAGTGCCTGCCTTCTTTCTCTAGAATGCGCTCAATATAATCGTAAATTTTTAAATTTTTCTTTTCACCTTCTCCCGACAGTGCCCCCTGCAATCATACTTTCAAAATTGTTTCCATGCTAGAAGGATAATGCGCCTAACTGCTGTAAAATTTCTAAGATCATATCTGGTACTGTTCTTGAGATATTTAAATTTGATTTTTGAATGGAATATAGTACCTCCTTACTCTTGTGCTTCACCTCACTCCTCAAAAGGTTCACCTTCAGTAGAATCCACTTGAAATCCTATACACAGAAACCAAATTTTTTCTTCCTGCTGTAATTGGTTCGGAACATATTGAAGTTCAAAGTTTTTCACCGATCCCTCCACAACCCACCACCCACAATAAAATTTTAAAACCTTATCCAATCTTCCATTATTCCTTAAGGGCTTATGCGGGTCTAGAAGACCAAAGAGAAGCATGTTTTCTTGAATTTTTTTAAAAGATACTACAAGAATTGTACAATTTTAATTTATTACATATAAAAGTACTATAGTTAAGCCCTTCTACGGGGACCTGAGGGAGATTTCTACCAAAAAGATCGGTGAGTTATTACTTTTCCTGGACAGTACAGGATGGCTATAACTGGATCAATTTTTCCCCGCACTCACCCCTTAATTTCCCAGTCACAACAACCCCTAACCCCTAACATCCAGGTTAACGAGTTTGTGGTATCAAAACAGCCTTTGAGCTAATTGTGCTCTGTCTAGGGACAGATCTGCCACCCAAACCAACCAACCAACCAACTATAGTTAAACAACATTCTGTGAAAATTTCAAACGAAAATATCAACAAATCTGCCATTGAGAGTCTCGTGAAGTTGACCATGCCAAAAAAAGTGCCCTTACGGTAGTCACCGTAAATCGAGTAATTTTTATCAGAAATCAAAAAACAAAAATTTTCCTGTTAGTATGTGAATATGGCTTGTGCTTGAACGAAGGATTTTTTCAAAAATTGAAAATTGAATTTTTGGTAGCGTTTTCTACGAAAAATGTCATTTTTTTCATAAATTTTGGCCATATTTGGCTTATAAAATGAGTTGTAATTTAAGGTAAAAATAATCCTTCGTTCAAGCACAAGCCAATCATGTCTAAAAGCAGTCTGCAAAATTTCAAGCCGATCAGTATATTAGATTCTGAGAAATTTTGACTACCGGCGTCAAAAAAGTTGTTTTGAGAAAAACGCGTTTAAAGTTTTAAAGAGAAATAAAACAGAGTAAATGAAATGCATGAAATCATCGATTCCAAGCCATAAAGCGAAGGTTCTGCTGCAGCTGCAAGGACAAATTCATCCTTTTGTTCCTGTCTGAGTCAAATTCTGGAATCTCGGGTCTGAGCTACCGCTTCCTGAAATGCTCGGTGGCCGGGTTCGGGTTGCCGGTAAAGACATGTTTAGTAGGTACAAGGCGCTTTAAATCTCTCTCACTCATACAGTTATGCTTCGGTCGACTTGAAATTTTGAGACAATATTCCTGACATGATGTACTATTCTACACATTTTTTTCAAAAAAAATAGCTTTTTGAAGTGTCAAGACCCGCATAAGCCCTTAAGATAACCAGAAAGTTTTAAACTCCTGACATCAATCGCTTAGGAGATATGGATTTTAGAATGATTCGATCCCAGTTTTATAGCGTTTCGGAAACATTGCTCTCCCCACTCCCACACCCTTCAATCTATAACGAAAATTTTCTTTGCAAATGAGTCCACAATCGTAGCTCTACATAAGTTCTAAATTTCAGCATCCTAGTAAAAGCGGTTCATGAGATCTAGGAACCAACATTTTTCGTTTAAAACGCTCTCCTCCCACCCATTCTCTTCCATACTCATCCCTCGGCCCCATGATATGATATTGGATTGAAATATTCATCGATATCACATATTCCAATGGACTCGATGACATCAAATATTGACTAATATTTTAAAGGCCCTATTATTTTATATTCCCTAATATTTTATATTCCCTAACATTTTATATTCACTTATATTTAATATTCCCTAATATTTTATATTCACTAATATTTCATATTCGCTAATATTTCATATTCACAAATATTTCATATTCACTAAAATTTTATACTCCCTCACATTTTATTTTCCCTAATATTTCATATTTCCTAATATTTCATATTCACTAATATTTTATATTCACTAATATTTTATATTCCCTAATATTTCATATTCAGTAATATTTTATATTCCGTAATATTTCATATTCACAAATATTTCATATTCACTAATATTTCATATTCACTGATATTTTATATTCCCTAACATTTTACATTCTCTAATATTCCATATTCCCTAATATTTCAAATTCACTAATATATCATATGCTCTAATATTTTATATTCCATAATATTTCATATTCACTAATATTTCATATATCCTAATATTTTATATTCCCTAATATTTTATATTCCCTAATGTTTCATATTCATTAATATTTTATATTCCCTAATATTTTATATTCCCTAATAATTCATATTCACTAATATTTCATATTCAGTAATATCTTATATTCCCTAATATTTCATATTCAGTAGTATTTTATATTTACTAATATTTCATATTCACAAATATTTC
Source organism: Beris chalybata (assembly GCA_949128065.1). Classification (NCBI taxonomy): domain Eukaryota; kingdom Metazoa; phylum Arthropoda; class Insecta; order Diptera; family Stratiomyidae; genus Beris; species Beris chalybata. Next base: position 44,751,262 of record OX421894.1, read on the forward strand.
ATATTCACTAATATTTCTTATTCACTAATATTTTATATTCCCTAATATTTTATATTCCCTAATATTTTATATTCCCTAATAATTCATATTCACTAATATTTCATATTCAGTAATATTTTATATTTCCTAATATTTCATATTCAGTAATATTTTATATTTCCTAATATTTTATTTTCACTTATATTTTATATTCACTAATATTTTATATTCCCTAATATTTCATATTCCCGAATATTTCATATTCCCTAATATTTCATATTCCCTATTATTTCATATTTCCTAATATTTCATTTTCACCAATATTTTATATTCCCTAATATTTTACATTCTCTAGTATTCCATATTCCCTAATATTTCAAATTCACTAATATTTCATATTCTCTAATATTTTATATTCCCTAATATTTCATAATCACTAATATTTCATATATCCTAATATTTTATATTCCCTAATATTTTATATTCCCTAATGTTTCATATATCCTAATATTTTATATTTCCTAATATTTCATATTCACTAATATATCATATTCACTAATATTTTATATTCACTAATATTTTATATTCCCTAGTATTTCATATTTAGTAATATTTTATATATACTAATATTTCATATTCACAAATATTTCATATTCACTAATATTTCATATTCACTAATATTTTATATTCCCTAATATTTTATTTTCCCTAATATTTTATATACCCTAATAATTCATATTCACTAATATTTCATATTCAGTAATATTTTATTTTCACTTATATTTTATATTCACTAATATTTCATATTCATTAATATCTTATATTCCCTAATATTTCATATTCTCTAATATTTTATGTTCCGTAATATTTTATATTACATCTTCTATCGTCCATTCTCCATTTTCCATTTTCCATCGTCCATCGTCCATTCTCTATGATATTAATAAATATTAGTAAATATCAAATTGGCACCTTAAGGCAGCTTAAGTTTTTCTACGACTGTATAGAAATGCACGTAGACAGCCAGAATGGACTTAAGGCATCTTTCGTTGACTTTTCCAAACTTTCGTTAAAACTTAAGTGTACGGTTCTGAGCGTAGAAACTTAAGCAAACTTATGCGTTTGACATTTATTCACAGATTTTCCAAAATGTTTGTACTTTGTGACTTTAGACTTGTGATATATAGTTAACTCCACTTTAAAAAAGAAAAATTTATTTTAATTTACACTCTCTTGATGAGTATTTGACGGCCGATATTTGACTTTTTTAGCTGTCAAACTTCTCTTACCTTAAGGCTATTGTGGTTGGGTATAAGATTCATTAAGTTTTGCCACAAACTTTACGTGCCTTAAGGCGTTTGACGAAAAGTTGTTAAGATTCCTTAAGTCTATTCTGGTCAGGGCTAATATCTTAGCGAATATAATATCTTAGTGAATATAATATCTTAGTGAATATAATATCTTAGCGAATATAATATCTTAGCGAATACAATATCTTAGCGAACATAATATCTTAGTGAATATGAAATATTAGTGAATATGAAATATTAGGGTATATAAAATATTAGTGAATATGAAATATTAGGGAATTTAAAATATTAGTGAATATAATATATTAGTAAATATAAAATATTAGTGAATATGAAATATTAGGAAATATAATATATTAGAGACTATAATATTTTACTGAATATGAAATATTAGTGAAAATGACATATTAGGGAATATAAAATATTAGTGAATATTTTATATTAAGAAATATAAAATATTAGGGAATATGATATATTGGTGAATATGATATATTAGGGAATATAAAATATTAGTGAATATGAAATATTAGGGAATATAAAATATTAGGGAATATGAAATATTAGTGAAAATGAAATATTAGGGAATATGAAATATTAGCGAATATGAAATATTAGTGAATATGAAATATTAGTGTATATGATATATTAGGGAATATAAGATATTAGTGAATATGAAATATTAGAGAATATAAAATATTAGTGAATATGAATGATATATTAGGGACTATAAGATATAAGTGAATATGAAATATTAGGGAATATAAAATATTAGTGAATACGAAATATTAGAAAATATAATATATTAGTGTATATGAAATATTAGGGAATATAAAATATTAGTGAATATGAAATATTAGAGAATATAAAAAATTAGTGAATATGAATGATATATTAGGGACTAAAAGATATAAGTGAATACGAAATATTAGAAAATATAATATATTAGTGAATATAAAATATTAGTGTATATAATATATTAGTGAAAATGAAGTATTAGGGAATATAAAATATTAGGGAATATGATATATTGGTGAATATGATATATTAGGGAATATAAAATATTAGTGAAAATAAAATATTAGTGAATATAAAATATTAGTGAATGTAAAATATTAGTGAATTTGAAATATTAGGGAACATGAAATTTTAGGGAATATAATATATTAGAGAATATAAAATTTTAGTGAATATGAAATATTAGGGAATATAAAATATTAGGGAATATGAAATATTAGGGAATATGAAATATAAGTGAATATGAAATATTGAGGAGTATAAAATATTAGTGAATATGAAATATTAGGGAATATAAAATATTAGTGAATGTGAAATACTAGGGAATATAGAATATTAGTGAATATGAAATATTAGGGAATATGAAATATTAGGGAATATGAAATATTAAGGAATATAAAATATTAGGGAATATGAAATATTAGTGAATATGAAATATTAAGGAGTATAAAATATTAGTGAATATGAAATATTAGGGAATATAATATATTAGTGAATGTGAAATATTAGGGAATATAAAATATTAGTGAATATGAAATATTAAGGAATATAAAATATTAGTGAATATGAAATCTTAGTGGATATGAAATATTAGTGAATATGAAATATTAGGGAATATGAAATATTAGCGAATATGAAATATTAGTGAATTTAATATATTAGGGAATATAAAATATTAGGGAATATTATATATTAGTGAATATGAAATATTAGGGAATATAAAATATTAGTGAAAATGAAAAATTAGGAAATATAAAATATTACTGAATATGAAATATATGGGAATATAATATATTAGTGAATATGAAATATTAGGAAACTCTATATATTAGGGAATATAAAATATTAGTAAATATGAAATATTAGGAAATATGATATATTATCGAATATGATATATTTGGGAATATGAAATATTAGTGAATATAAAATATTAGGGAATAAGGAATTTAAAATCTTAGTGAATATGATATATTACGGACTATAAAATATTAGGGAATATAAAATTTTAGGGAATATAAAGTATTAGGGAATATGAAATATTAGTGAATATGAAATATTAGGGAGTATAAAATATTAGTTCATATGAAATATTAGGGGATGAGATGTATTAGTGAATATGAAATATTAGGAAATATAATATATTAGTGAATATGAAATAATAGTGAATATAAGATCTTAGTGAATAAGAAATATTAGGGAATATAAAATATTAGTGTATATAATATATTAGTGAATATGAAATATTAGGGAATACATAATATTAGTGAATATGAAATATTAAGGAATATAATATATTAGTGAATATGAGATATTAGGGAATATAAAATATTAGTGAAAATGAAATATAAGGGAATAAAAAATATTATTGAATATTATATATTAGGGAAAATGAAATATTAGTGAATATGAAATATTAGGAAATATAAAATATTAGTGAATATGAAATATTAGGGAGTATAAAATATTAGGGAATATAAAATATTAGTGAATAAGAAATATTAGGGAATATAAAATATTAGTGTATATAATATATTAGTGAATATGAAATATTCGGGAATATTAGGGGATATAATATATTAGGGAATATGAAATATTAGTGAATATAAATTATTAGGAAATATATAATATTAGTGAATATGAAATATTAGAGAATATAAAATCTTAGTGAAAATGAGATATTAGGGAGTATAAAATATTAGAGAACATAAAATATTAGTGAATATGAAATATTAGTGTATATGAAATATTAGGTAATATAAAATATTAGTGAATATGAAATATTAGAGAATATAAAATATTAGTGAATATGAATGATATATTAGGGACTATAAGATATAAGTGCATATGAAATAATAGGGAATATGAAATATTAGTGAATACGAAATATTAGGAAATATAATATATTAGTGAATATGAGATATTAGGGAATATAAAATATTAGTGAATATGAAATATTAGGGAGTATAAAATATTAGGGAATATAAAATAATAGTGAATAAGAAATATTAGGGAATATAAAATATTAGAGAATATAAAATATTAGTGAATATGAATGATATATTAGGGACTATAAGATATAAGTGTATAAAATATTAGTGAATACGAAATATTAGAGAATATAATATATTAGTGAATATGAAATATTAGGGAATATAATATATTAGTGAATACGAAATATTAGAGAATATAAAATATTAGTGAATATGAATGAAATACTAGGGAATATAAAATATTAGTGTATATAATATATTAGTGAAAATGAAATATTAGGGAATATAAAATATTAGTGAATATGAAATATTAGGGGATATGATGTATTAGTGAATATGAAATATTAGGGAATATAAAATATTAGTGAATATGAATGAAATATTGGAGAATATAATATATTAGTGAAAATGAAATATTAGGGAATATAAAATATTAGTGAATAAGAAGTATTAGGGATTATAAAATATTAGTGTAGATAACATATTAATGAATATGAAATATTAGGGAATATAAAATATTAGTGAATATGAAATATTAGGGAATATAAGATATTAGTGAATATGAGATATTATGAAATATAAACTATTAGTGAATATGATATATTAGTGAATATGAAATATTAGGGAATATGAAATATTAGTGAATATGATATATTAGGGAATATGAAATATTAGTGAATTTAATATATTAGGGAATATAAAATATTAGGGAATATTTTATATTAGGATATATAAAATATTAGGGAATCGGGAATTTAAAATTTAGTGAATATGAAATATTAGAGAATATAAAATATTAGTATATATGAAATATTAGTGAAAATGATATATTAGGGAACATAAAATATTAGTGAATATGAAATATTAGTGAATATGAGATATAAGTGAATATGAAATATAAGTGAATATGAAATATTAGTGAATATGAAATAATAGGGAATATTAAAAATTAGTGAATACGAAATATTAGAGATTATAAAATATTAGTGAATATTAATGAAATATTAGGGAATATAAGTTATTAGTGAATATGAAATATTATGGAATATAATATATTAGTGAATATGAGATATTAGGGAATATAAGATATTAGTGAATATGAGATATTAGGATTTATAAAATATTAGTGAATATGAAATATTAGGGAATATAAAATATTAGGGGATATAATATATTAGGGAATATGATATATTAGTGAATATAAATTATTAGGAAATATAAAATATTAGTGAATATGAAATATTAGAGAATATAAAATCTAAGCGAAAATGAGATATTAGGGAGTATAAAATATTAGTGAATATAAAATATTAGGGAATATAAAATATTAGTGAATATAAAATATGAGGGAATATAATATATTAGTGAATATAATATATTAGGAAATATAAAATATTAGTGAATATGAAATATGAGGGAATATAAAATATTAGTGAATATGAGATATTAGGGAATATAAAATATATAGTGAATATGAAATATTAGGGAATATGAAATATTAGAGAATATGATATATTAGGGAATATAAAATATTAGTGAAAATGAGATATTAGGATATATAAAATATTACTGAATATGCAATATATGGGAATATAAAATATTAGTGAATATGAAATATTAGAACATATAAATTATTAGGGAATAGTGAATTTAAAATATTAGTCAATATGAAATATTACTGAATATGAAATATTAGAGAATATAAAATATTAGTGAATATTAGGGAATTAGGGAATATAAAATATATAGTGAATATGAAATATTAGGGAATATAAAATATTAGGGAATATTTTATATTAGGGAATATGAAATATTAGGGAATATGAAACATTTGTTAATATGAAATATTAGGAAATATGAAATATTAGTGAATTTGTTATATTAGTGAATATGAAATATTAGGGAATATGAAATATTAGTGAATATAAAATATTAGGGAATATTATCTATTAGAGAATATGAAATACTAGGAAATATGAAATATTAGGAAATATAATATATTAGTGAATATGATATAAGTGAATATGAAATATAAGGGAATATAATATATGAGTGAATATGAAATATTAGGATATATAATATATTATTGTTTATGAAATTTTAGTGAATATGATATGTTAGGGAATATAAAATATTAGTGAATATGATATATTAGGGAATATAAAATATTAGAAAATATGAAATGTTAGTGAATATAATATATTAGGGTATGTGAAATATAAGTGAACATGAAATATTGGGGAATATGATATATTAGGGAATATGAAATATTAGTGAATATGAAATATTGGAGAATATAAAATATTGGGGAATAGAAAATATTAGAGAATGTGAAATATTAGGGTACATGAAATATTAGGGAATATGAAAAATTAGGAAATATAAAATAATAGGGAATAGGGAGCTTAAAATATATGTGAATGTGAAATATTAGAGAATATAAGATATTAGTGAACATGAAATATTAGGGAATATGAAATATAAGATAATATGAAATATTAGGATATATAAAATATTAGGGAATATGAAATATTAGTGAATAAGAAATATTAGGGAATATGAAGTATTAGTGAATATGAAATATTTGGAAATATAAAACATTAGTGAAAATGAAATATTAGGAAATATAAAATATTACTGAATATGAAATATATGGGAATATAAAATATTAGTGAATATGAAATATTAGGGAATATAAAATATTAGGGAAAAAGAAATATTAGTTAATATGAAATATTAGAGAATATGAAATACTAGGATATATTAAATATTAGTGAATATGATATATAAGTGAGTATGAAATATTAGGGAATATAAAATATAAGTGAATATGAAATATTAGGGAATATAAAATATTAGAAAATATGAAATGTTAGTGAATATAAAATATTAGGATATATGAAATATAAGTGAATATGAAATATTGGGGAATATGATATATTAGGGAATATGAAATATTAGTGAATATGAAATATTGGAGAATATAAAATAATGGGGAATAGAAAATATTAGAGAATGTGAAATATTAGGGTATATGAAATATTAGGGAATATGAAAAATTAGGAAATATAAAATAATAGGGAATAGGGAGCTTAAAATATATGTGAATGTGAAATATTAGAGAATATAAGATATTAGTGAATATGAAATATTAGGGAATATGAAATAAGAGATAATATGAAACATTAGGATATATAAAATATTAGGGAATATGAAATATTAGTGAATAAGAAATATTAGGGAATATGAAGTATTAGTGAAATATTAGGAAATATAAAATATTACTGAATATGAAATATATGGGAATATAAAATATTAGTGAATATGAAATATTAGGGAATATAAAATATTAGGGAATAAGAAATATTAGTTAATATGAAATATTAGAGAATATGAAATACTAGGATATATTAAATATTAGTGAATATGATATATAAGTGAGTATGAAATATTAGGGAATATGAAATATTAGTGAATAAGAAATATTAGGGATTATGAAGTATAAGTGAATATGAAATATTGGGGAATATTGAATATTAGTGAATATGAAATATTAGGGAAATGAAATATTAGTGAATAAGAAATATTAGGGAATATGAAATATTAGTGAATATGATATATTAGGGAATATAATATATTAGTGAATATGAAATATTAAAGAATATAAAATATAAGTGAAAATGATATATTAGGAAATATAAAATATTACTGAATATGAAATATAAGGGAATAAGGAATTTAAAATATTAGTGAATAGGAGATATTAGGGAATATAAAATATTAGTGAATATGAAATATTAGGGAATATGATATATAAGAGAATATAAAATATTAGTGCATATAAAATATTAGTGAATTTGAAATATTAGGGAATATAAAATATTAGGGATATGAAATATTAGTTAATATGAAATATTAGGATATATTAAATATTAGTGAATATGATATATTAGTATGTATGAAATATTAGGGAATATAAATATTAGTGAATATAATATATTAGGGAATATAAAATATTAGTGAATATGAAATATTAGGGAATAAGGAATTTAAAATATTAGTGAATATGATATATTAAGGAATATAAAATATTAGTGAATATGATATATATGGGAATATGAATATTAGTGAATATGAAATATTTGAGAATATAATATATTAGGGAACAGGAAATATTAGTGAATATGAGTTATTAGGGTATATGAAATATTAGTGAACATGAAATATTAGAGAATTTAAAATAAAAGGGAATAAAAAACATTAGGGAATATAAAATATTAGGAAATATAAAATATAAGGGAATACGGAAATTAAAGTATTAGTGAATGTGAAATACTAGTGAATATGATATATTAGAGTATATGAAATATTAGTGAATATGAATGAAATATTAGGGAATATAAGATATTAGTGAATATGAAATACTAGTGCATATAAAATATTAGTGAATATGAAATATAAGAAAATATAGGATATTAGGAAATATAAAATATAAGTGAATATGATATATTAGGGAATATGAATATTAGTGAATATGAAATATTAGAGAATATAAAATATTTGTGAATAGGAAATATTAGTGAAGATGATATATTAGGGTATATGAAAAATTGGTGAATATGATATATTAGAGAATATAAAATATTAGTTTAAATGAAATATTAGTAAATATGATTTATGAGGGAATATGAAATATTAGTGAAAATGAAATATTAGGGAATATAAAATATTAGTGAAGATGAAATATTTGTGAATACGAAATTTTAGGAAATATAAAATGTTAGAGAATATGATATTAGGGAATATAAGATTTTAGTGAATATGAAATGTTAGTGAATATGATATATTAAGGAATATAAAATATTAGTGAAGATGGAATATTAGGGTATATGAAAAATAAGTGAATATGAACTATTAGAGAAATTAATATAATAGTTAATATGAAATATTAGTGAATATGATATATTAGGAAATGTAAAATATTAGTGAATATGAAATATAAGGGAATAGGAAATATTAGTGAATATGAAATATTATGGAATATGAAATATTAGTGAATATGACATATTAGGGAATATGAAATATTAGAGACTATAAAATATTAGAGAATATAAAATATTATTATTAAAATATTATATATGATATATTAGGGAATATAAATTATTAGGAAATATAAAATATTAGTGAATATGAAATATTAGAGAATTTAAAATCTTAGTGAAAATGAGATATTAGGGAGTATAAAATATTAGTAAATATAAAATATTAGTGAATATGAAATATTAGAGAATATAATATATTAGAGAATATAAATTATTAGGGAATATGATATATTGGGAAATATGAAATATTAGTGAATATAATATATTAGGGAATATGATATATTAGGGAATATAAAAAATTAGTGAATATGATCTATAAGGGAATATGAAATATTAGTGAATATGAAATATTAGAGAATATAAAATATTAGTGAATATGATATATTAGAGAATATGATATATTAATAATAATAATAATATGAAATATTAGTGAATTAGAAATATAAGAGAATTTAAAATATTAGGGAACAGAAAATTTTAGTGAATATGATATATTAGGGTATATGAAATATTAGAGAATATAAAATATTAGGGAAAAGGAAATTATAGGGAATATGAAATGTTAGGGAATATGAAATACTAGTGAATATGAAATATTTGAGAATATAAAATATTAGTGAATATGAATGAAATATTAGGGAGTATAAGATATTAATGAATATGAAATATTAGTGAATATAAAATATTAGGGAATATGAAATATTAGTAAAAATGAAATATTAGGATATATAAAATATTAGGAGATATGAAATATTAGTGAATAAGAAATATTAGGGAATATGAAATATTAGTGAATATGATATATTAGGGAATATAAAATATTAGTGAAAATGATATATTAGGATATATAAAATATTACTGAATATGAAATATATGATATATGAAATATTAGTAAATATGAAATATTAGGGAACATGATATATTAGAGAATATAAAATATTAGTGCATATAAAATATTAGTGAATATGAAATATAAGGGAATATAAAATATTAGGGAATATGAAATGTTAGTGAATATAATATATTAGGGAATATGAAATAGTAGGGAATATGATATTTTATTGAATAAAAATTATTAGTGAATATGATGTATTAGTGAATATGAAATATAAGGGAACATAAGATATAAGTGAATATGAAATATTAGGGAATATAACATATTAGGGAATTTAAAATATTAGTGAATATGAAATATTAGTGAATATGAAATATTAAAGAATATGAAATATTGGAGAATATAAAATATAAGTGAATAGGAAATATTAGTGAATATGAAATATAAGGGAATATGAAATATTAGTGAATCTGAAATATTTGGGAATATGATATATTAGGGAATATAAAATATTAGTGAATTAGAAATATTAGAGAATATAACATATTAGGGAATAGAAAATTTTAGTGAATATGATATATTAGTGTATATGAAATATTAATGAATATGAAATATTAGAAAATATAAAATATTCGGGAAAAGGAAATTATAGGGAATATTAAATGTTAGTGAATATGAAATATTAGAGAATATAAAATATTAGTGAATATGAATGAAATATTAGGGAGTATAAGATATTAATGAATATGAAATATTAGTGATTATGAAATATTAGGGAATATGAAATATCAGTTAAAATGAAATATTCGGATATATAAAATATTAGGGAATATGATATATTAGTGAATAAGAAATATTAGGGAATATGAAATATTAGTGAATATGATATATTAGGGAATATAGAATATTAGTGAAATTGATATATTAGGAAATATGAAATATTACTGAATATGAAATATATGGGAATATAAAATATTAGTGAATATGAAATATTAGGGAACTTGATATTAGAGAATATAAAATATTAGTGCATATAAAATATTAGTGAATATGAAATATTAGGGAATATAAAATAATATGGAATATGATATATTAGTTAATATGATATATTAGGATATATTATATATTAGTGAATATGATATAGTAGTGAGTATGAAATATTAGGGAATAGAAAATATTAGTGAATATGAAATATTAGGGAATAAGGAATTGAAAATATTAGTGAATATGTGATATTAGGGAATATAAAATATTAGGGAATATAATATATTAGGGAATATGAAATATTAGTGAATATTATATATTAGGAAATATAAAATATTAGTGAATATGAAATGTTAGGAAATATAAGATATTAGTGAATATGATATATTAGAGAATATAAAATATTAGGGAATATGGAATATTTGTGGATATGATATATTAGGGATTATGAAATATTAGTGAATATAAGATATGAGGGAATAAGGAATTTTCAATATTAGTGAATACGAAATATTAGGGAATATAAAATATTGAGGAATATTGTATACTAGGGAATATGAAATATTAGTGAACATCATATATTAGGGAATATAAGATATTAGTGAATATGAAATATTAGGATATATAAAATATTAGTGAATATAAAATATAAGTGAATAGGATATATTAGGGAATATAAAATATTAGTGAATATGAAATATTAGGGAATATAATATATTAGGGAATATATTGTATTAGGGAATATGGAATATTAGTGATAATGAAATATTAGAAAATATAAAATATTAGCTAATAATATATATTAGTGAATAAAAAATATTAGGGTATATGAAATATTAGTGAATATAAAATATAAGTGAATATGAAATATTAGAGAACATAAAATATTTGTGAATAGGATATATTAGTGAAGATGAAATATTAGGGTATATGAAAAATTAGTGAATATGATATATTAGAGTATATAATATATTAGTTAATATGAAATATTAGTGAATATAATTTATTAGGGAATATGAAATATTAGTGAAAATGAAATATTAGGGAAAATAAAATATTAGTGAAGATGAAATATTTGTGAATATGAAATTTTAGGGAATATAAAATATTAGAGAATATGATATATTAGGGAATATAAAATATTAGGGAATATGAAATGCTAGTGAATATAATATATTAGGGAATCTGAAATCTTAGGGAATATGATATATTAGGGAATATAAAATATTAGTGAATATGATATATTAAGGAATATAAAATATTAGTGAATAGGAAATATAAGTGAAGATGAAATATTAGGGTATATGAAAAATTAGTGAAAATGAAATATTAGAAAAATTAAAATATTAGTTAATATGAAATATTAGTGTATATGATATATTAGGAAACATAAAATATTAGTGAATATGATATATTAGGGAATATGAAATATTAGTGAATATGAAATATTAGAGTATTTAAAATATTAGGGAATAGGAGATATTAGTGAATATGAAATATTAGGGAATATGAAATATTAGTGAATATGAAATATTAGGGAATATGAAATATTAATGTATATGAAATATTAGTGAATATAAAATATTAGAGAATATAAAATATTAGGGAAAAGGAAATATTAGCGAATATGAAATATTAGAGAATATAATATATTAGTGAATAGAAAATTTTAGTGAATATGAAATATTAGGGTATATGAAATATAAGTGAATATGAAATATTAGAGAATATAAAATATTAGGGAAAAGGAAATTATAGGGAATATGAAATGTTAGTTAATATGATATACTAGTGAATATGAATTATTAGAGAATATAAAATATTAGTGAATATGAATGAAATATTAGGGAACATAAGATATTAGTGAATATGCTATATTAGGGAATATAAGATATAAGTGAATATGAAATATTAGAAATTATAAAATATTAGAGAATAGAAAATATTAGTGAATATGAAATATTAATGTATATGAAATATTAGTGAATATAAAATATTAGAGAATATAAAATATTAGGGAAAAGGAAATATTAGCGAATATGAAATATTAGGGAATATGAAATATTAGTGAATATGAAATATTAGGGAATATAAGATTTTAGTGAATATGAAATATTAGGGAATATAAAATATTTGGGAATATGATATTAGTGCCTATGAAATATTAGTGAATATGATATATAAGGGAATATAAAATATTAGTGAATATGATGTACTATATTAGGGAATATAAAATATTAGTGAATATGAAATATAAATGAATATGAAATATTAGGGAATATAATATATTAATGAATATGAAATATTAGGGAATATAAAATATAAGTGAATTTGAAATATTAGGAAATATAAAATATTAGTGAATATGAAATATCTGGGAATATAAAATATTAGTGAATATGATATATTAGGAGATATAAAATATTAGGGAATATGAAATGTTAGTGAATATAATATATTAGGGAATATGAAATATTAGTGAATATGATATATTAAAGAATATAAAATATTTTTGATTATGATATATTAGGGAATATGAAATATTAGTGAATATGAAATATTAGATACTATAAAATATTAGGGAATAGAAAATTTAAGTGAGTATGAAATATTAGAGTATATGATATATTAGTGAATATGAAATAATAGAGAATATAAAATATAAGTGAATGTGAAATATTAGGGAATATAAAATGTTAGTGAATATGAAATATTAGGAAATATAAAATATCAGGGAATATGATATGTTAGTGAATATAAAATATTAGAGAATATGGAATATTAGTAAATATGATATATTAGGGAATATAAAATATTAGTGAAAATGATATACTAGGGAATATGAATATTTGTGAATATGAAATATTAGAGAATATAATATATTAGGGAATAGGAAATAGTAGTGAATATGAAATTTTAGGGAATGTGATATATAAGTGAATATGATATATAAGTGAGTATGAAATGTTAGGGAATATAAAATACTTGTGAATATGAAAAATTAGGGAATATGAAAAATTTATGAATATGAAATATTACGGAATATGAAATATAAGTGAATTTATAATATTAGGGAATATAAAATATTACTTACTTACTTACGATGGCGCTACAGTCCAAACCGGACCTTGGCCTCCTGGATGTGCCGCCTCCAGCCTTCTCGGTTCAGTGACCGCGTCCTCCAGTTTCTACATCTTAGAAGAGATTTGCTGTCTGCGTCAATAGAGTCCTCCCAGCGCTTTCGTGGTTTCCCAACTGGTCTTTGTCCATAGACTTTTCCCTTTAGTGTGCGTTTGGGGATTCTTCCGTCATCCATACGCTCCACATGACCAGCCCATTGTAGCTTTTTAAATTTGATGAGGATCGATACTTCTGGATTGTCGAAGATGGCATACAATTCTCTATTGTATCGTATTCTCCAGATCGAGTCTTCCCTCACAGGTCCGAGGATTCTTCTGAGGACTTTTCTTTCAAAGGCGTTAACTAATTTTTCGGATGCCTGAGTCAATGTCCACGTTTCGCTGCCATAGCATAGCACAGGTCTTATTATTGTTTTGTACAGTTTAAGCTTTGTTTTTCTGTGCACATTTTTGTTTTTAATTATTGGAAGTACCGAATAATACGTCTTGTTTGCCATCATTATTCTTCTTTTAATTTCGATGGGTTCGCTTCCATCCTTCGATATGTTTGCCCCGAGATATACAAAGTTGTCTACGTTTTCTAGGTTGAAGTCTCCTATTGTAATATTTTGTCTGACTGGCATGTTTTTCCTAGTTTGTGTCATTACTTTGGTTTTGTTTTCGTTAATACGTAGTCCAACTTCCCTTGCTACCGAATCAAGGTTAACAAATATTTCTTTGGCACTCTCCAGGGATCTTGCAAGTATATTTATGTCGTCGGCATATGCTACTAGTTGTGTGGATTTGAAGCATAGTGTTCCGTTGGTGTCAACGGGCAGTTTCCGAACAACATATTCGAGTGTCAAATTGAAAAGCATTGGTGCCAGGCCATCACCTTGTTTAAGCCCGTTGTCAGTTCTAAAGCTGGAAGTCAGATCATTTTCCACTCTGACTTGTGACAGAGAATCGGTCATTGTCATTTTTGTAAGCCGAACTAGTTTCGGTGGAACTCCAAAATCTATCATTATTTTATACAGTACGCGCCTGTCGATACTGTCGTATGCCTGCTTGAAGTCCACAAATATCTGGTGCACATCAATGTTAAATTCCCAGCACTTTTCAAGCACCTGTCTAACTGAGAATATTTGGTCCGTGGTCGATCGCCCAGCTCTAAATCCGCCCTGGTATTCACCAATTACTTTGTCCGCAAAGGGCTTTATTCTCTTTTCTAGAATTTTCGTCAAGATCTTATAAGACGTACACAACAGGGATATTCCTCGGTAGTTTTCACAGCAGAGTTTGTCACCTTTTTTATAAATTGGGTATATGATACTCCTGCGCCAATCTTCAGGAAGTGTTTCTTGCATCCATATGTCCGAGATCAATCTGTGTAGGAGATGTGGTATGCAGGTGTCGCCTGTTTTCATGAGTTCAGCTGGAATTTGATTAGTGCCCGGCGCTCTGTTGTTTGGGTGGTTCCTCAGGGCTGTTTTTACTTCTTCGAGTGTGGGAGGACTCGAAGAGGATCCTTCCTCAGCTGTTACCTCGGCTGTTGTTATGTCTGCTGCTGCTGTTCGTGCGGATGATGGGCTCGGGTTGAGAAGGTGTTCAAAATATTGTGCCCATCTTAGTTTTATCTCTTCCGCATTACTTATAATGTTGCCTTCTGCATCCTTGCAGAGGCTCGTTTTCGGTTTGTATCCCTCTTTCATCCTTTTAAAATAAAATATTAGGGAATATGAAATATTTGTGAATATGAAATATAAGGGAATATGAAATATTAGTAAATTTAAAATATTAGGGAATATAAAATATTAGGGTATATGAAATATTAGGAAATATTAAATATTAGGGAATAAGGAAATTAAAATATTAATGAATATGTAATACTAGTGAATATGAACTATATGAGAATATTTCATATTCAATAATCAATAAATTCACTAATACTTTAAAATCCCTAATATATCATATTCCCTAATATATCATATTCACTTATATTCCATATTCCCTAATATTTAATATTCACTAACATTTCATATTCCCTAATAATTTGTATTCCCTAATATTTCATAGTCACTAATATTTTATATTCCCTAATATTTCATATTCACTAATATTTCATATTCACTAATATCTTATATTCCCTAATATTTCATTCATATTCACTAATAATGAATGAAATATTAGGGAATATAAGATATTAGTGAATATGAAATATTAGGGAATATAAAATATTAGTGAATATGAAATATTAGGGAATATAAAATATTATTGAATATGAAATATTAGTGAATATAATATGTAAGGGAATATGAAATGTTAGTAAATATATAATATTAGGGAATATGAAATATAAGTGAATATGAAATATTAGGGAATATGATATATTATGGAATATGAAATATTAGTGAATATGAATAATTAGAGAATATAAAATATTGGGGAATAGAAAATATTAGTGAATGTGATATTTTAGGGTATATGATATATTAGTGAATATGAAATATTAGAGAATATAAAAAATTAGGGAAAAGGAAATATTAGTGATTATGACATATTAGGGAATATGAAATATTAGTGAATATGAAATATTAGGGAATATAAAATATTAGTGACTATGAAATATTAGGGAATACAAATTATTAGGGAATATGAAATGTTAGTGAATATTAAATATTAGGGAATATGGAATATAAGTGAATATGATATATTAGGGAATATGATATATTAGGGATTTTAAAGTATTAGTGAATTTATTGATTATTGAATATGAAATATTAGTGAATATGAAATATTAGGGAATAGGAAATATTAGTGAATATGAAAGATTAGGATATATGAAATATTAGTGAATTTAATATATAAGCGAATATAAAATATTAGGGAATATGAAATATTAGGAATTATAAAATATTAGGGAATAGGGAATTTAAAATATTAGTGAATATGAAATACTAGTGAATATGAAATATTAGAGAATATAAAATATTAGTAAGTATGTATGAAATGTTAGGGAATATAAGATTTTAGTGAATATGAAATATTGATAAATATAAAATATTAGTGAAGATGATTTATTAGGAAATATTATATATTAGTGAATATGAAATATTAGGGAATATAAAATATTAGTGACTATGAAATATTAGGGAATATAAATTATTAGGGAATATGAAATGTTATTGAATATAAAATATTAGGGATTATGATATATTAGTGAATACGATATATAAGGGAGTATAAGATATTAGTGAATATGAAATATTAGGGTATATGAAATATTAGTGAATATGAAATATTATAGAATATAAAATATTAGGGAAAAGGAAATATTAGTGAATATGAATTATTAGGGAATATAAAATATTAGTGAATATGAAATATTAGGGAATATGAAATATTAGAGAATATAAAATATTAGGAATATAAAATATTAGGGAATATAAATGGACGATTGACGATGGTGGATAGAGTATGGAGGATGGACGAAGGACGATGAAGGATAGGGGATATAAGAAAGAGTGTAGAGAATAGTTGATTTAGATTAAAGATTTCAAATTATAGATTAGAGATTAAGGATTAAAGATTAAAGATTAGTGATTAAAGATTTATGATTAAAGATAAAAGATTACCGAGTATAAATTGAAAATATGAGATATAAGATAAATTTAAGAAAAGCCCGAAGTTTTTAATTTTCTGTTTTGTCGATTTGTAGCCGTATTTTGCATTTCTCGCAAAAAATTAAAGTCTCCAAACTATAAACTCAACCAAATTTATGGAATTAATGAAATTCTCCATGAATTAGGTTCCTACCATTTTTTGTAAGAAATGCAATATACAGCAAAATAGAATTAAATTCTCCATAAATTACATTCTCTATATTTTTTTGTGAGAAATGCAAAATACGGCTACAAATCGAGAAAACAGAAAATAACATATTTTGGGCACGCCGGATCTAATTTTTGTTGGTGTGAAACTGCGATTTCATATAGTACTCCAAGATTGTCACCTAACCACGTCAAAACAAGAGTGTTAAGGTCATCAGGCAAAATTTGTTAAGCAAAAAAAAAAGAGCATCCGTCGGCGGTGTCACGTGGCGAATAGAGCTGCAGCTCACCAAAAGGAGTGAGTTAGTTCACTCACTCACTTCAATGACCTGCTCTTTTCGATCAGTTCAAATGACCGAGGGAAGAATATGTTTGACTTAAACAACGAACTCACGGGTAAATCTGTTTATTTGTTTTAGCGCATACTAAGTAAAAAGTAACCAAAGAATATGGAACAATATTTGTACCTTTGCAGGTAAGGAAAAGTGTAATTTAAGAAGCCGGCAGAAGCCACACATATGTACATCCCATGAGTCAATAGAAAAAGAGACGATTGGAAAAAGTCTGCTTTGAAGATATGAATAACAATGTATTCAATTTATTGAAAAAGGAAAAAAAGTGAGAAAGGGTCGATGGGAAATGAATATCATGATATTCGAATATCTGATATCGGCATATTACTAATACCTAATATATCCAAATATTAGTAATATCATAGCGAATACTAATATATTCGTCTCATCTCTATATTTGACACTAGATCTGTTCAAGATTTTTAAAAAGCTGCTTCCATAGCTGCTTTTTCTTGCTCGTACTCTGGACTGTAGCTAGGAAGCGGCTATTGCAATATGCATATGTGTGTGCAGCTGTCAGTTTCGTCTTAACGACATTTTGAATGTTTAAAATGGAAAATAATGTTTTATTAACAATAGAAAAAGTGAAAAATTGAAGGACACTACTGGTAGTGCTCATTTTCACTTGTTTTTATTAGTATATATGTCATATGGAACGCTACTTGCGTATGTATGTGTCGAACAGTTGTTGTAAGCTATACAAGCTGCTTCTGGCTGTTCAAGAACCGAAGAAGCTATATTATGCTATGGCTGAATTTGACAGCTGCTACAGTCTTGCTATGCTATGCTTTCGAAGAAGTTTAGCTGGTATCTTGAACACACCCCATGTTACAAAGTTCGTTATTTGTAGTGATTCTTGATGAAACGACCCTATAACCTACCTATGTTGTCTTGTATAGAGTCACTTCATACGAACTAACACAAACATCCATTATCTTGAGTACGGACAATGTGTGTTTCATTTGAAACCAGTATATTTGACATTTTTTTGCAGTTGTCTCGATTTTTCATTTTAAGGATCTCCACTAAAGTGGATAAACGCTGTATTTAGTTAACATTTCATGAGACATATTTCGATTCCGTGAAACGTCCATCAAAATCCATCTGCTACACGTATACACACTAAAACTATGCCATTTAAGAAACCTGCGATTTTTTAAATTCGCAGGTTTTTAGTACTAAATATGTACCAAAAGTGGTGATTGTCCGTACTCATGATAGTGGGTGTTTGTGTTAGTTCTTATACAGTGACTCTAGTCTTTCATCACGTTCTGTTTACTACAGTGAATGCTAATTACAGTCAACATTACAGTGGATTAAAAAAAAACGGAGAATGAATCAAGTATGTATGTATGTTTAGAAAATTCGGCATCGCTCTTGGGGTGGTCGCCCCATCCGCCCCCCCCCCCCTCTTTGTATCCGCCACTTGACCGAGACCAAACTCAGAAAAAGTAACTTAAGGAATCGCAGTGGAGTCCATGGTAGGCCTTGTCTCCATCGACAACGGGATCTTCGCAGCAGAGCCTGATTCAACAGACTGGTGGATTGATAATGGAGCCACTAAGCATGTCACGGGATCACCAGAGTTTTTTAAAGATTTTGAGAAATTCAAGAGTCCACGATGGATTAAGGCAGCAGGGAAAGAAACTCTCTCGGCAATTGGTTAAGGGACCATAAAGATCAAGTCAGAAGCACAAGAGCAAGAAATTATGCTCAAAGAGGTATGGTTAGTCCCTGAAATTAACAGAAATTTGCTCTCAATTTTAGATGCGCAAGATCGAAACAAGGATAGCAAATTTGTGTCAACTACAACGGAGTGCAAGCTTGAAGTAAATGGTAAGACAGTGCTAATAGGAGCTCGAGAAATGGGCGGATCGTTGTTTAAAGCAGCAATCGAACCAATTTTACCAAAAAAGGAAGAAGAATTACAAATTGCAGTACCGCATTCTTCGATGCTAGAGCTCTACCACGCAAGAACAGGACAAAAGACTTGTCAAGAACATGCTTGAAAGAGTTTTAAATATCAAAGTTAAGCTTGACGACAGAATTTGTGAGCCATGTATTTATGGGAAAAGTCACCGTCTTCTATTTGGGACTAGAGAAAAGGCAACGAGGCCTGGTGAACTGATAACTACAGATATTTGCGGACCTTTTCAGGAATCGTTCCAGAAAAAACGATATCTCGTCTGTTGTTTTTTATTATTCTTTTATTAAAAGGCCTTCATTTAAATCGATGTTTTATTATAAAGTTTTACTTACTCTGCTCGACAAGTTGGCCTCCTGACTTTGCCTGTTTTGCTCTGTCAGATTTGGCATTGCCAGATCTGTATTCGACCAGTTGAGGCATTACCAAATCTGGCTTGACATTGCCATATCATAACATCTTCCTTTTTCCCAAATAATTTTTTTTTTTTTTTACTTTTTCAAAAACTACATATATGCTTACATTCATAATTCATTGTAACTTATTTATCTTTTTAAATGGATTAAATTTAGAAATTCAATATGCTGTTCAATCTTATGCTGTTACATTTACTACAATATTATAGACATTATTTTAGTATATAAATCATTAGGTATGAGTGTAAATTAATTATTTAAAGTACATACTCCATTTAAAACGCTTAGCAGTATTTCAAAACATAAAGTTATACTTACTCGGTGAACTAAAGAAGAAATGTAACTTTTATTTATTTATTTTTTAATCAAATTCGCTAAACGTAAATCTTTTAGGAGCTTTAATTGGACGCCCAGAACGAGTCGTTTTGTGATTATTTAGATCATGAGAATCTTGATGTGTTATCGCGTCATCACTAGAATCATTTGGTGTTTCAAAAAGGGGCGAAGCCGAGGTACTACTACTTGGGGACGAAGACGTACTACTAATTGGTCTATTAATAATATGTTCTCTATTTCTCCTGTATGTTGTTTCGTTATCGTCATCCTTTAGTATGTACGATCTTGGCTCATCACAGATATGTTTAACAGTCACCGATTGCCACTTGGAATCAGGAGTTTTTTTGTATTAAACTTTTTCTCCTTCCAGTAAAGGCTTTAAACTTTTTGTTCCTCGATCATAATATGACTTCATTTTTTCCTTTTTTATGACCTCTTTTTTATTATGTTCCTTATAGGAAACTAATGATGGACGCTTCGCTAATTGGTAATTTCCTTCTTAAATTACGTGACATTAATAATTGGGATGGTGAATTGTTAACACCCTTAGGAGTGGTTCTGAATTGTAGTAAAGCAATATAGTGATGCGATTTATTTTCAGAGCATTTCTTTAACAAATTCTTTATTTTTCCCACCATATTTTCTACTAACCCATTAGAGCGAGGTAAGTATGGACTAGTTGTTATATGTTGAATGTCCCATTCTTTGAAAAAAGATTTCATCTCTATGGAGTTTCATGGTGGTCCATTATCTGTTACAAATTTTAAAGGGATACCATGTCGTGCAAAGATCGATTTGATCGATTTTAATTGAATAATTACCCTTGCACTCGTGGCCCCTGTATTCAACAAAGCTAATTCAAAATATTTTGAATAATAATCAACGACTAATAAGTATTTTTTATTTTCAAATTCAAAAAAATCTGCTGCCAACTTATTCCAAGGAATGTTAGGTGTCTCGTGACATAATAATGTCTGTCTTCTGTTATTGGGACGGTTTCTAACACATGTTTCGCATTGAGATACAAAGTTAGTGATATCCTGGCTAATATTAGGCCAAAAAACCACACCCCGTGTAATATTTTTGCATCTCTCCACGCCTAAGTGGCCTTCGTGTATTATCTTTAATATGTTATTTCTTAGTGCATAGGGAATTATTATACTAGATCCTTTAAATACTATATCATCCACAACATGTATTTCATCTCGAATGGTATAATAAGGCCTGGCGTTAATATCTGTAGATCGGTTATTATTTGGCCACCCTTGTTGGTAATATTCTGTAACCTTTTGTAAGGACGGGTCAGCTAAAGTGGCTGTTTGAATTTCCTGATACTTGGATGCAGATACTGATAAATTAGTGGATAACAAATTCACATGAACAGCAATATCGTCATCCATCTCAGTCAATGTCGTTTCTGCAAGTGGAGCTCTTGACAGTGTATCCGAAACAAACATGCTTTTTCCAGGTTTGTACGAAACTACTGGGTCATAAGACTGCAGTCTTAACATTATTCTTTGAAGTCGAGCTGGAACTTTGTGCAAAGCTTTAGAAAATAATGTAACTAAGGGTTTGTGATCAGTTTGGACGTGAATAGATTGGCCATAAACATATCTGTGAAATTTTACGCAACCAAAAAGTATGGCTAATAGCTCTTTTTCAATTTGCGCATAGTTTTGCTGACATTGAGTTAGAGTGGCTGAAGCGTATGCAATGGGACTGTTGTCGTGCAATAAGACTGCACCTAAGGCATATTGTGATGCATCGACTGATAATGTCAGTTTATTAGGATTGTAATATGTTAAGATTGGAGCTTGACTAATTAGTACTTTAAGGTTATTGAATTCTGTCTCGTGAAGTGAATTTTAATGCCATAGAACGTTTTTCTTTAATAATTCCCTCAAGTTATTAGTTTCTATCGATAAATTCTTTATAAAGGATCCCAAGTAATTAACCATGCCCAGAAATCTCTGTAATTCAGTAATTGTTTTAGGAGGTTGCATGTCATTGATGGCTCTTATTTTGTTTGGGTCCGGCTTGACGCCTTCACTGTTAAAAATGTGACCTAAATATTTTATTTCGTTTACCCCGAATACGGATTTATCTTTATTGAATTTAAAGCCGATAGCACTTGCTCTTTCAAGGACTAATTTTAAGCGATCGTTGTGCTCGTCTATCGTGGAGCCATATATTAAAAAATCGTCAATATATATAATAAGACCTGGGATATCGCTAAAGTTATTTATCATTTCGGCGTGAAAAATTTCTGGAGCCGCATTAATTCCGAATGGAAGACGTAAAAATCTGTACCGACCATAGGGTGTTATAAAAGTACATAATCTAGACGAAGCTTCGTTTAGTGGTATTGCCCAGAATCCGGACGTCGCGTCTTAACACAAAAAATATTTAGCGCCTGCCAATTGACCCTTGACGTCGTCTATGGAAGGAAATTGAAATTGTGACCTAAGAATTGCCTTATTTAAATTTCGGGGATCTAAGCATAATCGAAGACTGCCATTGGGTTTTTTAACTAGAACTTACGAATTGACCCATTCAGTAGGTTCCTCCACTTTAGTGATTATCTCAAGTTTAACTAACCTTGCTTACTCCTTTTTAAGGTCGGACATTAATTTGAATGGTACGAGTGGAGGCGGATTAATAATTGGTTTGATGTCTGCTTTTAAGGTAAGATTACATTCATTCCTTAGTTTACCGATCCCATCAAAAATATTTTTATAATTCTGTGAAATAAATTTTTTTAATATTAAGTCATTTGGCTTTAAATTAATTATACCATTTATATCATGATTGCTGCTTCTGTTGATCAAGTTCAACTGCAACTGTTTCATCCGATTCATCTGTTTCGTCAGCAATTGCGTTTACCGACGACGATTTACAATATTTGGCGAAATGACCCTTACAATTACATTTTCTGCAAACGGCATGCCAGGCTGGACACCGGTAACGATGAACTTGACCACATTTGTCACAGTATTTTGAAGTGTTCCGATTTGATTCCTGCGGCAGCTGCGTTCGACGAAAACTTCACAAAACTTACGGTGTCAAGGTCCAAATTGAATGACTGAAATATTTCCAATGACTGAAGTCCCATGTGGTGAAGGAAGAGTGCCACTTTTCGGTCATCCTAAGCGTCTTCTAGGCCGCTTGCCCGAATAAATATTTTGAATTTTATGATCCAGTTTTTCCATTCAGCCGACAAATTGGATTGCTCGAAATTCATCGGGCTGAGACTGAAACTTGTGGCCACCTGGTTTGCTGTCGACGTCGATGACTTTGCATCCACGTTCATCTTCACTTAATACGTTGACGTTTTACTATACTATTTTATTTTAGCACCCCACATCTGACACCATGTTGTTTTTTTATTATTCTTTTATTAAAAGGCCTTTATTTAAATCGATGTTTTATTATAAAGTTTTACTTAGTCTGCTTGACAAGCTGGCCTCCTGACTTTGCCTGTTCTACTCTGCAAGATTTGGCATTGCCAGATCTGTATTCCACCAGTTGAAGCATTGCCAAATCTGGCTTGACATTGCCATATCATAACATCGTCCTTTTCAAAGATAGTTATATCAAGTTTCGCTATGGGTATACAGGGTGTTTGGCACTCCGTGTGCCACCATGTAAGGGGTTATTCCTTGATATATTAGGAGAAAAAAATATGATGGTAAAGCGCTCGCGCGGCTCGTGCATTTTCGTGACACTCTCCATAAATGAACACAATGTCCCCAAATTCTTCATTGGAGTACTCAGGCATTTTTATTTTATTTTTTAAATTCTATTGATCTTCTTCTTTTGGAAACGTAAGTAAAACTTATAAAAATATTAAAGTAGTTTTGCTTTTACAGCTTTTGATTTTTTAAGGTACCCCATTAAAAAAGTCAAAGTACCGCACCCTGTATTACCTACCACATCTAGCATCAATTATGTTGAAACTCACTTACATTTCATTGATTTCTTCCATACTTGAAATAATAGTAAATGTACTAGGTCATATGATTGCTCACTCCATCTCGAATGGACACAAAATCAAGGAAATATTGAGTGACAATGGAGGAGAGTTCGACAACGCTGAAGTAAGAAAGATTTTACAGAAACATGGAATAACCCAGAGACTCACAGCTCCTTATACGCCTCAACAAAATGGTAGCACCGAAAGGGACAATCGAACAGTTGTGGAGATGGCGACAACCTTCAAATACTCCAATCAAGAAGTCGAGTTTTCAGAATGCATATGGGCGGAATTAGTCAGCAGCGCTATCTATACTCTCAATCGAACTGGGAAGTCATCAGAACCAGGAATCAGCTCCATTTGAGCTCTGGATGGCTAAGAAACCAAGGACCTTCGTGTCGTAGGTTCAACGTGTTACGTACATATTCCTACTGAGAAAAGATCAAAAATGGATGGAAAAGCTGTGAAAGGATATCTCGTCGGGTATGATGGCGATGAACGATACAGGGTTTATATTAAAGAAAAGAACAAGGTCGTATTATCCAGAGATGTTAATTTTGTCAAGAAAATTGGTGACTGCGAACGAAGAGTAAGATTACTACTCAAAGATACGGAAAAAGAAGCAGACATTGAAGACGAAACCAAGGAGGATTAAAGCGAAGAAACATTCTCGGAAGAAAGCGAGTTCGAAAAAATAAAAAAATCTTAAATATTCATTAGTGTTTGGAAGGAGGTCGAAAAATATTATCAGGGAAAATGAAATGCACATATTTTCAGGATTTTCGTCATATCTATTAGGTCTTCCCAAGTATTGAATTCATTTTTATTCTACGGCTTTTTCATATACATACTCGTAAATATGTAGAAAGTGTTTTCATGATTTTCTTAAATTACTTTTTCATGAATTCTGCCATATCCCCCCCAGCCCTGCTATGATATTGACTATATCTCCACTTTCATGGGGTTGCGTAATAATCGCTTAAAACTATCATAGTTTTTAAGTTTTTGCCTTTTTTAACCCTAAGAGGGTATAAAAGGGTTGAACACGTTTTCACGAACTCCGAAATTTCTTTTAGAAGTGGTAAGAAATTGGATTGGGTTTTACTTTCTCGTGCTGTCTTTATATTTATCTATTAACTATTTTGAGGATTTTTGGAGGTTCTACCCCCAAGTGAGTGTACCATATAAGCGCCAAAAAGTCAATTTCATGTATGCTTTTTAAAGCTTTGACTTCGACTTCTTAGGATTGATGAGATAATTGATCACTTTTCACTTCCACAGACTTTTTATATAATCGCCTACAAGCTTATTTCACAATTTTTCGATATTCAACTTCCTAGGGTTTCACAATTTTTGTCATCCTTAAGTTCTGATGAGATATGAAATTGGTTGTTTCTATTTTAACTACTTTTATTTTTAGAACAAAATTAATTTTCCAAGAAAAGTCATAATCTCGAAACAACTGATGATATACTCCGATTTTGATCGCTCCCGAACTTTGACCCGAAAAATAATAAAGTTTCGCCCAGACTATTGGCAGATTTTTAAATCGATAACATTACTTTATTGTTAAAATAATAAAGTAAAATATACTTGAAAACAGTGGCAGATCCAGAACTTACTGTTGGGGGTGTCAGATTTTTTTTTAGTTTGGCTATTTCGTTTGATAAAGTTTTGTGTGAATTTAGCTACATCGAAAAAAGGTTCATCTGAAGAAGGGATCATATTATTTTCACCTTATTATGGGTCATTCCATCAAGAATCGCCAAAGTTGTGACCTTATCATTTCTGATTCTTTTGAAAAAATTTGTAGTAAAAATAATTGAAATTCAAGGATTTGTTTCTATCTCATTTTTTAACTAACAAAAACAATAACAATCTTTAAAATAAGCCCTACTTTATTATTCAAGGATAAAAATTACTAGAGATCAAAGAGGACTCGGATACCATTTTCGGAAAAACTAACAAAAAAATTAGATAGAAACAAAAA
Organism: Beris chalybata; assembly: GCA_949128065.1. Classification (NCBI taxonomy): domain Eukaryota; kingdom Metazoa; phylum Arthropoda; class Insecta; order Diptera; family Stratiomyidae; genus Beris; species Beris chalybata. Next base: position 44,778,418 of record OX421894.1, read on the forward strand.
ATTGAATTTCAATTCTTTTTTTCATTAGTTCATAAAGTACAAAAACGTTACAAAAAAGTAACGAAAAATCTTGTAAAACACACGCTTGGTCGTTCGATTTAAAAATAAACTGCAGTCTGCTGTGTGCTGTGTGCCTGATCTGATTCTTCTTCAGTACGCGGCCGTGGTCAATTCCGGAAATGGGCTAATTATTTAAGTCTATAGCTTGATTTGATATTCATTTTAGTGTCATTACTGAGAACTTAAGTCGAAAGTCATGAAAGATGTGTACAATAATTGTACAGTGAATGAATGGTAAAAGTAGATGCAACATAGTTTGGTATATAAAGTATGATTTTTCTCAACAAGCGATGGTCAAATCCAGGGGGGGGGGGCAAGTGCCCCTTCTTGCCAACCCTGTTAATTCAGGGCGGGGGGGGGGGGGGGAAGTTCCCCCCACCCTGGATTTGACCATCACTTAAAGTTGAGACAAATCAAATATTTTATAAACCAAACTTTGTTGCAACTATTTTACCATTACCATTATTGTACACTAAAATGAATACCAAATCAAGCTTTAGAATTAGATAATTAGCCCTTTTTCGGAATTAACCGAGGCCGCGTACTGAAGAAGAATCTGGCACAACATAAGTAGCAGACCGCAGTGTATTTCCAAATCGAACGACCAAGCGTATGTTTCACAAGATTTTTCGTTACTTTTTTGTAACGTTCTGCTACTTTAAGAACTAAAATTTTTTTCAATGATAACGATTTTGTCATTTATCCTTAAATAACTCCAAATACGTTTTTTTTTATATTTTGTAGGTTATACTGTTTTTCAAAACATATAAAAAAATTAAATTGGAATGTCAATGGTCGAAAAAATCGAAGGGCATTATAGTGATTCTCAATTATTTTATAGAAAAAGGGTAATTTAATCCTGACCTTATCATCGCCGATTCTTTTGAAATTTTGTGTACTCGAAGAGTTCGTGAAAAAAATTGATTTCAATTTTTTGGTTTCTATCTCATTTTTTTTGTTAGTTATAGTATGCTAAAAATTTCCCTAAAACGATGTCCGAATCCTCTTTGAAAGTTCATATCTCTGGTAATTTTTGTAGCTAAATTCACACAGAACTTTATCAAATGAAATAGACAAACTAAAAAAAAATTCTGACACTTCAGCAGTAAGGTCCTGGTTCTGCCACTGATATCAAATATATTTTACTGTATTATTTTAACAATAAAGTAATGTTCATCATCATCATCAATGGCGCGACGGCCCAAATCGGGCCAGGGCCCGCAGGATACATTGTCTGAAGTCATCTCGGTTCAGCGTCCTCCAGTTTGTGCATCTAAGAACCGATTTGCAATCTGCGTCAACTGAATCCTCGTATCTTTTTCGCGGTTTTCCCACCGGTCGCTTGCCATGAGCTCTACCTTTCAATGTGCGCTTGGGAATTCTTCCGTCATCCATTCGCTCCACATGACCTGCCCATTGCAGCTTACGGAATTTTATAAGAATTGATGCGACTGGGTCGTCATAGATGTTATACAACTCGTTGTTGTACCGAATACGCCATTCAGTGCCTTCTCTTACTGGTCCCAAAATTCTTCGAAGAATTCGTCGTTCAAAAGCGTCTATTGATTTTTCAGACGCTTGGGTGAGAGTCCACGTTTCACTTGCATATAGTAGCACAGGTCTTATTATGGTCTTGTATATGCGAAGTTTGATCAGCCTGTGCACTTTTTTCGATTTTAAGATCGGGAGAACCATGAAGTATGCCTTATTTGCTAGTGTGATCCGTTGATTTACTTCGTCCCGTTCGTTGCCGTCTCTTACAAGGTGTGATCCCAAGTATGAGAAATGATCCACGTTCTCCAGGTTGTAGTCCCCCAAGGTCATATTTTGTATAGTTGGCGCGCTTCTCCTTGTTTGGGTCATGAACTTGGTCTTATTCTCATTGACCCTTAGCCCGACATCCTTTGCTGCTGAGTCTAGACAGTGGAAGACTTCCTTTGCGTCTGGAACAGATCTGGCCATGATGTTTACGTCATCCGCGTACACTACTAGTTGTGTGGACTTGATTAGTAGGGTACTTCTGGTATCAACGGGTACCTTTCTGATGACATATTCCAGGGCAAGGTTGAAGAGCATGGGAGCGAGTCCATCTCCCTGCTTCAGGCCGGATTCTGTTCGGAAGCTTTGGGTTAGCTCGTTTTGTATCCTTACTTGGGATTCAGTGTCAGTCATGGTCATTTTTGTTAATCGGACGAGTTTTGATGGGATTCCAAAGTCGAGCATTATTTTATATAGTACATTACGATCTATACTATCGTATGCCTGTTTGAAGTCCACGAAGATCTGGTGCACGTCAATGTTATACTCCCATCATTTTTCTAGCACTTGTTTGACTGAGAATATCTGGTCAATAGTAGATCGTCCGGTTCTGAAACCACCTTGGTATTCGCCGATAATACTTTCTGTATAAGGCTTTAATCGATTATGAATTACTTTCGTCAGTATTTTGTAGGACGTACACAACAATGATATGCCTCTGTAATTTTCACATCGCAGTTTATCTCCTTTCTTGTAGATTGGACATATAATGCTCTGGCGCCAGTCGTCGGGTATTTTTTCTTCAATCCAAATTTTTGTCACGATTTTGTGTAGGAGATTGGCGAGGTATGGACCGCCTCCCTTTAGGAGCTCTGCTGGTATTGCATCAACTCCGGGTGATTTATGTATTTTTTGGTCGCGCAGGGCTGCTTCCACTTCTCCGATAGTGGGTACCGTAGTTGATGTCTGCTCATCCGATGGTGCACTTGATGTTATAATTGGGTCGGTGGTCGTCACTCTGTTAGGGTTCAGCAGTTTTTTAAAGTATTTAACCCATCTTTGTTTAATTTGTTCTGCGTCACTAAGAATATTTCCTTCGTTGTCAGAGGTTTGTTCGTGGCTTATAGCCTTGTCTTATTTGTTTGACGGCAGTATATGCGGATCGTAGATTATGTGACTTCATGTCAGTATTTAGGTTTATAATTATGTCATTGTTGTGTTTTCGTTTCTTTCGTCTGCAGATTTTGTTTGATAATCGCCTAAGCTCGTCGTATCCTTCCTTTTTGGTTCTTGTCGGTCTTTCAATGTACGCCTTGTAACCTTCATTCTTTTTCGTTATTGCGTCACTACACTCATCATCGAACCAGTCATTATGTTTCTGCTGGGATTTTAATCCAATGATCTTTTCTGCTGTCGTTCTGATTCCATCTCTCAACTGTGTCCACTCTTGGTCGATGGTTGTCACTTCGTCAGTTCGTGATGCTTCAAAGTGATTTTGTAGCGCTGACTTATAGGCTGACGTGACATTCTCGTCCTTTAGTTTATCGATGTCCAATTTGGGTGTCCTGCCCTTTTTGGAGTACCCGCATAATGCCACTCGACATCGATATTTCACTTTTACGAGATAGTGGTCGGAGTCGCAGTTTGCTCCGCGAAAAGATCTTACGTCTAGAATGCTGGTCGCAGCCCTTCTCTCGATCGGAACGTGGTCAATTTGATTGAAAGTGCGACCATCCGGAGATGACCACGTTATTTTATGATTGTTGCGATGGGGGAAACATGTTGAGCTTACAACTTAGTTTTTGCTGGTAGCGAAGTCGATTAGACGTTGTCCATTGCCATTGGTGGTGCTATGTTATCGATTTAAAAATTTGGCAATAGTCTGGGCGAAATATTTCAGGTCAAAGTTCGGGAGCGATCAAAATCCGAGTATATCATCAATTGCTTCGAGATAATGACTCTTCTTGGAAAATTGATTTTATTTGAAAAATAAAAATTCATAGGTAGTTAAAATAGAAATAACCAATTTCATATCCCATCAGAACTAAGAGATGGCAAAAATTGTGAAAACATATGCAAACCCTAGGAACTTGAATATCGAAAAATTGTGAAATGGGTTTGTAGGCGATTATATAAAAAGTCTGTGGAAAATCATACAGCCCTCTTACATCTCTTAGGATTGAATATCTAAAAATACTGAAATTGACTTTTTGGCACTTACATAGGAAACCAAAGGAATTAAAAAGGAATTTAATATATCATCAGATTTAAGCAATATGTAAGAATCTATGAAAACATATGCAACCTACTTACACCCAATTGGGGGTGGAATATTCAAAAATCCTGAAAAGAGTTAATCGATAAATAGAAAGACAGCACGAGAAAGTAAAAACCAATTCAATTTCTTGCCACTTCTAATAGAAATTACGGAATTCGTGAAAACGTGTTAAAAACTAGTTTTATGCGATTATTACGCACAGCCATGAAAGTGAAGAAAAAATCGATATCATATCAGGACTGGGCGATATGGCAGAATTACTGAAAAAGTATACCTCCTTGCACCCACCTCCAGAGGTGAACAACTTTCGATTACAATATCTCACGAACCAATTGCACTTTAAGAATAAAATTCGGTTTCTGTATAAATTTTGACTAATAAAGTAAATTTTTTTAAGGAGGTGATGAAGTATGGAAGTGGAAGGGTTAACATTTTTTCGCAAATACAGAAACTACGAGTATAGGGCGACAAATTTCAGCAATCTATAAAAACATTGCCACATTGTCGAAATATTTCCGCAACTAGCATGATATTGCCCTGTATTGCTCCATTAATCGCTCCACTAGTTTTGGCAATATTCGTCGGACAACTAATTGTTTTAAAAATTGCTCGTGTACAAGCACCTTTATAACTGGGATTTGAGCGATTTAAGCGTTTCGAAGTTATCAACTAATATTCTTGAACGCATGTTTTAAGGCCTTTCTTTGGACCCGAAGGAGTAGAACGATTATGCCCGTTAACGAACTTAATTTAAAAGTTTCAACCATAAGTTCAGATTCTAAATGGAGTGGGGCGTTATTTTATAAAACTTTTCCTTACCCCCCCCCCCCCCCCCCCTGGAAGAAGTTCGATAGGCGCCCTTGCCAGTCATTAAGTGTTCGGAAACTTCTAAATCAGGGAAAGAGAATCAAACCGAGAATCGTTTTCCGTATCGTCAAGCAGTAGGCGCCCTAACGTATCTAATGTTGGGGACACGACCTGATCTGGCTTTTATAGTCCAGTAATCAGAGACAAAGTTTCAGTAAATAACGGAAAAAAATAAAAGTCGAAATGTTTTGACGTAGTTAGGTTCCAATGATGGAGTATAATAGGGAATCACAGTTTTACACCTACATTTGATAGAGCGTGTGCCCGAAATTTTGAGTTTTCTGTTTTGTCGATTTGTAGCCGTATTTTGCATTTCTCGCTAAAAATTGTTAGAACTAACCTTATAGCGAATTAAATTCTCTATCTTTTTTAGCTGAATAACTTTTTTGTAAAATCATTATTTATTGCGTTATTAAGCTTAAAGTGCAAAAAATTATGAGTTTTTCCCAGTTTTTTAAATGAAAATGAAAAAAATCTTATTTTAATTTCTCGTACGCTGCAAAGGATAGAAACTTAAAAACTGAAAACTGTAAAGAGATACTTTAGAGACATCCCAGAAAAATAAAATGTTTGATAGGGATAGCAAGGTACGGTGGAGGGGGTGGTTTTTCATATCTCAGAAACGGCTTATGCTTGAAAGTTGAAACTTAGTATCTATGTGTAGATGTGCTACGAGAACAATAAGAACAAAAAAAAAATCGGCAGCTTTAGTATTTTCTCGGTTGACATCGGAAACGTGATTAGTGCTGAGATGAGTAGTGGGTGGATATGGGACCTAAGGAACAACCAGTAGACTTTTTGAAACGTTAATTTTTAGGTTGTCAGTCGGATAGTAACCTTCACCGCATCACAGCATTAAACACGTTTCGGACTTAAACCCATAAATTAATAATGTTGCGCCCAGATTGTTGTCCAATTTTTTTTATTCTTTCATGATAATACGCGGGTTTTTTGCGCATAAGAGCAGGTTAGAAATTTAAATGCAAAACAACAACATTGCGGTTTTTATGACTTTTTAATAACTTTCCATAGATTTGCAATCCTGTGAGACCACTGGGGTATGTCCAATGTGCAAGCTAAAGATGCTATTAGCTGGTTTTATGTCTCGGCTAAGTACCGGAATGATTGTTAGCCGAGACACAAAAGCAGCTAAATAGCAGCTAAATAGCAGCTAAAGGTTCCACATTGGACAGACCTCTGGATTAACTATTCGCGTTAAGGGCTTATGCAGGTCTAAAAGGCCAAAAAGAAGCATGTTTTCTTGATTTTTTTTTAAAGATACTGCAAGAATTGTACAATTTTAATTTATTGTATATAAAAGTACTATAGTTAAACAACATTCTGTGAAAATTTCAAACGAAAATATCTACAAATGTGCCATTGAGAGTCTAGTGAAGTTGACCATGCCAAAAAAAGTGCCCACACGGTAGTCACCGTCAATCGTGTAATTTTTATCAGAAATCAAAAAACTAAAATGAACGAAGGAATTTTTTAAAAATGGAAAATTGAATTTTTGGTAGCATTTTTTACAAAAAATGTAATTTTTTTCGATAAATTTTGGCCTTATTTGGCTTATAAAATGAGTTGTAATTGAAGGTAAAAAAAATCCTTCGTTCAAGCACAAGCCACCCAAGTAACACAACACTTTTTATTCCATCGCAGAACTTTAATTGCTGTAATAACGTTGTGCCAACCATGGGCGCCCACAGGTAGGGGCAAGAAGGGGCACTTGCCCCCCCCCTTTATTTGACCATCACTTAAAGTTGAGACAAATCAAATATTTTATATACCAAACCTTGTTGTAACTATTTTACCATTACCATTATTGTACACATCTTTCATGCTTCGACTTTAGTTCTTAGTAATGAATATCAAATCAATATCAAATCAATGTCAAATCTTTTGTAACTTTTTTGTACTTTAAGAACTAAAATTTTTTTCAATGATAGTGATTTTGTTATTTATCCTTAAATATCTCCAAATACGTTTTTTTATATTTTATAGGTTATACTACTTTTCAAAACATACCAAAAAATTAATATGGAATGTCAATGGTCAAAAAAATTGAAGAGCATTATAGTGATTCTCAATTAATAAATAATAATAATAATATTCTCAATTATTTTATAGAAAAAGGGTAATTTAATCAAGAATCACCAAAAGTGTGACCTTATCATCGCCGATTCTTTTGAAATTTTGTGTACTCGAAGAATTCGTGAAAAAAAAGTTGATTTCAATTTTTTGGTTTCTATCTAATTTTTTTTATTAGCTATAGTATGTTAAAAATTTCCCAAAAATGATGTCCGAATCCTCTTTGAAAGTTCATATCTCTGGTAATTTTTATCCTTGAATAATAAAGTTGGGCTTATTTAAAGGTTGTTATTGTTTTTGTTAGTTAAAAAATGAGATAGAAACCGAACCTTGAATTTCAATTATTTTTTTCACTTATTCTTCAAGTACAAAAATTTTGAAAAGAATCAGAAATGGTAAGGTCACAACTTTGGCGATTCTTGATGAAATAATCCATAATATGGTGAAAACAATTTGACCCCTTCTTCAGATGACCCTATTTTTGCTAAATGCATCTATGTAGCTAAATTCACACAGAACTTTATCAAATGAAATAAACAAATTAAAAAAAATTCTGACAACCCAACAGTAAGATCCTGGTTCTGCCAATGATATCAAATATATTTTACTTTATTATTTTAACAATAAAGTAATGTTCTCGACTTAAAAATTTGCCAATAGTCTGGGCGAAACTTTATTATTTTTTAGGTCAAAGTTCGCGAGCGATCAAAATCGGAGTATATCATCAATTGCTTCGAGATTATGGCTCTTCTTGGAAAATTGATTTTATTTTAAAAATAAAAATACATCCTTACATATGTAGGTAGTTAAAATAGAAATAACGAATTTCATATCTCATCAGAACTAAGGGATAGCAAAAATTGTGAAAACATATGCAAACCCTGGGAACTTGAATGTCAAAAAATTGTGAAATGGGTTTGCAGGCGGTTATATAAAAAGTCTGTGGAAGTGAAAAGAAATACGTCAACACGTCTTACTTCCCTTAGGATTGAATATCTAAAAATACTGAAATTAACTTTTTGGCACTTATATAGGAAACCAAAGGAATTAAAAAGGAACTTAATATATCATCAGATTTAAGCAATATGTAAGAATCTGTGAAAACATATGCAACCTACTTACACCCACTTGGGGGTGGAATATTCAAAAATCCTGAAAAGAGTTAATAGATACAAATTGAAAGACAGCACGAGAAAGTAAAAGCCAATTCAATTTCTTGCCACTTCTAATAGAAATTACGGAATTCGTGAAAACGTGTTCAAAACAAGTTTTATGCGATTATTACGCAAGCCCATGAAATTAAAGGAAAAATCGATATCATATCAGGGCTGGGCGATATGGCAGAATTACTGAAAAAGTATAACTCCGTGCACCCACCTCCAGAGGGGTGAACAACTTTTGATTACAATATCTCACGAACCAATTGCACTTAAAAAATAAAATTCGGTTTCAGCATAAATTTTGACAAATAAAGCAAAATATTTTAAGGAGGTGATGAAGCATTAAAGTGGAAGGGATAACATTTTTTCGCAAATACAGAAACTACTAGTATAAGGCGAGAAATATCAGCAATCTGTAAAAACATTGCCACATTGTCGAAATATTGCCGCAACTAGAATGATATTGCCCGCTCCACTAGTTTTGGCAATACTCGTCGGACAATTAATTGTTTTAAAAATTGCTCGTGTTCAAGCACCTTCATGAAGCGTTCCGAAGTTATCAGCTAATATTCTTGAACGCATGTTTTAAGGCCTTTCTTTGGACCCGAAGGAGTAGAACGATTATGCCCGTTAAAGAACTTAATTTAAAAGTTTCAACCATAAGTTCAGATTCTAAATGGAGTGGGGCGTTATTTTATAAAACTTTTGCCTTGCCCCACCCCTGGCAGAAGTTCTATGGGCGCCCTTGGTGCCAACCATTTTTGAAAAATTCTTATCCCTTCCACGTACGTACTCCCCCACCCCCTTCAAAGATTTTACTTTGAGCAATCTTTATTTATCAAGCTTTATACTCAAACCGAATTTTGTTTTTCTGGTGCCTTTGGTTTGGGAGATATCGTAATGTTAAGTATTTCAATCCCCACCCCCGTACGCCACTACCCCCACCCAAAAATTTTATTTCAATCTACTCTCCTAGTATAACTACAGATATTTGTTAAGTTTTAATTGCTTGCTATTAACGGTTTAGGAGATATGGATTTTAGAATGTGTCGATTTCGACTTTTTTGCGTTTCGGACGCATTGCTTCCCCCCACTCCCACACCCCTTCACCCACATCATCAATTTTTTTCCAAATGGGTCCACTATCAAAGCTTTATAGAAATTCTAAGTTTCAGTCTCCTAACATAAGCGGTTGCTGAGATCTAGAAACCAAAATTTTTCGTCTAAAATGCTTCCCCCACCTTCCTCCTCACACCCCCACCCCTGAAAATAATGTCAATTCAAGGGGTCTACCCAGTCTATTCCTAGAAAAAAATTTAATTTAATAGCTCCACTGGCTTGAGAGCTTGAGAGCTTCAAAGGATTTTGGGCGGTCGACGTACGGCGTACGGCAGACAGACGGAGTGAAAATTTTTATTGCTTTTTTCGTGTCTACTAGTCATGAAATGTACACAAAAAAATTTTGAGGGCAGGAAATTTTTTTTTTTTTTAAATCAATAACAATACTGTGTTATAAATAATAAAGTAAAATCGGTTCGTATTTAGAAAACTGCCACTTCTTTTTCTTATTTTTGGACGCTCCTGTCCATAACAACAACAAAACAACCTTTTAAATATTACCACGGTGGCGCAACGAGCTAGCGCATTGCGACTTGTACGTGTACGAAAATCTCTTCAGAGGATCTAGGTTCGAACCCGCAGTCGATCGATGTTTCCAGAAAAAAACTTTAGGTACTTTAAAAATATATAACATTAAAAAAAAATTTGTAGTAGTAGCGCCGCGCCGCGGCGAGCTGTAAAAAAAATTTATAAAAACAGGTGTGTAAGAAAAAATGAACTGAAAAAGTAGTAGAAGAAGAAAGAGTTTCATTTTTTTTCTTTTTCGTTATTTTCGAAACTCATTCGCAACTTTTTTGCTGTTTAAAAGAAGATTTAGTCAGGACAACTTATTTGCTGTTTTAAGGTAGTTCGGTGGTTTGCTACAACGTCCTCACAGCTGCATTCTATCTCCCACTTTTAACTTCACAACGTTGTAAAAACGTTGCCAGGTGGTTGTTTCACTGTTCCATCGCAACCTGCTCTTGAAAGTTCTGTAACAACGTTGCAACAACCCGTAAGCAGAGATCTGTGTTACTTGGGCAATCATGTCTAAGAGCAGCGTGCAAAATTTCAAGCCGAGATTCTGAGAAATTTTGACTACCGGCTTTAAAAAAGTGGTTTTGAGAAAAACGGGTTTTGAAGTTTTAAAGAGAAATAAAACAAGAGAAAATGGAATACATGGAATCATCGATTCCAAGCCCATAAAGTGAAGGTTCTGCTGCAGCTGCATGGACCAATTCATCCTTTTGTTCCTGTCTGAGTCAAATTCTGGAATCTCGGGTCTGAGCTTCCGCTTGTTTGTAGGCATACCTGAGATGCTCGGTGGCCAGGTTCGGGTAGCCGGTAAAGACATGTTTAATAGGTACAAGGCGCTTTAAATCTTTCTCACTCCTACAGTTTTGTCCCGATCGACTTGAAATTTTGAGACAATATTCCTGACATGATCTACTATTCTACAAATTTTTTTCAAAAAAATTATCTTTTTAAAGTGTCAAGACCCGCACAAGCCCTTAAATTCTCGACAGTCGGTTTTCGATTGAGAGCTTGCGATATCGGTCCAACTCCAACCGTCGTTCATAAGCACATACACGATACAATCGTCGCATACAACGACAGATCGGACTAATATTAGTTCAACAGTTTTGTATCGTGTATTTGCCGCTTAAGGTTCAGACACAAGACACAATCAAATGCAGAGAAAAAGCCGGTTTCTGAGAAACTATCGAGCGACTAAAAATCTCTAATCTGCGGGTGCTTAAAACCTCCACAAAAGCTTTAGGAATAGGACGCAGCGGCAGTGTCTCGGCCTACTCTATGTGTTCAAAGCACTGATATAAATAAATGGATACCCCATCGGCTCATTTCCCTATACGATTTGACAGGTTGAAAAAGCCGATGAAATCGTACCCTCTCGCTTTGAAACTTCGAATTTGTGACGAATTTCGAAAAAGCAGGGGTAACAACTCAAAGAAAATTAAGTTCTGACAATTCGAATTGACAGTTCTGACTATCCGAATTGGCGGTTGTAATTTCCTTTTAAAACTGATCAACTGTTGTTGGCCGTCTTCTCAATTTTACGTGTAGTGACATAAGATCCACGGACATAATCTCCATGGACATTGTGTCTGTTTCAAACGGACGTAATGTCCATTTATAGCGGACATAATGTCCATGGATGTTGTGTCTGCGGACCTTATGACACCCACAAAAAAAAAACCTTACTGCTGTTAGTTCGATTAGGAAAAATCAAATTTTTTGTATAACGGTTGTGTCTGCTGATGTTGTGTCTGCGGACCTTATGACACCCCACCAAAAAAACCTTAGTGCTGTTAGTTCGATTAGGAAAAATCGAATTTTTTTATAACGGTTGAGCATGTAATACGTTATTTTTGAATTTAGCGCCACAACGATATGTAAATGGTATTATGTTCGTACTGCAGTAGCCAATATTGCCTGTAAAATTTACACAGCTTAGTTGCAATTTTATAAACTCATTTTCTTTCAATACCTTGCATTGTTTATCCAAAAAAGTATTTATCAAATTTTTTGGTAATTTTTCAATTCGAAATTACACCTAATAGTTCGAATTTTTGTTTTCATGTTGTCTGTAATTTTGCTCTCTGTTGTCTGTAATTCTGACATTGACATTGTCATTGTTTTCCTTTTCGCTTTAATACATGCGCAACCATGCTACTAACTCTTTCCTTCTTTGCATTTCCGGTTCCGAAATCGGATTTTCCAATTTGTGCCCTGAATAACTTTCGAAGTTACTTCAAACTTAAAATTAAATGAATTTCTGAAAGAAACTAAAAGAAATGTTTCGATCAAAAATTATTTTATCTGCATTACCAATTTTAAATCTAATGAATGTTTAAATTCATCAGAATTTTGTTCAATAATGCAGAAGCTCGGCTTATCATGGACAACTTTTTCGAAATAATGACATTTCAAAAACGTCGGCTATGTGAGATAGCAAATCGAGGTTTCCATATATATATATATATATATATATATATATCTCAGTGGTTCAAAGTTGAAACTGAACCACCCAGAAATTATACAAGCTGGACTTAGATGCTTATTTTTATACTCTAGATGAAATCATATAGAGTATTATAAGTTTAATCCAGTCCGAAAAGTTTGTAACGCATAGAACCGAGCCTCGGACGAAAAAAAGTTATATCTTATTTTATGTTTATTTGGGGCCAAAACCCCCAAATCCGTTTGCTGTCCGTCCGTCCGTACGTCCGTTTGCACGATAATTCAAGAACGCGTTGACCTAGGAAGTTGAAATTTTGCCACAACTTGTAAAATGGAAAAAGTAAGGCTAAGTTCGTTAATGGGGTATATCCTTCCACTCCTTCAGGTACCTCTTATACAAAAGTCCTTGAAACACGTTTTCACAATTATTGCTCGAATGCTTCAAGTTTGGAACTTGAAATTTTGCATACTTAAAGCTTACAATGCTTGAAGCGAAAGTTCCGAATATGATACAAATCGGATGGGTCCTTCGTCTAGCAACCTAAAAAATTCCTTCAAAAATGTATGCAAGTTATAGAATCCACTATAGCTCCAGAACAAGTTAAAGCAGGAATTAAAAATTTTACAAGAATTAGTTTTATACCAAAGCCAAGACGGAGTTCATTAATTAGCACCATCTGTTGACTCCTTCGGGTAGCTGTCATACAAAAGTCCTTAAAACACGTGTTCACCAATATTGAACGATAACTTTAAAACGCTTTACGTTACGACTTTGAAATGTTGTATACGTTGATTTTATAATAGTCGCAGCTAAAACTATTAATATGAAAAATATCCCATAAGTCCTTCATGTAGTCGCTGTTCTGTAAAGTGTCCTTACTTAATTTATGGAACTCACTATAAATCAAGAAATCGAGTAGCCACTACATACTTGTTTCTACCTTTAAGTAAAAAGTGATGTAATAAATGTTTGTGCACTCCTCATTCTTTTGATATATTTTTAACTAAAATATAAATATTTCCACCTTCTCATTCGGATTTGGGAGCTAGTTTCTCTGCTTTTCATTTGCATCATCTCTTAAGATCTAAAAGTATTTAAAACACATCCGTTCGGATAAAGTAGAATGAACATGACATCAAGACCCTCTTCCTGATTTCAACGCAAAAGGAATAGAGTTTCATTGATTGGCAGCTTAGGATTCAGCATGCGTGAACCAAATTATAAAGTTCAATAAGACTGTGGTAATATCATGAAGCTCCATATTTCGCATAGACTATCGAATCTTCATGGTAGGCACACATGCTCCGGTCCTTTTCATATCATCAGCAACAATACTCAGGAGCGCAATGATTGTTGCTGTTTTTTTATCCGGGAGTAAAAGACCAAGCACAAATACACGATAATTGTGTATCCTTGCGCGTTTACACACAAAACAGGAAAAGGAGCAAAGCTTTCGCGAGTACCATTTACACACATAGCTCATAACTTGCACAACAAGGAAGAAGGAGTGAATTCGGTGAGTGAAAATCATTTATTTTTATAAGTAATAAAAAAGTGGAATTAATAGAAAAAATTACCAAGTTTATTTTTCACTTAATGAGAAAAGTAAAGGATTTTGGTCATCACATGGTTAAATCACGACGCGACGCTTCGGAATTCACAGAATACCAGTGTGAATGACCTCGAACATGGCTGCCGTACTGTAGAAGTTTTCCCAATAAAAGCTTTGGGCTGATAAGAATCCACTTGGAGCTGATAGTGTTTCAAGGAAGCATTTAATATCCTTATAAGCGATCCGGGAGCAGTTCCTCGGTAATGCTCATAAGGCTGGAAAGAAAAAATTTTTTTTGGCGCCATTAATATTCATTTGTTTAAACAAGTTTATAATGTGAAATAAATTTTTTCTGTTTTAGTGTCGAATCGCAACTCATCGCCGGTCTTCTAGTAAAAATGTCTGATTCGGAAAATGTAGAGACAAAAAAGCGTGGACGTCAGTCGGCCGCTGCAGAAAAGGTTAAATGGCAAATGAATTTAGTGAATTTATTTCGGAAATTAAATTTGCTATTTCTATTACATAGAGAGCTCGTGCACCAACGCCACCACCGAAAAAAGACGAAAAAGTCTCAGTCAATGATGGTGAAACACCAGCCAAGCGTGGTCGGGGACGTCCAAAAGGATCGACCAAAAAGAATGGCGGGAATAAACCGACAGCAAAGAGGTCAACTGGAAAAGGTCGTGGTCGTCCTGCTAAAAAGAAGGACGAATCAACCGAAGATGAAACCGAAGACAATGATGAAATCGAGGAGAACGATGAAGACAACGAATCCGGCTCTGACGAATAAGCTGTACACATTTAAGCTCCTTTGATTGGTGTTGTGTTCGAAATAAGCTATAAAATTAATTTAAATTCTCACTCAACAATTTGAAAATTAAGTGAAATAATTTTTAGGATATAAATAAAAAAAACTTTGAATAAAATCTGTGGTCTTTATCATTAAATAAAAGTATGAAAAAATGTATTTGTTTTGTAAATTTTTTTTGAATTGATGTTCTGATTTAAGTAAAAAAGTATTGTGATTGACTAAAAAAAAATTGCCAAAAGGCTGGGCGCAGCCCCCTAACAACCCGTTTGGGTTGAATATTTAAAAGTCCTGAAATTAACTTTCTGGCAATTTTATAGGAAGAAATAAATTCGATATCTTATCAGTTCTAAGAAATATGTAGGACTTTGTGAAAATGTATGCAACACCTTTACTAAATACTAAAATCGGTTTTGTAGGCTATTATATAAAAACTGTGCAGAAGTTTTAGGCAATTTGATATCTCATCAAACCTAAAGAGATATAATATGAATGGGCTCATTCTTAAAGGGCCTCAGTCCAATTTTACTTTATTATTTTAATAATAAAGTATTGCTATCGACTTTTAAAAAAAAAAAATTTGCTACCCTGAAAATTTTTAAAGTTTTATGACTAATAAACGCCAAAAAAGCAATAAAAATTTTCAGTCCGTCTGTGCTCCGTACGCCGTACGCCGTACGCAAACTCGTTTGAGGAATTATAGTTCCCAAACCCTATGAGCTACTAAATTGAATTTTTTTTCCTGAATAGACATGGTAGACCTCTTGAAGCGAAAATTTTTTCAGGGGTGGGGGGGGCGAGGTGAAAGGTGGGGGAAGCGTTTTAGACGAAAAATTTTGGTTTCTAGATCTCAGCAACCGCTTATGGTAGGAGGCTGAAACTTAGAATTTCTATAGAGCTTTGATAGTGGACCCATTTGCAAAAAAATTGCTGATATGGGTGAAGGGGTGTGGGAGTGGAGGGGGAAATAATGCGTCCGAAACGCAAAAATGCCGATATCGACACATTCTAAAATCCATATCTCTTAAACCGTTAATGGCGAGCAATTAAAACTTAACAAATATCTGTAGTTATACTAGGAGAGTAGATTCAAATAAAATGTTTTGGTGGGGGTGGTGGCGTGCGGGGGTGGGGGTTGAAATAGTACAGATTACGATATCTCAAAAACCAATTGCACCAGAAAAACAAAATTCGGTTTGGGTATAAAGCTTGATAAATAAAGATTGCTCAAAATAAAATCTTTGAAGGGGGCGGGGGAGCATAGAAGTGGGGGGGATAAGAATTTATCAAAAATATCACATTTCATATCTCAATAAGAGTGTAAGATAGATGGTTCAAATTTGAACTAGCACTAGGCCCAATAGAACCCTAGTAGGGAAAAATAAATTTAAAGGTAGGGGTGTAGAGGGTGAGGGTGGGTAAGGGTGAGAAGGAAAAAGTTCCGATGCTTATATCTTAAGAACTTGTACTGATATAAACCTTAAACTTCGTATTTAGATAGAACTATATTAGTGGCCTAGTGGAAAAATAACATTTTTCTTAGCGGTAGCATGGTGCGAAAGTGGGGGGTGTTTTTCCTAACTTTTGAACGGCTTATGCTAGAAAGTTGAAACTCGGTACATATATGTAAATCAACTAGAAAAGTAATTCCGATAAAAAAAAATTTCAATATTCATTGGGGTTCAGAAGGGGGGGCAGAAAAAAATTTCAGTAAATATAAAATGCATTTATTTTCACGATTTTCGTCATATCTACTAGGTCTTTCGAAATATTGAATTCATTTTTATTCTACGGATTCTTTATGTGAATACCTAGAATGTGTTTTCAAGATTTTTTGAAATTCGACCCCTAAGAGGGTGTAAAGTGGTTGTATACTTTTTCATAAATTCCACCATATCTCTCAGGTCTGATCAGATATCGAATATCTTTTCACTTCCACGGGCTTGTTTAATAATCACCTATTTTTAAGTTTTTTTTTTTCAACCTCTAGACCGCATCCCGGAATATGACCCAATTATATAATTCATATATTACACTCTATTCTAACCGTTTCCCGAACTTTTTGTTAGGTTTTCAGTCATTTAGTAACATACACCGCATCCCCGAATTAAACACGTTCCGAACTTCTGCCGGAAAAATAATAAAGTTGCGACCAGACTGTTGGCAGATTTTTTATCGGAATTGCGATTTCACTAGTTTTGAAGTGTTGGAGGTCTGGCGCATCTTATCATGTCATAAGGAAGTCATCCGACTACTCCTTATTAGCTAAAAACAACGTGGGTGCTGGGCTTTCATGGACCTTTTAGAATGACAACCAGGCTCCCATGCGGTTTTTTATCAACTTGCATCATTTCTGAAATATGACCTTGTTACTACTCAAAATGAGAAAAAATGATCAGTGATACTGATATTTTCATTACCACTAATCAATTTTTTGACCCCAATCCGTACGCCAATGATATTTTTTTCACTCTCTACACCCACATCCTCATCACTATGGGTCTATTAGGTGTACTTCCCATAAAAAATCTAAGCATCTATCAATATTTTTGGAGAGCCGATTCAGTGGTCAAAAAATATAAGATATCTGCAAGATCTCAAAGAGCATTCATGCTCTGTAATTATACCCATTCATAAATTGGAAATCAAAGCTCTCCGAACAACATAAACTTTTGATCTTCAAAACAACCACGCAGCCTATCATTCTAGGTATACGGAACCCGTGTACTACAGTCCCTGTTCAACGAATTAGGACCAATAATTTTTTTTTTTAAATTTTCTCTTTCTTTATGCTATAACTTTTTGCAGAAAGGAAATAAAAAATACATTTTTTGTTTTCAAAATTCTTTATTCGTTTTATGATATTTTATGTATTAAAAATTTAATTTGGTGTTAATATTTGGTAAGGCCACCCTTAGCACTAATTACAGCCTTAATTCTTTCTGGCATGCTTTCAATGCACCGCTGTATAATATTTTTGATTCCTTCGCTGTTTTGCCAGATATTTCCAATATTTTATTTTAAGATAGTAACGGTAGGATTAGGGGAGGAGTAAACTTTAGATTCTAGGAGACTCCAGACATTCTCGATAGGGTTAAGGTCGGGAGAATTGCCTGGCCAAGGAAGAATTGGGATATTTGCGGTAGAGAACAGGTTTCTGATAATATGGGCACGATGACAGGGTGCACTATCCTGAATAAATATATTTGCTTTTTCACAACTCTTCAAGGAGTTGAAATAAGGAATTAAAATAGTTTCTATCACGTCGTAGTACTGTTCATGGTTCCTTCGACGAAAAAGATCGGTCCAGGTCCCTCGCCTGAGATGCAGGACCATATCATTGTGGATGCTGGATATTTTATTGTTTTCACGATGCAAGCTTCGTCATACTTCTCTGATGGCCTCCTTCTAACGTATTGGTGTCTCTCCGTTACAGACCCAGCGTTTCGGACATCTACCCATAAAAGAATAAAGTTGCACCCAAACTGATTAAAATCAGAATTTTTTCATTTCCACCTTCTCCCACCATGACTCCTTACACCAACACCCTCATTTTTCACCGCTAGAGGTCTAGTTTTCTGAAAAATGATTGCACTCTAGTTGCGCGTTTCACGTCCACCCTTAAAAATTTTCAATTTTTCCGTAGATTCAGTAGACTCCACTAGTAATTCCATATATGTATATTCAGAAACCAAATTTGATCTTTCTGTGATAATTGAGTCGGAAGATATTGGAATTTAAAGTTTTTCACCTCGCACTCCCATACTTCACCACCTTACTTAAAAATTTTGGTCCTTTTCTAAATTTCTAGAATCTCTTAAGACAACTACAGAGTTTCAACAGTCTGACATCAATCGTTTAGGAGATATGGATTTTAGAATGTTGCAACGCCAGCTTTCAAGCGTTTTGGACGCATTGTCTTCCAACCCACTCGCACACCCCTCAACCCCTATATCTGAAGGGGTTTGAGAGCTACGCACTTTCAAACTTTTTTTTTTGATTTTTGGGTGTCTACTAAATTTTAGGATAGCAATTTTTTTTAAATTTCAGGTCGATCACAATACTTTATTATTAAAAAATAATAAACACCCTTATTCTAGAACCAGCCGGCGGGACAGTGAACTGCGATTCATCCAATTTTAAATTATTAAAAACGCGTGAGCTCTCGAAAATTTGAAAGTTGAAATTCGCAATGAAATAGTCGCGTTTTTAAACATTTTTCAGAAAGTAATTGACAACAAATGAAAGATATTTGAGATAGTCTATTTCTCATATTTACAGTATTAAAATTTTTGAACATTTTTACCCAGTTGGTCTCGTGTCTCTTTCCCGACATATCTATTCAAAATGAACAAAGTGTCGCCAGGTCTAGAGAAAAATAACGATACCATCTGGCGGTTTCGTTTTGTGAAGAGAGCAACAAAATAAATTAATGTCATAAATTATTTTCAGTCATATTTTTAAATTCATTAAATTATTTATTGTTTTATTTTGTTTGGTTTTTTTATTGGAGAGTGCAATTAAGAATATTGTGAACTCAGGATCTTTAGGTAAAGTATGCATTTCGTGACGGAAAACGTATGGGAAAATCCGGTATCTGTTTTGCAATATTTTGAATTCAAAAGCTTACCTTTTTCATAGATATTAATTGGAAATGGAAACTGGATAGAATGTACTGAATGCTTGGTGGATACTCTTGAAGATGGTCAAAATGTTAATGCAGTGTACTATTAAGGAAATGTTTTTTTGAATTTTTGTAATTTAAATATGCATATTGCTGCTATCTTTTGGTTGTACATATTGTATAATTTTAATAAATAAATATTTAAGCATACGTATGTATTCAAGAAGAGTTTTTACAGGGCCTGTGTCAAAAGCAGGTAAATTTTGGGGTAGAACTCAGTTGGTAAAATCTGCGAGAATCTCGCATATTTCTCGGAGACACATCGCTCTTTAGCCTAGTACTGTGCTCCGAGTGCAACGAAATGAACTGTCAAAGTTCATATAAAAAAAATTAAATTTTCGTTGACATTTCACCGACGAAATATTTCGTTCGTATTGCAGTACTGTGTTCGTGGACGGAATGAACATTTGCCGTAGTCACTAATAGATGGCGCTCGTGGCAATTTCGTTTCGTTTTTAATGGTACGGAAGGCTTTTTGACAAGCGAAATATTTGACAACTCAAAATTTTCAATAGTTCGCTGTCAATTCAGTTAGTTTGTAATTCAGTTAGTTTGTGCTCGGGAAATTTTGTGTGAGTTATATTTTGTTGTGTTATGTGCCGGAATAGTAATTACTTGACAATATTTTAAAATTTTCAAATTTCGCGCGCTTTTTATACTCTAGATGAAATCATATAGAGTATTATAAGTTTGATCCAGCCGAAAATTATGTAACGCATAGAACCAAGCCTCGGACGAAAATTATTTGTGGCCAAAAACCTCAAATCCGCTTGACGTCCGTCCGTCCGTCCGTCCGTCCGTCCGTCTGTCTGTCCGTTAGCACGATAACTCAAGAACGCCTTCACCTAGGCTCTTGAAATTTTGAATCTGGGTGCTTGATTGAATTTGTAAGGCTAAGTTCGTTAACCGGCAAAATCGTCCTACTCCTTCGGGTAGCTGCCATACAAAGTGTCCTTTAAACACGTGTTCAAGAATATTGGTCGATAACTTCAGAAAGGCTTAACCTAGGTCTTTGAAATTTCGCATGTGTTGTTTTTCCAAGAGTTGAAGCTAACTGTATGATTATGAAGAAAATCCTAATAGTCCTTCGAGAGGCTGCCATACAAATATCCTGTAAAAATGACTTCACTTAATTTACGAAACTCACTATAACTCAAGTAATCGTTTAGCTATGAATTCAGAATTTTGTACAAATTAGTTTTGAGTGAAAACAAAGTTCGAGTTTACTAGTCAGCGAAATTCTTTTACTCCTTCTGGTACCTTCTATACCAAAAAGCCTTAAGACACGTGTTCAACAATATTTTTCGATAACTTTTGAACGCTTCAAACTACAAATTTGAAATTTTGTACACATTAATTTTTGAATGGTTTCAAGGAAAAGGATGAATATGTAAGAAATCGAGTGAGTCCTTGCTCCGCCTCCCATATGAAAATCCTTCAAAAAGGATATTTTTTTCCAGTTCAAGATATGAAATTAAACAGCGAATATTGTCTTTTAGTTTTGAGTAGCAATTTAATGGGACTCCTTAATGAAGGACATACAACATGCACACACGTAATACTTCTTCATCCCCAACTTAAATATCCATCGGAGTTCTGTATCATCTAGAGTATTATACGATTGGCTTGCAGCCGATCGTGACTGCAGTATGTTTTATTAATGACATCTAGTAGCGAACTGTGTAGAATATTTCACTCCACTTCGAAGGTGACTTTTTCGTTCGTGTTCGTTTCGCTGAACACAGTACTAAGCCACAGACAATACCAGATGACGAATCGACATAGGAAATCTTGTGATATGCCCAAATTTGTCGTCCCTCTACATTGAAGATGACGAAGTAAGCATTTGCAATAGAATTCTATCTAATGCACGAACCCTGGAAGCTTCAAACTGTAAGCTCGATAATCGAATTATGTACTGAACATATTGTATATTTGGTACAGGCTCGTCCCTTGAAATACAATACGATCGTCAAATTTGACCGAATTATATGAAACCTTCTACGAATTCGTTACACATAATTTTATGAATGAATGAAACTTTGTTTTTATGGTTCTTAAATTGGTTGAATTTTATGAGCGTATTGTTGCGCACCTCTACGAAAAATCCGGTTACGCGCCTGTTATGCACAAACATGTATACATTACAAAGCTCTTAACCAGGGCCCCTTTATCCTCAGGACAAAATGGGCTATAGCCCTAGGGCTTTTTTTGAATGTTGTATTACTTTTTAATTTTAATAATAAATACATTTTTAAGTTATTGTTGTTATTTAGTTATTAGTTATATTTATTCATAAGAAATAATTAACCTGGTCTAAATGAAATAGCTGCGGCAGTGGTTTCCGGTCAGGCGCGAGCGCAGGGGGTGGTTTTGGGGGTTCAACAATACGACGAAAATATGTCTGAAGAAGATAAATTTGATGCACACAACCAATTTCGCATAAATACATATTATGCTATTATTGATAAGCTTCTAGCAGAAATAAAGAAGAGAAAGAGTGCATATCATGCCATTTACTCAAAATTTGGATTTTTGGTCAATTTAAAAAATTTAAATGAACAAATAATTAGACAGAGTGCTGCAAAGTTGTGCGAAATATTTATGGACGACTTAGAAAAAATTTTTGTTGAAGAATGCCTTCATTTTAAACATGTAAATTTATTGGAAAACAAAGAAAACATATCTACTACGAAACTTAAAAACAATAATTGACTCGAAAATTGAGTCTACCTTTCCCAACGTGGCTACAGCACTGCGCATTTTTTTAAGTATTGCCACTACAAATTGCAGCGGTGAGAGATCTTTTTCAGCACTAAAAAGGATTACAAATTATTTACGGTCTTCTATGGGACAGAGCAAACTAAATGATTTAATTGATTTCACAGTACATTTTGAATTGAAAATACAAGGTTTTCCGGTAAATACTGTTAAATTTATTTTGTGTGACGTTTCGGACTCGACTGAGTCCTTTATCAAACTGATCGACAATATTCCTACAACATATAAATATATGTATAAATAACAGTTGTAGGGATATTGTCGATCAGTTTGATAAAGGACTCAGTCGAGTCCGAAACGTCACACAAAATAAATTTAACAGTATTTACCGGAAAACCTTGTATTTTCAACTAAATGATTTAAGTATTTTATCCATTGAGAGTGACTTATTTAATAACTTAAATGCGTGTGAAGTTATAAATCAATTTGCAAAAGTAAAGGCTAGGAAAATGAAGTTACTTTTGTTTTTTGTTTATTATAAAGTTTGTTTTTGTTAACATCGTTTTTTTTAATTTCGTATGAATTTTATGTTTTTGTTTTTATATTATAATATTAATACCAAGTAATAATAAATTTACTTTTTCTAGTTACTAGTTTTTCATGGTCAAGCTACCATTGAAGCTATTAAATGTTAAGAGTTAGTTGTTTTTTCCGGTTTCAGTGGAGTGAAGCTCCAATACGAAACAATACAATACTTTTTCTACTTCTGGCACTTTTATATTTGATATTTGAGCCGTTGATTTTGAAAGTGGAATAAGTTCATTTCGTTTTTAAATCGACATGCTTAACGGTTTACGTTTTAACATGTTTAAAAATATTTATGCCATCTTTCAGAAAAATTTACTTGTATTTGTTAAAAGTGTGATGAAACAATTGCATCAATAGATTCTCAGAAAGTTGCTTCGTGTTGTATAGAATAATGTTACAATGTCACAAAAAATATTTTTTTCAAAATA
This sequence comes from Beris chalybata, assembly GCA_949128065.1. Lineage (NCBI taxonomy): Eukaryota > Metazoa > Arthropoda > Insecta > Diptera > Stratiomyidae > Beris > Beris chalybata. The sequence goes on from OX421894.1 coordinate 44,801,494, forward strand.
AACTTTTTACACTTTCAAATATAACGGCTCATTTGTCGCTTCCACTAGCCATTAAAATTTAATTTTCTCATGACAAGGGCGAATTATTTTTAGTAGCCCAGGGGCGCCGAACGGCCCTGCTCTTAACATCGTCAATGTGTGTTTGTTATTTGTGGGTTAGCTGCCTTAGTTTTTGGATTCGGTTAGTATCCGTTTTCCTCAAATTTAGTTGATCACCTTCCCATTTGGAATGCTTTCTAATAAGGACTAGTATCATAAAGTTTAAACACTGAATGCGATGCTCGTAGCAGTCGGTTTCATTGAACCAAATGGGAAATTTTTTATTTGTGACTTCGACACACTTTTCCACAATTACTGATTTAATCTTATCTACTTCAGGTTTGGTACTAAAAAGACGTTTAAAAACATCAATTTGTAATAAGCAAATTTCAAAGAAATTGTCTGTTGGAGAAATAAGCTTTCCAAAATCTGTTCCATCATTAAAATTTTTTAATTTAAGAAATAGTTCAGAAGCTGTCACTAAGGATTCATTACGCGGTTTTACCATAGTCCGAAAACAATTTTTGCAAGGATTTCCAATTTGTTTCATTAATTTATAACAACAGTATCCCGCTAAATATCTAGAAGATATATTGTCAATTGGTATTTCTATTTCCTCTTCCGAAAGTACTTGGTGATCAACATCGTCAACTTCGTTTAGGGTTTCTTCCTCCATTTCAGTTTCTTCATAGCCATTGATTATAGTAGATTGAGAAGAAGAAGTTATTGCCAGAATTAGGGTACTGAAGAATTGATGACCAGTCGATATCTAAAATCCCGTCATCATCTTTTTCGCAATTCGCGTATTTCGAAGAAAATATAAGTTTTATGGGCAGGATTTTTGCAATTATCGCGCTGAACTCATTAACACTTGGGTTTCTTTTATTCGCATTACGTGCACGTATATGAGAAAAAAAGTTTTCCAAAGGATCTTGATTAACTTTTGAAGAATAGCAATAAAATAGATCATCATCTCTTTAAAATAAGTCATTATATTCAAAATAATTTTTTTCGATTGTAATATCTAACTTTTTGTAAAGAGATCTATTTGTAGAACCCTGATCACAAGTTATTAACTTTACATTTAATCCTAAATTAGAACAAATATCTATACTTTGGTAAATATAATATTTCAGAGTTTCGGAGGGAATAGAAGCACCACATACTGCGTAACCCAAAACTTGCTTAAATTTACCCATATAGCACGAATCATAAAGACACATGCATACATGCTTCGCTTTCTCATTTTTTCGGTTGCCATTTCCATAATCGACACCACCATCAATTCGATCGTGGACAACATTATTTGTTAAGTTTTCTTGAATGGCCATTTCATCAAAAACAAGAACAACTTCCTTACTTTTACTATCTAATTTATCAACTTGGATTTTCACTTGGGCCAAAATGTTTTATTATATCCAGGTGATAAACTCTTTATAATTGACCATTTATGGATAGAACTTGGATGGGGCATTCGAAATCCCAATACATCACGCATAAATAGATATAGGGCTGTATTTCGAAAATATAGAGATTGTGAAACCCATTTCTCATCAAGAGAGTAAGTACTACCGCTTTGAAGCAACATAGAAGCAAATGTCTTGGAATTAGGACCTGCTTTCGATTCTTGATCAATGATCATCGCAATTTTCAAACCGGGTTTCGTCGGTATTTTATAATTTTGCTCTTTATTTTTCAGGTTTGACTTAGAGAGATTTAAACGATTTTATGTTCATTCTTAAAAATTTTTGGGTCTAGTAACTTATGAATGGAAGTTTTACAGGTATCATGTGAAATGTAGGTAAACCGTATTTAAGGTATTTTCCATATTCTCATTTAATTTTAAAATAAATTTTCCCTTCCAAATATTTTCCATTCGATAGCAAGAAAACTAGCTATAGCAGGTTAGTTCTGACCAGAGTTTTACACTTTATTTATCATCCTTACCTGAAACCTCTCTATAGGCCTGTGGCTATAACTGGTACCAGAATTAAGTAAAAAAAATCTGCCAACCATACTGGTCGCAACTTTATTATTTTTCGGAAAGTTCGGAACGTGTTCAATTCTGAGATGCGTAGGTTGGAATGTGTAAGTTACTATTTTACTGTATTTTTTTTTTAAATTGATAGCAATCTTTTATTAAAACAATAATAAAGTAATTTGAAAAAAAAAAAAATAAATAAATAGACCTAACTTTGAAAATTTGTATTCGATGAAAAAAGTTTAACACATATCGCTAAGATATTGTTACCATTTTTGACTAGGTATCCTCTAAATACTATATGTTATAAAAATTTCAGTGCAATCCGTTTAGTAGTTTTTCTCAATCAATCATTTTTCTGAAAAAAAATCAGGTTTTGAGTTCTTAGATCGGTGGTGGGCCGGGCGAACTCCAAACAATTGCTCCATTATACGGTTATTACTTTATAACGACTTCGAATTCGGAAAAATCCTTTTACATACATACATATCCTAGGATTAATTTAAAAGTAATTTAGTTAAAAAACCATTTTTATTTCTGACGCGGCACATAGGACGTATTTCACCTCTTCGTGTAGAATCATTAAAACCTGATTCCATTTGAAAATATCTCAGTACAAGCAGGTACATTGCATATTGTCATTATGTTATTATTTATACCGTGTATGAACATACCATAAATATGTGCGTTGCTTATTGATCTTTTTTTTGTTTTCTCGGTGAGCTTTCAGGTAAGCGTTGGCGCAACAGCCCAAATCGGGCCTAGGCCTTGAAGTAATGCTAGAGTTACTTCATTTTGAGACCAACGGAACACTAGGAGGTGAAGTGGTCAGCTACACGCTCGTCCGTGATTATTACCCCGATCTTAACACAGGTACTCATTTACAGCTGAGCAGTGCTGCCAGATTTGCAAACCTAAAAAATCGTACCATACCATAAAAGAAATCGTACCGAGGGAGATTTCATCGTACAATTCACTTTAATGTTAAATTTTATCAGTCAAACATGGAAGTGTTCTTTACACACTACATATTTTAGAGGAGCAAACCCTTTAGACGCCCAGAAAAGAGTCATTTTTCGTGCATTTTTTTAAGGTGATAAAATAATTGCATCGTTTTAAGATTTTGATATGATATTATTACAACTTTCATGTGTTGTTTTTTTTACGAAACAAAATGGCGTTTTTATGGGATATTCCTTTATGTGACTTTTGTGTGACAACGAAACCTGCTCCATTTGTCATTTTTATTCTATTGATCTAAAACTGAAAACTAAAATATTTTTGGAATACTAACAGATGAATAGAAAGGGTATACCTAAAAAATTATAAAAAAAATAAGACAAAAATGATATGAGGCTTTTCTCTCAAATGTTAATTTTTCGAATATTTTTGTTACAGTTTTTACCCCAAAAAAGTGATTTATTTACGCGATATCCTCCAAATCCTTCCGATATTTATATAGACAGGAAGCTCTGAAAAAATCAGCTCAATCGATCCATAACATTTTGAGCTACAATAGGAGCAGTTCTTGAAGATCTAGTTTTAAGATAATCTAGTTTAAAGTTTCAATACGAGAAAACTATTAGTTTTAGTGACTTACCAAATCATTGATTCCAGGCGCATATGAGAAACCTTCAACTTCTAACTCACTCACACCGTCACTTGTATTCCCTTTGCATATATCTGTGAATTCGTTCCCTTGATAATATCCTTTTTTAGAAAATTTTCGAGCTATATTACCTCGCGTTTCTTTAGGATAGTTTGGCAAAAATGTTTCATTATAATTTTTTATTTCGACATATGGTTGAAAAATCGTACATTTTGCGTACGATGAAGGGTTCTCATCGTACATCGTACACAAGGCTGAAAAATCGTACATGTACGATGAAAATCGTATACGCCTGGTAGCACTGCAGCTGAGTGAACTGGTAGTCCGGCACCCAATACCATTTTCGAAAATTACTTGCCGCCAAGCAGATTCGTACCTGGTACCAGGTGCTCCGAAGGCAAGTACTCTAGCCACTAAGCCACCCAGACTACAGTCACTCTTAAATAACCTTTAAAGAGCTTAAAAGGATAATCATATAAGGGTTACCGTGACTATTTTATAGTAACGTTAAAGAACTTCAGGTTTTATAAAGATGATTACCGAAATATTATTAACACCCTTATATAAGTTTTTATATAACCTTATAAGTTCTTAATGGTAATGACACTTGAGGTTGGTTACCGTTATAAAAACATTATGTTTGTAGTGGCTGTGTCTCATATGCTACTCATACTCAATTGTATTCTACATCTTCAAAATTGAATTTATTTTGTGTTCGATTTTAGTCAAATTATGAATTAATTTGACTGGAAAAATTTCATACATATTACCAAAATTTTTATTGGAATTGCTTTTCTATTGTAAATATAGCTAATGTAGCTTCAAAAACTGAGCGGGCTTCAAAAATTCACTGTATGCAATAGTAAATTTCAATTAAAAAAAAAACTTTTTCATACAGCATACATTTTTTTTATTAACTACATAAGGAAATGTTTTCAGTTTAGTACTACTTGAAACTGGAAAACAAATTTCACAAAAAAAAAATTACAGTTCAGTAAAATTCTTAATTTTAATTGTGTAATTATTGTACATATAAATAAAAATATGGCTGATTCATGACGACGAATGCCAAAACACTACAAGTTATGTAATACAACATTTAGTTCTTTATAACTACATGGGAAATTCTATATAACGAACAGTAACGCTATATAAACTAAAGAACTCGTATATAACTAAAAGTGGTGCTCTTAAAGACGTTTGGTAATTTCGTAATCCTTTGAGACCACAGATTACTATCAGTCAACTTAAGACTTGAAGTAACGCTCATTACGAATTCAGTCACACTATAAAACTTGAAGTGACGTAACAACGCCTATGTAATATAAAAAACTACGATATTGTAATCCTTTCCAGTGTAAAAGGCAACCAATGCCTCTAATTGCACGATGTAATTCCGATGGCGTGCAAGAATTACAGTTTAGTAAAAAATTTTAAATATTATTACTGTCTTTTGCAGACCACTTCATTCAAAAATTACGAAAAGAGCCATCTCTCCAACCTAGTTTCATCGTTTCATTATTCCTAAATCGATCAAATGAAGATAGGAAAAATATGAATCATATTAATTGGTAGATATTCCAGTGGTGTACACCATTTGTGGTGAGACCCATACATTCTTGAACGAAAAAAACCCTAATCAGTTCGTTGTGTGCAGCCGGTTCTTGGAAAAATGTTACAATGTGTAATATAGGAGTACTCTCCAACGGTGCTACATTTGAGACATGCCCATTAAAATTTGCAACACCTATTAAAATGGTAAATCTATTAAATCCATTCTAATAGAAAGAAAATACTATAGAGTCTTACCTTTAATAAATGCGCGAGCTGGAGAATCGCAAATAAAGCATCTTATTGTTACAGTCATATTACGGCCAATAATGTCCTTGGATCTTGTGGTAATATATTTTCTAAGCGATTATTACAAATAACAAATAATTGTCGCAATGCGTAATGTCTTATATTGAACTTAATTGACCAGTCTTAAGTCACCACGAAACTTTTCATTTTGAACACTTTCCAATTGCATATCCTGCAACGGAGACGTTTGTTCACTCTCTTCGGATTCTTCCGTCCAAGAACAATCATCTGTGTCGATTTCTTCGGTCACATTATTATGAATATTATGATCTTCTAATATTTGTCCTGAATTTAAAGTTTTCGGTGAAAAGAACTACTGTACTTTACAGATCAGTACCTACATATCTGACATTTAGAAAATGGTTGTATAAACGTTATGTAAAAGTAGTAAAATGATCTAAATAGTTTTTTGGTAGAGTTATTGTTAACATTAAATTTTAAATTTTAAAAGTTCTATAGCAGTAATATACTATTACTAAAAGTTTTGAAATTGTATAAAAGACTTTCGTTATTACTAGATTTATATATTGGTATCTATTAATACCACTATAAAATGCAAGAACTAATCAGTTCTCTCACTTCGTAACGGAAACCCCTATATAACTCTGTTATGTACCAACAGTAACAGTCACTAATCACAGTTTTATAGACAGGTAATGAAAATGTTTCTATCACCGTTTTATAAAACTGTAAGTGTTGGTAACGTTAAATAACTTTTATAAAACTTCGTAACTAAACAGTAACCTTATAAAAATAATTTGTTTACTTATACAACTTGATAACCCTTACAAACATTTTATATAACAAAATAATAGAAAACTGTTACTAGTAGTAACCGAGTGTGTTAGTTGGGGCATCTGGTTATTATATTGTCTGTGACTAAGCTTTTCTGCGAGAATCTCCGAGACGTTGTATGAAAAAAATACACGTATCGAGACAAATGCACACCGATTCTCGGAGACATGTCGGCGAATGTCGCGATAGCTAAGACTCTATTACAACAGATGGCGCTGAAGGATTTAATTTGTAGCTATCGCGATATTCGCCGACATGTCTCCGAGAATCGGTGCGCATTTTTTTCAAACAACGTCTCGGAGATTCTTGCAGACAGAGCGACATGTCTCCGAGAAATCTGCGAGATTCTCGCAGATTTTACCAACTGGGTATGGTTTCAAATACCCTGGGTGTGTTCAAGATTTCTGCTATAGCTGCTATTAGCTGCTTTTTATGCTTTTTTGTGTTCAATGCAACCAAAAAGCTGCTTTCTCGTGCTTGCTATTTGACACTAGATCTGTTCAAGATTTTCAAAAAGCTGCTTCCATAGCTGCTTTTGGTTGCTCACACTCCGGACTGTAGCCAGAAAGCAGCTATTGCAATATGCATATGTGTGTGTAGCTGTTAGTTTCGTCTTAACGACATTTGATCATCATACAAGTCGTCAATTCAGCAGCAGTAAAACAGAAATGCCTACTCGATTAATGCGAAATCGTACTAAGTAATCATGCACGATCGATACATGATTTATGCGCTCCCGGAATTTGGTAAATACATACAAATCGCAGGTCGAGATTCTACAAAAGCAAAAATTTCACCAAATAACTATACCAGCTAAATCTATGATTTATGCGCTCTTACAATCCGCTATTCGCGATTTTCGCACTGCGTCCTTTCAAGGACCTCCCATACAAGTCGTCAATTCAGCAGCAGTAAAACAGAATTTGATGAATGATTAAAATGAATTATTAACAATAGAAAAAGTGAAAAATTTAAAGACACTACTGGTAATGCTCATTTTCACTTTATTTTATTATAATATATGTCATATGGTACGATACGCAAGTATGTGTCGAACTGCTGTTGTAAGCAAAAACCGAAGAAGCTAATTCTTGCTATGGCTTAATTTGACAGTTGCTACAGTCTTAACCCAGTTGGTCGCTTGTCTCTTAAGAGACATAATCTCGATGGTTTGAGCCTAGGAATCATATTGCTTATCTTTCTTCATCCCTAGATAGAAAGAAATAGCAATATAAACATGTGCTCCCACCACGATCTATTTCTATTGCAAAAAACAGCCGCATCATTCCGAGCGCAGCAAATGTCATCCGCGCCTTACACGATAAAAATTAAATACGCGAAAAGTTACAGTTCAAGTGCGGTTACAATGAAACGACGCAAGTGCGATGTGAAGTGATGAAATGTGTCACTACGTTATTAGTTTTGTATATTTATTATATAGCAGTTCGCCCCCGCTTGCACGTTTCATTTCATAACCCCCTTTCTCTTTTCCAGCAATGGCAATCTCCGCGAAATATTCATACGAGTACGAGCTTTTATCACAACAGCTTTTATCATAAAACAGATGGCGCTGCGGTAAACAAAAATTTGCTATCGAGACATTGGCGAGACATGCTTTGAGATTTCGGGGTGCATTTGTCTCGATACCGTGTATTTTTCCCATAAGACGTCTCGCAGAAATCTCGGAGACAAACCGATATGTCTTCGAGAAATCTGCGAGATTTCTCGCAGACGCGACCAACTAAGGCTATGCTATGCTTTCGAAGCAGCTATAGCTCGCATCTTGAACACACCCCCTGAAAAAACGTTTTTAAAATATGACGATAAAGCAGTTTCCGGACGTTTTCAATAATCGAATGTGCCGTGAATGGGAATCGAATGTGAACCGCATAGTCGGCGGGAATAAAAAATCATCCGTTTTCCAGAATAAGCGTGATACTATACAGTCGACGGAAATAAAAAATCCACCGTTTTCCAAAATAACCGTGATAATAGGTCTGTTCTATTTGACGTCACCTTGAGTGTACACCTTCTACACTTTTTGCACTGGCTCTCGAGCTAGTGCTGGAAAGTGTAAAAGGGAGTGGCGGGGAAGAAACAAGAACACTATTTGAGGTTGAGTTTGTGTTATTGAATTGACGTCAAAGGCTGTTTAGAAAATCGGGTGCAAGAAAGTGCAACTTACACCGGGCAAAAGAAACATGCCTAATTTATCCGAAATGTCGTTGTTTTGCGTAATGCGACATATAGATGTCTCGATTGGCCTTAGATTGAATCGCTCTTATTTTGTAGCGGTAAAACTTCGAACTAGTTCGGTGTTGGTATTTTCTGATTGGACTGCTCTCAGCCAATCATCGGCTTCCATCTGTCTGTTAGTTATGCGCAATTTTCGACATTCGTCACATAGTTCTGTTTCGCTCATATGCAAGGAGAATCGTATAGAACTTCCGTCTAATTTAAATATGAAAAGTTGATTGCAAGAAATGCGACATTCGTTCCGTCTTTTTCAGATACACTATCCAAAGAGGGACAAAATGTAATCAAAATGCGATTTTAATTCGTGCCAGACGAGGAATCGAGTTATTCGTGTTTTAGTGGTTGGTGTGTGTAGAGTCAGTAGTGGCCGCGGAAGATTTTTTGTAATTTTTCGTTGGAAGCAATCTTTTTGAAAAGGATTTTGGCGTTAAAATACATAGTTTAAGAAATTTCGATAAAATGCGCGGTTGTGCAATTGTGTTTTTGTGCCTAGCGGCAATCGCAGCGGTGCACTGCGAAGTCTACTTCGAGGAGAACTTCAAAGACGGTCAGTAATAAATTTTCGGTGGTTATTTATGGGTTAGAAATTCGGAAATAGCCGGCTGACGTGGGGCGTGACGTTGCCGTAAGCTAAACGCGACTCTAAAAAAGTCTGCGAGCTGCATATTAGCATATTCACTGAACTTTTCCGATACAATTTTTTTTATTCACTATATTGTTTTCAGATACCTGGAAGAGCTCATGGGTTTACAGTAAACATCCCGGCAAAGAATTCGGAACGTTCGTGAGGTCTGCTGGAAAGTTCTTCAACGACGAGGAGGCCGACAAAGGTATGTTCTTTCTTACTTCCTTCCTAAAAATGCTGAGATTTGTGTACGTGGTACGTTTCACTGCTAGAACAGAACGTGGGATGAGCAGCAACTTTCATTGTTCAAGTGCTAAACAAAAGAGAATTCGAAGCGTATATTTTGTCTATTAGCAAGTCGTAGATTTCTGCCATACCTTGCCAATCCGCCTAAAAAAACAATTTATTGTATCTTCTGATGCCAGCAGCGGCAGCTTCTTCATAAGGCCAATGAACCTTCTGCGACGACAACCAGTTTTTACTTTTATATTTTTGCATTGTGAAATAAATGTTTACCGGGCAGGCAGGCAGGCGTATGGGCGCTAAAAGTGCTAAAGATCGACCGACCACTTGGCGATTCTACGATTGTCACTATCATCACTTTTCTTTTTCGACTTCTAGAAATTTCTGTTCCTACACTAGCGAAAGTTCATGCTTTGATCTACACGTGGCATTGCAAGTTCGCTTTGCATTCCATAAGAGCACAAATTGCAATTGTAATTATACGGACCTGTCGGACTCTGCTCATCGACGCCACTTGTTTGAACAGTGCAGATAAGAAAAACATTAAATTAAGAACAAGACCTAGTCTGCCTTCTGCCAGCATTACGCGCACACGTATAGGCATTATTAATTTTCATGTACACGTCGATTTCGATTAGTGATCACCGGCACGCATAATAACCGCTCCCTTTCATATGCAATGGTTATGAATGTATGTAATTGATAATAATTTAAAGTCTGCTTATCAGACCGAGATTAGGTGGCCTCAACACTTGCATTGTAGATACCGAGTGAGATACTTCCAACACAATTATGATAAACCTTTTTTTTTATACAATATTCCGACCCAGTTTTTCAATTCTCCTTCATTCTAGAACATTATAGTTGTAATAAATTTACAACCCTTTTAATATTTTGCATTTTAGTAAAGCGCAAAATAATCTTTTTTCGGATGTCACAGTTCTCTATTTTGAATCTAATGGTTTTTTTAGTACATAATTCATGGACAAATTTTCGTATCGCGCACAAGCGAAAAAGTAACGTAAGAGATTTTTCATATATTTTTATTCACTTTCTAAATGAAACTTTGGTATGTTATAGGTAGAGTCACTGTATAAGAACTAACACAAACATCCATTATCATGAGTACGGACAATGACCACTTTTGGTACATATTTAGTAGTCTAAAAACCTGCGAATTTAAAAAATCGCAGGTTTCTTAAATGGCATAGTTTTAGTGTGTATACGTGTAGCAGATGGATTTTGATTGACGTTTCACGGAATCGAGATATGTCTCATGAAATTTTAACTAAATACAGCGTTTATCCACTTTAGTGGAGATCCTTAAAATGAAAAATCGAGACAACTGCAAAAGAAATTTCAAATGTACTGGTTTCAAATGAAACACACATATTCCGTACTCAAGATAATGGATGTTTGTGTTAGTTCGTATGAAGTGACTCTAGTTATAGAATGTGGACAATAATAAATTTTGACATTTGGGACGTAAAACAATGAAAAAAAATGTTTTAAAATGTTTGATTTCATCCAGCCAGTACAATTCGAGCCGTCATGTTTGCTGACGCGCGCTACGCTCCAACTAGAGTCACTTCATACGAACTAACACAAACATCCATTATCTTGAGTACGGACAATGTGTGTTTCATTTGAAACCAGTACATTTGAAATTTTTTTGCAGTTGCCTCGATTTTTCATTTTAAGGATCTCCACTAAAGTGGATAAACGCTGTATTTAGTTGACATTTCATGAGACATATTTCGATTCCGTGAAACGTCCATCAGAATCCATCTGCTACACGTATACACACTAAAACTATGCCATTTAAGAAACCTGCGATTTTTTAATTTCGCAGGTTTTTAGTACTAATATGTACCAAAAGTGGTGATTGTCCGTACTCATGATAGTGGATGTTTGTGTTAGTTCTTATACAGTGACTCTAGCTCCAACTACCTTTCGTGCAACACTGCGGGGCTAAAGGGATTTAAACTCCCTTTTTCGCGTTCATGTCATGTGTGACGAGAAACGTCAAACGGAACCGTCATGGCATTTCGGAAATACGACAAATGTTTTCATCCTATTTTCGCTTGTGCTTGATTCTAAAAGTTTACCAAAAAAATAATGGCGATACATCTTGGGTTTGCATACTAAGGGCCGTTATTACAACCTTCAGTTAAAATTTAACCAAAACTTTGACTGTAAGTTTCGTATAAGCATCTGTCAGTTAAAGTTTTAGTTAGAACGTTACTGAACGGACCTTAGTATTATCCTATTACCATTCGTAGAATATACAATGGGATCTGGTTGACTATTTATTCGAAATATCTTTAATGTACGTACGCCCATTGCGCGCGTACAACGGGAGGAACAGCTTATCAATTATTTAATTGGACAGAATTAAGTTGATAAGTGAACGCACTACCGAAAATATGTAACTTTTTCGAAGGGATTATTCGACTAGAAGTCGATGGTGTGCGCCCACCCGGTCGTTAAACCACTGATAACTAAACTGGTTATTAGAAAATATAAATATTTGTATGAGTTGTTTATTAAGTTAACACAATTTAATTATTCTTGCAATAATTTTGCAGGAATCTCGGAAGATATTAATTGAGGATTTTTATATGGATCATTATGTACTGTTGTTGCCAGTATAATTCTTTTTACAGTCGCATCATCATCGGCGGGGACAATCGGACAGATCAAGATTGCACCAGGGACGTCATTTGTGGGGGGCAGGGAGGGCGTTGCCCCCCCCCCCCCCGAATTTCGTTTTCTCATATATTATATATAAAATATATATAAAAATATATATGTACATTCATAACATCTTGCCCCCCCCCCCCCCTGGAAAAAACTGAAATGACGTCCCTGATTGGCACTGAGAATCAGACATATCTTGAGTAAGCCATTACAAATTATTTTAAAACTGTATCCGGATTAAAATCCTAAAGAAGTAAGTGTGGTGGATGGTACAAAGAACCATGGCGACAGGTAAATATCGCCAAGGTTTGTGTCTGCAGAAGTACTTCTGATGCCTGGGGCAGAAACTAAAGTTATTTGTTAGGCCGCGTAATCGCTTGACCTGAGTGGGTTTCAAATGTACGATCTTTCTCCTAATATCAATCCAAGTAAACCTCGATGAGTTATTATTCAATAATTATTGGTGATTCTGAATATAAAATTGTTGAATAAGTCATTGAACGAATTTCGTCATATCTTTCAGGTGTGCTGAGATATCAGTTTACTTCTACGGGCTCTTTATATAATCGTTTAATCCTTTGCACTCATTAACTCCAAAGGCGAGTCTCTCTAATCTATTGTTAGCTATTCTTTGCATTAACTTTCCAATGATAAGAAAGTTGCGTTAATTCCAACTCTTTTTATGGAAATATTTTTAAAACATTCAAATAAAAAAGTTATTCTGGTGAAAAGGAAAAAGTTCCGATGCTTATATCTTGAGAACCTGTTATGATATAAGCCTTAAACTTGGTATTTAGATAGAACTATAGTTACGAAATGTTAGAAAAATATAATTTTTTTTAGGGGTAGTATGCTACGGGGGTAGGGGGTGTTTTTCCTAACTATTAAACGGTTCATGCTAGAAAGTTGAAACTCGGTGTGTATATGTAAATCAACTAGAAAAGTAATTGTGATAAAAAAAAATTGAATATTCATTGGCGTTCAGAAAGGTGGGCAAAAAAAATTATTTGTAAACATAATAAATGTAAAATGCATATATTTTCACGATTTTCGTCATATCTACTAGGTCTTTCCAAATATTGAATTCATTTTTATTCTACGAATTCTTCGTATGAATACCTAGAATGCGTTTTCAAGATTTTTTGAAATTCGACCCCTAAGGGTAGTGTGGTACAAGTGGGGGTGTTTTTTCTATATATGGAACGGTTTAAGCTACAATGTTGAAACTCGGTGTGTATATGTAAATCAACTAGAAAAGTAATTGTGATAAAAAAAAATTTGAATATTCATTGGCGTTCAGAAGGGGGGGGGGCAAAAAAAAATATTTGTAAATATAATATATATAAAATGCATATATTTTCACGATTTTCGTCATATCTACTAGGTCTTTCCAAATATTGAATTCATTTTTATTCTACGGATTCTTCGTATGAATACCTAGAAAGTGTTTTCAAGGTTTTTTGAAATTCGACCCCTAAGGGTAGTGTGGTACAAGTGGGAGGTGTTTTTCCTATATATAGAACGGATTAAGCTACAATGTTGAAACTCGGTGTGTATATCTAAATCAACTAGAAAAATAATTTTGAATAAAAAAAACGAATATCTATTGGCGTTCAGAAGAGGGGCAAAAAAAATTATCTGTGAAAATAGAATGCATATTTTACCACGATTTTCGACATATCTACTACCTCGTCCCAAATAATGAATTTAATTTTATTCTATGTATTCTCCATATGAATACCAAGAAAGTGTTTTCAAGATTTTCTGAAAATTGATCCCTAAAGGGGTGTAAAGTGATTGTGTACTTTTTCATAAACTATTCCATATCTCTCAGATCCAATCAGATTTTATCTTCCATGATCTTGTTCTTTTTGATAGGTTTTCAGTCACATAGTAGCCTACACCGCATTTCAGAATTGAACGCGTTCCTAACTTCTGCCGGAAAAATAATAAAGTTACGCCCAGATTGTTGGCAGATTTTTTCTTACTTTCTTCAGTTCCCGTGGACCCACGATGAGATTCCTCTCATAGTGAAGCAATAATTCTCCTCAAGAAGTGATCTTGAGCTGATTGCTTTCTCCCTAATCCATTTCTACTTTCATTTCTGAATAGCAATGTCTGTCTTAGTATTTTCAGTCGTTATCAAAAGATAGTCGAACTTTCAATAACGTAAACACGTTTGTGTTTAATAGGGCGGTTTTGATTTCTTTGAGTTTGGTAGGGTGCATGATAATTTTTCTTTCGTTTCGATGCAAACAGTTCTCTATTTATACTTTTGTTGAAAAGTGCCTAATTATACCGATTTACAATTATGAGAAATAATGAGTTCATTATGTTCATACCGAAGACGCGAGAACTTATTGCACGCACCTCATATGCACGTTTGTTTTAATATTGGGTACAGTAAATACACTAGTAGGCGGACAATATTTATTTTCTATTCTCTTTTGGAAACTCACTTCAGTGAAATAACTCCGATTAGTTACTTTTTGTTTCCTGTTACTCAAGTTTATCAGTACAGAAAAAATCAGAACTAAAAAAATTGTATTATTCATGATATACCTATGTATATTGTGATATGTACGGTATATGCAAAAGAGGAATGATGTTTCCAATGATTTCCGCTTTTGTATTTAGTATTCTCTGAATACAGGCTACTCTTAAATAATGAGCTAAAAAAAACAACGGATGAAATTGAGAAGCTTGGCTTGCTTCACTTTACAGGAATAGGAGAAATATAAAACTTGGTAATTTTGACTATGCATAAAGGGGGAGGTAAGGGTTTTAATCCTTAAAAGGATTGTGGTGAATATAAATGAAACGATTAATATTATTAGTATCTTCTCTAAAAGGAATCAAAGATTATGTCTTTCGCGACTACTGCTTCCACCAGTCTGCCTGCCCAATTTATTGAATTAAAGAGTCCTTGATCTTTCTTATAGGTACCATACCGTACCATAGTCTTAAAGTTTTCTAATTGACCGTTCACAGTTAGCCATTATCGTATGTGTATTGGAATTGGAACGCCTAGACCAGTTGGAGTTTGTTTGGGAATCTTCTCATTTGATGGTGAAATGTAGAACGAAGGATCACCGATATTTCCTTGATAGTTTACATCTGATTTCACAAGTAGAACTTGACTTAGTCAGATCATGTAATATCGCCCTGAACTTATGGTTTTATAAGTTTGCATAGGACGTGATCACATACACAAAATCCTATTTCCCAAGACTATAAATTCTAAGATGTTTTCTTTCGATAATTTCTATTTAATTTTGAAATATATTTGTTTTCGCAGGTATACAAACATCCGAAGATGCTCGTTTCTACGCTCTCTCGCGTAAATTCAGTCCGTTCAGTAACAAAGATAAGCCTTTGGTTCTTCAATTCTCGGTGAAGCATGAACAAAACATCGATTGTGGCGGCGGATACGTTAAAATTTTCGATTGCTCGCTAGACCAAAAGGATATGCATGGCGAAAGTCCATATGAAATTATGTTCGGACCTGACATTTGCGGACCTGGTACTAAGAAAGTGCACGTTATCTTCAGCTATAAGGGCAAGAACCATTTAATTAACAAGGATATCCGCTGCAAAGATGACGTTTTCACACATTTCTACACATTGATCGTCAAACCCGATAACACATACGAAGTTTTGATCGATGGCGAGAAAACCGAATCCGGAAACTTGGAAGATGATTGGGAATTCTTGCCTCCAAAGAAAATTAAGGATCCAGAAGCCAAGAGGCCAGAAGATTGGGACGAGAGGGTAAGTTGATTTTCGTATTTTAAAATTTTCTCAAAAGCTTATACATATTTCTCGATAAAAGATTCTATAAAAACATTTACTAAAAAGTAACTGTATATAGAAATGTAGTGAATTGATTTAACTTCATGCAATAGTTGCTACGCGTTGAAGTGAAGTTTAATCAGTTTTTTTTTAATTGAATAGATAGAACCAAATGAACAAATAATGTTTAGAAAGTAGAAGTATTTAATGGACAATTGAAATAAACCATAAGACGTATGAAATTTTTAAGAAAGACAACAAATCTATTCAATCAGTGCCAAAAATACCAACGCAACTGTTGCGCGTTGTCATTTCAATAACTCTTAAAAGACGTTATATTATTTTACAATAAAATTAAAATAAGGATAGAAATTAAAATTTTTTTTTTCGATTATTTACTTTTATCCTTATATTTTTAGGCAACCATTCCAGATCCAGATGATAAAAAACCAGAAGACTGGGACAAAGCAGAACATATTCCAGATCCAGATGCCACCAAACCAGAAGATTGGGACGATGAAATGGACGGCGAATGGGAACCACCAATGATCGATAACCCAGACTACAAGGGCGAGTGGCAACCAAAACAAATCGATAACCCAAGTTACAAGGGAATCTGGAAGCATCCTGAAATTGATAATCCCGAATATGCAGAAGATAGTAACTTGTACTTGCGTAAAGAACTTTGCACAGTCGGTTTCGATTTATGGCAAGTTAAGTCCGGTACAATTTTCGACAATGTGCTGTTGACGGACGACATTGATTTCGCTTCCAAAATAGCAACTGCTGCTAAGACTACCCAAGAAGGGGAGAAGAAAGTGAAAGACGAACAAGATGAAGAAGAAAGGAAAACGGCTGCTGAAGAGATGAAAAAAGACGCCAAGGAAGAAGATGGTGATGATGATGAAGACGAAGAAGAAAACACTGTAGCTGGAGATGTCGAGGAAGCCGGAGATCACGACGAACTGTAATCTATTACGTATAACAAATCTCGCTAATTTTTAGGGGTTTTTTCCTTTTCTTAAATTCTCTCATTTCAAATGGAAAAAAATTTACGCCACAATAATTTTGTTTGTTTGTTAAACACCGTTACAATTCTTTTAAAAGGAAAAAAGGTACATTACTTTCTTTCTTTACTATGATGTGAAAAATATACATTTTTGTATATTTCTATTTAAAATAGTTATTAATACAACAAACATGCAAGTGAGGTATACAAATAGATTATGAAATGTTTGTTTTTCGATTGGCACTCTCTCAATCTTAAGTAATTTATGATTTTGGTTTTTTTTTTGTTGTTTTGAGTTTAGTCTTTCTCGGTTTCGTATACACACAATGTTTCTTGTTTTCCGAATCTGTAGAAAAAAAAACACGAAGAACATGTTAAACTTTAAATTAACTTTTCTTTTGAAAAGATTTTTTATACAAAACAAAAAATGAATGCTTCTTTTTTGTCATTTCACTAGTTTTAAACGAATTTTGTATGACTGATAATAAATAACAAATTTTAGATGTAATTTGTATCTTGATGCGAGTCTGCAAGTGATGAATCCAATAAACAATTTAATTTAAATTTATGTTTTTGAATTGTTCAAATTTTGCAGTTGGCTGTTTTCTTAATCGGCCCGTAACCGATGTTTCACGTTCCTATTGACGATTTCAGGCTCCATTTTGAATGTCTCAATCGTTGATCTTTTTAAAGATGCCGGAACTGTAGCACGAGTTATAAGAAGAGTTACGTTCTCACAGAAAATTCTAATATCAGTGTTCTGTTCATGATTTCTGCTATTAGCTGCTTTTGGGTGTGTGTCCAGAGGTCTGTTCAAGATTTCTGCTATAGCTGCTATTAGCTGCTTTTGTGTCTCGGCTATGTACCGAAATGTTTGTTAGTCGAGACACAAAACCAGATAAATAGCAGCTATAGCAGAAATCTTGAACAGACCTCAGAGCAACCCAAAAGCAGGGGTGGAATCACGAATCTCGAAACGAGCCTTGTTTTCGAGTTGCGAGCTGATTTAGTACTACCAATCTCGTTTCGACCTGTAATGTGCTCGAAGTAAAAAAAATCGTACCAGTTTCGAGTTGTATTCGGTACTACCAATCTCGAATTTGGTTTGTTTGACAACTCGAAACGATTAAATTTTAGTCGTCAAGTGTTTAGCATTCGAGTTACACAAATTTTTTTAAATTGAGGCTAAAATTGAGATTCGATTGAGAAAGAGAATCGATTGAAGGCAGTTGGAATCGGACATGAGAAGATGATGTAAGACTTAAATTCACGAGAAAAAACATAATAGAGAAGAAACTCTTAAGTTTGATTGATATTTTGTTCTTGTTTTTACTTTACTATTTTAATGGTTTGTAATATGGTGAAAAGAAATAAAACATGAACACTAAAATGTGATTTTTGTTTATTATTCACTAAATAACTAGAAATTTTACTTATAACTTATTTTGCCGACCGATTGTCGAAGCAGCGAAATATTTTTGATATTTTTCAATTCGGTTGGATTGCGAAGAAATCTGTTGGAGGGAGTGAGATAAAGCTTTCGAATTTCGTTTTGCTAACTGAAATTAATTATCTTACTGATATCAATGCCTTTCGCCTTGGACCTTTCGCAAAATATTGACACGATAATAGTAGCGAAGTGCTCGCGACATCTTATCGTAGTTCGTCGAAAGATGATTCTTTTTAATTCCCCAGAGCTTGGCTAAGCCGGGCGGATCGATGATTTTAAAGACGCCGGTAACTCGGCACTTCCAAGCATTGTAATTGCTGTACCTTTGGGCAGGATCGTTTAGCAATTGTTGGAGGAAATGCCAAAAGTCGTCCTTCTAGAAATTTAACATAACAGTTAAGTGATACCGACAAGAGCGAATCTCGAATAAAAACTTACTTGTATTTGGTTCAGGACTTTCGGGAAAGAACTCTCATTTCACGGACATATAAGCAGGTGTCGTGGGCACTGAAACTGAACCACCGCTGCTCTCATTCTTCGGACTATAACTGTTCGACCACCAGTTCACAACATTTGTGATTTGCTGGGTCAAATTTGGTTTGAGATCCTTTAGAATAGGATGGCGAACTTGAATGCATCTGTGGCTTCACCCCCGAATAGCTGTCTTCATCCGAATCGGATTGATTACTGCTCGAGCTTTTCGCGTTATTTTGTGTAAGCTCATTTTGGTTGGCTTCTTGAAAGTAACCGAGCCTGTTTAATAATCTTAGCCATACGACTTTCAAACTCGCACCGAGAGCCCTGACCAGAATAGACTTAAGGCAGCTTAAGTTTTTCTACGACTGTATAGAAATGCACGTAGACAGCCAGAATGGACTTAAGCAAACTTTCGTTGACTTTTCCAAACTTTCGTTAAAACTTAAGTGTACGGTTCTGAGCGTAGAAATTTAAGCAAACTTATGCGTTTGACATTTATTCACAGATTTTCCGAAATTTTTGTACTTTGTGACTTCAGACTTGTGATTTATAGTTAACTCCACTTCAAAAAAGAAAAATTTATTTTAATTTAGACTCTCTTGATGAGTATTTGACGGCCGATATTTGACTTTTTTAGCTGTCAAACTTCTCTTACCTTAAGGCTATTGTGGTTGGGTAAAAGATTCATTAAGTTTTGCCACAAACTTTACGTGCCTTAAGGCGTTTGACGAAAAGTTGTAAAGATTCCTTAAGTCTATTCTGGTCAGGGCTATTGGTGCTACCAAAATGAACTCGAAACAAGTTTAACTCATATATGTATTAGTATCTATATTGCCAGCGGCACTTGTCAGAGTAAGTCTCGTCGGTAGTTTAAACGTTACTGGATTTTAATTTAATATTATAATGCTTTTGAAATCATGAACTGTACAATTTCTTATAAAATATATTTTTCGTAATTAAATACTTATATTTACGATGTTCAAATTTCATAAAACCTTGATTTGTGAAAAAAAATTTATACTGCCCTCTCTTGGTTTTTTACATTTTTGAGACAAAAATCAGAATCAGCTGTTGATTTTCCATTTCAACCCGTGCTTATTGATTTTGTATGAGAAAATATGACTGCTAGCAATATAGATACTAAAGCTTGTATTACACTGTATGACCACGCAGTCAAATTGCAGTAATATGCAATGCGAAGTAGGCGAATACAAATCTATCTCACAGTGAGATTTATTTGTATTCGCCTACTTCGCATTGCATATTACTGCAATTTGACCACTTGGTCATACAGTGTAATACAAGCTTAATACATATATGGTTTAACTAGACTCAAAACGAGAGACCCGTTTCGAGATACGTGATTCCACCCCAGGTTTCTCATGCTTGTTATTTGACACTAGATCGGTCCAAGACTTTTAAAAAGCACAGCTGCTTTATGTTGCTCTTATTCCGGTTTGTAGCAAGAAAGCAGCTGCAGGTATTGCAATATTTAAATGTGTAGCTGTTAGTTTCGTCTCAACGTCATTTTTAATGTTTAAAATGGCAAATGATGTTTTATTATTATAACAATGGAAATACGCCAAAAATTTAATTACACTACTAGTGCTTATTTTCACTTTATTATATCATATGTTAAGCCAACGTGTGTATTTATAGTGTGTTTTTTTCAACTGGATCAAGATCATTCGTTTTACATTGAAAACAACAAGGAGATGATCCAAAATCAAAATGGGATCATCGATGGATCAATTTTGTGCTTTTGTCAACTATTTTAGCATTTCCACAGATGGCACCACGAGATTTAGCACTAAATTCAATTTGTAGCAGGTATTTGAACACAAAAGGCAAAATATGCGTGGTAACTCGATACATTTTGTACGGAAATGCAAGTCCATGTGTAAGATAGAGACAGAATGTACAAAATTATTGAAAAAGTCTTTGTTTATATGACCTTTGCACAGTGCCGTTTCGTCGTATAGTATGCGAAAGTTTACCGCCAAGGCAGCTGACAGTTTATCTGAGGCATTTACAAACAGGATTCTGCTAAATTAACTTTTTGAGATGATCCACATAATTTTTTCCAGTTTGATCTGATCCAGTTGAAAAATACGCACCTTACATGTCGAACAGCTGTTGAAAACCATAAAAGCTGCTTTTGGCTGTCTTAAAGCCGAAGAAGCTTTTTCTTGCTATGACCAATACCCGGGGTGTGTTCAAGATTTCTGCTATAGCTGCTATTAGCTGCTTTTTTATGCTTTTGTGTGTTCAATGCTGCTTTCTCGTGCTTGCTATTTGACAGTAGATCAGTTCAAGATTTTTTAAAAGCTGCTTCCATAGCTGCTTTTTCTTGCTCTTACTCCGGACTGTAGCCAGAAAGCGGCTATTGCAATATGCATATGTGTGTGCCGCTGTCAATTTCGTCTCAACGACATTTTGAATGTTTAAAATGGAAAATAATGTTTTATTAACAATAGAAAAAGTGAATAATTTAAGGACACTACTGGTAGTGCTCATTTTCACTTTTTTTTATTAATATATATGTCATATGGAACGTTACTTGCGTAATGTATGTATGTATGTATGTGTCGAACAGCTGTTGTAATAATATTGAATTTGGAGTGACGAATCCCAATTCAATATTTTCGACTCAGATGAAAATCAAAAAGTGTGAAGAAAACCAAATACTTCGCTGAATAAAGAAAACTTATTCACAACAATGAAACATGGTGGAGGTTCGGTCATGGTATGGGGCTGTATGGCGGCAAACGACGTGGGACACCTGCACTTTATTGATGGAATAATGATTAAATGGGTGTATTTAGACATATTAAAAAAAAATATTAAAGATTTTGCTATTAAATTGGGGATACCACGTGTCTAGAAATTTCACCAAGATAATGACCCAAAGCATATGGCTTTTGTAGTCAAAAGTTGGCTGCTGTACAACATACCTCAACAACTCAAAAGGCCACCACAGTCTCCGGATCTAAATCCTATTGAACACCTGTAGGCAATTTTGAAAAAAAAAGGTTCAGGATCATAACATAACAAGTAAAAATCAGTTGAAAACTATTTTAAAAAGGAGTGGGACGAAATAGCTGTTTCAACCACTACTAATTTAGTAAAAAATATGCAGAATAGACTAAAAGCTGTTATTAAAGCCAAAGGATACCCCACCAAGTATTAAATAAGTTTAGTTAAGAAGAATTAAATGTATTAAAACTAATATAAAATGTTGACCAAATAATTTTGTGAGATGAATTTTCGACCTTTTATTTTCTTTTTAACTTAATAAATTTATTTTAACTACTTAAAATTATAAAACATATTGTCTGTTTATTAACAAGATCCCGACATCAAATCCTAGTTTTCACCTTTTTCATATATTGCATTTTAGTGTCTTAAAATGACGAATTCAGCTCGGTTTCTCAGGTGACCAAATAATTTTGTGAGCAACTGTAAGCGCGTAGATAAAAAGTCTAAAGTATGGGAATGTGTAGGAAAGGAAATGAATGTGACAGGTTTACTTGAGTTCAAAATATTCCATTTCTCCATTAGCGAAAGCGAACTTTTTCGACTAAATTCGCTCGCCGCTGGCGAACTTCGTCTCAACTGTGTTAATACCATTACGAGGAAATACAAAAGTCCTCACGTAGTCCCTCCTCTGAATGGTTCTAATCTAGTTTTCATTTTCGACAAGAAACTTCACTGGAAACGTAACATCAGGAAACGGTTAAGGAACTGAACTGTCACTGTTGCTACTGTAACTGTTTATTGGCTCTACGTGTCCGTTATCAGATCGATACTTATGTACGGTGTTGTGGTCTGGTGGACGGCTTTAGACAAAGCTGTTAACCGTACCACCCTAGGGAAGGTAAAAGATCAGCATATATGCATCTGCGGAGCTCTGAGAATAACCCCCCTCTGCAGTACTAGACATGCTAAGTAATCTTCCACCCCTAGGCATTCTTGCAATTTTAGCCATTCGAATTTGAACCTCTGTACAGGTCACAGGTCACTCAACAATCTTGAATCACTTCAACGAAATTCACGAAAGTACCGACTACATTCCTCCAAGTTATGATTTTGACAGAAATTTCCTAACAACCATGCCGACTCGTCTAGAATGGGAAAGGGATTCGATACGGATGGAAGAGTCCGTCCGAAGGCGGGGTAGGTGTTTTCTCTGACATGATTAACATTACCAACTCCTTCCGTCTTCCGGACTACTATAGTGTCTATCATGCGGAGCTCATGGCAATCTAGGAGGCTTTGTCCTGGCTGAGGTGTAATGTAATATCTACTAGGAATATTAGCATTTTCACAGACAGCTAAGCGGTAGTAAAATCCTTGGAATCAGCCTCGACAACATCAAAGGTCGCCGTAGACTGTCGATCATTTCTAAAGAAGATGGCTGAACAGAGTAAGACCGGAATACATGATGTTGTGGTAACACAACGGACCTTTTGGTTAGGTCTAAGTGTGTCCGTGTTCTCACGGGTAGCCACGCATACCTACCTACCTACCTACCTTAAGATTATACTGAAGCCTAGGACGGACCTCGAGCAAAATTTTGACTCTCATAAGAAATGAATAAAAAAATTTTTGCCAAGTTAAAGTTAAATCTCACGAATTGATTTCACAGGAAAGATATAAGGCGAGCCAAGAATGTTGTGGGCTTCGAATTTCGTTACAAGGATGGAATTTGGATTGGCCGAGAGATGTACGCCAAAGAGGTGTTGGTGCGCTTCGGAATGAATGAGTGTAAGCCAGTTACAACCCCAACCGACTTGTCACTGGAACATTCGGCGGTGGTGTCAGATATGGATCTCTCATCCACTGAGGCTGATTATATGGCGATGTGTTCGGCCGCACAAGAAGTTCATTGGCTCATCAAGTTCAAGGACTAGTTCGGAATTAGCGATAAAGTACCGCTGCACGGAACAACCAAGGTGACTTGGGATGCGGAGATGCGTTCCGTCAGGGCACTAAGCATATCGAAATCCAATATCACTTCGTTCGAGAACGGGTCTAGATCGGGGCCATAAAGAACGTAACGAATGCATTGACCAAAGGGGTCGACACTGCGGTCTGCGCATGTGCTACGGGGTTATGTGCTCCACCATAACTGATCTGTGCATCAAGTTGGGGTGTTAGAAACCATACCCTCCACGCTCGTCTGTGACTAGCTCCGCAGCTATATAAAAATGTTATTTCACTCCCCCGTACTGTTTTTAGCTTACTATCCTCCTTTGCTGCTTTCAAGAAATTAAAATCAAATTTGTTTCATTTCCACCACCTCCCACCATCCAACAACAATTTTTTTCTCCGCTAGAGGCCTAGAGGTCCCAACTCCTGTATAATAAGGTTTAATTTTTTTTTAAAATGACTGTCCCACCACTTCCGCCCTTCTTCTCCTCCCTCAAAAATTTGTAATTTTATATACAGAAACCAAATTTTATCTTTCTGACACAATTGAGTCGGAAGATATTGTAATTAAAAGTTCTTCACTAATATAAACCATTTTCTAATCTCCTACTATCTCTTAAGAAAACTACACAGTTTCAGCCGTCTCACATCAATCCTTCAGGACATATGGATTTTAGAACGTCTCAATCCCAGTTTTCAAGCCTTTTGGACGCATTGTTCACCCCCACCACATCTTCTAAGCTCCATCCCCTATCCACTATCCTCCATCCTTTACCCTCCATCTTCCATCCTCCATTTTCTATCCTACATTCTCTATCCACCATCCACTGTCCTCCATCCCCCACCCCCCATATTTCATCTTCAATACTCCGTCCTCTATCCACCATCCCCTATCCTCCATCCTCTATCCACCATCCCCTATCCACAATCCATCATCTACTATCCTTCATCTACCATCCCCCATCCCCTCCTCCATCCTCTATCTACCATCCTCCATCCACCATCCATCATCCTCCATCTTCCATCCCTATTCACTATCTTCTATTCACCATCCATCGTCCAACTTTACCATATAGTACATAATAGGAACGCATAACCAATATATCGAAAACGATCGAACTGCCACTAAATCATATGAAAAACACTCAAATGTTGAAATAACGAAATGATTTTGCTAACGCAGAAACCATCGCGTGCGTTCCCTCAACAAATAATCGAAGTTTCATCGCAATCGGATAAGTGGTTTAGGAGCCTATAGAGCACAGGCAGACAAACATTCATTTTTATATACCTAGATAGATTACGGAATTTAGAATGACTTTAAGCTTCCATTTGCCTTTGAGGGAGGGTTCTAATTTTAACACCTGGGTATGGCACTATCCCCACTTCCTGGAATGTTATTATAAAATAGCATTGTATTTATGAAAACAATACGATTACAAAGCTAGTTTCTCTTTGTACGAAAAAAAGCAACAAAGACATTGAGAAACCTAGTGTGAAAAGATGCTTACAACATTTACCATAAACATCATAGAGGTATATATATGTAGGTACCATGGAGATGACCAAATTGACATAACGCACCTGTTTTGTCTCACTCACTCACACGCTAAGACAACAACAACTTTATATAACGACCATGTTTTGTCTCGATTCTCATCGTGTTTTTGGCTTCAAAGCGCTTTATGGTGCATTTACACTCAGCGTTTGCGACGAGCCGCTATCCCCACCAAAAAATCAATCAATGAAATAGCTCGTGCAGTCGCAAGAGTCTTACATTGAGAACCGATTTGCAATGGCCTGATGGGGGTAGCTAAGGGTAAGCGCACCATTATACAAAACCGGTGTCTTGTTCTCTCCACCAGTGACTCGAGTCTCCACTAGCTCTATGATAAACAATAACATGTTCTATCAATGTCACGGACGAGCTGCATCATGTTCTGCACACCTGAGTACGGACCACCAAGAAATGAAATAAGCCCCGAAGTTATGAAGGTGCCACAAACGCATTTGCATACAGTAGAGTAAGAGTAGAATAATGTCATATTGATGCTGGATGCTGTGCAGGAGTCCATTGATGAAAGTGGTTAGTGGTCAGGGCCCCCTTATCCTCTGGCTGATCCTGGGAGGGGAGATGCGAGGACCTCGTTTTCTCGTCCATTTGACTTCCTTTTATTAAGAGCGTGTCCATTGAAATCTGATCTCCACTGTAACTCACAAGGAATCATTTAAGGGCTTACATACACCTAAAATTTAAAAAAAAATTTGTTTTCTACAGATTTTCATTTGTTATGGACTTTTTTTTAAAAAAAAATGTTTTTTCACCATATAACCTTTATAATAATTTTTCAAATTTGGTCGGTTCTCAGCGCGGACAGTAGTACGTGAGCTCTTCAAAACTGTTGTTCTTTAGAAATGCTAGATCACCTCGCCTTCCCCTTTTTTGATCCTCCTTTATTTCGTTGCATTCTGATCTTAAATCTAAGTACAGTGCAATTATTTAAAAATCATACTGCAGTCACGATCGTTGCAAGCCAATACTCTAGATGAAATACTGAACTGATACTGGAAATGAAGTAGAATCAGAACTGCATTGTCTTTTATTAATTATTTAACTCATTTGGTTGCAATTAGGAACTTAAAGACAATTTCATATACATTTTAAATTTGAAGGATTTTCACATGGAATGTGCATGAAGGACTACTCACTCGATCTCTAGCATACTTGTCCTTTTACCTGCATCCATTTAATTAATTCGTACCAAATTTCAAATTCCTAGCTTAGACTAGTGAAATTTCACTCAAAACTAATTTAAACAAAACTCGAAATTGTGACTGAACGATTTCTTGAGATATAGTGAGTTCCGTTATTTAAGTGAAGACATTTTTACAGGATATTGGTATGGCAGCTATACAAAGTACTAAGTAATGTGATTTCTCTATGATCATTTTTTGACAGGATTTTTGTATGCCAGCCACTCGAAGGTCTGGTGGGATCTTGCATATTCATTCATTTAAATAAAAAGTTTGAAAATTCAATGTATACAAAATTAAGAATTCATAGTTCCCAAAGTTATTGGCCAATATTCTTGAACACGTAATGATTTTTTGTATGGCAGCTACCCGAAATAGTAAGACGATTTAGCCTTACAAATTCGACCAAACAAACTTTTTATTTCCATTTTTCCTTCAAGCCAATCTAATTAATTTTATTTCCATACAGCCATTGTTAGCTTTAAGTTTCCAACCATTGTTGTAGAGACACAAGCCTAATCACAAACTATTACCACTAATGTACATGTAATCAAATGGTTCACGCGCAGAAAAATCGTAAAAAAAAAAATTTATTTCACACATTTTCACAGTCTAAATAAAAGTTCGTAAGAAACTACACGCAAAAATCGCACACAGCCGACTTGGCAGCACCACGGCAAGCGAAAAGAAACTCAGAAAAACATGATGATCTAGGTGTAGGTGACTGCGACTGACAACCTTAACACCAACGTTCTAAATAGCCTCCTAGATCCCTGCTGGGTGCTAATGGAGGAGGTTCAATCAATATGCAGTAAATTGATAGGTAGAGTAATAATAAAAAATTGTGGATATTAACCAATTGCTTCCCCTTGTTGAATTACCACGCCACGCCACTGGTATATCAACAACCAGGACGATAATGCTAAAACACGCGTACACCATAAACACCAAAAACACTGAAAGAGCTAAAACCAAACACAATTTTATTAGTTCAAATCAGATATTTTTAAATTACGACTGCGTGATAGAATCGACACTTTCGATTGAAATTCTCAAACCGAATGGCGACTTGAAACATTAACATTCCTGGAAAAAATGAAACTCACAAATGTTCTTCGTAATCCCATTTTCATACATTTGGAGCGAAAAAATAGAAGTGGCGGTTTTCTCCATAAATCTGTTAAAAACCTCCTTTTTTGCTTCATTGATAGTAATATTAAACTATTAGGTACCTCAATATTTACCCTTTCATTGAGTTTTCCACGAACTTCCTACTAGGTAACTATCATATCACTACATTACATGGCAAGTTAGTTTTCATAGAATTGAGTTGAGTTAATATTTATATGATAACCAGTTAGTAATTAGCATGTAAAAAATTTATATCTAGAGTTAGATGTGATTTTTTAATTATTTAAAAATTGATATTACAATTGAAAGTATTATTGTATTATACTCTTCCTTAGAAAAAATTTGTACAGTCGAAACGAAGAACAGAATCCTTTAATTTTTACGAATCCGAAGGTATAAAATTGTCCGGATGTGATGAGTATAAACGACTACGCAAAAGAAAAAAATAATACGACGAAAATACGTCTGAAGAAGATAAATTCGATGCACACAACCAATTTCGCATAAATACCTACATATTATGCTATTATTGATAAGCTTCTAGCAGAAATAAAAAAGAGAAAGAGTGCATATCATGCCATTTACTCAAAATTTGGATTTTTGGTCAATTTAAAAAATTTAAATGAACATATAATTAGACAGAGTGCTGCAAAGTTGTGCGAAATATATATGGACGACTTAGAAAAAAATTTTGTTGAAGAATGCCTTCATTTTATACATGTAAATTTATTGGAAAATAAAGAAAACATATCTACTACGGAACTTAGCTTAAAAACAATAATTGACTCGAAAATTGAGTCTACTTTTCCCAACGTGGCTACAGCACTGCGCAAGTATTGCCACTACAAATTGCAGCGGTGAGAGATCTTTTTCAGCACTAAAAAGGATTAAAAATTATTTACGGTCTTCTATGGGACAGAGCAAACTAAATGATTTAAGGCAAGGTATCACTTAAAACACCCGAAAAATGCCTCAATTTCACGATTTTTTTTTGGATATAAAATAAATATATGTATTAAAAACAATTAATGGGTTATATAGAGGTATAAGTGAAGAATAATTGTGCATTTTTTTAGAAAAATATATTTCAAAATGGCGGCTCCAGTCCCTATGACGTAAGACCGCGACCGGCGTGAGTTGATTCACGCGGTACCTTCAAAAAGTTTATGAAACTAAATTAAATTTGTGGGGCCCCAACGTTTTCCGATTTTCAAAAAACGCCCTAAGACTAAAATGGCAGCTATTTGAAAAAAATATTACTTTTTTCACGCTTTTTTTGGCTTAAAAACTCAAATAAAAAAAAAGTGGAATAAATAAAAAAAAAACTCGACGTTGGGGCCCCCCAAATTTAGTTTACTTTCTTTTAAGCTTTATTTTATTAAAATCGGTTCATTTGTTCGAGCTGTAGAACGTACCGCGCTCCGGAAAAAGTGGTTTCGAGAAAAACGCGTTTAAAGTTTGACGTTATAAAAAAAATCGTATTGAATATCGGGGCAACCGTTCCACAAATCGGTCTGTAGCTCGTGAAATACATTCGATATCGAAATATCCTTTCGCCCCCGTATTCTCAACATGTTAAGGATGAAAAATAAAATAAAAAAAAAAAAAATGCATATTTTTCCCGTCGAGAAGTGATACCTTGCCTTAAGTATTTTATCCATTAAGAGTGACTTATTTAATAACTTAAATACGTGTGAAGTTATAAATCAATTTGCAAAAGAAAAAGCTAGGAAAATGAATATATAAGTTACTTTTGTTTTTTGTTTATTATAAAGTGTGTTTTTGTTAACATCGTTTTATTTTAATTTCGTATGAATTTTATGTTTTTGTTTTTATATTATAATTAATACCAAGTAATAATAAATTTACTTTTTCTACTTCTGGCACTTTTATATTTGATATTTGTCGCTTCCACTAGCCATTAAAATTTAATTTTCTCATGACAAGGGCGCATTATTTTTAGTAGCCCAGAGGCGCCGAATATCTTAAGACGGCCCTGTTAGTGGTGCTACCTGAAGCTCTTGCAATTGCAAATAAGGTAAAAACATGCGCACTAGTCTCTTCAATTTAATGCCTTAGTTATGAAAGACTTTTAGACACATCAGACATCAGTTGTATGAATGTTCAGTTTTGTTGAGAGAATTGGAGTGACTTGCGCTGTGTCTTCTCATCGCTCTCCTCGACAGTCACAGGTGAAGCGCCAAATCTACTAAGTATAAGTACTCGAAAAATCTTAAGAAGTATTGCTAGGAAGTGTGGGGGCGAACAGGTATAGCAGCTGGAGAGAGTTTGTTGATTTTACGTACGCTTTGTGGCACTAAGAGTTGTGAGGCTGAGAGCTGGGCTGGGACTGTAATATAATATTCCGCTTCTCAGTTCATGTTGAGTTGAGCTTTCCATATGACGATTTACTGAGTCCGTCGTGCCAGCTTCTTGATTCGTTCGTACAATCTTGTACCATTTTATTGGGAAAGGTGATTAGTTGCGATTGGCGAGTGAGTGTGCTAAGTCTGAGTTTGACTCTTACGTATTTTACCCGAAACTAGTTCGTTCTCATCCGGCATTCGAGAAATAAAAAACGTGACTTGAAAATCTGATCATCCCCGCGGTTCCCGAAATGAATAACCAAGCAGTTTTTGTTAATAGCTAAGTGAAATCGGAGTTTTGAATTTGGACTTTTGCTTTGCGACTTCGCTGTTTTTTCGTGCGCGCTTCCAGAAGACAAAACAGGAAAATAGCAAAAGATTTTTACTTATTTTTGTTGTTGATACTCTCTGGAACTGTGCTGTGCTTCGCTTTAATAGAAATAATAATAAGTTAGTAAATGTCAAGGAGATAAAGTCGATTGAAATAAAAGCAGAAGGTGAGCTGAGGAGAGTAACTGGTCTATGCCGAGAGGATTGAGGATAGACGTTACCGTACCGACTATCGAGCAGATTATTTCTATTTCACTGTGAATGAAATAAGATAGGTGAGTGGTGAAAGGTCGTTTTCAGCAGAAACAACGACTGCGGAATACCAAGTGCAGAATCTGTTCGAAAACATACAAACTCTTGACTGATGTAAATGACCTTGTTGATCGCGCATAGTAGTGAATCACGTCATGATTGCACTTTACTGTATTGTTTTTAATTAGGCAAAATATAGGATTTTAAAGCAAAATGCAACTTTACCATTCTCGACTAATTTATATAGAATAGAATTTACATGTAAATTTTACTTTATAAGTAGCTGAATATAAGTACATACTAGCTACTTTCTAGAACTCTTGTTATAGTGAGTGGTACCATGACTATTATTCGTGTTTCATCTGAGATGGACTACTATTGAAAAGCAATAATTTAAACTTGCTAGATAATGCCCTTGCATCATAAATAAACGAAGTCATGGCTTAAATGGAGAGGGATAATTAGGAAATCATGAAGCCAGTGGTGAAGCTGAGAAATCGGGAACCCCGTGCAAGTAGATATGAGCGCCTCCTTCCGTTGACAATTCTCAACAATAAACCCACTTGATTTCCACTTTTGTATATAAAATTGTAGAAATCGATTGATTTATTGATTACAGAAAAAAGTTTTGTTTAAAAGTAGTTTAAATACCTTATCATTGTCCAGGTTATCGCAGTGGTTACAGGCTTCGTATTGTCTGACTTAGCTTATCGCGCAATTTCTTTGTTGCTGTCTAGGCCTAGGTGTTAACTCCTATAAGATTCTAGTAACGAATTACCCACAGTCGTATCTTACCGAGAAACTAACACGGGTTCTAGTAACACCCGAGACATTGAAGCAATCTTAATTAATTTCTTCCAAAGTGAAACTTCGTTCTAAAACGAAATATTGTTTTTACGCTTAAAATATATTGAAAAAATCTTTCCCAAAAAATATTGTCATGTAATGACTTTCGGAAGGGGTATTTTGTACTCAGTAACCTATGATTCTAAGTAAAGGGATAATTACTTCCTGCAGGTCCCATGGAAACGTCCTTAAGAAAGAAAATTTGTTCCAGGTAAAACGAAAAATATTGTCATTCTCCTTAGAGTAGCAACCAAGCAGAAGTCCTTAAAAAAGAACTATGCATACATAGATGTGCACTACTAATGCTGTTATGCGTATGACACTGGCTATTTAGTGGCTATTTCTTAAGTGCAATAAAAGTGCAACAAAGGACCCATCGTGCGACAAGGCGAACAACATTAAAAGAAAGATATACCACTCTTTCCGACGCTAGCGGCATCTAGTAAACAACATTAACAACTGCATTGCTAAGAAAAATACCGATTTTAGCGCGTTTCATAACATAACATGGCACTTTTCACAATTTATACGTACCGAACTGTTAAAAACAATTCTGTAGCAGTTCAAAAATCCACTGGAAGCAGCATTTTTATTGGATTAAGTGCTAGAATGTTACGAACCACTGCTGGAATGCGCTATGTAGCGGCTATGTAGCGGATGTGCAGCAGCTATTTAGCGGCTAGTTTTTGACAGTACTCACTTTATAGCTGTACGGACTGTCTCTCTCACACCAATGTCAAAATTGTATGTTACATCTTCTATCCCTCTCCATTTGGATTTACTAGCAGTGTTACCAGAAAAAAAATTAGGATTCTGCTAAATTTAGCAGGATTGGCAGACTATTGTTCATCCGATTTCTGCTAAAAAAACTGCTAACAATAATTGACAAAAATTATTCTGCTAAAAATTCCGCCAACTTTAGGTAATTTAGCAAAATGTTTGTATTAAGTACTTAATTTTCATAAAGTCGTTGATAAATTACAACTGTAAAAATGGTGTATAACGCACAAGCAAAGAAGTAATGTAAGAAATTTTTCCTATTTATAAATTACTTTATAAACTATACTTTATACTTTTTTTATGTTTACATGACAAATGCAAATAATTTTACTAAAATTGTGAGGGAGCTAGCTTATCGAATTTGTAATGGAGTAAAAAGCAACCACAAAAAATGACATTCACAAAATTGTTCGCAATCACTATATAAACCGCCCTTAAAGGCCGATTTACATAGTAACTGCAAACAATTTTCACTAAGATTGTGAAGGAAAAGGAAAATCTCTTATGAGAAACTGATCAGGAGTGAAACGAACAGTTATTATATCCAGCAAAAATATTAACGATATTTGTGTGAATGTCATTTTTTGCAGTGGTTGCTTTCTACTTCATTGAAAAGTCGATAAGCTAGCTCCCTCACAATTTTAATAAAAATTGCTTGCAGTCGTCATGTAAATCAGCCTTAAGTACGTGGTCAACCAAAATATTTGAATTAAATATGGAAAACTTCTTACATCACAGCAATTTTTCCCCAATTTTTATTTATTTATCTAAGACTTGAAAATAACTATTATATCCTCTATTTCATAACAAAAAAAAAAGTTAATATGTAATTTTGATGGTTGTTTTTTGGCGTCAGATGAGTTTCTGCCCGAGTAGGATGCTGACTCAATCCCATCTGATAACGAAACAGCTCCTTCGAACCTAGTCCAACGCCGTTATAGACTGGCATCTTCAATGAAGGTTTTTCAACTCTCGAGAGTCCTCTTTGGTAGTAGTCAGTAATCACGACAGCGATCGATCCCATTCGGGCTTTCGTGTTGGTATTTCGAACCAAAAACTCCTCTGGCGGCGAAAAACAGCCAAAAAATTCTTAATAAAAACGACTATATTTTAGAAGAATCGTCATAATAATTTTCCTTTCAATTATGCTAAAAGTTCTGCTAAATTTTTGACGAAAATTTTCACTGCTAAAAAATATTTTTTTTCTGCTAGATTTAGCAGAATTTCTGCTAAAATGGCAACACTGTTTACTAGCCGCTTTAAAGCCGCAAAAATAGCCAGTGTCATAACTGCATTATTCTGCTTCCTCCCCATTATTTTATCTAGAGTACCATACGATTCGCTTGCCGCCTATCGTGACAGTGGTTTCTTTTAAATATACTTTGTAATTGGTCATTCTTGAGGAAATTAGGAAAATATCTGCAACATGCTATGGATTTGAATCACAAAGAAGACGCGGACTTAGACTTTCAATTGGGAATCGTCAGGATCTTAGACTGCGATAAAATAAACATTTTATCGGTCTTATTAACACATACAGTCTGTCAAGAATGAGTTTACACATAAGAAAAAAATTAAATTTTTGATCTTTATAATTATAAAATACTACTTTTTATTTATGTAAATGAATTTTTTTTTCTTAATTATAGTTATTTACATTATTTCCAACCGATATATACAAAAAAAAAGTACAACTTCAATGCAAAAAAAGAACGAAAAGAACAACGAAAACAATTATTACAATTCTTAAAGTGTCAAGAAACTCTTTACACAACTGTTTGCATTCCTGGAACGATGCGGTAAATTTGCCGTACTCTTTGCTCTGTATTGTAGAGTTCTATTAATTTGATCATTAGTTGGTGATTAATTTTTGGCTAGTACGCATAATTAAGTAAGATATTGTGTTTTAAAATGCCAGGCAAAAGATTATCCTTTGAGTTGGTTCAGCTGATATATTATAATCACCAATTAGGTAAAAGTGCGCAGGAACAGTCGGAAATGTTTTCTGTAGCACGAAAGACAGTCTATAACGTTATTAATCGTGCTGAAAATGAGGATAGATTGGAGCCAAAGTGTGGAGGTGGCCCAAAACCAAAAATATCTAAACGTATAGAGCGCCTTATGATAAGGAAACTTGATAAAAACCCCTGGATTTCGACAAGAACACTTGCTAGGGAACTCAAAAAAGAGTGTGATGTTGCTGTTTCCCACGAAACAGTACGACAGGTCATCCTAAGAAATGAGTTCTCATCAAGAGCTGCACAAAAGAAACCACTGCTTTCTGCACTAAACATCGAAAAGCGTTTTCCTTCGCTATGATGCACCTTTCTCAACCCGTTGACTTTTGGGACGACGTCATATTCTGCGATGAGACGAAAATGATGTTGTACTACAATGATGGACCGACTAGAGTGTGGCGCAAGCCTTTAACATCGTTGGAAAATCGAAATATCATTCCGACTGTAAAATTTGGTAACTTATCCGTTATGATTTGGGGGTGCATCTCAAGCAGAGGAGTAGGAGACTTGGCATTCATCGAGTCAACCATGGACGCCCAACAATATTTGCATATCCTTAAAACATATTTGACAAGCAGTGCGCAGAAATTCGGGTTTATGCATAACAACAAGCCAAATTTTAAGTTTTACCAGGACAACGATCCCAAACATAAGGCGCAAATGGTGCGAATGTGGCTCTTATACAACTGCGGGAAAGTGCTGGATACACCAGCCCAGAGTCCTGACTTGAATCCCATCGAGAATTTATGGGCCTACTTAAAAAAACAAGTCGCTAAAAGGCAAACCAAAAACCGAACTGCCTTAAAAACTGCGATTCTCGAAGAATGGAAAAAAATACCAACCACGTATGGCCTACGAAAGTTGATTCATTCAATGAAAAATCGGTTGCAATGCGTGGTGGATGGCAAAGGTGGCCATACCTAATATTAAATATACCAAATAATAAATCTTAAATATCCTGTAAAATAAATATTAAATAGAATAATAATTTGTGTAAAGAGTTTCTTGACACTTCAAGAATTGTAATAATTGTTTTCGTTGTTCTTTTCGTTCTTTTTTTGCATGGAGTTGTACTTTTTTTTTGTATATATCGGTTGGAATAATGTAAATAACTATAATTAAGAAAAAAAAACTCATTTACATAAATAAAAAGTAGTATTTTATAATTAGAAAGATCAAAAATTGCATTTTTTTCCTATGTGTAAACTCATTTTTGACAGACTGTACATATTTAATTAAAGAAAACTCAGCAGCCTCTAATATAAATTTCCGTTCCTTCCCAGCAAACAAGAAGCCACGATATATCGTAGGTCGGAGAATTCGGAAGAATTTGTCTTACCGAAATCGTTTAGATGTCGGTGGGACATTTATGACAGAAATTTCGCACCGATTTCGGACAGAATTCGATAAGATATGTCTTCTTTATGATGATTTCAGGTTGCAATGCATGAGAATCCCTTTAAATGTGTGTCAGATGGAGGAACTCAACACTCTCCTTTTTCCGGATTGGATCGGATCGGAACCATTAGGCCGCGGTCCGAATTACGCTTACGGTGCTTACATTACCAACAGTGCTTACAGTCGGTCCGAATTGTATGCGCGATTACAACGCATATAATTCGGACCGATCGTATGCGCACAAATGTCAGTTGTGTCAGTCATTTTAAAATGAGTTTTGTAGAAACGGTAAAGGAAATGTGTGACAGTGATAGCGATCTTGAGATGATATCTGGCTCCTCATCTTCATCTTCTTCAACAATATTGCTATAACTCATTTTACTTCAATATCGCGAATAAATTTTAGTGTTTTTAAATGTTTAACCGTCAATGTGACAGATTGCAAAGACGTACACACAGTGCATATGCTCGAAACCGTGAGTAGTGTAAGCTCCAGAAAATTTCCCCTCCGTGCAAATTGTATGCGTTGTGAGCGTAATTCGGACCGAGTGTGAGCGCGCTAAAAGCTCAGAAAGCGCAATTCGGACCGCGACCTAAGGCTCAGTTATAAACGGAAAACGGAGTGTTGAGTTTCTCCATTCGACACACATTTAAAGTGAAATTCGGAACGCCTAGTCACAATCATTCCGGTAAAGCCGGGTTGACACGTTACGAGTGGAATCGGAACGAGTGAACTCCAAACGTTACTCGTATCAGGTTCTCTTGCTTAAATCCCATACGAGTACCCAGTTGGTCGCTTGTCTCTTAAGAGACATAATCTCTATGGTTTGAGCCTAGGAATCATATTGCTTATCTTTCTTAATCACTAGATAGAAAGAAATAGCAATAGAAACATGTGCTCCCACCACGATCTATTTGTAAGGCAATAAATAGCCGCATCACTCCGAGCGCAGCAAATGTCATCCCCGACTTACACGATAAAAATTAAATACGCGAAAAGTTACAGTTCAAGTGCGGTTTCAGTAAAACGACACAAGTGCGATGTGAAGTGATTGGAAATGTGTCAATTCGTTATTAGTTTTTTATATTTATTATATTGCAGTAAGGTAACTTCGCCCCTGCCTGCACGTTTCATTTCATAACCCCCTCTCTTATTTCCAGCCGATGGCAATCTCCGCGAAATATTCATACGAGTACGAGCTTTTATCACAAAACGCTATCATCAAACAGATGGTGCTATTACCAAAGCCATTTTTCTATCGAGACATTCGCAGACATGTCTTCGAGATTCCGGGAGCATTTGTCTCGATACCGTGTATTTTTCCCATAAGACGTCTCGAAGAATCTCGCAGACAGGCCGCCATAGTCTTCGAGATATCTGCGAGACTCTCGCAGACGCGACCAACTGGGTAAAGTCGGACAGTGCTCAACTTGTCCGAGTAAATGTCAGATGGAGTTAACTCGGCTATCGGAGTTGACTCGTTCCGATTCCACTCGTAACGTGTCAACCCGGCTTAAGACACAAAACGGCCGAGACACAAACCAGAGGGGTAAAGTTACCAATTTTCGACTTCTATCAATACCCTCTGGACAAAGGCCGCGCAACTGATATTTCGTCGTGCGAAAATGCCTCGATTTCCCCTCAATGAGTGACGATTTTGTATGGGAACCGAGCCATGAAGTCACTAATCGAGGCAAAATCGAGGCATTTTTCACAACGAAACGTCATATGTACGCGGCTTGAAAAAAAAATGGCGCTGCTTCTATCCGTTCCGACGGTAAGGGGTGAATTATTGAATTTCATCACCTCCTTCGCCACACTAAAAATCAAATTTACACCTCGATATCTCGAATCTTTTTTCCAAGGGTCCATTGGAAATTCCAGAGCTGCCGCCAAGATCGTTTTTAGCGAAGTAGAAAATGATAAAAAAGTGGAGTAGATTAAACTATAATGGAGTAGATCATAAAAACTTGAAAAATAACTCTGATATCCTATCCATCTATCCATCTATCCATCTTTTTATAAGGTTATGAACAACCATTTTCGACATTTGTAGATGAATGTGGAAAGGTAAAGATATTAAATACAAAATTGCATAAGATTACAATAGCCATCAGATCTCCTATCTGGACATAGAAAATATCTTGCTAAAACACTTCTACCTCTTCTTCTACAGTAGAATTATTGTTTGCAAATACATACTTATTAATTAAATTAGACTGTTATTTTTGTTATTCAGAACCAGTATTTTTCTTAACAATGTAGTTGTTAACTTCGTTTACTAGATGCCGCTAGAGTCGGAAAGGGCGGTATCTCTTTCTTTTAATGTTATTCGCCTTGTCGCACGATTGGCTCTTTATGGCACTTACCGGTTCTAGCACTTTCCACAATTTATACGTACCGCACTGTTAAAAACAAGTCTGTAGTAGGGTTACTGCATACACTAAACTGTCTCTAAAAGTGCCAAACACAAGGTAGAGGGCTTAGCGTATACAGGAACCCTAGTCTGTAGCAGCTCAAAAATCCACTGATAGCAGGATTCTTCTTGGATTAAGTGCTAGAATGTTGCGGTACACTGCTCGAATGCGCTATGTTGCAGCTATTTTTTGACAGATTGCACTATGTTGCGGTTATTTTTTTGACAGTACTCATTTTATTCAGACTGTTTCGCTCACACCAAAGTCTAAATTGTCTGTTACATTTTCTATCTCTCTCCATTTGAATTTACTAGCCGCTTTAAAGCCGCAAAAATAGCCAGTGTCATAACAGTATAACATATAGCGAGAGAAAAACACAGAGAAATTGAGAGATTTTCTTTAGCTTTTTTAATTTATAAAAAAAAAAAATTTTTTGTTTTCGACTATATATTTCTTGTTAAAACAAGACCAAAATCGCGACATTTAGATGCCGGAAAGTACTTAAAAATAAATTTTGAAATCGTTGCTAAACATGCAGCTGATATACCTACTAATGTTGTAAAAAAACTCATGTCCTGAAAAATCATGTTTTTTGGTGCGTTTACTTCGTTTTCTCGGCAACTACTGATCAGAATTCATTTTTTTTTTTATTTTCTTTGTTTTGGATAAAAAAAATAATTGATCGAAGATTATCTAATTTAAACAACGCAGTACCGATCTGTAGGCCAAAAAACAGCTATTTTTGAACATCGTTATACAAAAAGTAAACCGATTTTTTTTTCAAATGCTTGAATCAAATCGTATGTACTAATAGAGCTTTACAAATGAAAAAAAATTAGAATGATACGATCAGCGGTCTAAAAGAAAATGGGTCTTAAAAATGGTCATTTTTGCACACCCTACAAGCTTCCCTTAAGCATGCTGTAATTAGTTAATTAAGATTTCATCCTAATAGCTCAAAGAGCTACGGACGTTCAAACGATTTTGCGTACGGTGGTCTGAATTTGTTTTTACATTTTTGGTGCCTACTAGTAATGAAACGTAAAAAAAAATTTCAAAATAGCAAATTTTTTTTAAATCATTCACAATACCATATATTGTATTATTGAAATAATAAAGCAACATCAACAGATAATACTATAAAATTATATATTATGAAAGCTATATATCTAATAATAATAATAATCAATGGCGCAACAGACCAAATCGGGCCTAGGCCTTGAAGTAATGCTGGAGGTACTTCATTACTAGACCAACGAAACACTAGGAGGTGAAGTGGTCAGCTCCACGCTCTGGTAGTCTGGCACCCAATCCCATTTTCGAATATTACTTGTCACCAAGCAGATTCGAACCTGATACCAGGTGCACCGAAGGCAAGTGCTCTAGCCACTAAGCCACGAAGACTACCAAGCTACATATATATCTAGTACGCAACAATTTCAAAGTGTAAAACTAACTTACTTACTTACGATGGCGCTACAGTCTAAATCGGACCTTGGCCTCCTGAATGTGCCGCCTCCAGCCTTCTCGGTTCACCAGTTTCTGTATCTTAGAAGTGATTTGCTGTCTGCGTCAATAGAGTCCTCCCAGCGCTTTTGAAGTTTTCCAACTGGTCCTTGTCCATAGACTTTTCCCTTTAGTGTGCGTTTGGGGATTCTTCCGACATCCATCCGCTCCACATGACCAGCCCATTGTAGCTTTTTACATCGATAGATAGATAGATCGATACTTCTGCTTTGTCGAAGATGGCATACAATTCTCTATTGTATCGTATTCTCCAGATCGAGTCTTCCCTCACAGGTCCGAGGATTCTTCTGATGACATTTCTTTCAAAGGCGTTAACTACTTTTTCGGAGTCAATGTCCACGTTTCATAGCATATGTTTTTAATCATTAGAAGTACCGAATAATACGTCTTATTTGCCATTATTATTCTTCTTTTAATTTCGATGGGTTCGCTTCCATCCTTCGATATATTTGCCACGAGTTATACAAAGTTGTCTACGTTTTCTCGGTTGAAGTCTCCTACTGTAATATTTTGTCTGATTTGCATGTTTTTATTGGCAACACTCCGTTTCTGTGCACTGTGAAGCATTTTGAAGTTTAAGCGACAGTTTTTGTATGGAGCGTTTCATGCCCAGTGGCAGTGAAGTGCAAATATTAGCCTAGTATTTAAAGGTTGGGTTTTTTTTCTTTTCAATACCGGGGTTTTACATATATGTGAGTAAGATGCTGATAGTAGCATAGTGAATATCGCCAGTCCTTTGCGAGAAAACCTCCGGCTTCAAAAAAGCCGCTGCACGCCATCTCCATTATACATAGCTCTATGGCTTGTGTCATAACTTTGATTTTGTTTTCGTTAATACGTAGTCCAACTTCCCTTGTTACTGAATCAAGGTTTACAAATACATATTTCTTTGGCACTCTCCAGGGATCTTGCAAGTATATTTATGTCGTCGGCATATGCTACTAGTTGTGTGGATTTGAGGCATAGTGTTCCGTTGGTGTCAACGGGCAGTTTCCGAACAACATATTTGAGTGTTAAATTGAAAAGCAATGGTGCCAGGCCATCACCTTGTTTAAACCCGTTGTCAGTTCTAAAGCCCCGATCACAATGCATCCGTTCCGTTTCGTCACGTTCAGCTGTCAAAGTAGACCTTATGGGCTGGCCATGTAAATGCACACAATGGTCGTAACGGAACGGAGTGGACGAGTTCACCTAAATTTAACTTTTACGGATCACATAACCTCACTTTTCGTGACGGAACGGAACGGAACGTGAGCGTTGTGTTTCGGGCTTAAAGCTGGAGGTCAGATCATTTTCCCCTCTGACTTGTGACAAAGAATCGGTCATTGTCATTTTCGTAAGTAGAACCAGTTTCGGTGGAACTCCAAAATCCATCATTATAATATACAGTACGCGCCTGTCAATACTGTCGCATGCCTGTTTGAAGTCCACAAATATCTGGTGCACATCAATGTTAAACTCCTAACACTTTTCAAGCACCTGTCTAACTGAGAATGTTTGGTCCGTGGCCGATCGTCCAGCTCTAAATCTGCCCTGGTATTCACCAATTACTTTGTCAGCAAAGGGCTAAATTCTCTTTTCTAGAATTTTCGTCAAGATCTTATAAGACGTACACAACAGGGATATTCTTCGGTAGTTTTCACAGCAGAGTTTGTAACCTTTTTTATAAATTGGGTATATGATATTCCTGCGCTAATCTTCAGGAAGTGTTTCTTGCATCCATATGTCCGAGATCAATCTGTGTAGGAGATGTGGTATGCAGGTGTCGCCTGTTTTCATAAGTTCAGCTGGAATTTGATCAGTGCCTGCCGCTTTGTTGTTTGGGTGGTTTCTCACGGCTGTTTTACTTCTTCGAGTGTAGGAAGACTCGAAGAGGCTCCTTTTCAGCTGTTACCTCGGCTGTTGTTATGTCTACTGCTGCTGCAGCGGCTCGGGTTGCGAAGGTGTTCAAAATATTGTGCCCAGCTTAGTTTTATCTCTTCCGCATTACTTATAATGTTGCCTTCTGCATCCTTGCAGAGGCTCTCTTCGGTTGGTATACCTCTTTCATCCTTTTAACTAGGAAGTAACTATTCGGCTCTTGTGTTGTGTAATTTAAATTGTTCGTCCATGTTTTTAATTTCGTCATTATTGTACTTCCGTTTTTTCTGTCTGCAGATTTTGTTTGCAAATCGTCTAAGATCATTATATTTGTTCTGTTTGGCTTGTGTCGGCTGTTCCGTTAATATTTTGTGAGCTGTAAAACTGATGAAATTGAAATCGTTTATGTTCTTTTTCGCAGACTTGCTTACTTAAAAAAGATCTAAACTAATTAAATACGACGTAATACATACAATAATAAAACCCACAACTTAATATGATATAATTCTGAACTGAATACCTACTCTATAATGGCGTAAATGAAGAATTGTAACAATTAATACATTTTGTTAAAAACTTTTGAATGACAAGTACGAATAGCAGACAACCACAAAATTTTCCCTGATGTTTGATATCCAATTTGATCATGATGGTCATTGTTCTGTTTCCTCACAGCGACAAATTTCATGGTATATTCTTTCATTATTTCTAAATTGTAATTTAAATACTTTACGGTAGGCTAATCATCTTTCGGCCACTTTTCTTTCAATTTAAAAAAAAAGACAGAACGACCTAGACAAAACACAAAAATTGAAAAGTTTTGTAATAGTTTATGCGCAATTTGAAAGAAAACACATTTTAGGTAAATACCATGTACTTGAAGATGTTATTATTCTGTTTAGTGGTTTTTAAACAATAAAGACTGTACGTTTTTGGAGCAATTTATAGTTAAAATGAATTTACGTAAATTGTGAAATGCTTTATAGATGTATGTCTTATGTTTTTTTTTGTCTACTGCCCATAAGTGAACTGGAAACCTTTACAGTAATGACATTTTTAAATTAGCTATTTATATTATAAGTAGATTTGACGAAATCTTAGATAAGGTAACTAAGGATAGGACCATGGATGGCAACTAAGGATAGGGATAGGGATTGTGTAAAGTTCCTATATGTGAGACTAATTCATTTCTGAAAGTTGTTTCCATCTTTCAAAAAAATTGTTTATGCTTTAATGACAATCATTTCTGACCGTTGTTTTCATCGCAACGTCGGAGCGAAAAAATTTCTGGGGTACAGTACCTACATATTTGTCTATTTTGTACGCCACCACAACACACTTACACTGACGCAAATAGACAACTAACGCAACCAGAGCCTATTATTATTTATATATTATTATTTAATAATCAGGAAGGCAGCTTTCGCTGATACACCTGATATCAGAGAGTACAAAATTTTTACAATTGACAGCGTCATGGAATCCTAGGATGTCAAGGGATCTTGCTTATCAAAAACACGTGAAATAATTCTGAAGGAATATATTGTTGTTTGTTGTCATAGTAACCTTGAACGGCTTGGATCTATAATCTAAGGACTTATATGGGGCTATCCAAAAGCATTACGAACGTGAACATAGGTAGTACATGTGTATGTACTTAGAAAAAAATATTTATTAAAATATCCATTTCTGTATAAATGCTTACCATCGAAAGAAATCTCTTCGATGACTATAGTTCACAGCAATATAGCCTTTTCCTCAAATTATTATTAGAAAAATGGTTAAAATATGTCTGACGAAATATCAAAATTTGGTGTTTTTCAAAAAAGTACGGATTTTAAAAATCTACTTGTTTCTGGTATTTCGCTGAGATTTCAGATACAGGATCGGATCATATGTAAATATGTACATATAGGTATAATAATATAACATGCATCTGAAAAGCATATGTATGTTGTAGATTACAGAGAGATAGATAGTTTTATACTAGATGGAGTCTGAGAGTATTATAAGTTTAATTCAGCCAAAAGTTTGTAACGCTTAGATCGAAGCTTCCGACCAAAAAACCTCGAGGGTGCGGCATTTCAACATAAAGTTAACTCGAGTGGTTTTAATTAACTGATAGTTAAAAAAATTTCCGTATTTCAATAACCTACAAAGATCCGGTATTTCAATATAAAGTTAACTCGAGTGGTTTTAGTTAACTTATAGTTAAAACAATTTTCCGTATTTCAATATCAGATAACCTGTAAAGTGATACTTTAGTAAAAGTGACTTTCAAGTTAAAGCTTAGTTCTGTGTTCCGAGCGAAACGAAATGAACCGTCAAAATCTATATAAAAAAATGAAAATTTCGTTCATTTTTCGCGACGAAATATTTCAGTAATGTGTTCATGAACGGAATGGAAATTTGCACTAGTCACTAATAGATGGCGCTCGGGTCAGCAATTTTTTTTCCATGGATACGAGACCATTGGAATGGGAGCAAAATATTTGACAAGTCAAAATTTTAGATAGTTCGCTGTCAATTCAGTTAGTTTGTGCTCGGGAAATTTTATGTGATATATATTTTATTGTGTTGTTTCGCGCGCTTTTATATCAATGACATCTAGTAGCGAATTGTATAGAATATTTCACTCTACTTCGAAGGTGTCTTTTTCGTTCGTGTTCGTTTCGCTGAACACAGTCCCAGTGGGAAATGGAATGCTTACTGAATGGATTCGGTAATAGCTTTTTGTAAGGTTTTGCACTTACCAACTGCATGAACCATTTAATTACATCTACCAGGCGATGGCCTAGGCAGGTAGGCACTTACAATTCTCATTACTTTGAACCACTCGATTCACATATTACAGGTAATGTGTGAAAAGAGCAATTACATGGAATGGTTACGGAATGAACTCTGTAATGTCCTTTCGTAATGGCTTTTCGTAGCACTTACTGACCGCATTACTGAATTAATTACATTTTCCATGTTATGGCATATGAAGGTAAGCCCTTACAATTTACATTACTATGGAAAGGTCCAATATAGTGTTAATTCCCATAATTAAAGTATGT
This sequence comes from Beris chalybata, assembly GCA_949128065.1. NCBI lineage: Eukaryota > Metazoa > Arthropoda > Insecta > Diptera > Stratiomyidae > Beris > Beris chalybata. The sequence goes on from OX421894.1 coordinate 44,846,001, forward strand.
CTGTTATCTTCCTTTGTTAACAAATCTAAAATTACTTACTGTTACATATATTATCCAGACCTAATGTTGCATTACACCTTCGAAGGATACCCTTTTCAAAATTTTTGTGTGGTATGATATTTTTCTTTTGTTGTCCCTCCATTCTGCATGCACTCTAGAACGATTTAAGTTAAATGCATTGGTGCAGGATAGGACTCAGCACAAAATTTGCATCGCAAGGCAAAGAAACATATTTGTAGTCGACATCTTCTAAAGAAAATTTTTCGTTTCCCTGAACTACGCTACCGTCGTGAAGATATATTCCCAGAAACGTTGAGTTAATTGGTTCTTTGAAAAATCTTTTTAAGTTAATAACTCGCTTTCCGATGATATAACCTTTTTCAAGATCTACAAATCCCACAATTTTCACAGGAATAAAAGGTTTTATACAACAAAAGTTATTCGGTGAAGAAATGCTCAAGTACTGTTTTTCATTGCAATGAGAAATAATTTTTCCATTTGCTGTTTTTTTAAAACCGTAGCTCTTTGGTTTATTTAATAGTTCTTCCTTAGAATATTTTTTTTGTAGTTGTTGTAAGATCTGCGACGTTTTTCCAATTTTTTTTTTATATCATTCATAAAATTTTCGAAAGGATATGCAGAAAAATCATTTATAAATCCGTTCTCTCTAACACACTGTGCTGAATGCAACAAATTATGTACATTATAAGTAACGCTCTTGGAGCCATAAATAATTGGAAAATACTTTACAAATTCTCGAATCATGTCATCTGCAGTACCAAGATTCTTGTCAAAGCTTTTTGGATACGACATCAACCGATATGAACAATACAGCAATAAAAAATGATAATATTGGTCGCTACTCATTATATCTTTGAAAACAATAATTCCAGTGTATAATATTATTAATTGAAATTCAGTGGCTTTAAATCGCCGGATGTCATCGAAACTTCTAGGTTTGCGAGCAAATTCTTTTGGAATAAATGCTGTAATTGATAGCTGCCGTAAAGAAAGACTCAATTTTTCTTCCCGGCTCAATTTTTTGATTGCTTTGTTCTCCAATGTTGCAATAATAATCTTACGAGCAACACCTAAATCAACAAGATGCATGGGGTCCAACGGAAGTTGAAAAACCATGCCGATTCCTACCGTTTCTAAGGGAGTATTTTTGTTTCGATAATATGGTTTGTGGTGACCTGGATGAGCCCTTTGTGTAAAGCTGTTATCAGTACGAAGATTTCCAATGTCTATACTGTAAGTAACGACATTTTCAATAGTTTTTCCTTCTTGGCTGCATTTACTACAACCTTGAAAAGCATTATGTCCAACAGCCCCTGATTAAAAGGCACGTGCGGGAGCATCGCATATGAAAGATTTTATCTTGAATGTTATACATTTTTCAGAAATAATGATGCCATCACCAATTAATCTTTGTACCTCAGCAACGAAGTCATGTAAGAAATTATCCAAATTGCTGGGTTTACCTTTTCCAAAAAATGCACCGATCAGAAATATTCTTACATTTTCTATATTTAGCACCTTTCCCAATATAGGCCATAATGTTTTGGATGAGCTTTTAAAAAGTTGTAAGCCGTCAACTCCAATGTCAAGAACAACCTCACCATAATTTTCAATATTTGGAATTCTTTTGATATTTTGTTCTATGCCAAAGTGAATTTATTCACCGGGTGGAACAGTTCTTGTTACTATTGGATGTCGATCAATTTTCATCAGAGTACTGACAGATACGTGAGCAATCAAACCTTCAGAGTGCAGTACTTTCAAGAGTTTTTCACAACTGTTTCTGGTAGGTTTGCATTCTATGTACCATTCCGCTAATTTATCACTTAGGGTTTTTGTTGTAGTCGTCTGATTTCTACAGCTTTCATAAACATTTGCTAATTGATCACTTGTTTGTGCATCAATTACTTCCGATACAAAATTTATTCCAACTTCTTCTGAAATATTCTCAGAGTCATTTATTGGCAATTGGTTTGCTTTTTTTATCATATCTTCTTTTTCCTTTTTTACAAGACGTCGAATGTTTCTTTTGCTACTTCCTTTATGCATCTTATTTTTTTTAAATTATTTTTCAATTCTAATATCGTATTATATCAAAAGAATGTTCTTACCTTTAAAATTCAATGGAATAACTCACGCACTGAAAGAAAAAACTTTTTCTCACTTTGGACACCACAACGTAAATGATTTTTTTAAAAGTCATCCGAGAATTTTCTGTGTAAAACAAAAATTTTCGGTCGACTGCGGCGTAGTTTTTATTATTCGGTATTACCCTTTCACTTACTACACCTTACTTTGGTAAGGCCGTTATTAGGTTTTACCTACAAACTTACTAGACATTACTTTAGTATGGCTTTACATTTCGTATCAATGAAATATGGTATTACCATTCCACTGGTTCCCAAATTTTCAACTGGGGTACTATACTTTACTCATACTTCAGGTATCAGTTAACTTCTGCTTATATTTTACTGACAGTTGGCAGTTGATAACCTTAAAAATTTGAAGTAATTGCTAAATTGACTGTAATTGTTTCTATTTGTTGAATTAATTTATTATCTATAAACTGTTAAGCATGCTTACTTACTTAAACTGTTAAGTATTCTTACTTACATACAGTTTACAAACTTGAAACCAAACGTTTTTGGTATTTCGATGTAGAGTTAACTTATAGGTCCGGTATTTCCATTAAAAAGTTAACTCGAGTAGTTTTGATAAACTGACAACTTAGAAGTTAACTCTACATTGAAATACCAGGTCTTAGTTCGCTTGACGTCCGTCCGCCCGCCCGTCAGTCCGTTAGCATGATAATTCAAGAACGCCTTTACCAATGATCTTGAAATTTTGAATCTTGATGTTTGATCGAATTTGTAAGCCTTAGTTCGTTAACGGGAAAAATCATCCCAATCCTTCGGGTAGCTCCAATACAGAAAGTCGTAAGACACGTACTCAAGGTTACTTTATACCATGGATACACTGCGTGTATACAAATTACTTTATTGAAATCATGATATGAGATACAAGATAGCATGATACACAGCCCATACATGTTATACTTTGACATTTACCAAAGACAAAATTTAAAGTGTCTATCAGCTTCGACCACATAACCAACATAAGAATCTTTTACATTTGTGAATGGGGATTGAAAACTGGTACGTTATAACCGAAAGTACATTATAAAAGCGCACTTTATAAGCGGGTTGCACTGTATATATAAAATGCAATTAACTTTTCGAATGCGCGCCAAAATTTTTGCCCTTAAAATAATTAGTTTTATACGCCCATGCATCTTTTACTTTAGCATGCGCATAAAACAACTTGACTCTTTTTTATTGTGGCATGTCGAAACCTTTCAGGTATGTATGTATATAATCTAAGGACAAAATCAATAAAGGCCCGTTCATACGATCGTCAGTTACGTTCTAACTGGAACTTTAACTGTATTTCAGTTGTTAGTTTTTCCGGGCCGTTATATAATTTTTTTAATGTAAAGCCTGTTATATGAGTGAGAAAAAACAGGGTCGTCATGTCAATTGTTGATGTTTTGCGTGTGACAGAATGCGACGACGTCCACCTTCAACTGAATCACTGCTTGTCATCTCCAGTATAATATATCTCTATGGTTTGTCCAATCTGATGCCGCGTTTCCACATGTGTCTTCATGTGTATTGGGCATGTGCGATGCACGCGAATGCCTAGCTATAGGTACCTACATGTGGAAATGGTATGTGATGTGCGTCAAAAACCGCCATCGAAGCAAATGTTCAATGCGAATGTTTTTGGTAGTGGTGGCTATCAAGTGCTCAGTTCAGTCCCAGCGGGAATATGAGTAATGAATTATGTACTGTATGTAATATTGTATTTTATGCAAGATTATTACAATTTGTCTTTCGTATTCTGAAAAATTTATAGAGAATCTTTCCTTCAACATTCCAGAAAAAAGTTTGTATGAAAAGTATGGTAATTCTGCTATCCATTGAATAGGAATGTTTACGAAACGCATTCTTCAGAACCCCTTGTTCCCGCTGGAGTAGTGTCTTCATCCAATACACATGAAGACACATGTGGAAACGGCACGCACATGCTACAATCAAATCCCTTTGATATGTGTCCAAACTAGGGATGGGAATCGATTGCTCAACAATCGATTTTTGCAAGATCGATTATTTTATAATGTTCGATTATGATCAATCGATTAGTTGTAGACTTTATAGGCAGATTGATGAATTGAAGATTCCAGACTTTTTCTATCTTCCTCTCACTATTTTTCATGTGGAGCTGAGTGTCCGCTAAATTTCCAATTAAGTTCCTGGCTTTGCGGATCAATGTGGAAATTTCAAAATATTAAATACAAAAGCCTTTTGATCACCTATCTCGACACAGAAAAGATCTTGCCAAAACACTTCTGTATCTTCTTCTACATTACAATTATTGTTTTGCAAATAATTAATAAACAGTCTGCTCTAAACTCATCATCGAATTTTTGAAATTTATGGGCTTTAACAATAATGTCCTTTCAGTGTATAGTCCTTACTAAAATTATTTTCTAGTTGATTTTGGAATCTATGTACAGTGGATTCCGCTGATGATCTGCTTAGGCAAAATATTAAGTATCAGTCATCCGGCACATTCCGTCCAATTGCTGGTTTCCCGCATCTGCTGGTTCAAAGATAAAGTGTACAAGCCATTCGGTACATCACATCCCGTTCAGTCGTTACAAATCAATGGAACAAGCACTCGTAGGTACCCACTTGGAGCCGGACAGGCGCGAACGTAGAAATTTATTTCGGGGGTTTTGAGACAAGTTTACGCGTCGAGTATAAGTTACATTTAGGGCCGCGGTCCGAATCACGCTTACGGTGCTTACATTACCAACAGTGCTTACAGTCGGTCCGAATTGTATGCGCGCTTACAACGCATATAATTCGGACCGATCGTATGCACACAAATGTCAGTTGGTTATTTGAAATGTCAGTTGTGTCAGTTATTTGAAAATGAGTTTTGAAAAAGTGTTTTTTTTAGAAACAGTAATGCAAATGTGTGACAGTGATAGTGATAGCGATTTGGAGATGATATCTGGCTCCTCATCTTCATCTTCTTCAAGTGATGATGATGAAGTTAATGCAAGGAAGCTTTACGCTATTTTATTGGGAAATGAGCGAGGAAAATTGAAAAAAAACACGTATAGAAAATTACGTTGAAAGAACTGTTCCCAGATACTCAAGTGAAGAGTTTAAATCGCACTACAGGTATGCTTTAAATTGTGTAACACAAAGCTTTATTTCGTGGAATATGTAGATAATATATGTACATCCTTGCAGAATGACTCCAGAAACATTCAATTTTATTCTTGGGTTGATAGGACCAAATATATCTACAACAAAGTGTGTGCATGGACAAATAAATTTTAATGTTTTTAATTTTTTAACCGTCAATGTGACAGATTGCAAAGACGTACACACAGTGCATATGCTCGAAACCGTGAGTAGTGTAAGCACCAGAAAATTTCCCCTCCATGCAAATTGTATGCGTTGTGAGCGTAATTCGGACCGAGTGTGAGCGCGCTAAAAGCGCAGAAAGCGTAATTCGGACCGCGGCCTAGTTGTGCGTTTGTAATTACATCATTTCGGGGGTGGAGGGGATTGAACAACCTACACCTCGCTGCATTCGCGCCTGGAGTCGGATAAGAAAAAACAAATTTGACACACTTCGTTGAAGTATCCTTTGCGTTAAGTAAAATAATTCTAATAATTTGACATAAGATGCAATTTTCTCTACAAATTTTCTTGCTGGGTTGTTAGTACCAAACATGTGCTGGATCTACATATGTATCTTCTCATGAATGCACAATATTTTCTGTTACAGCAAATTTCATAGTAAAATGTTACCAAAACGGTCGAACATTGAATCTTTTTGCTTTTGAAATTTGTTCGACTAATTAATGTTAACTAATCGATTAATCAACATCACTCATATCGACTCATAAAATAGATTTTTTTAATAAAAGTTAATCGATCAATAGTTAATCGAATCGAAATCGAACATCCCTAGTCCAAACAGTGCCATCGGGACAAATGTACGCGAATCTCGATTTCATGTGCACACTAACGCGAATATACCGTTTCTACATGTGCATACGCGCTAATGTGCATCGCCCTATGCACATCACATGTGGAAACGCGGCATGAGATTTCGTTGCTGTTTCGAAACTTAGGCCGCTATTCACAGTCGTCATAAAGTTGGCTTTAAGTTAAAGCTGACTTTAGTGTCATATTAATAATACGACACTAAAGTCAGCTTTAACTTAAAGCCAACTTTATGACGACTGTGAATAGCGGCCTTAGTTTTTATTTTTTAGTTAGTTTTAGTTTTTATCTGTTTAAACTTGTTTCGCTATTCCAGAACCTGGAGAACTAAGCTTAGAGAAACGGTGGAATTATCAAATTTATTTGAGTGATTTGATTTTAATCTTCAATGCCTCTTGGTTTGATAAAAAGTGTCTTAAGACGCCTGCAGCAACTAGGAAGGAAGAGTAATAGTAGCGTCTTTATAAAACCTTCGAAACAGTGTAAATGTCAATTCTATATTTGTAATGTATGTAGATGATCATTTCATTTCCGTGTGTTTCGACGGAAATTGATGGAAAGTATCTTAGTTGACATCAAATGATGAAATACTATTGATACCAATAAAACTTAGCTGATATTATACATGTATACATAGAAGCAATATGTATATCATTTACATAAAAACAAAACATACATAGCTTGACCGAAACGGTATTATTTTTGGCATATCATAATTTTTCATTGAACTGGACAATCAAAAATACCAACCATATTTTATACTAATATAAACCTATTTTAAATATTTAAATGTAGCCTACACGAATTTTCTTTTATGCTTACCACCTTAAACTGATTTATTATAGCGGTATCGCTAAAATTTGATATACAGTATTTTATAGTTTCGTTAAGATCGGAAAAAATATAGTTTAATCGGCGATATAGTCTCCATTAAGGAGCTGAGTAAATTTTTGTATTTCGAATCTACCAACTTTTTTATATACTGTGTAGCTAAGCCGGTTTACTGTCAATGATCTCACTCTCACACTTGGGTCAAACTCAAATCGAGACGAATATGTTAATAGCAGAATAATATAAAACACGAAAATTTTGTTCTTCATACTTCAAATCTGAGAATTTAAAATAATAAACAAGAAAAACGTCTCAAGGCGATCAGCATCATTAAAATTAATAGTAAAGAGTCAGATCAGATCGGCAACAGTTTATAGGTATATGCATTAAAGATTTACTTTTATTTGCAAAAAATAGCCAATACTTCCATATGGCTATACCTTATAAATCCCAGTAATGATGCTACCTAAGTAATGTTTTCGGAAATTGTGTTACTTTATTTTGCATAGAAATGTGTTTTTAAACAGCACGGGAAAGTTTAAATATATGGACATAGGTATATGTAGTTGATAAAGCTTGGATTATGATTAAATATGGACTCGTACGTCTGATGTTACTGCAGAAAAGAAAAGATTTTTGAGTTTTCTAGTTTAAGAGGATTGTAGAAAGGAAATGAAACTTTTTCATTCACATGTTTAATGGTTATGGTAGGTATTATATAATAATTAAAAATCACGCGAAACTTCAAATTTGGTTGATTATTTGGTTGATTTATTTGTACGTTTGTAGGTATATTAATTAAAAACATATTATGCTTCAGGTTCATCACATCTATTTTTAGTTAAATTTAATTAGTTTAAAAAAAAGTACTACGACAAACTCAATATTTCTGAACAGGCGCGAACGCAGGGGTTGAACCCCCCCCCCCCCCCCCCACCGAAATGATTTCATTACTAACTAAGCCTCAGTTATAATGGTTCCGATTCGATCAGGCAACGGCGGAGGGGAAAAATTTCTAGGCACAATGATTCCGTTCCGACCTGCATCAAAGTGACACTATCGAGGTATAATTGTGATTTTTAGTGTGGCGAAGGAGGTGGCGAAATTCAATAATTCACCTCTTAGCGTCGGAACGGATAGAAGTTGAAAGTTGGTCAACTTTACACATCCGTTTTGTGTCTCAGCTAATTACCGGAATGATTGTGACTGGGCTTTCCGAAATTCCCTTTAGATGTGTGTCGGGTGGAGAAACTCAACACTCTCCGTTTTCCGGATCGGAACCATTATAACTGAGGCTTAAGGCCGCGGTCCGAATTACGCTTACGGTGCTCACATCACCAACTGCTTACAGTTGGTCCGAATTGTATGCGCGCTTACAACGCATATAATTCGGACCGATCGTATGCACCCAAATGTCAGTTGTTTTGAAATGTCAATTGTGTCAGTTAAATTTCACTTTAAAGAAGGTTTTGGCAAAGGATCTGCCATTAAAAGGGTAAAAAACTGTTCTTCATCCTCCACTAGTACTTCCACTTCAATAATATTGTTATCACTAATTTTTCTTCAATATCACGAATAAACTTTAATGTTTTAATTTTTTAACCGTCAATGGGACAGATTGCAAAGTGCATATGCTCGAAACCGTGAGTAGTGTAGTGCCAGAAAATTTCCCCTCCGTGCAAATGGTATGCGTTGTGAGCGTAATTCGAACCGGGTGTAAGCGCGCTAAAAACGCAGAAAGCGTAATTCGGACCGCGGCCTAAATAACAGCAAAATGCTTAGATCATGTATTTTAAAAGGATGGGACATTCCACAATAAGAAAGAGCCAAGATGTTGTATGCGCATGCCGAAGTAAAAGGTGCATGGGCGTACAAAACTGATTGTTTTTGGGGCAAAAATTTTGGCGCGTATTTTAAATTTTTTTTTGCAGATAAATTTATTATTTTATATTGAATAAACATACTGCAGTCACGATCAGCTTACAAATTCGACCAAACATCCAGATTCAAAATTTCAAGATCATAGGTCAATATCATAGGGCGTTCTTGAGTTATCATGCTAACGGACAGACAGATGGACGGACGTCAAGCGGAGTTAGATTCGTCCCCAAAAAAAGCACAAAATTAATAATATATAAATTTTTTTGGTGTGATGCTTTGTTCTAAGCGTTACAAACTTTTGTTCCGGATTAAACTTATCCTCTCAGATTTCAAATCCGTAGTTCATTAATAAACACCAAATTTCGGTATTTCGTCAGAACAATAATGCAATCATTACTAATTTAATGAGAAGGCTACATTGTTGTGAACTCAAGGGAGGCTAGTCATCGAAAAGTTTTCTTTCGATGCAGAGCACTTGTACAGAAACAGATATTTTAATAAATATTTCTTTTCTAACTACGGATGCATCTTGCGTGTTCGAAATGGCCCAAATATAACGTTATTTTGCTACGCCGTTGGATCGCGCACTTACACCGGGGTGTCCTATCCTTAGTGTCAGTTAATGACGTCAGACGTAGCAAAGCTGTGTCTCAATTTCTTTTCGGTTCGTGTCTTGACTATTTTTACAACTGCTGGCCCATCAGTCAATCTTATGGTGATTTCTTTTCTGAAAAAAATGTGACCTGTAAAGATGCAAAATTATTGCAGTTCTGCCCTCTTTTTTGACAATTCCGTCCGACAGGTCAATTTACAATAGAACGCTTTCAGGTCAAAAAGCTATTATTAAAATTAAAATAAATTTTCACTACACTCCGTATGATTTCTAATTACCGTATGACCCGTTGGACAGTTTAATTTATGCTTTTAAATCGTTTGCCGCTGTTGTCGTAGGATATTTTTTTCTTATTTTCCTCGTTTCTTACGCACATTTGAGGTTAAAGGAGTTGCACCGCCGAAATTTTCGGGGCAAGAAATGCGAGTTTTCAGGTCAATTTTAGCCACGGACTCAAACCCCTTTTTCTAGCAGGTCAAAAAAAATTTGAGAATAGAACAGCGGAACTGCTAGAACAAAAATTGAGGGCAGAAACGGGTCACATTTTTTTGCAGAAAAGAAATCACCATTAGCAAATGTAAAGAAATACAAATTTTTCTATAGAATTTAATTAAATTTTTGATTTATTAAAAAGCTGGGGCAACGAAACTGATGGAAGCGCAACGGAAAAATGGGAGCGATGGATCAACGTGGATAATAGGAGCAATAGAAGCAATGAGATCAACGGAAGCAACGGGATTGACGGAATCAACGAAGCAACAGAGTAACGGAGCAACAGTAGTAACACAGCAACGGTATCAACAGCATAATAAATGTGTACTACATGCGTAGTAAGGGCGTACTGCATGCGTATGTTGTTGGATCATATAGTGTTTTACACAATTTCCTGCAAAAATTTAAGATTTCCCTGGCTGTTATGTACAGAACTGCTATTCTCGATGCGTGCAGAATGAAACCAAAATTGGTTTGCCGGATCAAACCAAAATTGAAATAATTTTCAAATATGTACATATTTATTCGCATGGCCAAATTTATAAGGTAAATGTACCAGTAATGGGACACTTAAGGACTTTTCTCAGTTTTGAAAAAAGATAGACGCACGTTTTTTTTTGAAACGCAGACCCTAACCTTGCTTGAAAATAATCACTGGTTCTATTTGATCTAAAAAGTTATGTTTTAATTAAAATAAACTATTTATTTTATTTAGTCAGTGTACCTATTTTGCGACTCCTTTTAGCATTGTGTGCCTTAATTGGGCCCCCCTATATTGGGTAGGCTTGTGTAGTTCGTGAACGAACTAGTTTGGAAGATCCCTCCCACAAGTGAAATGAACGAACTAGTTCGCAGTGACTTCTGGTCCTAGTTCGTTTTTGTAGGTATGGAATGGGAACTTGAAGGGAACTAGTTCCTTCCGGAGTGGGTACCTTTTTTTTTTTTTTGAGGTCCCTACATTCCATCCGAACTCGAAAGTACTCGAACTACTTCCTTCGGGGCTGGGGACCTTTTTTTTTCTTTTAGGTTCTCACATTGAATCCGAACTTGAAAGGAACTAGTTTCTTCCGGGTTCAATTTCAACTTGAAAGGAACTAGTTCCTTCCGGGCTGGGGATCTTTTTTGGTTTTTTAGGTCCTCACATTTAATCCGAACTTGAAAGGAACTAGTTCCTTCCGGGTTCAATTTCAACTTGGAAGGAACTTTTTTTTTTTTTTTAGGTCCTCACATTCAATTTTAACTTGAAAGGAACTACTTCCTTACTTACTTCTTTTTTGCTGAACGATGAACTACAACAACGAATAAGTTCGCGAAGACTAAGGAACTAGTTCGTTCGCGGTCACTAAGGTCAACTACAATGCGCAAGCCTAATATTGGGACGCTCATCAGGGGGCAACTAAGCAGGTAATAAGCAATTTATTAACATTCCCACATCCAATTGTCATGGAGGATTACATTGAAACGGTTGACGAGTTTAAAAATTACTTATAATATACTTAATTAAAGTAAAAAAAATCAAATATGTATATTGGTACATTTTTATACTCTAGATGAACATATAGAGTATTATAAGTTTAATCCAGCCCGAAAAGTTTGTAACGCATAGAACCGAGCCTCGGACGAAAAAAAGTTAGATATTATTTTGTGTTTATTTTTGGCCAAAACCCCCAAATCCGTTTGCTGTCCGTCCGTCCGTTAGCACGATAACTCAAGAACGCGTTGACCTAGGAAGTTTAAATTTTGTCACAACTTGTAAAATGGAAAAAGTAAGGCTAAGTTCGTTAATGGGCGATATCCTTCCACTCCTTCGGGTACCTCCCATACAAGAGTCCTTAAAACACGTTTTCACAATTATTGCTCGAATGCTTCAAGTTAGGAACTTGAAATTTTGCATACTTAAGGTTTACAATGTTTGAATCAAAAGTTCCGAATATGATGCAAATCGAATGAAGCCTAGAAAAGTCCTTCAAAAATGTATGCATATTACTGAATCCACTATAACTCCAGAACGAATTCAAGTAGGAATTTAAAATTTTACAGGAATTAGTTTTATACCAAAACCAAAACGGAGTTCATTAATTAGCGCCATCTGTTGACTCCTTCGGGTAACTGTCATACAAAAGTCCTTCATAAACATGTTCACCAATATTGAACGATAACTTTAGAACACTTTAAGTTACGACTTTGAAATTTTATACACAGTAATTTTATTATAGTCGCAGCTGAAACTATTAATATGAAAAATATTCCATAAGTTTTTCATGTAGTTGCCATACAAAAATTCTGTAAATTGTCCTAACTTACTTTATGGAACTCACTATAAATCAAAAAATCGAGTAGCCACTATACAATAGTTTCTACCTGTAAGTAAAAGGTCATGTAATAAGTGCTTGTGCTCTCCTCATTCTTTTGATATATTTCCAACTAAAATATAAATCGGAGTTCAGTATTTCATCTAGAGTATCATACGATTGGCTTGCAGCCGATCGTGACCGATCGTTATGTTTTAAACATAATTTTAGTTTTCTTTAATATTTAATTGTGTTTAAAGTGTATAATATTTATATAGGTAGAAGTAGTTTAATTCAAAAATTATTTTAATACACTTATACTGCATTTAAAAAAACAAAGAAGATACTTAAAATTCAATAAAATATTTAGTAGATTAATAACGTACAAATTGTTTGTAAAGTTATTATACATTTTTTTATTTTTCTTTAACCTTATTTTTTTCGTAAAAGTATATTACAAGTTGTCTATTTTGTTGTATAATTTCTGGAGTTGGAACAATGAATTTTATTTGCTGGGGAAAGATGGGACTTACATCATTGAATAAATGTATGTTGGGGCTGGGCTTATTTCATATGAGTATGGAGGTGACCCACCTTAGAGACACAAATGTTCCAAGTGGCCCTATATTGGACCGGGGAGGCCCAATATAGGGCCGGGTTATCGAACAATATCTGTTAAGTATATCGATAGGTTAGGATTGATCTTGGCTATCCATTGGAAGCATCAGCCGGACTCAAGGCCCATGGCCCTACGATGGGCCAGTTGACCCAACTTATATTTAAAAAAAAAAACTTATAACACCCTTAACAAATACAGTTAGAAAGCAGTTCAATTTAGACAAAATATTCCCCTTAACACTTCTAAACCACGCAGTTCAAAGGAAACAAAATAATTAGCAATGAGAGGCGTTCAGATGAACGGTTGAAGGGTTTAGTCGTGATATGACGTCATTTCTAAGAGATTGGCAGATAATTATGATTGTATTTCATCCTGAAGTTGAGTGTCCCTTTTACCTTACATACATATTTTAATAATTTTACAGAGCCAAGTATTAAAATGATGTAATGGATTAGCAGAAGCGATCAAAGCAATATCTGAAGGCCAATAAATATGGAAGTCTTGTAGTAAGAAGTCAGAGACCATGGCAAAATCTTAAAACTCGGCTTCACTTCTGTGTTCTGACTCATAAAGCGTGAGGTACGTGTGGTGTGAGTTGTTAATACCTACTAAGGAAGCCAGACAAGATATTAAATAAGCCAGAGTTGGTTGATTACTACTCTATTTTTTACTTGCAAGTTTTAAAGTAGATTCTCAAAACAAATAGGGTAGATGCTCCAATAGTCGGCTATAGTCGGCCATTTCTTCAGAAATTTAAAATTATTAAATGATGAGGAGACAATTTCCAGAAAAAATTTTTTGTCTTCGATCTGTGTTTTCTTTTGAACTCGAAATTCACAACATGAAGTCATTCAGTGTTTTTGTTGTAAAGTTATAATAAGTTCATTGTGACAAGGTCCATAAAACTAAGTTTTTTTAGAATAATTTATAAGATGGAAGTTCCTAAAGTCGGCGAGGTGTTCCCGACTTTAGTAAAACGCATGTTGATCCGTGTGTCGCCGATATACCGCGCCTTTCCAGTAACATTTATTGCCCAAGGTGTGAATTCTGGTTTCGCGTGTTGTAAAAGCGCTATTTGCAATATCGTAATTTTTTAGTGTGTCGACATCTGGGAGTGGGGGAGGGTGAAAAGGAAAAGGTTCCGATGTTTATATCTTAAGAACCTATAATGATAAAAAGCTAAAAGTTGGTATTTAGATAGAGGAATAATAGTGGCATGTTGGAAAAATATAATTTTTTATAGGGGTAGTATGGTACGGGGGTGGGGGGTACTTTTTTCAAACCATGGAACGGTTTATGCTAGAAAGTTTAAACTCGGTGTGTATATGTAAATCAACTAAAAAAGTTATTTTGATTAAAAAAAAATTCAAATATCCATTGGTGTTCGGAAGTGGGGGCAAAAAAATGTTCAGTCAAAATAGAATGCATATATATTTTCACGATTTTCGTCATATCTACTAGGTCTTCCAAAATATTGAATTCACTATTATTTTACAGATTCTTCATATGAATACCTAGAAAGTGTTTCAAGTTTTTTTGTAAATTGACCCCTAAGGGGGTGTGCAGTGATTGGATACTTTTTCATAAATTCTTCCATATCTCTCAGGTCTGATCAGATATCGAATATCATTTCATTTCCACGGACTTAAAAATAGGTGATTATTAAACCTATTTTTAAGTTTTTTCCTTTTTCAACCCCTAGACCGCATCCCGGAGTATGACCCACCGCTTCCGAACTTTTTATTAGTTTTTCAGTCACATAGTAACCTACACCGCATCTTAGAGTTGAACGCGATCCGAACTCCTGACGGAAAAATAATAAAGTTGCGCCCAGACCATTGGCAGATTTTTTAAACTATTCATTTTAGCGAATCTCGAACAAATAATGTCAAACTCTATAAAACGTCCAATCCAGAAATACGATGCAAATAGTATGAGAATTGCTATTTCTGCACATCAAAGTGAGAATTTAAGTGTTCGGAAGGCTGCGGTTAAATTTGGGGTACCTAGATCAACGCTCCAGGATCATCTGCTAGGAAAAGTCCCGGAAGTATGCCAAAAAATGGGTCAAATTGAAATCGTCAATTGGTGCATTTCCTTGGCTTAATGTGGATTTCCACTAAAGCCAGAAGAGCTTCAAAACACCGCACAAAAAATCATGAAAGAAGATAAACGAAAAAACTCTTTCAAAGACGATAGACCAGGAAAGAAGTGGTATGCATCTTTCATTATGTAGTGGCCGCCTTTTGGGTCTAACATGGCCGAACTTTGGATTTTTGTGGCCGACTATAGGAAAAACTGCACCATTTTAGAATATTATTTTTTTTATCAATCTTTTTGTGTAAAAATTTATTTTAATTGTGTTTTTCTAATAATTGACACCATTGACTATCGTTTAACCTTATAAGAAATGGATACAATTTATTCCGTAAAAATTGTAAGGAATATTATATCGGGACGACACTAAATGGCCGACTATTGGTGCATTCACCCTATAATTTATTATGTGAGTTTATTTGCTATTTTATTGTGGTTTGCTGCATTTCTGAACTCAAGACAACCGCTAAGCCACAATTGAATAATAAAGTTTGGTCTGCTAAGATCACAAGGAACTTTTTAAGTTAAAACACAGAAATCTGTAAACTTTTAAAACGCATATTGGGTAAAATACCGGCCACTTAACTTTTTTTCCACTTTAAAATTCCGTAGTAAATTGTGTAATATTAGTATCAAAAAAAACTATGATTGATTTGAGAATATGCCCCCTTTTTTTGTTTATGTAGTATAATAAAAATATCAAAGTAATATTATTTCTATTAACTTTTTTAAGTTTTCCAAAAAATGGCAAGAAATTCAATTACCGGCCACCAAAATTCTAATACCGGCCAAAAATTATTCAATCTCCGGCCACTTTGATTCTGACAATTGTTACAGCCAAAGTAATTTTCAACGGCTTGTGAATATGAATATGAATCAAAAGTTGTGCAATTTAGGTAATACCTACCATCTTCTGAATTTACCGCAACCAACAATTTTCAAGGAGTCATCCTCTACGACACTTACATACAACCTCCTCTTAACAAAAATTATATTTCTGCTTTGGTTTTAAGGACGAGATTTTTGGAGATTGATTTTTTATATTTTTCTGTTGTCTTAATAGTACTTTCCTTTTTAAACGTTCTTCTTTTCTTTGCCTAACACCTTAAAATTTGACTTGCTTTTCTTGTTTTTTAAGCTCATGTATTTTTCGCCGTTCATTGGAGAAAATTGCACTGGGGGCCCTTACTTTGGGCCTCCTATATTTTCTCAACATGAGTTTTGGATAGAAAAGATGCTTTGAAAGGCTTGGAGAAACAGAAAAACAGTTGCTCCTTGCGGAAAAAGTGCTGCTTTCAGGGGATAATGTTGACGGGCAGAATCGTGTTAAAGTTCCACTCCATTTGCTATATATAGGTACATACATAGAATATGTTACTCTTCATCCAACCAGTTTCGGAACGTCATATAAACCAATTATTTAGAACACTATATTGATTCCTGTTGTCTGCGTGGCTTAGAGTGGCTTAGAGCACTTGCTCTACCGGACTACCAGTTAATTCAGCTGTAAATGAGTACCTGAGTTAAAATCGGAGTAATAATCACGGACGAGCGTGTAGCTTGACCACTTCAACTCCTAGTGTTACGTTGGTCTAGTAATGAAGTAACTCTAGCATTACTTCAAGGCCTAGGCCGGATTTGGGCTGTTGCGCCATTGATTATTATTATTAAATCCTGTTTAGGACGTAAAAATGGAAACACTACCATCGGCGGTAATGTTTTGCCACTTGCCGAAAAAGCCAGAAGAATGGTAAGAGCTTCTTTTTCGTTTCCTTTTTTATAATATATACACGTCACTGCTTCCTTTCGAAGCAAAAGTACTCTTCCTGTTTTTGGACACAACAAGAAACTGGTTTCATCTCCATTTATAACTTATGTTTTATAAAAGTGTCTAATTCGTCGAACCACTTTTTTATGTATTCTTTTGCGATAACAGCTCTTACCGTGTTTACATGGAGAATCCAAAGATCGAAAGATCGAAACATGAAATGGCATTTAAATGTACGACATAACCGATTTCGATTCGATCTCGTTTCGATCCGATCTGCGTTTTCATGCGATTTTAGAGGATTGAGTCCGGATTCAATCCTCGAATCTGCGAAATGTTATGTCAGGGTGTTTATTCAAAAACAACTTCAGCCATGTTTTTCCTGGTCGATCCTCTTTGAAACGCGTTTTTCTTTGGTCATCATTAAGGATTTGTTGGACAGTGTCAATTAAGTTATTGGAACTAATTTGAAAGCCGCATTTACTTATTTTGATACACCAACCAACAATTCTATCCTCCTCTGCTTTTGTTAGAATAGTTGAAGGTCCACATTTTGCAACACCCTCTGGAAACTTAACTGTTATTTTATCGTAAAGCGTAGATCTAGGGATTCTGAACATTTTGCTGATTTTCCTTATCGACAATGTTTTTCTTTACTTTTCCGAATTGCATTCTTGTAGTGCTTGCTCTATATAACCTCTATTCGAAGTGTGTGACATTTTAAAGCTAGATAATAAAAATTAATTAAAAAACGCTATCCTAAGCTATTCAGGATGGAGGTAGTTACCTATTATATTAATTGGCCGGTATTAAAATCAGAGCTTCTATTTCCGGCCACGGTCGGCCGGTAATTAAATTTAACTGAAAATTATAATCTAAATACCGGCCAGCCAAAATCTTTTTATATAAATAAAAAATAGCAAACATTTTAGTTAATAACTAGAATACTAATTGTCATCAACATAAATTAATAATTACCTATTTCCTGCGCCTCGTCTTGTTAAGAAAATCCAAGAATTTCAAGCATGAAAGTGTTAAATCAATCCACTGACTACTGAACTCGAAATTTTTTGCAAATAACTTTAACGCATGTTTGAATCCTTTATGTGTTATGTACGAAAGGTTTCGCAGTAATCAAACAAAAATAAGTTCAATTTCAAATGTTTCAGATATAACCAACCGTGTGCATTTTTTGAGAGTGTGGCCGGTAACTGGGGGTGGCCGGAATTAGGCTACTTTTAGTCCAGGCAACGAATGATTATAGAGGGAAATTTTAGGGACAGATAAATTGACTTCGGAACTTTGTTTGGACTGGTCTGGAGATGAACATATCAAAAGTCCCCACTCCTAGGAAGTGAGCTGGGGGAGGGGGGAGCTTGAAAGGTCCCTTCTTTTGGTTTTTCGCTTATATCTCGGAAACTATGCGTCGTAGCGGCTTGATCACTATGCACAAAATTGAAGCTGACAAAATTTGCTACAAGAATAACTACTTACATTTGTCGATATGTTGTTCTGTTCTCGAGTTATCCGCCCTTGAAAATCGTTAATTTTGGAAGAAAAAAAAATTTTATCACGTTTTTTGCTCTATTTGTTAAGATATGTCTTCAAATATTGTTTCCACGAAAAAGTCGTGAGAGAAAAAGTTGTAGACCATTAAATTTTCTTCAAAAATATATATTACTTTCTGTTATGGTTTGGGGAGCCATAGCTGCATTTGGGGTGGTAGATTGGCTTTTGTTGAAACTACTATGGGCCGCTATGTTTAGGAGAACCTGTCGGAATAACATTTGACCCCATCAGTCGAGAAGTTGTGCCTTGGAGGGAGTTGGATTTTCCAACAAGACAATGATCCAAAGCAAACATCCATTTTCGTCAAGAGCTGGTTGTTGTCCTACGCTCCAAGGCTGCTTAATACTCCCCAAAACCCAGATTTAAACCCAATAGAACATGTATGGGAGCTACTGGAGTGCAAAATTCGGAAATGTTGCATACAAAACAAAAATTTGTTTAAGGAAACGCTCATTACAGAATGGGAGAAAATTACATCCGCAGAAACTGGTAATTTAGTCGCCTTTAAGTCCCTACTAAAAGGGGTTCCAGTCAAGTATTAAGTCAGCAAATAATTTTAAAAATTTCAATACGTTTAGTTGGAAATTTCTTGTGTATAAGCCAGCCAGTACTGACTGTCGTAGACTTTTGTCCTTTCATTTTTTATTTTTTTATGAATTTACCTTTAAGTTTGTTATGAAAAGTTTTTGTTTTTGTTTTTTTTATAAATATATTTAAGTTACTGAGAAAATCCGCATCAATGGATTTTTGATTAAGGCTTCCAATTAACCAGAACCTCAATATAAAGTGTTGCCGTAGACTTTTGTCCGTCACTGTATATGATTTTGGAAATATACTAAAATAGCTATCAATTTTGAACGGTTTGATTAAAAAATCAAAGTAATATATATTTTTGAAGAAAATTTAATGGTCTACAACTTTTTCTCTCACGACTTTTTCGTGGGAACAATATTTGAAGACATATCTTAACAAATAGAGCAAAAAACGTGATAAAATTTTTTTTTCTTCCAAAATTAACGATTTTCAAGGGCGGATAACTCGAGAACAGAACAACATATCGACAAATGTAAGTAGTTATTCTTGTAGCAAATTTTGTCAGCTTCAATTTTGTGCATAGTGATCAAGCCGCTACGACGCATAGTTTCCGAGATATAAGAGAAAAACCAAAAAAAGGGACCTTTCAAGTGCCCCCCTCCCCCCGCTCACCTCCTAGGAGTGGGGACTTTTGATATGTTTATCTCCAGACCAGTCCAAACAAAGTTCCGAAGTCAAATTTTCTGTCCCTAAAATTTCCCGCTACACCCGTTTTTGAGCATTTGCCTGGGCTATTTACCCAACTTTGTGGAATTGAACTCTAGATTCGTTTTTTTAAAGAGATAGAGTTGTATCGCGCGCGGTTTGTAAACTTTTTTAATGCAATCGCAGCGTTCCTTGGATACCTACCCCGCTTTTTGGATTAAATACTTTAACTGCAAGTTTTGTATGCAAATATGCCAGTTAAAGTTCCAGTTAGAATGTAACTGACGGGCGTAGGAACGTGTCTGAAACTATTGTACCAATATATCTTTAGAAAAACCCTGTCTTCTTTGATTAGCTGTCGCTTACTTTGTTTATGTCGCTGAAAAGAATTAATTCGAAAAGGAACCTTTGAAGCACAGGATAAATTGACCGATTAGATTGTGAAAATGCTTGAGACTCATGGTTCAGACATGCCATATTATTAGACGCACCGACATTTTTTTTTAAATTTTACTTTATTGAGTAAAGTTAAGCCTTTCTATAGGACTCTACTAAAATAAATATTTGTCCATTTTGCAGGCTATTGAGTAAATAAAACTTATAACTGCGATACAATTTTGTAGGACATGTATTTAAAAAAAAAATATGTAAAGAAGCAAGGGAAAATACTCGCAGATTTTTTGTATGCTTAAGGGGTTATGCTAGAGGCTGAAAAAATAGGCCTTTTTTGGAATTTTTTTTCAGAAAAACTACAAAATAAATCAATATTCCAAAAATGGATATTTATAATACAAGTTATTGACTATGTACAGTAATTTTTTTTAAGAGATTAAATTCAAAATGGCGGCTGTGTACGATTTTTGCGATGACGTCTCCGTTTTTCAAGGGTCCATGGCCTGTAATTTTTTAATTATGATAAGCTAATAAATTTATTTCGATTACATACATATAACAACAGCCACAAGAGTATGTCGGATTTTTTTTTCGATATTTTGATTTTTAGCCAAATGGCGCACTTCTAAAGTGAAAAGTGTGAAATTTGCCTAAAAAATCGTCAGAAAATTGTTAATAACAAATGAACTATGCAATATAAAAAAACGTACTCTGATGGACAATATAGTTTTAAAGATATAAAGATAAAGATAGTGAATCTGTTAAAAATTTTCTGAGTTATGTTTCCGGCCAGCTTGAAAAATGTAGTTTTGAGATAAACGCTTTTGAAGTTTTCAGTATGTAGAAAATCATGAGTAATTTTGCAATATGCCTTATACTAAAATTCGAAAACCGAGTTCTTAGAGACTTTTATCGGTCAAAATCTTTTGGGACAGCATTTCTTAGGTTCTAGGGGACCATTTAAAATAATAAAAAAGAAATCGTTTTCCCCAAAACTCTAAGAGTGGCATAACCCCTTAATATTTAGTATTTCCTCATTTAGCATCAATTAAAGACTGTATTCTCTTCGCCATACTGGTTATTCATGACTGTACAGTTTCCTGTGTGTCCGGACTATGGTTCCAAATATCTATTATTTTTTTCAATCAGCCGGGTTTTCGTTGTAATGACCTCCTTCACTTGCTCTCGTTTGATTGGTGCCCAGAAATTTTTAATTGGATTCATGCCTGGCCAATCCAAAAGGCAAACATTTGCTTCGTCTGGAGGACATCTTTGTATTGGCCTTGTTTTATTATACCGTTTACAATGTACAGACGTCCAGTTCCTTTTGCAGAGATGACTGACCCACCAAATCATCACCTTCGTAGTAGTGCTGCGACATCGACCTGAAAACATCGATGTTTGAATTAAACGACATCGATGTCGATAAAACATCGGTGAAAAACATCGATGTTTCTAAACATCGATGTTTCTAAACATCGATGTTTTTAGAATTTTAGGTGAGACATTAGAGAAGAAGCAAAAAAAAATTTTTTTAGTAGCTAAGAGATTGGTGTGAGAAAAAAGAACCTCGATGTTCCTCAAATATTGATGTTTTATCACGGTAGGTAAAAATCACGATTGTTAAAACAAAATAATCTTATTAATTAAAAACAATGTTATTACATATTTCATTATTATTTTATATTTCATTTCATTATTATATTTCTAAAAATAGGAACAGGATTCTTAAAAGAAAATAACTTCATTTCTGCTGCTAACAACAAATTCTACTTTTCAAATTTTATTTAGGTTGTGTTAACAAAACAATAAAATCTGCCAATAATCTGGGCGTAACTTTATAATTTTTCCGGCAGAAGTTCGGAACGCGTTCAATTCTTTGATGCGGTGTAGGTTACTATGTGACTGAGAACCTAACAAAAAGTTCGGGAAGCGCTT
The DNA here is from genome assembly GCA_949128065.1 of Beris chalybata. NCBI lineage: Eukaryota > Metazoa > Arthropoda > Insecta > Diptera > Stratiomyidae > Beris > Beris chalybata. The sequence goes on from OX421894.1 coordinate 44,867,842, forward strand.
AGAATAACATATGCATTACATAATTGGGTCATATTCCATTACATAATTGGGTTAGTTGCGGTCTAGGGGTTGCAGAAGGAAAACACTTAAAAATAGGGGATTATTAAACAAGCTCGTGGAAGTGAAAATCTGATCAGATCTGAGAGATATGGCAAAATTCATGAAATATACAACCACTTTACACCCCCTTAGGGGTCGAATTTCTAAAAAACCATGAAAAGAGATTCTAAATATTCATATGAAGAATCCGTAGAATAAAAATGAGTTCGATATTTGGAAAGACCTAGTAGATATGACGAAAACCGTGAAAACATATGAATTTTATTTCCACTGATAATTTTTTTTTGCCCCCCTTCCGAACCCCAATGGATATTCAATTTTTTTTTTATTCAAAATTACTTTTCAAGTTGATTTAGATATAGGTACACACCGAGTTTCAACTTTCTAGCATAAGCCGTTCTATAGTTAGAAAATCACCCCCAGCCCCGTACCGTACTACCCCTTCAAAAAAGTATATATTTCCAACATTCCACTACTATATATAGCTCTATCGAAATACCAAGTTTCAGCTTTATATCATTATCTTAAGATTAAGGTTCTTAAGATATAAGCATCGGAACCTTTTCATTTTCACCCTCCCCCACCTTCTCCCTCTACAGACACATCCCCAATTTATTTTTTCTCTGCTAGGTTTCTATGGAGCCTACTTCTGGTAAAATGAGCATCTATCTTATACTGTTTTTGACATATGAAACGTATTTTTTTTGAAAATTTCTTATCTCCCCTCTTCCATGTTTCACAACCCCCTTAAAAAGTTTTACTTTCAGCAATATTTATTTGTCAACTTTAATACAAAAACCGAATTTCATCTTTCTAAAGCAATTGGTTCTTGAGATAACGTAATCTTAAGTTTTTCACCACCACCCCCGTACGCCACTACCCCACTCAAAAATTTCTTTTCAATCTTTTCTCCTGGTATAGGTACAGATATTTGATAAGTTTGAAGTTCGTGCCATCAAGGCTTTCGGAGATATGGATTTTAAAATGTGTCGATCTTGACATTGTTTCGTTTCGGATGCATTTCCTCCCCCCACTCCCACATCCCTTCACCCATATCAACCATTTTTTTGCAAATGGGTCCAATATCGAAGTTCTATAGAAATTCCAAGTTTCAGTTTCCTAGCGTAAGCGATTGCTGAAATCTAGAAACCAACATTTTTCATCAAAAACGCTCCCCTCTCCTCCCTCTCATACCCACACCCCTCTAAAAGATAGCAGTCGTAAACGTTCATCCAATCTACCCACCATAAAAATTTCATGCTAATACCCTAACGAGTTTGGGAGCTACGTGCTTTCAAACTATTTTGCGTACGGCGGACGGCGCGGCGTACAGACGGACATTTTTTTTTGTTGCTTTTTTGGGTCTACTAGTTCTAAAACGTGAAAATACAAAATTTCAGGGTAGCAAACTTTTTTTAAATTTCAAGTCGATAACAATATGTACTTTATTATTAAAAAATAATAAAGTAAAAAGGAATAAATCTCTAATAATCCAAACTCCAAAATGTTGAGTTTACTGTCTGTAAAAACAGTAATTTTTGAAGCTTCTCCCCTGAGAGAGACCTTCTTCTGCTGGAAGCAATGTTCGCTGCAGCAGAGAACACTCTCTCAGAGGGTACTGAAGTAGCCATAATAGACAAGTATTTCATGGCAGTCTTCATGAGTGCCGAATTTCGAGGAACGTCTCCCTGTTCCCATCCCTCTAGCGAGTAGTTTCGTTTCATTTGGTCCCATCGATGTTTTACCTCCTTTTTTTACCTTTACTTAACAAAGTTCCATGCTTTTATAAAACCTCAGTACAATGTTTGCTAAGAGATTGGTGTGAGGAGCAAAAAAAACCTCGATATGTCAAACATCGATGTCGATGTTCTTATAAAACATCGATGTTCGAAAAACATCGAAGTAAAAACATTGATGTTAAAAGTACCCGATGTTTTTGCAAAACGTCGATGTTACATCAACATCGATGTCGATGTTGATGTCGAGGCACTACTTTGTAGGGTGCTTCACTTTCGGTTTCACGCATTCTAGACGAATTCTCTCACCTGGACGCCTTCTGACGTATTGCGCTTTATTGGCAAGAATTTCGAAAGTGCTTTTATTATTAAAGCACACCTGAAATAATATTCATTACTATGAAAATTTACGTAATTTTAATTAAGTTATGGACAAACGCATTTCAAAATTAATAAAATATATTTAGCAATTTCCAGAAGTTCAAATCTTTGTTCAAATGATTCCTTGCCCAAAGCAAACGATTTGCTTTCATCGCAGGAGTCATTTTAGGCTTACGAGTGGGTCTACAGGCTTTCATATCGACCTGGTGAAGCTTACGGCAAACAGTTATTTCACTGGCGGATACATTACTCTCATTTAATTTAGTTGTGATCTCATTCGTGGAAGTAAAACGATTTTCCACGCACATTTACTTGAGTTTACTCAAGAACAACTATAGTTGTTCTCTCCGTGGTGAAATTTTTGATTGGCGGTCAGAGTTATTGTTTCTTTGAAGGCCCAAATTTTCATTATTTTGGATTTTTCCTTTAATTCGTCTTACAGAACCCTCAGAAATATTCAATCTCCTGGGAATTTTTCGATGATCAAAGCCTTAACTTTGTGGATTTTCTCTTTCGTGAGATGATACTTAAATGTGAAATGTTGAAAATAATAAGAAACACTTCTAAATTACAACACAGTTCATAAATATACAAAAGTCCTGCAATACTGAGACAAAAACCAAAATACATCCTTATTGTTCAAAACCGTCGTGGAGACTGAGCCAGGTCGCCCCATTTGTTTTAATTCATAAACAAGATAGTCTTGGGAAGACAGCAACGTTTTCTGTGATACCAAATAGATAACAGAAATTCGAATCTAGGTAGAACGGTTTACCCATCCCAAACATCAAATAAAGCACTTTAGAAGGATCTGAAACCAGATCTTGGTAACATTTTTAAGTGCGTATAATTGGCCAAACTGCAAGCACGCAGTGGACAACTAGCGTACCGTAAAATATACACAAAGCCACAGACTACAAATCCTTGTACACGAACAATTTTTCCAGCAATTAATTGCCCGACAACTGTTTCCAAAACTAGTTGAGCGATTAATGCAGCAATTCCGGGCAATAACATGCTAGTTGCGGCAACATTTCGTCAATTTGGCATCGTTTTGACAGATTGCTGGTATTGCTGTATTTCCACTAGATTGGAAAATTCCGAGCAATTGTCATCGTTTGATGATTCAGTTACCAAGTTTTGTTTTATTTGTCAAGTTTCGTGTGATAACGGATTAGAATTCAAATATTTTTTAAGTTTTAAGTTTTGGATTTATTTTTCAAATTTTCTTTCGTGTTGTTCGTATACTGAATTGTCCGTGTATGATGTCATTGCCAAATTGCTGAGTATAGCTCCACTCTAAAAAATGAGATTTCCGAGACGTAAATATACCTCCTTAATAATGACAGTTTTATGACTATTATGGTGTAAATATACACCACAGACTGAATTTTCAACCAACAAGTTGTAACTAATAAATTTTACATATATTTGTGTATAAATCCGAAAGAATTTGGAAATATGCTCTAAGGTGTGTAGCGTATACGACAGAAGATGTAAATTTACACCAAATTGGGCAAATATTCCGAACAACGATGGAAATGTGTTCTTAATGTTGCATTTTTCACACAAAAAGTTGGCCATTTATGTTTTGTTTAAATTACGCAACATATCAGCGGAATTCAGTATGCACAAGTCTGTCGTTGCGTCGTTAGTGATCGGTGCTATACAATTGTTGGTGAAAACGCTAAAAGTATTAAATTGCTAACAACTTATAACAATAATGGTTTCGGTATCGACACAAAAGATTAAAAGGTTTAAGTGCAATAATTGTTTGAATATGTACACTTTTCTATTGTAAAAAGTTTTAAATATTTTTAAATTTCAGGGATAGGGATCATTATTCAAATCATATGTTTTTAGCATACACTTTATTCATGCGCTTATTGTTGGAATTTTGCTCTAATATATTTTGAAACAATTCAATATTTACCGGATATAAGCAACTCTTTTAATAATACCATGCTGAAATAAATCACTTCTTACTCCTGATGTGGATTACAGCAGCAACTTTATGTTTCTAGCATTTGAAAATTTTATCGGTAACTGGTAATTTTCGCATTCTCATTTAGATTTTTTCAAACATAAACAGAAGGCTTAATTTTTTACATATTTGTTATACATACTTATTTATATGTAGTATTTATACTTCTATACTAATATTATAAAAAGACAGAGTTTGTATGTTTGATTTACGTGCATTGATCTCGAAAACCGCTGGGCGGATTTTGACGAAACTTTCACTGATGACTGCTTACAGTTTTAAGAGTAGATGGCTATAAATTATCACATTAATATGCTAGGAAGCTGGTGAAATATCGAAAAATGGGTAAAATTTTATTGTATCTTATTGTCTTCTCTTCATTAAAGAAATAAATAAAAAATAGATAAGAATCAATGCACAAAAGTGGTTTTTCAAAAACAATGACGTAACTGTATGAATACCTACAATATAAAAATATGTAAATACATATTCGTAGTGGAAAAAATCTGCCAAAAGTCTGGGCAAAACATTATTATTTTTGGATTTATTATTTGCGAATCCGTGAAAATGGGGATCGCCCACATAACGTTATTGTGTCATAGCTACTTCGGGAGGCGTGGTATGTATGTATACCATTAGTTGTTGCGAGATTAAGATGTATTTTAAAAAGTTAATTTTCCCCTAATCTACAATAAGATTTTTGGACGAATAAACATATTAAAAGGCTGTTTAGATGACTCGAACTTCGGTATATTAATTACTAGCCGCGTACCGTGGCTACGCTCGCTACGCTAATGTTGCTCCATCGCCCCTGTTACTCCCGTTTATCCATTGGTCCTGTTTCTCCCGTTAATACATTACTCCCGTTTCGGGTACACTTTCTCAGCTCAAGGAACAGGAGACATTAATGCAATTTTTAATTTTTAATTTTTCACTTTACATTATTAATTTTTAATTTTTCAATTTACATTTTTAATTTTTAATTTTTCACTTTTAATTTTTCCTTTTTCATTTTTATTTTTAACTTTTCACTTTTCATTTTTAATTTTTAATTTTTCTCCATTCCCCATCCACCATCCTCCATTCTCTATCCACCATCCTCTATACTTCATCTATTCAAATGTTGAAATAACTCACGAACCACCAATTTTGGGAATATATAATTATCTTTCATCGCCCCTGTTACTCCCGTCACGTGTTCGCAGCTGGTAGTAAAATCAATACAAATAAATTAAAAAACACATGTTCGCGGTCGGCAGGATTCGAACATACGCTCCCAGAGGGAATCATCTGATTTCTAGTCAGACTCCTTACCCGCTCGGCTACGACTGCCTGTTGTAAATTTTTTATTCTAAGTCAGGTTCGTCTGATTGAACTTATTAAAAAACTCAAGTGTTGAAATAACTCGCGAACCACTAATTTCGGGAATATATAATTATGTTCTCGAAATGTCCGGTAGTCTCGAGAATGTCCATGCAAAATTTGGGAGGGAACGGTTAACAGGTGTAGATTTCCATACCGCCCGACCATTTATGCGACTTTATTTTATATTAGATTATGACGTAATTCGTGAAAATGTGTTCAACTCTTTCATACCCTCTTAGTGGTAGAAAGGTAAAAAAACTTGAAACAAGTTTTAGGCGATTATAAAACAAGACCCTGGAAGTGAAAAGTAGTTCGATTTCAAATAATACCTGATTGATACGACTAAATTCGTGAAAATATATACAACCACACACACACGTCACTCGAATTTTGACTATTTTTGAATCATCCCACCCGCGTTGTCACACTTTGTCGCAAAATGTCATCAACATGACGTCACAAAGTTTAGAATGTTTCAAAAATAAACGCAAGAAATAGAGCTAATTCTCATGTTTTATTTAAAAAAAAAGTATACGTATACAATATAATTGGTGATTTTGTTGACACTTATCCAGATCAGAGCAGGTTAGAAAATTAGAAAAATGCAAAACAACAACAACATTGCTGTTCTTATGACTTTTTTTTATAACTTTTTTCCATAGATAGTAGACTAAATTAGGGAATTTAACGTAACTAGCTATCTCAATGACCTCACAAGGGTTTAGTTAACTGCAAAAGTATAAATCAAAAGAATATTGGTCTGTCGTGAATCGCGATTGCGGCTTTGTGACATATATTACAGGGTTGCCAGTAATATTATGACATTAATTTGTAAGAAAACTTTCGCTCAGAATTTGTTACGTCACATCTTTCAGATGGCCCTCTTCCCCTATGTCACATTTTTGGAACTACCCCCCTACCCTTTTTCGTGTGACGTAGTATGTGTACGGTCCCTTAGGGGTGTTTAATTTTAGGAAGGGGCAAAGTGCTGAGCCACCGCGCATGCTAGGCACCAAAAAGACCCATAACGATCCTTTCTGATCCTCTTAGGTCACCAAACATCCCCTAAACAACCCTGATCCCGATAGAACTTGACTAGCTTATCCTGCCTAGAGTCACTTCATACGAACTAACACAAACATCCATTAGCTTGAGTACGGAATATGTGTGTTTCATTTGAAACCAGTACATTTGAAATTTTTTTGCAGTTGTCTCGATTTTTCATTTTAAGGATCTCCACTAAAGTGGATAAACGCTGTATTTAGTTGACATTTCATGAGACATATCTCGATTCCGTGAAACGTCAATCAAAATCCATCAGCTACACGTATACACACTAAAAATATGCCATTTAAGAAACCCGCGATTTTTTAAATTCGCGGGTTCTTAGACTACTAAATATGTACCAAAAGTGGTCATTGTCCGTACTCATGATAATGGATGTTTGTGTTAGTTCTTATACAGTGTATCTAATCCTGTCCTATCGACCTCAGTTCAAAGGTTGGCAAAGAAAAGACTACCCAGTCGGTTGGTACACATTCCCTAAACAACCCTTAGACACTGTGGCCAACAGAATTTTACATTGTTTACAATGTACAAATTACATTGAAATTATGGTACGTTTGGTTGAGTTTTGGTTGAGTTTTGGTTAGTCCTTCGTATTGTACCTCTTGTTTTTAGTAACTGCCGCACATATTCATATTCTTCATATTCTCCGATTCTATTAATCTTGCCTTTGTCCTTGTTGGTATCCTTTACCACCCCCTCTAGATGGGTGGGATAACACCAATCAAAAAACATACCAAATAATAGTCGTAAAAAGAAGTTTTTCACCCAACCCATCTAGAGAGGGTGGAAAAGGATACCAACAAAGCCAAAAGCAAGATTAATAGAATCGAAGCCTTGAATATGTGCGGCAGTTACTAAAAATAAGAGGTACAATATGAAGTACTAACCAAAACTCAACCAAAACTCAACCAAACGTACCATAATTTCAATGTAATTTTGTATGGAGTTGCAAATGTTTTGTTACACCAGAATTAGAGTATCATCATGAATTTCTTTCAGGATTTTGTTTGTATTTGAGCGAATGAATTTATTTGTTAATCTATTTAGTAAATACACTCAAGGTAAAAATATAAATTAAAATCTAGACTTTTGAATTATTATTTCCAAAGAAAATTGAACATTAAATAATTACTAGTATCAGTTGCAAATGTTTTGTTCGCAGCTGTAAGTCGAGTTAATAGCCAAATGGCAGATAATACGATATTAACTCTGCCGTGTGTCTAGGGCATTATATTAGTCACACAAATATTATTTTTTGTTCAGTCGTTATGTCATTCTTTATCCTCGTCATGTTTACCGTCACAATTATAGTCAGGTAAATTAGAATAGTGCCTATTTGAAACAAATTTTCTAACAGCCACGTCATTTTCTAGAAATCGTACTTATTAGCATATTTATGTGTGTATATCGGTATGCATTTTGTAAAAGAGAGAAATTTACACATAATTATGCTATATGTGTATGTAGGTACATTGAAGGTAGAGAAATTATTAACCTGCGATGGAAAAACAATCAACTGAATCGAGAAAAGCTGATGCCTTCTACAAATCTCCGCTCGAGTACTGCCAGACCAAACAATAGTACTAAACAGAACACGGACGTCGACTTCGTTTTTCCTACCTTGCGGCGGTCTCAGGCCATTTGCTTACTTTACCTAGAGTCACTGTATAAGAACTAACACAAACATCCACTATCTTGAGTACGGACAATGACCGCTTTTGGTACCTTTTTAGTACTCTTGAACCCTGCGAACTCCAAAGTTCGCAGGTTTCTTAAATGGCATAGTTTTAGTGTGTATACGTGTAGCAGATGGATTTTGATTGACGTTTCACGGAATCGAGATACATATGTCTCATGAAATGTCAACTAAATACAGCGTTTATCCACTTTAGTGGAGATAAAAATGAAAAATCGAGACAACTGCAAAAAAATTTCAAATGTACTGGTTTCAAATGAAACACACATTGTCCGTACTCAAGATAATGGATGTTTGTGTTAGTTCTTATACAGTGACTCTAACTTTACCGAAGTCGAAGTCAAAGTCGGTGTTGTGGCATCATCATATAATCCTGTGTGTTCTAAAAGACAGGGACTTCTAAGTCGAAGTCCGTATTCTGTTTGGGCCAAAAGGTTGAAGCCAACTCGTTCCAACCTCGGCTGGTTGGTCGATGCACAAATTCTCCACCACTTCTCTACGGATTGATCATCCAATGTCAGTCCGCCTGTTTATTCGTTTAACTTCGCTGCATGCATCAGCATCACCATCATGCAACATGCTACCTATCAACTACTCCATTGTTCCCACATTTGCATATAATGGATATTCGAACAAACGGCGCTGTCGACAATTTATCTTTCTTCTTCAATTTTCTATTTGCGATGTATAATTTTCAATGTCTGGCGAGAAAAGTTCGTTTTCAATTAATAAAGGGGTTATATACAGTTGTACCGCGCAACAAGATGAAATTTTCTCGATTTTTTTTCGACACCATAAAAAATATCTATTTAAAATCTTTTGTCAACGTCGAATAGTACATGTTTCTAAGAACTTGTTGAAATTTATTCATCAAAAATATTAAATAAAAAAGTTATAGTCGAATTCCAGGAACGCCTTTTTTTCGACGTGACTTGCGGTGGACATCATATCTTGAGAACGGTTCATCGGAAATCAAAAATTCCAGAAAAATCCGTTAGTATATTGTATTGTCTAGTAGATGAACGAAGGATTTGTAAAAATTTGGATTTAAAAAAAAATGGCGACGGTTGTAACAAAAAACGTACTTTTTCAATGTAAAACATTCTCGATTTTTTGCTCAAAAAAAAAAAGTTTTCAAAATAATTGAAAATCCTTCTTTCATTTCCTAGCTATTATCATAATAAATAAGTGGTATAAATTTGGTGTTGATCGGATTGATAGTTTTCTAGTAATCCTGTCCACCGCAAAAGTACTTTCAAAAAATAAGATTCTGAGATAATCGCGTTTAAAGTTTCATGTTTGTTCCTCTCGCTGTGCAGGTAGTGTGCTATAAAAAGCTACAACTTCGGTTCTAATGCTCCGATCGTTATGAAATTTGGTGAGAGTATTCTTGAGAGAATATACTGAAAGAATATGCAATAAAAGAAAAATTGATTTTTTCGTCCATCACAACTGTATATAACCCCTTAAAGTAACCGTTATCTGTCGGACTGGTATGTTTTCAATTTTGATATTATATGTATTACACTCCTACACATCTATATTGTTGTTGCAATTGGATAACCTCGTATATAACCATTCTTTAAGAAGTATAAAAAATCTGAAGAATTCACTATATACGAGTACTAGGGCATATGCCTTCAGTTTTAGTTCCTGCGTGATTTCTGATTATGGGATTCGGCAGAAAGACCGCACAGTCAGACTATTCGATCATGAAGCATAAGCATTTATTTGCCGCTCGGATAAGGTTAACTCCTTAAATTTGATTGTTTGTAAATGCCTCGGATAAACTGTCAGCTTCCCTGGCGGCAAACGCATACTATACAACGAAACGGAACTGTCAGAGCCTCCTATATATGAAAGCCGTCGGGTAGAATCTCGCACTCACACATGCATAGGCCAATGGTGGCCGACTGTTTCACTGCTATACCAGGCACTTTGTACTGAATAGGGTAATGTCCAGTACGATAGAATTAATATTAAATGAATTATTTTGTGCGGTATCAAGTAATAATTGCAGATAATATAAATACATATCTTGGAGACATAATAGAATGACAGTTTTTAGATACCTTTCAGTATTCCAACACAGATTTTCACTCGGAATACTGTGGAAGATGGCACCAAGAAACCTTTTGCGGTATGCCAGAAAAAAATGTTTAATGATTTAATATATTCTTATAAATTTAGTAGGTAGTTCTGGCTACGAAAATCTTATGGAAGAAAAATAGCTACCCAATTGCCTTTGAAAGTATGAAACTATTGAATTTACTAGTATCCATTGCTTGGGATCACTTTAACTACGAGTTGTGCTATCCGAAGTCTGGAATACACATTTCTGTATAAATATTCAATTACTCTGCCCAATAAGTCTTAGGAATAATTTATATATGTAGAAAGTAGTATACGAAACTTCTAATTTAAAACGCAAAAGTTCAATAGTTTCCAGCACGTCGTAAATTGTAGCTTGCGCAAAGCCTCGTTTTCACGGTGATAGTTTTTGCGATAGTTGCTGTCATTATAATTACCATCGTCATAGCTATCACCATTTAAACTTCTCGATAGTTACTTTCGAGCTGTCATGATAGTACTATCGCACTATCATGCTTGACGAGATAGTTGATAGAACTATCGCAATAATTTTATCTTGACATTAAAAAAATAATTTCAAAACATAATAATATATAATTATAATTACGATCTTGTGAATACGTGTTGCTAATTGCAAAAAAATATAATTTTGATTTTATGTGTACGTGATTTTGTGTGTATGTGATTTTGTGTGTACGGGATAGACAAGTGGCATGTCTAATTTCACTATCGTACATCGCGCCGTGTAAACAGCAGACTGTCACACTATCATACTATCGTGCTATGCTTTCGCGAAAGTCCTATCGTACAAAACTATCGCCGTGAAAACGGGGCTTAATTCATGTCACTTCCCAAGAGTCTTCAATGGATTGAGCAAAGGAAAACAAACTTATGCGTGAAATAATACAAAAGACTCTATTAAAAAATTATTTTATTATTATTTTTAAATAAATTTATTAATAAAAAACAACAATATTGGTTTTAATTAAAATAACCGTATATTAATTGAAGTCTATAATGTTTGGGAAATAAAACAAAACAAATAAAAATTAAATTAAACATAAAATCCGCTGAAAGGGCCTCCGTTTTCAATTGCTCCATTCTCGTTAAATGGGCCTCACGTCTTTTCTGAGGATCTCTCCGAGTTTGTGCTTCTGTTGAAGTTAAATAAATCGGCAAGTTCGGACAAATCCTCGGCATGGCACCTTCACGTAATCTAAAAAACTTTAACGGGCGACCAAGATCTCGCCCGTCAAGATGCTTCGTTTTTATTACGTCACATTCAGAAAAATTGTTTATATGTACATACGCAACTAAATTTCGTGGGACTCCAATTATCTCGTGGAATCGTCTTTATCCAGGCAGCTCGTTGATCTTCCTTGGGTGGAAAGGAGAACGTTACTATTGCTTTCCCTCCCTCCTCAATAGTGCCGTGATAATTGGATCGGCATCCCGGAACGCAGAACTTTCTCGGCATAGTGATGAGCTTTGAAATGAGAAAACATGAAACTATTATAGATTGGTAGATTTGGTTAGTTAAATAACTCATACTTACTTATCCTAAGGATAATGCAAAATCAATTGCAGTTCGTGTGTGCCGTACAAGGATCCTCGGGTGTCCTGTTTGAGACAAATAATGTTTCTTTTTATATTATTTTGAACCAGTTGAGTGCTACAAGCCCAAAATGTAGAAAATTTATTTCATTGCATTTAATTTATAAGTGACAAAAAATAGTGCGTACATATCTCCCAATTTAATATAAGAAAACAACTCCTGTTGAGTGAAAGTACAAATTTTACCCGAATATTTAAATTATGAACAAAAATTGCAAAATTTATTACCAACTTGCAGGCTAGTGTACCTGTGAATCGAAAAAGTTTTCATATTAATGTGACATCCCCACAATCACATTTTTCACATCACGCACTTTTGAACATATTAATTAATATTGAAAACAAAATCTAATTGAATTATTATTAAAACAAAATTCTGAACATTGTAAACATTTCTAGTCTAACCACATTTTTTGGCCGTAAAATCTTTTCATCAGTCTTCTCTAAATCAATTGCGAATTCGCAAAAGATTTAAAGAGAAAATGAAGCACAGACTTGAAATGTTTACATTTTCTACCATTGTCACTTGTAACTTATCACTAAATTAAAACTATTGCACAAAACTTACCCACGATATTCACCGCGCACTTCTTATTTTTACACGAAAAACGAAACTGTCAAACATCGAATGGTCACCCACGCACACTATCATACAACCTACCCGACGGCTTTCATATATAGGAGGCTCTGGAACTGTACAAATATGACCTTTGACTTTTTCAATAATTTTGTACATTCTGTCTCTATCTTACACATGGACTTGCATTTCCGTGCAAAATGTATTGAGTTACCACGACTTTTCGATGAGCATATTCTGCCTGTTAGGTGCAAATACGAGTACCTGCTACAAATTGAATTTAGTGCTAAATCTCGTGGCGCCATTATAACCGACAAAAGAACCGTTCACATTTGCGAATAAAAAAGGTACGCTATAACCGAAAGTACGTTATAAAAGTTAACTTTATACAATGCAACCCGGTTATAATGTACCTTGAGGAGACCACAAAAGTAGAACGTTATAATCGATAGAACGTTATAACCAACATAAGAACCTTTTAAATTTGTGAATGGGGATTGAAAAAGGGACGTTATAACCGAAAGTACGTTATAAAAGTGCATTTTATAAGCGGGTTGCACTGCAATCGGGTTGCACTGTAGTTATAATACATATGTATACCTATAGTCACAATATCATTGGTAAAAAGCGATAAAAGCTTATAGTCGGAGAGCTCGCGACAAAAAATCGCAGCAGTTTTGAGAAAGCTAATATTTTGGTATTTGGTTAAATTTAAGGTGTATGTGAATATACTAGAGTCAGCAGGTCTGACGTCGGGACACCTGGCTTTGGTGACCTGTAAAGATGTCAAAAAAATCTAAAAATTTAACAAATTTTGAGAAAGCTAAAAATTTGCCAGGACGTAGTTTTTACAACGAAAAACTGAAAAACAATGGTCAGACACCCCAACAGTAGGACCCACCCAGTCATCCCCTCCGCAAAGGTGTTAAATCGGGTACGTTCTGTTACTATGCGCGCAATAATCATGCAAGAGTTTTGAGAAAGCTGAAAATTTACCAAGACGTAGTTTTTACAATGAACAACTGAAAAACAATACGCGTGAACAACAATTTGCATGGATGGGTATAAAATACTCGTATGTAGGTACATTTTCTCTATGTTTCAATGCGCTGGTTCATTGAAGTTTTACTTATTTATATGAAAATATAATTCCGTATGGAAAATGTACAATACCTTAAAGTAATACTAGTACTTTATTATATTATGACATAAACGGATCTTTTATATGTGAGCCGTTGATTTTGAAAGTGAAATAAGTCCATTTCGTTTTTAAATCGACATGCTTAACGGTTTACGTTTTAACATGTTTTAAAATATTTATGCCATCTTTGAGAAAAGTTTAATTGTATTTGTTAAAAGTGTGATGAAACAATTGCATCAATAGATTCTCAGAAAGTTGCTTCGTGTTGTATCGTAACCCCCGGAATGCTTATAAAAGCCATGAAGTTGAACTTGTGCTCAACACATTCAAAGCCATTAGTCGACCGTCCGGCTGATTGAAAAATGACAATGGCTGTCATTTTTTGTTGTGGGATGCACATTTTAAATATTGTAAAATAAAATTAGGGCAATGAATTCGTGTCGGATACCGTGTTGACCTTATCAATTACCGTATTTTGTGTTCGTGTCTTTTTTGTGTACTTGTTAAATGTTTTTGTTTGTTAAATGTTTTTGCCTGTCCTGTAATTTGTTATGTTTTGCTGGATCCCTGTAGGAAAAGTTGTAAGGCCTGATTTAAGTTAGATTTAAGAAGGGCACCGCGCTCACTAGGTGCCATACGGGCCCATTGCGATCCCTTCAGGTCCTCGTGGAAGGCTTATTTAAATAATACCAAAATCAGACCTGATTTCGGTTTATAGATAGGCCCAAAACGCAATCTATGACGTTCGCTGGACATGTATGATATAAACCATACCATTTTGCATGAGACTACAACGCTCCACTCTGGAGGAGATTACAGCTCCACTCTGGAGGAGAGTACAGCTCCACTCTAGAGATTACAGTACTCCACTCTAGAGGCGGTAAAAGCTTCACTCTGGGGAGATCATACCGCACCATCCGGTGCCTCTAGTCCACTCACACCCTAGCTAAATAAAAACACAACATCTTTTTAAGACATACTTCAATTTATTGGAAAGGAATAACTTGAAAATACAAATAACAAATTCGTAGTTTTCGTTTATTTATTTTGGATGTTTCCATGAACCACTACACATTTTCTTTCGTTGACGAAAAGCCAACAGAAGATCTTTCTCTTCTGGCGATTGAGCGATCGGAATGTCGTCAATAACATTACCATCGTCGAATGTAATTCAATGCAATTACCGAGATCGGCGGTTGGAATTAAATTGACTACCGGTGGCTCGTCGTTGCTACCATTAGCGGTGTCAGTAGCAGCACCGGCCGAATCGATCGGTTGCGGCTCGTCGTTGAGCAGCGATCTTTGCCGGACGACCTCATTAGTGGCCCGGCTAACAAGATTGCGTTGCCATTCCGGTAGATATTTGGCGGCCAATTGTTGCATGATCAGATTCCGATCGGTTAGTGGTACACCGGTCGAAAAGTGAATTGGCAGCATCAAGAAACGCGCCGCGTACAACTTGTGCGGCCATCGCTTGTGACCGTCTTCCGGTCGAAGCAGCAGCATCACCGTCATCATCACCAATATCGACATCACTTTCCTCGCCAACACTTAACCAGCTACTTGTACTACCTGGCGATTTAACCAGCGGCGCCGATATCGGAACATCCTTTTGTCCAACGTCGTTTCTTTTAGCGCTGATGATTCTGACCACTATCCTAAAATTAAAAGCAATTTATCTAATCTTAAAAAATTTACTTTATATTACCGAGTTTGTTGTCATATCGAGGTCAATTTCTGTGATGTCCATCGACATGAATTTCCTTTCCTCCTAGTCGCAAAATTCCTGTAAAATAAACATTTTGCACATAATTTTTATAACTTGGACTTACTGTATTCAAATTTACTCACCTTTTGATGTTTAGTTAAGTAGGAAACCGAATTTTAGCAATGCTAATTAGAACACTTTGCTCCGGCGAATAATTATTTAGCACCAAAATCTGACAGATGTACACAACTGTCCGGTCGGCTAGCATACATTCACAACTTTCTGCTTCACGGCTTGTGTTAGTATTCCGGGGGTTACGGTTGTATAGAATAATGTTACAATGTCACAAAAAATATTTTTTTCAAAATGGACTTATTCCACTTTCAAATACAACGGCTCATGTATTACGTGCATGTAACCGATATTTTCATAAACTATATTTTATCGATTTGTACCAAATTTCAGCTTTCTTAAAACTCTTACGCGCACTCCCCTTTACGGGGGTGCTGACTAGCTGGGTCCTACTGTTGGGGTGTCTGACAATTGTGTTTTTGTTTGTCATTGTACAAACTACCCCGTGGTGAATTTTCAGCTTTCTTAGAACTCTTTCATGACACTAGTTTGGATTGTTGCGCGCATAGTAACAGAAATTGCGCGTACCCGACTTTACACCTTTGCGAAGGTGTTGACTGGGTGGATCCCACTGTTGGGGTGTCTGACTATTGTTTTTCAGTTTTTCATTGTAAAAACTAAGTTTTCGCAAATTTTCAGTTTTCTCAAAACTCTAGCATGGTTATTGCGCGCATAGTAAGATAAATCGCACGTATACTCGGTTTAACACCTTTGCGGGGGGGGGGGGGGGAGAGCTGACTGGGTGGGTCGCACTGTTAGTGTTGGGGTGTCTGACCATTGTTTTTCAGTTTTTCAATGTAAAAACTAAGTTTTGGCAAATTTTCAGCTTTCTCAAAACTTGCATGGTTATAATGCGCATAGTAAGAGAAATCGCACGTGCTCGATTTAACACCTTTGCGAGGGGCTGACTGGGTAGGTCCCACTGTTGGGATGTCTGACCATTGTTTTTCAGTTTTTCAATGTAAAAACTAAGTTTTGGCAAATTTTCAGCTTTCTCAAAACTCTTGCATGGTTATAACGCGCATAGTAAGAGAAATCGCACGTACTCGATTAAACACCTTTGCGGAGGGCTGACTGGGTGGGCCCCACTGTTGGGGTGTCTGATCATTGTTTTTTAGTTTTTCAATGTAAAAACTAAGTTTTGGCAAATTTTCAGCTTTCTCAAAACTCTTGCATGGTTATAACGCGCATAGTAAGAGAAATCGCACGTACTCAATTAAACACCTTTGCGGGGGGGCTGACTGGGTGGATCCCACTGTTGGGGTGTCTGACCATTGTTTTTCAGTTTCTCATTGTAAAAACTAAGTTTTGGCAAATTTTCAGCTTTCTCAAAACTCTTGCATGGTTATTGCGCGCATAGTAAGAGAAATCACACGTACTCGATTTAACACCTTTGCGGGGGGCTGACTGGGTGGGTCCCACTGTTGGGGTGTCTGACCATTGTTTTTCAGTTTTTCATTGCAAAAACCAAGTTTTGGCAAATTTTCAGCTTTCTCAAAACTGTTAAATTTTTCGATTTTTTTGACATCTTTGCGGGGGGGCTGACTGGGTGGGTCCCACTGTTGGGGTGTCTGACCATTGTTTTTCAGTTTTTCGTTGTAAAAACTACGTCCTGGCAAATTTTCAGCTTTCTCAAAACTGTTAAATTTTTTTGTCATCTTTGACAGGTCACTAAAGCCAGGTGTCCCGACGTCAGACCTGCTGACTCTAGTATATTCACATACACCCTAAATGTAACCAAATACCAAAATATTAGCTTTCTCAAAACTGTTGCGATTTTTGGTCGCGAGCTCTGAGACTATAAGTAGGAGGCTGTCGAAATATAAAAAAAATACGAATAAAAATTATCCTTGATATTTTTTGTTAAATCGACCGTAAACAGATCGAATTAATACTCAAGTTCTATGAGAAAGGGTACGTTATAGCCAATATGTACGTTATAACAGGCTATGTTTTATCCGTACAAAAATACAAGAACTTTTCACATTTGTGCATGGGGATTGAAAAAAAGTACTTTATAACCGAAAGTACGTTATAAAAGTGTACTTTATATGCGGGTTGCACTGTATATGTATAAAAAATATAGAAATGAAAATTGGCATCTGCTTTGCTCTTGCTTCTTTCAAAGCACTTTAATGTTTCTTGTTACTTAGCAAAGCGCTTTGTGTGCGCTTTGAAATTTTTCGCTGGGCCAGAGCCTCCTATATAAGCCGTCGGGTAGGTTGTATGATAGTGTGCGTGGGTGACCATTCGATGTTTGACAGTTTCGTTTTTCGTGTGGAAATAAGAAGTGCGCGGTGAATATCGTGGGTAAGTTTTGTGTAATAATTTTAATTTAGTGATAAGTTACAAGTGACAATGGTAGAAAATGTAAACATTTCAAGTCTGTGCTTCATTTTCTCTTTAAATCTTTTGCGAATTCGCAATTGATTTAGAGGAAACTGATGAAAAAATTTTGCGGCCAAAAAATATGGTTAGACTAGAAATGCTTACAATGTTCAGAATTTTGTCTTATTTGTATAATTATTAAGTGAAATAATTCAATTAGATTTTGTTTTCAATATTAATTAATATTTTCAAAAGTGATGTGAAAAATGTGATTGTGGGTATGTCACATTAATATGAAAACTTTTTCGATTCACAGGTACACTAGCCTGCAAGTTGTTATTAAATTTTGCAATTTTTGTTCATAATTTAAATATTCGTGTAAAATTTGTACTTTCACTCAACAGGAGTTGTTTTTTTATATAAAATTAAGAGATATGTACGCACTATTTTTTGTCACTTATAAATTAAATGCAATGAAATAAATTTTCTACATTTTGGGCTTGTAGCACTCAACTGGTTCAAAATAATATAAAAAGAAACATTATTTGTCTCAAACAGGACACCCGAGGATCCTTGTACGGCACACACGAACTGCAATTGATTTTGTATTATCCTTAGGATAAGTAAGTATGAGTTATTTAACTAGCCAAATCTACCAATCTATGTATAGTAGTTTGCCGAGAAAGTGCTGCGTCCCGGGATGCCGATCCAATTATCACGGCACTATTGAGCGAGATCTTGGTCTTGGAGATCTTGATCGCCCGTTAAAGTTTTTTAGATTACGTGAAGGTGCCATGCCGAGGATTTCCCCGAATTTGTCGATTTATTTAACTTCAACAGAAGCACAAACTCGGAGAGATCCTCAGGAAAGGCGTGAGGTCCATTTAACGGGAATGGAGCACTTGAAAACGGAGGCTCTTTCAGCGGATTTTATGTTTAGTTTAATTTTTGTTTGTTTTAGACTTCAATTAATATACGGTTATTTTAATTAAAAGCAATATTTTTATTATGTATTTACTAGCCGCGTACCGCGGCTTCGCTCACTACGCTCACGTTGTTCTATCGTCCCGGTTACTCCCGTCTTTCCCGTTGATCCCGTTTCTTGGGTTGATCCATTGGTCCTGTTCCTCCCGTTGCTCCCGTTTCTCTCGTTGATCCATTGGTCCTGATTCTCCCGTTGCTTCTGTTTCTCGCGATGCTCCTGTTACTACCGTTGCTCCCATTTCTCCCGTTGCTTCTGTTACTCCATCCTTTATCAACAATCTTCTATCCAACACCCTCCAACCCTACTTCATCCATTATCATCTATCTATCATCTACCATCCTATATCTACCATCCACCCTCCCTTTTCCACCATTCTCTATCAACCATCCTCCATTCATCATTCTCCATCCTCCATCTTCCACCCTCTATCCACCATTCACCATCCCATATCCAACATCCTCCATCATTTATCTTCATCCACCATCCTCCATCTAAAATTCTCCATTACCCATCCACGTTCGTTCTGCTCGAACTTGTGAAATATGTATGCGTCTGTGCTGAGCATCTCGTGCGCGCTCTTCAACAGTTTGACTCGCACGAATATTCGCAACTCTTTTTGCATTACGACTCCGTTGGGCGATGTTTGATCTCCTGATTGGCGGCATATTGTCAATCAATCAATCCGAAGACCGCTTGCTGGAAAAAATTGCGGAGAGTTCTAAAAATCCACTTGGATTCACTGTTTCACTGTTTCACAAATCACCGAAAAATTGAATTACAAACGAACTCGATCAACTCAACAATGGCGTGCTTCTCGCACGGACAATTGTACCTCGCCTGTAGGAAAACACATGGCCACATGGTCATACATATCCATATACATCCATATCTTTATACATAAAAAAAAATTCCGGACGAACGGAAACCAAAACACATGGACACATGGCATACATATACATTTACATATTTTTGTATATATGTATGTATATGTATGACCATTTGGCCGTGTGTTTTGATTTGCGTTCGTCCGGAATTTGTTTTTTATGTGTAGAGATAGCAGCGACTATTCCGAAGAAAAAAAAATCCATGGAAACCGGTTGAATAGTTGCGAACAACAAACGAAAAAATTTCTCCATACAAAATTTACTGAAAATGATATTTTCCAAATTTTCCATTTTTCGGGGAAATTTGCAATTTTTGGCTCCGTTAGTATCTAAGTTGGGCCATAACGAACACATCATATAAATTTGAGCCAAATCGGACGAACGGTTGCTGAGTTATACGTGTACATACGCAAACCACTTATTTTTATATATGAGCCGTTGATTTTGAAAGTGGAATAAGTCCATTTCGTTTTTAAATCGACATGCTTAACGGTTTACGTTTCAACATGTTTAAAAATATTTATGCCATCTTTCAGAAAAATTTACTGGTACATATTTATTAAAAGTGTGATGAAACAATTGCATCAACAGATTCTCAGAAAGTTGCTTCGTGTTGTATAGAATAATGTTACAATGTCACAAAAAATATTTTTTTCTAAATGGACTTATTCCACTTTCAAATACAACGGCTCATATATAGATTAATAAATTTATTTAAAAATAATAATAAAATAATTTTTATACTCTAGATGAACATATAGAGTATTATAAGTTTAATCCAGCCCGAAAAGTTTGTAACGCATAGAACCGAGCCTCGGACGAAAAAAAGTAATATATTATTTTGTGTTTATTTTTGGCCAAAACCCCCAAATCCGTTTGCTGTCCGTCCGTCCGTCCGTTAGCACGATAACTCAAGAACGCGTTGACCTAGGAAATTGAAATTTGGTAACAGCTTGTAAAATGGAAAAAGTAAGGCTAAGTTCGTTAATGGGCGATATCCTTCCACTCCTTCGGGTACCTCCCATACAAGAGTCCTTAAAACACGTTTTCACAATTATTGCTCGAATGCTTCAAGTTAGGAACTTGAAATTTTGCATACTTAAGGTTTACAATGTTTGAATCAAAAGTTCCGAATATGATGCAAATCGAATGAGTCCTTCGTGTAGCAGCCTAGAAAAGTCCTTCAAAAATGTATGCATGTTACTGAATCCACTATAACTCCAGAACGAATTAAAGCAGGAATTTAAAATTTTACAGGAATTAGTTTAGTTCATTAATTAGCGCCATCTGTTGACTCCTTCGGGCAGCTGTCATACAAAAGTCCTTAATAAACATGTTCACCAATATTGAACGATAACTTTAGAACACTTTAAGTTACAACTTTGAAATTTTATACACATTAATTTTATAATAGTCGCAGCTGAAACTATTAATATGAAAAATATCCCATAAGTCTTTCATGTAGTTGTCATACAAAAATTCTGTAAAATGTCCTAACTTACTTTATGGAACTCACTATAAATCAAAAAATCGAGTAGCCACTATACAATAGTTTCTACCTGTAAGTAAAAGGTCATGTAATGATTGCTTGTGCACTCCTCATTCTTTTGATATATTTCCAACGGAAATATAAATCGGAGTTCAGTATTTCATCTAGAGTATCATACGATTGGCTTGCAGCCGATCGTGACTGCGTTATGTTTTAATAGAGTCTTTTGTATTATTTCACGCATAAGTTTGTTTTCCTTTCCTCAATCCATTGAAGACTCTTGGGAAGTGACATGAATTACGCAAGCTGCAATTTACGACGTGCTGGAAACTATTGGATTTTTGAGTTTTATATTAGAACTTTCGTATAATACTTTCTATATAAATTATTCCTAAAACTTATTGGGCAGAGTAATTGGATATTTATACAGAAATGTGTATTCCAGACTTTGGATAGAACAACCTCGTAGTTAAAGTGATTCCAAGCAATGGATACTAGTAAATTCAATAGTTTCATACTTTCGAAGGCAATTGGGTAACTATTTTTCTTTCATAAGATTTTCGTAGCCAGAACTACCTACTAAATTTATAAAAATATATTAAATCATTAAACATTTTTTTCTGGCACACCGCAAAATGTTTCTTGGTGCCATCTTCCACAGTCTTCCGAGTGAAAATCTGTGTCGGAATACTGAAAGGCATCTAAAAACTGTCATTCTATTATGTCTCCAAGATATGTATTTACACTATCTGCAATTATTACTTGATACCGCACAAAATAATTCATTTAATATTAATTCTATCGTACTGAACATTACCCTATTTAGAACAAAGTGCCTGGTATAGCAGTGAAACAGTCGGCCACCCTTGGCCTATGCATGTGTGAGTGCGAGATTCTACCCGACGGCTTTCACATATAGGAGGCTCTGGCTTGGCGAGCCCAGTGTATAAATACAAAAAGCGATCAAAGCTTGGATATTTGCATGTGTGTGTGTTATTTGGATACAAAACCAATGTTTAGTCAAGTGCTGCTTGTTTCGACGTCCCATGTTAAGCAGGGAATGCACGAAACAACGGTTGTACCGACGCGTGTTGTTGCGATATCTGTCCAGTGGTTGTATGCACGGAACACACTATGCGATTTGCTTACAATTTTCTTCCAACAAGATTTCATTGTTATTCCCAATACAGTATTTAATAAGACATAAGAATTAAATTGCTCCAACAGTTGTATTCATGATAATACACTATACAATATACATACGACCTATCGCATGCAACCGCCGGTTTTCGGTCCAGAGCATACAACCGTGCGATATTGGCCCAACCGTTGTTCATAAACGCATACACGATGCAATCGTCGTATACAACGGCAAATTGGGCCAACAGTTGGTACAACCGTTGTATAGTGTATTCCCTGCTTTACGTGAAAGTTTGGTGGGTTTACGCGGTCGACACAACTACCGTCGGCACCGATACAACTAACGCCAGAACCAAAGGGTCGTTAAGATTGGCGCAATTTTTTTCGTCGACGCTGTGTAGTTTCGTTGTCATTATGCAAGCTTTGTTAATATGATGTCGAAATGAGAATGTGATTATGACTTTTACATGCAACTTTTGGTGCAGAAATTTTTGCTGGGATGATTGGTTGTGCAGTGCACACTTTGCACACCCTTAGAAGACGCCACTGAACTCTAGCCAACCGTTTTAGTCAAAAACTGATGAGTTTCGTGCCTCGGAGGCACGCGACTTATCAGTGTGCTCTGATCATCGAATTACTATTGAAACAGCGACATATTCATGTTTAGTCAAGAATGTTTTTGACTAAAACTGTTTTTGCTCTTTCAGTGCGCGGCCAGCCTAAAGCCTCAGTTACAATGGTTCCGATCCGATCCGATCCGGAAAATGAAGAGTGTTGAGTTTCCCCATCCGACACACATTTAAAGGGAAATTCGGAAAGCCTAGTCACAATCATTCCGGTACTTAGCCGAGACACATAACGGATGGGTAAAGTTGACCAACTTTCAACTTCTATCCGTTCCGACGCTAAGAGGTGAATTATTGAATTTCACCACCTGCTTCGCCACACTTAAAATCAAAATTACACCTCGATAGTGTCATTTTGATGCATGTAGGAACGGAATCATTGTGACTGGAAATTTTTCCCATCCGATGTTGCCGGATCGGATCGGAACCATTGTAACTGAGGCTTAACTCTTCCAGGAATGATAGTCTTTTCTTATGCAAATTTAAATATGATTTAAAAAAAAAAAAATCAACTAGTGATAATACCTACCAATACTAGTATTTGTTATTCAGAGAAAGCATACAGCTCCGATATTATTTTTATTACACTGTCTCCTCATTCATGCTTTCTAATTACGTAAAACGACATTGTGGCCGTTGGTGGTTGAATATGTAATGGGTCCTCACTAAACAAAACGACACTTTTTTTGTATATTTATTAGAATTGCCGCAAAACATCAAGCTAAATAACAAACATAATAAATGAACTGCCAGTAAAATTTAGAGGTTTTAGAAAAAAATTTAATTCATGGAGGTCTGTGATTATGCAATATACCTTCTTCGCGCAAGTAGTTTCAAACAATAAAGCCACCTACACGGTATTTTCAAGTAAGTATTTTGAAGTCATGGGTGAAGCCTCTCACATCCGTAGAGGTAGAGGATATTGGAAGGATGAACCATCTGTGGCCGACAGATTTAAAGATTGTTGGTTTTTTCCACGCACTGAATCGGATCGGAACTGAACCGCATATTCGGCATCAGAAATAGAATGCGTTCATTAGAAAGCGGGAAAGAAATGAAATGATCTTTGTCATTTTAGATTTTAAGAAATAATAATTTTATTTTATTTATTAGTAGATGTGGGACTGTTCACATACTACGTCACACGAAAAGGGGTAGGGGGTGGTTCCAAAAATGTGACAAAGTGTGACATAGGGGAAGGAGCGCATCTGAAAGATGTGACGTAACAAAATCGGAACGGAACTTTTCAAATTAATATCATAATAATTTACTGGCAACCCTGCAATATATCATACCATGTAACAAAATCTCAATCATGAGTCACGACAAACTAATATTCTTTTGTTTTATCCTTTTGCAGTTAACTGAACTCTGAAGTACCTATTTGCGTTAAATTCTCTAATCTAGTCTACTATCTATGAAAAAAGTTACAAAAAAGGCATAAAAACTGCAATGTTGTTGTTATTTTGTATGTAAATTTTTTAACCTGCTCTGATCTAGATAAGTTCGCAAAAAAACTCACCTAATATTTATGATTTTTTTTTTTCATTTATTTTAAATAAAACATGAATATTAGCTCTACTTCGTGTGTTTATTTTCGAAACATACTAAACCTTGTTACGTCACAGCGGAGGGGGGAGGATAACATTTTGCGACAAAGTGTGACAACGGGAGAGGGGGGGGGTCCAAAATAGTCAAAATTTGCGTGACGTAGTATGTGTACAGCCCCTGTTTCATAATTAAATTTGTATATTATTTATTAAGTTCGTTTCCCAATACCCTTGCTTTGATTACGTCTACGTCTAGTTATAACAGTAAACAGCTATGACGTCAGACGTAGCAAAGCTGTGTCTAAACTCATTTTAGGTTCGTGTCTTGACTAGCAGTCCATCTAAGCAAACGTAAAAAAATTCAAGTTATTCTATGGAATTTAAGTAATTTTTGATTTTTGAAGTGTCAAATTAGCATCAGCGCATCTATTCTAACAGTTTAGCCGAGCTTTTTCTAAACTGTTATGCCTGAAATACATGTGCAGAATATATGCACGCAGCAATGCAGGCATCACTGCATGTGAAACAGATGTGCAGAATTTTTGACAGATCTCTTGGTCGTATTTGTCACAAATCACCGCATTTCCCGATAGGTGGTTGTGAGTTTGAGTTTCAGTTTCAGTTATAGTTTCATAAAATGATATTAGTGAAGTTTGATTTTATCAATAATGTGATATTATCTATTGTACGCTGCCTATATTGCATATTTAAATGTAATTCAAAACACTTTTTTATTTCTCTGTGTTGGTAAATTTCAACTTCAAGTTGTGGTACCACTGACGCTGCACAGCAAAAGTAGAAGTAGAGACATCATGCAGCGCTCCGCTGCATGCAGTGCGAGCGTGTGTTTCGTCGCACTTAAACACATGCGTTCTAAATCAGTTTTGACGCGCTGCATGCAGATATATGCACATTTATTTCTGCCTTTATAATAGCAATGCTATGCTGTGACGTCAACATAGACGTAGACGAAACCCGGTATTGGGAAACGACCTAAGTAGTGCACCAAGTAATTTGAATACGAGTATGTTATTCAAAATATGTGACAGTGAATATTGTGGTGAATTTCGAACGTAGTGAATCATAAATTTCTGGGCAGTCCAGTCCAGGCAGCTATTGACAGCACTGTGTGCAGTATTTGTGCATTTCGCCAATGAATATAAACATGTAAACACACATCATTTTAGAGTAAGCTTGCGCATTCTAATTCACCTTAGTGTTCGCGACAGAACTAGTTCCCGAGCTCTCGCGAACTAGTTCGTTCTTGTAGTTCACAGAGAAAGAGATGATAAATGGTGTAGGGAAATGTGATCACCTAAAAAACTTCCCTCGCGAAGGAAGTGGCTCCTTTTTGAAAGTTCGCAATTCGTGACACTGAATGTGATGACCTAACAAAAAATCTGTCAACAATCTGGGCGCAACTTTATTATTTTTCCAGCAGAAGTTCGGAACGCGTTCAATTCTGAGATGCGGTGTAGGTTATACTATGTGACTGAATCCTAACAAAAAGTTTGGGAAGCGATTAGAATAACATATTCCGGGATTCGGTCTAGGGGTTGCAGAAGGAAAACACAAATAGGTGATTATTAAACATTAGGTGATTATTAAACAAGCCCGTGAAAGTGAAAACACTATTCGATATCTGATCAGATCTGAGAGATATGGCAAAATTCATGAAAAAGTATAGAACCACTTTACACCCCCTTAGGAGTTGAATTTCAAAAAATCTTAAAAACACATTCTAGATATTCATATGAAGAATCCGTAGAATAAAAATATAATAGTATGGTTAAGATTTCGCAAAAATGGTGTCCAAGTCCATAGTTCATATTTTTGGTAATTTTTATCCTAGAATAATAAAATAGGGCTTATTTTAAAGCGAAAGATTGTCACAATGTAAAAAAACGGATAAAAAAATTAACCTTAATTAACATTTTTTCCTTTATCCTTGAATATCTCAAAATGCATGTCATTAATTTTTTCATATTTTTTTATATGTATTGTATACTATTATACTGTTTTTCAAAACATACCAAAAATTTATATATATATATTATGGTAAACCTACCTCGGTCTTGAACATGACAAACACGATAGATTTGAATACTGTGCTACTTTTGCATCGCTGCCATCAAAAACTTCATACAAAAAGTTCAATCTGGCTTCAAAATGCTTCAAAAACCGCGTCTTGTCGTCTCCAGCATTTATAGCTCTATGCTCGTAGGTAACGTGGAATTAATTTTATGATGCTAGATAAATGGGCACCGATTGTCGTCACAAAATTAATTCGTGTTCGAAGAGGACCGTGGAATTAAGCCCCGAGCAGGAGTTCACGTTAAACCACTAGAAAGGCTTTACTGTGCTTGGGAAGTTTGTTGTGTGTTGTACTCGTATTTGGTTGTTTTGACTGTCACTTCTAAGTCTTATGTAGCATTACTTGCGCATTGAAACATACAAATCGAACATTCAAATGTCGCGTGCTTTTATATCACGGAAATCTATTGTAGTATTTCACAGAACCATTTATTTCACTCTACTTCGAAGGTACCTATGATTACTTTTAAGAGAGCCGGGGTGTGAAGGACAGGTTTAGGCGAATCACCTTGGAAAATTTTTGTTAAGAGAAGCAGGGTGTTTTTTGTATCTCAGGAACGGCTTATGCTAGAAAGTTGAAACTTACTATTCGATACCTGCTATTTTATTTTTCCCCATTTTTATAAAAAAAAACACACATTAAATGAAATTTTTAAAGGTCAATGTCATGCCACCTTTGATTATCACTCTCTTCTTAAATATCAGACCATCAGAGCAGTATATACTTCCATTTCTTACTCTACCCGAGTTCATTTCCGAAACCACCTCATTTATTATCCTCAATTGTATCGAATTCAGTATTTTCCTCTGTCAATACTGATGGTCAAACTTGACTGCAGCGCAATAATAATTTTTTTCTGATTAACTTACAATCTTGTTTAGTATCTGCTTAGTTATGTAAATAGTGAGTAATGCAAAGAAACTTAAAAGGAAGCTAGAACGGATATAGGGAAAAGTTACTATAATTGCGAACCATCTCTATTTATGATATGTATACTCATATAATATTTGCAATGGAAATTATTAAATTTAATTTAACCATGAAAAACGTTATACCTACAACAGATGAGCAGAGTATACTCTAAACGGTAGCTATACGATTCACCTTGAGAGATGGAGTCTGTTTATTTAGAGATCATACAATATTACGAAATACGGTTATACTAATCCGTACAATGAACATTGAAAAACATACGTTTTTTTTTTCTTATCAAAATCATGAATTAAAGAACCTTCCCTGTATACAAGTTTTGGTAAATATCTACTCACAACAGATGAAAGATCCATTGTCTGCAAATTAATCTCAGCATGATATTTTTCCGAATTAATAACCCATGAATGTGCTGAAATTTATCTTGAAGGTAATTGGACTGATGTGGTACAAATTTATTGCATGCATGACTATGAATTACAATTTGTAGTGTAACACTACACGCCCCAATGGTATTGCCTAAAAAAGGCATTTATTTATTTGCTCATTAATCTATAAAGGTACATATATGTATGTATATAGTAGACAAAACGTTTGAATTGACTACCCGCGTCCATAGATGATATTGTTGCAAGCCAGGGGATCGACGAAATTTCAGGTAATTTATTTCGAGCTCACTTCATAAAACCAAACCATTTTATTATAATCGCAAATTCAAGTATTACATAGGACAATACTAGTAGCTCAAAATTTTTGGTAAAGCACAGAGCAGGGCCTTGAACGAAAAAAAAGACTACATTGATGGCCGAAAACCTCTTTTCTGTCCATGCGCCTGTTTGTCTGGCAGCTACGTACGATAACTTAAGGACGCGTTGATCTAGACTAGACTATTGATTTACATTTGCTTACAGAAAAATTATATCGTTCGTAGATAACTTGCTATAAAAGTCTGGGCGCAATTTTATTACTTTTCCGGCAGAAGTTCGGACCGCGTACAATTCTAAGATTCGGTGTAGGTTACTATGTGACTAAAAACCTATCAAAAGTTCGGGGAGCGGTTAGGATAGGGTGTAACATATGAATTACATGATTGGATCATATTCCCGGAAACTTAAAAATGGATGATTATTAAACAACCCCGTGTATGTGAAAAGATATTCGATATCAGTAGCTCAGTTCTGTAACACATGAGTGAGAAATTTCTCACCAAAACGTCATAGTTAGAACGAACTCATGCAGTTTTGTGTCTGTATTTCCTCACCTAATGAGAAATCACCGTAATTGACGTCATACACTGAATTAATCGTGGAAACACGTGAGAACAATGTTTTTGTAAGCAAGTGATTGCGAGTTGGCTCTCACATATAGTGAGCCGATTTTCAAGATATTTGTAGCTAGTGAAAATAACAATAGCTGAAAAATCTCCCAACAATCTGGGTGCAATTTTAATATTTTTGGGTAGAAGCCCAGAACTCTGCGATGAGGTGTACGTTATTGTGTAACTGAAAACCTTTAAAAAATTCGGAAGGTTTGAATCATAGAGCTATATGTAGTGGAGACAGCGTGCAGCGACTGCTTTGAAGCCGGAGGTTTTCTCGCAAAGGACCGGCGATATTCACTATGCTACTATCAGCATCTGACTCACATGTATGTTATACTCTGGTATTGAAAAGAGAAAAAGCCCAACCTTTAAATACTACGCTACTATTTGCATTTCAATGCCACCGGGCATGAAACGCTCCATACAAAACTGTTTAAATTTGCATCAAAATGCTTCAAAGTGCTTTATACAGAAACGGCGTCTTGCTATCTCCGTTAGTTATAGCTCTATGATTTAAATGGTGTCGCGCTAGAATACTTGCGTCGCTGCCACAAATAACATTTATGAATTACAAAATTGGGTCATACTCCGGGACGAGGTCTATGGTATGGTATGGTATAAGGGGTGGTGATGCATCCTGTCATCCTCCTTCACTTAGACGTTATTGTTTTTCTGATTTAACTGGTTCGTGAGACATTGCAATGCAATGATATTCACCACTTGCCCACGCCACTAACAAACTCTAAAAAAATTATTTTCGATCTATTCGCCTAGTTCCTAGTATATAAGCAAATATAAAGTTACAATTTTGTGACATTAACCATTCAGTAAATATGGATTTTAGAATGTGTCGAATTAAGTAATGCGGACACATTGTTTTTCTCCGAACTCTCGACCCTCTTAAATCATATAAAATTTGTTATTGCAAATGGGTACAATATCATAGATCTATGTACTTATGTAAGTTCCGAGTTTCAGCTTCCTAGCATGAGCGGTTCCTGAAATATAGAAACCAAAGCTTTTCGTCTAAAACGCCACCACTCCCCCTCTTT
The DNA here is from genome assembly GCA_949128065.1 of Beris chalybata. NCBI lineage: Eukaryota > Metazoa > Arthropoda > Insecta > Diptera > Stratiomyidae > Beris > Beris chalybata. The sequence goes on from OX421894.1 coordinate 44,897,795, forward strand.
CCCCTTAGCACTCTCTCTCCACGAAAAAGTCTTCACTTGAAGAGGTCCATTTAATCAACACTACAAATAAATTTAAATTGAATAGCTGGAAGAGTTCAGGAGTTGAAAGTCTTTAATCGACTTTACGCACTGTAAAATCCAATCACCTGAAAGCACACACTCAGAAAACTATAGGAATCGAATGATTCTTTTAAACGTGTAACCTGCACATCATACACATAGTTTGTACTGCTCCTAGCTTGCCAACCATGATAAAATCGCTGGCAATAATGATAATTTTTTCCTGAAATACAAATTTAAATTTTCACAGAAAAGAAAAATGTCACATTCTGTAAATAATTAATAAATTTTTGACATTTGAATGGAAAAATAATGGAAAACCAGCCGCTAAGATTACCCGACCTATGAAAGGAATAATACACATTTATACCTGGGAAATTAACTAATGATCAAAGTTAATATCCCAGATAAGGTAATAGCTGGTTCAGGCGAAAATAACCTGAGGTGAATAATACGGGCCTTAAATTTAAACTGCCATTTAAATTCCATTGGAAATTTTCCACAGTAGATTGGAACGATGAGAACTATCATAATCGTTGTCATGTGCGATTACAGAAACGGTTTTCATTTTCAGGTGAGAAGTACGTGTGAGAATTTCGTACTACGTCATAGCCGATTCATTTCTCACTAAAAATTTCAGAACTGAGCTACTGATCAGACCTGAGCGATATGGCAGAATTCACAAAAAAAGTATACAACCCTTTACAACTCCTTAGAGGTCGAATTTAAAATAAATCTTGGAAACACTTTCTAGGTATTTATGTGAAGAATCCGTAAAATAAAAACGAATTCAATATTTGGGAAAACCTAGTAGATTTGACGAAAATCGTAAAAATATATGCTTTCTATTTTCACTGATCATTTTTTTGCCCCTTTCGAACGACAATGGATATTCGAATTTTTTCTTTATCAGAATTACTTTTCTAGTTTATTTACATTTACACACCGAGTTTCGACTTTTGTAGCATAAGCCGTTCTAAAGTTAGGTAAAACACCCCCCCCCCCACCCCCGTACTATACTACCCCTAAAAAATTATCGACCGTATTGTGATTGTCACGTCGCGTCACTTCGATGCCGATTCGATATCGACGCATGAAAAGGCGATTGTGAATGTCGATTGTAATCGACAGTTGTCACTTTGATCGTCATTTTTCGTCGATGACATTCCGAGTCCGTGACGTCTGAAGAAAATTAACGTCGATGCAAAAATGCAAGTATAGATTTGACAAAAAGATGTTTCTTTCCTTATTTTGATGGATTCGCAACAAGTAATCGTCATTAAAAGTGGTGTAGATCGACACACATTAAAGAAATATGGCTCGAATTTTCGGCAGTGTAAAATTCTTTGGGACTACCGTCACGAGATGCAAGCAGAAGTGAGAGCCACAAATGGGCCGAATAAAATGTATTGGTTTTCCACTTTAGAAAAAAGCATTATCCGCGTCTTAAATTTGAATGTAGCATTTGATATTGCAGAAAAATAACGTCATAGTTGTAAACGAAGGCATACATGAACTTAAATTCACAATTTACAGCTGATACATACATATCAATATGGCAATGTCATTGAGTCGCGTCGATCGAGTTACACAATCGCTTTTTTCGATCGACGTGACAGTTTGAATCGCCATCGACGTGACGTGACCGCGATATTCGCAATACGGGTGTATATTTTTTTAACATGCCACTACTATAGCTTTCATTTTCAGTTTTTCACCCCCACCCCTGTACGCAATTGCCCACTCAAAAATTTTAGTCTACTCGCCTAGTATAACTACAGATATTTGTTAAGTTTTAATTGCTTGCCATTATCGGTTTAGGAGATATCGATTTTTCGATCTCGCCTTTTTTGCGTTTCGGACGACTTATTTCCCCCTTCACCCATATCAGCCATTTTTTTGCAAATGGGTCCACCTACGCACCCCTCGCCTCTCCCTCATACTCTCCCCTCATAAAAGATCTTCAAGGAATCTACCCTGTTTATTAAAAAAAAAAATTCAATTTAATAGCTCATAGGGTTTAGGAACTATAAGTCGTCAAAAAAATGTGGCGGACGGCGCACAGACGTACTGAATTTTTTTTTGGCTTTTTTGGTGCTTATTAGTCATAAAACGTGTAAAAAAAATTTTCAGGGTAGCAATTTTTTTTTTAAATCGATAACAATACTTTATCTATGTACCATATATGCTAGCCGCGTACAGCGGCTACGCTCACGTTTGCTTGGTGCTATACTATTGTTTCTATCGTTACTCCCGTTGCTCCCATTCCTCCCGTTGATACCGTTGCTCCCGTTACTCACGTTGCTTCCATTTCTCCCGTTACTCACGTTGCTTCCATTTCTCCCGTCACCTCCGTTGTTCCCGTTGGTCCCATTTCTTCCGTTACTCTTGTTGCTCCCGGTGCTTCAATTTCTCCCATTACTTTCGTTACTCCCGTTACTTCATCCTCTATCCTCTGTCCAACATTCTCCATCCTCCATCTTCTATCCATCATCTATCCTAGTTACTCCCGTTGCTCCCATTCCTCCCGTTACTCCCGTTGCTTCCATTTCTCCCGTTGATCCCATTTCTCCCGTTACTCCCATTTCTCCCGTTGCCGCCCATTGCTTCCATTTCTCTCGTTCCTTCCGTTGCACCCCTTACCACATCCTCTATCCACCATGCTTCGTCTTCTGTCCATCATCCACCATCATCCATCTTCCATCTCCCATCCTCCATCCACTATCCATCATCCATCATCCATCGTCCAACTTTACAACTTAGTAATAGGAATGAATAACTACTACACCAAAAACGGGTGGAGTATGGATGGATGAAGGATGGAAGATGTTGGAAGGAGGGTGGAGGACGGTAGATGGGGGATGGTGGATGGTGGTTGGGGAATAGATTACGGATGGTAGATAGAGGATGGAGGAGTGAGGATGGAAGATGAAGGATGAAGGATGGTGGATAAAGGATGGAGGATGGAAGATGGTGAATGGTAGATAGAGGATGGTGGATAGAGGTTGGAAGATGGAGGATGTAGGATGGGGGATGGTGGATGGAGACTGGTGGATGGCGGATAGAGGATAGAGGATGGAAGATGGAGGATGAAGAATGGAGGGTGAGGGATGGAGGTTTGTGGATAGCGGATGGAGTAACTGAAGCAACAGGAGAAATAGGAGCATCGGGAGTAACAGGAGCAACGGGAGAATCAGGACCAATGGATCAACAATAGAAACAGGAGCAACGGAAGAAACAGGACCAATTAATGAACCGGAGAAACGGGATCAACGGGAAGGACGGGAATAACAGGTGCGATACAACAACGTGAGCGTAGCGATATATATGTATAAAAGGACTAGCCGTGTACCGCGGCTACACTTACGTTGCTTTATCGTTACTGTTACTCCCGTCTTTCCCGTTTCTCCGGTTGATCCATTGGTCCTCTTCCTCCCGTTGCGCCCGTTGGATCTGTTACTCCATCCTTTATCCACAATCTTCCATCGAACACCCTCCATCTCCCATCCTCTATCCGCCATCCACCATCCACCATCCTCTATTTTCCATTCTCCATCCACCATCCACCATCCTTCTTTTACCATCCACCATCCTCTATCCACCATCCTCCACCTTCCATTCGCCATCTTCCATCCTCCATCTTCTATCCTCCATCCTTTATCCACCATCCTTCATCCTCCATCTTCCATCCACCATCCTCTATCCACCATCTTCCAACCTTCATCCATGATCATCTATCCATCATCTACCATCCTATATCTACCATTCACCATCCCATTTCCACCATCCCATTTCCACCATCCTCTATTTACCATCCTCCATCCACCATTCATCATTCTACATCCTCCATACACCATTCACCATCCCCTATCCAACATCCAACATCCACCATCATTCATCTTTATCCACCATCCTCCATCTAAAATCCTCCATTCCCCATCCGCCATCCTCCATCCATCCATCTTCCATCCATCGTCCTCTATTCATCTTCTACCATCCTATATCCACCATCCCCATCCCCAATCCACCATCCTCCATTTGCCATCCTCTATCCATCATCCTATATCCATCATCTACCATCCTATATCCATCATCTACCATCCTATATCCATCATCTACCATCCTATATCTACCGTCCCCTATCCTCTATCCACCATCCTCTATTCACCATCCTCCATCCACCATCCTCAATCTTCTGTCCTCTATTCTCTACCCACCATTCTCCCCCCACCATCCTACATCCTCCATCCTTCATCCACCACCATCGACAATCGATCATCCTCTATCCACCATCCACCATCCTTCATCTACCATCTACCGTCCACCAACCTTCATACTCTATCCAGCATCCTTCATCTTCCAGCCACTATCCTCTATCCACTTTACCATTTAGTAATAGGAATGAAACTAATGTACTGAAAACGAACGAACTACCGCTAAATCATATGAAATACACTAAAATGTTGGAATAACTCAAGTACCACCAATTGTAAAATGATTTTGTTAACGCAGGAACCTTGGCGGGCGTGTGCTCAATATATCAGCGTAGTTTCATTGTAATCGGATGAATAGTATAGACAAGCGCAAACAAACCATTAGAGCACCAGGGTACTAAAATCGCGAAAAAAAATTAAAAATGTTAAAAAAAAATTTTGTTTTTCATTCGATCTGGACCAAACTTCACAGCGGCTTAGGAGTCTATAGGGAACATACCCACATACATACATGCAGACATCCTCTTCTTATATATATTTTAGTACTCTGATGCTCTAATGGTTTGTTTGCGCTTGCTGTTACTATTCATTCGATTACAACATTTGAGAGTATTTCAAATGATTTAGCGGCAATTCGTTCGTTTTCGGCATAGTAGTTATGCGTTTCTATTATAAAATGGTAAAGTTGGACGATGAGTGTGGATAGAGGATAGCGGATAGAAGATGGAGGATGCTGGATAGAGTATGGAGGTTGGTGGATCGTAAATGAAGGATGGTGGATAGAGGATGGGGGATGGTGGGTCGAGGTAGATAGAGAATGGATGATAGAAGATTAAGGATGGTGGATGAAGAATGGTAAATGATGGATAGATGATTGGGGATTGTAGATATAGGATGGTAGATGATGGATGGAGGATGATGGATGGAGGATGGTGGAGAGTTGATAGAGGAAGGGGGTGTGTGGGGTGTTTAGCAACAAGTGGGCAACGCTTTGTTAACCCTTAACGGGCCGAAGAGGTACCCAGGTACCTTTTCACTTTTTGAACTACTACCATTTTTGTTCTACTGGACTTAGGTACCTGGTATTTTTGAACATCTCTAAACTTTTTACTTTATTTTTTATTTTATAAAAATAATTTTTTAAAAAAAATCATTTTCTTGCGAAAAACGGACTTATTTATTCTACACCCTAATCAGGCTGAAGAGGTACCCGGGTACCTAGTATGGAAAGTTTGAAATTTAGATGAATTTTTTATTAAAATAAATATGTTTAACCATATGTTGAACTTTCGTTGCTTTCTGTTGAGAGATCTGCGGATATAACAGCTACCAACAAGAGGCGAGAGCCCTGTAATCCGGCAGTGAAAAAAAAGGGTTTTGAAGAATGCATTTCGTAAACATTCCTATTCAATGGATGGCAGAATTACCATACTTTTCATACTAACTTTTTTTTGGAATGTTGAAGAAATGATTCACTATACATTTTTCAGACTGCGAAAAGACATATTGTAATAATCTTGCATAAACTACAATGTTACATAGTACAATACATAATACATTACTCATATTCACGCTGGGACTTAACTGAACACTTGGTAGCCCCCACTACTGTCAAAAATATTCGCATTAAACATTTGCTTCGATGGCGGTTTTTGGCGCAGATCAAAGGGATATGCTTATAGCATATGCGTACCGTTTCCACATGTGCCTAGACATTCGCGCTCATCGCATGCCCAATGCACATGAAGGTGATAGTGGAAACGCGGCATTAGAGATCTTCTGGCCAAGAACAAGCTCCATAGCGTTCGTTATGAAAGCTTTGCCGACAATATGCGGGTTTGTTGCTCGAAATTCTATTGATGGTTTGCATAGCTTTATGGAAAGACCTTTCTTGAAAGGTCGCATTTCTTCGTAACTTTTTGGATTGGGGTTGTTATCCAGAAAGACGATGTAGGCACAGCAGCTATATCCACCATATTATAAAACAATGCCAATGGCCAGCTAAGTATTTGTCTTGCGTTTGCAAGAATATCCTGTATTGACTACACCTTTAGTTTTATTGTAATACGTACTTACTTCGGGCTTGACGAGTCGGCTTCAGCATCAGACTCGTCTTCCAAAGTTTCGGGAATACATTCCTCATCCTCTGATGGAAGAAAAAGTTCTTCCTCTGAATCGGAATAAGTTATCATAATTCTCATTTCAGTCAATGAAAGTCTATAACAAAAGCAGGTGTACAAATACCTAAATCTCCGTAACGTTCGAGTAGGTGCTCTTGGACCAGCTTCAAACATATCACCCCTCATAATGTATTGCTTTATCAATACAATACATAATTTTCACAAAATCAAATGTTATTCTTTTTAGGTATTTTAATTTATTTTCGGCACTGTACACTCGAAGCTTGACAGAATGGAAAAACAAATCACATGAAAGCGAAAAAATTGGTTTTCTTCTACATAGATGTTATCCTTTTCGATTAACAAAAGCTAAAATTTTAATTATGATTGTATGTATAAGAATATTTCGTAAGCATACTTGTCAACATTATATTATCGAATTTATTCATCATAATATGTAAAACGTAGTCTTTCAAAAGAGGGAATGGAGTGATTGCTATAGTAGGTACTCGGGTACCTTTTCAGCCTGATTAAGATTATTTTTCTTTGGCTCGATAAGGGTTAAATACTTTGCACATCGAAGCCGAGTGCTTCATTTTAGTTTAAAGAAAAATCAAGTACTCGTTTGAATGTAAAATTACAAATTATTATTTTTTTTTGTCAGTTGTCTCTAAATAACGAAAGTCAAAAGTCGTACAAAAATTTCTATAACCGATAACCAATTGTAATTAATATAGTGTATCGTTGTACTTTTTAATGTTAAAAGTTTAATTAAAGATAACTTATTAAATTAATGTTATAGATCGAGTTTATATAATATATTGTGACTTGTGAATATAAATTATAAAGATATTCGACTCATATAAAAATGTAATCAAGGCAGAAGTTCATGCCCGATTACCATACATGGTGACCCCGACGTGATCTGAACACGCACGTACCGATGAGGACCACTGGCCCTCCACTAGGAAGGGGGTGTGTGGGGAGTGGTTTTGCGGCCAAACACTCAGCCCGAAAACACTCCTCACAAATCGGATCACAGATCCGAGCGTGCTGGTTGTCATTTCGATTCCTATATAAGGACGAGAAAACGAAGTGGCAACCAGTCGTTCGTCAACCGACGGGCGACTCACAACACTGCAGAATGATGACGCCGATAGTCGCCACTGCAGGTAACACACACACACAGCTGCGCTAAACCAGCGGTAGCAACCAGCCCTACACGGCGGTTGCACCTTCCGCTGCAGCTGGCACCACAGCTGCAAAAGACGTCGGTACCGAACATTGCCGACGCAGCAACCGCTACGACACAGCGGTCAACCGCACGACTCTAATAAAGTAAAATCGGCCAACAGTCTTGGTTCAACTTTTTTATTTTATGGGTTGAAGTCCCAAACGTGTTTAATGCTGAGATGCCGTGTAGATTTCGATTTTTTTGACCCCGATCCCATTGAGTTCCCAAGTTGATTTTATGATATGTTTTGAAAAACAGTAAAATATACAAAATATTAAAAATAAAAGAAAAAAAAATTGGCATTTTGAGATATTCAAGAATAAAGGACAAAATGGTTATCCTTGGAAAAAAATTTAAGGATAAATTTGATTCTTATTTTTTTATTTTGCGACAACCTTCCCCTTTAAAATAAGTCCAATTTTATTATTCTATGATAAAAACTAACAGAGACATGAATTTTCAAAGAGGACTTGGACACCATTTTTGCGAAAACTTTAACATACTATAACTAACAAAAAAAATGAGATAGAAAAAAAATTTAAAATTATAATTTTTTTTTCACTAGTTCTTCAAACAAAACTTTCAAAAGAATCGGAGATGGTAAGGTCACAAAATTGATCTTTTTTTTACGATTTTTGATTGGATGACCCTAAGTATACAAAAATTCTGTAAAATATCCTAACTTAATTTATGGAACTCACTAGAACTATACAATAGTTTCTACCTGTAACTAAATAATTGTACTCGTACGTGCATTCCTCATTCTTTTGATATATTCCCAACTGAAATATAAATCGGAGTTCACTATTTCATCTAGATTGGCTTGTAGCTTTTTGTTTAAAATCTTGGGTTCTTTAAGTAATGTTAGGTAATATTTGCTATGAGAGCATGGGAGGCTCGGAACTGGCATTTGATGGCCGGAATAGGGAACAGAGAGGCTCGGAACTGGAACAAAGGCCATTTTAAACTTTTTATTGATTTTCTTTAAACTATAATAACATTTTTTTGTTGAGTAGGTGTTATAACAAACAAGAATAAAATATTAAATCAGAATAGTAAAATATCAGATTGGTAACTGTATATTCTGATTTTTAACGATAACTCAAAGTCAACATTTGTCTTAAGGGGGCTCGGAACTGGGTTCTTAACCCTATGACTTTTTCGGGATGCAATTCACAACAAATTGGACTGATATTGCTTTAACAACATGGCCGCTAGAACCTAACAAATTTCGAGCGTTCCTACTAAAACACCCTATATGAAGGTATTACTCTCTCCGCAGCTAATTTAAAGATTGAAAAATCTAATTTATTCTGACTATAAGTTAACAATAAAGTTTCCGTGCAACAGTAGTTAAATCGTTTAAGTGGCGACACAGAGCTTATATTGTCTGGCAGCACTGGTTTATTGAAGTACATGAACCCTCGTATAACACGGTACTTTTAAGGTCGGCGTTCACTAAGGCGGACTGGCCGCATCGCATAAAAACCGCCTGCCATACATTGTTATGGAAGTGCGTTCACTAAAGGCGGGCCAGGCCGGGCCGCAACAGAGCGAAGTACATAGAAAAAAATTGCTCGCCAAACCGTTGCGATGAGGCCCGCCTCAAGTGGACGCCTAGCTTTACGAGGGGCGTTCGAAAAGTAACTTAAGTCGGCAAGAAAACACTTGATTTTTGGAAAAGTTTTTATTTATTTTTCAACATAGTCTTATTGTAACTCAATACACTTTTATCAACGATGCTCCAGCTTCATTAAACCTTCCGTATAATACGTTTTTGATAACTCCTCAAAATGGGCCTCTGTGGCAGCGATGACCCATATCTTTTTCCTGCCAATGATTTTTTCACATTCGGAAACTAGAGAAAATCGCAGAGGGCCAGGTCTGGAGAATAAGGTGGATGCGGAAGCAACTCGTAGCGTAATTCAAAAATTTTTGAAGTAACGGCACGATTTCGCGTTTGGTCCGGAGTCAGCAAACGCAGCACCCATCTCGCCGATAGCTTTGACATACCCAAATGCTCATGTAGGATTGTCCAGACGCTGTTGGCTGAGATGCCCACAGCCTCTGCTATCTCGACCACCTTCAGTCGTCAATCGGCTAATGCGATATCATGTAACTTATTGATCATTTCTTGGTTTGTGGCCGTTTTTGGACGTCCAGGGCGGGGTTCGTCATCGATGCTAGTACGATCACGTTTAAATTTGTTTACCCTGAAACTGATAGTTGGTAACGAAGGAGTAGATGTGCCATGAACTTCTTGCTAAATCTGATGAATTTCGGTCGCTTTCTTCCCTGCCAAATAAAAATGTTTTATCACTGAACGAAATTCTTTTCTTCCCATTTTTAAAAAACACTAAACACGTCGTATTCAATCAACCACCAAAACAAAACTAAGCATCCAAAATGGCTAAAATTTTGACAGCACTCTTACAAAAGACTGAACTTTACAGCCATCATACTTTTTTTGATATACGCGTGGTGTGTGTGTTTGACTTAAGTTACTTTTCGAACGCCCCTCGTAGAACACGATTTCGATATAATATAGTACAGAAATTAAGACACCCTTCGTATAACACGGTACTCTTAAGGTAGGCGTCCACTTGAGGCGGGCCGCATCGCAACGGTGCGGCGAGCATTTTTTTTCCATGTACTTCGTTCTGTTGCGGCTCGCCTTTAGTGGACATACTTTCAGAACAATGTATATCAGGCGAATTTTTGCGATGCGGCCCATCCGCCCTAGTGAACGCGTACCTTTAGAACACACTGTTTCAGTTGAAATAAACAGGTAATTTCCTGTTTGTACATACACAAATGGTGTTTTTTCTCTCTCCTTCATCCTTATCTGCGATTCGCAATTCGACGTCTGTGCAAGTACATCGCTGTCCTTAGTGAAAACTATTCAGTAGACAACTTTAGAATCGGTAAAAGTACTTGAAAAAAAATAATTTTACTTTATTATTTTAATAATACAGTATTGATATCGATTTTTTAAAAAAAAAAATTTGCTACCCTGAAATTTTTTATTTTCACGTTTCACAACTAGTAGACACGAAAAAAGCAATAAAAATTTTCAGTTTGTCTGTCCGCCGTATTGGAGGCTCGTAGCTCCCAAACGCTTTGAGATATTAAATTGAAATACATATTTTTTACGAATAGACGGGGTAGGCTCCTTGAAGTGACCATTTAGCGGTTTGGGTGTGAGGGGGAAGCGTTTTAGATGGAAAATTTGGGTTTCTAGATCTCAGTAACCGCTTATGATACGAAGTTGAAACTTGGAATTTTCATACAGCTCTGATAGTAGACCCATTTGCATAAAAATTGTCAATATTGATCAAGGGGTGTGGGATTCGGGGGAAATATAATGCGTCCGAAACCCAAAAAAGCCGAGATAGACACATTCTAAAATTAATATCTTCTAAACCGTTAATGGCACACTATTCAAAATTAAGAAATATTTGTAGTTATACTAGGAGTACAGATTGAAAAAAAAAGTTTTTGGTGGGGGCAGTTGCGTATGGGGGTGGGGGTGAAAAACTTTAGATTACGATATCTCATGAACCTATTGCTCTAGACAAATAAAATTTGGTTTGGGTATAAATATCGACAAATAAAAACTGATCAGAGTAAAATTTTTTAAGTGGGAGGTGGAGCATAGAAGTGGAGGGGATAAGAATTTTTTTTTAAAAAAACACATTTCATATCTCAAGAACAGTGTAAAATAGATGCTTAAAATTTTTACCAGAAGTGGCGCTAATTGAACCTTAATTTCGAAAAAAAAAATTGGGGATGAGGGTGTAGAGGGTGAGGGTGAGGGTGAGTGAGGGTGGGGGAGGGTGAAAAGAAAAAAGTTCCGATGTTTATATCTTAAGAACCTGAAATGATATAAACCTTAAACTTGGTATTTAGGTAGAGCTATAGTAGCAGCATGTTGGAAAATTATATTTTTTAGGGGTAGTATGGTACGAGAGTGGGGGGTGTTTTTCCTAACTATAGAACGGCTTATGCTAGAAACTTGAAACTTGGTGTGTATATGTAAAGCAACTAAAAAAGCAAATTTGATGAAAAAAAATCGAATATCCATTGGCGTTTAAAAGGGGGGCAAAAATTATGATCAGTGAAAATAGAATGTATATTTTTCCATGATACTAGGTCTTCCAACATATTGAATTTATTTTTATTCTATGGATTCTCCATATGAATACCTAGAAAGTGTTTTCAAGATTTTTTGAAAATTGACCCCTAATGCTATGTACAGACTACGAGATTGACGCGTTTAAATCGAGTTAAATGCGCTGAAAACACTTCCCGAAGCCGTTTACGAAAGCACGTAGCTACGACGTGTTTAACCGAAAACATCCAATGCGACTCTCGCTGAAATTGAAGTAAACTTTGGAAAAAACTTTGTAATGCGATAGAAATTCATTTCTGTGCTTGTGCAACAAATGCATTAGCTAATAAATTCACTTTTTATTACTGCTATGCAAACACATTTGTTTTAAACAATTTACATACCATAAATTTGGTAATGAAACACAGCTGAATATCTACTTGACAGAAAAACTTACGTCAAGCTGTCAGGAATCAAAATAAAACCAGTTGCCTAGTTTGAGATGTTAATTTTGCCTACTTAAATGTGTTCAAAACGCATAGTCTGAACATAGCATAAGGGGGTGTAAACAGTGGCGACTCGCCGCGAAAGCTAGGTGTGCAGTGCTTTAAGCTTGTGTTACACTGTATGATCAATGAGAGCTTTCTACAAGCTCGCCATACATTTCACGAAAATATATGCAAAAAACTGAGAAAATGCGAACAGTGTAACACAAGCTTAAAGCACTGCACACCTAGCTTTCGCGGCGAGCCGCCACTGGGTGTAAAGTTATTATATACTTTTTCATGAATTTTTTCATATATCTCAGGTGTGATCAGATATCGAATATCTTTTTACTTCCACGGGCTTGTTTAATAAACACCTACTTACAAGTTTTACTCCTTTTTCAACTCCTAGACTGCATCCCGGAATATGACACAATTATGTTATTCATATGTATGTTACGCCCTAGATCTAACCACTTCCCGAACTTTTTGTTAGGTTTTCAGTCACATAGTAACCTACGCCGCATCTCAGAACTGAGCGCGTTCCGAACTTCTGCCGGAAAAATAATAAAGTTGCGGCCAGACTGTTGGCAGATTTTTTTTATATGACTTTTAAATTTTAATATAACACGGAACGAATTCGTGTAATTTGTAAAACTTCTAGGTTTCGCTTAACACGTTTTCGATATAACACGGTACGAATCCATCGTGTTATACGAGGGTTGACTGTATAATATTGTTTAGAAAAGTCGGTATTCTGGATACATTCTACACCCCAATCCCGGGAACACCTTGTACCGTATTTTTGATCTGTTCAGGTTGCGCAATTATCATGCATGAAGTAATGAGACCAGAATATGTAATGATATCTTTCTTGCCTAATGAGTCAAAATTAGCGTATCTGTTCCAAAACCATTCTTTGCCTCATTCTTATTTCCGCTTTGGTTGCAATCTAGAACCTGTCCGCCTACTTGCAAACAATAATACGATATTTAGCGGCTACCTACCTTATACCACTTAATGCAGATTAATATCTGGAAGATACTTGTCTGATGTCTATAACTCGAGCATAGATACACACTATTACTGCCATTTCCTTTTTTAACATTTTAGCTTATGGCGGAAACATTTACCTTTTTTACTTCCAGGTTGGATCACACACTAGTCAGTCGCGTCGCGTAATCGCGCCCTCGCGTAAATGGTGCCTTGTTGTTTTCGTTGTTTGTCTCCAAATCAAGGAGAACGGGTAAATTTACTTAGAGTTTTTTTTATTATTAACTAAGTATGTTGGTAAAGCTGCCATTTGGCGCAAAACGTGACTCTCGAAGCAAATTTAAACTATACTATAAGAACCCGTCTGGCTTGGTGACACACTCTACATGTAAGTATTGTTGTAGCCAGGGCCATCATTTCAGTCTTTTCCAGGGGGGGGGGGGGGGGGGGGGGCAAGATGTTATTAATGTATGTATTTTTATATATAAATCTCCATATGTTATATATAATATATGAAAATACCAAATTCAGGGGGGGGGGGGGCAAATGCCCCCCTCAAATGACGTCCCTGGTTGTAGCGGTACCCCGGTATTGTACTGATCCGATTCTGTATCTACATTTTATATTTTGTCTGTAATGTGATCTCATTGTTTGTATTTAAGAAATTGTACGTATTTGCGATATAGGTATACTATATAGAAGCAAAATTAGGTAAATAAGAAATATGTATGAAATCGTGTACGGGTCAATTTTTTCTGAGGGATTTTTTTATTTTTTGAGCTTCCGTCATCGCCACAAACTTGACAATGTAGTATTAAACAAGAAATTTATGTAACACAAATGTAACAATAAAATAGCAATTAAAGTTCTTATGCTGGCCATTTTTGTTGGGAGCTATAGTACTTTTTTCTCAGTTTTAAATTAAAAAGTGTACTTAAGTACACGTATTGCAAGGAACCGGTTTTCTTATTGAAAGCTGGTCATTAGTTAAGTTCGCTGTGCAAAAAGCATTGTACCTATTCAATAATTTTTATTTTGCAGTACTTTCCTACATACATTTTTTTACAGCATTAACTTTAACTTGTAAGTTACCTTTCGATTACGCTCCTATTATACAACTCTATCCGTTCGATTCAATCGTGGATTGATTATAATCGTTAAAAGAAGATTAATAATACGTAATTGAAATCTGTTCAATGATCTAATATCCCAATTGAATGCGATCAAAATCGAAACATCATTGAGCAGAAAGCTTGTTTTGTTGGCCATCTAAAATTTTGGATTTGTACCATAAACTCCTGCAGAGATTGTAAGTACGTTGTATATGTAATGTAGCTATGTTAAAAAAGTGCTGAATCAGTTCGAATGCACGATGATTCATCAGATTGTACTACTAATCATATCTTCTTAGAAAACTTACAAAAAATATTCTCTGGTCAAATTTTTACTTCATTAATCGTGTAGCTTGCCAAGTCTTAAGGCTCGTGTACACTGGCAAGTAACTTGCGACATTTCTTGCTAGAGTAATTTGGTGCGATGTATACACAATCTGTCAAATTGCAGCAATTTTACTCTAGCAAGTAGCTCTACAAAAATCTTGCAAGTAAAACTTGCTCTTCCGTATACATTTCATCATCAAAGTTTCGTTGAACTGTCAAAACGAAAAAGAAAAATACCACACCTCTGGATAAAGTTCCACATTGGAAATGAGCAAAAACGTGTACTCGGAACTCCACTTGTATTTTCCGTTCATATTTCGCCCGTAAACTGTGGAACTACGACTCTTAAAACTGAACTTAACCTCACATCCAATGCAATTGTACTGACTTGCTGAAAAATTTCGGAACCGATCGGAACTTTCTTGCGAGATCTCAACTCTCGCAAGTTAGCGTGTACATTCACAACTTGCTTGAAAAGGCAAGCGTTTGCTGGCTAGAGCAAAAACTTGGGCAAATGCGCTCTCGGAACCGTGCACACATGCAGCAATAAATGTCATAGAGCAACTCTAACAAGTTTTGCAAGTTAGAAGAAATACTGAACTCCGATTTATATTGTATTCGGGGTTACGCTAGGATAAGGCGTTTTTATTCTTTTACTTGGGACTCTTTTAACATTAATCTTTATAAAATTTCAAGTTCGTGGCCTGAAGCGTTTAAAAGTTATCCGAAAATATAATTGAATACTTAGCTTAAAGACTTTTTATATGGGAACCACCCGAAGGAGTGGAACGGTTTCGCTGACAACCCAACTAGCAAACTAACTTCCATAAGCTTCGATAAGGTTTTACCTAACTAATTTGGCGCACATTTTTCCATGCAACACCCAAGCTCCAACAGTTGGTATATGGCCTTATCGAAGCTGTTTTTGCTTCCGTACGGAAGTTCACATTGCTTGCTTCCAACCACGAATTTATTTTTTTGTAAATTATTATTTTTTGCACGCTCTTGGATTCGAACCACTTTCCGTCACACATCAGTCTGCTACGCTCGGCCAATCTGAAACATTGACGTGTTGAAGCCGAATCACTTATTACTAGACATGCCGAGCGAAGCTCGCTTGCAAACCTCCGCTCGCAAGTCTTAGGGTGCGTTTCCATCTCTGCCTTTTGCGCCGCCGACTTGGGTATCTCGTCACACCTTTGAGATTATCGTTTCCATCTGCGCCGAAACAGTCGACGCGACGCTGAAAAGTTTTCAGTCAGTCTCCTAGGTAATTTGCCGCCCGTCGTCCAGTTTTAACTTTAATTGACTTTATTGTTTTTAATAATAAAGTATTTTGGCCGTCACCATAGTCACGTAGTTTGGATAGAAACCAACCTTAATCGAAGGCACATTAGTATCGGCTCTCGCCGAGAAAGTTGAAGTTGAGTCAACTCCCGACGAATGCCTCGGCGCGTCACTGAGCTAGTTTTTTTGTATGTAGAATCTAGTCGGCGAAGCAAAACGGCGGCGATGGAAACGCACCTTTACGAAAGTTTTATCGAAGTTTGTCCACAAACCTCCGCTCAACAGTCTTACCGAAGTCTTATCGAAGTTAAGGTCCACAAACTTCCATAATACGGTTAATATTTACTTGTATAAGGCGTTAACGAGGTTATTACCGATGCTTGATCCTTGTTTTCACTCAAAACTAATTTGTAAACAATGTTGAAGTCGTAGTTAAATGATTTCTTGGGTAATAGTGATTTTTGTAAATTAAGTGAGCACATTTTGACAGGATATTTGTATGGCAGCTACACGAAAGACTAATGGGGTTTTCTTCATAACCATACAATATGCCGATGAAATCATCCCATACAAAATATATAAACTCGTGGGCTAAATCGCTCTGAAGCTATCGGCCAATATTCTTGAACACGTGTTTTAAGAACTTTTTGTATGGCAGCAAACCGATGGAAGCTATCGGAAATCTGACGTATTCAAAATTTAAAAGTCGTAACCTAAGGTGTAAGTTATCGGACAATATTATTGAACACGTGTTTTAAGGACTTTTCGGAAGGAGTAGGACGATTTTGCCCGTTGACGAACTTAGCCATACAAATTCGACCAAACATCCATTCAAAATTTTAAGATCCTAGGTCAAAGCAAATTAAAACGATATTATAATTATAATAGGTGTAGTGTATAGGTATACTAAATTAATTCATAAAGAGATCAAACATACATAGCAAAATGCATTTAGCGTAAAAACGAATTCTGCGCAGGATAGCTGTAGTATAATTACCAAGATCATAACTTTTTCATTCTATTTTCTACAAGTGCTGCTCATTACAGCCAAATTGTAATTACCTGAAGCAACAGTTGAATCATTGCAGAGGCGAAGCAACACACACTTTTTTCCGAAAGCATTGTTTAGATATTATGCAAATGACGCATTGCGTAAGGTATCGCACGAGACTAACGTAAAGTTTTTTTACTTTGTAACACGTTCTAATGTGGCGGTATACCGACAAGGTAACAACTACTCTTATAATTACAACTACGGTAGCTGAAATGCATTTTTTTTAAATTTTCGTTTTGGTTGACTGAATTGGTGCTAGCTGCTTTATGGTACTTGCTGATGCTTTACAGATTTCATCTCATCATCATAAACCATCTAATTTTTGCCGCGAACAACGATTTCATATACTAATTGCAAGTGAAGAAAACCCTTTAGAATCTAGAAAGTATTTATTATGAGCTCGTTTTATTGTTTGCAAGAATATATTAGCCCAGCGGAAGTACTTATAATGATCATTCAGAAGTCTTACTCGGAACGGGACGTATTTGTAACTTATTTTAAAGTAGATCTTTCATGTTTTACACATTCATATAAAGGACTTACTGGCGATAGTACTTCTCAATCCAAATTCACCAAGACTTATTTTACTGGCTCAAGTCATAAAATAAGTCTAATAAATTTATATAAGAAAGTAAAACATAACAGGCACATGTAGGTATCAGTAATTTACTACAATTTTACACTATTTTGATGATTTATGACTGTTTTCTTACCAATATTTCACGTTAATGGCAACAAAAAAACAAAATAAAATAACACCATTTTATTAGCTGGTATCTTAACTATGAAATTCATAAAAAAAAAATTCAAAACTGTGTTCATATATGTATTAGAACTACCTATATATTGCTAGCTGTCATATTTTTTCATACAAAATGAATAAGTACGGGTTGAAATGGAAATTCAACAGCTGATTCTGAATTTTGTCTCAAAATTGTACAAAACCGAGAGAGGGCAGTATAAAATTTTTATCACAAATCAAATTTTTATGAAATTTAAACATCGTAAATATAAGTATTTAATTACGAAAAATATGTTTTATAAGAAACTGGACTGTTCATGATTTCAAAAACATTTTAATATTAAATTAAAATTCAGTAACGTTTAAACTACCACTATATTGAATTGGAAAAGTTCAGAATCAACTGTTAACGACGAACTGACTCTGACAAGTGTCGCTGGCAATATAGATACTAATACAAATATGACTGTGTTTGGAAAAAATGCTATTAGAACAAAAACCCTTTAACATTTTTTTAAAATGCGTAAATTTGTTTTTTTTTAATTCATATTTCCTATTTCTTGAATAATTAACATTTTCATTAATATAAGGCTAGAAAAAATCTTAAAGAAGGCCCTCCATAAAGAAAATTTAAAAAAAATGTTCATTTCTGTTAATAATATATGAAGTCAAACAGAAGCACGATTTTCATGGCAAGAATTACATAAGAAGACCACATTTCATTAAAAAGTATCACAGATCGTATAATTAATTGGTATTTCTAGAAGATTAATAAATGAAAAAATTATTGATTTTTAATAATTATGATTTTCAAATAATTTGAAAACATATAACACATAACACTATTTTTTCTGTAAAATTAAAATTAGTTCGCTGATAGACAGCGAAAGATGCAGGCGTATTGTCCACGCCAAATTACACGAACGAAAAACGATTTCAAACGGTTAAAATCCACTCAAGAAAGAAAAATCAAACAGGGACAAAAAATGGTCATACCGGACTCATGGCGCCTTAAGAATATACAACTGAACGTTACGACTATGATAGAGACGGAGTTATGAACGAAGGACTTAGAGACTGGAGAGGATACTTCGACTAAAAAAAGAAAAAATTTCCGAAAGAAAGCTTAAGTTTCAGGAAACAGTGGGCCAATGCCGCCTACTTCCGAATTGATGGATAAATGTGAACTGGAGTGACGTGCTTGGTGGATGCTGGTTCTAGGGCGGTAGGAGAGAGGTATGAGGAAAACATCTTAACTGCTTCTTATTTTACCATTTTCCTAACTAACTAAAAAAATGTAGAAAAAAAGGAATCATAAATAAAAAAAATTACCTGGCCTTTTCGCTTTGAAATCCATTGTGATAGATCCTTAAATATTTTACTCCATCTTTTTTTTGTATTTTATATTTTATGTTTATTTAATTCTGTTTTATTTATTCTAATGTCTGTTGCAGTCTGTTTCTGTCTTTTTGTCGCTTGTCATTTATGTAATTTGTTTTTATATATTTATTTAATTTGTTTGTCTTTATTTATTACATTCAATGGCCGCGGTCCAAATTACGCTTACGGTGTTTACATTACCAACAGTGCTTACAGTCGGTCCGAATTGTATGCGCGCTTACAACGCATATAATTCGGAACGATCGTATGCACACAAATGTCAGTTTGTTGTGTTAAATGTCAGTTGTGTCAGTTATTTGAAAATAAGTTTTGTAAAAGTGTTCATTGGGAGTCAATCTGAGGGTAAAAAACTATTCTTCATCCACTTCCACTTCAACAATATTGTTATCACTCATTTTTCTTCAATATCGCGAATAAATTTTCATGTTTTTAATTTTTAAACCGTCAATGTGACAGATTGCAAAGACGTACACACCGTGCATATGCTCGAAACCATGAGTATTGTAAGCGCCAGAAAATTTCCCCTCCATGCAATTTGTATGCGTTGTGAGTGTAATTCGGACCGAGTGTAAGCGCGCTAAAAGCGTAGAAAGTGTAATTCGGACCGCGGCCAATTTCTCATTTTTTCTTCTTTTATATTTATTTTCTTTCATTTGCTTCTATTTCGTTGATTTTTCTCTTATTTCATTTATAGGTAGGTATATATATTTATTTGGTTTGTAATTTGTTTTTACTTTCCTTGTGCAAATAACGAAAAAAAATCCATATAGAAAGCATTAACACTTTAATTAACGTTAAAAAGACACATTAATTTTCTTTCTGAATTTGCAACCATAGTCTTGAAAAACGCTTGCATATTATTTTAGCCATAGACTCCATGGACAAGAGTCAACGGAAATTGCCTTCCAATGAGACTCTAAATTTGGCCCTTATTTGGGCGATGCAGATACCTTCAGTTCTCGCCAGATGTTTCGATCATATTAAGATAAGATTACTGGTTGGCAACTTTGGATGATTTCTTGATCTTAGTAAAACATGGAAGCCAATCGTTTGTAATGGAATATCATCCAATAAGTAGTTATGATCATTTGTTAAAAATGTAAGTAATTAAAACTATTTCACCTAGGAGGCCATATTTACCAATAGGCTAGGTACGTACATATAAATTGTGGAAAGTGCCCTGTACCCTGCTATGTTATGAAACGCGCTAGAACCGGTATTTTTCTTAACAAAGCAATTGCTAATTTCGTTTACTAGCCGCTGGCATCGGAAATAGCGGTACATATCTCTTTCTTTTAGCGGTGTTCTCCTTGTCGCACGATTGGCTATTATTGTGCTTTTTTCAAGCCACAAAACTAGGACACTTCAAATTCACTCGCTCAAATGAAAATTGCCTGGCAATGAAATGCCCACTCACTACTATTTGACATTTAACTCAATGGCAATATTGCCATTGCCAGATAAATTGTCAGTGTAGACGCAGGGTAAAGCAGCTAATTGCAAAACTCCATCCTTTTGGGATGC
This sequence comes from Beris chalybata, assembly GCA_949128065.1. Classification (NCBI taxonomy): domain Eukaryota; kingdom Metazoa; phylum Arthropoda; class Insecta; order Diptera; family Stratiomyidae; genus Beris; species Beris chalybata. Next base: position 44,918,459 of record OX421894.1, read on the forward strand.
AAGCGTTAAAACACTACATTTTTCATTCTACCATCCCAACCTCACTTTTTTATTATATTATATAGTGATACCCACAACACAGACTTCGACTGCGGCAAGGTAGGCAAATCGTCTGCGACTGCTAGAGCTGGAAAAATATCGATAGCACTATCGATATATCGATATATCGATATTTTCCCATAAATGATATTTTATCGATTGCGGCCACTCATATCGATATATTTCGATATTTCAAGCGAAACCAACTTCATCTCAATTTTGTCTCTATTATCTCCTTTCTTTAAGTATCTACTGCAATTCGTACATGAATTTTTTCATATGTCAATGCCAATACACTACATTGGTTGAAATATGTACTATTCAATTTGTATTTTGCGACGTTTCGAACTCGACTGAGTCCTTTATCAAACTGTTTGATAAAGGGCTCAGTCGAGCCCGGAATGGCACACAAAAATAAAAATCTGACAACAGTCTGGGCGCAACTTTATTATTTTTCCGGCAGAAGTTCAGAACCCGTTCAATTCGGGGATGCGGTGTATGTTACTATGTGACTGAAAACCTAACAAAAAGTTCGGGAAGCGGTAAGAAAAGGGTGTAACATATGAATTATATAATTGGGTCATATTTCGGGATGCGGTCTAGAAGTTGAAAAAGATAAAAACTTGAAAATAGGTGATTGTTAAAAAAGCCCGTGGAAGTAAAAAGATATCCGATATCTAATCAGACCTGAGAGAAATTGCGGAGTTCATGAAAATGTATACAACCACTTTACACCCCCTTAGGAGGCGAATTTCAAAAAATCTTGAAAACACATTCTAGGTATTCATATGAAGAATCCGTAGAATAAATTTGAATTCAATATTTGGAAAGACCTAGTAAATATGACGAAAATCGTGAAAATACATGCATTTTTTTTTCACTGATCTTTTTTTTTTGTACTGAGTTTCAACTTTCTAGCATAAGCCGTTCTAAAGTTAGGAAAACACCCCCCACCCCCGTACCATACTACCCTTAAAAAAATTATTTTTCCACCATGCCACTACTATAGCTCTATCTAAATACCAAGTTTCAGCTTTCTACCATTATAGGTTCTGAAGATATATGGTAAACATCGGAACTTTTTCCTTCTCACTCTTTCCCAACTTTACCCTCTACGCCCACACCTTCAATTTTTTTTCCCTAGTGGGGTTCTATTGGGCCTACTTGGGGTAAAACATTTGAAGCATCTATCTTACACTGTTATTGAGATATGAAACGTGTTATTTTTGAAAAATTCTCATCCCCTCCACTTCTATGCTCCCATGCCCAAGGGGTCTACCATGTGTATTGAATTCAATAGCTTCACTGGTTTGAGAGCTAAGAGCCTTCAAATAATTGAGCGTGGGGCGGTCGACGTACGGCGTACGGCGGACTGAACATTTTTATTGCTTTTTTCGTGTCTACTAGTGATACGTGAAAAAAAAATTTTGAGGTCATAAAATTTTTTTTTCTAAAAATCGATAACAGTACTGTATTATAAATAATAAAGTTAAATTGAATAGTATTTCAATCAAAAAATCAGTACTTTTCAAAAATAATTTAATATGTAAAACATAACGCAGTCACGATCGGCTCCAAGCCAATCGTATGATACTCTAGATGAAATACTGAACTATATTTTAGTTGAAAATATATTAAAGGAATTATTACATGACCATTTACTTACAGATACAAACTATTGTATAGGGGCAACTCGATTCCTTGAGTTATAGTGAGCTCCATATATTAAGTTAGGACATTTTACAGAATTTTTGTATGGCAACTACATAAACAACTTATGGGATATTATTCATATAAATAGTTTTAGCTGCGACTATTATAAAATCAACGTATACAAAATTTCAAACTCGTAACTTAAAGCGGCTTTGGCCCCAAATACATAATATATGTATATATATATAATTTTTTTTCGTTCGAGGCTCAGTTCTATGCGTTACAAACTTTTCGGGCTGGATTAAACTTCCTACTCTATATGATTGATATGAGAGTATAAAAATAAATCATTCTTCTAAATTTGTAAAAAAAATTAGTTTTTTATTAAGTACTGCAATTTATACATGAATTTATCCATTATTCATCAATGCCAATATACTACATCGACATCAGCCGAACTGATTCTGGTTGTCATGATAGCTATACGTTGTATCCATGAAAGTTTCTGGGCTAGTTAAGATGAAAACTTCTGAACCTGAATATCGATAACTATCGATAAATTGTGGGAAAATATCGCCTCATATCGATTGAGACGACTATCGATATTTTTCCACCTCTAGCGACTGCCGCAAGGTAGGCAAATGTAGAGTCACTGAATACTCACACACCGTATACATCAGGAACCTTGGGCAAATGTAGGCAAATCGAAGTCGAATTCCGTGTTCTGTTTAGTACTTTAGTCTCTCACGTTCACGGTAGCCCTTGTATTAAGATACACGTCCATTAAGGCCGGGACCCGGGACGCGTCTCAAAATCCGCCTGCCATACATTGTTATGGAAGTGCGTCGACTGAACGAGACTCGCGACGGAAAAAAGTGCGTAGAAAAAAATGCTCCCCGCGCCATATTTCAATTTTTACTGTGTTAAATTGTATTCCAGAAAATGATGCGACATTCTTCGGGATGTACTACTGTATGCGACATTTTGATTGGTCAAGCGAATATGATTACAACAACAATTTTAACATTTTTAACGTCCTTTTTTTTCTTCTTCTACTTTCAGATTTTTAAAATCAGCTACAAACATGTCTTCAGAAAGATCTATACCACACTTACGTGACATTTTCGGACTAAATGGGTACTCCATGCACAATCATCACACGCCTTCGAATCACAGCACAAATGGTGGAGGCGGAGGTGTCGTTGGCATGGAGCCCTATCCTCAAATTCCAGACACAAAGAAACAGTCGAAAAAGAAGCGTGACAACAATAAAACACTGACCAGTGGAGATGTTAAAACGCTCGAAAGGCACTTGAGCATGAAGAAGACGATACGGAAAAAAATTATGCGTGACTTGCAGCAAGCCTTTGTCGAAGATCCAAACGAATTCAAAGTGGAAAACACGAATTCGGAGCAATTAAAAGCGGAGATTCGTGCCGAGGCGTTTCGATTCGGTGGCGAAAAACAGACCCGAAAGTCCGACAACTTCCTGGATATGCTACGTGGCGAAAAGAATAACGGCAGCTGTAATAATGCTACCAACGCCGGCAACTACGATTACTCGGGAACTAGTGCGCAAAATAACGATTACGACTACGATAGCCCTGCGGTTCCGGTTTCAAATGAGAAACAAAGCTTCTGGCGAAGATTCACAATGAAGAATAAGACCAAACGATAACTGCTACTGTGCTGAACGATTTTTGATTCAGTTTGTTTAGTTTTCTATTTTAATTGTGGCATTCCTGTCGAATTTAAATGTTTAAGAATCGGTAAAATTGTTAGTATAGGATATGAGTGCTGTTAAACTTTTGCTTTCTTATAGTTTTGAAACCACATTTTCATTTATGACTAGTCAATAGTAGAGTCACTTCATACGAACTAACACATCCATATCCATTATCTTGAGTACGGAATATGTGTGTCTCATTTGAAACCAGAACATTTGAAATTTTTTTTGCAGTTGTCTCGATTATTCATTTTAAGGATCTCCACTAAAGTGGATAAACGCTGTATTTAGTTGAAATTTTATGAGACATATCTCGATTCCGTGAAACGTCAATCAAAATCCATCTACTACACGTATACACACTAAAACTATGCCATTTAAGAAACCTGCGATTTTTCAAATTCGCGGGTTTTTAGACTACTAAATATGTACCAAAAGTGGTCATTGTCCGTACTCATGATAATGGATGTTTGTGTTAGTTCTTATACAGTGACTCTAGTCAATAGTAACTTCTAACTACTCCCACAGATACTCTTTAATCTCGCATGCAGCTGAGGACTAATAATGTAAAGCTTATCTTACTGAAACTTTCTGGCTCCATAATTTTACTGAATTTTTTTTAAAATAAATTACTTTAACAAGAATATTTGATGTTTCTCCATCGGAGGATTTCTCTTCCCAAGTCCTACTGGATTCAACTCTAGCTGCAGTGGCGTGCTTGAGACGAGCTACGGCTGTGAAGCTTCCATTGTCGTCACAATTCTGTGTCAAAGCGTCGCACGCAACAGTTAACCAATTAAATTACAGTTGACGCTAGGCTTGCGCATTCTAGTTCACCTTAGTGATCGCGAACGAACTAGTTCCACAGCGCTTGCGAACTAGTTCGTTCTTGTACTTCGCAGTTCACTGACGAAGGAACTAGTTCCTTTCAAGTTCGGAGTGAATGTGAAGTAGGTCCTTTGAAGTTCACGAACTACTCAAGCCTAGTTGACGCGATCGCAACGAAACTTTCAACATGTCCCGGACGATTCGAAGGCATTCTTACTCTGTGCTGAAAAAAATCATAATCACCGAAATTTCTATATAAGTACATGAACTTCACATATGTGCCTAGATGATATTAGTTATATTGTTTGTATCAAACATTTCAATTTAATTATATTATTTGTACAGTATAATCCCGATAATTCGTAGTGTCAAGGGACCTAAGATTTATTACGAATTAACGAGATTTTCGAATTAGCGGGATTGCGAATTATTCATTATTAAAGACGGGCAAAATTCAGATTAACGGAACTTATCGGTTTTTATTAAAATTCAAAATACACACGTTTAATAAAAAAATAACGTAAAATATGTATGTACATATGAATGTACTCTGTTATCCTTGTTAAACAAAAAACCCTGGCATGGAAAAGAAATCAGTTATGGTGATTTCTTTTCTCAAAAAAAAATGTGACCGGTAAAGATGCAAAATTATTGCAGTTCTGCCCTCTTTTTTGACAGTTCCGTCCGACAGGTCAATTTACAATAGAACGCTTTCAGGTCAAAAAGCTATTATGAAAATTTAAATATATTTACACTACACTCCGTATGATTTCTAATTACCGTATGACCCGTTGGACAGTTTAATTTATGCTTTTAAATCGTTTGCCGCTGTTGTCGTAGGATATTTTTTTCTTATTTTCATCGTTTCTTACGCACATTTGAGGTTAAAGGAGTTGCACAGCCGAAATTTTCGGGGCAAGAAATGCGAGTTTTCAGGTCAATTTTAGCCACGAACTCAAACCCCTTTTTCTAGCAGGTCAAAAAAAATTTGAGAATAGAACAGCGGAACTGCTAGAACAAAAATTGAGGGCAGAAACGGGTCACATTTTTTTGCAGAAAAGAAATCACCATTAGTTTTTTCTCATGGATTGACACGCTCGATCAATTGCATTGTCCAGGGTCACAATAACAAAAAAAAACATCGTCACTTACACTATTTATCGTCAAAAAATGACTCAAGCAAACATGATTTAGAGAATTGAAGAGTGTGCAAGGGAAATTTTTTTCCGAATAAACGGGATTATTACAAGCGACTTACGAATTATAAGACAGTTTATTTCGAATTAGCGGGATTTACGAATTAACGGGATACGAATTATCGAGATTGTACTGTATTAAACATTTCAATATATTACAGTTAATTGATAAAATTACAATATTGTGCACCATTAACTTAAGCTTATTAAATGCAATTCGTATATGTGTTAATTAATATTAATATGCGGAAATAACATGATATTTTAGAGACAAGGAAATTTTCCGATGTTGAAGGATAGAAATGCATGTAATAGCTAACAGTGTCTCACTAGAGTCACTGTATAAGAACTAACACAAACATCCATTATCTTGAGTACGGACAATGTGTGTTTCATTTGAAACCAGTACATTTGAAACTTTTTTGCAGTTGTCTCGATTTTTCATTTTTATCTCCACTAAAGTGGATAAACGCTATATTTAGTTGACATTTCATGAGACATATGTATCTCGATTCCGTGAAACGTTAATCAAAATCCATATGCTACACGTATACACACTAAAACTATGCCATTTAAGAAACCTGCGAACTTTGGAGTTCGCAGGGTTCAAGAGTACTAAAAAGGTACCAAAAGCGGTCATTGTCCGTACTCAAGATAGTGGATGTTTGTGTTAGTTCTTATACAGTGACTCTATGTCTCACTACCTCTGAATTACCAGTAAGGCTTACGGATGCATTTCAAGAATTGTAAATACATACATATGTATGTATATCAGTAGAAAGTTAATTTGTGATTAAAGCTATGTAACAATCATACTGTTCTCGCTGAAGGGCACCATACACTATCATTTTTGCATGTCATGCATGCACGAATATTTAAATTTTTCTCGAAAATCTCTCGTGTATCGGGCTGCATGATGGCATTTCATGCCGACCGTCATGTGGCATGATGAAAATCAAAAAATTTTGATTTTTGTGTGCGGAGCCAACGCGCATGACGACATGGATGATGGTCTATGGCGATCGTCATTCCAATTTTACATTTTTCGAATGCGGATGACGGTTCATTGAAGGCGATTTGACTCTGGTGTCGTATCTTGACGGTAAAGAAATATCTTATTGCCATGTGCGTTGGGTGAATCTTCATAAGGCTAAATTACTCTCAATTTCTGGTTTTCTTCTAGGAATTTAGTAATCGAGTCTTATTTCTGAATAAAATTTGCGATTTTATAGAATTCTTTGAATTTCATGATCGTGCTATTGCACTAGAACTACGAAGTTTCGCACCTTGGTTTTCACTTGCCAAAAAACCCCGCCATGTCGGCACCTAGTCAGGTACGGGTGGATCGACGCAGACAACAAATCTGCCAACCGTTTGGGCGCAACTTTATTATTTTTTCGGTAGAAGCTCGGGACGCGTTGCGTGTTTTGAATCGATGTAGGTTACTTTGCAACTGACAACCTACAAAATACCGTTCATTAAAGCTTCCTGGTTTAGAAATATATAGGAATTCGTGAATATGTACACAACCGCATTATATCCCGTTAGGGGTTATATATCGAAAAATTTAGAAGAATATTTTTAGGAGCATATATGTATGTACATATGTATGTAGAACCCGCAAAAGTAAAATAGCTCGATATATCTAAAAGTTTTAAAGATGTTCGTGAAAATACATACATTTTTCTTACTCAATCTCTGAACATAAACAAAATCTAAACTTTTTTTGGTTTAATTACTCTAGTATTGCATCTACATACATATGTGTTCAACTTGTTGTTGTTGTTGTTGTTGTTTGGGGTGGGGAAGACACACTGAAAGGCGCGTCTTGAGCATTCAGGCCACAATGGCCCATTATACTCGAATCCCCAACCTCTACCCGAACTTTTTCGTCCTCCTCACGAATTTTAAAAGCTCAGGTAGGGAGCGAGAACGGAGTTCCTCCATCCTCATAACATCGACGCCGTATACATGCAATCTTGCAAAAGAGTAAGCTGGACACTCCAGAAGAAAATGTTCCGTCGTGTCGTCGCTCTCGTCGCAAGCAGTGCACATGGGGTCGTCAATGATTCTCAGTCTGACCATGTGTAGGCCACACGTGTTATGCCCTGTGAGGACACCAACCATACTACTACATTCCTTTCTGCTCAGTTTGAGAAGAAAATCAGCGGTTCGTCCACTTGGTCCCTCAACAAGGTTTCTGGTTTGCCGCATTCCCGGAAAAAGCCGCCATCTCTCAATGTGTGATTTACTCACCCACTCAGCAACGGCAGACCTAACAGAGGCAACTGGCACACCGAAAGCTGGCTCTGGTCCAACCATGGCTGACTCCGATCCAGCTTTTGCCAAAGCATCCGCTATTTCATTGCCATTTATCCCTTGGTGACCCGGAACCCATATGAGCATTAAGTCATTGAATCTTCCAACAGAGTTCAACCGTTCTTTACACTCACGTACCATCTTCGAATAGACGATTGGGTTATCTAAAGATTGTAGAGCGGCCTGACTGTCGCTGCAAATGCAGATCATCCTGCCCCTCGATTTTCTTTCTATAATCCATTCAACCGCCTTAAGGATCGCATATACCTCAGCCTGAAATACTGAGGAATGTTTTCCTAAGGCGAAAGAGTACCTGAGATCCTCGGTCTGCAGGTACATTCCAGCTCCAGACCCTTCTTCAGTCATTGAGCCGTCCGTATAGGATATATCAGTGAATCCGCTAGGCAGAGCGGACTGGTTTACCCACTCCTCCCTGCTCGGAATCTATACCTGATATCTCCTTTTAAGCATATACATCGATGTCATAGCATCCGAAGGCATATCGAAGATAGAGTTCTCAGACAACCTTCGGGCCATTTCTCCATGACCATTGCAATGCCCTTTTCTCCACAGGCCCAGTCTAATTAGTCTGTGGGTAGCTCTCATTGCTTCCGCCTGAACAACAATATCAAGCGGTGGCAGATTGAGCAGCGCATCGAGTGCCACTCCCGGTGTGGTACGAAGAGCACCTGTTACACCGATGCAGACGGTCCTCTGTAGTTTAGCGAGACTAGCTCGGATGTATGCACATTCGGACTTGGTCCACCAAACCACTGATGCATAGATTAGGATGGGTCTTATAACAGCTGTATATAGCCAATATACCATTGAAGGCCTAAGACCCCATGTTCGTCCAAAAGCTCTCCTGCACTGCCAGAAAGTTACTAGCGCACGGTTCACCTTTGTATCAACATGTTCCCTCCAGAGAAGCTTGCTATCCAAGATTACTCCCAGATATTTCACTTTCTCCGAAAGCTGAATGGTTTCACCCTTCAGCATTGGTAACACTAAACCTTCAGTTTTTCTTTTCCTAGTAAACAAAACTAGAGCTGTTTTGCTAGGACTAACAGAAAGCCCATGTCGTTCGCACCAGCCATCGATAACCCCCAGGACTCTTTGCATTTTACTGCAAACCTCCCTAAGCGATAGCCCGACAGCTAGTGCTGCCACGTCATCAGCGTAAGCTTGTACGTGAATATTCAGATCCTGCAGTTCGAGGAGCAGTGAGTCGATGAGCATACTCCACAACAGTGGCGAAAGAACCCCGCCCTGAGCACAGCCCTTACTGACCCCTGTCGTAGCATACTGCCCATCCCCAGTCTCCGCGAATAGCATTCTCTGTGTGAGCATGGAGTGAATCCATTTAACTAAAGTGCCATCCACCCCATGTCTATTGGCAGCATCACACAGTGATTCAAAGGGCGCACTATCAAAAGCACCCTCAATGTCCACAAAAAGGCCCAGCGCGTACTTTTTCCGGTCCAGCGCCTCTTCTATTCTGGATACCAGAGAGTGGAGCGCTGAATCACAAGACTTTCCGCTCTGATACGCATGTTGTTGGGAACAAAGAGGATGCGCCCCGAGAGACACTTCCCTGATGTGTTTTTCTACCAGTCGTTTCAGACTCTTCAGAACAAACGATGTTATGCTGATTGGTCTGAAACTTTTGGGCAAAGTATAGTCGTCTCTACCTGGTTTCGGGATGAACGCTACTCTGACCGGTTGCCAAGAAGATGGGACGTATCCATGCGCCAAGCATGCAGAAAATATCTTTCTGAGGATAGGCACTAGAACATCTGCCCCCTCTTTTAGCATTATTGGATATACGCCGTCCACTCCTGGTGACTTGTAGCTATCAAATGATGAAATAGCAAATTTCACCGTTTCAACTGTCACAACAGCAGACGCCATATACCAACTGCGCCTGGGCACTCTGTCTTTGGTCGGACAGAGTGTCTTAACCAAGCATTGATCGCTTACGATCACCTGATTTCCTGGAAAATGGGCCTCAAAGAGGGTTCTTAGGGACTCAATTCTCGAAGTGGTATATGTACCATCAGGTTTTAGCAGGGAATCCAGCCTAGCCGTGTTGTCTTTCTGAAAGACTTTGTGCAGCCTAGCCGTTTCCCTGGTCCCTTCCAAACTCTCACAGTAGTTCCTAAAAGAGGCTAGTTTAGATGTCTTAACCAGCTTCTTGTATTCCCTCTGCACTGTTCGGTAGTGATCCCAGTCGGCCGCTGCGCCACTCTTAAGTGCGCGATTCAGAAGCCTTCTGGAGCTTTTTCTGAGCTTCTGCAGGTCCGCAGTCCACCAAGGAACTGTGGTGCCACATCGGCTCTTGCTGACAGGACACGATTCCACAAAACACTGACCTAAGGTTAGACTTAGACGAGAAGTCACTTCCTCAATCATATCTGGCGTCCTCATTTTTTTTGGTATTTGAGACCTCTCCTGTAAGAGAGATCTGAATAAATTCCAGTCAGCCTTCCTTGGATTCCGTATAGCCGGTATGACAGGATTGTCAGCCGCCAGTCGGAATTCCAGATATCTATGATCCGACAGAGTCTCCTCTTCCAGGACGCGCCAGTTTGTTATTGACTCTGCGATCCTAGAAGAGGACATCGTCATGTCTATCACTTCCGTCCGCCTGGTTGTAATAAACGTTGGTTTATTGCCTCTGTTGTTTACCACGAGGCACGACGACATAATGAACTCCAATAACCGCTCACCCCTAGGATTGCATTTGCTGCTGCCCCAAACAGTGTGTTGAGCATTAGCATCGCATCCAATGACAAGCTGTAAGTTGTTGGTGTCCGCGAATCTAACGAGCTCGGTCAGCTCCCTGGATGGGGGAGGTAATAACGAGTCATACGGAAGGTAAGCCGACACTACTATTATGTCTTGTCTTCTACCCCCCCCATACGTTAGACATTTTGACCGCTACGACATCTTGACAGGTGAACTGCCTTAACATCGTCGCCTCTATCATATTTGATATGAAAAGACAGGCACGCGGTCTTTCAGATCCTTCATCATAAAAGATCCGGCCTCCCTGAATCGAATCCAATCCACACACTCGCCTGTTGCGAATCCATGGTTCTTGTATTATTGATACATATGGGGATGTGTGCAGTATGTTAAGTCTCCTACTTAGTAGTGCGGTAGCAGCCTTAGCATGTTGCAAGTTGATCTGGGTAAATATGATGCCGCAGTTAGCCATTTCAAGATAATCACCCACACATTACATCCACATGCTACTACTACCTGGGAAGATTAAATTTAATCCTCCCAAGGAACAGATATGGACGCATGTCATATCTAGTTCGCAGAACCTCTACACTACCGCTATCTATGCCCAGTACAAGAGTACAGCCCTCAGTGCCGTCGGGACTGCTGCTCTTAATCTGTTCATAAACGCGCCATCTGGTAGTGTCAACTCCTGCGTTCTGGATACGAAGCCGGGCAAGTATTTCTTGGGGTTTCCTAGGTTTACCAGGAATCCAGCATACTGCCCGAATCAGCTTCAGAAAAGTGCCCCCTTTCGCAACCACGAAATTGACACGATTCTTCGCCGAAACCTTCCCCACGGCATCCGTCAGCCACTCGAATGCCAATGAATCTCCACAACGAACTTGCATAAGCCCGTCATAGACATTCATGCCCTCGAATCTAGGTGAGGCCTTTGCTTCACCCAGGAGCTTCCATAGGCCGTTCTCCAGAGCAGCAATATGACTCTTGGTCAGCTGTTTGCCCTGTGGACCAATGCCGATTACCGCCAGCAAGGCGGAGGCCGCCACCTCAGAGAAGGTTTTGCCCTTTTTTGAGGTGGCAGTCTCCGCGCGAGCAGTATTCAGAGTGGTCTTCGCGCCTGAGGATCCAGCTTCAGCTAGGTCAGCTACACTAATCTCCCCGCGCATTCGCTCTGCCGATACAGAACCAGTCTCTCCTAAGGTGGAGCAGTCCGGTTTGCCAGCTGCAGCGGCTCTCGAAGTAGACGGTGGAACATCCGCTTTAATGGCTTCCGTCCTCCTCATCCTCTTCGTCCTACCAGAAGTAGAAGTCCGGAATTCGCTATCAACCGTAAGAGCTGTTTCAGGTGATTCCTCCACAGACCGATTGCGCTTAACAACGTTTTCACAGGCAGGCTTCTCCACGACATTACCACTGACCGCTACGACACCTGTCGCAACAGCCCCAGCTCTTGCCTTGGCTTTTGCCCACCTTCTTCTTTTCTTCTGGCCTTTGCTCAACTTATCCTCAAGAGGATATGAGCTTGCCGGTTTCGGATAGACCTCACTCAAAGCACCGGTGATTTCCGTAGTCGACGATGTCGGATTAACAGTGCCAAAAGCACTTGTACTGTCCTCAACCATCGATGTCGGATCTCCCACGCCACGAGCACAGGTACTCTCCGCAACCATCGATTTCGGATTAACCACGCCAGAGGCACTGGTACTTTCCTCGATCATGGGCCGATTCAGATTGACCGAAGACACAATCCCGGTACTTTCCTCCTCAGACTTTGGAGTCTGAATGACCGCCTCCGAAATGGTTGCAGCACATTTATTCTCCATGAGCCGTAGTGGATTAACAGTTTTTGTGTTGTCAGTACTATCCTCATCGGCATGTTCAACTTACTGGCATAAACCGCTTCTGAGATATAAACCACCCCTCACCGCCGTATCGTGCTACCCCTATTGAACTCTATAATAATTATTGACGTAGGTCTGATTGAAAGTGGTATTCCAAGTACAAATTCTTTTCGATAATTTAACCTTTTATTTTCTTGATTTTCGGCGAGTGAGGTTAAATTTATCCTTTGGGATAGACAATTTTCGATTAATACAATAATTCTTAATTAGTTATAATTCAATTGGATTGTCAGATTATTTACTTACGTTTAGTGTTTAATTGGTACTTAAGTTTAATTCTACTTTATATTGAAGTTTTTCGTTTAACGATTGCTTTGTGCCTCGTGCAGCTTCCACAGTGGTTGAAGAGAAAAAGAACGGGAGATGAGCGGTACCTGCTTCGTGGCGGTTTGTGTAGAGTTGCGAGAAGTGCTGCCATGTTCGGCAACACTCCCCCCTGGTAAACAGATCGTTTAGTTCTGATTACCATCTTCGCCGGCTCGCTGTACTTCTAGCACTGCTAATTTTGATGTGGGACGTGTATAAATGCCTGTCGTTGTTTGTACTACGGCACTACGAGCGCAGCCGTCCGCTGCAGTTATAACCTCCATAATTCTACCCATTGGCCATACGCTTCTAGGATTTTTTGAGTCAGCTATCACAACGATGTCTCCTACTTCAATAGGTTTCGAAGGGCTGAACCATTTTGTACGCAGTGTTAAATCGGAAAGATATTCCCGTACCCATCGTTTCCAGAATGAGGTGGAATATTGCTCACTAATCAACCAGTTTCTCCTTAGTAGAGTGCCTTCGTCATTAAGCTCGCCGAACATCCTTTTTCCATTTGACGATCCCACTAGAAAATGGTTCGGTGTAAGGGCTTCGCCGTTTTCGCCGTCAATTGGGACGTGGGTTAGGGGTCGCGAATTAATGACGTTTTCTACCTCAACCATCATGCTCACCAATAGCTCATCCGACGGATTTCTTGACGGATTTATTTGTGCCAACACCTGCTTAATGGAACGCACCAAACGTTCCCAGCTTCCTCCCATATGAGGGGAAGCTGGAGGGATGAAATTCCACTTTAACTTTGCCTCGAACTCCTTTGCCATTGCCTCGTTGCTGAGTTTTTTCACAGCTTCTTTAAGTTCTGCGCTTGCACCGCGAAAGTTTGTGCCATTGTCACTATACACCTCGCGGGGCATTCCTCTTCTCGCAATAAATCTTTTGAGAGCCATAATACATGAGTCACTGGACAGGCTGTGAGCGATCTCTATGTGAATAGCACGTACTGTCAGACATGTGATTAGGACTCCCCATCTTTTTTCGAGATGACGTCCAACCTTAACGTGTAACGGACCAAAGTAATCGATCCCAATGAATGAGAATGCCGGTGTGTATGCTTTGAGCCGTGCTGCTGGCAGGGCTGCCATAATTGGTACTCTCGGAATTGCTCGTTGGTTCTTACAATGTTGACAATTTGGTTTAACTTTTTTTAGCACTACCCTAAGTGTCGGAATATAGTAGGTTTGCCTTAATTCGTTTATCACGGTTTCATCATGTACGTGATGAAAGCGGTTATGAAACTCGAGCACTATTAATTTCGAAATATAGTGCCCTTTCGGTAAGATCACTGGTCTTTTCATTTGTTGAGTGGCTTCGCTCGCAGCATTGATTCGTCCATTAATGCGTATAACTCCAAACTCGTCTAAGTATGGGGACATTCTGTACAGTTGGCTAGATCTCTCTAAGTTCAGTTTATATGGCTTAATAGCTGGTAACTGTTGCATTTGTGCAATTTCATTTTTATGTTTCGCCTTGACATTGTCGATATAGGTAGTTTGAGGCTCTGTTTATTTCGTCAGCGGAAATTAAAACATTCTTTCCAATTTTGCTCTTAGTTTTTAAAGTTTCCACGAAGCGAAATACATAGACCATGGTGCGGACGAGCCTGTTCCATTTAGAGAACCGTGTATAATCTATAACTGATAGCATTGTGTTCTCAACACTATGTAGGTAGCACTCTTGCGTTTCGATGTCTTTTACTTTGTTGTTGTCAAACGACTTATCGCGTGGCCATTCGCTGTCCGGTTTGTATAGGAAGGCTGGTCAACGGTACCACCTGCTTTCAGAATTAAATTCACTGTTGTTCTTCCACCTTGTTGCATCATCAGCCACGTTATCTTTGCTGGGAATCCATCTCCAGTTTTCTTTCTCTGTTTCTTCCAGTATTTCACCAACTCTGAAGGCTACGAAGTGTTTGTATTTGCGGTGGTCTGAGTTAATCCAACTCAGTACAGTTCTTGAATCGGACCAAAATATTCGCTCCGTAACTCCGAACGAGTGTCCTTCTACGACTGTTTTGGCTAGTCTAGTACCTAACACAGCTGCTTCTAGTTCCATTCTTGGCACAGAAATCGTTTTAATGGGTGCGACTTTAGTCTTGGCACTTACTAGTGCGCATTCCACCACGGAGTCCGTGGATATTCTGAAGTATGCTACTGCAGCGTATGCGGATTCACTTGCGTCTACGAATATGTGTAATTCAACGCGGTAGCCGTCGCAGGCCTTTAGGTTTTGAAAGTATGGTCTCCTTATTGTGATGTCTTTTATTGTGGGAAGTAAGCAGGTCCAATTTTTCCATTTTTCAAAATGATCGGCTTCTACCTCTTCATCCCATTGCACCGAGGCACACCAGATCTCCTGTAGGAGAATTTTTAGTTTGACCATGAAGTGGGCGATTAGCCCCAGAGGGTCGAAGACGCACATTAATGCTTTTAGCACTTCTCTTTTTGTAGGACAAACGTTTCCGGATAATAAATTTTGGCTTATTTTATGCGATTTAAATAAGTAAGAGAATGTGTCGTTTGTGGGTGACCACCACATTCCCAGCAGCTTTTGGGCGCTATCAGAGCTATTTAATTGAACAAGTTGTGTTTTATTATCTGCCACTTTATCCTTTAAGGCGTTCAGTACCGTCTTTGAGTTGGATACAAAATTTCGAATTTCGAAACCGCCTGAGCTATGAACAAATATAATATCTTCAGCAAGTTTTATGGCTTCGTTTTCATCGTCGAGACTATCCAGGTAATCGTCGACGTAATGGTTATTGATGATTGCCTTGGCTGCTATTGGGTGTGTTGATATGAATCTAATAGCGTTCTTATTTTTGATGAACTGTGCACAAGAGGGCGAGCAAGTTGAACCGAAGGTCATTACCTGCATAAAGTATACTTCAATTGCATTAGTAGATTCATTGCGCCAGAGAAACCGTTGTGCATTCTGATCTTCCTTTGCAATTTTGACTTGGTGGAACATTTCTTTTATATCAGCACTAATTGCCACTTTCTTTTCTCTGAAACGAAATAGTATTGACGGCAAGGCTACTAGGTTATCTGGTCCAGTCAGAAGTGCGGAATTGAGTAAAATTCCATCTACCTTTGCTGCGGCATTCCAAACAATTCTGACTTTATTCGGTTTATTAGGGTTCGTGACTGGAAATATCGGTAAATACCAGATGGGAAAATCCTTATTAGCGATTTCTTCAGTATTAAGTTTCCTTGCGTAACCTTTTTGTACGTATTCTTTCATTTGTGCATTAAGATTTTTAGCAATTCCTGGCTCTTTTTTCAATCTTCTATCGAGACAGTCCAATCTCCGCTCTGCCATTGACCTCCTATTTGGCAACGAGAGGTTTTCGAACTTCCACAGAAGTGGCACGGTATATCTTTCACCGTCAAAGGTTGTCTTTGTTTCTAGAAGATTGACGGCCTTTTCGTCCTCGACGGACATTAATTTTTTTAAAGGCTTTGTTCCCACCGTTTCAATAGAGAAATACTCCTTCATCGTTTTATGCATTTCTTGATCTATGTCCTTTTGGCATTGGCAGATATGGAAGTTGTAGTTGATATCTCTTTTGGGGTTGTAAGTTTTAGAAATTGGCCCGAAAACACACCAGCCCAATCGCGTTTGTGTTGCTACTGGTTCATTGGGTTTGCTTTCTCGAGTACGAAGCGGAATTCCTAGATTCCAATGTTGTAGGCCAATGAGAATGCTGGGCCTCGCGTTTTTATACGATTCCAATGGAATATTTTTAAGATGTTTGAAATTGTTTGCTAAATCTTTAGCCTCAACCGATTGAACCGGTAGCTGCAGTGATTTTACGGTGTGAACGTTTGACATTGTATGTTTTCGTTGCGTACCGTATGCAGATATTTCTATGCTGATATTTCTCGATGTGTTTTCAGAGCGATGAGTATTTGATGTCCACCGTAAACATAGTGGTTCAATATCACCTTCGACTTGTAGTGCTGATGCGATATCATCGTCTATTAACGTAACGGATGAACCGTCGTCGAGAAATGCGAATGTATTGATTTTATTATTGTTATTAAATATTGTGACAGGCACAATTCTAAACAAGACCGAGCTTATACTTTTATTATGAACATTGCAATTGAACTGCGTATTTACTACTTCTGTACTTGTCACCTGCGTATTTGGAGGCTCCGACTTTTTGTGTAGGAGCTGATGATGTCTGAAGGAACAGCCGTCGATTCCGCATAATTGGGATGACATACATCGTCGTTTTCCATGGCGTTTGAGGCAAATGCGACAGAAAAAGAAGCGTTTTAATGCTGACCATTTGTTGTCTAAACTCATCTTAACGAATTTATCACATAGGTCTAATGATTTGCACTTCGCTTCACATATTGGACATTTAGCCGTTTCCTTAGTAATTTCCTCATGCACGTTTATATGTCCTTTTGAGTTGCGATTCGACTTGTTCTGTAATTGACTCGAGACGGTTGGAATCGTAACCTCTGAAGCCGCTTGTGCTAATTGTGAGAGCCATTCACTAAATGTAGAAAGGTTTACGTCACCCACACTTTGTTTGTAAACACCCCAGTTTAATCTAATTTGAGACGGTAGCTTTTCAGAGAGTTCTTGTAATAATGAAGGGTTATTAAAATGAGAATGAAGACCAGTTACCTGCATTGTACTGCACACATTTTGAACTGCAAGTGAAAAATTTATTATGCTTTCAAATTTATCCACTCTTGGTGAAGGTTCACTTCGAATTTTTGACAAGAGCATTTGAATAATAATTTCTGGGCGACCGTACAACATTCTCAAGGTGGAAATAACGTTTCGCACTTCACTTGGATGTAAAAGTCTGCACCTCACTGCATCGAGCGCTTTTCCCTTTAAACATCGTTGCAAGCGAAGAAGGTTTTCATAATCAGAATACCCACAAGTAACAGTTGAACTTTCGAACCAACTAATAAATAGGGGCCACTCTTCTGGTCGACCACTGAAACTCAGGTTTTCCTTTGACATAACCTGTCGTGCGGCCAGCTGTTGCTTGCTCAACTCGTGAACTCCGAGCATTTCTTCCGGGGTATTCATGTTCGTTTGGGGTAAAGCGCATGGGGTGGAATTTTTCGGTTTATCTGACGGTGATATTCCGCCCATCCACTTAACACTTAGGTTTTTTGGCACTGCACCTTGCAAATTAACAATTGGGTGTTCACTCACATCATACTTTTCACATTTATTTTGGTTGATCCACTTTTCCACTCTATCTTTTTTGATATTCGGGAGATCACTAACCGATTCACCTTCTTCGGAAGAGTCGAGTAATTCGAGAAGCTTATATTTTTTATTTAAATAGTCCCTATCACGACGTTCCTGCAGCTCACGTTCTTCTTCCAACATTTTTAACTTCAATGACACTGACTTCGATATTTTTGACGTTACCGACGGCGCTTTTGCAATCTGGACGTCAGAAGTTCGGTTAGGTGGAGGAGGCTTTGGCAAAGTTTGGTTAGGGGCTCCATCGAGTGACTTTTGTGGCAAAGTTTGGTTAAGTGTTCCGACGAGTGACTTTTTTGGCCAAGTTTGGGCTTTACTTTTACAGAACTTGGCTTTCTTTTTAGTTTGGCACTGTAGGCAGTTCCAATCATGATCTGCTACCTCTGCGGTAACGTTGGCGCAAGCGAAGTGGTACCATCGATCGCAATCGTCGCATTGGACCATGTCGTCGTCGTCGGGCTTTGAGCAATTTTGGCAGTTGGGTTTTGCACTGATGGACTGGGATAAAAAAGACATTTTGCTTACCTTTTCCAATTACTTTTGGTACTTATTCCAATCCGGGAGCGCTGCTTTCTTTCTTTCTTCGGGTTCGGTTCACTTATGCGTTGCGATAGCCAAATCCAGAAGCGTTGTAGTATTATTGACATCCAATTCGGTCCGATGAATTTAATTCAATTCGATGCGATGGATGCGTTTAAACGATAAATTTAAACTGTTGACGTAGGTCTGATTGAAAGTGGTATTCCAAGTACAAATTCTTTTCGATAATTTAACCTTTTATTTTCTTGATTTTCGGCGAGTGAGGTTAAATTTATCCTTTGGGATAGACAATTTTCGATTAATACAATAATTCTTAATTAGTTATAATTCAATTGGATGGTCAGATTATTTACTTACGTTTAGTGTTTAATTGGTACTTAAGTTTAATTCTACTTTATATTGAAGTTTTTCGTTTGACGATTGCTTTGTGCCTCGTGCAGCTTCCACAGTGGTTGAAGAGAAAAAGGACGGGAGATGAGCGGTACCTGTTTCGTGGTGGTTTGAGTTGCGAGAAGTGCTGCCATGTTCGGCAACAACTAAATTGTTAGCCTTCTATGCATTACGGTTTTCGAGAAATAAAAATCAGAATATTTTCCTTTCTATCCCCTTTCACCACCACCCCCAAAAATGCCTCCTCACCTCAACTCCTGTAAAGTTTTCAAGATCATATCTAATACGGTTTCAGTGATATAAAAATTACATTTTTTGAAAAATTGCTGTCTCAAACACTATAGTGCTCACCCTCTCGTCCCCTCTAAAATTATACTTTCAGTAGACTCCTCTTGTGATCCCATATAAGAAACTAAATTTTCTCTTCCTGATGTAATTGGTTCGAAAGATATTGTAATCCAAAGTATTTCACCACCCCCAACGCACCACCTACAACCTCACACACCACCACTCCCCTTTAAAATGTTATCCCTAGTCTAATCTTGAAGTATACGTGAGGACAAGAATAGAGTTTCAAACTTTTGACATAAATTGTTCAATAGATATGGATTTTAAAATGTTTGAATCCCGGCTTTCATGCGTTTCAGACTCATTGTTTTCCGCCCACTTATACACCCCCCAACCCTTATTAACCATTTTATTTTTGCAAATGAGTCCATTATCATAGTACTACATAAGTTCCAAGTTTCAACCTCATAGCATAAGTGGTTCTTAAGATCTAGAAACCAAAATTTTTCGCCAAAAACCGTCCCCTCTCCTCCCTTTCATACACACCTCCAAAAGAAACCAGTCGTTGGGATTCATCCAATCTACCAACCATAAAAATTTCATGTCAATATCTCAACGGGTTTGGAAGCTACGCGCTTTCAAACGATTTTGCGTACCGTACCGTTATCGATTAGGAGAGCACAAGCCACTATACGTCGACCATTTCACTTCGAGTTTTGAAGCGAGACTGGTTGGCATGAACGTGTATGGCAAATCAAAATTCCATCATGACATGCAGAAATGATAGTGTATGGGGCCCTTAAAGCCGGGTGGACACGTTACGAGTGCAATCGGAACGAGTGAACACCGATAGTCACCCGAACCGTTACTCGTATCTAGAGATGGCAACGATTAATCAAATGATCCAAATAATCGATTATTATCTTTCGATTATTCGATTAATCATTTGATACTCTTGATTCGATTAATAATTTGATTTATCGATTAATTTGTTTTGATTGTTGCCAATTTGTTAAACAGAAACATGAAGGTAGCTTGTGTTGCCATTACACTAAATCTTGTGTGTGAAAAATCTTTGGAAATTCCCGAGGTGAAGGAGCTCATCAGAAAATGCAGAAATATTGTTATTGGGATGAAATGTCACGTTTATGCTAATGACGAGCTTAGTAAAAAGCAATCGAACGCAGGAGTACCGGAAGGAAAATTAGTGAAGCTTCTCTTGGACGTGAAGACTAGATGGAACTCCTGTTTTTATATGTTAGAGCGTTTGATAAAACTGATACCATATGCAGAACATGCTGAACCATGTAGATGTGCCTTCCATGATAACTCCAAGAGAAAAAGAAGACACAACGGAAATACTTTCCATTTTGCGACCATTGGAAGACATGGCGAATCAAATCAGAGGTGAGACGTATGGTACGTTGAGCCAGATAATAATAATAATCAATGGCGCAACAGCCCAAATTGGGCCTAGGCCTTGAAGTAATGCTAGAGCTACTTCATTACTAGGCCAACGGGACACTAGGAGGTGAAGGGGTCAGCCAGACGCTCGTCCGTGATTATTACCCCGATTCCCCGTATATCCAGATAATTCCGGTTATTTACTATGGGCGCTAACAGTTGGGAAAAATAATTTATCACTACGAAGGAAGGGAAATTTGAAGATAGGGTTATATCCGAGTATGAACGACGATTCGGTCAGGCAGGGAAAATATTTCTACTACCAGCATATACTTTATTGGATCCAAGGTTTAAGAAAATTTATTTTAATAGCCCTGTTACTGTTCACAAGCCTTAAGTAACCTTCGGCTTAAATCCACAATGTCAATATGGCAGAAAGTATCGACACTTCGCGCGAAACATCTACCTCTGCTTCAGGTGACGAATTTGACCTGTGGGAGGATCAACATCCAACCTGCCTGAAGATGAATTTTACTTAAATGCTGCAGTAATAGTCCTACAAAAAAAAATCCATTTGATGCCTGGGAAGAAATGAAATCAGTTTACCCGAAACTCTACAACGTGACAAGGAAATACTCCCCTTTACTTGGAACATCTTTTCTACCAAAAGATTGTCTAAGATGTTATTTTTGAGCTCACGGCTTAAGAGTACTAACAAGAAGATATGAATCTCCACTTTTCTGTGCAATTACCATATAACTTATTTGAATTACTTTTATATTTCTGTGAAATCAATCCTATTTATTATTATCTTTATTACCGTTTTCAAAATATATATTATATGTCCATATTTATGGATCAAGATTTGGTTTTCTTCAATTTCTTCAAGTATTACATGGTACCTTCGTAATGAAATATAATGTGGTAATATACTGTTAGCTATAAAGGCGAAATTAACCGATTAATCAATTAATCGATTATTTTCTACAGATTTAATCGTAAATCGATTATCACATTCCGATTAATCAAATGATTAATTAATCGATTAGTTTATTTTAATTGCCATCTCTACTCGTATCGTGTACTCGTGTTATAATTCTATACGAGTAATGTCGGACAGTGCTGAACTTGTCCGAGTAATGTCCGAGTGACTATCGGAGTTCACTCGTTCCGCTTCCACTCGTAACGTGTCAACCCGGCTTAAGTAATATACAGGATTAATTTAACAGTTAGCTTCGTGAGACAAGGCGAAGAATATTGCATCATCATCATGAATGGCTCAACAGCCCAAGTCGGGCCCTGGCCTCCTGAAGTCGTCGCCTCCAATCGTCTCGATCCAAAAACCGCATCCTCCATTTGCTAATTTTACTTTATTCGACCGTATTGTGATTGTCACGTCGCGTCACTTCGATGCCGATTTGATATCGACGCATGAAAAGGCGATTGTGAATGTCGATTGCAATCGACAGTTGTCACTTTGATCGTCATTTTTCGTCGATGACATTCCGAGTCCGTGACGTCTGAAGAAAATTAACGTCGATGCAAAAATGCAAGTATAGATTTGACAAAAAGATGTTTCTTTCCTTGTTTTGATGGATTTGCAACAAGTAATCGTCATTAAAAGTGGTGTAGATCGACACACATTAAAGAAATACGGCTCCAATTTTCGGCAGTGTAAAATTCTTTGGGACTACCGTAACGAGATGCAAGCACAAGTGAGAGCCAAAAATGGGCCGGACAAGATGTATATCTTTTCCACTTTAGAAAAAAGCATTATCCGCATCTTAAATTTGAATGTAGCATTTGATATTGCAGAAAAATAACGTCACGTAGGCATACAAGAACTTAAATTCACAATTTACAGCTGATACATGCATATCAATATGGCAATGCCATTGAGTCACGTCGATGGAGTTACACAATCGCTTTTTTCGATCGACGTGACACTTCGCATCGGCATCGAAGTGACGTGACCGCAACATTCGCAATACGGGTGATTATTTATAATACAGTATTGTTATCGATTTTTAAAAAAAAATAATTTGCTGCCCTCAAAATTTTTTTTTCCACGTGTCATGACTAGAGTCACTGTATAAGAACTAACACAAACATCCATTATCTTGAGTACGGACAATGTGTGTTTCATTTGAAACCAGTACATTTGAAATTTTTTTGCAGTTGTCCGATTTTTCTTTTTTATCTCCACTAAAGTGGATAAACGCTGTATTTAGTTGACATTTCATGAGCATATGTATCTCGATTCCGTGAAACGTTAATCAAAATCCATCTGCTACACGTATACACACTAAAACTATGCCATTTAAGAAACCTACGAACTTTGGAGTTCGCAGGGTTTAAGAGTACTAAAAAGGTACCAAAAGCGGTCATTGTCCGTACTTAAGATAGTGGATGTTTGTGTTAGTTCTTATACAGTGACTCTAGTCATGACTAGTTGACACGAAAAAAGCAATACAAATTTTTCAGTCCGTCTGTCCGCCGTACGTTGACCCCCCTACGCAAAATCGTTTGCAGGTTCGTAGCTCTCAAACTAATGGAGCTATTAAACTGAAATTTTCTATGAATAGACTGGGTAGACCCCTTGAATGAACATTATTTTCAGGGGTGGGGGTGTTAGGGGAGAGGGGGAAGCGTTTTAGGCCGAAAATTTTGGATTCTAGATCTCAGCACCCGCTAATTCTAGGAGGCTAAAATTTGGAATTTGTATAGAACTTTGATAGTGGACTCATTTGCAAAAAATGGCCAATATGGGTGAAGGGGTGTGAGAGTGGGGGGGAAAAATAATGCGTCCGAAACGCAAAAAGGGCGAGGCCGGTACATTCTAAAATCCAAATCTCCTACGCAGTTAATTCCACAAAATTGAAACTTAGTGAGTATCTGTAGGTACACTAGGAGAATAGATCGGAATCAAATTTTCGAGTGGGGGCAGTGGCGTACGGGGGTGGGGGCGAAAATATTTAGCTTACGATTTCTCACGAACCAATTGGACTAGAAACATAAAATTTCATTTGTGATTAAAGGTTGACAAATATAATCTGCAGAAAGTAAAATTTTTTAAGTGGGCGGTGGAGCATGAAAGTGGAGGAGACTAGAATTTTTCTAAAAATGCACGTCTCATAACTCAAGAACAGTGGAAGATAAATTCTTAAATTTTTACCCAATGTAGGGCTAGTAGACCCCCAGCAGAAACAAAAATCTTGAGGGTGTGGGTGTGGGTGTAGAGGGTGAGAGTAGGGAAGGGTGAAAAGGAAAATATTCTGATTTTTATATCTCGAGAACCCATAACTACATAAAGTTAAGACCTAGTATCTAGATAGAGCTATAGTATAGTGGGGGTGTTTTTCCTAACAATAGAACAGGCTAGAAAGTTGAAACTTGGTGTGTATATGCAAATCAACTATATATTTTCACGATTTTCCTCATATCTACTAGGTCTTCCAAAATATTGAATTCATTTTTATTCCATGAATTCATGAATACCTAGAAAGTGTTTTCAAAATTTTTTGAAATTCGACCCCTAAAGTAAAGTTATTGTTTACTTTTTCATGAATTTTTTCATATCTCTCATATGTTTAATAATCACCAATTTTCAAGTTTTTTCCCTTTTTAACAGCTAGACCGCATCCCGGAATATGACCCAATTATGTAATTCATGTTATTTGTGGCAGCGGCGTAAGTAGTTTAGCGCGAGCCTATTCTAACCGCTTGCCAAACTTTTTGTTAGGTTTTCAGTCACATAGTAACCTATACCGCATCTATGAATTCAACGCGTTCCGAACTTCTGTCGGAAAAATAATAAAGTTGCGTCCAGACTGTTGGCAGATTTTTTATGATGGCCTTGCTTTTTTCATCAACCGAGTCTTCCCATCGCTTGTGTGACCCTACTGGCCTGTACCACTCGCTTTGCCTTTAAGAGCTTGCTTGGAGATTCTGCTGTCTTCCATCCGCTCTACATGGCCAGTCCACTACAGTTTACGTAGTTTGATGAACGTTGAAGCTTCTGGCTCCTTGAATAGGTGATAAAGCTCATGGTTGTATCTTAATCGCAAGTCCGTTCCTTCCTTTACGGGTCTAAAAATGTTTCGGAGGACCTTTCTTTCCTTTCCTTTGGTTTTTTTCTTTTTTTTTTACGTACTTCGCCGCCGCTGGCACCATTATGGTGATTTCTTTTCTGCAAAAAAATGTGACCCGTTTCTGCCCTCAATTTTTGTTCTAGCAGTTCCGCTGTTCTATTCTCTTTTTTTTTTTTACCTGCTAGAAAAAGGGGTTTGAGTCCGTGGCTAAAATTGACCTGAAAACTCGCATTTCTTGCCCCGAAAATTTCGGCGGTGCAACTCCTTTAACCTCAAATGTGCGTAAGAAACGATGAAAATAAGAAAAAAATATCCTACGACACAGCGGCAAACGATTTAAAAGCATAAATTAAACTGTCCAACGGGTCATACGGTAATTAGAAATCATACGGAGTGTAGTGTAAATATATTTAAATTTTCATAATAGCTTTTTGACCTGAAAGCGTTCTATTGTAAATTGACCTGTCGGACGGAACTGTCAAAAAAGAGGGCAGAACTGCAATAATTTTGTATCTTTACAGGTCACATTTTTTTTTCAGAAAAGAAATCACCAATAGTTTCGAGAAAAAAGCGTTGAAAGATTTTTATATATGCAACATGAACTTACGGCTAGTCTTCCATTCCAGCTTCTTCCTCTTGTATCTTCGTGTTTTTCGCAGATGGTCCTATAATAAATGACCTCATTTTCTATGATTCTCGGCTTTTGCGAAAAAAATATATGCTTAACGCTGCTGTGACGCGGCAATTAGCCAGGCAGCCGCTCCAAACCGATGTATGGTCATAGGTTTGTTTCTTTTGCCCGGTGTAAGTTACACTTTAGTGTACCTTGCACCTTAATTGTACGTCAAAATACACTCAAAGTGTAGAGTGCAGGTCGCGCAAAAAGAACGGGTTAGTGTATGAGAGTGACAGCTAAAATTCAGAACTTTTTTATTTGCTTTATTTTTTCACTTCTATCAATGAAAATTTATTGCTATTCAATATTCTTGCATGTTTTCAGTCAAAACAGCGATTTCTTAAATTCAAAAAGTCAATGTTATCTGCATACAGCTTTCAAACTTGACAGATTGCAAAGAAGAAGAACTTGCACCAGCTCCCGACCGAGTGCAGCAAAGTGTACACTTTTGCACTACACTCGGCAAAAAGAACAGCCACCGGTGACGCTACACCGGCAAGAAGAACGGAAAAAGTGCAAAAGGTGTAGATAGTGCAGGCAAATAGAACAAACCTAATATTTATTGTTATAACTTTGTAATGGAGTGGCATTTTTTAAATTCTAATTTTTTTATAATTTGTAAGAGTATAAGAAATAAAAAAATAAAAATCTGTAAAAAAAAATAGATTTTCAGGAGGATGTGAGTCTTAAAATGCATAGTCTGTACAGGGTATAAGTTTTTCTATAGAAACTCAGTTCATTCAAGTCATGTATGAAGCTGTAATATTTATTATGATTCTGGTTTTTTGTTGACCACAATGCACTTTCATGAGTTAATTTTTTGCCGCAGAATTTAAAACAATTCATTTCCTTCTTTATTAAGTTGATTAAGTAGATAAATTCGCTTTGTTATACATACGTATTATTGATTGATATTCTTGTCACTCCAATACATAATAATTAATTGCGATCAACTCTATCGAACAATAGCTTAATATCATGGATGTAATAGTATAACTGGATCGGCTGTATTGCGTAAAATTCCTAAATGTGAGATTAATTCATTTCTGACAGTTGTTTCCATCTTTAAAAAAAATTTTGTACGGTTTAATGACAATCATTTCTGACAATTGTTTTCACCACAGCGTCGGAGCAAAAAAAAATAAAAAAACTATACACTTACGCTAACGCAAATAGACTACTACCGGGAGATTCTACAGCCACCGTTGGCATTCTCCGATAATTTTGTGCGCTCGCACTAAATTCGAAGATATAGATTTATAAAAAGTATGTACGTGTTTTTTGTTGAAGATACTTTCAGAGACACTAAATATGCCTACTCCTATTCATTTAGGTATAACCATATACATATAGTCCGATAGCTAAATGACAAAAAATTATATATAATAATATTCTTCACTTATCATTTTGTAAAACTTTTATGCAAACATAGTTTCTTAAATATCCAAATCCATCCAAATAATAATGCCAGATATTTTTTAAAGTGAATAAAAAATAAACATTATACGTAAGCCAAAATTTATAAAAATAAGTTTTGCATCTTTTATAACCGATTTTTGTACAACACAAAGGATTACAATTGATATTTCAGCAGCCTAGATTTTACTGAACCCTAAATTTGATAATAATCCAAAAATGAAGAAAAACATATTTTTATTCTTAACTGATTACATACTATATTAAAAAATACAGTCTTCCATGAAATGTGAGGAAACATGAAAATATAATTATATACTATTGTTAAATACTTCGTTGTAACTATCAATAAGCCTATGACAGACTTATCTAATATATTTAAGCTATATCAATTTGTAGTGGTTAATAATATATATACATATATGCATAGTAAATATATAATATATGTATGATATTCGTTATAGTTGCCAAGAAGTTTTTTTATTTTCTGTGATAATATTAAATGAAAATATACATATGTCGTCGCGAAGAGAAACTGCAAAATAATATTATTTCCTGATTAAGTACCTACATATATATAATAAAGTTGTTAAACAATTGGTGTATGCATTTTGAAAAAAATACGCACAAATATCGTACGCAAATTTCAAATTTATTTCCAATATAAAAAAATTAATATGTTTAATACAATTTGTTAATTTCTTAGAATCAGTTCGAATAATAATTGCTTACGAAATATATAAATAGAAATGTATGAACGTTATTATGTATTTAAAATAAAATATTCAATATAGCGAGTTTCATTTTTAATAGTGAAGAGATAGGATTGCCATCAAAAATCGCAAAAGTTGTGACCTTACCATCGCCGATTCTTTTGAAAAATTTTTTGCTTGAAGAACTAGTGAAAAAGAAATATAATTTAAATTTTTTTTCCATCTCATTTTTTCTGTTATAAAATAATTCCCTACTCCATTTGGAATCTGAATGTTTGGGTGAACTTCTAAAGTTTTTCAACAGGCGCAATCGTTCTAGTCCATATAAAGTCCTGAGAACATGCGTTATTAAAATAATAAAGTAATGCCCACGGCAATATTTAATATAGATTAAATTAAAAGCTTTTTTTGAAACTTGGAGGGTGACACACGTACGTTTATTTCAATCTATATTAAATCAAGAAAAAAGCTCAAAAAGTTTGACAATTAAATTGCCGCGAAAACATGCGAGTTCTGTTTCGCTTGCCTGAAGTCTGCCAAACTGTCCCTTCAAGCATCTTTCAGCTTCAGCTCGTCAGACATGGCCCACAAAACTCTTTTTTTTTACGCGTTTTATCCGTTTGCAGAAATTTCTATTTTATAAATTATTCAATTTCATTCAACAAATTTCAAAAACTTATGTTCCTGGGGGAAAAACAGAAGCTCTTCGATGCATCGCTTTGCGTCAAGCTTTTAATAATATCGCCGCGCAATTTAATACAGACTTTCGACCTGTGAGATAATAGTCTAATAGTTGCGTATTAAGTCGATTTAATAGCCAAATGGCAGATAATACAATATTAACGGATTAACGCTGCCGTGTGGCTAGGGCATAACATGCAATTAAAGGGTGTTGCAAGCCTCGGCAGGTTCACCCGGTTATTGGAAACGTAATTCGACCCCTTATAGTGCGACTAGTATAATTTTGTTCATAAATGGATCCAATTTCAGAAAATGAAATAAATCCTTTTGTATAGCAGACATGTTTTGAGAAGTGGGTGAGGTTTAGGTATTAAGATTAGATTGGAAATAGGGGTTGGTATGTTTAACCTCTGTCACTTAAGCCACAAATGGGCCTATTGTGATATCCCCCCACATTGACTATGATTCCTCTTCGATCCCTGCGCTTTCAATGAAGCTTAGTATATTGCGAAGAGGAATGGTCTGGAATTCCAATGGTTCCATGAAACCCTAACCGAAGTGACGAAGTCATTTGTGAGCTAAACCCTCACATATGCTCTGGTGTTTCGTCTTCGTCATTGCATATTCTGCATATTTTAGTCTCAGAGAGACCAATCCTATTGAGATGCTTCCTCATGTGACAACGCCCAGTCAGAGCTCCCACTAGGGTTCGGGTCTGATATCTGCTCAGTTTTAGATACTCAGATGTTCTTTTTTCCGAATGCTTTGGCGAAAAAAGCTTTGAGTGCCTGTTGCACGGTGCCAGATCCCAGTGAATGGCACTTTGCGATTTTTGCCACATTCGGATGTTCATTATAGCTGTGCTTAATGGTATCCCACAAAATGGATATGGTCCCATGAAGTTAGCTTCTGAACCTTTCCTGGCCATTGAGTCGGCCATTTCGTAACCTTCATAGCCGCTGTGTCCCGGAATCCAAATGAGGTCAATTCTGTTGTAATTTCCGAGTTCAATCAGGCATTGAAGGCAATTCCAAATAAGTTTGGAGTAGATTTGATTTGAATATATATTTTCTCTAATGCATAGTTCAATAGCATGAGTCTCCGCCTGAAAAACAGTGAATGTTGTGTGCATGCTACAGTAGAATTTAGCATTTGGGCGCACTCCATAAACTCCTACTCCTACTCCTACACCTTGATCTGTTTTAGATCCGTCTGTGTGCCAGATTATGGATCCTTGTTTTGGAGTGGGTTTGTTTGTAGGCCCAACCCTCCTTTCAGATAGGACAACATTGAATGGGCGTGTGAAATTAAATTTCGGTACCATTGAATTAGGTAGTCTATTAGGTAGTCTGGGTGGCTTAGTGGCTAGAGCACTTGCCTTCGAAGCACCTGGTACCAGGTTCGAATCTGCTTGGTGACAAGTAATTTTCGAAAATGGGATTGGGTGCCGGACTACCAGTTCACTCAGCTGTAAATCAGTACCTGAGTTAAAATCGGGGTAATAATCACGGACGACCGTGTAGCTGACCACTTCACCTCCTATTGTTCCGTTGGTCTCGCAATGAAGTAACTCTAGCATTACTTCAAGGCCTAGGCCCGATTTGGGCTGCTGCGCCATTGATTATTATCATTGAATTAGAAAAAGGTATCGCTTGTTGAGTTCTGCGGAAAGAGTTGGGCAAGCTGGTTTGCGCTCTGACTAGTCTTCCGAGCTCAAAAGTTTGTATGTTGTGAACCTAGCGTCTTTCTGTATTTCTAAGTGTATAGGTTTCTAGGTTGAGAATCACTTCTAAGGCAGCTGTGGGAGTGGTGCGCATCGCCCCAGTAACACCCAGGCATGTCAGTCTCTGTAGTTTAGTCAGTTTAAGCCGAGCAGTTTTCTGCTTTGTTTTTTTTTCCACCATACGGATGCCGCGTAAGTTATAATGGGCCTAGCAACGACGGTATACATCCAGTAGGTTAGTTTTGGACTCAGACCCCTGTTTTTGCCGAAAAGGCTCCTGCTCCTTTCAAGAACTTTTTCCAAATGATCATTCCAAGTGAGCTTTTCATCCAGGATGATTCCCAGGATGATTCCCAGGAATTGTACCTCCTTAACATACTCTATGGATTCTCCAAAAAGAGTAGGCTTAGATTATTTGTCCTTACATCTCCTTTTGGTGAATGCAACAATTGTGCTTTTCTTTGGGTTGATACCCAATCCGGCTTTAATGCACCAGGCTGCTACCTGGTTTAGGGTGAACTAGATTTGTCACCGTCTTTTCAAATTTACCTCTAACAAGGATGGCAATGTCGTCAGCGTAACCATGTACCGTTACTCCGGAACATGTTAGATCTTGAAGAAGGTCGCCCACTAGTAAGCACCAGAGAGTGGGTGATAGTACCCCATCCTGTGGACAGCCTTTCGCAGCTGTAACAGTAACTGTTGAGTCGGCTAGTGTCGAAGTTATTTGTCTGCGTTCTAGCATCGCCTTGATCCAACTGCAGGTTTTTGGATCAATACCACCCTTTTGTGCAGCAGAGTAGATACTTTCGTAGGCAGTGTTGTCAAAAGCCCCTTCGATATCTAAGAAGCAACACACCGCTATTTCCTTGTCCGTAATCGATTTCTTGATTTTCGTGACTAGGTTTTGTAAGGCGTGGGTTGCAGACTTCCCTTGTTGATATGCATATTGATTGGAGTGTAAGGGTTGAGATTTCAAAGCCCCATCTCTGATATGCCTATCAATAATCTTTTCCATAGTTTTTAAGAGAAATGACGTTAAGCTGATAGGGCGTTACGACTTAGGATTATTGCTCGGACGTCTGTTTCCCATTTTCGGTTATCGTTCCATCAGGTTTCTCCAATAAGCCCATATTGTTAGTAATAGAAAGTATTTTGTGTACTCTTGCGCTGCTGGGTAAATCATTTATACCATTCCATTTCATCATTTTTCAGTTAACTGCACCCTTTTCGAAATCTGTTCTGGTGTGTTACCATCAGATCTGCCTCTTTGGCCAATGTGTGTTTTGGCACCTTCCGAGACGAGTTTGGCTACAAGTTCTCTGACTTGTCTCCGCGCTTCTTCTGGATCCACGCCACTGGCAATTTTGGCACTGATACGTCTCCTAGAGGCTCCGGAAAAATATTCGTGTTGCCTCTCTAATTCGATTTGTGGTAAGTCCACGGGAACAACTACTGAATTTGGGCTCCTGAATGCTGACGTCGTTCGTGCTTAACTACCACTCCTCTGCACAGAGATGGGATTCGGTTGTTTTTTGTTTGTATTTGAGCAAATGCAAATTTATTTTAAATCGTTGGTCTAAATACTCTGCGCAATAAAATGTATTAAAATCAAGATTTTTGAATTATTATTTCCAAAAAAAATTAAACATTAAATAATTACTAGTATCAGTTGCAAATGTTTTTTTTGCAACTGTATATTAATATTTCGAAGCCAATAACAACTGAAAAATTCTTATAAATAATTTTATGCGTTGAGTGGGAATTGAATCCACGTCATCGCAGAAGCAATGTTTACAAGACCTAGTACACTACCACTGGACAACACCCGGCCTTAATAGCACTCCTAAACCCAGTTACTAATCCACAGACAAGTACCACGATCAATAATAAATAGTAGTAGAACTACAGATACTATACAATTTCGTTTTGTACAAAATTAGATTAACATAAGAACGCCAGGATATTCTTATGAATGTAGAAAATTGTCTGATTTCAGTTTCTACGAAACTAGCATGTTATTTCAGGTTCTACAAAAACTGCCTTTTTACAGGATTCAGTATTCACGCATTACCCCAGATTCAACAAAATTTTTCCAAGTTTTACCAAATTCAATAGCTTCGAGGTTTTACAAAATTTCATTATTATCCCCAGGTCTTTCAAATTCCCTGATTAATAGTAAAAAATAAATACAAGGAAACCGTTATGCACCTGCTCGGTGAGTGTTCATCCCTAGCTAGAGCCAGACTTCGTGCAGGCAGATTTCCTGCATTATATGAATCGAATGAGGAAATATATGAAACGGCAGATATCCCCCGGGTTGATACGACTATCATACGATTAATTAGGGACCATGTAGCTAGAAGCACCTCAATTCAGCACATTAACCCCTGGATCCACCAACCCTTCTTACAAACCCACAATATATCGAAAAAACCATGTCAACTAGTTTTATTCCACCTGAAGCCTTCGTCTACCTTGACGAAAACGGCTACA
Source organism: Beris chalybata (assembly GCA_949128065.1). Classification (NCBI taxonomy): domain Eukaryota; kingdom Metazoa; phylum Arthropoda; class Insecta; order Diptera; family Stratiomyidae; genus Beris; species Beris chalybata. Next base: position 44,950,864 of record OX421894.1, read on the forward strand.
TCTTAGATTCCGACTACGTACCAATCTTTTATCACGCATGTAGGCGCGCGAACCGATAAAAAAATAGAAGGCGATCCCAATCTTGAAATTAGCGACCCATGTTGACATTGCCAGACATGAGCGTGAGGCTACGAGATACTGGTGGCTCAATCAATAAGACGTTTAGTTAGTTTTTCTAAAATAAGTTAATTAAGTAATTAAGCTAACCCAAAAAAAAAAAAAAATTAAACTAGAATAAGTACTAACCTTGTTAGCAGCTTCCCTAGTTATAAGGCATGCCGAACCGAGACATTCGCTACTGGAACTGATAGCCTTCAGCTATCGGTGCAGTTGACGAATGGCTCGGCCCGGAATAATTATAAGAACAATTTATGTATGAAAAATTGTTAAGTTTAAGAAACATTGTAATAAATTAAATAAAGTTATTCTTATCCCACCTAAATAATTCCCTCTCGATGCATTAATAAATGCAAATATTGTATGCTGGACTGGGCTGTCCACGGCCGGGAACGGTGGTTTATAATAATCAATGGCGCACCAGCTCAAATCGGGCCTAGGCCTTGAAGTAATGCTAGAGTTACTTCATTGCGAGACCAACGGAATACTAAGAGGTGAAGTGGTCAGCTACACGCTCGTCCCTGATTATTACCCCGATTTTAACTCAGGTACTGATTTACAGCTGAGTGAACTGGTAGTCCGGCACCCAATCCCATTTTTGAAAATTACTTGTCGCCAAGCAGATTCGAACCTGGTACCAGGTACACCGAAGGCAAGTGCTCTAGCCACTAAGCCACCCAGACTACCAGTGGTTTCTGCTCTACTATTCTCGAATAGTGGACCATGATGCTGCTGTCCCCGGCGGCGGATAGTTCGGCTCAAACCTTAGTTTTAAGTTAGTATGTAAGAATTGTATATATAGCGTGACCCAGTTATCGGTGTTTTTAAATTACCGTTTTTTTTGCACCTGGCAACACTAGTGTCATTCTAACTTGGACAGAAATTCAGTATCATATCTCCGCTAAACGAAATGAGTCGCTTTACGCTTGAACAACGCTGGGAAATATTGAAAATTTATTTCCAAAACGAAGACAATTGGACCGAAATTGCAAGAAAATTTCATACGAAATTCGGTCGAGAAAGTGCACCTTCAGTCAATTGGCCGCCAAGGAGCTGCGATTGTACCTTTGGATTTTTATTTGTTGGGAGCCGTGAAGGACACGAGTTATGCGGACAATCCACAAACAATCAACCATTTGAAGGCCAATATTAAAGCAGCCATTGCCGATAAAGCCGCAAACAATCCAAACTGTGATTCGAAATTGGACCGACAGAATAGCCTACTGTAAGGCTAGCCGCGGCAGCCATTTGAATGAATTAATTTTCCATAATTAACAGGAAGGATTGTACTTTCAAATAAAAAAAAAAAATTGGAAAATATTAAACGGTTTTTTTTATTTAAGTTTTAAATCGACACTTTTAGTTGGGTCACGCTTTAGCATAAGTAAAGTAGAATGAAATTTATGTAATATTGGATTTTTTTTGCCATTTTGTCCAATACTGTATTTTAATGATAAGTATACATTTACATTGTAATTAAATAAAGAGACTCTAATCTCTCCCCCTCCCCCCATAAAAGTTATATCTTAAATACCATTGAGGCCATTACGGTAGCAGCTTAGATATAGCCAAATTTTAGCTTTAGGATTAAGTTTGAAAAACTGTTAGCATTAAGAACTTTCCGCAAATAAAGCACTTTTTTAAGACCTTAAAACCAGACTTCGTGCACTAGGCAAACCCTTCTTTAGTGACATTGATGAGATCTCGAAAAATAAAATCGAAGAATACTTCTTTTAACTGCTTCAGCAGCCCAAGGTTTCTGTAAAACTACCTATATATCTAAACGGCGCTTCCTGTGGTAATTTAATTGGTCCCTGGTTTCAGGCCACCATTTCAACCAACCAACTGACCATTGTGGATTGTTCTCGGTCGGTGCTATAAGTATCGGTTTTTAGAATTAACTACGCCAGGAATAATCATGAAGTAGCGTGACTAATAGTGATTTCTTTTCTGCAAAAAAATGTGACCCGTTTCTGCCCTCAATTTTTTTCTAGCAGAAATAACACGTCGGAACTGCTAGAAAAAAATTGAGGGCAGAAACGGGTCACATTTTTTTGCAGAAAAGAAATCACTATAAGCCTTTTATTAAATAAAAGATCTTCGAAGCAAAACTACTGCGTTCAAACGAGATACTTACCTTACGAATTCAACCTTATACTCGTATTGATGCAAAACTCGCCTTTTGAATTACAAAGAACTTCCAACATATGACAAATTATACACAGAGCAGTTTTATTTTCAAAAGAACGTTTCAATTAACTAGTCTCGTGTATGTCACGTTGAACTTTTTCCCATGCGGCCATCGGCCCATGTTCTGGCCTGTATTTAACGTTGCAACCATCTGGTGCCAAGCGGCCTTCATCGCGAAGTTCCTCATATTGGGCGCGATCATACTTTGTGAAGCCCCATCGTTTTGAGACGAAGATCTACGAGGAAATAACAAACAATGAGAATATAAAGTATAAGATGACAGTGCGGGCGAAAGTACCTTTTGCCTTCCGGGGAACTTGAACTTGGCACGACGCAAAGCTTCGATTACTTGAGCCTTGTAACGATCACCGGCACGAACAGACATAATTGGCTGGCCGATACGGACACGAGCAACGGTACCTTGCGGCTTTCCGAAGGCACCTCTCATTCCAGTTTGGAGCCTGAAAATGTCAAATTTTTTCATTATACGAAGTAGTTTCAACAACTTTTTATTGAACTTGAAGGGATTCAGTATAAGTCAAAGTAAAAACTGTAAACACGGTGAAATTCATAACCCAGTGCTCGAAGCAATTTCATCACAAAAGGTAAGGACTTTTGAAAAAGAAGCATACGACACTTACCTATCAGCTCCGGCACACGACAACATCTTGTTGATGCGAATAACATGGAATGGATGCAATCGCATGCGGATATGGAATTGATCCTTACCGCAGTGTTTCACCAAGTACTTGTTGCAGCAAATACGTCCTGCTTCCAAAGCTTCGGAGCTGAGCTGTTCATATTCGTCTGAAACTAAATGAACGCATAGCGGAAAGTCTTCTACGGATGCCTTCTTCCGGCCCAAATCAAAGATGCGGATTTTTGAATCGGGTACACCTCTGCAGAACCGCGACTTTGGGTATGGCTTATTTTTGCAATAGCGATAACTGGAAAGGAGGAAATAAAGAGAATATTAGCGCATTGAAGGTCATGAACAATCACTTGTACGCGTCATTCCCCGCCGTTCGGGTTTTTTGTTGTCATACATTTAATTGAGGTTGAAACCGACGATAAATTCAAAGTAACTCCCTCACCCATAAAATGTATTTTGATCTTTCCTCGAGTTGCTTTGAAATTTCAAGTCTTTTGCACTTTAATTTGATGAAACACTCGGAGGAGAAGCACGAAAATAACCAAAAAGTTGTTTCGAAAACTTACCATCTCGCTGGACGTCGACCCATTTCGACCTGAAATTGATTCCATTTTAGAAATATTCTCAATACAGCAAACGTAATAGGTGTAAATGGAAAATCATCGTTTAAACTTTCGACATTTTGTCGCGATGTTAAGCGATCATTTTCGATTTGTCTGAAGCGCTTTGTACTTACTGCGCCTTTCTCCTACTGAACGTCGAGTGTAAAAGAAAGGGAAGAGGAAAAGGAAGATCGACTGACTGCCGTTTCCGTGTTGTATTTCGTGGCGATGCGTGCGTAGTCTGGCGGCGAGCATATGAACAAGTTTTCGTTCAGTCGAAAAAGTTGGGCTGGGTATTTATTCTAACTACTAACTAAATGGATAAATTACGTTTTACAAGTTGACCACAATTTTTTTAATTAATTAAGAAACTTTGAGATTGTAATACACGTAGTAAATATTAAAATAAATTGTATTCTCCAAAACATATTCACCACACCGCTGCATACTTTACGCAGCAGACACCAGACGCACTTGCGGTCAAACCGGGAATGTCAGTTTGGATATGGTTTGGATCGTTTGGATCGGAATGAAAACAATGTATGTACGTAACCTAAAAGCAAAACATGAATTGTCTTCTCAAAATTAGTCGCACTATACAATTAATAAAACAGGTGCGAAAACGATCTACACCCGTGCCACTAACTGGTGTGGATGCTAAAAATGACTGGAATAGAACAATCTCCACTGATATCCAATCGAAAATTCTACATAGTTCGTTGTTGGAAATCAGAAGAGTGAACCTCGGATACAAAAGAAACCGCGCGCTCCAGGATGCACACAGTAAAACGTCGCGCAAAGATCTGATGGATCGCGTTCATGTTAGACCATTTCCGAGCGCTATTAGTGCAATTTTACCCAAACCGGAATTAGTGGCAACGAATACAAATCGTGAAATTGGCTTTGAAGAAGAGCTGAGCGTACAACAATCACTCAAAGTTCGCAAGACAGCACCTGCCAATTGGATGGACGACTATGAATTTTATGGTGATGATGACGAGGAGGATAAGGCGCAAAGTAAGACTGGATCGCCAGGTACGTACTTGACTTGATTTTCGCCGAATTAGAAAGAATTTTTCTGCTACCATGTTATAGATCCATCTGTACCACCGTCGTCAATTCCTTGCAGTGGATGTGGAGCTGTCCTGCATTGCGCAAATAGTGGCTTGCCAGGATATATACCAAGTGAAATATTTCGTGGCAGAACAAATAAGGAATTGAAGGTAAACTGTAAAAATGAAACTCTTAGCAGCTTACTCCCACCTATACCGCCACTCCAATCGAGTAGCTCACGCGCACCCTAAACGAGGCTGTCCTGAAGGCGGACCAAGTGGAAGCTTAAGCCGTCACGGTGGAACACAGAACTCGGGGCTCTTAGAATACTGTAGGCCAAAAACACCAAAGACGTTTGCGATTGGGACTTCTATAAAGGATTACTTCATAAACACAAATATGAACAGAGAAAGGATCAGCGCAAGTCCTTTGGACTCTTCGGTAGTGAGATTGAAGACCCCTCCGAGGCATTCAGTCTCCGTAAAATGCTCTCTAAAAAGTCAACCACACCATGCTACCTGATTAGACCTGACGGATCTTGGACTACCTCAATTAGGGAAACCACTGATCTTTTCCAGTAGTGGGATTTTGTACAAGGCGAGTCGCCAAAAATATCGTCCAAAAACAGCAATTGACAACTTTGGGATTTTGAGCACTGGTCTCTCGCCTATTAATTTGTCGCCTAAGGTACTCAAAATCCCAAAGTTGTCAATTTCGGTTCTTGGACGATATTTTGGGCGACTCGTCTTGTAAAAAATCCCACTACTGGAGAAGATCGCGCTTGTTGAGTCGGAGCGGGTAAGCATTACAAGAAATCATCCACCGTTCAACTCTGTATAACAGAGACCAAGCTCTTCTGGGCGGTAGAAGGTTTTAAACCATTTAAGTCTGCGGGACCGGATGGAATAATTCCTGCTGCAATCCAGCAGAACTCGGATATAATTCTGCCTTGGCCGAACGGCTGCCTGGATCTAGCCTACATTCCTGAAAGTTGGATGGAAGTCAGGGTAGTCTTCATACCCAAAGCAGGAAAAATCTCTCATCATCCTTTCTTCTGAAAACACGACAATATTGACAAGCGATTGCTGTCAACATCCCGACACGCGTACTGGAAGGGTAGATCAGTCGAAAAGGCCTTACATTCACTCGTGCGCACCATTGAAGAATCCCTTGGTATTAAAAAATGCGCCATGGTCTCCTTTCTCGATATTGAGGGAGCTTTGAACAACTTCAGACCAGAGGCAATCACTGACGCACTTTCTATCCTGAGGGAGTCTGCTTAATGCGCCGATCAATTTGATGTTAACATCCTGGATTGGGAACACAAAGCTGCCTCTCGTTGGTTTGTCAGCAGAGGTACACCACAAGGTGGTATGCTCTCCCCTCATCTTTGGAATTTAGTGGTCAACAAAGTGCTATTGAGACTGGAAGGGGCGGGCTGCAGAGTGATAGCTTATGCAGATGATGTTGCAGATGCTGTTTCGGGAAAGGACCTCAACACGCTGAGTGAGATATTGCAGAATGCTATTGGCTGGGCGTGAATCCACGCAAATCAAAATTAGTCCTCTACACCAGGGCATAAAAAATTCCTCACGTAGTCCCTCCTTCTCTGAAGGGTACTAATCTACTTTTCACCGACAGTTCAAAATATTTGGGTCTTATTTTGGACAGAAAATTCACTGAAAATCGGATATTAGATTTTCAGGAACGGGTAAGGAATAAGCGGGAATAAGATCCTTGGAATCAGCATCGACAACATCAAAGGTCGCCGCAGGATGTAGATCATCTCTTAAGGAGATGACTGAACAGTTCAATATTCTTCTACGCTTGGTGCCAGAACTTAGGGATATTCCAGGGAACTGCATGGCTGACGAACTCGCTCGGCGCGGTACCGCACTTCAGATTATGGCGGAACATTGGAATCTGGGTGTGCCTCTCTCTACATGTAAACTGCTACTGCGATTTCACTCAATTGAGAATACCAACTCCAAATGAGCAAACGGTATTACATGTCACACTGCGAGACAGATCTGGCTGGTTCTAAAACGCTCTAAAAGACTGACTTTCCTCAAAAGAGCGAGTATCAGTACCACAGTCGGTGTCCTAACCGAACACTGTCTTATAGGTCGACATGCTAAAAGATTCGGCCCCTTCTCAAACGTATGTAGATGGATAGCAAAGATTTTCATTGAGCTGCTTCCTAGAGTAAAATTGCTGCAATTAGTGTAAACATAGCAGCAAATTACTTCAGAATGAATTCTCACAAGTTACTTGCTAGTGTACACACGCCATTACTCTCATTATTTCATATCTTTGTTTTATACATCTATCGGATAACTGCTAATGATTTACTTTCTTCGTCAGACTATAATCTGCCAACGATGCCACTTCTTAGAAACCTATAACGTTGCACTCGATGTAGCCGTATCGCCGGAAGACTATATTGAAACTCTACGAACAATTCATGATAAGCACGCACTTGCTATTTTAATAGTTGATTTACTAGATTTTCCGTGTTCAATATGGCCGGGAATTCAAGAGATCTTGGGAGCTAGACGTCCCGTATTTATAGTCGGAAACAAAGTTGATTTACTACCGCGAGATTCTGAAGGATATTTAAATCGTATTAAAGATTGTTTAACAAATTCTCTAATCGATTCTGGTGAGTAACTAAGATATCTAATATGTATAAATGTTTAAAATCAATTATGTACAGGTATCGACAGAATGAATATCAAAAACGTTTCATTAATTTCGGCTAAGACTGGTTATGGCGTAGAAGAATTGATAACTCAACTTCATAATATCTGGAAATATGAAGGTGACGTTTATTTGGTTGGATGCACCAATGTCGGAAAGAGTTCCCTTTTCAATGCGTTATTAAGATCAGATTATTGCAAGGTAAATAAATTATTAATAACTACGTAATTACGTATTCTATAGAAGGAAATTCAGGTGCAAGCCGTTGAATTAATTCGTAAAGCGACAGCATGTCCTTGGCCAGGTACAACACTACAAATGTTAAAGTTTCCTATTCTAAGACCGTCAGGTAGTGTTCTAAAACCGATATTGCTTCGTTACAAATAAAATTATTATTTTCATCCATCTTATTAAGATGTTCGATTATATTACCGTTATAGACGGTTGTTTAATGAGCGTGCAGGAAATCATGCTGAAGAAAAACTACGAAAAGATCTACTGAGAAAAACGGGTAAACCAGAATATGCTACACTGATTGGTCACATTGGTAATTTTTTCAACAGAGGAATAATAACGCCACAATTTTTTGAATGCTTTTTGATAATATTACAGGCAGAACTTTTTCGGAGAACGATGAAATCAGCGACCCATTCAGTATGACGAAAGGTACAAGTCCCATATTAACGCTCAATGAGAGGAGCAAAGAATACGCGAATAGTAAATGGTGCTACGATACACCGGGCGTTGTCCATCCAGATCAGGTTAGTACTGAAAAAGTGTTCATGCGACATATGCGAGAAAAAGAAGATCTTAGGTTTTGCACAGCTAATGATGTATCCCATAAATTTAATTTTCAAAACTAAGTCTAATCTCTAAAACATTGTTTGAGTTTGAGTAATTTTCAAAACATTGAATTTCCGGATTGGATCATGAATGGTTTGTGTGTAATTATAATAATCAATGGCGCAACAGCCTAAATCGGGCCTAGACCTGGAAGTAATGCTATAGTTACTTCATTACGATACCAACGGAACACTAGGAGGTGAAGTGGTCAGACACTTATGTGTAATTGGTCTGGCGTAATTGACGTAACAAATGTTGAAATTACTGTAACACAATTTTACTATACGCTGTTCGGTTGTTTATCGCATTTTGTACCGGTTTCGTATATAAGCACAAATAAAGGTTTCCGTGGTTCGACGAGGATTAAACAAATCTGAAAAGCCGGGAAGAAATGTTGCATATCCGGGGTCGATTCAGATTATACACAATATTCTGAGTTGCGTAAATTTTTTGTCACTTAGTCCAAAGTTCATCCTAACTAATATCTCTATTAAAAAAATCTAATAGCTTTCGGAATTTCTTCAATTAAAAAAGATGAACTGATGGCTACCTTGCCGCTTTATCCTACGATGATGTGACTAGTGCCGATCCAGCAGTTATTAGTGATTTGTTACTGATTTTACTTATATGCTTATATGCTTTTGCCTTCTCTAATAGTAACATGAATTTTAATAATTTCGACAACCTGACAAAATTTCCTTCTAATAGATTGTGAATGAAAGATTTCGTAATTCATGAATTAACCGTTCTCAAGTATGCCTCTACCATTTCTGAGAGTATCCAATGTGGACCAGATGCTGTGATATCTTTGGTAAACAAATGTGTTGTAAATCTCTTATCTCTTCTATGTGTTCATTGTGGATAGTTTCCTAACACTCTACGGTAACTCCCCTGTGTAAAAAGGGTCGTCAGAGTTATTGTTTGCAATGTCATTTGGCTTGGGGAACTTTTTCAGTACTCATGAAGACAGTTTGCGAGTACTGATTGCAACTTATTTTACTGATCGTATCATAATCAAACACGCTCCCGCAGCTTTCCGGAAATTTCTTGACACATAGATTGGTTTTCTGCTCTTATTATCTTTAATTCCGTCACATCGTTCAAGTGTATCGTTTAAAATTTAAGCTGTATTTATTCTTTAATTCTTCAGATACTCGATCTTCTTACTACCGAGGAAATTATTCGTGTATTACCAAACGAAGTTATTAAACCGCTAACATATTTAATGAAACCGGGTATGTCGCTATTTTTAGCTGGTTTAGGTCGGTTGTGTTTTTTGAAAAGTCAAGTAGAATTTATCCGGTAATGTTACCTCCGTAAATATTATATTTAAATAATTAATTTATTGGGTTTTAGGGTAACAGTGTTTGCTTCATCAGAACTTCCAGTCTTAATAACTTCGACAGAAAATGCGGACGAAATTTATCGTGAACTTCGTGGCAGCGAATTTCTTGCAGTACCACAAAAGGACGATGTGAGAAAACGAAAATGGCCTGGATTGGAATATTCAATGCCAATCGTAGTAACTGGAGAGGTGGACAGAGCTTTGACTTGCGGTGAGTGGAATAGATTTTTTTTTTAATTTCGGCGTCTTATCGAAATTAATTTTATTATTTTCAGATATCGTACTCTCATCAGCCGGTTGGATTGGAATAGAACTTCCAATTGGAGAGAGTTGTACACTTCGAGCTTGGACACCACAAAAGCGAGGAATTTACGTCAGAAACCCTGCACTTATTTCATACACATCAAACTTACGGGGATCGCGTATTCGAGGATCATTAGCATATAATACAAAAATAAGTAAATTATAAAGAGAGTATTAATATGATTTTGAAATCGTTCTGTAATTTTATTATGTAAATAAAGTAATAGCTAAGAAAATTCGTGAATTTAATTATTTCTTCATTCCCACCATATTAAAAAGTTTATCTTTAGAAATCTGCGCCATTAAACCATGAATCAGTTCTATTGATGCACGACTGCAATCACGTGTTGCTTTCGACAGTTTATCTTCTGTTCGTTTTTCATTTACGTCACCTAAAATGTAGCGCAATAGCGAAAGAATCGGTTAAAATTCGTTAAAGAGATTGATCTAATTATTTTACCAGTAACGACAAAAGGTCCTCGACCTAAACTCGCTTCACTTTGCTCTAATTTCTCGGATAAATCGAAAATCTGTCCGGTTGTATAATCCGTGTTGCTTAGAAGACCCGAACTGCCAAGTGTATTCACCCAGTACTTATTCCAAAGCGAGTCCAACAATTTTCGATCAAGAGCTGATTTAAAGTAGGTAACTTCAAGCGGATAATATTGTTTGCAATGTACCCCAAAATCCTCTATTTTGTTTAATGGTATTGTTTGGTATTCGGATGGCTCTTCATTTGGAGGCTTGTAACCTGAAAAATGTGAATTTTTAATATAGTTAAGTATATAGAAGTTAAGATATGATGTTCAAATAAATAAGTTTAATGCAGCTTTGAAGTTAGCACATATGTAGTTGAAATTACGGCCAAAAACCCCAAAATGGCTTGTATTGTAATGATTTTGTTAAACAGACAAAACCACTCTTTATTGAACTGCTTCAAGTAGAAATTGAGAAGCAACAACAGGGTAATTAATAGAACCAGTGCACAGGCACGAAGAGGTCTATCCGAAGTAGCAGTGATAAACCTAACGCAATTATTAAAAGAAAGAGTATAAAATAAAATATTGTGATTGATAAAAAAAAATAACGATTGCAGATCTATTTGGTGAAAATCGAGCAGATAGAACACACAATATTTCACGCAGTTCTGCGGTAAAATACTGAATTTCATGTTGAATGAATTCATATGCACCACTTTGCAAGAGCGACAGGAGGACGACTAGAGAAAACGGAAAAATTAAACCAAGCAAAAGAGGAAATAAGGAAAGGACATAGAAACGAGGAATACAACCAGGGCCGTCATTGCAGCTTTTTCTGGGCGGAGGGGGGGGGGGGGCAAGATATTATGAATGTATATGTTTTTATATATAAATATACATTTGTTATATACCGTGGTGGCCAAATAAAAGTTACCACCTATAAATATGTGGTGATATTGCCTCTACATAATGATATTAGATTTTTAAAAAAAACGAATTGGTTTTAATTTACTTAATTTTAGTGTTATACTTAAAATGTATAAGACACATAAACAAAAAATTTATTTATTTTGAAGGTACAGCCACTTTTATGTTTTATCAGCAAAATGAGCATTTTCGCAACAAAAGTTGTTGAATTGAAAATTAACAACTATTTTGGATTCTTAACAGGGAATTCGTATGGGAAGTTACTAGTAGGTGGGTAGGAGCAATATTCTTTAATGAATAGCTAAAACTAATATTTTGTGTATCCTCCGCGAGCCTTGATGACAGCGTCAATCCTTCGAGGCATAGATTTTATTAATGTCTGACAGTATTCGATGCTTATGTCGTCCTTCCAAGCGTCTTTGATGGCGTTTTTGAACTCCTCCTTGGTTCTTGGTCTCCGACTTGCCACTTTTCGTTTCAGTTCGGCCCAACAATTCTCGATTGGGTTCAAATCGGGGCTGTTTCCTGGCCACTCAAGTGTGGGAATTCCCCTTTCTGCGACGAATTCTTTAACCTGTTTAAAAACGGAACAATTATTTTAGGCTTTTAATTTTTTTTTTATGTTTGTATTGAACTGTTTTTTGTAAAAAACCCACAACTTACCCTACGAGCGCGATGACATGGCGCAGAGTCATCTTGAAAAATTGGGTCGTAAATGAATGGGAAGAGCCTATCCATCGACGGGATCAAATGGTTGTCAATTATGCTGATGTAACTGATCGCATTCATTGATCCTTCTACAAAAGCCAAATCCCCGGTGCCAAAATAGGAAATGCAACCCCAAACCATGTAACTCAGAGGGAACTTGTTTCGAGTCACTACACAGTCTTCGTGAAGTTCTTCTCCGATTCTGCGACGTACATACTGCAATCCGTCCGATTGGTTCAGGTTACATTTTGATTCGTCGGTGAAGAGTACTCTCTTCCAATCATTTTCCGACCAATTTCGATGAGATCGGGCGAAGTTCAGCCTTGCTGTCCTCATTTTAGCCGTTAAAGATGGTTTTTTTCGGGGTCGCCGAGCTAAAAGTCCACCTAACTGTAGCCTTCTTATAACAGTTCTGTCGCTAATCACTGTTCCAGTCGCTTCCTGGAAGTGCATGTTGACTTCCCCAGCGGTTCTTTTTCGGTCCCTTAGGCTTAAGTTCGTAAGATGTCGGTCATCTCTCGCGGTCGTCTTTTTGTTCCCAAGTCCTGTTCCTGGTTTCCGCTGGAGAGATCCTTTCGCTTTTTTTTTCAAAATTTTTGCCACTGTCACATGGCTACAACCAATTCTTCTGGCTATAGCCCTATTGGAAAATCCTTCGTTGCTTAACGCGACAATACTTCCTTTTTTCACTACTCAACTGTGGTGTCATATTTACTCTTTAACGGCTCAACTTCAATTAACGCTTTGCAGAAGCCGAACTTGCCAAGAAACCGACAGGTAGTTAACAACAAACCGACTGGTAGTTAACAACAAACCGACTGGTAGTTAACAACAAACCGACAGGTAACTAACCCGGTAAGGCATTTTAACTATAAGACCCATTTAAATAGGGTTTTCTAGGAATTTTTGCTTTTTTTCAGAGTGGTAACTTTTATTTGGCCACTACGGTATAATACTAGCCGCGTACCGCGGCTACGTTCACGTTATTCTATCGTCCCTGTTACTCCCGTCTTTCCCGTAGATCCGGTTGATCCATTGGTCCTGTTCCTTCCGTTGCTCCCGTTTTTCTCGTTGATCCATTGGTCCTGTATTTCCCGATGCTCCTGTTACTCCCGTTGCTTCTGTTACTCCATCCTTTATCAACAATCTTCTATCCAACACCCTCCATCCTCCATCTCCCATCCTCTATCCGCCATCCCCCATCTTTCATCCTCCATCCACCATCCTCCATCCACCATCCTCCTTCCACCATCCACTATCCACCATTCTCTATCTTCCATCTTCCATCATTTATCCACCATCCTACATCTTCCATCCTCTATCCATCATCCTCCAATCTTCATCCATCCATACTTCATCCATTATCATCAATCCATCATCTACCATCCTATATCTACCATCCACCATCCTCTATCAACCATCCTCCATTCCTCATTCTCCATCTTCCACCCTCTATCCACCGTTCACTATCCCCTATCCAACATCCACTATCCTTCATCGTCCATCAATCATCTTCATCCACCATCCTCCATCAATCATCTTCATCCACCATCCTCCATCCTACATCTAAAATACTCCATTCTCCATCCATCCATCATCCTCTATTCATCTTCTACCATCCTATATCCACCATCTCCATCCCCTATACAGCATCTTCTATGAACCATCCTCAAATTTCCATCCCCCATCGTCTATCTACCACCCTCCATTCATCCATCCTCCATATATCATCCTATATCCATCATCTACCATCCTATATCTACCGTCCCCATCCTCTATCCACCATCCCCTATTCACCATCCACCATCCTCAATCTTCTATCCTCCATCCTCTATTTACCATCCTCCACCCACCATCCTCCGTCCTTCATCCACCATCGAACATCCTCTATTCACCATCCACCATCCATCATCTACCATCTACCGTCCACCAACCTTCATCCTCTATCCAGCATCCTTCATCTTCCAGCCAATATCCTCTATCCACCATCCATCTCCAACTTTACCATTTAGTAATAGGAATGAAACTAATGCACCGAAAACGAACGAACTGCCACTTAATCATATGAAATACTCCTAAATGTTGAAATAACTCTCGTACCACCAATTGTAAAATGACTTTGTTAACGCAGAAACCTTCGCGGGCGTGTGCTCAATATATCAGCGAAGTTTCATCGTAATAGGATGAATAGTATAGGAAAGCGCAAACAAAACATTAGAGCACCAGGGTTCTAAAACCGCGAAAGAATTTGAAAAAATGTTGAAAAAAAACTTTTGTTTTTCATTCGATCTGGACCAAACTTTACAGGAACCATCCCGGGACTACTCTACACGTTCCCTGAAAATTTCATCAAAATCTGTTCAGCGGACTAGGATTCTATAGGGAACATACCCAACCACATGAAAATACCAAATTCCAGGGGGGCAAATGCTATCCCTGCCCCCACAAATGACGTCCCTAAATACATTCTAGTAGTAGGAAGTTATAAAATGCCAAACTGCGTTGAAGCAATTATTTTTTCTCTTCGATTAGGGAGGGAGGGAGCTACACAATCTCAGTAAAAAATGCTTGCATTCGTCATGTAAAACAGCCTTAATACGGAATTTATATGTAAGAAATCGATTGTTCTTTGTGCAGCCTTCATATAATAGCCATGACTATTCATCGTCTAAAACACAATATGTATAGCTTTTAGAAATTGACCTGCCACAAAGTAGACATTTTAAATTAGTTTTGTGTTAAGGACGGTTTACATGACGATTGGAAGCAATTTTTACTAAAATTGTGAGGAATTTTCAATGAAATAAAACAAAATTTTTTGGCACAATTTTTGCTGGATATAATATCTGTTCGTTTCACTACTGATCAGTTTCGCATTAGAAATGTTCTTTCTCCCTCAGAATCTCAGTAAAAATTGTTTGCAGTCACCAAACCGTAAACCGGCCTTAACAAGTAATGAAATAAGCTGATAAATCCTTAAATAATTTGGCTACGTTAGGGATTTGCAATTTTATACGATAAAATTATTAACCTTTACAAGGATCGTTGACCAAAACAAAATCGAGGCACTTGTTCGAATAACTATCATATACAAATTTCATTAAAAATAATTGCTTGCGTTCGCTTAAACTGGAAAAAGAGAAAACGTTGTAGAGCAGAGCAAAATCACTGAAAGCTTTTTTGGAGGAATTGAGTCGAATGAATAGTTTTAATATAAATTCAAAATTAAATTAAATTATCTGAATAAAATGAAAAAAAAGAGGAAGAAGATAAAAATGAAAGATAGTCTGAAGTAGAGATGGGTCGTTCCGAAGTTAACTGTACCAAAAGAACTCTTCATTGAAGTGAGTGAGTGATGTAACTCACTCCTTGTGGTGAACAGCAGTTCCATTCGATACATGAATAAAACAAGAAGAACGACCGCACAACCTTCTTTTGTCATCACATTAAGTGTTGTTTTCAGTGACTACGACCTTTTTTTTCAAACAAAAAAATTTTCTTGTTTTGCCCGTCTCCACAGACGGAAAACACACGCAACGAAGACAGTGGCTTATCATATATGATATATTTCATTCATATTCATTTTTTATTCGTGTGGTACATACATATTTTGTAGTGTATGTACGTATCCATAGAGGTATATACATATACTGGAGATGAGAAGCAGCGATTGAATAACAATTGACATAACGAACCTGTTGTGTCTCACTTACTCATACGCTAAAACAACAACAACGACCTTTTTTTGTCTTACGTCTCACCGTGTTTTTAGATTCAAAGCGCTTTATACAAAACCGGTGGCTTGTCGTTTCCACTAGCTCTATGTACATATGTATACGCGACGCGGTACGCGAAGAATCCCATGACATTCCATTTTCCATCATGAGAAAAAAAAAGAGGAAATGTACATGTTTCATCGCTCTTTTCCTATTTCCCCACGCCACAGCCCACAAGCACAACTATGGTAGTGAGTCCGGAACGAAAGAGCGAACAGTTCCATTTTAGTGAACACTTCAATTTAAGTGACTAGTAACTATAGAATTCAGATGCGTCGTTCAGGAGTTAGTTTCCTTCAAGTGAACGAGTGACACTACTTTTGAGTGCAGCTCCGTTGGGCAAATGTCAAAAACATGAAGACGGGAGGGACGATCCTTTTTTTTGTTTTCTAGGTCATGAAGTGTGACTGATGAGCGTTAATCCTAGTGTCTAGTCTAGTGAATTCGCGATACTGAATGGTAGAAAATTTTTCTTTTGAAAATAGAAATCACTGGTTCTTTATGCAGGCCCGTGCGCAGGAATGTATGATGGGGGGGATTTTATCATACTAAATGTGATGACCTAAAAAAAAAAAAAAAAACAGTCCTTACTTCCCTATGAAAATAGGCCAATGGGGGGGGGGGGGGGGGTTTGAACCCCCCCCCCCCCCCCCCCCCCCCCCCCCCGTTCGCACGGGCCTGTCTTTATGACTAGTGTGGATAGAACAACACAAAGAAATATTTCGTATAACATACCTTTTGGATATGTCCGGAATGCACCGAGGCAAACCTTTCCGGCTGAAACAGTCCTAACCGGATCAACAACAATAGCAACAAATGGTTCTTGGAAATTCTGATTCAGCATCTGTGTTGAAACATCAATACCGGACAACCAGCAGCCATAGCCAGGATGGCTGTGATACCAGCCAATCGCATTTTCAAGCCGGCCTACTTCCTTGGCGGAATCGATGTATGCAGACATGTATTCGTATGCTTGCGACTGAGCGTTAACTCGGGTCTCCGTACCTTCGACCGGTAAAGCGAAAGCATCCATGACAATCTATATGGTACGGAATTACAAGTTAAAGAATAATTTCTTTTGTAGCCAAGACATTGGAACTTACCATAGTGTTGTCTTCAACTTTTCCGAGTAGTAATCCCATTACTTCCAGTGTACCCCCGGAACGAGCATGCATGACCATCTTTAGAAGCGACAAAGCCGAAATCTTAATATCCTTGAAGTAGTGAGGATCCTTTTCCCACGGTTTCGAGTCGATGATTTGCTTCTGTTGATTGTCGTCGAAGCGAAATATTTCGTCGCATGTCGGAACTGTTTTTACATTGTTTTCCAGCTCCCAAGTCATTTTAGCAACTTCTGAGTCCGACATCGTTTCAATCGATTAAGTAAAATGCAGAATTTTAATAAGGCTTCAGATTTGTCGAAAAGTAACCACAGCGAGGAGTTCAGCAGTACGGCTACAATGAAGTGACAGTTATTTTCTTCTTCTTTATCCCACTGAAGTAAAGTTTATTTTGAGCTACTTGCAGTGCTTAGATGTCCTTCCGCTTCTGGCAGTTATCTAATACCAAATGCCAATTTTTATAAATTTCATATTAAATAAAATAAACTGAACAAAAATTATAATGCACGATGACACAGTTAATTTGGTTTTATAACATCATCTACCAATCACGTAGGGAATGTGTTACAATATAGTATATTACAAATCTCTGCAGCACTATTACGAAGACTATTCAAAACAAATCTGGACAACACAATAGGACAGTCAATAAAGACATTAGACTTACCAGGACCCCGAACTCTGAAACTTTGGAAAATGATTAGGCCGAGGTCTGAATTAAGGCTTTCTGCGCTTTTAGCTCGCAGACAACTGGCCCGAATTGCGCTCACGATACAAACAATTTGCATAGAGGAGTAATTTTCTGGCAGCTAGACTGCTCACGGTTTCGAGCATAGGTGCTGTGAGTACATTGTGTGCATACGATCGTTACGAATTATATGCGTCGAAAGCGTACCGATAATTCGGACCGGATAGAAACACTGTAAAGCTTGTATTACACTGTATGACCATGCTGTCAAATTGCAGTATATGTCATACAGTGTAATACAAGCCTTATGCTGTTATGACACTGGCTATTTAGTGGCTATTTCTTAAGTGCAATAAAAGTGCAACAAAGGCCTCATCGTGCGACAAGGCGAACAACATTGAAAGAAAGAGATACCACTCTTTCCGACGCTAGCGGCATCTAGTAATCAACATTAACAACTGCTTTGCTAAGAAAAATACCAATTTTAGCGCGTTTTATAACATAACATGGTACTTTCCACAATTTATACGTACCGAACTGTTAAAAACAAGTCTGCAGCAGTTCAAAAATCCACTTGGAGCAGAATTTTTCTTGGATTAAGTGCTAGAATGCTGCGAACCACTGCTGGAATGCGCTATGTAGCGGCTGTGCAGCGACTTTTTAGCGGCTAGTTTTTGACAATACTCACTTTATAGCTATACGGACTGTCTCTCTCACACCAAAGTCAAAATTGTATGTTACATCTTCTATCCCTCTCCATTTGGATTTACTAGCCGCCTTAAAGCCGCAAAAATAGCCAGTGTCTTAACTGCATTAGCGATGTAAGCAGCGTGAGCATAGCTCGGACCGTGGTCTAAGTTTGTTCTTGAAGTAATATGTCTCAGTTTGAACCCCTCTTCAAAATATACAACATGCTCAACATGGTTAAAAACGTAGTTTCGTTATGTAGACTACAAAAAAATTAAAAACTTAGGAAAATGTAGAACAGGGTATTTTCGATGTTGTATTATGGTGATTTCTTTTCTGCAAAAAAATGTGACCCGTTTCTGCCCTCAATTTTTGTTCTAGCAGTTCCGCTGTTCTATTCTGAATTTTTTTTGACCTGCTAGAAAAAGGGGTTTGAGTCCTTGGCTAAAATTGCCCTGAAAACTCGCATTTTTTGCTCCGAAAATTTCGGCGGTGCAACTCCTTTAACCTAAAATGTGCGTAAGAAACGATGAAAATAAGAAAAAAATATTCTACGACAACAGCGGCAAACGATTAAAAAGCATAAATTAAACTGTCCTACGGGTCATACGGTAATTAGAAATCATACGGAGTGTAGTGAAAATTTATTTAAATTTTAATAATAGCTTTTTGACCTGAAAGCGTTCTATTATAAATTGACCTGTCGGACGGAACTGTCAAAAAAGAGGGCAGAACTGCAATAATTTTGCATCTTTACAGGTCACATTTTTTTCAGTTTAATATACAGAAATACAATTTACCTAATCTGAAATACAACTCACTATTCTCAAATACAATTTACCTAATCTGAAATACAAATCACTATTCTGAAATACAATTTACCTAATCTGAAATACAACTCACTATTCTGAAATACAATTTACCTAATCTGAAATACAACTCACTATTCTTAAATACAATTTACCTAATCTGAAATACAACTCACTATTCTGAAATACAATTTACCTAATCTGAAATTAATATTATATAATCTGTAATACATGTTGAAAAGGTGTAGATAGAAAGAAATAGCAATATAAACATGTGCTCCCACCACGATCTATTTCTAATGCAAAAAACAGCCGCATCATTCCGAGCGCAGCAAATGTCATCTTCGCCTTACACGAAGTTCAACAGTTCAAGTGCGGTTACAATAAAATGACACGAGTGCGATATGAAGTGATGAAATGTGTCGCTACGTTATTAGTTTTGTATATTTATTATATAGCAGTTCGCCCCTGCCTGCACGTTTCATTTTATAACCCCATTTCTCTTTTCCAGCCGATGGCAATCTCCGCGAAATATTCATACGAGTTCGAGCTTTTATCACAACACGCTATCATAAAACAGATGGCGCTGCGGTAAACAAAAATTTGCTATCGAGACATTTGCGAGACATGTCTTCGAGATTTCGGGGTGCATTTGTCTCGATACTGTGTATTCCCAGTTGGTCGCGTCTGCGAGAATCTCGCAGATATCTCGAAGACTATGGCGGCCTGTCTGCGAGATTCTTCGAGACGTCTTATGGGATAAATACACGGTATCGAGACAAATGCTCCCCGAATCTCGAAGACATGTCTACGAATGTCTCGATAGAAAAATGGCTTTGGCAATAGCGCCATCTGTTCGATAATAGCGTTTTGTGATAAAAGCTCGTACTCGAATGAATATTTCGCGGAGAGTGCCATCGGCTGGAAATAAAAAAGGGGGCTATGAAATGAAACGTGCAGGCAGGGGCGAAGCTACCTTACTGCAATAAATATAAAAAACTAATAACGTAGTCACACATTTCCAATCACTTCACATCGCACTTGTGTCGTTTTATTGTAACCGCACTTGAACTGTAACTTTTCGCGTATATAATTTTTATCGTGCAAGTCGCGAATGACATTTGCTGCGCTCGGAGTGATGCGGCTATTTTTTGCCTTACAAATAGATGATGGTGAGAGCACATGTTTCTATTGCTATTTCTTTCTATCTAGTGATGAAGAAAGATAAGCAATATGATTCCTAGGCTCAAACCATCACGATTATGTCTCTTAAGAGACAAGCGACCAACTGGGTTTTTCCCATAAGACGTCTCGCAGAAATCTCGGAGACAAACCGATATGTCTTCGAGAAATCTACGAGATTTCTCGCAGACGCGACCAACTGGGGATCTGTCAAGCCAAGTGTCAAAAAGAATTTACTTGACAGTTTTGGGCTGTGATTTGTGTTGTGGCTTTCTTCTCGGATCGGAACGATACAGAAAATTAAATTTTAATTGGCTGTTATTAAGTTAAAAAGAAAAAAATAACACGAACTACACATTTTTATAAGACAGGTAGTAACCTTTTACAAAAGATTTAATACTATACTCTGTTTCACCAAGATATCACTGTACAAATGTCTGCCTGTGAGCTGTGCATGCTGAAACAAGTTGTTGCATGCATACGTTTTTAATAAAATACAATAACAAAGCCCTTTGAACTAATATTTTCGCTTTAGAACTGATTTTTTTAAAAGGCTGTACAATGATTTTGTCTTTAACTTGGCATAAAATTGTACCTCTTTTCCACTTTGCTTTGTTAGATGTTCTTATTGATATGACTCATTCTGAATTTGCATGAAATTACGAAATTCCTGTGCTCAATTCTAGAAAACACTCAATGCTTTTCTGTTATCCAGTTGAAGTTACTAAATTATTTAATTTAACAAAATCTATATTGCTGAAATTCTTAAATGAAATTTCACCATGACGAAATTAACGCTGACAACGTGAACACCCATCCCACCAAAATACCCCTCTGGAGTAAGGCCCACGCATATGTGTAACTCCAAGCGTACATAATCATAACATAACACTAAAAAAGCAACATAACATTTGTTTATTTTTACAATAAAAAAATTTTACTCCTCGGGCTCCCATCCCTTGAACAACGCAGACTGTACATAGACGAATGTGTGCTTTTCAAAATCTACAACGGTGATGGGGACTCAGCCTTAAGTTTAGACTTGGTGCTACGTCAACCATTGCGTCCTAGCAGGTCAGACTCCATATTTGCCCCTCCTTTGGCGCGTACAAATGTATACTTCTTTTCACCGATTATTCGCTTACAAAGAAATCATGATGACCTCAAGATTGGTCCTCTGAACACATCGTATCATCTTTTCAAGTCAAAGCTTAAATTACTATTTTTCTTAAACTAAATTTTGTTATTACTTTTTCATTTTTCTTTTATTATTTCTTATATTCTCTCTCTTTAATTTTGCATTTATTTATCATTTATATTTCTTTTTATTTGATGTTTCCTTTTTTTTTTTTTTTTCTGTATTTTCTATTGTGTAATTGGATAAGTTTATCTGTACAATAGACGTCAGTAAATAAATAAATAAATAAATATGGTGATTATTTTGCACTTTTAACCCTTGAGTGCCCGCGCAGCGGCACTCCGTGCCGCAAATTTACTAAACATGAATTTTCTTGTCTGTTATTAATAATCAATGACTGAGCGCTCTAGTATCTTTCAAGGACATGTCTAGGAACCACCACAAAAGATTTTAGATTTATCTTACATCTTATCAGTTTACATCAGGGAGTCAAACTGAACTGGTCTTATATATTTTCCATACAAGTGTTGAAATTCTGGTTGGATAATTAACTGAAAGAACGTTTGAAGTATATACTTTGCCTGCCTGAAATGTCCGAAACGCTAGATATTTTACAATTTTAGATTTCATTAATTAATTAATTACCATATTAATAATCAGTATAATAACCAACTGAAGGTCCAGGACCCGGAAATCAGTCGATTTATAGTAGAAATATAGTTGCGGCACTGAGTGCCGCGCGCGTGTATTGGCGTAACATTCCGCTGCGCGTGTGTATTGGCGTAACATTCCGCTGCGCGTGTACTCAAGCATTGCCCTCTGGATAAAAGCCGCGCAACTGAATTTTCGAAGAGCGAAAATGCCTCGATTTCTCCTCGATGAGTGATGATTTTGTATGGAGATCATAGTATAAAGATTTATATAGTAGGCAAACTCAGCTCGAGTTCTCGACGTAAACAAACCAACATGCGTACAATCTACACGTATTCAGAAGCTGCTTCTCTTTCAGTCATGGGTGATTGCTCTGACACACATTTCTGTTTCTTTTGCACGATTTGGTATGTATGGAGTAGTAATTAGTGAAAAATGACGTGAGGGTGAGGGATATGGCAATACACGAAACAAGCATAAAAACAACCTAAACAGATCAAAAAAGCGGTAAAGCTACATTGCACGTACGTAATTGAAAGAGACGAAAGATTTGTCTCAGTCATCAGCTGTTTAAAATTTTGAGAGGTACGGCCAATCAAAACCGTCCATTTGAGAGGTAATTTTTTTTTATGCGAAAAATTTTGTGGACTATGGTGAAGATAGGGAGTTTGCCTACTATGTAAGTCTTTATACTATGATGGAGATCGAGCCATGACGTCACCAATCGAGGCATTTCTCATGACGAACTGTCATATGTGCGCGGCCTGAGTTTAAGTTGGCGCTGACTCAAGGGTTAAGTACAAAATTCGGTAAATTTTTAGAATCGAGCACAAGCGAAAAAAGGATGAAAAACATGTTTCGTATTTTTGAAACACTTTATAAACTAAACTTTGATATGTTTCCGTGGAATCTACATCGAATGATAACATAAACCGAATTCTTATTCCAATAAGCGATAAATTCTGTTTGTGGAGAATGGGACCCAACTGTTTTGATAACAAAATCCGGATTATGACATTATCCGGGATTACAATAAGCGGTATCCACTGTACTTACTATGTTAACTCGCCCGATTGTGTTCGTTCCGAAAAACGAAAGCATTTCCCCATCTTCTCAAGAATATGTTTGTTCTTTATGCCAGGTTATATTTACACTTTAGTGTAGTTTACACTTTAAGATTCATTGGTCGCGTTTACGTGCAGACCAGACTAGTCTAAAAAGACCAAAAAAACCAGTTCGGTCGCACGCATAAATGTAAACCGGACCAGTCCATTTGGACTTATTTTGGTTTTGATTTTGGTACGAACCAAACGAAAATCTACTTTAAAATCTATCATCTCTACTCCACTTAGCATTGCTATAAATTACCATCTGAACGAAGGAACATTCCCTACTTGCCTAAAAACAGCACTTATCTCTCCCATCTACAAATGCGGTTCAAAGAAAGATCCCAATAACTATCGGCCAATAGCCCTCATCAGTGCGATCAGCAAATTATTCGAAAAAGTTATTAACAGGAGACTATTACAATTTATAAAAAAATACTCCAGTTTCGATGCTCACCAATACGGATTTCAAGAAGGAATACGACGTCAGCGTTGATAGATGCGATACAGTTTATAAATGAAGGTCTTGACAAAGGTTCTTACATTGCTGCGATATTTGTTGATTTAAAAAAGCCTTCGACACTGTAAGCCACAAAATAATACTTGAAGTATTGTCGGAATTGGGGATCCGAGGAAAGGCCAATGATCTAATAAAAATTTGTTTGATTGGACGGAAGTACATTACTAAGAATCTTGATAAACTTAGCTCTTCTAGGGCAGTCAATATAGGAGTCCCACCAAGTTCAATTCTTGGTCCTACATTATATCTGCTGTACATACACAACCTCCAGTTCACAGGACTTAAAGCAAAATATATAACGTAAGCTGACGACACTCTACTTCTTTACAAAGGTACAAACTCTGAACATCTGGAGTTGCTGATCAACTCTGACCTAAAACTTTTCAAGAACTGGCTTTTGGGCAATTTACTGACATTAAATATTGCGAAAACAAACTACATGGTCTTTAGACAAACTAACAAAGTGGACATTGATTTGAAACTAGAAATAGATGGAACACAGCTTATGAGAGCAGAGAAAACCAAATACTTAGGACTAACAATTGACGACAAATTAACTTGGACTCCTCACATAACTAATCTAAGAAATAAAATTGTCCCTATTATTGGAGTACTGAGACGTAACGATTTCCTACAAGTCCCTATAAAGAATTTGCTATACAACGCTTTTATCATATCCAACATAAGTTATGGTCTTCTTATATGGAGCCAAACCGCGAAAAGAAACTTGAGCAATATTGCGAGACTTATGAATAAGGGCATCAAAGCCATACATAACTTACCTCAATTAACTTCATTGGAGGAACTTTATTCTAATTATGGAAAACTAAACATACATCAGCACATAAGCCTTGAACGCATAAAACTAATTTACAATATCAAGAACAATAAACTTAAATCCTTCATCAAATTGATCAATAATCAAGAAGTACACAACTATAACACTCGGATTGTGGATTCAATTAGACAGCAACACTTTCCCCGGACAAACCGACTCAGAAATGATCCTGTATTTGAGGCAATACGAGAATACAATGGCTTACCGAAAAACACACAACTGGCAAAGAATGTGTTTCAGTTGAAACGTCTTGCAAAGAAGCATCTTCTAAATCAAAACTAGACATGGTGTTAAGAATTGTTGCAATGACAAACGACCTGGAAACAGATAATTATTCAGGCGGTTTCTCGAGATTATCGAAGATACTAAGGAACGGTTATAGTTTGTGTGGTTGCATGAATTACGTGTTTATTTTTAAAACTTTTCACAACCCTCTCCCATCTTCATTTATGTTTGTTTATACTCATTCATATTTTTATTTTTTTCTCTTTTTCTATTTGTCGATACTGAAATATTTGTAATCTACATTTCTCGGTACTACCCCTTATACCAGTGAGTTGCACTGACTGGGGAGTACCTCTGCGTTAAGGTAATTTTATTGGACATTGAGCCGAATATCGGCATACATGCATGAGTATGTCGATACGGTGAAAATTTTTCCAGTTCATTGAGCTGAGTGACAGCATTTTCATCAGTTCTCTAAGCTGAGAAAGTGCGCCCAAATGGGAATTTCTTCTATAACTCTTGAGTTGAGAAGGAATAGGCCATTTTGCATGAAGGGACTTAATCTATTATTAAACCGAACCAGTCTAGTACTGGCACATAATCGGTCTTAGACCAAAACATAACCTACAATAGTGCAGGCCAAACAAAATTAAAAGTCAAAGCATACATCTGTGAAAATAAAAATTACTGAACGGTGGACATTTGACGAAGTGTCCACTTTGCGCAAACTTAGCGATGTGCAGTTTCAAATTTGAATCCATGATTGAAAATAATATATAAAATGACAGCTTGAAATTGGTTATGTTGAAAAGCACACATAAATGCAAGACCGAAAAAGACCAAACCGGCCCTTTTAGACTGGTCCGGTCTGCACGTAAACGCGACCATTGTTACGATCTTCAGTTAAACTCTAACCGAAACCTTAATTGGAAGTTTTGTATAAAAATCTGTTAGTTGAAGTTCCAGTTGGAACGTAATTGAACATCGTAGGAACGGGCCAAAAGTCTGAAACACAATGCGCACGTTCCGTTCCGCCACGTTCAGCTGTCAAAGTAGACTTTATAGGCTGGCCATGTAAATGCACACAATGGTCGTAACGGAACGGATCGGACGAGTTCAACTAAATTCAATTTTTACGGATCACATAACCTCACTTTTCGTGACGGAACGGAACGGAACGTCTGCATTGTGTTTCGGGCTTAAGTAATACACTTTACACTGAAAGTGTATGGTGTAGATCTCGAAAATCTCGATCTATTTTATTTATTCTTTCACTTCTATCAATGCAAATTTATTGTCATTCAATATTTTTGCATGTATTCATTCATTCAAGTATTAGTCGGAGAGCTTATCGCGACAAAAAATCGCAACAGTTTTGAGAAAGCTAACATTTTAGTATTTGGTTACATTTAGGGTGTATGTGAATATACTAGAGTCAGCAGGTCTGACGTCGGGACACCTGGCTTTGGTCACCTGTCAAAGATGTAAAAAAAATCGAAAAATTTAACAGTTTTGAGAAAGCTGAAAATTTGTCAAGACGTAGTTTTTACAATGAAAAACTGAAAAACAATGGTCAGACACCACAACAGTGGGACCCACCCAGTCAGCCCCCCCCCCCCCCTCCCGCAAAGATGTAAAAAAAAATCGAAAAATTTAACAGTTTTGCGAAAGCTGAAAATTTGCCAAAACTTGGTTTTTACAATGAAAAACTGAAAAACAATGGTCAGACACCCCAACAGTGGGATGAGTCAGCCCCCCCCCCCCCCCGCAAAGGTGTTAACCCGGCGAGAATGTGGCATGGTATGACATACCCTGTGTATTGCATTTATGCGTATATTTTTTTATTCAGCTACTCAAATGGTTTCTAGCTTTTAGTAGCTGGAGTTAAAGAGTCATGGACCACGATAATGGCGTGATCGCAGTATTCCAGTCGCCTGCCCCCGAGTTACACGCTTGGTAGCAACGCTTGGGTACGTAATACCCTGCCACATAGCTGGCGTTATAAATACATATCCATACAAATTTTATATATTAAAAAAATGATTTTAAGTTTTTTCTCGTTTATTTTATTCTAAATATTATACTCTAAAGGATCTTGAAGCTTTTTTTCATGAAGACTGTTTTTTTTAATTAATTTGTAACTTTTTTGTAAGATTAAATATTTTTGTTTAAAAAGTTCAACTATTTTGTATTTTCAATTATAATAAAAGAAATGTGTTCAACTGCCACAGGGGTTTCATTTAAATTAAACTATAACATTTCATTTTACAATAAAAACACATTTAATTTATTGTAATCTGTTATTTAAGCTTTAGAGTAAGCGGTTATACACGCGGGTATGTCCATGTAACTTTTTCTCACCACATTCTCGCCGGGTTAAATCGAGTATACGTGCGATTTATCTTACTATGCGCGCAATAACCATGCAAGAGTTTTGAGAAAGCTGAAAATTTTCCAAAACTTAGTTTTTACAATGAAAAACTAGAAAACAATGGTCGGACACCCCAACAGTGGGACCCACCCAGTCAGCACCTCCGCAAAGGTTTAAAGTCGGGTACGCGCAATTTCTGTCAAAACTAGTATCATGAAAGAGTTCTAAGAAAGCTGAAAATTCACCACGGGGTAGTTTGAACAATGACAAACAAGAACACAATTGTCAGACACCCCAACAGTAGGACCCAGCTAGTCAGCACCCCCGTAAAGGGGAGTGCGCGTAAGAGTTTTAAGAAAGCTGAAATTTGGTACAAATCGATTAAATACAGTTTATGAAAATATCGGTCACATGTACGTAATAGCTATAAAAGATCCGTTTATGTTATAATATAATAAAGTACCTAGTATTACTTTAAGGTATTGTACATTTTCCATACGGAATTATATTTTCATATAAATAAGTAAAACTACAATGAACCAGCGCATTGAAACATAGAGAAAATGTACCTACATACGAGTATTTTATACCCATTGTGAGTCTAGGGCTTGTCTAAAAGCAAAAGCTGCTTTGTAGGTTTGAGAAAAAGAAACGCTCTTCTTGGGGTTAGAATTAAGACTGCTGGTTTATTCGTAAAAGAGGAGGAAATTCATTTGTTAGGGTTGTGTAAGGGGAAATTTAAAAGGGAAAAATTGATAGAGTACAGTGAGGTATAAAACTTATTCTTCGTCCAACATGCCGGCCTCTGTTGGGCTGACGCAATCGGGCCAACTGTCATCTCCATTGTCGGGGAGTGGAGCGATGCTGCGAATGTCCCGTACGTACTCCCGTCCAGCAGAGCGAATGGTTACGACTCGTGTGATACCGTCCTTACCGGGATGTAGTTTGATTACTAGTCCATAACGCCAGTGTTGTGGTGGCGCCCTGTCATCCTTCACTATGACTACTTCATGTAGCTTGATGTCCGGCGTTCGGTGGTGCCATTTTGATCGCTTTTGCAGTGTGTGCAGATATTGACCAGCGAGTCCAGAAATGATCACGCGCTGCTTGAACTCGGCGCCATCGCGTTAGGTAGTTGGTGTTTCCGTCGGAGCCAAGCGACTTTTCGGGAAGCGCCTTCATTGGTGCACCGATGAGGAAATGGCCTGGTGTTAGTGCATCTACTGCGTCTGGAGTGTCTGGCAGCCGGGCGATGGGCCCGGAATTCAGAACGGCCTCAATTTGTGTGAGAAGAGTGTTCCATTCGTCGTTTGTCATCGGTGTAGACGGCAAACACCTTTTCAGATGGAACTTTGCTGACTTCACGGCGGGTTCCCACAATCCGCCTTGATGCGGAGCTCGCGGTGGGATGAATGTCCACTCGATCGGAGCCAGTTCGTTTCGTATGTGGCTCTTTCCAGAGCTTGATAGAGTTGGGCCAGTTCCGTTTTTGCGCCGATAAATGCCTTCATATTGTCGCTATGTATTCTTTGACAACACCCACGTCGTGCAATGAAACGTCTAAGTGTCGCCAAGAAGACTGGTGTCGATAGGTCCAAGACTGTGTCGAGGTGCACTGCGCGAGTCGCCATGCAGATGAACACAGCAATGTAAATTTTTAATGATTGTCTTTCGCGACCTCCTTGTGTCATCGAAAAGGGGCCGCAGTAATCGATGCCCGTTTCGTGGAACGGAAAGTCGCATCGTCGTACACGACACGGTGGGAGCTGTCCCATTTGCTGTCGTGTTAATGTAGGCTTGCAGCGGAAGCATACGATGCACCGAGAGACTGTTCTCCTTGCTAATTGTGACCCACGAATCGGCCAAAAGTAGTTTCGAATGTGGCCTAGCATCGTCTTGGGTCCTGCGTGCAAGAGCTTTGTGTGCCAATATCGAAAAATCGCCGCTACCACTGGATGATTCGATGGAAGAATCGCTGGTTGTCGTGCTTCCGTAGAAATATCGGCGTTGTGAAGACGTCCTCCAAGTCGTAGGATTCCATCTGAATCGAGGTGTGGATTCATAGTTCGAAGGTTGCTTTCCTTTGTGAGTTCCTTGCCGCTTTCAATGTTTTTGATGTCTGCGGCGAAAGCAGTTCGCTGTACATAGCGAATGATCAACCATTGCGCATGTTCTAGTTCCACACTAGTGAGTGAACCACGTAGCTTCTTTTCGGTGATTGTGGTTTTTGCATTCATTCGCCAACGAACGATCCACGCGAAACAGCGTTGCAAGCGAGAGAATGAATTGTATATGTGCGTTGAAAGAATCAAGTCACGCCGTGTAGAAATGGCTAAGGTGACTTCCTTGGATTTCCTTTGTTCAGGCACTGCCTGGTGCATGAAACTTGGCTGCGCGGGCCAGGCGGACTCACTCTCGAGTAGGAATGGAGGTCCTTGGAACCAAATTGTCTGGTAGTGAAACGTTTCGGCGGGAACGCCACGTGACACTAGGTCAGCGGCATTCAAGGCGGAAGGAACGTAACGCCACTGTCGCGCTGATACAATGTTATGTATCCTTTGCACGCGATTACAGACGAAAGTGTCCCAGTTGTATGCCGGTTTCGAGATCCAATGCAACGTGATCTCAGAGTCTGTCCAGAATGTAGTGCTTATGTGCGGCAATCCGATTATTTCCTTTACACGCTGCACTAGTTCCACGCCAAGCAGAGCTGCACAGAGCTCCAGGCGTGCGATAGTTTGAACTTTCAGTGGAGATATGCGAGACCTTGCGCACAGAAGATTACAGGCAACAGGAATCTTATTGCGATGTGCGACGATATAGACTGCAGTGCCGTACGCGGCCCTTGATGCGTCCGAAAAGCAATGCAGAGTGATTTCGCTGCCAGCAGGATGAACTAAACGAGGAATCACTAGCTCTCGCAAGTTGGGTAGAGCCATTCGATATTCGTCCCATCGACGCAGCAACGGTTGGTCGACTGGATCATCCCAATTTATCTTTTTTGTCCAGAGTTCCTGTAGTAGTCCCTTGGCCGGAACAATGACCGGACTCGCAAGGCTTAACGGGTCGAATATACGCGAGATGTCACTTAGGATCGTCCGCTTGCTGTTGCTTAAGCCTTCATGATCGTGTACGACATATCTGAAATTATCGAGGCCATCCCAGATGAGCCCTAGCGTTTTGACACCTGTCATCGTGCCGTCGATATCAATTTTCTTTTCGAGCCTATCTGGTGCGATATCGTAGAGTGCTGCTGGATCGTTGCTGCACCACTTGTGGAGTTCGAACTTGGCTGTTTACAATAACTTCGTCAATTGCTGGCAAAGTAATTTCGTTTTTTCTATCGTTTCGGCCCCACTTAAAATGTTATCCACGTAGCAGTTCTCTATGAGTGCCCTGGCGGCTAGCGGGTAGCAGTTTTCGTTTTCCTCAGCTAGTTTTTTTATACAGCGAGTAGCTAGGAACGGACTGAACGCTAAGCCGTAAACAATGCGGTTGATTGCATACGCTTGAATTGGTTCGTCTTGTGAATCGCGCCACAGAATCAATTGATATCGCTGATCGTCCGGATGCACTTCGATCTGACGGAACATCTTGATTATGTCCGCTGAGAGGACATAAGGTTGTAGACGAGCACGAATGCGAAAAGTTCCGACTGCACAATTGGCCCGGTGAAAAGAATATCGTTGAGTGACATTGAGTTTGACGTTTTAGCCGAACCATTAAAAACAACGCGTAATTTAGTAGTGGTGCTATCAGGTCGGGCAACATGATGATGAGGCAAATAGAAATTCGGTGGTTGAAGTTGGTCAGGTGTTGCCAGCTGCATGTGACCGAGTTCAAGAATCTCATGTAAGAAATCCATGTACTGCAACTTGAGTTCGTTGTTGACCTTGAATGACGATTCTAAACGGCGAAAGCAGCCCTCAGCAATGCGTCGGGAATCTCCAAGGACGTCAGGAGATTTCTTGAATGGTAGCCGTACTTGAAAACGACCATCTTCATTACGTCGAGTTGTTTGCACGTAGTGTGTTTCAGCAGCTTCTTCGTCCGCTGTTAGTGGTCTTGGTCCGCTGTTAGTGGTCTTGGTCCGGGCGCGCCTTCTTCTATCGACCAGAATCTTTCCATGAGGGTTGTCAGGTTGATCAATGCACTTTGCTTCGTTCCGGCATTGGTAGAACTGATGACGTTGCATGATCCAGTGACAGGTTGTGGTGAAGACGGAAGCCGTCCAAGAACAATCCATCCGAACTTGGTGTTGAGTAGGTTCTTGTGTAGAATTGGTTGACCGTGGGTTAGAAGCTCATTGAAAAGCTCAGCTCCAATCAACAGATCGATTTTCTGTGGTTTATGGAACCCTGGATCAGCCATTGATATGTCTCGCGGCAGTTTGACCGTAGTGATATCAACTGTGGTTCCTAGTTGAGGTAGCGTAATCGTCCGGACTACATGTGCTTCGAGCTGTGTCCAGAAGTCAGATATACGTGACTGAACAATTACAGATATGAGCCAGCTGCTAACGAGTGGCTGTTCGCCTGCTGCACTTATCGTTGCCTACAACGAATCCGTGACGTCTTGAGAAGCTGTGAGAATTCTTCTGTCACCAAGTGAAACGATGAGCACGGATCGATTAGGCAACGGCATGACACGATTGTGCCATCCTTGCGTCGTACGTTCACAAGTGCTGTAGGCAGTAAGACGCTGTTTTGCTCACGAAGTTTCGTGCTGTATGGTGGCGCTGCAACGAGTGTTGAACCATCCGTTTCTCCTACCGAGCTTGTAGGTTGCTGGTCTTCATGAACGGGAGGTGTCTTCTCGAAGGGCTTGTGGTGAGCAATCGAACCTTCTCGATGAACTAGCGTGTGATGAGTTTGTTGACAAATCAGGCAGCGAGATTGCGACTTGCATGCTGCGGAGCCGTGGTCTCTCAAGCAATTTTCGCAAATCTTCAAACGCTTGATTGTGTCGCGCCGTTGTCCGACTGTGAGTGCTTGGAATCGGCGACATTTTTGTATGAAATGCGTCGTCGCGCTGCATACAGGACACGGCTTCCTCTCGTCCATTGACGTGACAAGAGTGGTACCGCGTGCCTTGGGCGACGGCCTTGTGTCGGGCTTTTTCTGTGTCCCGAGCGATGTGGGTTGTTTTGAGGATGAGGAGCGACTGTCTGAATTTACTCTTTCGAGTATTTGAACGCGGCGTTGTAGAAACTTGATGAAAGTAGTATGCCACGGAAAGCGCTCATCGATGCTTTCCCGTTGCCAATCGACGACAATGTTCCGGTAGAGTTTCGTCTTAGACAGGTATATGATTAGATCGCACCAACTGTCTACTGGTCGGTCGAGCGATGAAAGTGCCCGTAGATGCACGTTTAATTCGTCGACAAAGGTTCGCAACGCGACCACGTCATCCTTAGGCACCGTAGGAAGATTGCAAATGGCGGCCACGTGTTCGTGGCACGCTAGCTGAACATCTTCATAGTTTTGCTTGAGGATGTCAATCACCGCCTTGTAGTTAGCGTCCGTTGGCTCCAGTCGATGCAATTTTGCATAGGCATCGTCCTTGCAGCAATCCTGGAGGCAGATTAACTTCTCGGCCGGACTGAGTAGCTCGTTATTGTGGTAGAGAGTACGGAACTTCTCCCAGAAAAGATGCCACTCTTTCCGATCACCCGTGAATTGAAGTCCACCGACGGGGCGAAGGTGTATGCCAGCGTGTGTAGCGAACGCCAGACCACGTGCCGCGTTCGCGTTAGCTGCACTTTGTGTCGAGGAGCCTTCCGTTGCCTTCCTTGGGTTTTTTCCTGCAATTTCCTGCTGGAGACTGGCCTTTACGTCGAGGTAGTTCGCATTGAACTGGAGACGGATTTCTCTTTCTTGCTTTAGCGCTTCGTCGTCGACCGCCTTGAGCTCTACCTTTTCCTGATTGTCCGAGAAAATCTGTTGCCAGTGCTCGACGTCGTCCGCATGAACCTCTAGCTGTGTCAGCGTCGCAGTGGTTCCGTTGGTTTTGAACCACGTTGCCACGTGTTCGACCATGTACATGGCGTTATCGCGTCTAAGCGAATTCGAGCTCCTGGCTTGAGCCATCTCTAGAACGATTTTCAATAACCTTTAATATGATTCTTACTATATCCACGTTGATTAGTCTGCTGCACTCAGTCCTCACAGGAGGCACCAAAATGTGAGTCTAGGGTTTGTCTAAAAGCAAAAGCTGCTTTGTAGGTTTGAGAAAAAGAAACGCTCTTCTTGGGGTTAGAATTAAGACTGCTGGTTTATTCGTAAAAGAGGAGGAAATTCATTTGTTAGGGTTGTGTAAGGGGAAATTTAAAAGGGAAAAATTGATAGAGTACAGTGAGGTATAAAACTTATTCTTCGTCCAACACCCATCTATGCAAATTGTTGTTCACGCGTAATCGTTTTTTCCGACACATTTGCGGGGGTGCTGACTGGGTAAATTTTCAGCGTTCTTAAAGCTCTTGCATGGCTATTGCGCGCATAGTAAGAGAAATCGCACGTATACTCGATTTAACACCTTTGCGTGGTGGCTGACTGGGTGGGTCAACAGTGGGACCCGCCCAGTCAGCCAGGGTGTCTGACCATTGTTTTTTAGTTTTTCATTGTAAAAACTAAGTTTTGGCAAATTTTCAGCTTTCTCAAAACTCTTGCATGGTTATTGCGCGCATAGTAAGAGAAATCGCACGTACTCGATTTAACATCTTTGCGGGGGGCTGACTGGGTGGGTCCCACTGTTGGGGTGTCTGACCATTGTTTTTCAGTTTTTCATTGTAAAAACCAAGTTTTGGCAAATTTTCTGCTCTCTCAAAACTGTTAAATTTTTCGATTTTTTTGACATCTTTGACAGGAGAGCCAGAAAGCCAGGTGTCCCGACGTCAGACCTGCTTACTCTAGTATATTCACATACACCCTAAATGTAACCAAATATTAAAATATTAGCTTTCTCAAAACTGTTGCTATTTTTTGTCGCGAGCTCTTGGACTATATTTTGATAAATTTAAAAAGACAATTTTATCTGCATACAGCATATATGGTATGTATTAGTATCTATATTGCCAGCCGCACTTGTCAGAGTAAGTCTCGTCGTTAACAGCTGATTCTGAATTTTCCAATTCAATCTAGTGGTAGTTTAAACGTTACTGGATTTTAATTTAATATTACAATGTTTTTGAAATCATGAACTGTACAATTTCTTGTAAAACATAATTTTCCTAATTAAATACTTATATTTACGATGTTCAAATTTCATAAGAACTTGATTTGTGATAAAAATTTTGTACTGCCCTATCTTGGCTCTTTACATTTTTGAGACAAAAATCAGGCTCAGCTATTGAATTTCCATTTCAACCCGTGCTTATTGATTTTGTACGATAAAATATGACTGCTAGCAATATAGATACTAAACATATATGATTTTTCGTAATTAAATATTTGCATTCAAATTTTGGCGCCACCGATTCTTCACATTTTTCAGACAGAACAAGAACAAGACGAACAGCTGATTCTGAATTTCCAAATCAGCTCGTGCTTATTCATTTTCTATGAGAAAATATGACTGCTAGCAATATAGATACTAATACATATATGGCATACAGCCATCAATTTTGAATGATGGTAAACTACACCAAAGTGTAATGCTGTTATGACACTGGCTATTTAGTGGCTATTTCTTATGTGCAATAAAAGTGCAACAACCCAGTTGGTCGCGTCTGCGAGAATCTCGCAGATTTCTCGGAGACATTTCGACTTGTCTGCGAGATTCTTCGAGACGGCTTGTGGACAAAATACACGGTATCGAGACAAACATCTCAAAGACATGTCTGCAAATGTCTCGAAAGCAAATTTTTGAACGTATAAGATAGGACCCAAGATACTTCCTTGCGGGTACTCCTGCTTTAACTTCTTTAAGTTCAGAATACGCATCCTCCTGCTTCACTCTGAATATACTGTCCGATAAATACGATGTTAGCAATTCTACGTATTGTCTTGAATACATTTTACTCAATTTGTGTATAAGACCTTTATGCCATACTTTATCAAAGGCTTGAGCCACGTCTAGGAATATAGCAGAGCATACTCACTTTTCCTCCAATGCCTTTTCTATAACATTCGTTATTCGATGAACTTGGTCTAATCTCGAATGTTGTTGTCTAAATCCAAATTGGTGGTTAGGTATTAGATTTTTTCTTTCTATTATGGGTTTCAGCCTAGTCAGTAGAAATTTTTCGAACACCTTAGAAATTGTCGGCAACAGCGAAATGGGTCTATACGATTTCTCTTCGTTTGGAGGTTTTCCCGGTTTTTGTATCATGAGCACTTCCGCCACTACACCGGGCACGCGTCTTTACCTGAATGCTGCATTAATTAGGTTTGTTAGCTTGATGAAGGCTTTTTTAGGTAGCTGCTTCAATATTTCCCCTGTTATTAGATCAAATCCCGGAGATTTCTTTGTTTTTATACTTACCCTTATTTCTTTGGTAACGGCCAATAGTGAGGCTCTCTGGATTTCTAATACTTCCTAATTGCCTGCTTATTCCAGCATTTCATCTGAGTAGATCTCATTTGGTCTGAATATTTTTTCCAGCAAAAACTTCGGATTTCTGTTTGTTTTCTCTTACCCATGTTCCGTCTTCTTTTCTAATGGTTGGTGTCTGTAATCTTGGTCTTGTAAGTTTCCTTGTTGCTTTCCATAACGAGTAGTTTGTATCTTCGTCTGCAGTTAGTTTTCCTAGGTATTTGTTAATGGATTCTTGTTTAAATTGTAATATGTGTCTTCTAAGTTTTGTCGTTTTGTTATTTAATATAGTTTTATCAGATGGGTCACGTGTTTGTTGCCATCTTCTGTAGTAACTCCATAATCTCGCTTGGATAGTTAGTTGCAATAGGTTCGTGTGTGTAATTTCTCGCGTTGTTCCAAGCAGATTGTTGTATGTCGTTAATGAGTCTCTCTGCCGCTATATCCAGTTGTTCTTTAGTTCTCAATTCAGTGTTTATAGTAATTTTCTGTTCCAGGTCTAGTTGAAAGCTAGTCCAGTCAGTCGTCTTGTTTATTAGTGAAGGTCCTCTCTCTTTTTTAATAATACTTTCACTTAGTGTCAAGATTACTGCCGAGTGATCAGATTCTATTTATAAAGTTTGTAGAAACCTTTTTTGTTACAAAGAAATCAAGGAGATCTGGTATTTTATTTCGATCAGTTGGCCAGTAGGTAAGTTTTCCTGTAGAGTGGGAGTTGCATCCTGATTCCCTGATTGCCAATCTCAATTCCTTGCCTTTTGTTGTTGTTAATCTAAAACTCTAATCTACGTGTTTTACATTATAATCTCCTCCCATGATGAATCTATCACCAAGATGCTGCACAATGTTTTTATAGTTTGGTTTTTTGAGAGTGTACTTAGGTGAGCAGTTGATGGCACCAATTGCCACTTTTTGTTTGGTGTCCTTAATACAAATAACTGTAAGTTGAATTTCTTCGCTCTGGATATGTTGTTCCTCGTAATGTTTTATGCTTTCTTTCACTATAATAGCATTACCCCCTTTAGCGTGGTTGCCAGGATGCGCCGACTGATAAGTTTTGTATCCTCGTACTTTTATGAAGTTGTGGTAAGTCAAGTGTGTTTCCGTGATTAGGCACAAGTCAATATTATTAGTGTTTAAGAATATTTCAAGCTCATGTTTTTTGTTTTGGATTCCATTAGCATTCCAAGTAACTATGCGTAATGTATTGTGGTGGCCCATTATGGTTATCTGTGAGCTATTGTTCTCACGTCTTTCTCTTCCAATTTTTCAAATTTAGTTGATATGCTATTTATTTTGCCCATCATTCTCTGCATCATTTGCATCATGGTTTGTTGATTGTCCTCTTTTAAATTTAGAGAGTTCAGATTAGTTTGTAATACCTCTGCAAATGATACCTTATCCGTAACTTTTCTGGATAATGAAATATTTGGTTGAGCTTTCTCAGGTTCTTTCGACTTGCCTATGTTATTTCTTCTTTTCTGCAGCTCCTTAGCTACTAAGCAACCTCTGTAGTCAGCAGGATGTGCCTCACTGCACTTAGAACATTTCGCTGGAGTATTTTTCGGCTTACTGTAAACTGTGGTAAGATGCTTGCCACCGCATTCAACACAGCTAGCTTCCCGCTGACAGTATTTCTGTGTATGTCCGTGACGTTGGCATCTTTTGCATTGAGGTATCATTTTGTTACTTCTGATAGCTTCTATCCTTATTTCCATGTGCTGTAAGTATTGTATTTCGTAAATTTTACTTTATTATTTTCAATAATAAAGTATTGTGATCGACCTGAAATTTCTCAAAAATTTGCTTCCCTGAAATTTTGTATTTTCACGTTTTAGAACCAGTAGACCCCAAAAAAGCAATAAAAAAAATGTCCGTCTGTATGCCGTACGCCGTACGCAAAATAGTTTGAAGGCGCGTAGCTCCCAAACCCGTTGTGGTATTATTATGAAATTTGTATGGTGGGTAGGTTGGGTGAACCTCTACGACTGGTATCTATTAAAGGGATGTGGGTATGAGGGGGGAGGATTGGGGGAGGGTTTAAGATGAAAAATTTTGGTTTCTAGATCTCAGCAACCGCTTACGCTAGGAAGCTGAAACTTGGAATTTCTATAGAACTTCGATAGTGAACCCATTTTAAAAATTTTGATATGGGTGAAGGGGTGTGGGAGGGGGGGGGGGGCGGGAAATAATTCGTCCGAAACGCAAAAATTCCGAGATCGACACATTCTAAAATCCATATCTCCTAAACCGTTAATGGCACGAAATTCAAACTTAACAAATATCTGTACCTATACTAGGAGAAAGGATTGAAAAGAAATTTTTGGGTGGAGGTAGTGGCGTACGGGGGGGGGGGGGGTGAAAAACTTTAGATTACGATGTCTCACAAACCAATTGCTCTAGAAAAATGAGTAGTTTGAGTAGAAAGGTCGACAAATAAAGATTGCCCAAAGTAAATTTTTTTAAGGGGGTGGTGATGGAAGTGGAGGGGATAAGAAATTTTCAAAAAAATCACTTTTCATATCTCAAGAACAGTATAAGATAGCTGTTCAAATTTTTTACCAGACGTAGGCCCAATAGAACCCTAGCAGAGAAAATCGGGGCTATGGGTGTAGAGGGTAAAAAGGAAAAGGTTCCGATGCTTATATCTTAAGAACGTACAATGATAAAAAGCTGAAAGTTAATATTTAGATAAAGCTATAGTAGTGGCATGTTGGAAAAATATAATTTTTTATAGGAGTAGTATGGTACGGGGGTGTGGATGTTTTTCCTAACTATAGAACGGCTTATGCTAGAAAGTTTAAACTCGGTGTGCATATGTAAATCAACTAGAAAAATAATTTCGATTAAAAAAAAAATCGAATATCCATTGGCGTTCCGAAGTGGGGCAAAAAAAATATTCAGTCAAAGTAGAATGCATATATTTTTACGATTTTCGTCATATCTACTAAGTCTTCCAAAATATTGAATTCGCTATTATTCTACGGATTCTTCATATGAATACCTAGAAAGTGTTTTTAAGATTTTTTGAAAATTGACCACTAAGAGGGTGTTAAGTGGTTGTATACTTTTTCATAAATTCTTCCATATCTCTCAGGTCTGATCAGATATCGAATATCATTTCACTTCCACGGACTGGTTTAATAATCACCTATTTTTAAGTTTTTTCCTTTTTAAACCCCTAGACCGCATCGTGGAGTATGACCTAATTATGGTATTCATATATTACGCTCTACTCTAACCGCTTCCGAACTTTTTGTTAGGTTTTCAGTAACATAGTAACCTACACCGCATCTTAGAATTGAACGCGTTCCGAACTTCCGCCGGAAAAATAATAAAGTTGCGCTCAGATCATTGGCAGATTTTTTTTAATGTTCTCTTCGTTATGAAATGATAACATGAATTGTGGCAGGTGAGTATAAACTTTGCCATCTCGCTTGGTTTTCTTTATTTTGTCTGTTACTTCCATAATTTTGAAACCGTTTTTAAGTAGTTCATTTTTTATGTCCTCTGGCTTGCATGATTGATGTAAGTTTCTGGCCATAACTCTTATTGGTCTAGTTCTCATAAGTATGCCATTCCAACTTAGTATTATTCATAAATTTCGTAAGTTCTCTATATTCCGTTTCAGTATCGACGATTATTTTCAGTTGTCATTAGATTAACTTTGTATGTCAAACCCTTTTTCTGTAGTTACTGATTTATTGTACTACTAGCCGCGTACCGCGGGTACGCTTACGTTTTTCTATCGCCCCTGTTACTCCCGTTGATCCCGTTTCTCCGGTTGATCCATTGGTCCTGTTCCTCCCGTTTCTTTCGTTGATCCATTGGTCCTGATTCTCCCGTTGCTCCTGTTTCTCCCGATGCTCCAATTTTTCCCTTTGCTTCCGTTACTCCATCCTCTATCTACAATCTTTCATCCACCACCCTACATCCTTCATCCTCCATCTCCCACCCTCTGTCCGTCATCCACCATCCTCCATCCATCATCCCCCATCCACCATCCTCTATCCTACATCCTCCATCTTCCATCCTCCATCTTTCATCCTCCATCCTGAATCCACCATCCTTCATCCTCCATCTTCAATTCTCCATCTTCAATTCTCCATCTTCAATCTTCCATCCTCTATCCTTAATCCATTGCCCATCCACCATCTACCATCCTCTATCCACCATCTTTCAGCCTTCATCCATCCATTCTTCATCCCTTGTCATCTATCCATCATCTACCATCCTATATCTACCATCCACCATCCCCTTTCCACCATGCTCTGTCAACCATCCTCCATCCACCATTCATCATTCTCCATCCTTCATCTTCCATACTCCATTCACCATCTCCTATCCAACATCCACCTTCATTTATCTTCATCCACCATCCTGCATCCTCCATCTAAAATCCTCCATTCTCCATGCCCCATCCTCCATCCATCCATCCATCCATCCTCCATCCATCATCCTCTATTCATCTTCTACGATCCTATATCTACCATCTCCAACCCCTACCCACCATCCTCTATGAACCATCCACCATCCTCCATTTTTCATCCTCCATCCTCTATCCAGCATCCCCCATCCTCCATCCATCCATCCTCTATCATCATCCTATGTCCATCATCTACCATCCTATATCTACCATCCCCCATCCTGTATCCACCATCCACCATCCTCTTAATCTTCTATCCTCCATCCTCTATTTACCATCCTCCACCCACCATCCCCGATCCTTCATCTTTCATCTTTTATCCACCATCGGCCATCCTCTATCCACCATCCACCATCCTTCATCTACCATCCACCAACCTTCATCCTCTATCCAGCATCCTTCATCTTCCAGCCACTATCCACTATCCACTATCCATCTCCAAATTTACCATTTAGTAATAGGAATAAAACTAATGCTCCGAAAACGAACGAACTGCCGCTAAATCATTTGAAATACTCTTAAATGTTGAAATAACTCTCGTACCACCAATTGTAAAATGATTTTGTTAACGCAGAAACCTTCGCGGGCGTGTGCTCAATATATCAGCGAAGTTTCATCGTAATCGGATGAATAGTATAGGAAAGTGCAAACAAACCATTAGAGCACTTGGGTACTAAAATCGTGAAAAAATTTGAAAAATGTTAAAAAAAACTTTTTTTTTCATTCGATCTGGACCAAACTTCACAGGAACCATCCCGGGACTACTCTACACGTTCCCTGAAAATTTCATCAAATTCGGTTGAGCGGACTAGGAGTCTATAGGGAACATACCCACCCACATACATACATACTTACAGCCATTCTCTTTTATATATATAGATACTAGCAGCGTACCGCGGCTACGCTCGCTACACTCTCGTTGTTCTATCGCCCCTGTTACTCCCGTCTTTCCAGTTGATCCCGTTTTTTCCGGTTGATCCATTGGTCCTGTTTCTCCCGTTGCTCCCGTTCCTCTCGTTGATACATTGGTCCTGATTCTCCCATTGCTCCTATTTCTCCCGACGCTCCTGTTACTCTCGTTGCTCTCATTTCGCCCGTTGCTTCCGTTACTCTATCTTCTATCCACAATCCTCTATCCTCTATCCTTCATCCTCCATCTCCCATTCCCTATCCGCCATCCTCCATCCACCATCCTCCATCCTCCATCCT
The DNA here is from genome assembly GCA_949128065.1 of Beris chalybata. Lineage (NCBI taxonomy): Eukaryota > Metazoa > Arthropoda > Insecta > Diptera > Stratiomyidae > Beris > Beris chalybata. The sequence continues at coordinate 44,992,062 of OX421894.1, forward strand.
TTATACACCATCCTTCATCCTCCATTTTCCATCCTCCATCCTCTATCCACCATCCTTAATCTATTCCCCAACCACCATCCATCATCCTCCATCTACCATCCTCCATTCTCTATCCACCATCTTCCATCCTTCATCCATCCATACTTCATCCATTATCATCTATCTATCAATTACCATCCACCATCCCCTTTCAGCATTCATCTCCATCCTCCATCTTCCATTCTCCATCCACCATTCACCATCCCCTATCCAAAATCCACCATCCTCCATCATTCATCCACCATCCTCCATCTAAAATCCTTCGTCCTCTATCCACCATCCTCCATCCATCCATCATCCATCCACCATTCCCCATTCACCATCCATCATCCTCCATCTACCATCCTCCATTTTCTATCCACCATCTTCCATCCTTCATCCATCCATTATCATCTATCTATCATCTACCATCCTATATCTACCATCCACCATCCCCTTTCTACCATCCTCTATCAACCATCCTCCATCCACCATTCATCATTCTCCATCCTCCATCTTCCATTCTCCATCCACCATTCACCATCCCCTATCCAACATCCACCATCCTCCATCATCCATCTACCATCCTCCATCTAAAATCCTTCATCCTCTATCCACCATCCTCCATCCATCCATCATCCATTCACCATTCCCCATTCACCATCCATCATCCTCCATCTACCATCCTCCATTTTCTATCCCCCATCTTCCATCCTTCATCCATCCATTATCATCTATCTATCATCTACCATCCTATATCTACCATCCACCATCCCCTTTCCACTATCCTCTATCAACAATCCTCCATCCACCATTCATCATTCTCCGTACTCCATCTTCCATTCTCCATCCACCATTCACCATCCCCTATCCAACATCCACCATCCTCCACCATCCATCCACCATCCTCCATCCTCCATCTAAAATCCTTTATCCAGCATCCTCCATCCATCCATTATCCATCCACCATTCACCATCCCCTATCCAACATCCAGCAATTTCCATTTAAAGTTCTCTATTCATCTTCTACCATCCTATATCTACCATCCCCATCTCCTATCCACCATACTCTATCAACCATCCACCATCCTCCATATTTCATCCTCAACCCACCATCCCCATCCTCCATCCATCCAAACTTCATCCTCAACCCACCATCCCCATCCTCCATCTATCCATACTTCATCTACCATCCTATAACTACCATCCCCCATCCTCTATTCACCATCCTCTATCCACCATCCTCCATCCACCATCTTCAATCTTCTTTTCTCCATCCTCTATCTACCATCCTCCACCCACCATCCCCCATCCTTCATCTACCATGGCGCTCTATCCACCATCCTTCACCCACCATCCACCAACCTCCATCCTCTATCCAGCATCCTTCATCTTCCAGCCACTATCCTCTATCAACCATCCATATCCAACTTTACCATTTAGTAATAGGAATGAAGCTAATGCACAGAAAACGAACGAACTGCCGCTAAATCATTTGAAATACTCTTAAATGTTGAAATAACTCTCGTACCACCAATTGTAAAATGATTTTGTTAACGCAGAAACCTTCGCGTGCGTGTGCTCAATATATCAGCGAAGTTTCATCGTAATCGGATGAATAGTATAGAAAAGCGCAAGCAAACCATTGGAGCACCAGGGTACTAAAATCGTGAAAAAATTTGAAAAATGTTAAAAAAAAACTTTTTTTTTCATTCGATCTGGACCAAACTTCACAGGAACCATCCCGGGACTACTCTACACGTTCCCTGAAAATTTCATAAAAATCCTCTTTTATATAAGTATATAGATATAGATATATAGATAGATAGTTGTCTGTATTGCTAAGGGCCGGTTGCACAGTTGAAATTTGATCTGAAGTTTAGTTAAACTTAAACTTAAGAATAAACTGCACTATAAACTTAACCCGATTTCACAGTAAATAAATATCCTAAGATTATATAATCTGATCATTGTGAACTAATTTTGCTGAAGTTACGCTTTTTAACATTGGTAGACTCTGCTTTTTCTGTCATTTCATTTCAATGTAATATTTAAAATTGGAAAATGGGAAAATAACAAGTTTGTTGAAGCTCTAATTTTATCTTATTTCATAACAAAATTCAAACGTTTTATTTAAAACTAGCTATTTCCGATAGTTCCGAAGAATATTATATCGCTAGGTTTATACAAATTTTCCGTTTTCAGATGCACCTACCTACCCTTATACGACATTGTAGCCTTTTAGAACTAAATACTGATGTCGATCGAATGTATACATACTCGGCCCTCGAACGAAATTCAACCCTAACCCCTTCGAGGCTTGAGGATGGGTATGACTGGTCATTAGTGCAACATAGGTCAGTTCTTCCTGTTGTTCGCCACTAATACCCAATTTTCATGGTCCATTTAGGATATTTTTCGTGTGCGTCGACAGTGTAATGTACCCCCCAGTTGAAGTTGGTATAGCCGCTTCATCACGGTACTTTGAATTTGAGAAGAAGTGTCTAACTGTCAAAAACCTTAATCCGAGCTATAAATCGTAAAACTTCTACCGTTTAGCTTAATCCTAATATTGAATAAAAATTGAGTTTAACATCCTCTGTGAAACGCATTATTCGTTTGATCCTAAGTTTAGAGAAAACTTTTGGTTTAAACTTCGACTGTGAAACCGGCCCTAAGAATCACAGGTGGTGGCTTATATTTTTTTGCTGTTTCTTTAGATTTTGCCGTCTCAGTGATTACTGTTTTATGTATTTAGTCTGTCCCTGAGTTCTTCGTTTAACTTCTCCAGCTGACTAGTACTATCTGTTTTCGACATAGCGTCGTTGTTTTCTGCTGCTTCAGTACTTATTTTCATTGATTCTTCTGTCATTGTAATCTTTTGTACTGTTTTGTTCTCATCATTTAGTCCTGAATTCGTTGCAGCACTTTCCTTAGATGTTGATGTTCCGATTAATTGTAATGATCCTTTGGTTGGTAATCTTAGGATTTTTTTACTTGCACCAAATGGGTGAGATGTTGATTTTATACTTTGCTTGTCCCCTGCATCTACGTCTTTTTGTTTTTTGTTTTGTGTTTGGTTCATTTTGGTCCCACGAGTATGCTCGGAAAAACAGTCCACCCCAGTAGAGCCGGCTTACCGAGGTAAGGCTAAACACTGTGAGTATTCGCCCGGTCACCCACAGGATGCCGTTCGCGGCTGCTAAATACTCAGCAGCCAACTAATCCCTCGGCAAGGTACGTCATAACCAGTGTTACCAGAAAAAATTAGGATTCTGCTAAATTTAGCAGACTTATCAGAATGTTTTTCATCGAATTTCTGCTATAAATTCTGCTAACAATAATTTTTAAAAATTATTCTGCTAAAAATTCCGCCAACGATAATTTAGTAAAATTTGTGTACTAAGTATACTTAATTTTCATAAAGTCGTTGATTAATTACAACGGTAAAAATGCTGTATAACGCACAAGCGTTAAGTAATGTAAGAAATTTTCTCTATTTTTAAATTACTTTAGAAACTAAACTTATGTTTTGATTTAAAATTTTTATCTCACTTTGTACAGTTCGAACTGCCACGACGGCCCATTTGCTGAACATGGCAAAATGGAGGCTAGAACTGTACTGGTTTTTTTTATAGTTTTATGTCCCGAATGTCAAAAATTTTGGTTGACCACATACTAAAACATATAAAAGTTTACTTTATAAAGTAATTTAAAAATAGGGAAAAATTTCAGTATTTTTTTCCAAGTTTTATTTATTTACCTAAAACATGAAAATCTTTTTCGTTTTCAGAAAAGTTTCAAATTAATGTACTACGTATATACGAATGGAGAAGTAAAACTATTATTTCCTCTCTTTCATGCTTGTTTTTTGACGTCAGAGGAGTTTCTGGTGTGAAACTATAACACGAAAGCTCGACTACGATCCATCGCTGTCCTGGCTACTGCCAATGTTGAGTCAGCTCCTTCGATTCTAGTTCAACACAGTTTTAAACTGTCTTCTCCAGTGAAGGATTTTCAGCTCTCATGTCCTCATTGGCAGTAGTCATGAGAGCGATTGATTCCATTTGAACTTTCATGTTGGTGCTTCGCACCAAAAACTTCTCTGGTGGCGAAAAATAGTCAAAAAATTCTTAATAAAAACAACGATTTTAGCAGAACCGTCATTATGGGTTTCCTTTCAATTCTGCTAAAAGTTCTGCTAAATTTTCGCCAAAAATTTCGTCTGCTAAAAAATATTTTTCTCTGCTAAATTTAGCAGAATTTCTGCTGAAATGGCAACACTGGTCATAACACCACTGGATTGAGTAGGATGGTCCGCGAAGTATTATTCATGAGCAAGCTCATTATTCAACTCTAACCACAGAGCTCATCAAGCTATACGTGGTCGTTTCCCTATCCGCCACCTGGGGACGCGCTCGATAGGGATCCCACCCCTCGAGGAATGAATGTATAACATTGCAAGAATGTTGTGTCAAAATTTCAAGTCGATCGGAGCAAAATTAACGGAGTTATGAGAAGTTTAGAGGTGTACGCAGTCGTATGTGATGCTTAGTGTGCAAAACATAAAAGCGTTTTTCTGAACATGTCATTTTTGAAGTCGGTGTATGTTGTAACTCAAAATGTATTGCACCGATTCTTTTGAATTTTTTTTTAATATTTCTACACATCAATAATTACCAGGTAATGACATCAAGTTTTTTTTTAATTTTTCAATTATTTTTCATTTTACAATAAAAAACTTAACGATTTTTTTTTAGCAAAACTCGTGTTTTTGACTTCCAAGTGCTACCAAAAATGGAAGAATCGGTTAAAGAAAAACTCGACGTCTGAAAAATCATGATAAAAGATCTTATTTTTGAAATAACAACACGGATGTTATAGACTTAGAAATAAACTATTGATTTTATTTAATCAAAAATATCACAATATCACAGTTTACAATTACCGATACCAACAAGTGTCCAGATTAATCCGGTAAATTTAAAAAACAACGGGCAGCACAATTTGCAAACCCAAAAAACAACTAATTCCAAACGCAAAATAAAAAGTTATTAAAAATGCTACCTTTGATCTTACTTGTTAAAGGTCCGTTACGCAGCGCAAATTCGGCCTACGTGAATTGACTCTTAACGAGCGAAATGATAAAAGCGTACACAAAATCGTTTGAAGGCTCATAGCTCCCAAACGCTTTTAGATATTAAATTGAAATTTTTTTAAGAATAGACGGTGAAGTGACAAAATTTTTAGGGGTTGGGTGCGAGGGGGGAAGCATTTTAGATGGAAAATTTTGATTTCTAGATCTCAGCAACCGCTTATGATAGGAAGCTGAAACTTGGAATTTCTATAGAGCTCTGATAGTAGACCCATTTGCGTAAAAATTGTCAATATTGATCAAGGGGCTTGGGAGTGGGGGGAAAAATAATGCGTCAGAAACCCAAAAAATCCGAGATAGACACATTCTAAAATCTATATCTCCTAAACCGTTAATGGCACACTATTCAAACTTGACAAATATTTGTAGTTATACTAGGAGAGTAGATTAAAAGGCGAACGGAAATGAAAAACTTTAGATTACGATATCTCATGAACCAATTGCTTTAGAAAAATAAAATTCGGTTTGGGTATAAAAGTCGCCAAATAAAAATTTCTCAAAGTAAATTTTTTTAGGTGGGCTTTGGAGCATAGAAGTTTTCAAAAAAACACATTTCAAATCTGAAGAACAGTGTAAGATAGATACTTAGAATTTTTACCAGAAGTAGCGTTAATTGAACCCTAATAGGAAAACAAATTTTGGGATTGTGGGTGTAGAGCAGGGGTGGCCAACCCAAATAATCTTGCGGGCCACTTTGGAAATGCATCATAACTCCGCGGGCCGATTTTTCCATTTTTGGCAGCACTTAAAAGTCAAAAACGCGATTTTTGCTAAAAAAAATTGTTAAGTTTTTTATTGTAAAAAAAAAAAACTCGACGTCACTACCTGGTGATTTATGTTTAGAAATAGTGAAAAAAAATTCAAAAGAATCGGTGTAATACGTTTTGAGTTACAGCGTACACCGACTTCAAAAATGACAAGTTTCAGAAAAACGCTTTAAAGTTTTGCACACTAGGCATCACATATGAGTGCGTACACCTCTAAACTGCTCATAACTCCGTTAATTTTGCTCCGATCGACTTGAATTTTTTGACACAACATTCATTTAAAAAAAAAAAAAAAATAGTTTTTAAAAACCTTACCCCGCCCTTAAGTAAATTGAGAAGCACTGATGTTCTTTGATTTTTTTACCCCCATCCTATTGAGAGTTGATTTTTTGATATGGTTTGAAAAACACTATATTACACAAAATATAAAAAAATAAAGAAAACGAAGTTTCTATTTTGAGATATTCAAGGATAAAGGACAAAATCGTTATCCTTGATAAAAAAAATTAAAGGATAAATTTGATTTATATTTTTCTTTTATTATTATATTTTATTATTTATAATTATATTTATTTTTCTTTTATTATTCTATGATAAAAATTAACAAAGATATGAATTTTCAAAGAGGACTTGGACACCATTTTTGCGAAAACTTTGACATACTATAACTAACAAAAAAAATAAATAAGATAGAAAAAAAAAATTATATTAAAGTTTTTTTCACTAGTTCTTCAAGTACACACATTTTCAAAAGAATCGGCGATGGAACGGTCACAAAATTGGCCTTTTTTTGCGATTCTTGATGGAATGACCCACCTGGCTTAATTACCTGTTTGTGGTTGTTTCAAATATGTTGTTGAAGTAGCAGGTGTATTAAAATAACTATCTTCAAAACAGATAAAACAAAACCAAAATCCAAATTTTCACTTGAATCCTGCTATCAACAATCGTATCTCTGTAGGTATGATCACTGTCGTCGAAGAAGTTCGAACACACACACGACACAATCAGGGTTGTCTCTTGATAAGTTGATTTCCGGATTAGATCATGCTTGTCGGATATTATATGGGACAGTTGGCACATCAAAGCTGTAGTAGATTTAAGTGTGACCGAAGTGGCGTAGTAAAGGTAATGAAACTGTAGTAGATCTACTACAATTGTAGTAAAGTGAAAACCCTGGACACAATACACTTTTCGTCAAAATATGGTCTCGCAAAAAATTTTTGTTTTTAGAGTGAATAATCTCGCGGGCCGAAAAAATTAACAAGGCGGGCCGCGGGTTGGCCACCCTGGTGTAGAGGGTAAGGGTGAAGAAGGGCGAAAAGGAAAAAGTTCCGATATTTATATTTTAAGAACCTGTAATGATATAAACCTTAAACTTCGTATTTAGATAGAGCTATAGTAGGGGCATATTCGAAAAATATATATTTTTTTAGTGGTAGTACGGTAGGAGGGGGGGGGGGGGTGTTTTTTCTAATTATAGAACGGCTTATGGTAGAAGGTTGAAACTTGATGTGTATATGTACATAAATCAACTAGAAAAGCTACTCTGATAAAAACAATTCGAATATCCATTGGCGTGAAGAAGGGGGGCAAAAATTATGATCAGAGAAAATAGAATGCATATTTTTCCATGATTTTCGTCATATCTACTAGGTCTTCCAAAATATTGAATTCATTTTTGTTCTACGGATTCTCCATATGACTACCCAGAAAGTGTTTTCAAGATTTTTTGAAATTCGACCCCTAAGGGGGTGTAAAGTTATTATATACTTTTTCATGAATTCTTTCATATCTCTCAGGTCTGATCAGATATCGAATATCTTTTATCTACCACGGGCTTGTTTACCCCTAGACTGCATCCCGGATTATGACAAAATTATGTAATTCATATGTTACGCCCTATTATAACCGGTTTCCGTACTTTTTGTTAGGTTTTTAGTCACATAGTAACCTACGCCGCATCTCAGAATTGAGCGCGTTCCGAACTTCTATTACTGTTCTAATCCTAAAGGCTCGTGTACACTGGCAAGTAACTTGCGACATTTCTTGCTAGAGTAATTTGGTGCGATGTGTACACTATCTGTCAAATTGCAGCAATTTTATTTTAGCAAGTAGCTCTACAAAAATCTTGCAAGTAAAACTTGCTGTTCCGTATACACTTCACCATCAAAGTTTCGTTGAACTGTCAAAACGAAAAAGTAAAATACCACAACTGTGGATAGAGTTCCACATTGGAAATGAGCAAAAACGTGTACTTGGAACTCCACTTGGATTTTCCGTTCATATTTCGCACGTAAACTGTGGAACTACGACTCCTAAAACTGAACTTAACCTCACATCCAATGCAACTCTACTGACTTGCTGAAAAATTTCGGAACCGATCGGAACTTTCTTGCGAGATCTCAACTCTCGCAAGTTAGCGTGTACATTCACAACTTGCTTGAAAAGGCAAGCGTTTGCTGGCTAGAGCAAAAACTTGAGCAAATGCGCTCTCGGAACCGTGTACACATGCAGCAATAAATGTCATAGAACAACTCTAACAAGTTTTGCTTGCTAGTGGACACGAGCCTTAAGTAATATTTTCAATCTAAGCCGAGTGAGGGGTTTCATTGATAAGCTCTTTATTAATAAGCTCAACAAAATCAAACTCATAAGACACAAACTTTACCACAAATTAAGGTAAAAGTACCTAGATTGTCCCCTAAGTTGGGACACTCAACTTAAGGATGAAAAAACAAGCACAATTATTATGTGTCAATCTCTTAAAGAAATGACGTCATATGACGACTAAACCCTTCAACCGTTCATCTAAACACCTCTCATTGTTAATTATTTTGTTTCCTTTGAACTGTGTGGCTTAGAAGTGATAAGGGAAATATTTTGTCTAAATTGAACTGCTTTCTAACCGTATTTGTTAAGGGTATTTATAATTTTTTTTAAAAATATAAGTTGGGCCAACTGGCCCATCTTAGGGCCATGGGCCTTGAGTCCGGCTGAGGCTTCCAATGGATAGCCAAGATCAATCCAAACCTATCGATATACTTAACAGCTATTGTTCGATAACCCGGCCCTATATTGGGCCTCCCCGGTCCAATATAGGGCCACTTGGAGCATTTGTGTCCCTAAGGTGGGTTACCTCCATACTCATATGAAATAAGCCCAGCCCTAACATACATATATTCAATGATGTAAGTCTCATCTTTCCCCAGCAAATAGAATCCATTGTTCCAACTCCAGAAATTATACAACAAAATAGACAACTTGTAATACACTTCTACAAAAAAAAAAATATTAAAGAAAAAACATAACGCGGTCACGATCGGCTCCAAGCCAATCGTATGATACTCTAGATGAAATACTGAACTCCTATTTATATTTTAGTTGAAAATATATCAAAAGAATGAGGTGTGCACAAACATTTATTACATGACTTTTTTCTTACAGGTAGAAACTAGTGGCTACTCGATTTCTTGATTTATAGTGAGTTCCATAAATTAAGTTAGGACATTTTACAGAATTTTTGTATGGCGACTACATGAAGGACTTATGGGATATTTTTCATATTAATAGTCTTAGCTGCGAATATTATAAAATCAAAGTATACAAAATTTCAAAGTCGTAACGTAAAGCGTTTTAAAGTTATCGTTCAATATTGGTGAACACGTGTCTTAAGGACTTTTGTATGACAGCTACCCGAAGTAGTCGACGGATGGCGCCAACTAAAGCCTCGGTTACAATGGTTCCGATCCGATCCGGCAACGTCGGATGGGAAAAATTTCCAGTCACAATGATTCCGTTCCGACATGCATCAAAATGACACTATCGAGGTGTAATTTTGATTTTTAGTGTGGCGAAGCAGGTGGTGAAATTCAATAATTCACCTCTTAGCGTCGGAACGGATAGAAGTTGAAAGTTGGTCAACTTTACCCATCCGTTATGTGTCTCGGCTAAGTACCGGAATGATTGTGACTAGGCTTTCCGAATTTCCCTTTAAATGTGTGTCGGATGAGGTAACTCAACACTCTCCATTTTCCGGATCGGATCGGATCGGAACAATTGTAACCGAGGCTTAATGAACTCAGTCTTGCTTTTGATGTAAAACTAATTCCTGTAAAATTTTGAATCCCTGCTTTAACTCGTACTGGAGCTATAGTGGATTCTATAACTTGCATAAATAATTGAAGGAATTCTCTAGGCTGCTACACGAAGGACGATTTGTATCATACTCTTTCATTACTTTCGCTTCAAACATTGTAACCTTTAAGTATGCAAAATTGCAAATTCCTAACTTGAAACATTCGAGCTATAATTGTGAAAACGTGTTTCAAGGACTCTTGTATGGGAGGTACCCGAAGGAGAGGAAGGTTATCGTCCTTTAACGAACTTAGCTTTACTTTTCCTATTTTACAAGTTGTGACAAAATTTCAACTTCCTAGGTCAACGCGTTCGGGAGTTATCGTGCAAACGGACAGACGGATAGACGTACGGACGGAAAGCAAACGGATTTGGGGGTTTTGGCCCAAAATAAACATAAAATACTGTATAACTTTTCTTAGTCTGAGGCTCGGTTCTATGCGTTACAAACTTTTCGGGCTGGATTAAACTTATAATACTCTATATGATTTCATCTAGAGTATAATAAAATACCTATATGTAACTTTACAAACAATTTGTACGTATTATTCTACTAAATACTTTATTTGAAGTATCTTCTTTGTTGTTACTAGTTTTTCATGGTCATGCTACCATTGAAGCTATTAAATGTTAAGAGTTTGTTGTTCTCTCCAGTGTCAGCGGAGTGAAACTCCAATACGAAATCCCCGACTGTTGATTGACCGTAGTACCTGACGAATTTTTGGAAAGAACTTTCACTGGAGAGGCCAGTTTATCATAAGATTTTGTGTTGGACTAGGTCCGAAGGAGCTGTTTCGTCATCGGAATGCAGAAGACTCTTCAGAGGGTGTATTCTAGCCAACTTCCGAAACACCCTGACAGCTGGTGGAATTGCTGAGGCAAATTCTATATAGCCACATCGTAATCCAAGTTCATTTCCACGAATAATGTAATCGGGAACTCGCCGGACATCTACCTTATACTAAAGGCGGGACGTATATGGCTATGAAATGGTTGTAACCTTGGATAACCATATGGCTATGAATCTTGAAAATCTGTTGTTAAGTCCGGGGCCCAGTGGGTCCAACGCAAAACTTATTTTTACCAATACTTTTATGTTACTAGTTTTTCATGGTCATGCTACCATTGAAGCTATTAAATGTTAAGAGTTTGTTGTTCTCTCCAGTGTCAGCGGAGTGAAGCTCCAATACGAAATCCCCGACTGTTGATTGACCGTAGTACCTGACGAATTTTTGGAAAGAACTTTCACTGGAGAGGCCAGTTTATCATAAGATTTTGTGTTGGACTAGGTCCGAAGGAGCTGTTTCGTCATCGGAATGCAGAAGACTCTTCAGAGGGTGTATTCTAGCCAACTTCCGAAACACCCTGACAGCTGGTGGAATTGCTGAGGCAAATTCTATATAGCCACATCGTAATCCAAGTTCATTTCCACGAATAATGTAATCGGGAACTCGCCGGACATCTACCTTATACTAAAGGCGGGACGTATATGGCTATGAAATGGTTGTAACCTTGGATAACCATATGGCTATGAATCTTGAAAATCTGTTGTTAAGTCCGGGGCCCAGTGGGTCCAACGCAAAACTTATTTTTACCAATACTTTTATGTTACTAGTTTTTCATGGTCATGCTACCATTGAAGCTATTAAATGTTAAGAGTTTGTTGTTCTCTCCAGTGTCAGCGGAGTGAAGCTCCAATACGATGTGGCTATATAGAATTTGCCTCAGCAATTCCACCAGCTGTCAGGGTGTTTCGGAAGTTGGCTAGAATACACCCTCTGAAGAGTCTTCTGCATTCCGATGACGAAACAGCTCCTTCGGACCTAGTCCAACACAAAATCTTATGATAAACTGGCCTCTCCAGTGAAAGTTCTTTCCAAAAATTCGTCAGGTACTACGGTCAATCAACAGTCGGGGATTTCGTATTGGAGCTTCACTCCGCTGACACTGGAGAGAACAACAAACTCTTAACATTTAATAGCTTCAATGGTAGCATGACCATGAAAAACTAGTAACATAAAAGTATTGGTAAAAATAAGTTTTGCGTTGGACCCACTGGGCCCCGGACTTAACAACAGATTTTCAAGATTCATAGCCATATGGTTATCCAAGGTTACAACCATTTCATAGCCATATACGTCCCGCCTTTAGTATAAGGTAGATGTCCGGCGAGTTCCCGATTACATTATTCGTGGAAATGAACTTGGATTACGATGTGGCTATATAGAATTTGCCTCAGCAATTCCACCAGCTGTCAGGGTGTTTCGGAAGTTGGCTAGAATACACCCTCTGAAGAGTCTTCTGCATTCCGATGACGAAACAGCTCCTTCGGACCTAGTCCAACACAAAATCTTATGATAAACTGGCCTCTCCAGTGAAAGTTCTTTCCAAAAATTCGTCAGGTACTACGGTCAATCAACAGTCGGGGATTTCGTATTGGAGCTTCACTCCGCTGACACTGGAGAGAACAACAAACTCTTAACATTTAATAGCTTCAATGGTAGCATGACCATGAAAAACTAGTAACATAAAAGTATTGGTAAAAATAAGTTTTGCGTTGGACCCACTGGGCCCCGGACTTAACAACAGATTTTCAAGATTCATAGCCATATGGTTATCCAAGGTTACAACCATTTCATAGCCATATACGTCCCGCCTTTAGTATAAGGTAGATGTCCGGCGAGTTCCCGATTACATTATTCGTGGAAATGAACTTGGATTACGATGTGGCTATATAGAATTTGCCTCAGCAATTCCACCAGCTGTCAGGGTGTTTCGGAAGTTGGCTAGAATACACCCTCTGAAGAGTCTTCTGCATTCCGATGACGAAACAGCTCCTTCGGACCTAGTCCAACACAAAATCTTATGATAAACTGGCCTCTCCAGTGAAAGTTCTTTCCAAAAATTCGTCAGGTACTACGGTCAATCAACAGTCGGGGATTTCGTATTGGAGCTTCACTCCGCTGACACTGGAGAGAACAACAAACTCTTAACATTTAATAGCTTCAATGGTAGCATGACCATGAAAAACTAGTAACATAAAAGTATTGGTAAAAATAAGTTTTGCGTTGGACCCACTGGGCCCCGGACTTAACAACAGATTTTCAAGATTCATAGCCATATGGTTATCCAAGGTTACAACCATTTCATAGCCATATACGTCCCGCCTTTAGTATAAGGTAGATGTCCGGCGAGTTCCCGATTACATTATTCGTGGAAATGAACTTGGATTACGATGTGGCTATATAGAATTTGCCTCAGCAATTCCACCAGCTGTCAGGGTGTTTCGGAAGTTGGCTAGAATACACCCTCTGAAGAGTCTTCTGCATTCCGATGACGAAACAGCTCCTTCGGACCTAGTCCAACACAAAATCTTATGATAAACTGGCCTCTCCAGTGAAAGTTCTTTCCAAAAATTCGTCAGGTACTACGGTCAATCAACAGTCGGGGATTTCGTATTGGAGCTTCACTCCGCTGACACTGGAGAGAACAACAAACTCTTAACATCTTCTTTGTTTTTTTTAAATGCAGTATTAAGGGGCCGTGGGTCAGGTACGACCATTTTTTGTCCCTGTTTGATTTTTCTTTCTTGAGAGGATTTTAATCGTTTGAAATAGTTTTTCGTTCATGTAATTTGGCGTGTACAATACGCCTGCATCATTCGCTGTGTATCGGCGAACTAATTTTGATTTTACAGAAAAAAATAGTGTTATATGTTTTCAAATTTTTTCAAAGGCATAATTATTAAAAATCAATAATTTTTTCATTGATTTATCTTCTAGAAATACCAATTAATTATACTATCTATGATACTTTTCAATGAAATACGGTATTCTTATGTAATTCTTGCCATGAAAATCGTGAAAAATTGCTTCAGTTTGACTTCATTCATTATTAATAAAAATAACATTTTTTTTAAGGAAGTCCTTCTTTGAGATTTTTTCTAGCATTATATTAAAGAAAATGACATGTTAATTATTCAAGAAATAGGAAATATTTGTTCAAAAAATTTGAATTTACGCATTTTAAAAAAGGTTTAAGGGTTGTTGATCTAATAGCATTTTTTCCAAATACAGTTTTGAAATTTTTTTTATGGCTGTACTAGTTTACATACCAGCTAATAAAATTGTGTAATCTTATTATGTTTTTTTTTGTTGTTATTAACGTGATATATTTGTAAGAAAACAGTCAAAAATCATCAAAATTGGTCGTACCTGACCCACGGCCCCTTAAGTGTGTAGTGTCATCTGTGGTTAATTTTGTGTGGATCGCATAGATAGTGCATTATTGTGAATCCACACGTGATCCACAAAAAAATTTAGGTTCAGTGGTTGTTTAAAGAGGGAGTTCTGACAGGGACGGAAAAAGATGGAGGGCGGAATTTTCGAGAAAAGAAGAAAAATAAGAAAGCAAGGAAATTAAGAAGTTATGTTTGGTTTTTTATTGAACGGGTATAAGAGAGAGTGAAAAGTTAAGTTGATTGCGTACGGAGGCGAAAAAGTTAAGTTTTAGAAGAAAAATCGTGAAATTATCGTCATAAGATCGGAAGTTTTGTGTCTGTGATACGCGCCACAAATGTCAAGTTCAATTTAGTTTTTTTTTGTTCGATCATGCTATCGCAAAAAAACCGGCGAAAATTTGCGGTAACGAGTGGTGACAAGTGCGAAACGTTGACTCAGTCCCGGCCTCGTAGAAGCAAAAGATCTCGCACAGTCGTTGTACCGACTTGGCGAGAAGATGTACAGTGGCTCCAAAAAGTTTTGGCACAACAAAGTTAAATAACAGAAATTCAAGAAAGAAGGAAATTACAAATTGAATTAAATTAAAAATAACGTAAAAGCAAATAATCAAAACACAACAAGTAAATAAATACAAAATAAGAATAAAAAGTTAAATAATTCAGAGCAAGAAAAATGATATAATAGAATAAATTAAGTTATAATTTAATTAAAGTAGAAATAAATTAAAATTTTAAAAAAATATGTAAAAAATGACATGACTGAACGAGACAGAAACAGACTTGGACAGATATAAAAAAAAAAAAAAAATAAAGTTATAATTATATACACCTCAAAATACAGTGAGCTGGAAATAACCAGGTAATTTTTCTTTTACCTTATATTTATTGATTTTTTTTGTATGATTTGTTTGGGTTTTATTATTTTTTTTTGTTTTGAAAAGGTATTAAAAATGGCTCAATAAATAGCCAATAAAATGGATCTTCTCGTTTGAAGACCTTCCGCCCCACTCATACCTCTCTCTAGGGGCCATATTCTAAACATTTTACTTCAGGACAGATATGGCTAAGGTAGGGTGGGCTAGACGGCGCACAATACCAGCGCCTGTCGAGTTGTTAGGAGTTTTCTCGGTCTCTCATGACCGATTGGGAATCTTATCCCAATTTTATCACCCGGGTAAGTCGGCGTGAAATTTTTGTTGTACAGGCCAAGGGTTTTATGGCCTGAAACGTGAACAACGTACCCCCCACAGCCGCAGCTAGCCCGGAAGCCAGCAAGCACGTCGCTCCAGTTTGCGTTTCAGCCACCAATTCGGACGTAGGCGGAATTGGACCCCTCTTTCCCGATCCTCAACCTTCCCTTCGATTATTTTGACTTTTTCAAGTCAAGATACTCTCTCCAAGGCCTCCGTTCACAACAAAATGGCGCCCAACGTGGGGCTAGCCAAACCGGCGCGTAGTTCACAACGCGTGATGGAACAATATGCGAGAGTCAGAAAAATGCCGCATAAAAATTGTCACATCGAATGGACTTAAACTTTGTCTGATAGCGACACAAAATAACGCTTGCACGGCACCTACAAGTACAGTGAATAAGCTCCTTTTGTTGCTTCACTTATTTCTAGTGTGGTTCGAATTTACAGCTGGAAATTGTGAAACCTTTGTATTGACAGTTTTCTGTTGGCAACCTTCAGGCGCCATCAGAATTCCATATGAAGGGGAAGCCTTCTCTTTCTGTGGGTTCGAATTGGACTGGTTGTAGGTTAAGTAGGGTCTTCAAGATCCATCTAACTGATGTATTCTAGGTACCCTTTTGAAAGCTGGGCTTGCCTTGACTTAGCGGCCAAGTCGTCAGACGATTGGGCAGACTACCTGCAATATATGTTTTGGATTGGTGAGGAGAAGTCAATACTGAAGTCTTCAAAAGAGTTCCTTATTTCCTTATTCCATCCTTTTAGAGTTCCTATAACGTAAAATTAAATTAGATTATGTAGTATATTTTTCTTTAAATTTTTAAGTCTTAGGACAATTTTTCATTTTTTTTTATCTTAGTATTTCATTTTGTTTTTGCTTTTGTTTTATCCCATTTTTTTTTATATTTTTCTCACTTCCAATTTTCCCTTGAAGTTGAAGAGGCTGAGATTTGCCTTTCAACTCGACCTAGCAGGAGAGAGGATGAGGCTAGGGAGGGTGATAGCGAGAAGATCCATCACGTTTTGATTGATTTTTGTTCCATTTTTGTAATGGAGTTTTTTTGCATTTGATTTCGATTTTTTTTTGTATTGATTTCCTTCACATTCATTTATTGTTTTTTTTTTTTTTTTTGCTATCAAATTTTAATTTTTGAGTTGCTTTGGTTTGGTTTGCTTCGATCGCAAATTCGATTGCTTCGCTGTACGTGCACGAATCATTTTCTTATTTTTCGTTTGTTTGATTGGCTTTATTTTGGCTACGTATTTCGATCCTTAGTTTAGGAATATTTATTTTTTTGTTAATATAGGTATTTACTTATGTAGTTAGAAATTATTACAGACTTTATTATTTTGCATGTTAGGGTATATTTTTTCGTCTTCTTAGCTATTTATACAGTTTTTTTTTTGCATGGTATTATTCGTTAGGAATTATTTTTATATTATTATATTTTCTTTAAGTCTTGCTTTAGCATATGTTTCTTTTCTGTTCTAATAGGTGATATTCCATTTCTTTCGTATAGTTTGTAGCATTAGTTATTTATTTCTTTATTTATTATTATTAGTAAAATTTGAGAGATATTTTCTATTATTATAGATTAGTATTTTTTTTTTTTTTAAGTTTATAATATTGTCTAAGTTTACATTTTTTTTAGATTTAGTTGTTGAATTTTTTTTTTGTTAGTTCATTTTTTCTTAGATTTAAGTGTTATATTATTAGATTAAATTTAGTAGGTTTAGTTTTTTTGGTTGCGGTAGGTTAATTTATATTAGAACGTTATTTATTATTAGGTATATATATTTATTTGCAATATTTAGGTCAGTAGTGTAGGTTATATATTAGATTTATTTTCTTGCTTTCGTTTTGGTTTTTTTTCTTTTTGCACCATGCCACTACCACGAACACCAGAAAGGAGAGATAATATCCTATGCACTGTATGTCAAGATTGGGTGAGACCACTTGATGAGGTTCTCACCAAATGTGGACACCGTTTCCATGAGCTGTGTATAGAGGATTGGCTGAAGGAAAAAGAGAGTTGTCCCACTTGTAGGAATGATCTAGACACGTCGGACTACTGGTCTGTCCGGGGAGTGGGGGGAGCGACAGCCGCCCCTGGACCGTTGACAAGAAGCAGGGCTCAGTTAACGGTTCCACAGCTTCAAAAAGATGGGGTTTCTCTCCTTAGGGAGTTAAATGTTGATCCTCCACAAGAGCTGGGCGGAGGTCGAGTCTTTTACGCTCCGGACGGAACAGTGGTCACCGACCATGGGAGGGGTAAGCCACCACCGTCGACTTTGCCACTACCACCTTCGAATATACCACCAACACCTTCAAATCGACCACTACCACAACCACCGATGATGACAGCGCACGTGTGAATCTTGGAGTTGATGAGATCACTCAACTGATTCGTACGTTGCTGAGGGAGGAGAGATCTCATCAATTTCGAGATTCGCACAGCGATCGTTCACGTTCGAGTACGGATCGCACCTCCAGAACGACAGGTACTGCTCGAGCATCTGAGAGGGTTCAGCAACCACATTATCCGGTTGCACAGCCACTACAAAATCCGGTGGCACAGCTTCCATATTATCCGGCAGCTCAGTTCGCTGATCGAAGGAGCACCGGACCGAATTATAGACGCCGCAACACTGCTAGTCCAATACGGACTTGGCATTTAAAATTTAATGGAAATGCTACTGTGTTGCGAGCGGAAGAATTGATTTATCGCGCCGAGGCTCTTGCGACCAGCGAGCTGAGCGCGGATATGAACTTGCTCGCACGAAGCTTCTATATGCTGTTAGATGGCCGTCCGAACAGTTGGTACTGGACCTGGCATAGGTCCAATCCAAGACCAACCTGGGCGGTTTTGAAACCAGCATTTTTGCAGGCGTGGGGTGTGCGAGCAAGTGACTGGGACATTAGACGGCAAATGTTAGCCAGACGTCAGGTCCCAAGCGAGTCCTATCAGATGTTCGAGGAGGACTTGTGTGAGCTCCGGAATCTGCTGTCGAATCCGATGCACGACGGAGAGTTCGTGGAGCTGGTGCGGGGAAATTTGTTGCCAAATACGCAGCAGCAAATTTGCCTGCAACAGATTTGGTCTCTTGACCATCTTCGACAAATAGTGTCCAGAGTCGAATACATTAGACGATCTACCCGATACGGCTACTCGAGTCATACCCGAGTTGCTGAGGTCGTGGAGCCTTCTACAGAGGTTTGTGACGAGCGCGATGGTTCCGAAGCCATGGCGGGAATTACATCTCGGGCTCCACTAAAATGTTGGAACTGTGAGCGTTTAGGTCACAGTTACCGACTATGTGCAGAAGCTCCCAGGGGTATTTTCTGCTATGGCTGCGGAACAAAAGACGTTTTGCGACCGCATTGTGCTCGTTGCAATCGGGAAAACTCCGGAACGGAACATTCTACTTCAGGAAATTCCCGTCCTTTTCGGAGCAACCCACAGCAGCCACCCAAAACGTAGGAGACTCTGCGATCTCCGCAACTTGTGGTGATGACAACACATCACCAGTCAGGTCAAATACACCGGACCTGACAAAACCATCGGATTTGACAACTGCCACGACTGAGTCTCATTCAGTCGTAGTTCTTTCCAATCCCTTACCTTCTGTTCGCAAAGCACCTGTACCTCGGAAGCCTTACCATGTAAGACTGAAGGAGTACATGGAGGCACGCGACAGAATTTTTAATGATTCCAAATCTTCTTTAGTAAACATTTCTTCTTGTTCCACATTTCAACCTTCCCCTGTTCCAACTCCTAAAAAAGCGATTTTACGTTTACGCGCATTTTGGCGTAAAGTTCGTGAGAGAAAGAAGGCAGTAATGTCGACTATTATCTCTGAACCTTTTGACGTACGTCCCTATGCTATGGTCTCCCTTTTCAGTGTAAACGTTAAAGGTCTTTTAGACAGTGGTGCGAGCATTAGTTGCCTAGGAGCCAATGCATTAGAACGCCTTGAGCGTGCGCAAGTGCATTGGAAGCCGATTTTCCATGAGGTGAAGACAGCTGATGGTGCTTCACAGAGGGTGGTGGGAAGTATGACGACCGAAATTAAATTTCGTGGAGTTACACAACCTATTACCCTTTACATCGTGCCAAGTTTGTCTCAAGAGTTATATCTTGGGGTAGATTTCTGGCGAGCTTTTAATCTTGCTCCATCCATCATCAGTTGTGTCAACACACAAACCACCTCTTCGCAACATAATGCTACTGCGATGCACTCTTTAACGAGTAAAGATGTTGAACGTCTAGAGAACGTTAAGTCCAAGTTCCCTTCTTTCGAACTTCATGGTTTGGGAAGGACAAACGTTCTCGAACACGAAATCGACGTAGGAGAAGCGAGCCCTATCAAACAACGACACTACCCAGTATCGCCTGCGATTCAAAACCTCATGTATGGCGAGGTCGATCGTATGCTGGCAATGGGAGTGATAGAGACGAGTTTGAGTGCGTGGAGTTTGCCGGTAGTACTCGTGAGGAAACCAGGAAAAGTCCGGTTATGTTTGGATTCTCAAAAGGTAAATGCTGTGACGAAAAAGGATGCATATCCACTTCCACACATCGACGGAATTCTTAGTCGATTACCACGAGCCAATTTCATAACCAGTATTGACCTGAAGGACGCCTTTTGGCAAATTCCTCTCGAAACTAAGTCCCGTGAAATGACGGCGTTTACCATTCCCGGACGACCCCTCTATCATTTTACCCGGATGCCATTTGGATTGTGCAATGCACCCCAACGCATGTGCCGTTTGATGGATCATGTTATTTTACCCGAACTGAAGGACCAAGTATTTGTTTACTTGGACGATTTATTATTGATCTCGGAAGATTTCAATTCCCATTTGGTTTTGTTGGCGGAAGTTGCCGAATGTCCGGTGAAGGCTGGACTTACAATCAATGTGGGAAAAAGTAAGTTTTGTCTGAGGGAAGTGAAGTATCTTGGATACATTGTTGGAGATGGAGGCCTGAAGACAGACCCAGGAAAAGTCTCGGCTATAGTCGATTACCCTTCACCAAAATCCGCACGTCAGGTTCGACGCTTTCTTGGTATGGCTGGTTGGTATCGACGCTTTATACTCAACTTTGCAGCTGTTGTGTCACCGATCTCAGATACGCTGAAAAAGGCCGACCGATTTACTTGGACTTCTGAAGCAGAAACTGCATTTCAGTCTGTGAAGGCCAAGTTAACCGCAGCCCCTGTATTGGTAAATCCAGACTTCACTCGACCCTTCGTGATACAATGTGATGCTAGTAAATCTGGGGTGGGGAGTGTTATTTTCCAGGAGAATGATGATGGATCGGAATCTCCTATTGCTTTTATGTCCCAGAAGCTCAATTCCGCTCAACGCAATTACAGTGTTACCGAGCTTGAATGCTACGCCGCTGTGTTGAGCGTGAAAAAATTCAGAGCGTACGTGGAAGAGACAGCGTTTAAGATTATAACGGATCATGCGAGTCTCAAATGGCTGATGTCTCAAAAAGATCTCAGTGGACGTTTGGCTCGCTGGAGTTTGTAGTTGCAAGGATTCGACTTCGTGATTAAACATCGTCGTGGGAGCCGGAATATTGTACCCGACGCCCTCTCTCGCGTATACGAAGACGGATTAAATGCGTTGATCGACGTTGCACCCATGGTTGACTTAAACTCTTCATAGTTCCAGGATCAAGAATATCAGGATCTGAAGTCAACTGTGGAGGCAAACGCCCCTCGGCTTCCTGACGTATGCATTAGAGATGGCTTCGTGCCCGCGATTTCGTTCTTTTGTGTCAGACTTGTAAAGAAACGAAGTCTCCGAATCGTCCGCTTGCAATGGGAGATGCGTTCAGAACACAGAAGCCCTTTCAACATCTATACATTGATGAATTAGGACCATACCCTAGGACCAAAAGTGGGAAAATTGCTATCCTTGTTATCCTTGACCATCTGTCAAAATTTCCTATCCTTCATCCCCTAAGAAGAATTACGGCGGGTGAGATTACGATGTTTTTGGAGAGGGATGTCTTCCATATGTTTGGTACTCCCGAGACAATTCTTTCCGACAATGGGTCTCAGTTCAAGTCAGCGACATTTAACTCCATGCTTTCTAAGTATGGTGTTAAACACTTATATACCCCAAAATACTCGCCTCAAGCGAATGCTTCAGAGCGAGTCAACCGTTCTGTTTTAGCTGGACTCCGTGCGTTCATCGTGGAGGACCAGACTCGATGGGACGAAAACTGAAGCAAAATAGGATTTTCTCATCGGAGTTCGATTCACCAAGCCACTAAGTTTTCACCCTATCAGGTTTTGTTTGGATCCCACATGATGTCGCATGGAGATGACTACGCTCTGTTGCATCGTTTGAAAGCGCTAGGTGATGCAGACTTGCAATTGGGTCCCAGAGAAGGTACTCCTATCGTGAGGCAACTGGCACAGGCGAATATTCAGGTCTCACACGAGAACAGCAGTAGGCGTTATAATATGCGTACTGCTCAAACTCAATTTAGAGAAGGACAGGAAGTGTACAGAAGAAACTTTACCCTGTCCACAGCAGCACACAATTATAACGCCAAACTTGCCAAAAAGTTCCTAAAGTGCAGGATTCGTCGTGTGCTAGGCAACTCGCGATATGAGCTAGAAGATCTCGGAGGCAAACGTGTGGGAGTCTACCACTCCAAAGACCTTCGTCAGTGACTGGAGCGAGTGACAAACTCGGACAGTGCCCGGTCGCTGCAGTCGTGAGCATGAGACGCAAACGGAGCTCACAGCTGCCTTTTTTTTAGTCTGTTTGGCGTTGTGGACAACGGCGATCAGTCTATGTTGTAGTGTCATCTGTGGTTAATTTTGTGTGGATCGCATTAATAGTGCATTATTGTGAATCCACACGTGATCCACAAAAAAATTGAGGTTCAGTGGTTGTTTAAAGAGGGAGTTCTGACAGGGACGGAAAAAGATGGAGGGCGGAATTTTCGAGAAAAGAAGAAAAATAAGAAAGCAAGGAAATTAAGAAGTTATGTTTGGTTTTTTATTGAACGGGTATAAGAGAGAGTGAAAAGTTAAGTTGATTGCGTACGGAGGCGAAAAAGTTAAGTTTTAGAAGAAAAATCGTGAAATTATCGTCATAAGATCGGGAGTTTTGTGTCTGTGATACGCGCCACAAATGTCAAGTTCAATTTAGTTTTTTTTTGTTCGATCATGCTATCGCAAAAAAAACCGGCGAAATTAAAGGAGAATCGAATACGCGCAAATTGAGGAACGAAAATTTGCGGTAACGAGTGGTGACAAGTGCGAAACGTTGACTCAGTCCCGGCCTCGTAGAAGCAAAAGATCTCGCACAGTCGTTGTACCGACTTGGCGAGAAGATGTACAATGGCTCCAAAAAGTTTTGGCACAACAAAGTTAAATAACAGAAATTCAAGAAAGAAGGAAATTACAAATTGAATTAAATTAAAAATAACGTAAAAGCAAATAATCAAAACACAACAAGTAAATAAATACAAAATAAGAATAAAAAGTTAAATAATTCAGAGCAAGAAAAATGATATAATAGAATAAATTAAGTTATAATTTAATTAAAGTAGAAATAAATTAAAATTTAAAAAAAATATATAAAAAATGACATGACTGAACGAGACAGAAACAGACTTGGACAGATATAAAAAAAAAAAAAAAAAAGTTATAATTATATACACCTCAAAATACAGTGAGCTGGAAATAACCAGGTAATTTTTCTTTTACCTTATATTTATTGATTTTTTTTGTATGATTTGTTTGGGTTTTATTATTTTTTTTTGTTTTGAAAAGGTATTAAAAATGGCTTAATAAATAGCCAATAAAATGGATCTTCTCGTTTGAAGACCTTCCGCCCACTCATATCTCTCTCTAGGGGCCATATTCTAAACATTTTACTTCAGGACAGATATGGCTAAGGTAGGGTGGGCTAGACGGCGCACAATACCAGCGCCTGTCGAGTTGTTAGGAGTTTTCTCGGTCTCTCATGACCGATTGGGAATCTTATCCCAATTTTATCACCCGGGTAAGTCGGCGTGAAATTTTTGTTGTACAGGCCAAGGGTTTTATGGCCTGAAACGTGAACAACGTACCCCCCCACAGCCGCAGCTAGCCCGGAAGCCAGCAAGCACGTCGCTCCAGTTTGCGTTTCAGCCACCAATTCGGACGTAGGCGGAATTGGACCCCTCTTTCCCGATCCTCAACCTTCCCTTCGATTATTTTGACTTTTTCAAGTCAAGATACTCTCTCCACGGCCTCCGTTCACAACAAGTGTAAAAAAATAATTTTTGAATTAAACTACTTCTACCTATATATTATACACTTCAAACACAATTAAATATTAAAGAAAACTAAAATTATGTTTAAAAAATGTACCAATATACTTATTTTTTTTTCTTTAATTAAGTATATTATAAGTAATTTTCAAACTCGTCAACCCTTTCAATGTAATCCTCCATGACAATCGGGTGTGGGAATGTTAATTATTTGCTTTTTCCCTGCTTAGTTGCCACCTGATGAGCGTCTCGATATAGGGGGCCCAATTAAGGCACACCATGCTAAAAGGTGTCCCAATATAGGCACACTGACAAAGTAAAATAAATAGTTTATTTTAATTATAAGATAACTTTTTACATCAAATATAATGATTATTTTCAAACAAGGTTAGGGTCTGCGTTTAAAAAAAATCGTGTGTTTTTCAAAACTGAGAAAAGTTGAATTAAGTCTTTTGTAATCTTAAATCTTAAAAACTAATGGCCAAAAACTTTTGTCATTTATTGTTTCGTAATAAAAAACTAATAGCCAAATACTTTTACCACTCATTGTAAACCTAACAGTAGGTAAAAAGGTCGTAAAAAGGCACTTCGCATTTATTTGTTCAGTTCGCCTTTTGAATTCAACTACAGCAGACCGGATTTGCTTCTAATAAAAGAACATTGTCGAAACTTGCATACCCGCGTGTTTTACTGGTTTCAATTACTACCTTTGATCGTTTTCGCTTTACCTTTTCGTTTTCGCTTTTTTGTTCGATACAAACTCCCCTAAAAAATATTAGGGGCTCAGACAAACAGCTTCCTTAAGAGTCCCATTAGTGGTACATTTACCTTAACATAAGTAACTGAATATAAACCATGAACAACATCTGTACTTTCATGGAAAAAGAATATCCTTCAGATTCAGAGAGTATATCATTTTCTCAAGAAGAATATACTAGAAGCTTATTCATCATCCCCAATCAGGAATTAATTGTAATTTTTTTTTTAAATTTTTCAGATTTTATAATTACGAATCATGGAGAGCTCTCATCGTATAGCTATTACTGATAATTTGAATCGTTTGCTAGCAAAGACTGATTACAACAAACTGTCTGATCAATGTGTTCGGCACAAAATATTGTCTCCCGTTATGATACAAAATCTGGAAGTAAGTTAATTTTATATTTATTAGTTGATTTCACAATATAATTATATTTTTTTGTTTTAGAAATTTCCAGAGAATGAACGACATAAAGAACTGTTGATTAAAATAACGAAAAGAGGGCCAACCGCTTACGACACTTTATTAAATATTTGCAAAAATGAGTTTCCCACTGCTGAAAATATTTTATGTCCAAATCGTAAAGATATGAGCATTTCCGAAAATAAAATTCAGACAAACATATGTAAAAGAGATGTTGCGGCTGACGATATAGATCAAATCAATTATGACAGTTATTTATTAGGCGATGAGAGTCCATTAGAACTGAAAGCCTATTCTCGTTCAACTACTCATGATGAATTAATTAATGTTAAGAAATCGAAAAAATGTCACTTCCATAAAAGAGTTGCCACATATAGTATGAGAACTCGAAATCGTGGAGTATTTTTAATGGTCAACATAATTAATTTTCCAAACTCAACTAGCTTGCCGCGTAATGGTGCACAAATCGATCGTGAAAATTTAATTCATCTGTTCCGTGAGCTAGGATATGTTGTGTTTTATTATGAGGATCTAACTCTTGAACAGTTTCGTTACATACTCGGGCAAATTGTAAATTCCGAAGAAACAAAACGAACTGAAAGTTTCGTAATGGCAGTGATGACGCATGGAAATATGAACCAAGGTGTTGAACGAATTGAATTTCACGATAGTGCACAGATGCGTTTAACTGAAATATTAGAATATTTTAGTAATTTTGCATGCAAAAATTTGTCTGGCAAACCGAAAATATTTTTATTTCCATTTTGCAGGTAAAATTAAGATTTGCTTTAATGATTTTACTCTTCCTAATTTTTGATTTTTTTTTAGGGGCGATGTTTCCGATAAAGGAGTTTATGGAACTTCGGAATCACAAAAATATGCCGAAACGGATGGGATGTCTGAAACAAAATCGATAAATCATCCTACAATGTCAGATATTTTGATATTGTATGCCACCGTGCCAGGTATTTTATTTTCTTACGACTAACGAATAATATGAGAAGTAAATACAGTGGAATCCCGATTCAGCGATGTCCGTTTATTCGATGTTTCGATTAACCGAGGTTGTCTGGACTTCCGATGTTTTCGGTTAACTGAGCTTATTACCTCGAATAATATTTCTTTATCCGATTGTCTTATGTTTCACAGAATTTTCGTAGATTTTCATGTGTTTTGCAGAATTTTATTGCCCTGTATAAAATTTCAGCATTACGCACATTTTGATTTTCATAAAAAATTGCGTCCTACTAATGCTTTGAGAGAATATTTAACTATCCGAGTTTTTTGGTTATCCGATGTGGGACTACTCCCGATTACATCGGTTAATCGGGATTCTACGGTAGTAGCCCTTATTCTGGAACCCGCTGGCAGGAAAAAAAAACTGATACTTTCTTAAAAATTTTTGCAGCCCCGAAATCTTGTGATTTTGAGAACTGTGCTTACATCGCATTAATAGATTTCGTTTTACAATTTATAATTTATAAATTTTTTAAACTTATTTTGTAAAAATTTTCTATTTTTAAAAATGGAAACTTTTCCTGCATGAGTAGAAATCTAAAAATTAAATTATTTAATTCCAAACCTTGCATTGCATTTCGAGCAAGTAATTTCAAAAATGTATTTCAAATATCTGACAGTGAAATCTTAGTCTTGTATTAAGAATCTAGCAGATTTTCGAAATCACAAGATTTCGGGGTAGCGGGAGCATAGCATTAGGTTTAACCCATTTTATCAATCATCATCAATGGGCGCGACAACCCAAATCGGGTCCTGGTCTTCTAAAGTCTTCGCTTTCAAAGACCGCGTCCTCCAGCTGTTAATTTGTAAGATATCTTTGAAAGTCTTCTATCTTTCATTCGCTCTACACGGCTAGAGTCACTTCATACGAACTAACACAAACATCCATTATCTTGAGTACGGAATATGTGTGTTTCATTTGAAACCAGTACATTTGAAATTTTTTTTGCAGTTGTCTCGATTTTTCATTTTAAGGATCTCCACTAAAGTGGATAAACGCTGTATTTAGTTGACATTTCATGAGACATATCTCGATTCCGTGAAACGTCAATCAAAATCCATCTGCTACACGTATACACACTAAAACTATGCCATTTAAGAAACCTGCGATTTTTTAAATTCGCAGGTTTTTAGACTATTAAATATGTATCAAAAGTGGTCATTGTCCGTACTCATGATAATGGATGTTTGTGTTAGTTCTTATACAGTGACTCTATACACGGCCAACCAGCTTTAGTTTATGTAGCTTCAACGTTGAATCATCTGACTCATCGTAGAGATGATACAACTAATGATTGTGTAATTGTGTGATTGTATATTTGTCATTCCGTTCCTTCCATCAGAGGTCCCAACCTTTCTTTCGGAAGTTCAGAAAAGAGAACAACTCTTACATTGTTTGTATATACTCGCAGCTTATTATCCCTGCAGATTTGTGGCTTTCATTATTGGAAGTACCGAATAATATATTTTATTTGGTAGAATGATGACGCGCCCCATGGGGCTCGCCTCGAGGCGAGAAGGTACCCCCATCAGGCCATTGCAAACCGGTTTTCGTCGACCGCATTCTTTGCTGTGTTAAAAGCAATTTACACTGATCATGCCTCTGCGTCGCAACTTGCCTATAAGTGCGAAAGGTGCGAAACGACAGAAATACGATGGGCTGCGAATTGTGTGGTACTACAGCTTCATTGTATGGGTGTACACTGTACACATATGGAAGCGTGCGTCGAAGAAAAGTCCAGAGCTGATGGACTTGTGCGACTGCACGAGCCATCTGACTGGTTGATTTTTTGGTGGGGATAGAGGCTCGGCGCAAACGCTGAGTGGAAATGCACCATGACACGTCAATTGATTTTATCCGTTACATTGCCGTCACACTATCAAAATTATACTCCGTAATTGTTATACTTTGTCTGATTGGCGTTCTCTTCCTTGTTTACGTCATAGCTTTCTTTAATACGCAACCCGACTTCTTGTGTGTCAAAAGATCTGGCGAGGATGGTTCTGTCAGCAGTGTATGCTGCTAATTAAGTGGTTTACTAATGCTGGACATTCGCAAAAGAGGTGAATGTGCGATTCTTTTTCGTTCGTGTCCTGGCAACTACGGTAGTGTGCATTGAACGGAATGGACAGCTAAATACCCGCAATGTCTCCATGTGGCCAATGACCTGTATTGGTCGCCTTGATCCTGAGGATGTCTGCCCGAGACTAGTGGCCCATAGTTGAGAATTGGACGTATTACGGCATAATACTCATCCTTGACTTGAGTCCCCACTTCTTGCCGAGGGTTCTTTTGCAGGCGTAGAAAGCTAAGGGCTTTTCTCCACCTGATTTTCTATGTTGCGTTTCCAGCTCAGCCTTGTATCGAGAATAACACCATCATACTTTGCACTGGACGAGAGCTGTATCGGTTGGCCGTTGTTGAGACGAGGCAGGTTGAAGTGTGGTAGACCAATGGTTTTCCATTGTACAAAAAGTAAAGTACCATTAAGTTAATGAATTTCAAAAGTGATAACCAAAAATTCACATGTTTGAGCTGAGGTATGGATATGTACATAATTGGTAAAACAATTTATATGTTTGATATTTTTACTTCTATTCTAGTGACAAAATTAACTTTCCAAAAATCTTCTTGTCTCGAAATAACCGATGTTATAGTTCGACTTTGACTACGTACCGGAGTATGACCTAATCATAGATATATATATTCTCGCGAAGGACCGGCAATAAACACTATGCTACTATATATTAGTATTACACTCATTTATATTATTTTACTCACATTATTTATTAACTTAATGAAGAACGCCATACTAGGCTACTATTTGCATTTCACTGCTCCCTGGCATTGAATGCCACATACAAATACGTTCAATCTGGCTTCAAAATGCTTCAAAGTTCTTTTTACAGAAACGGCGTCTTGTCGTCTCCAGTATTTGCATCTCTAAAGACCCAATTAAGTAATTCATGTGTTAAATTTGGCATTTTGCGTAAGAATTTGATTGCACCCACACATTAACCGCTTTTCGAACTTTGACTTGAAAAATAATAAAGTTTCACTTACACTATTGAAGATTTTTTTTGTTCTAGGCTATAAAACTCATCGTGATCCCACCAAAGGATCGTGGTATGTGCAAAAGCTGTGTGAGGTATGGGCGAAATTTGCCCACAATACAGATATTGAAAGTCTGGAAAAGATGGTCGGAGAGGAAACCGGAATGATACGTGAAGCAAACGGTGCCATGCAAACTTCATGCAAAGTCACATATGGATTTTATAAAGCACTATATTTCAATCCGGGATATTACGAACAATAACCATATATTCTTCATGGAAAATGAAGCAAAGAATTATTATTGTGTAGAATTAAATAAATATTAAATATTTGTTATATAAAAAATTGTGTGGTTTACATTGTTTTATGCTCTTGAATGATTATCATTTTCAGATATTCCCAATACTGAGTGTATTCGATGATATTAGGTGTGTTTTAATGCTCTCCAGAGTAGAGCACCTAATCGGCAGGCGAAAAAAAACGATCCAGGGTATTATGTGGAGTACATTTTATTGGAAGATTTGGCAGCCCTGCGCTGTCAAGTTTGAAATTTCATTCAAACATTGCTTATTAATTTCACTTTAATTTCTATCAAAAATTTGAAAAAAAAATATTTGTCCTTTCTTTGCTGCAAAACTTACGGCAATATAACTGTCATCGGATTTTATTTAATTGCAGTTCGGTTGCATTTCTGTTGTGCTGCCAACCATTAAAATCGAAACGAGTAAAGCGAATTCATCCTAGGCTCACACCATTTCATTCTCTCCGGGGTAGGATATGTAACCTAGTAAAATTAGTGGGTTTACTATCCTGGATGTTATTGTTGTTTCAGGTATACTTATGCTGTACTATCCTACTCTGGAGAGCATTAAAACACGCCTATTAGTGTGCTCTTAAACAGGGAATTAAAGTTATAAAATTTACAGCAATAGCTATCTGCCAATATTTATGGCACTATAATATATATGGAAATAACTGCAACAAATAATATTCATGGATTTTTGGTCAATCCAATCGTAAATTACGATGTCATTACGAGTCGCAATGACATTGACAAGTAATATATGAACATAGATCAATCAAATGCCCTAGACACACGGCAGCGTTAATATCGTATTATCTGCCATTTGGCTATTAAATCGACTTAATACGCAATTATTTGACTATTATCTCACTAATTTAATACAGTTCGAAAGTCTGTATTAAATTGTGCGACGATATTATTAAAAGCTTGACGCAAAGCGATGCATCGAAGAGCTTCTGTTTTTTCCTCAGGAACATTTTGAAATTTGTTGAATGAAATTGAATAATTATTAAAATAGAAATTTCTGCAAACGGATAAAACGCGTAAAAAAAGAGTTTTGTGTTCCATGTCTGACGAGCAGAAGCTGAAAGATGCTTGAAGGGATAAATGGCAGACTTTTTGAGCTTTTTTCTTGATTTAATATAGATTAAAATAAACGTACGTGTGACACCCTCCAAGTTTCAAAGAAAGCTTTTGAATTAATCTATATTAAATATTGCCGTGTGTCTAGGGCAAAATACTGACGGTGAAGGATAAAGATGAGTCGCCCCCGAGGCACTGACTCCGTTGTCTAAATATAAACCTGAAAAGGTGAGAAAAATTATGTGGTGGTAAAGTTACTGGCGTATCAATGGGCGTAACTGATAGGCGGGAGAGCCGTAAATCATTTGAGGATAAACTAACATGCGTCGACGACTTTTGAGAATAATTAAAATAATTAGTGCCACTGACAAGCAATATGCATCGTTATCGTTATCCACACGGTCATATATACAGGTCTGAAAACTACCGTGGGATGGGTAAACATTTTTTGTGATGAAAATAAATAACTACAGGCAACATGGCAATCTGAGCATTGCCTGGACACGGTTCTTACCACACGGCGCATGATTGGCTAATTTTCAAGAACGAACTGAGTCCAATGGCTGTAATCATAAGGATACTGGAGACGATAAGCCACGGGTTTTGTATAAAGCACTTTGAAGCCAAAGAAGTGAGACATTAAAGGTCGGTAATATATCAAATTTTTGATGTTTAGCCTGTTGTATGAGAGCGAAAAAATAGGGTCGATATGTCAGTTGTTCTTATGCGTGTTAGAGAATGCAACCACGTCCGCCTTCAATGTCCAGTATATACAGTAGACTCGCGAAAACTTGAACACTGAAAACTTGAATCATCCAGTAACTTGAACAATAGATTTTTTACATTACTAACTCTAAAACTTGAACATACAGAAAATTAACGCTCTATAACTTGAAAAGTTCATGTATATAGTGCATTTTTGCGATAGGTACATACGAACGTATGCTCACGACATATTATATATTTATTTACTTAGTGGTTGAAGAACATAAGGGCTGTTTTCTTTTGTTTTTCGTTGAAGAATCCGAATTAATATTCGTGATAGTCAGTTTGTAAAGATTATTATTTCAATATTTTGAAAATTGTTGGTGAAAATTTTGATATGGCACCTCATAAACGACAAAAGCTAACTTGCCTATGCTGTGAACGGAGGCCATGGAGTGAATATTTCGACTTGAAAAAAAATCAAAATATTCGAAGGGAAAGGTAAGGTACGGGAAACAGTGGGCCAATTCCTCCTACGTCCGAATTGGTGGCTGCAATGCCCTCTGATAATAGCCACACAACTGATATTTCGTCGTGCGAAAATGCCTCGATGAGTGACGATTTTGTATGGGGACCGATCCATGACGTCACTTATCGGGGCAAAATCGAGGCATTTCTCACGACGAACTGTCATATGTGCGCGGCTTGAAATTAAGTTGGCACTGGTGGCTGACGTTCGAGCTGGAGCGACGCGCTTGCTGGCGACCGGGACTAGCTACGGCAGTGTGGGGGGGGGGGGGTACTTGCTCGAATTATCAGACCATAAACCCTAGGCCTGTACAACAAAAAATAAAACACGTCGACTTATCCAGGGAATTGAAATTTGGGATATCTTTCCCAATAGGTCATGAGAGACCGAGAAGCGTTGGATGGCGCGACTTCGTAACTTGTCAGGGCGCTCTGGTGTTATAGCGCCCTGTCTGCCCACCCTGCCTCAGCCACGACATTCCTAAAAATTGTTGACGTCGTGGCCCCATATAGAGGTTCAGGGACAGGAGCCTAACCATGGATGTAGTAGTATAACTGGATCGGCAGTAAGCGAAACTTTGCCTAATCGGTTCTGGTTGTGTGAGTTGTCTATTTGCGTTAGTGTAAGTGTATTGGGGGGGGGGGGGCTACAAAATAGAAAATACGTACTGTACCCGGGAAATTTTTTTGGTCCGACGCTGTGGTGAAAACAATTGTCAGAAATGATTGTCATAACCCGTACAAATTATTTTTGACAGATGGGAACAACTGTCAGAAAACGAATTAGTCTCACGTATAGGAATTTTATGCAATACATCCGATCCAGTTATACTAATACATCCATGAGCCTAACCGCTCGGGTTTATTTTAAATTACTCGTTCTAGCCTTTAATCATTTTGGCAGAGAAGAGAGAGAGAGAAAAAAAACAACTATTTACTCCCACATCACTCACAGTGGACAGCCTACTCGCCTAGCCCAAATTCAAAAACTTGAAATCATTCACAGTAAATACTTACACGGGCGACCCAACAGCCTAACCCTGAACATCATCCTACCTTAAGGGCACCATAGACGGACATTCTTGCATGTCATTCATGCGTGCCATCAAAACCACCGATGACTACAAGCCTGCAACTAGGGAATCTCGCACGCACACTTCGAAAGCAAAGGGGGCCGACGTTCGAGATGTGAAATGTGTATTTTTCTGTGATTGCTGGCTATTTCACACAATTTTTTTACAGTTTTTGTATTTATTAAAAGAAATATATAAAAAAAAGTATCTTTTGAAATAAGCGGATAAAAAAGGAAACATTTGAATATCAGTATAACAAATGAACGTTTTCATTTATATAGCTTTTCGGACATAGAATTCGGGAAAAAACCACAAATCTCAGATTAGTTAAAAGCCTTAATCGAAACAAGAAACGAAGACAATGGAAATAAGAAACTATTACATAAAAAATTGATAGTAGGGGAGATTATTTTTCATTAATTACTCCATATCTCCGTAGAAAATTATTGAACTTGTTTAATTTTTTTTTCCTTTGTTTGATGAAATACCTTGTGCAAATATGAATGAATTCATAATAAAGAGCAAAATATAATCAGATCGTGAGCATAATGCACAGTCAGTCCAAATGGTGCATTTCTCTCATCATGCAGGAGAAATGAACCACTTACAAGGTATAAATGCACCACATTTTAAATATGTAGCAAATCCCAACCAAATTAGTTGAAACAAAAAAATTAAATATTTAGTGCAACCCGCTCATAGAGTGCACTTTTATAACGTACTTTCGGTTATAAAGTACCTTTTTTCAATCCCCTTGCATAAATGTAAATGCGTTTATGTTGGTTATAACGTAGTAACGTTCTACTTTTGTGGTCCCCTCAAGGTACGTTATAACCGGGTTCTACTGTATTTACAAAAGTAACAACAACGAAAAAAACAGTAAATACAGGAAATATTTTTCGAGTTTTATACTTATAAAAGACAGTAGGATACCAAATAATAGTAATTCAATGGTTTTATACAAGTTTTGATAAGTCAACGGATATTAAAATTTTAAAAATCGATTGAAAATTTATATGTTACTTGCTGTCTGCTTGTAGCACGAACCCGTTCTGATTGCATCAAAATAATTTGAATGTTATTAAGACATGTGACCATAAATTCAACCTACGGAGGCATAAGAATCTGGTGCATTTGTCCCTATAAGCTCGCGGTGCAATTCTACCGATTCTGACCAGATAAACATTTCCATTTTTTTCTATGAATAATAGCAAATAAAAAAACATAACGCAGTCACGATCGGCTGCAAGCCAATCGTATGATACTCTAGATGAAATACTGAACTCCGATTTATATTTTAGTTAGAAATACATATATCAAAAGAATAAGGAGTGCACAAGCAATTATTACATGACCTTTTACTTACAGGTAGAAACTGTACTACTCGATTTTTTGATTTATAGTGAGTTCCATAAAGTAAGTTAGGACATATTACAGAATTTTTGTATGGCAACTACATGAAGGACTTATGGGATATTTTTCATATTAATAGTTTCAGCTGCGACTATTATAAAATGAATGCGTATAAAATTTCAAAGTCGTAGCTTAAAGTGTTCTAAAGTTATCGTTCAATATTGGTGAACATGTTTATTAAGGACTTTTGTATGACAGCTACCCGAAGGAATTAACGGATGGCGCTAATTAATAAACTCCGTCTTGGTTTTGGTATAAAACTAATTCCTGTAAAATTTTAAATTCCTGCTTTAACTCGTTGTGGAGTTATAGTGGATTCAGTAACAAGCATACATTTTTGAAGGACTTTTCTAGGCTGCTACACGAAGGACTCATTCGATTTGCATCATAATCGGAACTTTTGATTCAAACATTGTAAACCTTAAGTGTGCAAAATTTCAAGTTCCTGACTTAAAGCATTCGAGCAATAATTGTGAAAACGTGTTTGTATGGGAGGTACCCGAAGGAGTGGAAGGATATCGCCCATTAACGAACTTAGCCTTACTTTTTCCATTTTACAAGTTGTGACAAAATTTCAACTTCCTAGGTCAACGCGTTCTTGAGCTATCATGCTAACGGACGGACGGTCGCACAGCAAACGGATTTGGGGGTTTTGGCCAAAAATAAACACAAAATAATATATAAAATTTTTTCATCCGAGGCTCGGTTCTATGCGTTACAAACTTTTCGGGCTGGATTAAACTTATAATACTCTATATGTTCATCTAGAGTATAACTACCACTTTACTAAAACACACCTTAGATACACTCCATTTTTATGCCTCCCTAGAAAGGTTGACGATCGATAATATGTCTTTAAGGAAAAATGTTACATATGTATACAAGAAAAGTTAGTTTCCTTTGCGTTTTTCCTTTTTTTCGAATAACTGTTCGGAATTACTCGGTATCTTAACGAATCCTGAACGCGATCGTATGGATAGTAAAGAGAAAGAGAATACTACTTTTGCTTTGCAGATTCTACTTATGGGCGAGCGCCAATGGCGAGTAGTGCATTTCTACCTATGGTGCAGGGCTACCCATTCTACCCTATATAACATCAATCAATAAATGAAGTAAAGTTCACTTCGCAAGGATATAAATAATACTACTATATAAATAAGATATAACAAAATATCACTTAATTCAAATTGTAAAATAAAAGAAAAGATTTCATCGCCAGTTATTTATAATTTAAATAATTTTATGTCTAATGAGCTAAGTATTTACAGATTTGACATAATCATTTAATAATATATTGGCTTGGCAAGGGGATTACAAATTTGTTCATATGTAATAGAAATGCTAGGTATTGTACAGTAACAGTCATCATAGATATTTACTAGCTGAAACCAAAGACACCAGATACTAGTATATTGTCAAACACAATAGATACTAGATACTATTTAGATACTAGTATCTATTGTCTTTGCAGAATCGTATCAGATTTAGGCTTTCAATAGTTAGATGACAAGTACTTTTGTGTGATCTTTTCGTAAATCATGTAAATATTTTTCTTTCTTTACTCTATTTTTTATTAAATCGCAATGATTCTCTGCACTTAACTTTTAAAATTTATCATGATCAATTAGCAAAAAGATTTCGGTGAAAGATATTACCGTTTATTTTTTAAGAAATACAATTTTTAATAGTCTACGTTTAAAACGTTCGTGGAACCTTAACCGCCAAAGCATTTCACTCGTTGTGCAAAGAACTCATGGCCCCCTACGCATACTTGCACACAACCTAGTTGCAGGCTTGTAGTTATCGGTGGTTTTGGTACCATGCATGAATTTTGGTTTCACATACACGCTCATTCATGCCAACCCTTTTCGCTTAAAAAAAAAGTGAAATGGTCGACGTCGTGACTTACCCTGCGTCTACACTGACAATTTCTCTGGCAATGGCAATGGCAACGGCATTATTGCTATACACAACGCATCAAACGCGTGTGGCAATAATGCTCTCACCATTGCCGTGGCAATCATTGCCATGGCAATTTTGAGGATAATATTGCCAGAAAACGATTAGTTTGACAGAAGTTAGTGTCATTTGTCAACAGGTAAACTTAGGTTTTTTTGGCTTGATCGCAAAATGAGTGAAAACAATTGGACTTAAGAAAAAATATTGAATTAATCAATTGTTTTCGAAGCAATGACACTTCGAATCCACTCGCTCAAATGAAAATTGCTCGGCAATGAAATGCCCACTCACTACTTTTTGACATTTAACTCAATGGCAATATTGCCATTGCCATTGCCAGATAAATTGTCAGTGTAGACGCAGGGTAATCGACAGTGTTTTGAACGATGATTTTCAGTATAAAAAGGGGAGACAAAGGAAAAGTAGTAAAAATATAAATGAAAATAAACTATAGTAAATGACTACGACAAGAATGGGCAGGGCTTGTCTTATATCTTTGTAGCCTTCCGATAGAAAGTTTTTTCTAGATCGGGTTAAGGTTGTTGTGGTTTATGAATATTTTGACTTGAAAAAGTCAAAATATCCGAATTCCGCATACGTCCGAATTGGTGGCTCAAATCAGAACGGAAGCGACACGCTTGCTGGCGGCCGGGACTAGCTACGGCAGTGTGGGCGGGTTCTTGTTCCGATTTCAGACCATAAACCCTAGGCCTGAACAACAAAAAATTTCTTGTCAAGTAGGTTTAAATTAGGATTATCTTCCCAACAGGTCGTGAAAGATCAAGAAGCGGTTGGAATGCGCGACTTCGCGATTTGTTAGGGCGCTTAGGTGTTATAGCGCCCACCCTACCTCAGCCATATCTGTCCTCAAATAAAAGATGCGATATGGCCCTTTGTTGATGTTTAGGGCGAAGGAGCTAAACGCTCTGGTTCATTTCAAATGCCTCTTTCTAGCTTTTCCTCATCCTTCGCATATTTTGACTTGAAAAAGTTGTTGTAGTTGAGCCGAAGGAATTATTATTTTGACTTGAAAAAGGAATACGAAAAGTAATGATTATTTTAACTTGAAGGAATGACTATTTTGACTTGAATGAGTCAAAATAATCATTCCTTGGCCTCAACTACAACAAATGGCGCCCAACATGGGGCTAGCCTCAGCTAGCGTAGCGTCAACACGCGCGAGTACAGAAAAATTCCATGCAAAAAAGTTGGTGGACAAAAGGAGAACTTCATCGTTCGGCGATAGAATTTTCGACTGAACGGCAACAATCCAAGTGTCCAGCTTTTCTGTTGATCCCACAGCAAACCATCTCATCGATCCTGTATGGAGGCAATGTGGAACGATCCTATTGACGATCCGTTTTGGCAACCTTTAGGCGCCAACTCGGTTCCATAGGAAAGGGAAACATTGTCTGTATGCGGAATTGATGTGATGTAAGTTGGGTCAGACTTTATTTTCTTGATCCAACTGAAAGCTGGGCATGCCCTGACTTGGCGGGCGTGTCGAAAGACAGTTGGGAGTAATACTTGCGAAGCATTAGTGAGTTTGGTGATAGAAAATATCGCCGAAATTTTCGAAAAGTCCCCTAATGCCTTATCCTTCCTTTTTGAGTTCCCTTGTAAAGTAGAATATTTTTTTTTGTTGAAATAACGTAGTTTTTTTTTGTAAATTAAATTTTTTATAAGTCTTCGGACGAATTTTTAACTTAGTTATTTTTTTGCTGATTTTTGATTTTTTTGTTTTGTTATTGCATTTTTATCTTCGCGATCTAGATTTTTCGAATGAGTCGGGAAAGAGCAACATCGGCTTCACGATTTGCTGCATAAGAGGGGAGATGAAAGGAGCGACGACGTGAGGGTTCATTTTATTTTTAATTCAAGCAATATTCATCAAACAATCATTTAAGCATTCAATCATTCATTCGTTTTTTTTCGTACAAACATTACCCAGGTATACAAACTACGCATACATTCATACAATTGATTCATTCATTCGATAGATAATTTTTTTTTCAGTTAATCACTTCGGTTTTTTTTGTTGAATTCACTCATTCATTCACTTAATTACACATCATTTATTCATTAGATCATGCAACCAATCGTTTCTTTCGAACCGTTTTTAGGTTTTAAAATGTGCTTTATTTACGCCAATGTCTTAAATCTAACAGCTTTTTTCTTAATTTCTAAAGCTAAAATTAATTAATATCTATTTTGTTATAAATGTTCTTAATGGCCTCAAGTCGGCACTCTAAGTTTTAAATTGTATCGTGAAATATTTTGTGGGGATCAGACCATCTTTATTTGAAAAATAATTTTATTGTATACTTATTACTAAAATACTCTCGAGATCCGTACGGAGTCCTTCCAAATATGTTCTTTTTTCCCACCTGTTTATCATATTTTACTCAGCGTTCATTCGTTGTTATTCGCTCCTTCTTATAGTCCAAGAGCTCGCGACAAAAAATCACAACAGTTTTGAGAAAGCTAATATTTTGGTATTTGGCTACATTTAGGGTGTATGTGAATATACTAGAGTCAGCAGGTCTGACGTCGGGACACCTGGCTTTGGTGACCTGTCAAAGATGTCAAAAAAATCGAAAAATTTAACAGTTTTGAGAAAGCTGAAAATTTGCCAACACGTAGCTATTACAATGAAAAACTGAAAATCAATGGTCAGACACCCCAACAGTGGGACCCACCCAGTCAGCCCCCCCCCCGCAAAGGTGTTAAATCGAGTACGTGGGATTTCTCTTACTATGCGCGTTATAACCATGCAAGAGTTTTGAGAAAGCTGAAAATTTGCCAAAACTTAGTTTTTACAATGAAAAACAATGGTCAGACACGCCAACAGTGGGACCCACCCAGTCAGCCCCCCGCAAAGGTGTTAAATCGAGTATACACCCAAAAAAAATTCCTATTAAAATCAATTATTTTCATGTATTATCAACCAGTTTTACCCTATGATTTTGAGCTAATTAAGGAAACATGGTAAATGTTGTCAAAAAAACAAGGTCCTATAATATTTAAACTAAGAGTGAACATGTTTGAACCAACTAAACTCTTCTATTATTTTAACATCGTAGCATGTCAACATACATAATTTGTTCATGTTATTTGAATGTTATTACCATGTTCAAATAACAAGAAAAACTTTTTAAAACGACTGTATTCCAATGTTATGAGGAATCGGTTAGTTGTCTTTTTGGCAATAAAAACTAGTTCGTAACAATTTGATTCTGTTGTTAAATTTAAAATACAAAATTGAATTGACATGAAGTCGTATTCTGGTAACAGGTACCTGGTAACTAACGTTAGAAAACTAATAAAAATAATATATTTTATTCAAATGAGAAAACTTTATTCAAATATCTATAAATATAACATAAAGTTATTTAAAAGTTTGTCGTATAGACATGAAGAATGGCACATTTTGATAATCACAAATGGTTGGTTTCTAATCTGTTCTTTTTCGAATTGGTCACTGGCAGGCCCGTGCGCAGGAATGTATGATGGGGGGGGGTTATCATGTTCCCCCATACTAAATGTGATGACCTAAAAAAAAGAAGAAAGGTAACGCAATGCAGACTCAGGAACTACGGCAATGTCGGCGGAACTATGTATGTATCTCCGCTTTAGGAACAAGACAAACCAACAGGATAAATATGTTGTTTTAACGTTACGTACTTTAGTTCAAGTAGTTTCCATTGGTAAAATCTATTGGTTTAGTCTAATTAAATTTGCCTACTTTACAATATTGACAAGAAAAATATGTTAAATTAAAACTATGACAGTAATAGCTAGTTATAGGAACCATAAACATGTTTCTAGAATCATATCGACTGTTCAATCTGATTCAATTTAATGACATGTTTCTCTATGTTTATTCAAAAAATTACTTTTATCCCTTTTACAGGGCTTAAATATTAAAACCACAATTATATAATTGGTTAAACATTTTTTTAATCAATACAAGTACAGTTTAATCAATTTAAAATGTTTTTTAGTAGCTTGTTCAAATAACCAGTCAATCTATTTTAACAGACAAAATTTTTTTCTTTGGGTGTACGTGCGATTTATCTTACTATGCGCGCAATAACCATGCAAGAGTTTTGAGAAAGTTGAAAATTTGCCATAACTTTTTTTTACAATGAAAAACTGAAAAACAATGGTCAGATACCCCAACAGTGGGACCCATCCAGTCAGCCCCCCCCCGCAAAGGTGTTAAATCCGGTACGTTCTGTTATTATGCGCGCAATAATCATGCAAGAGCTTTAAGAAAGCTGAAAATTTACCAGGACGTAGTTTGTACAATGAACAACTGAAAAACAATAGTCACACCCCTATAGTAGGACCCACCCAGTCAGCACCCCCGCAAAGGTGTCGCTAAAAACGATTATGCGTGAACAACAATTTGCATAGATGGGTATAAAATACTCGTATGTAGGTACATTTTCTCTATAGGTTTGTTCTATTTGCCTGCACTATCTACACCTTTTACACCTTTCGCACTTTTTCCGTTCTTTTTGCCGGTGTAGCGTCACCGGTGGCTGTTCTTTTTGCCGAGTGTAGTGCAAAAGTGTACACTTTGCTGCACTCGGTTGGGAGCTTGTTTAAGTTCTTTACAATCTTCAAGTCAAAGTCAAAGTCAAATTTGAAAGCTGTATGCAGATAACATCAACTTTTTGAATTTAAGAAATCGCTGTTTTGACTGAAAACATGCAAGATTATTGAATGGCAATAAATTTTCATTGATAAAAGTGAAAAAATAAAGCAAATAAAAAAGGTCTGAATTTTAGCTGTCACTTTCATACACTAACCCGTTCTTTTTGGGCGACCTGCACTCTACACTTTGAGTGGATTTTGACGTACACACTAAAGTGTAACTTACACCGGGCAAAAGAAACAAACCTTATGTTTCAATGCGCTGGTTCATTGAAGTTTTACTTATTTATATGAAAATATAATTCCGTATGGAAAATGTACAATACCTTAAAGTAATACTAGGTACTTTATTATATTATGACATAAACGGATCTTTTATAGGTATTACGTGCATGTAACCGATATTTTCATAAACTATATTTAATCGATTTGTACCAAATTTCAGCTTTCTTAAAACTCTTACGCGCACTCCCCTTTACATGGGTACTGACTAGCTGGGTCCTACTGTT
The DNA here is from genome assembly GCA_949128065.1 of Beris chalybata. Lineage (NCBI taxonomy): Eukaryota > Metazoa > Arthropoda > Insecta > Diptera > Stratiomyidae > Beris > Beris chalybata. The sequence goes on from OX421894.1 coordinate 45,033,348, forward strand.
GGGGTGTCTGACAATTGTGTTTTTGTTTGTCATTGTACAAACTATCCAGTGGTGAATTTTCAGCTTTCTTAGAACTCTTTCATGACACTAGTTTTAATTGTTGCGCGCATAGTAACAGAAATTGCGCGTCCCGACTTTACACCTTTGCGGAGGTGCTGACTGGGTGGGTCCCACTGTTGGGGTGTCTGATCAACTCTTGCATGGTTATTGCGCGCATAGTAAGATAAATCCCACGTATACTCGATTGCGGGGGGGCTGACTGGGTGGGTCCCACTGTTGGGGTGTCTGACCATTGTTTTTCAGTTTTTCATTGTAAAAACTAAGTTTTGGCAAATTTTCAGCTTTCTCAAAACTCTTGCATGGTTATAACGCGCATAGTAAGAGAAATCCCACGTACTCGATTTAACACCTTTGCGGGGGGGGGGGGGGAGGCTGACTGGGTGGGTCCCACTGTTGGGGTGTCTGACCATTGTTTTTCAGTTTTTCATTGTAAAAACCAAGTTTTGGCAAATTTTCAGCTTTCTCAAAACTGTTAAATTTTTCGATTTTTTGACATCTTTGCGGGGGGGCTGACTGGGTGGGTCCCACTGCTGGGGTGTCTGACCATTGTTTTTCAGTTTTTCGTTGTAAAAACTACGTCCTGGCAAATTTCAGCTTTCTCAAAACTTAAATTTTTCGATTTTTTTGACATCTTTGACAGGTCACCAAAGCCAGGTATCCCGACGTCAGACCTGCTGACTCTAGTATATTCAGGTACACCCTAAATGTAACCAAAAACCAAAATATTAGCTTCCTCAAAACTGTTGCGATTTTTTGTCGCGAGCTCTCCGACTATTACCACATATGTATATTCAATAGTTCATTTTATCGTTCATTGGTTTTTTTTTTTAAAGTACATTCGTTCTAACAGTCATCCGATCATTTAATCATACATGCAAGAAGTCAATTATCGAGTTGCACATTCATTCGATTAATCTTTTTATTCATCACTCATTCGTACAATAGTTCACTCATTCAATCATACACTCAATCATTCATCATACGTGCGTAGCAAATGTGGTCACCGATTCCACAGCCAGTGTCTGGAGTTGTGGATAGTGGGAAATCACAACTGTCCGAATTGTCGTGGACATTTGGGTCCTCCGGACTATTGATCCCCCTGGGCGTAGAGGGCGCATCCGCTAGACCAGGCCAAGTAGCTCGCGGCAAAAAGAGGTCACAAGCCGCAAACGCTCAAAAAGATGGTATGTTGCCTTTAAGGTTAAATTTAGATGTACCACTCGAGACAGGTGGCGGACGGGCGTTCTATGCCCCGGATGGATCGATGGTCCTGGAGCCCACTCAAATGGCTGAAACCCAAACTTATTGGTAGATACTGACAGGGTGGAGAGGGAATCCGGATTGAGGTGGGCAGAAGTGCAAGACGAATCACCGGCAGGGTCAGTGCAAGCGCCGCCGTTGGCGATAAATTCGTTAGGAGTGGACGATCTGGTGCGGCTAGTACGCACGGTGCTGCGAGAGGAATTGACTCAGCAACAGCCAAGAATCAATACTAACGCAGGGTTGCCACCACCACCACCACCAAACCGTCGTGAAGCACTGGATGAACATGTGCAAATTCGGTGCCGACCGGCCCAAGTGACCGCCCAGATTGGCGACCGCAATGGCAACGGCCCAAATTATAGACACCGCAATCATGGCAGTCCGATTCGCCACTGGTGATTGCGTTTTAATGGGGACAGCCAATCATTGCGAGCCGAAGAATTAGTCTTCAGGGCCGAAGCATTGGCGATGGAAGATCTAGGCGGGATCATGGACCTGTTGGCCCAGAATTTTCATTTGATGTTGGACGGACATCCAAATCAGTGGTACTGGCTCTGGAGGCAATCAAATTCAGAGACCCATTGGACAGCCTTGAGACCTGCCTTCCTACAAGCTTGGGGGAGCGCAGTTCTGACTGGGAGGTGCGCAAGCGGATGATGGGGCAACTTCAGGCACCGAACGAGCCATTCCTTCTCTATGAACAAGACATGACAGAGCGCCGCACATTGCTGCGCTCTCCCATGTTATGTGGCCCATATACAGGCGAGCATGTTGGCGCAAACATGGGTTTGCGCAAGCCAATTCGCTCGTGTATGGCATTGTTGGCCGTTTACACAAACATGCTCGTGCAAAAATCAAAATATTTTGATTTTTCAGCGCCAACATGTTGGTGTTGGCGTATGTTTTCACGTGTATGGGACGTCAAATCGGAATAATATCACGATTTATAGAATCGGAGTTTTGGGTAGAGTAAACATGGCGAGTAAAATCAGAGATATATGTACAAGCATTGTGCAGTTAAGAAAAATTAAAAACATGGCATATGATGTGTGCAAGTACAAATAAACCAGACAAGCACAAGTTGTTTCCATGACGGAATCCAATAAGCAAGTGAGGCTCACCAACATGCTCGCCGGTGTATGCGCTAAGTCTAATGTTTGCGCAAACCTATGTTTGCGCCAGCATGCTCGCTTGTATATGGGCCACTTTATAGAGCGAATTTGTAGATCTAGTGCGCGGGAACTTGCTAGCAAGTACGCAGCAACAAATGTGCTTCTACGAGGTTCAACCGCGTAGAAGAAGTGCGGAAGGCTACGCGAGCAAGTTCCTGGCAACAGGGAAGGGTTCACGAAATTAGCGAACCCCAAGTAGAAGCGTTGGCAGAGCCTGAAACAGATTAAGTGGCCGGCTTATCCAAGTCCTTGACTTGCTGGAGCTGTGGGAAAGATGGGCACGGCTACTTTGAATGTGCGGAAGCACCAAAAGGCATCTTTTGCTATGGATGTGAGCGGGCAGACGTGGTGAATCGCAACTGCGTCCATTGTAAGGCGGGAAACGGCCGAAGGGACGGAAGGACAGTGGGTTCCTCCCGTCCGAACACTGAATCACGACCACTGTAAGGAATGTAGTTCAGTACCATGATTTTAATTCCCAATTTCACTTAAAAAAAAAAATTAAAAAAAAACCAAAACAAAACACCCAAAAACTAAAAATTTTAAAAAAACTATTTAATTTAAAAAAAAAATAATTAATATAAAACTAAATTAAAATTAATGAAGTTAAGTAAAAATAATTAAAATATGACAATACAAGGACGAACGGACAATTAAAATTTATAATATAAATTTATAGTAATACAAATTTGAAGCAGTGAAAAAATTACTTAAATGGGGTAAGTCTCTTTTGTTAAATTTTTTTAATACTTTTTGTGTTTTTTAGTTGTTTTTTTGGGGTATTATTTTTTTTGCAATGATGAGTAAAGGCAAAGACAATAGAAACTATCAGATGTCCCAAGCATGTCAATATCAATTTCAAAAGCTCTTCGATTGGCGACCTGACTCCAGTGGCTATTGCAAAGTTTTAGAATTTTTGTTGTAACCCACTGTTTGTTGCAGAAAGCTCGCCAACTAACAAAAAATAATCAATCAAAGGCAGGTTTTTTTTAATCGGATTATCAATGGGACATAATTTTTAGCTATGTACATATACATATAGATACCCTTCAAGCAGGCACGAACGCAGGGGGGGAGGGGTTAAACCAGCAGTTGGGATGGATTGGTGATAGTATTTTGTCCTAAGCGTCTGGTGCAAAGGAAAGAAATTACTTGTGTATCAAAACTAGCTTTCTGGGTGAGCCATTAATAGTTTATAGTCACTGAATACAAAAAATGTACAATTAGCCGCGAATATCTGGCACTAAATCAAAATCGTAAGTTAGATTGGATCGTCTATCGCACTCGAAATTAAGAAAGCACCGCACCAAACTCGAGCACGGAGTATCGCACTGAATTCAGTATGTGCAAAATAATACTTTAGAATCGCTTGGCTCTCCCAATATTTGCGCTCATGAATCTGATATAAATAAATAAATAAAACATAACGCAGTCACGATCGGCTGCAAGCCAATCGTATGATACTCTAGATGAAATACTGAACTCCGATTTATATTTTAGTTGGAAATATATCAAAAGAATGAGGAGTGCACAGGCAATTATTATATGACCTTTTACTTACAAGTATTGTATAGTGGCTACCCGATTTTTTGATTTATAGTGTGTTCCATAAATTAAGTTAGGACATTTTACAGAATTTTTGTATGGCAACTACATGAAGGACTTATGGGATATTTTTCATATTAATAGTTTCAGCTGCGACTATTATAAAATCATAGTGTACAAAATTTCAAAGTCGCAACTTAAAGCGTTCTAAAGTTATCGTTCAATATTGGTGAACACGTGTTTTAAGGACTATTGTATGACAGCTACCCGAAGGAGTTGACGGATGGCACTAATTATTGAAATCCGCCTTGGTTTTGGTATAAAACTAATTCCTGTAAAATTTTAAATCCCTGCTTTAATTCGTTCTGGAGTTACAGTGGATTCAGTACCAAGCTTACTTTTTTGAAGGATTTTTCGAGGCTGCTACACGAAGGACTAATTCGATTTGACCCATATTCAGAAATTTGGCTTCAAACATTGTAAACTTTAAGTGTGCAAAATTTCAAGTTCCTAACTTGAAGCATTCGAGCAATAATTGTGAAAACGTGTTTTAAGGACTCTTGTATGGGAGGTACCCGAAGGAGTGGAAGGATATCGCCCATTAACGAACTTGTCCTTACTTTTTCCATTTTACAAGTTGTGACAAAATTTCAACTTCCTAGGTCAACGCGTTCTTGAGCTATCATGCTAACGGACGGACGGACGGACAGCAAACGGATTTGGGGTTTTTTGCCAAAAATAAACACAAAATATAATATAACTTTTTTTCGTCCGAGGCTCGGTTCTATGCGTTACAAACTTTTCGGGCTGGATTAAACTTATAATACTCTATATGTTCATCTAGAGTATAAAACTTTATTATTTTTCCGGCAGAAGTTCGGAACGCGCTCAGTTCTGAGATGCGACGTAGGTTACTAAGTGACTGAAAACCTAACAAAAAGTTCGGGAAGTGGTTAGACTAGGGCGTAACATATGAATAACATAATTGTGTCATATTCCGGGGTGCAGTCTAGGGGTTGAAAAAGGAGAAAAACTTGTAAATAAGTGTTTATTAAACAAACCCGCAGAAGTTAAAAGATATTCGATATCTAATCAGACCTGAGAGATATGAAAGAATTCATGAAAAAGTATATAATAACTTTCCACCCCCTTAGGGGTCAATTTTCAAAAAATCTTAAAAACTCTTTCTAGGTATTCATATGGAGAATCCATAGAATAAAAATGAGTTCAATATGTTGGAAGACCTAGTAGATATGACGAAAATCATAGAAAAATATGCATTCTATTTTCATTGATCATCATTTTTGCCCCCTTCTGAACGCCAATGGATATTCGAATTTTTTCCATCAAATTTGCTTTTCTAGTTGATTTATATATACACACCAAGTTTAAACTTTTTAGCATAAGCCGTTCTATAGTTAGGAAAAACACCCACCACACAAAATTATAGTTTTCCAATATACCGCTACTATAACTACTATACTAAATACCAAGTTTAATGTTTATATCATTTCAGGTTCTTAAGATATAAACATTGGAACTTTTTTCTTTTCACCCTCCCCTCAGCCCCCCACCCTCTACACCCACAACCCCAAATTTTAGGGTTCAATTAGCGCTATTTCTGGTAAAAATTGAAAGCATTTATTTTACACCGTTCTTGAGATATGAAATGTTCTTTTTTTTTGAAAAATTTTTATCCCCTCCACATCTATGCTCCACCTCCCACTTAAAAAATTTTACTTTGATCAGTTTTTATTTTTCGACCTTTATACCCAAACCGAATTTTATTTGTCTAGAGCAATTGGTTCATGAGATATCGTAATCAAAAGTTTTTCACCCCCCAACCCCCATACGCAACTGACCCCACCCAAAAAATTTTCAATCTGTTCTTCTAGTGTAACTACAAATATTTCTTAAGTTTGAATAGTGTGCCATTAACGGTTTAGGAGATATGGATCTTAGAATGTGTCTATCTGGGCTTTTTTTGGTTTCGGACGCATTATATTTCCCACACCTCTTTATCAATATTGACAATTTTTATGCAAACGGGTCTACTATCAAAGATCTATAGAAATTTCAAGTTTTAGCTTCCTATCATAAGCGGTTACTGAGATCTAGAAACCCAAATTTTCCATCCAAAACGCTTCCCCCTCGTTCCCCCTCACACCCCCACCGCTAAATGGTCAATTCAAGGAGCCTACCCCATCTATTCATGAAAATTAAAAATTTCAATTTAATACCTCAAAGCGTTTGGGAGCTACGAGCCTCCAAACCATTTTGCGGACGGCGGACAGACGGACTGAAAATTATTATTGCTTTTTTCGTGTCTACTAGCTATGAAACTTGAAAATAAAAATTTTCAGGGTAGCAAAGTTTTTTTTTAAAAAAATCGATCACAATACTGTATTATTAAAATAATAAAAGTCAAATGCGAATATTGACAATAATGACAAATCAATCCTGATCTAGTTTATTCAAATTTATTGATTTCGGAATTGGTGACGTTGACTTTCCAAACAGAGCTTTCAGATTGATGTTTATAGTAGACTATAAATTTTAGCATACAAAGCACTGATAGCCACTGGAGATTGGTTGCCAATCATAGAGCTTTATTAAATATTTTTAATATGGTTGGGACATCTTATATAAAGGGATTCTAATATCTTTGGTAAAGGCTAGAGAGAGTAATTTGAAATGAACCCGAGCATTTAGCTCCTTCGCCCCAAACCTCAACAAGGGACCATATCGCTACATTTATTTGAGGACAGATATGGCTGAGATGTAGGGTGGGCAGACAGGGCGCTATAACACTTAAGTGCCCTGACAAATCGCGAAGTCACGCACTCCAACCGCTTCTTGGTTTTTCACGACCTGTTGGGAAGATAATCCCAATTTTAACCTACCCTGGAATAATTCCGATACGAAATGTTTTGTTGTACAGGTCTAGGGTTTATGGTCTGAAATCGGAACAAGACCCCCCCACACTGCCGTAGCTAGTCCCGGCCGCCAGCAAGCGTGTCGCTTCCGTTCTGGTTTCAGCCACCAATTCGAACGTAGGCGGAATTGGCCCTTCTGTCCCGAACCTTCGAAAATTTTGACTTTTTCAAGTCGAAATATTCATTCCTTGGCCTAAACCACAACAAAATTTAATTATTATATTATATTTAATATTTTATTTGGATAATACAAGGATATGGGTAATAAGCAGTAGGAACACAAAAAAATTTAAGAGCCGAACATCGAACAGCAACATCATTTTAAATATATGTAAATAAACACTAAATAAACTGAAAAGATCTATCCCATAACTTGAATCTCTCGATAACTTGAACTTGCCTGGTTTGTATTAGTTCAAGTTTTCGCCAGTCTACTGCATCGAACGAATAGATTCGCAGGACTAGCTTTAACCGACGAACGATCACCAGTGCAATAAATAACAAATTAAATAATTAAAAACCACGTTTTTAAAAACAATAATAAGGTCCGCTTATTACAAGCAATAAAATTAAAAACACTTGTATCACGTAAAATTTAATTTTATTAAAAAAAAAGAATGGAATACATGTAATAACTATTAATATTAGTTTCATGAACAAATTTCACTAGAAGACCATTTCCCATTACTTTGGCAGTGGATTTCTTGAACATCACCGTTTTCACATTCGATTAAAATTTTATCGTCAAATAAGTACGATCGTCCTGTTATAATTTCAGCATTGCTAGGTACTCTTGGTTTATTGCAAGAAATTTCTGAAAACATTGGTTTTTTTATTTGCTTGAGTAGAAAATAAATTTTTAATTGAAACTTACTCGCACATCGCGCAAGTACTTTAGACCATTTTCCTGGAGGATTGCAAACAATTTCAGGATTTCCGTGTAGTACATGACCCTCGTTGCAATGAAGGCGAATTTTGTCTCCAAATTTAAATTTTATCTTGACATTACCTAAATAAATTAACCATGAGAAATTTAAAGCAATAATGTAATAGACCAGTCATTTTTTGCTTGGTAAGTCGAAAAATAGTAAAATGGGATAAGTGTACTGTGGTCATCTCCGAAGACTTATATACTGAGAGAAAAGAGCAATTTTATTATAAAATGTTTGCAATTTTAATAGAACATTTTTGAGCCTTTTTTAATATTAAATATTAATTGATCATTTTAAAAAAAGTTCTTAGTTCTAACATAAATTATTTATTTACAAATAGTTTTAGATTTTTGTTTTTAAGTAACCAATTTTGTTTAAAAAGGTCTAAAAATTTTGAGACACAAGTGTTTACCTTGTCATTTCAAAAGGTGATCAAGATTAATCTGACGTTATAAACATTTTATTTTAAAATGGTTAAAATTTAAAGATTCGAACGAAAATTCGAGCATCTTGATTTAAAATGTTCGATGGCACAAAATAGTTGTAGTGAAATGCTAATATTTTATAAGTATAATATTTTCATTGGAAATTTAAAACAAAAGACTGCGTGCTGGACCATTTCATTCTTTGCGCATCAGTTATACGCGCAGCTTCTATTTGATTAAGTGACTGTTTTTCTTTCGCAATAATGGAAAATGAGTTTAATTTAGGTGAAGTGTTTGAGTTTGTTGAAAATCAAAAATTAATAGTGATTAAAAGCAACGAATGTTCAGATGAGTTATTGTTTATGGACCTAATGAAATCTTGGAATTTAAATCAAGAAACAAGTTATTATTTACGCGATTGCCAGGTGAACGCAGAAGTGTTAAAAAAAATTGAAATACGTGATATTGACGTGTTGTTCGAAGATATCCGACGATTCGGGCAAAAAATTTTATTTCAATCTGGCTTAAAAACATGGCGTCTTAGGCTGGCCGCACACTGAAACAGCAAAAACACTATTAGTCAAAAACATTTTTGACAAATCAAGAATATGTCGCTGTTTAAATAGTAATTAAATTATCAGAGCACACTGATTAGTCGCGTGCGTCTAAGGAACGAGACTAATCAGTTTTTGACTAAATCTGTTGGCTGGACGCACAGTGAAAGAGCAAAAACGGTTTTAGTCAAAAACATTTTTCTGTTTGCTCTTTCAGTGTGCGTCCAGCCAACAGTTTTAGTCAAGAACTGATTAGTATCGTTCCTTGGAGGCACGCGACTAATCTGTGTGCTCTGATAATTTAATTGCTACTGAAACAGCGACATATTATTGATTAGTCAAAAATGTTTTTGACTAATACTGTTTTTGCTCTTTCAGTGTGCGGCCAGCCTTAGTTTGGTAAGTTTTGTTTTTTATTTTTGTATAGTGTGTGATAGTGATTATTTTTTGATTCTATTCCATTGATTGATCTTGTACAAGCAGACACTTTGTCTATGAATACCAGAATAGAGGAATGGATTAAAAATACCCAAACTAGTGACGGTGGCACGAAAACGCCAACGCCTTTCTCTGATTCCAATGACAGTGGTATTTATTTGAATATAAATTTGCGCCAATTATTGGAGGAGAGCGTTAAGGGACAATTGATCCTTGAATACTTTGAAAAGAACAACTGCTTAAATAGTCACGCCCAAACTGATTTGGTGCACTGTGTTGTTGACAATATTTAGCTAAAAGTGAAATCTCCAACGCCGTCATATTTTATAGCAGTCGCTAAAAATATAGAAGAAGTTTTTCCATCCGAAAAAGGGGTAAGAATATGTTCAATTAAGATAAAGTTCAAACCATTAAACCTTATCGCTATTTACTAATATACTAATACTACATACCTAGACCGTTTAAAAAAAATCCCAGTGGTAAACTGTATGATCGTTACTGCAATTTAATGTTTCAAAAAAAAGGACCAAAAAAAGTTTAGAAACTGTTAGCACTACATCAATTGAAAGTGTTCAAAAAGAGCTTAAAAGTCTAGAGCCCAGACAGTTATCAGGTATATTAACATGAAGTATTTAATAATATTTTCGTTTACTTATGAATGAAAATATTGTGTTTTTAATTGTAGTTAATATTATTTATTTTTAGAAAATACTGCAACGAAGAAAGTTTGGCTTTCAAATAATTGTGAACCATGGAGTAAAGCCTGCGAATTGTGGAGAAAAACTGCTGAAGATTGATTAGATAGTTTTAAGCAGTCTCAGAGCTCTAACATTTCCGATTTTATAAAAGATTGGCCACGATACAATTGGTATGTTTAAAAAATATTTTAGTACAGACGTACATAAAAATTACTTTTGATCACTCTAATTGTATAACATTCTTAGATAGATATATGTATGTACCCCGGAAAGGAAAACTTATTACTTACGCAGTACGAATCATTTTTAACAGCAATAGAGTCAACACTTCAAAAAATTAAGGACAAACACAACATACAACTCTATGAGCTATATAAAAGCGAAACAATTGGGAAAGGTACTAAATAATAGTTGCTCGAAACATTTTTAATTTAATGCTTATATCTTTTTACTTTTTAGATTCTAAGGATTGTATTGCTGCTCTGTGTATTGCTACACAGCATTCTTCCACCTCTCAGAGTAAGTAGGACATACAAGCCGACGATCGCCGACTCACAGAACGATTTTGTACTTCATGTACGATACAAACAATGAGCGATCTAGTACCCAGCACAAATGGCTTGAAAGAAGAATGTCACAAAAGAAATGAATGATTGCAGCCAAGGATAATAGTGGTAGGTCCTTCTTTAGATAAACTTGAATATTTTTATAATTTTTGTAATGGTATCAAATATAATCCACCATCATTCCTCAAATGTTTAAATATAACAATAAAATCGATTTTCGTCTTTTGAAACAATATTTTATTGAAATCAAGTCAGATAATAATTATCCACGAGTTAATAATTTTATTAATCAATTAAAAAGTCCAATTTAAACTATACAGCCAAGAAGTATTAGTAATTAAGTTCTTATAATGATAAGTTGCTGCTTATGTAATTTCGATTTTTTGATTTTGAAGACTGGACATGGAGTACCAGTAATTTTTAAGTTCAAATATAAACATTGTAATCAAACTTTCCAAAATATTTCTAGATTTAAGTCGCATTTACTGAATTGCATTGCATTTATGAATTGTGAATTGTGTTCTAATTTCGCCAGAATAATAACATTCAAGAAAATTGCCCTGTGTTTTAAATTCAAATGTACTATTTACGAAACAACCACACGAACTGCCCGGCTAAGGTTAAATGATATATTAGCCAGTGCTTACCAAAACGGAATTAAGGTATGATAGGTGATAAAATTTCATTGGTAGATCAAGAAAAAATATTCTCATTACTTTGATTTTTCGTTGCATATTTTACTAAGGATAACATCCAAAATCGTAGTGCTTTAAAAGTTTTTCAATAATTTAAATCAAAATTGATATATTTGAAGTCAAGTAATATGTTCATATTGATTCAAAATGCAAACGAGTTAATTCCAAGAGTTTGATATTTTGAATTAAATTCTCTTTTCACTTAGAATTAAAATATAAAAAAAGTTTTGTGAAAAGATTTTAAGTTTTAAAATTAAAACTCAAGTATTTCATACCAAATACCACACATTTAAAAACAATTGATACTACTATTTAAACCAAAGTTTTAAAAACAAAATAATTCAACATTTAGGATAGAAATGTTCCGCTTTTGCGTAAAATCTATATACGTTTTTACTTGATTTTACATATAAAACATTTTAAGACTAAAAGTTTTTTTTCTGAGTGACGCACTGTGAAGAAGTTATTGTTATGTTATTTGATCATTGAGATGTCAACAAATATAATTTGTTCACAAAAACTGGATTTCCAGGAATAGTTGAATAGTAAAAATAAAAAGAAAGTGTAGCCCTGAATAGTTTCATTTTTAGACTTAACTAGTTATTCCTGAAAATACAAGGTTTTCCGGTGAATACTGTTAAATTTATTTTGTGTGACGTTTCGGACTCGACTGAGTTCTTTATCAAACAGTTATTCCCTGTGGCCACAGATATGTATGTACATACATACATACATTCAATTTTTCGGCTGAAATCATACTGGCTGTCTCAATCGGCTGCAATATTGTAATTTAGAATTAAGTAAAACAAGGAGTTCGCATGTATTTTTCCTTTATTAAGGAGGTGTGTATTCGATGATAAAAGACGATATCATCAGTGTTCAATTTCATATCGGGAACTAAAGAAAACCGAAAACAAAACTTTTCGTTTTCAAGTACTTTCACATGGGAGGAGCAAGAAGGACTCGATTTCTATCATATTTATCGCTTTACCGGAAAGCGAAAGCTATTGGAAATCGTTCTAGAACACGTGTTTTGAGGACTTTTTGTATGTGAGCTACCAGAAAGAGTAAACGAATTTCGCTAATATTATAGAAAATATTGTTTTCACTCGAAAGTAATTTATAGAAAATTCCTAATTCGTGGCTGAACGATTACTTGAGAGGATATTTGTACCCAAGTATGTAGTACCAAAAGTCTTGTAGTAGTAGTACGATCGTTCTGAGAACTATATCATATCGCGAACAGTACTTAAAACGGTGATATGATAAGTATCACAACGAACTTGCCAGTGCGTGCTTAGTAATACACACCACCTCGCTACCTGCAGCGTTACGAATAGTTGTGGGTTACGACCATAGAGGTAGAAGAGATAACGAGCAGTAACTGTTTTGAAGCTGGACGATTTCTCGTAAAGGACCGGAAGTAAACACTATGCTACTATGAGCATATTACTCACATTTATGTTATACTCCGGTCTTGAACACAAAAAACGCCAAACCTTTGAATACTCAATACAAAAACGTTCAGTATTGCATCAAAATGCTTCATACAAAAACGGCGTCTCGTCGTCTCCATATTTATATCTCTGTGGCTATATGACTAAGCAGATTGAACATTTGATTATGATGCATGTGGTTCTCCGAACCATTTACGAACAATCTGAAAACTTTGACAAACTTTATAGTAAAATAGAGTAGCGGTAATAAATCACACACACACGAGACGAGAGCGCGCAGAGAATGTGTGTTTTGTTATGGCTTATTATATACAAATAAGAATACACAAATAAGATGTGAACTTCAATTGAAATATGTGTTGATGATAATTATTTTTCAATTAAAAAACAACATATTTTATGGGAAACATAATGTCTACTGTAATCATATGCGATGTTGCTATGCTTAAAACTACGCACCTCCATAAAAAACTATATTGTAGTATTTTATAATTTTTTAAGTAAAATTGATTCTTTAAACGGAAGTACTTTATTACTTAAATGGAATAACAAATATTCAAACTAATATTTTAAAGTAGGAACATAAGAATTTTGATTCAAAATCTATGTACAGTACATACATATCTATCTATAAATATTTCATTCATATTGGAAGCCATGACACATCTAGAAAATATGGAGTCATATTAAGTTGTAATACCCTACAATTAAGTAGCAACACACTACTATTTGGTAGCACTATACACAACTCTTTAGTAACTAAAAATTAGTTGTGACAACGTTCACCGGAATACAGGTTAGGACCAAGAACTATCCATGCTACTTGGGTATGAAAGCTACACGAAGAACTAATACGATGTCATTGCATAGTCATACCTAGAGTCACTGTATAAGAACTAACACAAACATCCACTATCTTGAGTACGGACAATGACCGCTTTTGGTACCTTTTTAGTACTCTTAAACCCTGCGAACTCCAAAGTTCGCAGGTTTCTTAAATGGCATAGTTTTAGTGTGTATACGTGTAGCAGATGGATTTTGATTAACGTTTCACGGAATCGAGATACATATGTCTCATGAAATGTTAACTAAATACAGCGTTTATCCACTTTAGTGGAGATAAAAATGAAAAATCGGACAACTGCAAAAAAATTTCAAATGTACTGGTTTCAAATGAAACACACATTGTCCGTACTCAAGATAATGGATGTTTGTGTTAGTTCTTATACAGTGACTCTAGTCATACCTAGAGTCACTTCATACGAACTAACCCAACATCCATTATCTTGAGTACGGACAATGTGTGTTTAGTTTGAAACTAGTACATTTGAAATTTTTTTGCAGTTGTTTCGATTTTTCATTTTAAGGATCTCCACTAAAGTGGATACACGCTGTATTTAGTAGACATTTCATGAGACATATTTCGATTCCGTGAAACGTCCATCAAAATCCATCTGCTACACGTATACACACTAAAACCATTTAAGAAACCTGCGATTTTTTAAATTCGCAGGTTTTTAGTACTAAATATGTACCAAAAGTGGTGATTGTCCGTACTCATGATAGTGGATGTTTGTGTTAGTTCTTATACAGTGACTCTAGTCATACCTAAGGCCTGGACTACATGGTCCGTTTTTTTTCCGATCCGGAAAAAAACCGATTCCGGATAGCTTCGACTACACGCACGTCCGGAATAAAAAGTTCTCAGTCTACTGGGAGCTACCGTGGTGTGATGAGTGCGCTTAAGCCTGTGAGTTCTGCTATGGAGAAGCTAAGCTATGAAGAACTTATATCTTTGGCGGTTGTTGTTAACAACAATAAAAAGAAAGCAAACAAGAAACGAAGATATTGGGTGCAGGAAGGAATTTTTCATACTTTGTATGCAAAAACCAGAGAACATCCAGACAAATTTTTTCAGTACTATGGAATGTCGATTAATTCCTTCGATGAACTGAAATGTATTGTAATACAGTGCAACCCGGTTATAACGTACCTCGTGAGGACCACAACAAGTAGAACGTTATAACCGATACTATATTATAACCTACATATACAAAAAAGTTGTTTCCATTTATAAGAATAATTTCCTTATTAAAGAATAGAATAGACAGATGGAATAGAAAAGACAGATGGGATGAAGAAATTGAAAAGAGTTCTCCCGTTTATTTACCAACTACATATGTACATCAAAAATCGCCAACAAATTTTCGTCAAATTTTGTACCTTACCATCGTCTACTCTTTTGGAAAATTTTGTATACTTGAAGAATTATTAAAAAAATATAATTTAATTTTTTTTTGTTTCTATCTAATTTTTTTTGTTAGTTATAGTATTTTAGTAAGTTTTCGCAAAGTTTCCGTGCGAGTCTTCTTTGAAAATTCATATCTCTTGTAATTTTTATCCTAGAATAATGAAATAGGGCTTATTTTAAAGGAGGAGGCTGTCGCATTATAAAATAAATAATAAAAATAAAATAAAAATTATCCTTGAATTTTTTTTCAATTCAACCGTAAACAGATCGAATTAATATTTTGTACGTTATAAAGAACACAAGTGCTATGAGAAATGGTGCTTTATAAGCAATATGTACGTTATAAAAGGGTACTTTATATCCGTACAAAAATACAAGAGCTTTTCACATTTGTGCATGGGGATTGAAAAAAAGTACTTTATAACCGAAACTACGTTATAAAAGTGCACTTTATAAGCGGGTTGCACTGTAATTAGTTGCTCTGAGTCGACCATCTCGGTCAAGCACAACTTCTCGAATGGAAAAATTGCACAGGAAAAAATTCCGGACAAGTGCATGTAGTCGAGCTCATACAACTCTGTATGTTCTTGAAATTTAATTCTGGATATGCCGAAAAATTCCTGATCAACCGTCCGGAGAAACCTGTGCATGCTCAGGTTTTTTTTCCGGACGTCCGGTTTTCCGGAGTCATGTAGTCGACGAGCCAAAATCTCATACATTTCTATGGGACAAGGTTTTCATTCTTTCCGGAAGGCGGAGCCTATTTTCTCCGAACCGGAAAAAAAACGGACCATGTAGTCCGGACCTAAGGCTCATCTTTTGGATAAACTACACATAAAAATGCTTAAACGATATTAAAATTATAACTATAAACAGCCTTTGTGATAGATCCCATATCCGAAGGAGTAAAGTAATTTTACTGACTAATAACCTTGAACTCCATTCTTCCTGAAAACTAAGTTGCAAAAAAGTTCAATATCGTGTGATACCGATTTAGTGTGTTCCGTAAATTGAGTGAGAATATTTTTACAGGATTTCGAATGCCAGCTACTCGAAGTACTCATGGGATTTTTCCATATTTATTCAAATTTCAAAGTCGTAGCTTAAGGTCTACCTGAGTTATTGTCCAAAAGTCTGGAACACGTGTTTTAAGAACTTTTTGCATGGATTAGGATGATTTTGCTTGTTTACGAGCTTAGTTTTACAAATTCAACCAAACTGCCAGAACTGCCAAGCTGGATTTCCATTGTCGTCGTAATTCTGCTTCAGAGCGTCGGACGACTTGCTCCAGCTCCGGTTAGGTTAAGGCGTTCTTGAGTTAAGCTGGATTTCCATTGTCGCTGCAATTCTGTTACAAAGCGTCGGACACAACAATCAGCCAATCAGATTTTAGTTTAAAGGACAAAATGCGTCTGCGACATAAGTCGCATATTTTTCACCTTTTTTTCCGAACCGCAAAATTAAATTGCTATGACTTTTTGCCATTTCAAGATGCAGGATACAGGATCCAGGTTCGTCGGTTTTTGTAGTTTTGTGAGTTGGTTTGTGACTGTTTTTATATCTTCCTTGTAGAAGATAAGATAACCAGATACTAAATAAATTAGAGCTGTTAATAATTTTTGTATATTTATATATATATTTAATTATTTTAAAATATATGAAACGGTCACAATGTATGAACACTAATCAAAAGAGAGTTATCGAAGGAGGTCATTACAACAAAAACTAACAGATATTTGGAACCAAAGTCCGAACCTTTGGGAAATTGTGCAGTCATGCATACTAAACAGTATGCCGAGGGGAATACAGGCTTTAATTGCTAAGGGAGGAAATCTATATATACAAAAGAGGATGTAAGTACATATGTGCCTATGTTCCCTATGAACTCCTAAACCGCTCAACCGATGTTTACCAAATTTTCAGGGAACGCCTAAAATAGTCCCGAGATGGTTCCTGTAAAGTTTTGTACTAACCGAATCAAAAACAATTTTTTTCTGCTATTTTCCAATTTTTTTTTTGCAATTTTAGTACCCTGGTGCTCTAATTGTTTGTTTGTTTGTCCCGTACGCTTTCCTAAACCATTTATCCGATGAAACTTCAACTTAACAAAATCAACTTACGACGCAATCATTATAAGAGACACCAGCCTCCATGCTATAATGTACTAACATTTGATGTGGAGACGAAAGTCTGAGCACAGATTAATTATAAGTTAGCTTGAGCACTAAATGTTAATAATATGGAAAATATATACAGTGCAACCCGCTTATAAAGTGCACTTTTATAACGTACTTTCGGTTATAAAGTACTTTTTTCAATCCCCATGCACAAATGTGAAAAGTTCTTGTATTTTTGTACGGATATAGCGTACCCTCATATAACGTACTAATTGGTTATAACGTACCCTTTCTCATAGCACTTGAGTTCTTTCTAACGTACAAAATATTAATTCGATCTGTTTAAGGTAGAATTGAAAAAAATTTCAAGTATAATTTTTATTCGTTTTTTTTTATATTCCGACAGCCTCCTTCTTTAAGATAAGCCCTATTTCATTATTCTAGGATAACAATTACAAGAGATAGGAATTTTCAACGAGGACTTAGACTATACCTTTGCGAAAACTTCCTAACATACATTATACTATAACTAACAAAAAAAATATAGATAGAAACAAAAAATTGAAATTATATTTTTTTTACAAATTCTTCAAGTATAGAAAAGTTTTCAAAAGAATAGACGATAGTATGGAATAAAATTTGGCGTAAATTTTTTGCCGATTTTTGATGGAATGACGCAATATGTATTTATTTATTTATTTATTGAAAAGCGAAGATGAACAGAATATCAATTCCAATAAAACAAATGCGCCAAAAAGAAAAATAATAATAAAGTTCAAGTAAAGAAAAAATAATAATAAAGATAAAAATAATAATAAAGAAAAAAGAAAAATAATAATAATAATAAAAATAAATAATTAAAATAAATTATAAATTAAAATTAGAGAAAACTAAGTAAGTTAGAAACTACTTAATAGCAAATATCGATTTTAAATGGATTTTAATAGAGCGCAAGCTGTGACCCTGAAAACTAAGACAATTAGCATGAAATGAGCGCGGTAAACGGAGGAGCGGTGAATTAAAATAGGCATTTATAGATGCAAATGGGATAATAAAAGTGTCTTGTGACCTGCAACGGTGGTTTGGTTCTCTGAATGTAAGTTCCACATACAGAGTACAATTGAAGACAAATAAAACTTTGTATAGGAACATAATATCTAAGTATGATCTTCTGTCCTTCAGAAAAGATAGTCCTAGATGTTGTAGTCTCTCATCATACGGAGCCTCATCGAAATTGAGTCTGCGAAAGAGAGATCGAGTGAAACGTCTCTGCACTGATTCCAATGCTGCAATAAGGTAAGAATAGTACGGGTTCCATACAGCTGAGCAGTATTCCAGATGACATCTGACAAGACTATTATACAAGTTAATGTAGAGAGCAGAGTTACGAAAAGGATAAGCAGCTCTTAATATAAATCCACATAAACTGTACGCACGTCTACTGATTACCGAAATATGAATATCAAATTTAAGACGGGTGTCAAAAGTAACACCCAGGTCCTTAATATGTGAGATTTCAGTGAGAAAGAAATCATCAATATTATAGTTGAATTGAAGAGAGGAGGGTTTATTAGAGTAAATCATCTTGTAACATTTAAGCTTATTAAGAGATAGCTTATTTGCCGCGCACCATGAGGACAGTTTATTAAGGTCCTCTTGTAGCACCAGACAATCAGACAAAGACTTGACAGGAGTAAAGAGCTTGAGATCATCGGCATACATAAGGTGATCAGAACGAAATTCGAAAAGAAGATCATTCACGAATAAAATAAATAACAACGGACCCAAGGTAGAACCCTGAGGAACGCCAGAAGTCGCCAGATAAGGAGCCGATAAGCAGCCCTGAAAGACAACCATATGCGTGCGATTGCTAAGATAGGAACAAACCCAACCTAACAGGGCACTGCACAGTCCAGACGACTTCAGTTTGCGAACAAGAGTGTAATGGTCAACCGTATCGAACGCTTTCGAAAAATCAGTGTATACCGTGTGAACATCAAGTCGGTTTTCAAGGGCCTTAGATACCGAATTTGTAAATGAAACTAAATTCGTCTCAGTGGAGCGACCTCGAAAAAAGCCATGCTGATTGGGAGAAATAGCGCTGCTGACATGACGAAAAATGACTTCGTGCAGTAGTTTTTCAAATATTTCCGAGAAACAAGAAAGAATACAGATAGGGCGGAAGTTTGCTACATTATGTTTGTCACCTTTCTTAAATATTGGCAAGACATGGGAGTTTTTCCATACGGCTGGAAATACTTTTTCCATGATTGACATATTAAATAATATAGCGAGCGGCTCAGCCAGAATATGCCCCAGCCTCTTAACAAATATATTCGGAATGTTGTCAGGTCCTGCCCCACCATTACAGTCTAGTGAATTGATTACTGCAAGAACGTCAAGGCGAGAGAAAACAGGTACAGAGCTATCATCCCTGTCATCAAAATCATCAATCATAGACAGAGAGGCAGTATCAGGAGAATACACAGAGCTAAAGTAAATAGCAAATAGGTCTGCAATAGAGTGCGGCGTCGTAGCCTTATCACTTAGGTGAGTTATATAATTCACATAATTCCAAAATAGTTTGTCATTGCCCAAACTAAGAGATATATTTAAGCAAGACACATACAATCTAAAGGCAATCTTAATTTCACTCTTAACCAATTTACGGAGATCACTGTAGCGAGCTCCATTAGTCGCAGTGCAACATCTCTTATAAATACGCCTAGCCTTATCCTTAACCTTTAATAGCCTAATGACAGAGGCATTAAACCATGGTGGATAAGAACGACGTTGAGAGCGAGAAAGTGGGACGAGATCAACTATTGCCGAATTGACAATAGAATAAAACTGATCAAGGGCAGTGTTAACCGATGAAGTATCAAGTGACGTCCAGTTTGCCTTAGCTAGAACAGAAGCAATTTCCTCATAATCACCTTTGAAGAAGTTGCGCTTGACTGAATGATGAGGAGCTGAGTTTAAGGAGGCCAGCAAATTGAGCTCAATCTCAATCGGAGGATGGTGAGAATCAGGTGATACTAGCCCAGAGGGCGACAAAACGAGAGCCACATCTTCAGCACTAAAGTTGGTAAAGATAAGATCGAGTATTCTATTGTTATGATTTGATACAAAATTGTGCTGACTTAGAGCACAGTACTCCATAAATGATTGTATAGAAAAGAGTTGATGAGAGTAGCCATTTGAACTAGACGGGATAGAATTAGCCCATTCCAAGTGGGGCATATTGAAATCGCCACAAATGATGAATTTTGATGATGGATTACATTGATTAATAAACAACGATAAATATTCCAAAAGTTCAGAGAAGAGAGTATGACTAATATTGCACGGAACATAGTACGAAAAAATATATAAAATTGTTCTACCACATGTAACCTTAACAGCAATGCATTCAAAAGGAGAATTGAAATCAGTGCAGAGTTCGGAGAACAAGCTACTACGGACAGCAATCAACACTCCACCACCATCATTCTTGTTAGAGGACAGAAGATCACGATCGCGTCTAAAAACATTATACGATCACGGAAAAATTTCGGAGTCCAAAATCGACTCTTTGAGCCAAGACTCAGAAATACAGATAACGTCGAAGGAATTTGATGACACAGAGTTTTTAAAAGCAATTGTCTTAGTCTTCAGTCCCCTTACATTTTGGTAGAAAATAGAAAAAGAGCTGCGACTGGTCGATGAACGAAGATTGATAGACGTGGCTATTACGTCAGTGGATCTCTGCCCACCGTAGAGCGAAAATTCTTACGCGGCCGCGGTAGAAATTCCTTCACCGCAAGACCCTTCGGCCAAGCAGAGGGCTTAACAACGTCCGAAAATATGCTGTGAGGCACACGAACCTTAAAAGACACGAACGAGTACTTCGAAAGCTCCTCGCCAGTCTTAGTTAACTGATGGCAGAGTAGTGACGTTGAAGAAATGTTCACGAAGTTGCGGGAGATATGATTCCGAATCGCATCCGGCGTAGTGTTAACATCACATCGCGATACATAGATCCAGCGTGGAAGTTTGGCAGCAAGTAGGTGTGTAGACGAACCAGCTGCATGTTGAAGATCAGGAGACACGATCGATGGAACAGGCTGAGTCGCATTAGCAAGTTTGACAGCACTTAGGTCAGTAGAACAGCTGGCAGGAACTTGCAATGACGAAGAAGTATGCGCAATTTGACGATCAGCTGACACGACCACTGGGACAGCGACAGGCTGAGTCGCACTGGAACAGCTGGCAGGAACTTGCGATGACGAAGAAGTATACGCAATTTGACGATCAGCTGACACGACCACTGGGACAGCGACAGGCTGAGTCGCACTAGCACCACTGTGAAGATCAAGCGGATCCGACACCGAATCCGAACGCAAATCATTAAGTGAAGCAGACTTGCCCCGCTCGTTAAATTTAGCACTGCGCAAAATTCTCGTCGAAAGCTTTCCAGGCAAACGAGAAACGGTTGATCGATCGTCAACATTGCGACTATGTTGACCTAGGTCATGGATAGTAGCCGTAGAGTGCGACACGATGAGCTCAGGAACCGTAACATCGGGATTCGAGACGTTCATAGCGGAAGGGCTACAAAGCTCGTCGATGCTACTTAAAGATGCGGCAAATTTTTGCTGAAGCGCCAAGAAATCAGAGTGTAGCAATTGCATTGTCGAACGCGCTTCGAGGATTTTCATGACATATGCAGATGAAGATGACGCTCGGCATGACGTGCAATACCAATGTATACCACCCCCGGAATTGTTCACTGCATCACCAACAACCCCCAAAAGGCCAACACATTTGCAATGAGAGGTCTTTTCACAGAAGCCGGAGCAGCAAATAAAAGGGGTTTTGCCGGCTTTATCGACACAGGGCACCACACAGCACTCAGCCATAGTTAAGTGAAATAAAATAAAATATAATAAAACTGCACCCGAAATTCAAAGTCAAGCGACAGAAATATGAAAAAGAACCAATAACTTACGCGTAGCGCGACGGAAAATAGAACCGCTTAGTATCACAGCTGAGTGACGAAGTTGAAGATGTAGTTGGCAAATAAACGGGAGAATCCTTTTCAATTATGCTGATTGTCTTCATCCTATCTGAGTTAGAAGTCTATAATTTTGTATTATGAATTTATGGACTCAATTCTGTAATAAAAAAAACTATTCTTATAAATGGAAACAAATTTTTTTCATATGTGAGTTAGAACGTACTATCGGTTATAACGTTCTACTTGTTGTAGTCCCCACGAGGTACGTTATAACCGGGTTGCACTGTATATCTATCTATCTATCTATCTAAAATCAATTTACATTTGGTAGTACGAGAGTTTTTTTCCACATTTGAGAGTCATATGATTTAGCGGCAGTTCGTTTGTTTTCGATGTAGTAGTTATGCGTTCCTATTGGTAAAGATGGACGATTGATGTTGGATGGAAGATGAAGGATGATGGATGAGGGATGGCGGATGGATGATGGTGGATAGAGGATGGAGAATAGAGGATGAAGTAACGGGCGCAACAGAAGTAACGGGAGAAATGGAAGCAACGGGAGAAATGGGAGAGATGGAAGCAGTGGAGCAAGGGAAGTAACAAGAGAAATGGAAGCAACGGGAGTAATGGAAACATCAGGTGCAACGGGAGTAACAATAGTATAGACATAGTATAGCACCAAACAAACATGAGCATAGCCGTGGTACGCGGCTTGTAATAAATATTAAGCATACAAAAAAACGCCGAGATTTTTTCCCGATACATGTTCTACAAAATTTTATCGCAGTTATGAGTTTTATTTACCCAATAGCCTGCAAAATAGAAAAATATTTATTTTAGTGGAGTCCTTTTACCGAAAGTCTTAATTTTACTCCGTAAAGGTGAAATTTTAAAAAACTTCTGGGTGCGTCTAATAACATGGCCAGGGACTGTATGGTATATACAAAGATGTATATACTTAGCATTGACTAACGTCTCAAACTGACTGGCCTAAGTATATAATTATTAGATCTAATACTGACCTGAACTACCGTGATGATTCATGCTTACTGGTCGTGGAGGTTTATCACAAAATATTTCTTAAAAAAAGGCATTAAGCCCATTAAAATATTGCGATAAAAAAATGTTTTACCTTTGCAAATGTAACTAATCGGATCCCAGGTACCATCTTCCTTACACGTGACAACACTGTTTCCAACAATAGCCAGCCCAGCAGCGCAACCATATTGTGCAATAGTTCCAAATGGCGCAAATATTGAGTACTCGCGTAGTTCTCCCAAATCAGATATAATAGTTTTATTATCCGGTCCCATAATTCTATTGATAATTCCATTGAACGGTTTTTCAGGAATATCCTTCAAGTTACAATGTTCAACTAATTTTGTAGTGCTGGAATCGTGAAATTCAGTTGTAGATTTTACTTCTTCCTGGCTCTCTTGTGATAACTCATCTTCCACTTCCATTGATTCGCCGGATTCTGTTTCTAGTAACGATGATTTTGGTATTAAAATTATACTTTCTGTCGTCGCAACTTCTTCAGGATTGGGACGTGTCAAAATGGATCGTAATGACTCTTTAAATTCATCCGATAATTTATCTAAATGCGACTCTTTTTCGGAATCATCTAAATTGATTTTTAAAAAGTTATCAAATGTAACCTCTGGATTTCTAGAATGAAGTTCTTTTATTTGGTCTTTCAACAAATCAATAAGCTTTACGTCAATACTCATGTATTCTTTGACTTCAAGTGGTTCTAACTTATTGTTAGTAAGATTGCACAGACTAATAATTTCATCCGTGACCAGACATAGTTCAGATTGCTTCAATTTAGGTTTACACTCAGAAATGTAAAATCTCTTTAAAGCTATCCAAAATTGTTCTTTTGGGTAGTTATCTGACAAAGGTGTAGTAGAAGTATATGTTCTTACTTTTAAAGATGACGCGTTTTCTGTAGAACTTTTAGTTTGTGGTTGCTCTGTGGAAGGTAATATATTCAATGGTTGATTTACTGTAGTAGCTTTCTTTGGTGGAGTATACGTACTACTGGGCATGGGAGGAGTAGAAGTTGTCAGAATTGGAGTTTCAACAATTGGAGAACCAATGGTATATTTTACTGTTGTGGCTGATAAGGGTCTAGATGTCGTAGTTAGTTTCGTATTTTCATCAATAATATTGTTGGTGGGTGAACTATTTATTTCGGTTAATTCTTTTTCGCCATCGCAAGACGGGATATTGGTATCCCACTGACCTAAAACCAAAATATAAATTAATATATTAAACAAAAAATAATCAGAATAGGAATTAAATACTATTCTAAAATTATTAGCTTATGGTAAGAAATTAAATAAAACTAACATTTTTTATATATAGTTTGATATGTTATTTGTGAAATTATTAATTAAAAATTATTATAAATTTTTATTAATTTCGATTACGTAAGCCGTATACTGATATCAACTTCTACGTTAGAGTAGAATGGTCTTATGGTTATATGCGTAATCTATGTTTAATCATTCCTTTTAGTTTTAAAAATAATATGGGTATTAAGGTACTTAAGTCTAGTGTTAAAGTTAAAAATATTAGCCGCTATTCACAGTCGTCATAAAGTTGGCTTTGAGTTAAAGCTGACTTTAGTGTCGTATAATTTATATGACACTAAAGTCAGCTCTTACTTAAAGCCAACTTTATGACGACTGTGAATAGCGGCCATTATTTTTATATATAAGTAGTCATTAGGTTACAAGAAGGCGAACTGGTGAAGATGTAAAATTATCAACCGAAAATTGATTTCAATTTCCAATCAAAAAATTTCAACTTCGAATTGAGCAAATTTACTGGATATTCTATAAAAAGTGTATAATCTCTATATTCTATAAAACAAGTGTATAATTAGCACTTCTCAATATACACTTATTTCTACTTATAATATTATGTTGATGCAGATGCAAATGTCATTTTTGGTAGTGCAATTTCAAACAACTGTAACTCTTATAAAACTTAATTTTATTAATCAAAATAGGTACCAGCACATGCAATACACTTCCTCAAGTCTGACTTTCTAGAGCGAGGCAGACCTCGAACACACTTTTGAAGGCCTCTTTATTATTGAATTGTATGTTCAGAAAAACTACCCAAATGTTTAAAAATGTTGTAGTCGGTTGGCGAAAGGTCTGGTGAGTATGGTAGTGGTAGATGAGAAAGAGTCTCATAATGCAACTCGTTTAATTTTTGAACCGTTGTTCTTGAAACATGGGCCCGTGCGTTGTCATGAAGCAGTATAACTCCATCTCTGTTGACCAAACTAGCCCGTTGAACACCCAATTTGCTATGCATTTTATCGAATTGGGCACAATACTTCTTTGCATTAATGGTTTCACGAAGCTTCAAAAAGGAAAAGTGAATAACTCCAGCTGCAGACAATCAAACAGTCATCATTATCTTAAAAGGCCTTGTTTCGGAATGTGTTTTGGAGTCTTATCAGCATCAAATCATTGTGCTGATCGGCGGTGATTGTCGTACAGTCCACTTTTCATCATGTCTGTTCACGGATTGTTTCTCTTCCGAGACAGCAGTGAACTGCAATTTTCCAGTAGACGCGTCATGTTTCGCTCAGTAAGCTCATGCGGATCCCACTTATCAAGATTTTTTTACAAAATCAAACTGTCGAATTGTGTTAGCCCAATTTCATGCAATGTCCCTTAGAGTTTGGCGTGAGTCAGATTCCACTAATAAATTCAGCTCGTCCTTGTCGATCTGTTCTGATACGGGGGTGGTGCATGTTTTTTATATCTCAGAACCGCCTTTTTCTAGAAAGTTGAAACTTACTATCTATACGTAGATGTGCTACTGGGATAATTAAAACTAAAAAAAGCCAGACTGTTGTTCAACGTAATATCTCATGGGGTTTGTGAGCTACGCACCTTCAAACGGTTTTGCGTACGGGGTCTACAGCGGACAGACGAACATTTTGTTTTTTGAGGTCTATTAGTCCTAAAACGTGAAAACACAAAATTTCAGGATAGCAAAAATAATAAAGTAAACTATTCAGAAATGAAAAATACCGTTCGAGTTCTAAAATATGCTAGGCTTAACAGAAAATATCGCGTTCGATACTAGGATTTAAATATAGATATATCGCTCTAAAAAATATCTGCCGATATTGTCGATATATCGTTAAAAAAAAATATAGTTGTTCGATATATCGATATTTTTTCATCACCCATACTATCAAAATTTGACCTTGGTTTCTTATTTTTATTTAGTGATAATAATAATCAGTGGCGCAATAGCCCAAATCGGGCCTTGAAGTAATGCTAGAGTTACTTCATTACTAGACCAACGGAACACGCTCGTCCGTGATTATTACCCCGAGTATAACTCAGGAACTCATTTACACCTGAGTGAACTGGTAGTCCAGCACCAAACCCATTCTCCAAATTATTTGTCGCCAAGCACGAGTCTGGTACCAGGTGCCTCGAAGGCAAGTACTCTAGCCACTAAGTCACCCAGACTACTGATGATTTAGTAATATCTAGAACATTTCATCGCCCAACTTAAAAGGATTATTTTTTTGGAAAGGCTTTGAATGTTGACTATACTCAATATACCTCCGCACCACAATGGACAAATATATA
Organism: Beris chalybata; assembly: GCA_949128065.1. Classification (NCBI taxonomy): domain Eukaryota; kingdom Metazoa; phylum Arthropoda; class Insecta; order Diptera; family Stratiomyidae; genus Beris; species Beris chalybata. The sequence goes on from OX421894.1 coordinate 45,060,090, forward strand.
CCGTGTGCTCTGTTGGAAAATATCGAAACCTTCCACGATAGACAGAAACTGGCAGATCATCGTTATTTCATACAAATACTAAATTGAGATTGCGCGGATTAACAGTTTTTATAAAATTCAAGCTGTGATCAGATTGTTGAAAGGTTTTTCGCTTGCCTATATATGTTCAGATCCTTCTAACACCCTGGCTTCGCAACTGATAGCTTTCATAAAATTTCCCTCGCAAAAGACATAAAACTTACTTCGGTATTGTCTAAAATATTTTCTTACCATTCTCTGTACACGTTAAAAAGCCTTCAATAGTTGTTCCCCTAGATGCACATATTATTTCGGCGAAAGATCCTACGTCCAACTCCAGTAAGGATGATGCATTCACAGGGCCATTTTCTGTTCCATATGTGATTGTAGCATTGCCGGGTAGTTTTATTAAGGGACATCGAACTTTGCCTAAAATTAAGATATTCTTAAAAATATATATACAAAAGAAATAAGGATTAGCTAAATTACTGATACATTGCGAAGTAGTTCCTGACCATTGTCCATTTGATAAACAAATTCGGTTATCGTTACCGTCTAAAACGTAACCGTCTTGGCAAATGTATTTTGCGTAACCGCCATATGTTAAACTCTCGTACGATATAAAGCCGTTCAGAATTTGTTCGAGTCGTTTACACTCTACAACTAAAAATCGGTTACCATTAATATACATAAAATTAATAGCTTGTTGAATGTTTCCACAGCACATTTCTTAATTGAGAAACAAGTTTTCCGGGTAAAGATACTGTTATTATTATCTGATAAACGACTTGATAAAAGATTGAGTCGAGTCGAAATCATAATACTATAATAAAAAAGATATAATAAAATTCTTAAGTGGAAAACTTGTTTTTGTTCTTAAAATTACATCAAATTTCAAAATTTGCTCACTTGTACAAAACGGTATATCCGTTGACCAGTTCGACGTTCTCAAACATGTACGCATAATATTTCCCTGAATTTTGTAGCCATCGTCGCATCGATAAAATGCTTTACCGTCAATTACTTGCACTTGGCCGTTAGCCACTCGTAAATTAGGGTTACAGGACCTACAAAAATTTGTCGGAAGTGCTTCAATGGACCCTTGAATACCCATTTTAAAGTCTGTCCACGAGTAAAGGTTCCCTCTGTACGGTTCGCAAGAACTGTAAAATTCTTTTACTTCTGCTGCTTTAATAAAATTATCCCAAACGTCTAAATATGCAATGTTGCCAACAAATGATTCGGATTCACTAAAGTCTCCACCTAAATCATCCTGCAAAAGAAATATTTGAATAAGTTTGGTTTGGTGAAATTTTTTCTCAAACTCCAAAGCTTGATTTTCCGATTTCCTTTTTTTCCTTTGATTAATTATAAATATAGTTGAAATAGTTGAATAACCTGTTCTTGTCCGACTATTAAAACACCATCCTTTTCAATGATGCTGTTTGCACTTAAATTTAAACCTGTGGAATTCAACTGTCCGTCCACATAAATTTCATAAAAGCCGTTTATACTGGCCCAAGCTACACACACGAAATGCCAAATGCCATCATTTACAACGATATCGGTTATAATATGTTGACCATGCACATAAAAAACAAATCTGAAAAATTAACATATCATTATGAATTTTTAATGCAGTTTTATTTTCTAGTACTACCCATTATAGTCTGTAAGAGTTAGCATATTATCTGAATCTTCCGTAGCGTATGAGAGCACGGTACCATAATTGATCGAATCGCTTGTTTGTATCCAAACACAAAATGAAATCTAAAAAAATATAAATAAATTAAAATAATATCCAACTCAATTAGAACCGGTGTACCTCTTTAAGATTTTTTTCGGGTCCTTTTAGTTTGATATAGTTTGTAAGACTTGGTTTTGAAAATTTTACATAAAAATCAGGAGTAGTTAATACCTCGCAGTTCTTGCCATAGAAATACGGTGGGCATTTACATGTGTATTCTCGGTATTTATCTTCGTTGAAATCTGTAGCTCCGACCGTTCTTAAAACTACTGGAGTACACTTTCCATTATTTTTACATGGTCTTATACTGCAGGGATTGTGTGACTGTGAACAGTCGTACCCTTTTAAGCCAACTGGGCACTTGCACATGTAACTTTCTTGTGTAGCTGGGAAATGAGGGAGATCTATACAGATGGCATTGGGATGACACGGCAAATAATCACATGGCCGAAGATGGCATCGTTTTCCGATAACTCCTGGTGGACACTTGCACTGATATCCATCTGGTGTGTTTTCGCATCGACCGTTCTCGCACAAGTTGAAACGGCAATAGTCGACTTGACGCTCGCAATAATTACCTTCATATCCTGGTGAACATTCACAATTTATATTTCCTGATGTCTCGACGCACGTGCCACCATTCAAACAACTCGACTCTTGACATGAACTCCGCAGTTCTTCGCAAAAACGACCGGTGTATTCGTCCAGGCATACGCATTCAATAGCCGAAGAATTGATGAAATTGCACACACCATAATTATAACACGGCACTGACAAACACAAGTCCATTTTCAGCTCGCAGTGTGCTCCATCATATCCTGAACTACAAAGGCAATGGTATAATGCATCGTCGTTGGATTCAGGGACACATGTTCCAAATGGTCCACAAATATTTGAAGCCGTTCTGCAAGGATGAACACTTTTCGGTATGCAATCTGTTCGCAACTTTGAACCCCGTGCCGATGTATGTCCAAAAGGACAAGAGTCGCAGTTTGTTTGATCAAATACTGATTGGTATTCATCAGGATTACATTTTCGACAGAATGGCATCAAACTTTTCATATTGACCATATCTGGTCGAGATTTTTTCCGTGGTGTTTTTATTTTTGCTACTGTTCCTGGTGGACACTGTGCTGAAATAACATATAAAAATGATTTGAAACTTCATTGGGCTTTTCAGTTATTGGAAAAAGTGAACCTGCCTTTGGATGTATTATAATTTGAAATAAATGCGAAAATGGTGATTTATAAATTAGAGTTGTTCAAAGTCCTCTTAAAATTTTGTAGATAAGAGATTTATGGTAGTGTAATGGGGAGGAAGCGTAAAAACTATGGACGTGGTTTTTGTAGTGTTTATGACCATACATATCAGGAAAGAGAAATATCCTGTTAAGCTAACGCAAAAAAATAAATGAAACTAGAATAAGTACTAACCTTGTTAGCAGCTTCCCTAGTTATAAGGCATGCCGAACCGAGACATTCGCTACAGGAACTGGTAGCATTCAGCTATTGGTACAAGTGAAGAATGGCTCGGCCCGGAATAGTTATAAGAAAAATTTATGCATGAAAAATTGTTAAATTTTTAGAAACATTGTAATAAATTAAATAAAGTGATTCTTATTAGTGCTGCGACATCGACATCGATGTTTCTAAAACATCGATGTTTTGCAAAAACATCGGGTACTTTTAACATCGATGTTTTATAAAAATATCGACATCGATGTTTCAGGCACATAGAGGTTTTTTTTTTGCTCCTCACACCAATCTCTTAGCAAAAATTGTACTGAGATTTTATAAAAGCATGGAACTTTGTAAGGAAAAGGTAAAAGAAGGAGGTAAAACATGGATGGGACCAAGTGAAACGAAACTACTCGCTGGAGGGATGGGAACAGGGATGCGTTCCTCGAAATTCGGCACTTATGAAGACTGCCATGAAATACTTGTCTATTATGACTACTTCAGTACCCTCTGAGAGAGTGTTCTCTGCTACAGCGAACATTGCTTTCAGCAGAAGAAGCTTTCTCTCAGGGGAGAAGCTTCAAAAATTACTGTTTTTACAGACAGTAAACTCAACATTTCGGAGTTTGGATTATTAGAGTTTTATTCCTTTTTACTTTATTATTTTTTAATAATAAGAAGAATTTGTTGTGAGTTGCAGAAATGAAGTTATTTTCTTTTAAGAATCCTGTTCCTATTTTTAAAAATAAGATTGTTTTTAATTAATAAGATTATTTTGTTTTAACAATCGTGTTTTTTACCTACCGTAGTAAAACATCAATGCTTGAGGAACATCGAGGTTCATTTTTCTCACACCAATCTCTTAGCTAAAAACATTTTTTTGTTTCTTCTCTATAATGTCTCACCTAAAATTCTAAAAACATCGATGTTTAGAAACATCGATGTTTTTCACCGATATTTTATCGACATCGATGTCGTTTATTTCAAACATCGATGTTATTAAACACCACATAGTTAGTTAAGTTAGTATGTAAGAATTGTATATAGCATAAGTAAAATAGAGAAATTTATGTAATATTGGGTTTTTTTTGCCATTTTGCCCAATAGTATATTTTAATGATAAGTGTTCGCGCTCAAATTCAAATTTAAAGCTCATTTTAGCGTCCACTGTCAAAATCATCGTATGTCAGCATATTGTCAGAGTTCATCGTATGTCAGCATCTATAGACAGCGTTCATTGTGTGTCAGCATCGTTCATCGTTGATCGTGCTTTGGACGGGTCGAATTTCGTCATCTTTTTTTAGTCGACACGGTACAAGCGGCGGCAGCCACCTTCGTTTACACTTTTACAGTAAATTGAAATTTAGTAGAAACTAACAACAAATAAAACAAAATATTCGCAAGTAGCCGACATAATTAATGGTCCGTCGAGTTGGATCAGTGCAAATCACTGAAAAATAGCATACAGCAGCCGAAACGAACGGGATTACAAATCAGGTTAGTGGGTCTCCATTCCTTCAATTTCTTTCCTTTTCGTTTTTTTCGTTTACCGTGAAAACGCGACACACATCGTATACAAAAATTCAAAATGGCGCTCCGAGAGCTAATAGTTAAAAGGGGTACAAAAAAAACCTCTCTCACAAAATTCAAAACATTTGTGGAATCATGCAAAGATGACAAAATGGCGCAGCTTCAGGAAAGGCTCGCAAAGGCAGAAGAATTGTGGCATCAATACGATGAAATCCAATCCACCATTGAAGATTTGCAAATACAGGAAGGCGCTCATATCAACCAAGCGGGAGTGTACGTAGACAGCAATGAACAACAAATTGAAGATGATAGATCGGGTTTTGAAGACACATATTTTGAAACCATTACAAAGGCAAAGCAGTTGTTAGAAACAAGACAAGCTCGGCCGGAACCATCCGAAGCGATGCATTCGTGTCAAAGCGTCGGAGGATCGGAAACGCCGACAGTAAAAGTGAATGTCAAGTTACCAACTCTCAACTTACCAACATTTGACGGCAGCTACAGTCAATGGATGGCATTTAAAGACACGTTTCAATCATTGATAGACACAAATGATAGTTTATCACTCGTAGAGAAATTTCAATATTTGCGCAGCTCATTGAAGGGTGAAGCACAACAAGTAATTCAGGCATTGGAAACATCAGCGGCAAATTACAAAGCAGGTTGGACTTTGCTGAAATCTCGATATGAGAATAAAAGGCTTATAGTTAACACACACATGAAAGAATTGGTGGATTACCAGAACACGAACAAGGAAAGTCAAGCTTCGTTACGAAAACTTGTGGATCATATCAGAACGCATATGAGAGCCTTACAAACCATGGGCCAACCGGTAGAGCAATGGGATACCATAATGATCTATATAGTGACCAGCAAGTTAGACTTCAATACAAGAAAAGATTGGGAGTCAAAAATTGGAATTGGAGAAGTCGATAGTATGCCAACCATGGATGAACTACTCGAATTTCTAACAAATCGTTGTCAAACTCTAGAAATGATCGAGAAAAGCACTTCCAAGCAAGATACGTTCAGGTGCAGTGGGAAGAGAATTGAGAAGAAGGTAGCAATGGTATCAACCGCACAAGAGTTATGCCAGTATTGCAAGGGCTCACATTTTATCTTCAGATGCAGCGACTTTATTAGTTTGCCAACTCAATCAAAATATCAAGAGATACGACGATTGCATTTGTGTTTCAATTGTTTGAAAAATGGCCACAGCAGTAAAGATTGCAGATCATCAGCGTGCAGAAAGTGTTCGAAACGTCATAACACGCTACTGCATCACGAGTTGGAAAAATCAGAGTGCACGAGTACAAGTGAAACAAAGAATGAGCTCAACTCGCCAGTGGTTACTCATTGTACGCAAGGAATTACTAGTTTGGTAATTCTGTCAACAGCACAGGTGTCTATATATGACAGCCAAGGCAAAACACACAAGTGTCGAGCTCTACTAGATCCCGGATCGCAAGTTAATCTAATAACAAAGGAATTAGCGCACAAGCTTGGACTTGCATGCAAAACCGTTAAAGTGCCGATAAGTGGAGTTAACAAAATCCAATCAAATGTAAGTAACAAAGTTGAAGTTAAAATCGGGTCAATTGCGAACAGCTTCAAAACCAATTTGGAATGTTTGGTTTTACCAGCTATAACAGAAAAACTTCCACAGGTGAAAATTAAAAACAAACTTGAGGTCCCTAGTCACATTCAACTAGCGGATCCTACATACGACATACCTGGTAACATAGACTTGCTTATCGGAGCGAGCCATTTCTGGAAATTGCTTTGCGTGGGACAAATCACTGTATCCAAAAATCATCCAATACTTCAAAAAACAGTACTTGGCTGGATCATAGGAGGAGAATTGGTAAATCAGAATCATAACAAACCAGCTACAACATGTCACCTTCACACTACTTCAACATTGGAACATCAGATGGAGAAATTTTGGAGAACGGAAGAAATACTTCCTAAATCACATTTAACAAAGTCAGAAGAAATGTGTGAAGAACAATTTGTGTCTACAGTTCGAAGAGACCAAGACGGTAGATTTATAGTTGGCCTACCAAAAAAAGCAGAAGTAAGTTTGGGAGATTCTAAGAATGAAGCAACAAGACGACTATACTCTCTGGAACGCAGGTTAAGTAAGAATACAGAATTAAAAAAGGCTTACAATGATTTCTTAGATGAGTACGAGATCTTAGGTCACATGTCACCATACGTACCGCAATCGGTAATACAGAAAACTGAACCTCACTACTTACCACATCAACCAGTAATTCGTGCAAACAGCCTCACCACCAAGATGAGGGTAGTTTTTGATGCGTCAGCCAGAACTACGCAAGGAACATCTCTCAATGATAAGCTGTTAGTGGGACCGAATCTTCAGGAAGACATATTAGATATCATGATGCGATTCCGTATACACGAATATGTAATCACAGCCGACATTGCCATGATGTTTAGGCAGATTATGGTAGCAAAAGAAGACAGAAACTTACAATGCATTTTGTGGAGAAAGAATCCAAGTGAAATTGTTCAAACCTTTACATTGAACACCGTAACATATGGCACGTCATGTGCACCATTTTTGGCAATGAGATGTTTGAAGCAACTCGCCTTGGATGAGCATGCAAAATATCCAACGGCAGCGCGAGCTTTACTACGAGATTTTTACATGGACGATGTGCTCACCGGAGCGCATTCCTTAGACGAAACCGTATTGCTTCAGAAACAACTTACTCAATTATTATCAAAAGGAAAATTCATTCTTCGAAAATGGAGATCAAGTGATCCGCATATACTGCATCATCTTTCAGAGGAAAGCAAAGCAGATCCATTACTGGTAATTGACAAACAAGAAGCAGTAAAGACACTTGGTACATTATGGAACTCTGGGGATGATTCTCTACAGTACAGGGTGATCGAAAGAAGTAATCAAAAGATTACCAAAAGAAACATTTTGTCAAGCATAGCTCAAATATATGACCCACTAGGTTTGATAGGTCCAATACTTATAACAGCTAAAGTTATTATGCAAAACTTGTGGAAGTTACAGTTGGGTTGGGACGAGGCGATACCTCAGTCACTGTACACAACTTGGACTACTTATTACACGTCACTTCCACAGATCGACAAGTTACACGTGCCAAGAAACGTCAACCCACAGAACAAATCTCGAAAAATAGAACTACATGGCTTCTGCGATTCATCTGAAAAGGCATATGGTGCTTGCGTCTACGTTCTAAGCTACAATGTTTCAGGTGAGGCCACCGTAAACTTGCTGTGTTCAAAATCAAGAGTGGCCCCACTAAAAATCATTACAATACCGCGTCTCGAACTGAACGCCGCAGTGCTGCTCTCTCGGTTGATTGCTGTGGTACGCCGAGCATTAGAAGACAAGGTTGGAGATATATACCTTTGGAGTGACTCAACTATCATATTGTGTTGGATTAAAAAACATCCAAGCGATTTAAAAACATACGTGGCCAATAGAGTGGCAGAAATTCAGGACCTTACAAATGACATGACATGGCTTCATGTACCTACATTGGATAATCCAGCAGATCACCTTTCTCGTGGTATTAAGACTGAGAAAATTTTGGAAAATGAACTATGGTGGAAGGGACCATCGTGGTTACCCGAACGCAACAGTTGGCCAGAGCAGGCAATAGATTTTAGTATTCAGACTCCAGAACAAAAACCTGCTGTCACGTTATCTGTGATGTATGCAGCACCGGACGTTCTGAACAAGTTTTCTTCATACGACAAATTAAAACGAGTAATAGCGTATTGTCTTCGATTCATCAATCTAAAAAAGGAGAATCATCAGGGTGGTTCTTTGACTGTCGAAGAATTGCAAAGAAGCGAGTATTCAATTATTCGTATGGTTCAACGAGAAGTGTTTTCAGAAGAAATAAAGTCTTTAAAGAAAAACCAGCCGATTAGTACCAAAAGCAAATTGCACATGTTGAAGCCTTTTCTAGACACTAATGGTCTAATAAGAGTAGGAGGACGACTCCAAAATGCGGAGATTTCAATAAGTCAGAAACATCAAATCATATTACCTTCCAGACATTTCATCACAGAGATTATAATGAGAAGAGAACATCACGCTCTTAAACATTGCGGTCCAGAACATCTTTTAAATGTAATCCGACAAATATATTGGCCACTATCAGGCAGGCGAGAAGCAAGAAAGATAACAAAGCGATGCATACCATGCTTCCGTTACAAACCAAGAAAGTGTGAAACAATTATGGCTGATCTTCCGAGATTAAGAGTTACAGATGCTACCAAACCATTCGAAACCTGCGGAATTGACTACGCTGGACCTCTACAGGTACGAGAAAGTAAACGAAAGGGAAGAATTCATATTTCGAAGGCTTATATTGCAGTTTTCACGTGCTTCCATACAAAAGCTATACATTTAGAGCTAGTCAGCGATCTCACCACCGAGGCCTTTATGGCCGCGCTAAGGAGATTCATTGCCCGACGGGGGACCTGTTCGTTTATTTACTCAGATAATGCTACAAATTTTGTTGGAGCGGAGAAGGAGCTACGAGACATTCATGAATTCGCCAAAAATCACGACCTCGAAATATCAGATAAGTTAGCTGCTCAAAAAATAAGATGGAAATTTATACCCCCAAGGTCACCACATTTTGGTGGCCTCTGGGAGGCAGCTGTTAAGTCCACAAAGCGACACCTTCGTATTGCAGTGAAGGATGTCAAGTACACGTTCGAAGAATATTACACGTTACTCACAGAAATAGAAGCGGTATTAAATTCACGACCCCTTACCCCAATTTCCTCTGATCCAAACGATTTATCCATCCTCACTCCTGCACATTTCCTTACTGGAGACTCTTATCGCGAACCTGTCCAAAGAGATTATATAAATGTTCCAGAAAGTCGTCTATCCAGATGGCAACATTTGCAGAAACTACGTCAACATTTTTGGAATCGTTGGCGTAACGAGTATTTAAACCACTTGCAAACCATATGCAAATGGCGGAAAGGCGAAGTGAATCTTGCTGTTGGCAGTATGGTTTTACTAGTAGACGAAAACACTCATCCATGTTCATGGAGTGTTGGCAGAGTCGTAGACGTGCATCCAGGAGCCGACGGAATAGTACGAGTAGCGACGATCAAGACGGCATCAGGCATCTTTAAAAGGGCAACTCGAAAACTATGCGCTCTACCCATGGATCCCGAGAACAACGAGTGCCAAAATCAGTAATCATCTATTAAAAAGTTAATTTTATTCATTTAAGTAAACAAAAACTACATTTGTATTTACTTTCGTTTAACGACTATTTGCATTTCATTATTTCAAAAAGAATTTGTATTTGATTTTCAAGGTTTACATGATTTTCATTGTTCAAAATTAATTGTATGGCAAATTGAAGCTATTTAAAATTAAAAAATTGAAAGTATCCTTTCAAGGCGGGCGGGATGTTCGCGCTCAAATTCAAATTTAAAGCTCATTTTAGCGTCCACTGTCAAAATCATCGTATGTCAGCATATTGTCAGAGTTCATCGTATGTCAGCATCTATAGACAGCGTTCATTGTGTGTCAGCATCGTTCATCGTTGATCGTGCTTTGGACGGGTCGAATTTCGTCATCTTTTTTTAGTCGACACGGTACAAGCGGCGGCAGCCACCTTCGTTTACACTTTTACACGAATTGTAAAGTCCCATAAACCAAAATAAAAACAAAATATTCGCAAGTAGCCGACAATAAGTATATGCATTAACATTATAATTAAATAAAGAGACTCGAATCCCCCCCCCCCCCCCCAAAACATCCCCCATAAAATTTATAACTTTGAGGCCATTAAGAACGGTAGCAGCTTAGATATAGACTAATTTTAGCTTTAGGATTAAGATTGAAAAACTGTTAGCATTAAGAATTTTCGGCAAATAAAGCACTTTTTAAAATTAAAAAAAGAGAAATATCCTGACACTGAGTTCCAAATTATCAATAGGTATGCGGAGAGAGAAAAGGCTTCCTAAATTATACTATTTTCATTGTGTGGTATAAACTGCGGGCGAGTTCCTTGTTACATTTTATATTTTCTTACTACATTTACTATAGAAACAGGCACAACTTTATTATTTTTTGGGTACAAGATCGTAACGTTTTTTATGCTGAGATACGGTGTAGTCACTATTAGACTGATCCTAAAAACTAATAGTTCAAATAGCCTTCTCCAGTTGTAATCCTAAATACCATACATAATCTAAATTTTATCTTTCTGGTAAATTGTTTCGGAAGTTATTGTAATTCTAAGTTTTTCCATCACTGCCCTCACACCCGAAACCGACCCCCTCTTTCAAAAGTTTAGTCCTTGTCTAAGCAGCTAAGAAACACGAAGTTTCAACCTTCTGTCATGTTCAGAAAATAAGGATTTTGGAATTTTATTATTAAAAAATAATAAGTAAAATTGATAGAAAATTAAATCAAACATATGTTTTAAACAATTCGAATATTAAATAGGATTTAATAGTCAAGGCTCTAACATAAGGGAATAATGTTTTCCGAGTCTTGGCCGAAATTATATACTAGCCGCGTACCGCGGCTACGCTCTCAACGCTCCCGTTGTTCCATCGAACCTGTTACTCCCGTTTATCCATTGGTCCTGTTTCTCCCGTTTCGGGTACACTTTCTCAGCTGAAGGAACTGGAGACATTAATGCCATTTTTCATTTTTCCCTTTTTGTTTTTCATTTTTGTTTTTCCATTTTTCTCCATCCCCTATCCACCATCCTCATTCTCTATCCACTATCCTCTACCCACCATCCATAGTCCAACTTTGCCATTTAGCAATAGGAACGCGAAAGTAATACACCGAAAACGAACAAACTGCCGCTAAATCATATGAAAAACATAACGCAGTCACGATCGGCTGCAAGCCAATCGTACGATACTCTAGATGAAATACTGAACTCCGATTTATATTTTAGTTGGAAATATATCAAAAGAATGAGGAGAGCACAAGCAATTACTACATGACCTTTTACTTACAGGTAGAAATTATTGTATAGTAGCTACTCGATTTTTTGATTTATAGTGAGTTCCATAAAGTAGGTTAGGACATTTTTCAGAATTTTTGTGTGGCAACTACATGAAAGACTTATGGAATATTTTTCATATTAAAGATTCAGCTGCGACTATTATAAAATTAATGTGTATAAAATTTCAAAGTCGTAACTTAAAGTGTTCTAAAGTTATCGTTCAATATTGGTGAACATGTTTATTAAGGACTTTTGTATGACAGCTACCCGAAGGAGTCAACAGATGGCGCTAATTAAAGAACTCCGTTTTGGTTTTGGTATAAAACTAATTCCTGTAAAATTTTAAATTCCTGCTTTAATTCGTTCTGGAGTTATAGTGGATTCAGTAAAAAGCATACATTTTTGAAGGACTTTTCTAGGCTGCTACACGAAGGACTCATTCGATTTGCATTATATTCGAAACTTTCAATTCAAACATTGTAAACCTTAAGTATGCAAAATTTCAAGTTCCTAACTTGAAGCATTCGAGCAATAATTGTGAAAACGTGTTTTAAGGACTCTTGTATGGGAGGTACCCGAAGGAGTGGAAGGATATCGCCCATTAACGAACTAAGCCTTACTTTTTCCATTTTACAAGTTGTGACAAAATTTCAACTTCCTAGGTCAACGCGTTCTTGAGTTATCGTGCTAACGGACGGACGGACGGACGGACGGACGGACGGACAGCAAACGGATTTGGGGGTTTTGGCTAAAAATAAACACAAGATAATATATAACTTTTTTTCGTCCGAGGCTCGGTTCTATGCGTTAAAAACTTTTCGGGCTGGATTAAACTTATAATACTCTATATGTTCTTCTAGAGTATAAACATTCAAATGTTGAAATAACTCGCGATTCACCAATTTCGGGAATATATAATTATGTTCTCGACCTGTCCGGTAGTCTCGAGAATGTCCATGCAAAATTTGGGAGGGAACGGTTCACAGGTGTAGATTTTAATCGAGCTCGACCAAAAAACTGACTTATTAATATACATATATAAAAGAGGATGTATGTATGTATGTATGTATGTATGCATGTGGGTATGTTCCCTATAGACTTCTAATCCGCTAAACCGATATTGATGAAATTTTCAGGGAACGTGTAGAGTAGTCCCGGGATGGTTCTTGTGAAGTTTGGTCCAGATCGAATGAAAAGCAAAAGTTTTTTTTCAACATTTTTCAAATTTTTTCGCGATTTTAGAACCCTGGTGCTCTAATGGTTTGTTTGCGCTTTCCCATCCTATTCATCCGATTATGATGAAACTTCGCTGATATATTGAGCACACGCCCGCGAAGGCTTGTGCGTCAACAAAATCATTTTACAATTGGTGGTACGAGAGTTATTTCAACATTTAAGAGTGTTTCAAATGATTTAGTGGCAGTTCGTTCGTTTTCGGTGCATTAGTTTCATTCCTATTACTAAATGGTAAAGTTGGAGATGGATGGTGGATAGAGGATTGAGGATGGAAGATGGAGCATGGTGGATAAATGATGGAGGATGGAAGATGGAAGATAGAGGATGCTGGATAGAGGATGCTAGATGGTGGAAGGAGGATGGTGGATGGTGGATGGAAGATGAAGGATGGTGGATGGCGGATAGTGGATGGGAGATGGAGGATGAAAGATGGAGGGTGTTGGATAGAAGATTGTTGATAAAGGATGGAATAACAGAAGCAACGGGGGAAATGGGAGAAACGGGAGTAACAGGAGCATCGGGAGAAACAGGAGCAACGGGAGAATCAGGACCAATGGATCAACGACAGAAACGGGAGGAACAGTACCAATGGATCAACCGGAAAAACGGGATCAACGGGAAAGACGGGAGTAACAGGGACGATAGAACAACGTAAGCGTAGCCGCCGTACGCGGCTAGTTTTTATATATTATAAGAAGATGTAATACAGTGCAACCCGCTTAAAAAGTGCACTTTTATAACGTACTTTCGGTTATAACATACCTTCTTTCAATCCCCATTGACAAATGTGAAAGGTTTTTATGTTGGTTATAACGTACTATTGGTTATAACGTTCTACGGAGGTCCCCTCAAGGTACGTTATAACCGGGTTGCACTGTATATCGTTTTAAAAGTATTATAATGCAGTGATACATAAGATTGAAGTTAATACATATAACGTATCATCATATGCTGTCATCTCCCATATTATTGTACTGAGGTAATGGTCTTATTAGGTAATATCAGTTTTAGTCCTACTCACGTGAGCGCGTGGGCGGACATTTGTGGTCTAGTGGTCAACGCCTCAAATGCAGAGTCACGCCAAAGTCCCAGAATTCACACTCCCTAAACTGGGGATCTTACCATGCAGCTTAGAGACAATGATAAATACTTGGGTATAGTCCTGGATCGGAAACTACTGCAGAGTAAGAATATCGACGAGCGACTAAGCAAGGCTTTTTGTGCTTGTAAATAGATATTAAGATAGAAAGTGGGGGACTCAGGAATTGCTCACTTGATATACATGAACATGATGTAATAAGGCTTACCCTAATTTTAGTGTGGTGGGTAGTGATGGAGTAATCAACTTACCTCAACAAACTTACCAAGGTTCAACAGGAGCAACATTCGTACTTACCTACATGCCTACAGCGGCACTATTGATGAATTCTGCATCTTATACTGCTGGACAGGCGCGAACGCAGGAGGTGGTTTTGGGAGTTCAAACCCACCCCCCATCCCCGAAATGATGTAGTTACATACGCAAAACTAAATGTAACTTGCACTCAATGAGTAAATTTGTATGAAACAACCCCCCCCCCCCCCGGAAATAATTATTTGTCTGAACCCCTCCCCCCCCCCCCGAAATAATTATTTGTCCCCCCCCCCGAAATATTTTTCTGCGTTCGCGCCTGCTGCTGGATATTCATGTGAAGGGGGTAGTATCAAAAAGTGATGTGCGACTGAGAGAATCAGGCAACATGGTATCCAGACCTGAGGCACAGCTTCATACTCGTACGGTTTAGTGAATGTAACCCGTTTGAGGATACAGACTACTTAATTCCGCGGGACGAATTTTCTAGGAGACTCTCAACGATCATCCCTAGCAGGGAGTAATGGAATGTCGATCACTCCCATGAAGGGGACTTTCATATCTACACGAACGGTTTGACGACAGTATTCTCCGTTGATGTGAACTACAGCGAGGCATTCAGAATACCGGATTGGTGTAGTGTATTTCAGGCAGACATTATGGGGATCGTTCAGGCTTGCAATCTGCTAGAAGCTGTGCAATGCGATACAAGTCCGTAGTCATCTTACCAGATTGTCAGGCGACGATTACGGCTCTCGACAATTTGTCGGGTTCAGGGTCATATTAGCTTTCCAGACAATGGGGGACGGGGCTGCGGATGAACTCGCAAGAAGAAGTTCAGTGCTGAATCAAGTGATACATTTTTCAGTGTTGACGCCAATTGAGGACTTTAAGTAAGCTATCCACTTGACGGCCATATCGGAGGTTAACACACGGTGGTCGGTTCTCACTTCGTATCTCGTTGCTAGGCAGCTCTGGCCGGCCCTTAGTGCGAGCAAGTCAAAGTTTCGAAAAACCAAACATTTGTGTAAATTGAAACTAAAAAATGTCTCATTTTTATAATTCCGTTCTAAGAAATGGATACATTTCCGTTTTGTCCTTTCAAATTTTGACACAATGTGGAATTCCTACGATCTCCTGTAAATGTTATTTGTTCTTTACACTTCCACTGCAGAACTGCAATAGAGGTCAATAAATAGAACACTTCACTACATGTGGATGTAATAAATAAATCCACAAAGTAATAATCAAACATAATTGAACAGTTGAGGGAGAGGGGTTCTGCGTCGTTCCTTGAATTTTATATAATAATAGAAATTATTTTCTTTAAGTGAAGATTGTGCAGAATTGCGTTGCGAACGAAATTATTTTCTGAGTATTATACTTACGTATGCAATCTTCGAAATTCCGACGTCCGCTTTTCCGAGTTGAAGAATTTTGAGGACAGTTGATGCATAAAACCTGACCCGTATCACTGTTAAAACTTCCGATAGGACACATTACGCATCTATTAAAAAGAGCATCATGAAATGTTCCACGAGGACATTGAACTAAAGGATTGAATTTTAATAGAAATGCATAAATATTAGTGTATCTCAATTTTATACGTACCACACAAATATTTTTTATAGATACTACCATCGGAACACTTTAAAAACCCGTCAATTTTCAATTTTCTAATGTCGATATTAAGACTCTGAAGACGATTTTGTAAAACATCACTGTTATTTGCAAAGCGTAACTCATTTCGAACTTTTTGCAAATTGTCGGCCAATGTCTTACCCTTCTTCCAGATGCCAAGTTTCCTACCTATTCGAATATATAACTTAATTCTAATGTTAGGTCTTTGTTTTGATTTAGTTTTATTAGTTTCCGGTGAAGAAATTTGTCTTTTAACAAGTTTATAATACGTTTTATCCGTAATTTCATTGGCGATATTTTCTGAATCATCACTACTAATACATTCAGGCGGTGCTTTCGAAACAAGATCGCAATCTTCTATGTGTTGACACATATAAGATCTTAGATGATCAGTTAAAACTTGTTCAATCTGAAATAAAATAAATATGTATAATTAAAAACAATAGAACAAGACATAAGGCATATGCGAACTTACTTCTGTATGCATTGTGCTATTCTCGCACTTCCGATCATCGTAATCAGAATTAAGAGGAATAGTCAATATCTGTTCAATAGTATTTGGTAAATTGATAGCTGAAATAACATATACATGTAGTGATAGTTTTATAATAAACCTTTCAATGATTACGTGTGCAATCTGGATTACTCTGAAATTTCCAATCCGGCTTTTCATTCAAGCAAGTCAAGTTAAGCGTCTCAAAATGATCGTCGTGGATATTATCGAAAATTGCAAATCCTGAATTACAAATTATTTGACACCACGTATGCGTAATATTTTTAGCACAAAGTATTTGTCCGTTTAAGGGTGATTTTAATGGCTCACAGTAAACTTCTATAAAATGAGAAAATAAAAATTAAATCAAATAAATAGACTCCTTTTAAAAAATTGTGCTATACCTTTCACGGTAACAATAAGTGTACACGAGTTGCTATTATTAAAAATATCTGTTGCAATATACTCAGCCTTATGATGTCCGACACCTATAATTCCGGGACTTAGTGATTTTTGTATTCTTATTTTTGTATTCGAATTATCGTAAAATATGGGCTCCTCCCAATCGATAAAGTCAGTTTTAGCGTTCATAACACGAAACTCTTCGGGATCCACACAGTTTTCAATAACTGGCGAAATTCTATCGATAACTTGAATGTTAAACGAACAATTCGCTTTATTGTTAAACGAGTCGCTGGCAATGTAGGTAAAAGTATGATTTCCTATATTCAATTTAATACCATTAGTACTATTTACAGTTTGCATTAACCAGTGCGTAACGTTTCTTCCTGTAGTATCTGAAAACCCAAAAATAAAAAAATTATTCAACTATTATACTAACAAATATATATATATTATTATTAATATACCTGAGATATTGCTTGGAATCGGCAAAGACTGAATAACAGCAAAATCATTCACTTCTTCTACGAAAACTGAAATATCCGGAGGACACGTAAGCGACGGTGGTGTAATATCTGAAGTAAAAATACAATATATATTCAATATGAAGCAGCAACATCATAAGAACTCAATTTCGGCTGTTTGGCGAAGGCTAGACAAGGTTAGGTTACGAAGAATAAACTGTAGCACTGTGCCACAGTCCATTACGAGAGATGTGGATCCATTGTGTTCCAATGGTATAAAAAACAGACTCTGTCACTATCGATTCCAAATATTGATCCTCTTTATGGAGAGAATAGTTCTCCACAAAGATATCATCAAATATCGGTCAAGAAGAATTTTCCCAAGTACATACATACATCCCAAGCAGCACGGATAGTTCTTGGTATCTAAACTGTTATCCGGCGAACGTTGTCACAACTAATTTTTAGTTGTGGCTTGTGTGTATTGAATTTTGTTGGCACTTAAAACTATTTTTAGTTGCGTAAAGACTGGTTAACATGACGAATGCAAACATTTTTTACTGAGATTGTGAATTAAAATCTCTTATGAGAAACTGATCAGGGGTGAAACGAACAGATATTATATTCAGCAAAAAATATTGACGATATTTCTGTGAATTTTGTGTTTTGTGCAGTGGTTGCTTTCTACTCTGTACAGGATAGGAACGGAAACGAGCCGGGGAGAAACTTCTATAATAAAAAACATTATTTCATTTATATTTAAAAGCACGTTATTGCCAAGCCCGATATTAACATATCCACGCACGATGCGCCAATATCAAAGAACCCGGCTCCACGCACGACACGCTCTACCGGCATGCACCAAGCTCCATGGCGAACTGGACTCCTTCCTTCGTTGCTGCACGTCTTCTTGCTCCTCGCAAGCTGGATCGTTCCCGATGGCTCATCAGACGGGTAGCGTCCGGTACATACTCCATTCAATATACGATAAGCTAGCACACAAGTAAATAATAAAAAAAAAGCTTTTAGCTAGTTTTAGAGTATATTCATTAGACCCAAAAAGAATGACATCGATATTTATTCTTTTAAACTCTAAAAAAAATTCCTAAAAATAGCCCTTTTTTGGGGCGTCCAAAGTAGACTGACGCCTTAAGTAGTTGTGCGAACTACTGCTCATAACAGCATAATGCCGTTATGACACTGGCTATTTAGTGGCTATTTCTTAAGTGCAATAAAAGTGCAACAAAGGCCCCATCGTGCGACAAGGCGAACAACATTGAAA
Source organism: Beris chalybata (assembly GCA_949128065.1). Taxonomy (NCBI): domain Eukaryota; kingdom Metazoa; phylum Arthropoda; class Insecta; order Diptera; family Stratiomyidae; genus Beris; species Beris chalybata. The sequence continues at coordinate 45,078,728 of OX421894.1, forward strand.
GAAAGAGATACCACTCTTTCCGACACTAGCGGCATCTAGTAATCAACATTAACAACTGCATTGTTAAGAAAAATACATGCGCGTTTTATAACATAACATGGCACTTTCCACAATTTATCCATACCGAACTGTTAAAAACAAGTCTGTAGCAGTTCAAAAATGCACTAGAAACAGAATTTTTCTTGTATTAAGTGCTAGAATGTTACGAAACACTGCTCGAATGGCGTATGTAGCGGCAATGTAGAGGCTATTTAGTGGCTAGTTTTTGACAGTACTCACTTTATAGCTATACGGACTGTCTCTCTCACAGCAAAGCCAAAATTGTATGTTACATCTTCTATCCCTCTCTATTTGGATTTACTAGCCCCTTTAAAGCTGCAAAAATAGCCAGTGTCATAACTGAAAACCAAACAATAGAGGACAGCGACTAAAATTTTTTTTACTTTTGGCGTGGTACGCAGTACATTCGGACGCCATATTTTATAGATGTGACATGGCTTCCAATATGAATGAAATATTTTGAACAAAAAATTTATACAAACGATACATAGATTTTGAATCAAAAATCTTATATTCCTACTTTAAAATATTGGTTTGAATATTTTTTATTCCATTTTGGTAAAAAAAGTACTTTCATTTGGAACCCCAATTTGACATAAAAAGTTATAAGATATTACAATATAGTTTTTTAAAGAGGGGCGTCAGTTTTAAGCATAGAAGCATTACATATGTATATGTTTCTGTAGTAACCCTAAAAAATAAATACGTTTGACAGCTCTGTCTGGATAATGTCAAAAGCATAAGGCCCGAAACACAATGCACACGTTCCATTCCGTCACGAAAAGTGAGGTTATGTGATCCGTAAAAGTTGAATTTAGGCATTGTATTTATATCTTATAGTAGTATCACGAATAACTTCACCTTAGCTCAAAAGATGGCGTTGTATGTACAGATTTTGCGAGCTTTGTGCTGTTGCTTTTCACACATCATTCTTTCCTCGTCTCGTTTTTCTTTTCAACGTTCTTTGCGGGGTATAGAGCGAAGAAACGAGTGAGCTATGAATGAATTCCTTGCGTTAATTTTCTAGGGGGGGGGGGAAGAGCGGAGTGAGAGTGATTTTTTTGCGTCTGCCGTCTTCTTCAGCGAACCCTCATCCTTCATAGATAGATTGCAAAACGTTCGTTCATTGACCGCGCACGAGGGATTTTCGACGGCATAGCCTAGGAATGGTGGAGTGTTGCGATTATGTACATATATGAATCGTTTATTTTGAAAGTAGAATAAGTTACTTTCGTATTTAAATCGACATGCTTAAGGGTTTGCGTTTTAGCATGTTGACAAATATTCATGCCAACTTTCGGGAAAATTTACTTACATTTATTTACATATTTGTTAAAAGTGTGATGAAACAATTGCATCAATAGATTATCAGAAAGTTGCATCGTGTTGTATAAAGCATCGTTACAATGTCACATCAATTTTTTTTTTTTAAAAAGTGACTTTTTCCACTTTCAATCAATCAACGGCTCATACATATATGAATGTATATACAGTGCGACCCGCTTATAAAGTGCACTTTTATAACGTACTTTCGGTTATAAAGTACTTTTTTCCCCCATGCACAAATGGGAAAAGTTCGTTTATTTTTGTATGGATATAAAGTACATATTGGTTATAACGTACCCTTTCTTATAGGACTTCTTTATAACGTACAAAATATTAATTCGATCTGTTTACGATTGAATTGAAAAAAATTTCAAGGATAATTTTCCTTGTCTTGTGATCGACCTGAAATTTCAAAAAAATTTGCTACCCTAAAATTTTGTATTTTCACGTTTTAGGACTCGTAAACCCCAAAAAGCAAAAAAAAAAATTTCCGTCTGTACGTCGGCCGTACGCGCGTTGGCCGTACGCTGCGCCGTACGCAAAATAGTTTGAAGGCGCGTACCTCCCAACAAACCCGTTGAGGTATTATCATGAAATTTTTATCGTGGGTAGGTTAGGTGAACCTCTACGACTGGTATCTTTTGGGGTGGTGTGAGTATGAGGGGGGAGGAGAGGGGAGGGTTTTAGACGAAAAATTTTGGTTTCTAGATCTCAGCAACCGCTTACGCTAGGAGGCTGAAACTTGGAATTTCTATAGAACTTCGATAGTGGACCCATTTGCAAAAAAAAATGTTGATATGGGTGAAGGGGTGTGGGAGTGGGGAGGAAAATAATTCGTCCGAGACGCAAAAATGCTGAGATCGAGACATTCTAAAATCCATATCTTCTAAACGGTTGATGGCACGAAACTCAAATTTAACAAATATCTGTACCTATACTAGGAGAAAAGATAGAAAAGAAATTTTTGAGTACAGGGGTGGGGGGTGAAATATCTTAGATTACGATATCTGACGAACCAATTGCTCTCGAAAAATGAAATTCGGTTTGAGTAGAAAGGTCGACAGATTGCCCAAAGAAAATTTTTTTAAGGGGGTGGTGGAAGTGGGGGGGATAAGAAATTTTCAAAAAAATCACTTTTCATATCTCAAGAACAGTATAAGATAGATGCTCAAATTTAGAACCCTATCAGAGAAAATAAAAATGTGGATGTGGGTGTAGAGGGTGAGGTTGGGGAGGGTGAAAAGGAAAAGGTTTCGATGCTGATATCTTAAGAACCTATAATGATAAAAAGCTGAAACTTGGTATTTAGATAGAGCTATGTATAGAAGTGGCATGTTGGAAAAATATAATTTTTTTAGGGGTAGTATGGTACGGGGGTGGGGGTGTGTTTCCTTACTATGGAACGGCTTATGCTAGAAAGTTGAAACTCGGTGTGTATATTTACAAATCAACTAGAAAAGTAATTTAGATAAAAAAAAGATTCGAGTATCCATTGGCGTTTGGAAGGGGAGGGCAAAAGAAATGTTTCACGATTTTCGTCATATCTACTAGGTCTTCCAAAATATTGAATTCACTTTTATTCTACGGAATCTTCATATAAATACCTAGAAAGTTTTTTCAAGATTTTTTGAAAATTGACCCCTAAGGGGGTGTAAAGTCATTGTATACTTTTTCATAAATTCTTCCATATATCTCAGATCTGATCAGATATCGAATATCATTTCACTTCCACGGATTTGTTTAATAATCACCTATTTTAAGTTTTTTTCCTTTTTCAATCCCTAGACTGCATCTCGGAGTATGAGCCACTCATGGTATTCATATATTACGCCCTATTCTAACCGCTTCCGAACTTTTTGTTAGGTTTTCAGTCACATAGTAACCTACACCGCATCTCAGAATTGAACGCGTTCCGAACTTCTACCGGAAAAATAGTAAAGTTGCGCCCAAACCATTGGCAGTTTTTTTATATTGCGACAGCGTGCTCCTTTAAAATAAGCTATTTTATTATTCTAGGATAAAAATTACAAGAGATATGAATTTTCAAAGAGGACTCGGACGAAAACTTTGCGAAAACGTACTAACAAATGTAGGTTATAACGTACTATCGGTTATAACGTTCTACTTGTTGTGGTCCCCACGAGGTATGTTATAACCGGGTTGCACTGTAGTTACATATATGCATACATTTATACTATATAGTACACAATAATATTTATGTGCTGTATTATATAGTGGTTACAAGGAGATGTTACAAGCTAACTTTCAAAATATCATTTTCCTGAAAAGTTCTTGCTTGACTCTCATAAGCCCGACCTTATTGCGAAATCAGGAAAAATGTGTTTCATGGATAAATTTATTGCCAACTAAGAGGTTGGGGTAATATCTGTAAAATCCTGTTGCCCCAAAATCCCGTTTCATAAAATCCTGTTGTCTTATTAAATCCTGTTTTTTACCCAACAATGTAGAGTCGTGCTTAAGGAATGGGTTGTGTATTTTGGTCGAAGATATGTGATTCAAATTTCATTCAATTATTCTGTCGAAATTTGTAAGCAATCACACAGATTTTGACACTTAAGGTGTCATTCGAGTGATCGGGTCAAAATCCCGTGTTCCCGAATACCGCTTTAAAAAAAAAACCATTCCAAGATTCTATTTGGAAAACACCTTTTTTTTAAAAAAAATTTATATCTCTGTTTTTATACGACTAAAAATGCGCAACGCACTTAAGATGATGTGTTTATTGTTTGAGTTTTCACCTAAACTTTATTTGTTCATTCATAGTTTGTACGCGACCTGACCAATTTTAACACTTGGGGTGTCATTCTACTCTCCTCAGCTATGTACATACTTATGTGTGTGAATAAAAAAACTTATTTGTGAAAAATTCAAAATAATAGTAAAAATAAAATAACTCCCAATCTTCTGGGTGAAACTTTTGTTATTTATCGGGTAAAAGTTCGGGAGCGGTCAAATTCGGTGTAGTATATCATGAGCTGTTTCTAAAATAAAAAAAATAAAAAAATAGATACTTTTAACCGATTAAACATTGAATATGCCCGTGTATGGTAGACTATTCGAATTTCGGAATATGTATTATGTACAATAAAAGCCAATGCAAGTAAAAACGAATTTGTTGCCTTATCAAACTTAAGAGATATGACGAATTGTTACAACTTATACAAACCCATTCGATTTCATTTCCACTTGACGTGTGAATTTCCAAAGAATTGTGAAACAGGTTTTTAAACTTGAAATATGACGAAATTCATGAAAACGTGTTCAATCCTTTTATATCCTCTTAGAGGCTGAAAAAGGAATAAACTTAAAAACAAGTTTTAGGCGATTATTACGCAAGACCATGAAAGTGAAAATTTTTACTATATCGATCAGATCTGGAGAATAAGGCAAATTTCGTGAAACCCTTTTACACCACCTTAGGTCAAAGAATCCTGAAAAAAGCATTTGAGGTATTTGGATTTTAGAATCCGAAGAAATAAAATTCACTTTTTTGGAAGACCTAGTAGATATGACGAAAGCCGTGAAAATATATACATTCAATTTTCACTGATCTTTTTTCTTTTCCCCCCCCCCCCCCCTCCCTTCCAAACGCCAACGGATATTCGAATTATTTTTTCATCAGATTTCCTTCTCTAGTTGATTTGCATACATATACACATCGAGTTTCAACTGTCTAGCATAAGCCGTTCGATAGTTAGGAAAAACACCACCCATCCCGTACCATACTACCGCTATTCAAAATTATCTTTTTTCCAACATGCCACTACTATAGCTCTAAAATAGATACCAAGTTTCAGCTTTGTATCATTATAAGTTCTCGAAATATAAAAATCAGAACTTTTACTTTTTCACCCTCCTTCACTCTCACCCTCTACACCCACACCCTACACTGTTCTTTACCGTGTTTACATGGAGAATTCAAAAATCGAAAGATCGAAACATGAAATGTACGACATAACCGGTTTCGATTCGTTCTCGTTTCGATCCGATCTGCGTTTACATACGTTTTTAGAGGATTGAATCCGGATTCAATCCTCCATGAAAACGCGGTACTTGAGATATGAGACGTAATTTTTAGAAAAATGTTTATCCCTTCCACTTTTATGCTCCACCACCCCCTTAAAAAATTTTACTTTCAGCATACTCCATTTATCCACCTTTACTCACAAACCAAATCTTATTTTTCTAGAGCAATTGGTTCGTGAGATATCGTAATCTAAAAATTTTCACCCCCAACTCCAAACGTCACTGCCCTACTCAAAAAATTTGATTCCGATCTATTCTCCTATTGTACCTACAGAGTACAGATATTCATTAAGTTTCAATTTTGTGGCATTAACTGTTTAGGAGATATGGATTGTAGAATGTGTCGATCTCGGCTTTTTTGCGTTTCGGACGCAATATTTTCCCTCCCCCTCCACCCATATCGGCAATTTTTTGCAAATGAGTCCACTATCAAAGTTCAATACAAATTCCAAATTTCAGCTTCCTAGCATTAGCGGTTGCTGAGATCAAGAAACCAAAATTTTCGGTCTAAAACGCTTCTCCCATTATCAAAATATGGTCACTTGAAGGAACCTAAATCTATTCATAAAAATTTCTTTTAAACGTCACGAACCAATTGTCGTACGGCAAAAAACCATACGGCAAAACTCCGAATTGGGCAATCGTTCACACTGTATAAACCATACAGCCTGAACGATAACCCATTTCAAAGTTTTGCCGTACGGGTTCGTGCCATCCGGTGAAAACTGAACAGTGTGAAGCGCGCTACGTCTTCTACGTTCTGAATCTGAACTGAGAAAAACACCCTCAACACAGCAGCACCAAGGGAGAAGGGAACCAAGAGAGCAGGTAGCAGCAGCAGGCACAGCTCGACCCAGGGACCTGTGCTCGACCGCGCGCACAGCAGCACAGCGACAGCAGAATCAAACCGCTCGAAAGATATAGGAAAGAGAGACATGACTTCTGAATGAAATGAGTAACGAATAAGTATGAAGACGGAATCGGCAAAACACATGCAGCGCCTCTGGTGTAAGCTGGTGAAAACAGCAAAGTATGTCTGGTGATACTACTATAAAGCCTTGTTTCCATCTACCTTTAATGACGTACTTTTGAAAACAGCCCACGATTTCATACAAAGTTGTAATTACAAAATGACAAGTTTTAATTTCAATTACGATACTAAACAGGAAAACTTGTCAGTGTACAACCTGAAAATTTCAGTGCAGTGCAATTGTTTATGCGCGAAACGTCACATTCGGCACCTGTTTGATAACAATTTTTGCCACCACACAAATAAAAAAATGTGAGCGTGAGTATAAAGTAATGTATATATATGCAATTAGGTTTTATTGGGTATGAGCAAAGTGCGCAAAAATCAAGCAAAATGGAGCGCGAATGAGGAGCAGCTGGTCGAAATGAATATCAACAAACGCACCAGCTGATCAAACTGTCACATTCAAAACACGAAATGAAACTCGAATGTAGATGGAAACAGATCGTGCTTTTGAAAACAAAACATGTAGATGGAAATGGTCTCTAAGATATAAATACAATGATTTAGGTGAACTCGTCCGATCCGTTCCGTTACGACCATTGTGTGCATTTACATGGCCAGCCCTTAAGGTCTATTTTGACAGCTGAACGTGATGGAACGGAACATGAGCATTGTGTTTCAGGCTTAAGACGCGTGTTTTATTCTATTCTAAACGGAACTGTGATTCCTAGATCGATGTGCGGATCAGAAACATAATAGTTATAATAGTTGGCGACGAGTAAAAACAAGAAAAAGCATCATTAAAAGCAGTTCAAATTAATCGACCCGAATGAGGATGGTTTTCAAGGTTAAGCACATAACCAAAATTGTATAAGGTAAAATTTTTTACGTTATTCTTTACCAAAAATTTCCGGAAAATAATTAAAAATGGAAGCAAGTCAGCTCAGGGATATTATAGAAACGTTGCATGAGCAACAACGCGCATTAATAGCGCAAATTGGAGAAAAATTTTCTCAGGAACAACGACCGGATAGTTCCGAGAAATTTTTCAACATAATCCCTTTCAAAAATTTCGAAGATCGCCGTGAAAAGTTTTCATGCTATTTAGAACGATTTGGAAAGTACTGCGACATGAAAGGGTTAAGCGATAAAGGAAAAATCGCACAACTGCTATGTGTATTCATAGGTCAAAGCCATTATAACACATTAGCAGCGTTTCTTGCTCCCGAGAAGTTGATTAAAAACCTTAAGTATGATGAACTCATAAAGAGTGCAGTTGCTTCTCAACATTATTTCCTTAAGAATTACCAGAAGGAATCAGTCAATTTCAGAATATGTTGCCGGTAATTTCGCAGAATGCGAATTGAATTCACAATAAAATGTCAATGTGGAAAAGCAGTTCCAACTACGGAATGTTTTCTTCGAGCACAGTTTGTTTGTGGCCTGCGTGACGACTGGTTACGTGAACAAATTTTACAATCAGGCACTATTGATTTTCAAGACATTTGAACTAAAGCAACAGCCCTAGAAGCATCAAAAATCGAAAGTAAAGAACTGTGACAGCATTCCTATTCGAACCGTACAAACTTCAATGTCTCAGACACAAATGAAAATTTAAAATTTTTCAAAACATCGTTCAAAAGTTCATATCATCCAGTCCAGACTCCAGAAACCCACAAGTCAACTTCAGGCATAAACCGAATTACAAGACGCTTGGAATCGAAAATCTTGGTTTAAGATGCGGAAAATCATAAAATAAAGCAGTGTCGTATGGACAAAAACAAACTCAAATGCAACTCTTGTCAAAAAGCCGGACATGTTTCAAAAGTATGTATTTCAGAAAATTCAAATGGTACATCAACAGTAAATAATATATCTGACTTATACTCCAGTAATTCGAGTCTCACTCATGGAATTAACAAAATAGAAATTAGCCAACAGTATGAAATGATAGATTTATTCGAATTGGCTCCTGATTCAGACAAGTACATCATTTCGGTAAAAATTAACGGAAGTCGATTCTGGTGCGAAATTGTCCTTATTACCGGAAGATGTTTTCAATCGTATGAATTTAAATAAAGGTCAAATATTGCATTCAGATCCTATTCAGGAAACATAATTGAGCAGAAGAGAAAAATTTATATTAAAGTTGCATATCACGGAAAGGAAATTATGGGCGAATTACACATTGTACCAGCCGGATATCATGCACTCCTAGGTCGACAATGGATACGAGGTCTAGGTATTGAACTTCAACAAGTGAATGCCGAAATGCTCAATTCATCTCAAGTATGTCAGATGTCTCAAACGCATTCTATCGTTTCAATTTAAGAGATTTTCAAAAACTACGCATCAATCTTCGAAGAACGAATAGGTTGTGTTCCAGAATTCAAAGTCAAATTTCAACTGCCAGAAGGCTCAAAACCTAGTTTTACGAAGGAACGAGACGTACCATTTGCACTACGAGAACTGTGGAAAAGGAACTAGATTCTCTAGAAGAGCAGGGAATCATTTCTCCAGTTTCAAATACCGATTGGGGCTCACCATTAGTTGTAATTCCGAAACCCGATGTGGCGTTCGATTATGCGTTGACTACAAGTGCGGAGTAAACGAAAGATTGGTCCAGGCATATCATCCAATACGGCGTATCGACGAGATACTCAACAGCCTTCGAAATTCAAAATATTTCTGTAAGCTTGATCTATATAAGGCTTACTTACCAGATATACAAGTATGAAACCGGAAAGTGTTACAACATATTTCATTCGAATTATTGCCCATCGCTAGCTATACATTTTGCCCATCTCTCTGACAATTTATGTATGCCACGCCAAAAAAAAATTTGTTCTTTTGAGGCAAACCAGTCATCGAGCCATTTTTGGACATTTTCGTACGACGTGAAGCGCTGCTCACGAAGTGCGTGTCCCATCGATGCAAACAAGTGAAAATCAGAAGGAGCCAAGTCTGGTGAGTAAGCCGCATGCGGAAGTATTTGCCACTGACAAGCCTTAATCGTTTCCTTCACCGGTCTTGCCGTGTTTGATGGTGCATTATCATGCAGCAAAATCACTTTGTGTTGCCTCTTTCCATGTTCTGGCCGTTTTTCAAGCAAAGCTTGCTGCAGATCGATCATTTGTTGTCGGTAGCGTTCTGTATTAACGGTTTCGCCTGCAATTCGCTGTCTTCAAACTTGTTCGGTGGTTTTCCACGTTCCTTGTTTCCAATGTCGAAATCACCACTTTTAAATTTTTTGAACCACTCAAAGCACTGTGATTTCCCAAGTGCATGATAGCCGTAAGCTTCAACAAGCATTCGATGCGATTCTGCAGCAATTTTTTTTAAATGGTAACAGAAAATCAATGCTGTCCGCATATCGTCGTTCCCAGGCACAAAAGTTAACATGTTCAACGCTCGTCAAAACTACACTGTTGTATGAAACCGGTATTGCTGGCTATTTTATATCTTTATCAGATATTCAAGCAACAAAATGGCGTCCATGGTTCGGTTTGATAGTTACTACTTTGACAGCTAGAGCCATCTATGAGTGAATTCCGGTTTCATACTTGTATACCTGGTACATCTCAGAGTAGATAACGATAGCAGCATGATCCAAACAATTTCAACACACCGGGGCACATATCGTATGAACCGACTGAGTTTTGGAATCAAAACAGCTCCATTCGAATTCAATAAATTCCTTACTCAGATTCTAAGAGACATTCCAAATACTGAAGCATACTTCGATGATATTATAGTTCACGGAACTACAGAAAAGGAATGCATTCAAAATCTACAAATGTGTTTACAAAAGCTATCCAGTTATGACCTTCATATCAATAAACATAAATGCTCATTCTTGAAACAATGAATCGAGTACTTGGGTCATATAGTAGAACACAAAAAAATCAGCAAGTCGACATTAAAAGTTCGCGGTATTCAAGACATGCCACGTCCATCAAATTGTGACGAGATTAAAAGATTTCTGGGACTAATAACGTACTACTCATGTCCATCAAGCTAGCCCTGCTTTTTTCGAAAAAATGTAATTTCGCATTTGTGCTGATTTGTGCCGTTTGTGTTAGTAAAAAGAAATTACTTTACTTCAGTCGATAAAAAGTTACGACCATGTACTAAAAATAGCGTTAAGTTAGCCCTGCTTTTTTCGAAAAAATGTAATTTCGCAATTGTGCTGATTTGTGCTCAATTTGTGCCGTTTGTGCTAGTAAAAAGAAATTATTTTACTTTCATTGATAATTAATTATGACCAAAATACTTAACCCCCTCTTTTTCGAAAAAATATAATTCAGAAACTGTGCTCGAATTGTGTTAAAAATAAATTATTTTACTTTAGTCGAGAATTCCGATGATGTACTAAAAATTATGTTAAGTTAGCCCTGTCATTTTGGAAAAGTAGTAATTTCGCAATTGTGCTAAAATTGTACCGTACTGTACCATGAAGGTAAAAAATTATACTTTAGTCAATAATTACTTACTACAAAAAGTTATGTTAACCCTCTCGACGCGGCTTTCCAGTGGTAAAGCTAAGATAAAATAAATACAGTATAACCCGGATATAACGTACCTTGAGGGGACCACAAAAGTAGAACGTTATAACCAGTAGCACGTTATAACCAACATAGGAACTTTTCACATTTGCGAATGGGGATTCAGAAAAGGTACGTTATAACGAAAAGTACGTTATAAAAGTGCACTTTACAAGCGGGTTGCACTGTAATATAAAATATGTCATACGTATCATAGTGTTACAGGTAAACCAAGCAACCGCGCTACTCGATCGGTTTCGCAGAACAGAAACAGCAACAACCGTATACCTAATGCAAAGTTGACCAATCAAAAGCGTAGTTAAAGTATAAAGGGGCGGAACAAATGGAATGGTTCTGATCGAATATTCTCGTATGCACCATAACATCGCAGAAGATCAAGATCGAAAGCTCCGAAGCTCGCTAGAACATTCCACATACACCACCGAATGAAGATTCAAGAACGGTCTAGACTATCCCAGCGGGAACGATTCCAAGCGCTTCGCTTACAAGCACTCAAGGAGGACTTTAATGAAACAAAAATGAAGCACTACATATCGAAGCAGTTTAGGAGTTCTTTGTCACATATAAAGATAAAGTACTTTAAAATTGCTTCATAAAATGTAAGAAGTATTGACTCCTTCCTCATATAAATGCAAAACGCTTAAGAAGCGCTGTAAAAGATGTTGGAGAGGATGAATTCATATAGTTCGGGGAATTCCATTATTTGATTTTACGAAGAAAAAATTTTGTTAAGCTTCATTTCGAATTTCGTAATCGTGCGTGTCGGGTGTGTGGGCTATTTATACGGACTCCACTGTGTCCGGGTAAATTACCCACAATATCAAAGAAAATAAAATTGTACGATGCACTTAGCATCACAAAAAATTAAAATGTACCGTTAGGTCACCTTTTGTTTTAGCTTTGAAATATTCGAAATAAAATTGGAGTGGGACCTAACCAGATGTGAATTTTGTAACTATTTATAGGCTAGTTAGGAAAAATAAATTATTAGTATTGAATTATAACCAGCGGCGAGCAGTCTTTCATTTAAACCACAGCAACCGGCAAATCACTTCTGTTCTTATCAGAACTGAGTGATGACTACCATATAGCATAGAGTAGATTAATTAAGCTCCTTAAAACGTGATGTAGTCTCAGTTCTTATCAGAACTGAGCCGATTACATCTTATTAAAAGAGTAAGCAAACCACGGCTCTTCTCAGAGCCAACACCGTTGTTGTTGTCGCTGTACACCCCCGGACGCAGGCGTCGCCGTGCAGGACCGCCACTCGCCCCAGACGCATTCGATATCTGGTCCACCGCCGCCGCTCGCCCCGGACGCTGGCGACCATCTTGTCGCGACATTCACCGTCGCAGCTAACCGTGTGGCACACCAAAGAGTGGTGCCGCTACATAATTGGTGACCCCGACGTCGGTGTCACATACTTGTCGACCCCGACACACCTCCTTAAGAGGAGTCAGCAGCAACTCATCAGCAAAATCAACGTAATTATCAACACCAAATCATCTTCATCACTTTCAACATAAGCTGTATTATCAACAAATGCACCATCAAGTCAACATCATGAAACCATCATCAGCATCATCATAGAAAGCAACTCATCATCATCAACAATCATCTCGTCATCTCCAACATCTTCAAAGCTTAAAAATCACGTATGTTAAAAAAAATTTTTATTCTTTTCTTTTCAATACAAAAACAAAATTTTTATCTATCACATAAAAGTGGACATACAAACTTAAACCTTGATGTAATTACATCGGAATTCGATTTGGTGCGCGAAGTTTATTTTTTTATTCAGTGACGTATCAGTGTTTATCCGCGAACAAAGTTTCATTTTTGCTCGTTTTCGCAAAGTTTAAAAAAAATGTACAATCGATCCTAATCGACATTACAGTGATATATATATCACTTGTTTTTCTGTTTCCTCAAACCTTAGTTTGAAACACATTCAATTTACGCGCACTCTTCAAGCCTTTCTGTCTTTTCGATCGAAGATGACGGAGGAAGAAGTAGAAGTCGCATATGTGAAACTCCCAACATTTTGGGACAAGGCTCCCTCTGCATGGTTTATTGCAGCAGAGGCTCAATTTGCCGCAAAGAAGATTAGGAGAGATGAAAGCAAATACTTGCACGTTTTAGCTTCATTGCCGGTCGAAGCAATTAATTCAGTGATTGATTTGTTAAACACTCCTCTCGAGTCGGGAAAGTATGAGAGTTTAAAACTAACATTAATTAAGCGCCATAGCGCATCGGAAGAAAGAAGGTTAGAGCAGTTATTAAGCTCGGAGGACCTAGGCGATCGCAAACCTTCGGAATTGTTCCGACACATGACAAATTTAGCCGGAAATATTACCGCCATCGGGGATACGCTTATCCGAACCCTTTGGGAACGCATATTACCGGCCACAGTGTCTATTCCTTTAGCAGTAGCTAAAGATCAAAAATTCGAGCAACAACTTGATCTCGCAGATAAAATGTGGGAAGTGACGCAAAAACCGAACCTTAGTGCGATCGTTTCGACCCGTGATAGCGAATTGGATTATTTAAAAAAGGAAATTAGCGAGTTGCGAAAAGAAATTCGCGGCTTTAATCGCAATCAGGGTTCGAACCGCAGTCGCAGCCGCACGCGAAATAATAAGAAAAACAACAAAAATCAACAAAACACGTCTGCGCAGTCGGGTGACACTAGTTGCTGGTATCATGCGCGTTTCGCCGAAAAGGCAACCAAATGCGTAAGTCCATGTAACTTTAAAACAAAGCTTACTACCGATAAAAAAAACTAATCAACCCGACTGTCGCTACAACAGACAGTCGGATTAAACCTGCACACCGTTTGTTTGCACGCTGTTCTGAGAACAAGTGCAATTTTCTAATCGACACGGGCGCGGAGATGTCGGTTATTCCAAAAAATCTATTTCCCAAAGAAAAATTCAATAAAACGGAAACGAATCTCACTGTCGCCAACGGATCCGCAATCAAAACTTTCGGTATCAAATTATTGAAGCTCGACATTGGTTTACGGCGACCTTTCACTTTTCCTTTCGTGGTTGCCGACGTTCAAAAACCAATCATTGGCGTAGATTTGTTAAACAAATTCGGTATAATTATTGACATGAAAAAAAGAAAACTGATCGATTCAGCAACAAAGCTATCAGTTGACGGGATTAGGTGCAAAGGGTTTTCGGACCCACCAAAATTAAGCAAAAACAATGGAGATTATGGAGCAATCGTTGAAGAGTTTCCTACTCTCACTACAGCACCCGACTATTCTCTACCAGCAAACCACAAGGTCGTACATCACATTGTTACGAATGGGCACCTTCCTTTTTCAAAACCCCGTCGATTGAAACCAGCTAAGACAGAATTCGATCACATGCTACAATTGGGTATATGTCGTCCATCGTCTTCACCTGTCTCTTCACCACTGCATCTTGTGCCCAAAAGGGACCCCAACGATTGGCGCCCATGTGGCGACTATCGGCGTTTAAACGCAATCACTACACCCGATCGGTATCCGATTCCACACATCCATAATTTTTCACTCCAACTCCAAGGGTGCACCGTTTTTTCAAAGGTGGATTAAGTGCGGGCGTATCATCATATTCCGGTAGCTGAAGAGGACATATGCAAGACAGCAATCACAACGCCTTTCGGACTTTTTGAGTTCACCCGAATGCCGTTTGGTTTGCGCAACGCAGCCCAGACTTTTCAAAGGTTTATGAACGAAGTAACTCGAGAGCTACCTTTCTTTTTCGTCTATATTGACGACATACTCGTAGCAAGCAGATTCCATGCAGAGCATGCAGATCACCTACGAAAATTATTCGCGCAACTTGCATCTTACGATCTTAAAATCAACAACACCAAGTGTTTATTTGGAGTTGAAGAAATCGATTTCTTAAGTCATAAGTTCAACAAAAACGGAATTCTTCCTTCAGACGTGCGCATCCAAGCTATTAAAAATTTTGCAAGTCCGAACTCTCTTCGGCTCACTCAACGCTTTGTGGGAATGGTAAATTATTACCACAGATTCATCCCCAAACTCGCAGAATTTTTGGCACCAATTCACACTCTTGTCGCACAACTCTCCAACAAAAAGCAGAAAATTAAAACTTTTAATTGGCCGGAAGAGTGTGAGGATGCAGTGAATAAAATTAAAGAAGCGATAGTTAATGCAACACTTCTAGTTCACCCTTTGAACGACGCAAAACTACGACTCACTGTAGATGCTTCAAACATCGCAGTCGACATGTCCGTTAAGTTAGCCCTGCTTTTTTCGAAAAAATATAATTTCGCATTTGTGCTGACTTGTGCTCAATTTGTGCCGTTTGTGCTAGTAAAAAGAAATTATTTTACTTCAGTCGATAAAAAGTTACGAGCATGTACTAAAAATAGCGTTAAGTTAGCCCTTCTTTTTTCGAAAAATGAAATTTCTCAATTGTGCTGATTTGTGCTCAATTTGTGCCGTTTGTGCGTTAAGTACTCAATTTGTGCCGTTTGTGCTAGTAAAAAGAAATTATTTTACTTCAGTCGATAAAAAGTTACGAGCATGTACTAAAAATAGCGTTAAGTTAGCCCTGCTTTTTTCGAAAAAATTAAATTTCTCAATTGTGCTGATTTGTGCTCAATTTGTGCCGTTTGTGCTAGTAAAAAGAAATTATTTTACTTTCATTGATAATTAATTATGAGTAAAATACTAAAAATGGCGTTAAGTTAGCCCTGCTTTTTTCTAAAAAATGAAATTTCTCAATTGTGCTGATTTGTGCTCAATTTGTGCCGTTTGTGCTAGTAAAAAGAAATTAATTTACTTCAGTCGATGAAAAGTTACGACCATGTACTAAAAAAAGCGTTAAGTTAGCCCTACTTTTTTCGAAAAAATGTAATTTCTCAATTGTGCTGATTTGTGCTCAATTTGTGCCGTTTGTGCTAGTAAAAAGAAATTAATTTACTTCAGTCGATGAAAAGTTACGACATGTACTAAGAAAAGCGTTAAGTTAGACCTGCTTTTTTCGAAAAAATGTAATTTCGCATTTGTGCTGATTTGTGCTCAATTTGTGCCGTTTGTGCTAGTAAAAAGAAATTAATTTACTTCAGTCGATGAAAAGTTACGACATGTATTAAAAAAAAGCGTTAAGTTAGCCCTGCTTTTTTCGAAAAAATGTAATTTCGCATTTGTGCTGATTTGTGCTCAATTTGTGCCGTTTGTGCTAGTAAAAAGAAATTATTTTACTTCAGTCGATGAAAAGTTACGACATGTACTAAGAAAAGCGTTAAGTTAGCCCTGCTTTTTTCGAAAAAATTTAATTTCTCAATTGTGCTGATTTGTGGTGCTAACTGCACGGCTAACTGCGGTCACAGTACGGTCGCCGTGTCGCAGCCGTCCGCGCCACTGCAACTCACGGCGACCCGTTCAACATGAAACGGACCGAACTCTTCTTCGCGCCACCAACAAATTTAGAGTTCGGTCCGTTTCATATTGAACGGGTCGCCGTCAGTTGCAGTGGCGCGGACGGTTGCGACACGGCGACCGTACTGTGACCGCAGTTAGCCGTGCAATATGAAACGAACCGTACCCTTCATCGCCCCACTAATAAATTTACCCACCGTACAGGGAGTACGGTCGCGTACTAGTTGACTGTCAAAGCCCACGTAATAAAAATTACGATGTTGGCTGTAGTCTAGACCAGGGGTCGGAAACCTTTTGAGACGGAAGAGCCAAAAGTTACAATTTACAATATTTTCCAGTTTTTAAAGAGCCACTAACATTTTATTATGGTATTTGATTAGGATTAAGCACATAAATTTAATTTTCGATTTAAAATAAATATGTAGCTTTAAATATGAAATAATATTTATCTATATAAAAACATACAAATGTTTTGAATTTGAGCTAGCTCTGTAGAATAATGAAATTAGTAATAAAAGAATATAACTATAATTATCGTCCTTTGAATGTTTGGTTAAGGGGGAACATCCGAATAGAAAGCAGAAAAAATAGGAGAATTTTAGAAATTATTATCTCAAAAATTATTTGCTCGATTTTATGCAGGTTGGTTTTATTCGAAAGTATATGTATGTTCAGGTACGCTAATAGTTTTTTTTTATAAACATCGGTCGGCGTAAAGAATGTCCGTCGCTTCCATGGCCTGCGGCTTCCAAGATTACAGGCAGTCGGTTTATTCAAAACAAAAATTTCAAAAAGATTTTGAAAATGTTTGCGAAATTACATTTTCGCTACGTAGGGTTTTTTAAAAAAAAAAATTCATGAAATGGCGGCCGATTGGACCTTATTTTCAGTTTTTAACCTCAATTATCGACCTTTCTGGGTTGATAAAAAAAAAGTAAGAAAAAATCTTACGTATCGAAAGAGAAAACCTATCCAAAATTATGTATGAAATTTTGGAATCGGTTCAGCCGTTTTCCGAAGATTTTGGGAACCGTCTTTGAATAGTGTGTTTCGAGATAATCGCGTTTGAATGGCGTTCTATATAGGGAATTCACGAAGGGCCCATTTCGGTTAATTGCCCATAATTTTCACAATTATTGGAATTTCAATATGAAATTTCCAGACAACATTCTTAAGACTACAAACTTTAAGATGAGCAAAAAAAAATGTTTGAAAACAACAAATTTTCTACTCAGATGTTCCCCCTTAAATCTGGCTCATAACTTGTTGTTTTCAGTTTCAAGCACGCCTCTAGATTTTTATTTGTTAGTTGACTTCTTACATTACTTTTTATTGTATTCATGCAAGAGAACGCTTTCCCGCACGAATATGGGTACCCGAAGATCGTCAGCACTCCAAATGCCACCATCTTCACCTCATTGTAGCGTTCTGGAAGACTATTCCATGCGTCAAATATGAGTACCTCAACTCGCGGCATTTATTTTAGAGGTATCCACTTTTGCAGCGTGACGTACATACATACATACATGCTTTTCTGGACCCCTAAATTTTCTAACTTTATTACCGTTTATCCCGGTGGAGAAACCGCTTAAACCACTAACAAGAAAGGGATGTCCGGCCAAACCAGTGAAGAAGTGATCCTATTTTTAAGGGTCTATTCTGAACTTTTCCCGTACAGAATTTCGAGTTCGGGGAAGAATGTCACGCACAAACAAAAACAACGGAGGAAGAACTGAAAGTCGTCACACAAATTCCACAAATTTTCAAAAACCGATTTTAAAAAGTTATAGTTATAAGTTATATTGGCAATAAATTATTGGAATTATTCCACTCAAGATTAATATAACGATTGACGAAAATTGTAGTTAGGATTCCGACATAAGTTACCTCACACGTTTGAGCTATGCCCCTGCTCTAATACTTAACCTAGGGCGCTGCTGGTGATTTTCTTATGAGTTTTGAAAATAAAATAGTATAATTATTAATATTTGCGCATGGAACTGGAGAGCCGCGTCTTGACACCAAAAGAGCCGCAGATTGCCGACCCCTGGTCTAGACCGTTCTTGAATCTTCATTAGGTGTTGTATGTGGAATCTTCTGCGATGTTATGTTGCATACGAGAATATTCGATCAGAAGGTGTTACCATTCCATTTGTTCCGCCCTTTTATACTTTAACTACGCTTTTGATTGGCAACTTTGCACTAGGTATACGGTTATTGCTGTTTCTGTTCTGCGAAACCGATCGAGTTGCGCGGTTGCCTGGTTTACATGTAACACTATGATACGTATGACATATTTCAGTTATTTAGTTTATCTTAGCTTTACCACTGGAAAGCCACGTCGAGAGGGTTAACATAATTGTTTGTAATAAGTAATTATTGAGTAAAGTATAATTTTTTACCTTCATGGTACAGCACGGCACAATTGCGAAATTACTACTTTTCCAAAATGACAGGGCTAACTTAACAATAACTAACATTAACAAGTAAAATAATTTATTTTTACAGCACAATACGACACAATTCGATCACAATTTCTGAATTATATTTTTTCGAAAAAGAGGGGGTTAAGTATTTTGCTCATAATTAATTATCAATGAAAGTGAAATAATTTCTTTTTACTAGCACAAACGGCACAAATTGAGCACAAATCAGCACAATTGAGAAATTTCATTTTTTCGAAAAAAGCAGGGCTAACTTAACGCCATTTTTAGTATTTTGCTCATAATTAATTATCAATGAAAGTAAAATAATTTCTTTTTACTAGCACAAACGGCACAAATTGAGCACAAATCAGCACAATTGAGAAATTTCATTTTTTCGAAAAAAGCAGGGCTAACTTAACGGACATGCAGTCGGCGCGGTTCTAGACCAACTAAGCGAAGACAACCACTGGGAGCCTTTAGGGTTTTTCTCAAAAAAGCTTAGTACCGCCGAATGCAAGTATTCCGCTTTCGATCGCGAACTTCTATCCATTTATCTAGCGACTAAACATTTTTCGCATTTTTTGGAAGGTCGTTATTTCACCGTGTATACGGATCACAAACCTTTAACAACGGCATTACATACCAAAGCAGATCGAAGCCCTAGACAAACACGACACTTGGATTTTATCGCCCAACATACAAGCGATATACGGCATATCAAAGGTCGCGACAACGTAGTGGCTGACTTACTGTCTCGCACAGAAAATATTTCACTTTGTTCTGTAGATAGTGAAAAATTAACCCTGGAAAACCTTATCAAATTCCAAGAAATCGATCAGGAATTAAAGGAACTTCAGTCGGCACCTAAATCAAAAACTTCCACTTTCAAACTGGAAAAACGAGTGTTTCCTTTAGTCAACTTTTCAGTGTGGTGTGAAGTTTCAACCGCTCAAATACGCCCTTTTGTACCTCAGAAACTTCGTTCAGCAGGTTTCAGGTCACTTCATGACATGACTCACCCCGGAATCCGTGGCTCAAGAAAGCTAATAAGTGAGCGATATTTCTGGCCCAAAATGAACGCAGATATCAATCGCTGGGCGAAGAACTGCATTAGTTGTCAACGCTCCAAAGTAACTCGGCACACCAGGGCGCCTCTTGGCAAGTTTACGCTACCAAATAATCGTTTCGAGCACATTCATATGGATCTAGTCGGTCCCTTGAAGCCTTCGAACGGTTTTAGTTACCTTTTAACCATAGTTGACCGTTTCACCCGTTGGCCAGAGGCATATCCACTCCGAGATATTACAGCAAACACGGTCGCAAAAACCTTTTTCCGGGAATATATCTCTCGTTTCGGCGTTCCCTCCAGAATCACAACTGACCAAGGCACACAATTCGAGTCAAAATTATTTTTTGAATTAAGCAAATGCCTAGGAAGCCATAGAATTCACACGACGGCTTACCATCCACAAGCAAACGGGATGGTCGAACGTTTTCACCGCCAGTTAAAAACAGCTCTGAAATGTCGCGAGAACCAAACAAATTGGACAGAAGAACTCCCGATAATCCTTCTAGGACTACGAGCAGCTTTCAAATCGGATTTGAACTGTTCGCCGGCAGAATTAGTTTTCGGTCAAACACTGAAACTCCCAGCCGAATATTTTATTGGCAACTCTTCAGGCGATTTTGAGCCTGCAACCTTTGTCACCCAACTGCGCAGCAACATGTCGAAGTTGAAACCAACAAACGCGAAAAATACCAACACCCCAGTCTACATCCCAAAGGATTTAGAGAATTGTGAGCAAGTTTTTGTTCGAGCCGAGGGAATTAAACCAGGTTTGCAACCGCCATACGAAGGTCCATACGCGGTAGTACGTAGATTTCGAAAACATTACGTAATAAATATAAACGAGAAAAATTCGTCCGTAAGCATCGACCGTTTAAAACCAGCGTTTGTCTTAGAATCGAATTCCGAAAGTAAAAAGAAGGTTAAATTTAAAGTAAAGTAATTTTCTTCCACAATCATAAAAACTCATTACGCCTTCGTCTGGAAGGGGGGTGATGTGGGCTATTTATACGGACTCCACTGTGTCCGGGTAAATTACCCACAATATCAAAGAAGAATTAAGAATTCAAGTTCGATATTTTGTCTTCTTATCTATTTTGTGTGTGATTAAACCATTCGAAAGGTGAGTCTTTTATTTTGCATGCTAGCCTACATATTCAAAATATTTAAATTTCAAATAACAGATGGAAAACAGGGTTGGCGGGGTCAGCAAAAGGCATTTTAAACGCCTTGTATCAAAAGAAGTGAGCTCTTTGCTATATAGAGCTGATCCCTTAAGACCAAATAATTCTTTTGATGATATGGAAAACGTCTCTTCAAATGGGATTCCTGAAAATTGTAGTGAATTACCCACTCAACAGAGTGAGGTTGGGGAAAGTTCAAGTGAAGTTCCATTGAAAGAGAACTTGAGGTTATGGTGCATCAAGCATCGAATAACCCGAGCTGCTGGTGATGAATTGCTCAAAATTTTGAACAAATTCGGAAATGAAGTTCCGCTTTCAATGAAATCACTACTAGCAACGAATGCAAATTCAATTGTTCCATCCTGGTGTATCCTGGTGAATATTTCCATTTTGGATTGG
The DNA here is from genome assembly GCA_949128065.1 of Beris chalybata. Lineage (NCBI taxonomy): Eukaryota > Metazoa > Arthropoda > Insecta > Diptera > Stratiomyidae > Beris > Beris chalybata. Next base: position 45,100,184 of record OX421894.1, read on the forward strand.
AAAATGCATTGAATGCAATGGGGTATCAGTCCAATGACTGCAAAAATCTAATAGAAATCGACATAGCAGTTGATGGCCTCCCACTGTTTAAAAGTTCCGGTACTGCTTTATGGCCTATTATGGGAGCAGTGATTGATAGTTGTGATGTTTTTTTGATTGGTTCATACGTTGGTCCCAAAAAACCGGAAGATGTAAACACCTACTTAAGACCATTAGTAGAGGAAATGGAGCAAATTTTTCAAAGCGGAATTAAAATAAAAGATCGTATATTTAGTTTAAAAATAAGAGCATTTATTTGCGATGCTCCTGCAAGGGCCTTTGTAACTGGAACTGTAGGCCACACAGCAGCGCATGGATGTACTAAGTGTACACAGATAGCACAGTGCAGAAACAGAACTTTAACTTACGAAACCACTGTTTCGAATCTAAGATCTGATGAGGACTTTAAGAATAGAAACGATTTAATGCATCATACTCATTTCTTTCGCGAAAACAATAATATACTGGAAACGATAGGCATACACATGGTATCCCAATTTCCATTAGATGTTATGCATTTGATCGATTTAGGGGTATGTAAAAAGATGCTGCTAAGTATATTTAAAGGTAAATTTCTTGATGGGAGAAAATTCACAAATGATGAGAAAAGTTATTTTGATCAGAAAATTGATGCAATGGTATTACATATCCCAAAGGAATTTGCCAGAAAACCCAGAAGTACAATGGAAATTCACCGCTGGAAAGCTGTTGAATTTCGACAAGTAGTGTTATATACCGGTATTGTCCTATTCCAAGACTTTCTGGATCACAACATGTACGTCCATTTTTTATTATTACACAGCTCTTACCGTTTGTTATCCTGCCCCAGAAATAATCGAAATAATCTTAATACAGTTGATGAAATGCTGAAGCTGTTCGTTTTCAATTTTCAATATATATATGGGAACAATAAAATAAGCTATAACGTTCACAATTTGCTTCATTTAACAGAGTGCGTTAATTTGCTTGGTAATGTAGATTCATTTTCGGCATACAAATTCGATAACTTTATGCAGATTCTCAAGAAGGATTGTCGACAACCTACCAAAATTCTGCAGCAATTAAATAACCGAGCTCTGGAAAATTATCATTTGCACAAACACCAAGCGTAGAACGAAAAACCCAGAAAGGAAGGAAAACGTTTTAAAAAAATTACCGGATCTAAGTACCCCAATAGCTTTGTTTTGAGCAACGAAATACCTGACAATTTTTGCTACATAAAAACAACTCTAATTCCATTTAAAGTCACTGGATTTATCAAAGACGATCATGGACAAGAATTTGTGAAAGGTTTCGAATTCGGATGTGTAAGCAACTTTTTCACTGAGCCCCTTGAATCACTTGAAGCTTTAGGAATAGCTTTAATTTCGAATCCAGCCACCGAAGAGTCGCTGTATAAAATCGACGAAATTTATTGCAAACTAATGGCATTACCATATCAAAATGATCTTGTTGTAATTCCAATTTTGCATCACTGTTTGTAGCTAATGTATATATGTAATATAGTATGCAAAAATACCACTTATACAATATTATATTCTTGCAGAAAAATGTTAGAAGGAGACAATTTCGCCACTCCGGTATTTAGGTGCAATGCCTTTACATCGAGCCCTAAAAAGCAATGCGGTAATTGTACAAAATTAGGTTCGATATTATTGTTATACCTATCACATACTACAGTTGTTTCATATATGATTTCTATTTTTCAGAAGCAGAAAATCGAGACCTGAAGAACCAAATTTCCGGTTATGAGGACATGAAAAATATCTTGCGTGCCCAAACAGAGTCTCTCGCAAAGCATTTCATATTATTGGAACAAATTGCGGACAAAGTTTTTCCAAACCAAATAAATTTATATATATTTCCTTTGGAAACAATTGATGATATCAAGGCGGCGGACGAAAAACTTGATGGACTCCCAACTAATGAAATAGTAATATTCAATTCAATTTAACATAACAATAAAAGAAATATATTTCAAAAATTTCAGATTGCTTACATCAAATCTGTAATAGGGTCAACCAAATTGAGGAAATGTATTCCAATGTTATTAAGCGAAAAGTTGATCAGTGAAGTTAATTGGGATGGGCAGCAAAAAAAAATTCCTCTAAAAAAAAACAAAACTGTTCGGAAAATATATTTATGGTAACAATATTATGACTTTACCCTCAAATATTTTTAACAATTGAGCTTTTTTATTTACAGATTCACTGAAGAAAGAAGATTTCGATTATGGGGACTACGAAAAAGAAATTAGGAGGGGTATTCGGCTCGAGAAAAATAAAATATATCGGGAAACATTCAATTCAAAAATACGAGTGTCACTTTAAATTTAATAATATATACATATAATATAAGATCAATAATGAATTATATAAGATCAATAATGAATTAAGGATACACCCGATTTTCTTTTAATTCGAACATGTTTTTTTAAGCTACTATCCCGATCCAAGTTCACGCCATCCCAATCGGGCGTAATTGCTTCTATTCAAATATGAAGTTTGAACTTAATCGGATACGAATTTCTGAAGTTATTGTGATTCTGAACAGACAGACTGAGGGACGGACACATGTTCATCTAACTAAACTTAATATACTCTAAAAAGTATAGATATCATTTACCGAAGGAAGGATTTCAAAAACGCTTTTTGAAAGTGCTTTATATTTACTGAATGCAAGGCTCTTTTACAGTGCTTTAAAGTAAGTTCTTACAAAGGCCGTGTTTTAAGCACTTTTTAATCAATGTATTCTAAGTGCTTCAACGGCACTTCACGAAAACGTAACGACAACGTCTTTCTCGCAATGACATGACATGTTAAATTTATATGAACGAAGAGCGTCTTTGGAGCACCTCCCTGCTTCAAAAAAGCGCTCGTTAATGCATTTGCAAGCGCCACTGATATATACATATGGATACCTCATCGGCTCATTTCCCTATACGATTTGACTGGTTGAAATAGCCGATGAAATCGTACCCTCTCGCTCCTTCTTTGAACTTCGAATTTGTGACGAATTTCGAAAAAACAGGGGCAACAAGGGGAAGTTCTGACAATTTGAACTGTCAGTTTGACAATCCGAATTGACAGTTCTAAAACTGTTCAACTGTTGTCGGCCGCCTTCTCATTGCTTAACGGTTGCGATTTATACGTAGTAAGTGCCGGTGATTCGCGTTGCGTTGTATGTCGAAACGGAAAGGCAAATGAAACGAGCTTCGATCACAAACCCGAAGACGATGAGGAGAGCGAACGAATATACAAAGCGGGCGGCAAAGTTACTTTTGGCCGCGTTAATGCCGCGCGATTTGAGATCACGCCTATAAAATGGTTAGTTGATATTTTTCGGTGTTTTTTTTGTTTTTTTTTTATAGAATCAAGATTTGCCCGACGAAAAACAAATGATCTCAGCTCTGCCGGATGTTAAGAAGCTAATAATTTCACCAAACAATGAGTTTATGATTCTAGCATGCGACGGCATCTGGAACTTCATGTCCAGTGACGAACGAGGCTCTTGCGACCAGCGAGCTTAGCGCAGATATGGACTTGCTCACACGAAGTTTTTATATGCTGCTTGATGGCAGTCCGAACAGTTGGTACTGGACCTGGCATAGGTCCAATCCAAGACCAACTTGGGCGGTCTTGAAACCTGCATTTTTGCAGACGTGGGGTGTGCGAGCAAGTGACTGGGACATTGGACGGCAAATGTTAGCCAGACGTCAGGTCCCAAGCGAGTCCTATCAGATGTTCGAGCAGGACTTGTGTGAGCTCCGGAATCTGCTGTCGAATCCGATGCACGACGGAGAGTTCGTGGAGCTGGTGCGGGGAAATTTGTTGCCAAATACGCAGCAACAAATTTGCCTGCAACAGATTTGGTCTCTGGACCATCTTCGACAAATAGTGTCCAGAGTCGAAGACATTAGACGATTTACCCGATACGGCTACTCGAGTCATACCCGAGTTGCTGAGGTCGTAGAGCCTTCTACAGAGGTTTGTGACGAGCGCGATGGTTCCGAAGCCATGGCGGGAATTACATCTCGGGCTCCACTAAAATGTTGGAACTGTGAGCGTTTAGGTCACAGTTACCGACTATGTGCAGAAGCTCCCAGGGGTATTTTCTGCTATGGCTGCGGAACAAAAGACGTTTTGCGACCGCATTGTGCTCGTTGCAATCGGGAAAACTCCGGAACGGAACATTCCCGTCCTTTTCGGAGCAACCCAAATCAGCCACCCAAAACGTAGAAGACTCTGCGATCTCCGCAACTTGTGGTGATGACAACACATCACCAGTCAGGTCAAATACACTGGACCTACCAAAAACATCGGATTTGACAACTGCCACGACTGAGTCCCATTCAGTCGTAATTCTTTCCAATCCCTTACCTTCTGTTCGCAAAGCACCTGTACCTCGGAAGCCTTACCATGTAAGACTGAAGGAGTACATGGAAGCACGCGACAGGATTTTTAACCATTTAAAATCCCCTCTTATTGCTATTTCTTCTTGTTCCACATTTCAACCTTCCCCTGTTCCAACTCCTAAAAAAGCGATTTTACGTTTACGCGCATTTTGGCGTAAAGTTCGTGAGAGAAAGAAGGCAGTAATGTCGACTATTATCTCTGAACCTTTTGACGTACGTCCCTATGCTATGGTCTCCCTTTTCAGTGTAAACGTTAAAGGTCTTTTAGACAGTGGTGCGAGCATTAGTTGCCTAGGAGCCAATGCATTAGAACGCCTTGAGCGTGCGCAAGTGCATTGGAAGCCGATTTTCCATGAGGTGAAGACAGCTGATGGTGCTTCACAGAGGGTGGTGGGAAGTATGACGACCGAAATTAAATTTCGTGGAGTTACACAACCTATTACCCTTTACATCGTGCCAAGTTTGTCTCAAGAGTTATATCTTGGGGTAGATTTCTGGCGAGCTTTTAATCTTGCTCCATCCATCATCAGTTGTGTCAACACACAAACCACCTCTTCGCAACATAATGCTACTGCGATGCACTCTTTAACGAGTAAAGATGTTGAACGTCTAGAGAACGTTAAGTCCAAGTTCCCTTCTTTCGAACTTCATGGTTTGGGAAGGACAAACGTTCTCGAACACGAAATCGACGTAGGAGAAGCGCGCCCTATCAAACAACGATACTACCCAGTATCGCCTGCGATTCAAAACCTCATGTATGGCGAGGTCGATCGTATGCTGGCGATGGGAGTGATAGAGACGAGTTTGAGTGCGTTGAGTTCACCGGTAGTACTCGTGAGGAAACCAGGGAAAGTCCGGTTATGTTTGGATTCTCGAAAGGTAAATACTGTGACGAAAAAGGATGCATATCCACTTCCACACATCGACGGAATTCTTAGTCGATTACCACGAGCCAATTTCATAACCAGTATTGACCTGAAGGACGCTTTTTGGCAAATTCCTCTCGAAACTAAGTCCCGTGAAATGACGGCGTTTACCATTCCCGGACGACCCCTCTATCATTTTACCCGGATGCCATTTGGATTGTGCAATGCACCCCAACGCATGTGCCGTTTGATGGATCGTGTTATTTTACCCGAACTGAAAAACCAAGTTTTTGTTTACTTGGACGATTTATTATTGATCTCGGAAGATTTCAATTCCCATTTGGTTTTGTTGGCGGAAGTTGCCGAATGTCTGGTTAAGGCTGGACTTACAATCAATGTGGGAAAAGGTAAGTTTTGTCTGAGGGAAGTGAAGTATCTTGGATACATTGTTGGAGATGGAGGCCTGAAGACAGACCCAGGAAAAGTCTCGGCTATAGTCGATTACCCTTCACCAAAATCCGCACGTCAGGTTCGACGCTTTCTTGGTATGGCTGGTTGGTATCGACGCTTCATACTCAACTTTGCAGCTGTTGTGTCACCGATCTCAGACACACTGAAAAAGGCCGACCAATTTACTTGGACTTCAGAAGCAGAAACTGCATTTCAGTCTGTGAAGTCCATATTAACCGCGGCCCCTGTATTGGTAAATCCAGACTTCACTCGACCTTTCGTGATACATTGTGATGCTAGCAAATCTGGGGTGGGGAGTGTTATTTTCCAGGAGAATGATGATGGATCGGAATCTCCTATTGCTTTTATGTCCCAGAAGCTCAATTCCGCTCAACGCAACTACAGTGTTACCGAGCTTGAATGCTACGCCGCTGTGTTGAGCGTGAAAAAATTCAGAGCGTACGTGGAAGGGACAGCGTTTAAGATTATAACGGATCATGCGAGTCTCAAATGGCTGATGTCTCAAAAAGATCTCAGTGGGCGTTTGGCTCGCTGGAGTTTGAAGTTGCAAGGATTCGACTTCGTGATTGAACATCGTCGTGGGAGCCTGAATATTGTACCCGACGCCCTCTCTCGCGTATACGAAGACGGATTAAATGCGCTGATCGACGTTGCACCCATGGTTAACTTAAACTCTTCAGAGTTTCAGAATCAAGAATATTTGGATCTGAAGTCAACTGTGGAGGCAAACGCCCCTCAGCTTCCTGACGTATGCATTAGAGATGGCTTCGTGCCCGCGATTTCGTTCTTTCGTGTCAGACTTGTAAAGAAACGAAGTCTCCGAATCGTCCACTTAGAGCTGCAATGGGAGATGCCTTCAGAACACACAAGCCCTTTCAGCATCTATACATTGATGTATTAGGACCATACCCTAGGACCAAAAGTGGGAAAATTGCTATCCTTGTTATCCTTGACCATCTGTCAAAACTTCCTATCCTTCATCCCCTAAGAAGAATTACGGCGGGTGAGATTACGACGTTTTTGGAGAGGGATGTCTTCCATATGTTTGGTACACCCGAGACAATTCTCTCCGACAATGGGTCTCAGTTCAAGTCAGCGACATTTAACTCCATGCTTTCTAAGTATGGTGCTAAACACTTATATACCCCAAAATACTCGCCTCAAGCGAATGCTTCAGAGCGAGTCAACCGTTCTGTTTTAGCTGGACTCTGTGCGTTCATCGTGGAAGACCAGACTCGATGGGACGAAAACTTAAGCAGAATAGGATTTTCTCTTCGGAGTTCGATTCATCAAGCCACTAAGTTTTCGCCCTATCAGGTTTTGTTTGGATCCCACATGATGTCGCATGGGGATGACTACGCTCTGTTGCATCGTTTGAAAGCGCTAGGTGATGCAGACTTGCAGTTTAGTCCCAGAGAAGGGTCTCCTATCGTGAGGCAACTGGCACAGGCGAATATTCAGGTCGCACACGAGAACAGCAGTAGGCGTTATAATATGCGTACTGCTCAAAGTCAATTTAGAGAAGGACAGGAAGTGTACAGAAGAAACTTTACCCTGTCCACAGCAGCACACAATTATAACGCCAAACTTGCCAAAAAGTTCCTGAAGTGCAGGATTCGTCGTGTGCTAGGCAACTCGCGATATGAGCTAGAGGATCTCGGAGGCAAACGTGTGGGAGTATACCACTCGAAAGACCTTCGTCAGTAACTGGAGCGAGTGACAAACTCTGATAGTGCCCGGTCGCTGCAGTCGTGAGCATGAGACGCAGACGGAGCTCACAGCTGCCTCTTTTGTAGCCTGTTCGGCGTTGTAGACAACGGCGATCAGGTTATGTTGTTAGTGTCATCTGTGGAGATTTAGTTGGACGAAGTGATTTCTGTGGATCGGCAAATTGGCCAGTTGGCAGGATTGAGATCCACACAGAGAATTTTTGTTCAGTGGGGGCAGATCTGACAGATGATGTGGCAGAAAAGAGGGGGTTGTTTTTTTTCATGCGAGAAGTTTAAAATTTAAGCGAAAATAGAAAAAGATAAAAGTTTTGGTGCCGAGAAATGAGAAAAGAAAATGAATGTGTAGAATAAGAAGTTAAGTTTAGCGCACGGGCGAAATAATTTAAATAAAATACATACATAGTTTAAAGTAAAATTTACAAGTTAAGAACCAGCACATAAATTTAAGTAAAGTGTGTGAAATAAAAACCATAAGCAAGGTCGTTAAAATTGAATTCGGTCGAAACGCGAACGTTCTTCGCCTAGCTACCGCTGGTGAACGACCGGAACGGAAAACCAACGAAAATTTCGTCGACGGGTGTCTGCTGCACAACACCGAGACGCAAGTGCCTTCCGCAGTTTTTCTGCATTTCTCGGGATCAAAAAGAAATAAAGTGACGCCTAAAAGTTTTCGGCCACAAAAAAAAGAATAAAAATAGTCAGCTACAGTGGCTCCAAAAAGTTTTCGGTTACATAAAAATGAAATAAAAAAATAAGAAAGTCACAATTAAAATAAATCAAAATAACGTAAATTAAAATGTAAATAAAATATGAAACGACAAAAAACGAGACAGAAACTGACACGGACTGCAATTAATTTAAAAAAAAAAATAAAAATTTAAATAATAATAAGAAAAAAAAAAATAATTAAAATGAACTAAGCAGATATACATAAATAAGGTAATTTTTGCTTATATTATTTTTTTTCTTTCTTTCAAATTCTTGATTTTTTTTGTGTATGATTTGTTTGGTTGTTTTCTTTTTCTTTTGGCTTGGATTTTTAAATAAGTAAAGTAAAGAGCCTGTACGATGGATCTTCTCGGTTGAAGACCTTCCGCCCCACTCATACCTCTCTCTAGGGAATTTTTCAAGGACAAGTATGGCTATGGTAGGGTGGGCTAGACGGCGCACAACAACCGCGCCTGTCGAGTTAGGAGTTTTCTCGGTCTCTCATGACCGATTGGGAATCTTATCCCATTTTATCACCCGGGTAAGTCGGCGTGAAATTTTTGTTGTACAGGCCAAGTGTTTTATGGCCTGGAACGCGAACAACGTACCCCCCCACAGCCGCAGCTAGCCCGGACGTCAGCAAGCACATCGCTCCAGTTTGCGTTTCAGCCACCAACTCGGACGTTGGCGGAATTGGACCCCTCCTTCCCGATCCTCAACCTTCCCTTCGGTTATTTTGACTTTGTTAAGTCGAAATAACCACTCCAAGGCCTCCGTTCACAACATAATTACGAGTGATTGCAAAACTATTAAGATTGTTGCCATATCATTAGTATTAGTAGTAAGCCAAATATTCCGTCGAAGTGTCCGTACTATATTATAGTACTGTCACTATTAATAATGTTAGCACACTATTGTTCAGAGTCATTGTAACTATTTTCTCGTAGTCATTGTACTATTTACACTTGTTCAATATTACTTATTTCGTTGTTTGGGGCAAAACGAAACAACGATTTTGTTTGATTTTACCAAGGGTTTTCTTTCCGTGCAGCAGTTGAGGAATATGAATACCAAGAGAACACTCGCAAACCGAGCTTTAGCGTACATTCAAAATGAAGGTGGCCATTTTGAACATTTATTATAAAAAAAAATTGAAATAAAACATAAAAACCATTATTAAATTGTTTCAATTCAAGCAAGGAGTGTAATTCAACATGTCCTTCTTTTTGTATTAAAGTATGTATTGTTGTATTGTATTTTTACCTTTTACTTCCAAAATGTTGTTGTATTACATTTTTACCTATTACTTCCAAAATGTTAATCGTAACTCATACATATGTATGTATGTATAAAAAAATAAAATTAAGGTGACATTTATAATGGGGTTTTCTGGGAAAAAACTATATTGATCACTGAATTTCTAGGGTTGACGTTTTGTTGACGTTTGTGTTTTCGAGTAAATACCTCAAGATTGGGTGCTGTTACAATTTAGATTGTCAAATGAAAGGTAATTCGATTCCCTTAAAAACGAGCACTTTGCCTTGTGATTATTTGTTTTCTAGATCAAACGTTTCAGCTGAGTGAGGGTACCGGTCAAAAACACTTTCCTTAACCACCCTGTATCTCCACTGATATTGAAAATTGACCTGTGTGGCACACGGGGTACCAAACACCCTGTATAAAGGAATTTTCAGAACTTGTGAGGAACTGACTACCCAGAACTCTGAAAATATCGACCGGATTTCTGAGAAAAAAAGATCACGTGCAGTACTTAGAAAATTTTTGAGTCTGTGAGAAAAAAAATTACTAGTTAGGGTTGGGGTGTTTTAAGATAGAGTTCCATTTGCCCCCCAAAGAGTTCTGTCGATAACACGTTATCAACATTTACGCCAACTGTTAAGGAAGAGAAGTTATAGCGCATTGAAATTTCAAATTTTTCAGTCAGTGAAAACAAAACTTTTTTCCTGTATGTGAAATGTTCTAGCGAGCTTGGGAACTTTGCATTAGGTATACGGTTGTTGCTGTTTCTGTTCTGCGAAACCGATCGAGTAGCGCGGTTACTTGGTTTACCTGTAACACTATGATACGTATGACATATTTTATATTACAGTGCAACCCGCTTGTAAAGTGCACTTTTATAACGTACTTTTCGTTATAACGTACCTTTTCTGAATCCCCATTCGCAAATGTGAAAAGTTCCTATGTTGGTTATAACGTGCTGCTGGTAACGTTCTACTTTTGTGGTCCCCTCAAGGTACGTTATATCCGGGTTGCACTGTATTTATTTTATCTTAGCTTTACCACTGGAAAGCCGCGTCGAGAGGGTTAACATAACTTTTTGTAGTAAGTAATTATTGACTAAAGTATAATTTTTTACCTTCATGGTACAGTACGGTACAATTTTAGCACAATTGCGAAATTACTACTTTTCCAAAATGACAGGGCTCACTTAACATAATTTTTAGTACATCATCGGAATTCTCGACTAAAGTAAAATAATTTATTTTTAACACAATTCGAGCACAGTTTCTGAATTATATTTTTTCGAAAAAGAGGGGGTTAAGTATTTTGGTCATAATTAATTATCAATGAAAGTAAAATAATTTCTTTTTACTAGCACAAACGGCACAAATTGAGCACAAATCAGCACAATTGCGAAATTACATTTTTTCGAAAAAAGCAGGGCTAACTTAACGCTATTTTTAGTACATGCTCGTAACTTTTTATCGACTGAAGTAAAATAATTTCTTTTTACTAGCACAAACGGCACAAATTGAGCACAAATCAGCACAATTGAGAAATTACATTTTTTCGAAAAAAGCAGGGCTAACTTAACGCTATTTTTAGTACATGGTCATAATTTTTTATCGACCGAAGTAAAATAATTTCTTTTTACTAGCACAAACGGCACAAATTGAGCACAAATCAGCACAAATGCGAAATTACATTTTTTCGAAAAAAGCAGGGCTAACTTGATGGACATGTACTACTCTCGATTTGTTCCAAATTTTTCAACAATGTCATATCCTCTTCGATGTTTACTAAGGAAAGGTGAACGTTGGGTTGGCTGCGAATCATCATTCCAGAAATTAAAAGCTGAGATTTGCAGTGAACGAGTACTGACACCATTCGATCCCAGCTTACCGCTTGTATTAACAATCTATGCAAGTCCAACAGGTATAGCCGCGATATTGAGCCATAACGTGAACGGAATTGAAAAGCCAATATCATTTGCATCACGATCACTTACTGTTTCAGAAAGGAATTACAGTCAGCTAGATAGAGAGGCACTTGCCATTATATTCAGCGTAACTCATTTTTATAATTATTTGTTTGGGAAACATTTTCTACTAACCACCGACAATGAGCCATTAGGTTTGTTTCTTTTGCCCGGTGTAAGTTACACTTTAGTTATACCTTGCACCTTAATTGCACGTCAAAATACACTCAAAGTGTAGAGTGCAGGTCGCGCAAAAAGAACGGGTTAGTGTATGAAAGTGACAGCTAAAATTCAGAACTTTTTATTTGCTTTATTTTTTCACTTTTATCAATGAAAATTTATTGCCATTCAATATTCTTGCATGTTTTCAGTCAAAGCAGCGATTTCTTTAATTCAAAAAGTCAATGTTATCTGCATACAGTTTTCAAATTTGACAGATAGTAAAGAAGAAGAGCTTGCACCAGCTCCCGACCGAGTGCAGCAAAGTGTTGCACTACACTCGGAAAAAAGAACAGCCACCGGTGACGCTACACCGGCAAAAAGAACGGAAAAAGTGCAAAAGGTGTAAAAGGTGTAGATAGTGCAGGCAAATAGAACAAACCTATTATCACGTATATTACACCCGAACAAAGTACTGCCACAAATGACATCAGCACGCCTACTGCGATACGCTTCTTTTCTATCAGGTTTTAATTACTCTGTACAATTCAAAAAAGGAAAAGAAAATCAGAACGTGGATAGTTTATCACGAGCACCTTTGCCGAAATCCAGAACTTCAGTAGATGAAGCCATCCGTGAAGAAGTAAACCAGATATATTCACAAGTTATTTTTCAAATTTCAAACGGAAAAATTACATCCATGACTATAAAGGACGAAACTAAAAGAAATCCAGAACTTCAACAAAACCGTCAATAATCTTATAAATCAACCAGAAAATTCTGAATTTACATTACTGGACGGCATACTATTCAGAAAATACAGGGTTTTAATTCCAGGTTATCTACGCTCCAGAATACTTGATAAACTCCATGAGACACACCTGGGTATTACCAAAATGAAGCAGCTTGCACGCCGCTACGTATACTGGGCGAGCATTGACCGTGACATCGAAAGATTAGTTAAGGGATGCGAAAGCTGTGCTCTAAGTCAATCAAATCCAGCCAAAGTTCCTGTTCACCCGTGGGATCCTCCTAAAAATAATTGGGAAAGGATTCACATAGACTATGCTGGACCATTCGAAAAATTATACTTCTTAGTGTGCATAGATGCAAAATCTAAATGAGCTGAAATTAAAATTATCAAAGAAGCACCAACCAGCTCAATAACAATTTCTGTATTAAAAAGTATATTTGCAGTACACGGATATCCACAAGTCCATAGTAACAGACAACGCATCAATTTTCCAGAGCGAGGAATTTCGCACTTATTGTACAACAAATGGAGTTTTTCAAAAATTTATTGCACCGGGACATCCAGCTACAAATGGTCTCGCAGAACGCAACGTACAAACTCTAAAACATAAGTTAAAAGCTTCAGCAAATGAAACTACACCAATACACGAGAAACTACAAAAAATTTTATTCCGTTATCGGGCAACGCCACTTGCATGTGGTCAATCTCCAGCCGAGTTATATTTACATCGGAAATTACGGATTCGATTAAACGCCATTTTTCCGTACAAACCTCAAGCATCCCAGATTGTTGTCAAACCAGCACGAGTTTTTCAAGAGGAGGAGTGAATCCAAGTTCGTCTCTTCATTAACAACAAAAATGTTTGGCAATTTGGGAAGATCCAGAAGAAATATGGAAATCGTCATTATCAGGTCATCCTAGATATGGGAAGACAAATTAAAAGACACACGAATCAATTAAGAGCAACATTGGTTTCCAAATGTAACAAGAACGTGACGTTTGGACCGAACCAATTATTCAACATACCAATTGTTGGCGAGAAGCAACCCGCCACAATATTAAAGACTGTCGTACTAAGTTACGCCTTTCGGGCAATTTTCAAATTACGCCATTTGGGCAATTTTCTTTTAAATTTCCTTCATGAACGATGACAGGAAATTAGAGCGTCATTCGTGTCGTACAAGTGCAGGGGAACGCACTGAAGCGTGAGTAATATTGAATTTCATTCCTTTGTAAATTTTATTTTTAATATCGTTTGTAATTCCTGTTCAACGACAGGAAATAAAACTTCCTTCCTTTTGATTACTTCCATCGTAATTGGCTGAGCTAATTCGACTCAGCAATAATAAACGTGACAACTTTACCAACCATCGGGAGTTTTACTTAAGAAGTTCTAATTTAGAGGCCCCTGAAATACGACCGGATCGGGCGGAGCAGCGCCACAACATTTTTTATTTCGCTTTACCAATCGCTTTATCGAGGGTCCAGAGGAGTTTGGCCACTGGAGCAGCGAGGGAAGTAAAGCTTTTTGAGGGTTCAGAGGAGCATTGGCCGCTGGAGAAGAATCGCGGGAACCGGAAAGAAGCCACAGGTGAGTACCTATGAGAATTGATTGGGTAATTATCGGTGGGAGAATTGACGGGTCCTAAAAATTTACAAGTGAAACGGGTCGCGCTGCGCGAGAAAGCTAAGAAAACGCGTCGTGTTGTAAGAAAATCGCAAAAACGCGTCGCGCCACGAGAAAGATAACGGAGCGGAGTCCCGTATCAAGATAACGGATCGCCAAGATAACGGATCGCAAAAGAAAAAAGTACAGTTATGCTCACCACGAGGGGTGCTGTAAGCAGAGTAGCGTCCGACGAACAGCATGTGGAAAACGTTACGAACGACGACCTCAACCTTACGATGCGCGAACGTCCAATAGAAGAGGCTCCGGAAGTGTCAGTCATAGTAAACCCTACGGTTCACGAACGGCCCATAGGAAACGCGCCAGAAGTTGAGGGTACTTTAGCTGTAGAAGCGAGGTTGGAGCGAATGATGCAAGTAATAAAAGACTTGCAAGACGAAGTTAGGCGGAGCACCGATTCCATTCGAGCAAGCGAACAACGGGAGGCGGATACGGTTTCTCCGGCAACTCAAAATGGCCGTTTGCCAGAAGTTGAGGTTACGCTAGCGGCGGCCTTAAGTGATTTAAGCCGAACATTAGCCACGTCAAGGCCAGAAGGCGGTCGAAGAATTCTCGATCTTCCCGAATTTGATGGGCGTCCCGAAGGCTGGCCCATGTTTAAAGAAACGTTCGCGATGACAACGCATGAATACCGCTATAGTGAGCGCTTGAACCTGAAGCGGCTTCAGAAAGCGCTAAAGGGGAAAGCGTGGGAAGTCGTCGAGTGTTTGCTCGTGCACAGTAGGAACGTCGAACGAGTCATGGAAACGCTACAAGAACGCTTTGGTAGACCAGAACAACTAGTAAAGAGCCAGTTAGCACGAATCCGCAGTTTTCCGTCGATACCTGAAAATCGTATCGAGCAGTTGGTGCCATATACAACGAAAGTGCTGAACTTAACCTCATTTTTGGAAGCGGTAGATTGTGACCACCATCTGTTTAATCCCACCTTAATGGAAGAGCTTATGACGAAGCTGCCTGTACAAAGGAGATTGGACTGGGCCAGACACGCCATTAGTATACAACCAAGGGCGACGATACGACATTTCAGCGATTGGTTGCAGGAGTTGTCCCATGTGGTGATCGGAGCCTGCGTGAACATGAATGAGCCGCTTCGACCAGCTGACAGCAGTGGTGACGGACGAACAAGATTTTTCCATTCAAGTGAAGTTGGAAACCGCGAAGGTGGCTGCGTATTGTGTTCGCAGGAGAACCAGTTAAGTGATTGTAAACGCTTGGAAATGAATCACCAGCAGAAGGAGCGATGTGCTCGTCGACGCAAATTGCGCTTCAACTGACTAGGAGTCGGACACAGAAGCGATGGTTGCAGCTTGCAGCACAGGTGCGGATTACCGAACTGCAGCAAGAAAATTTTGCATGAAGGTCAAAATGAGAACGAAGGCCGACCACAAGAACAACAGCAGGAAGAAAGACCAGAGCCACAGCAAGTCTTCTCGAATACCTTGAAGCAGCCTTCCAACAAGAAGTTATTGTTCAAGATTCCACCGGTTCAGCTATATGCGATCGGAATCCAAGAGAAGTGTTTCGCGTTCTTTGATGAAGGTTCGTCAACGTCATTAATGAGTGAAGCATTAGCGAAACGGCTTGAACGAAAGGGTCTTAAGGAGGATCTAACGCTACATTGGTTTGGAAATAGGACCGTCACGGAGCCGTCAAATCGAGTCGACGTACAAATTTCGGGTGCTTGGCAAAACAGTGAAAAGTTTGACATGCGGAATATCAGAATAATTAATAACCTCCAGCTGCCAACGCAGACGTTGGATCTACGAGAAATTCACTCGAAATACCGCCATTTGAATAAATTGCCGATTTACGAGTATAGTCGGGCTACGCCAGAGCTGCTGATTGGACTTGACAACGCTCATTTAGGAATATCGCGAAGAGTTGCGGCCAATGGATGTGAAGGACCAGTTGTAGTGATGACTAAACTTGGTTGGGTAGTTTTCGGAGGCCACAGCGAGGGCAGTGACAAGTCAATTGCACCTGCATTTTTTGCTCAAGTTGACTGTGCGAGAGAAGACGGTACGCTGGAGCAGCTATTCAAAGAATTTATCGCCGATGACAACTTAGCAGTTCGTGTCACAGATAGATCAATCGAGCCTAAGGAGATTTTAAACGCAAAACGGATTCTTGAGGAAACTACGGTACGTGTAGGAGCGCGATTCGAAACAGGACTGTTGTGGAAAAGTCTAGACGTGGCCCTGCCCAACAGCCGTGCCATGGCTACCAAAAGGTTTCTGTCATTAGAAAAGAAGCTCACTCGCGATGAAAATCTATGGGTCGAGTATACACGTATTATGGAAGATTATGTCAAGAAGGGTTTTTCGCGGAAACTAACTCATGAAGAAACAGCAAATGAGGAACGACACACTTGGTACCTTAGTCATTTCGGAGTGCGTAATCCTAATAAACCCAACAAACTGCGACTGGTATTTGATGCTGCGGCGGAAGTGGATGGCACGTCGTTGAATTCGTCTTTGATCAGCGTCATGACTGTTATGACATTTGGAGCTACGTGTTCACCGTGTTCTGCTGAATACGTAAAAAATCGGAATGCACGAGATTTTTACCACAGAAGTCCTGAAGCAGTGGACGCTATAGTGAACAACCATTACGTGGACGACTTAGTACATTGTTTCGCTGATGAACTGGAAGCTACATGCATTACCAAAGAGATAATATGGATCCATAAGCAGGGAGAATTCGATTTAAAAAGATTTGTTTCAAATTCCACGGCAGTAAATGAGAAATTTAGCGAAGGAAAGGCTGAACTTATTGTTAATCTAGAAGGAAGTAACGTGGAGCACAGTCAAAAGGTTCTTGGAATGCACTGGAACACCGATAAAGATACCCTGGGTTTCGTTTTGTCATTTGAAAAGGTGGATTCTGCGTTGTTGAATGGTCGAAGAAGACCCACTAAGCGAGAGATACTTCGAATCATGATGTCAGTGTTCGATCCCTTTGGTTTAGCTGCGGAGTACTCACTGGTGCCAAAGCTATTGATGCAGTCGTTTTGGCGAAGGCAAGTGGGCTGGGATGATATCATTCCCGAGGACTCGTACCAAATGTGGACGACATGGATGAGTATGTTGGATGATATAAAGATTTTGAGCGTTCCGCGTTGCTATGGAAACGAATTTATGACGAAACCGGTGAAATTACATGTGTTCGCCGATGCAAGTGAGACTGCTTACGCAGCAGTAGCCTACTGGAGAATATTACGAGAAGAAAAGGTGACTGCAGCATTCGTACTCGGGAAAACAAGGTGCGCGCCCATGAAGCTAACGTCAGTACCGCGTTTAGAACTGCAAGCAGCGGTACTTGCTACGCGCTTGAGTCAGATTATACTGTCTTGCCATGAAGTAAAGCCTTACGGGGTTCATGTGGAGCGATTCGAAGACAGTCTTATCTTGGATAAAATCGGATCATAGACGCTACAAACCTTATGTGGCGCATCGAGTAAACGAGATTTTGGAAAGTAGTAAGGAGGAAGAATGGATATGGCTTCCAAGTAGCCTCAATCCTGCTGACTTTGGAACGCGAGTGAAGATTGACAAGCGAAGGTCATTTTGGGTGAGTGGACCCGAATTTCTTCTGAAGGACGAGTCAGAATGGCCGCGAGCGGAGTTCCGTATCGAAACGGAAACAAATGAGGAGCTTCGCCCAAAATTTACTCTTCTTTTGATGAATGTTGATGGAGAATTTTTCCAAAGATTCCCATCCTTTACGCGACTAAGGAGGATCGTGGCTTGGATTTTACGCTTCCGCGATAACTGCTCGCTAACAGTAAAGGAAGGAACACGCGGGGCTCTAAATATATCAGAGATTAGGAGAGCAGAAAGGTTGATCTGCCGATGCGTTCAGATGGCTGTGTATCCAGATGAATATAGCTCGCTGAAGGAAAATGGAAGGGTGAGCCCTAGCAGCGATTTGCGGAAGCTAACGCCTTATATGGATCAGCATGGCGTGATACGTTTGGGCGGCCGTATAAATGAAGCTAAGGCGATTGGTCCTTTGACGCGAAGGCCAATCATTTTACCGAAGAATCATCACGTAACGGAGCTAATTGTGAATAGCTATCATCGAATTTGGAAGCATCAGAACGAGGGAACGATTATAGCTAAGATTCGACGAAGTTATTGGATACCGAACATCAGAGTGGCGGTTCGTAGGGTAGCAAGGAAATGTCAAGTGTGTAAGAACGAAAGGGCCAAACCAGCTACGCCGCTTATGGGTCAATTGCCTGAAGATAGGCTGACACCGTACGTTAGACCTTTTACGTATGTTGGACTAGATTACATGGGGCCGTTCTCGATTGTGATCGGACGTCACCAGGAAAAGCGATGGCTTGCGCTTTTCACATGTCTAACAACGCGAGCAATACATCTGGAAATCGCGAGAGACCTATCCACGGATACATGTCTGATGTGTATACGCAACTTTAAGAACCGACGCGGAACTCCTTTGCGCATCAGATCCGATAATGCAACGAATTTTGTGGGAGCCAATCGAGAGCTAAGGCGACAGACTACCGAACTTGATCAGGGCCGAATTGCAAACGTTCTCGCGGACAGCAAGATCGAGTGGCTGTTCAACTGCCCTTTAAACCCGCATGCAGGTGGATGCTGGGAGCGCTTGGTGCGCAGTGTGAAACGCGCGATGGGGCACGCATTGTTGAAGGAGGGCCTCCATGAGCATAGCTTGTACAGCATGATGTGTGAAGTTGAAAACATGGTAAACTCGCGTCCGTTGACTCACATTCCCTTAGACACGCCCACCGATCAACCCTTAATCATTTTCTCTTAGGTACAGCGAACTCAGACCAGACACCTCACCCCCACAATGAGGACCTACGCGTTACAAGGAAGCAGTGGCGAAGAGTGCAGCAAATTTCGCATAGTTTCTGGAAGAAATGGATATCAGAGTACCTTCCAAACTTAAGCCGGAGAACCAAATGGTATGGACCCGTCAAACCACTCGCCGTCGGCTATACTGTATTAATATGCGACAGCAGCGTGCACCGTTCCAGGTGGCCGATGGGCAGAGTGCTTCGAGTATTCGCGGGCAAGGACGAACAGGTTAGAGCAGCGGAGGTGCAGACCGAAACATGCATTTTGAAACGCCCGACATGTTTATAGGCGAGACTGGATATTGGTGAATCAGACGCGGACTAGATTCACGGGGCCGGAATGTTGGCGAGAAGCAACCCGCGTTTAGAAACTGTCGTACTAAGTTACGCCTTTCGGGCAATTTTCAAATTACGCCATTTGGGCAATTTTCTTTTAAATTTCATTCATGAACGATGACGGGAAATTAGAGCGTCATTCGTGTCGTACAAGTGCAGGGGAACGCACTAAAGCGTGAGTAATATTGAATTTCATTCCTTTGTAAATTTTATTTTTAATATCGTTTGTAATTCCTGTTCAACGAGAGGAAATAGAACTTCCTTCCTTTTGATTACTTCCATCGTAATTGGCTGAGCTAATTCGACTCAGCAATAATAAACGTGACAACTTTACCAACCATCGGGAGTTTTACTTAAGAAGTTCTAATTTAGAGGCCCCTGAAATACGGCTGGATCGGGTGGAGCGGGGCCCAACACCAATGATTCCAGAAACTCAAGAATTTCCAGCAACACCGGAGTCAAATCCAGAAGCTCAAAACTATCAAGAACACCAGCCAGTTATTGATACAACACCGGAAGCGCCACAGGGACGATCATACAGAGAGAGACGTCCACCGAGGAATTTCAACGAATATAAAATTTATTAAAATTAGTATTTTCAAATCGAATTTAAAAATTATTGTTTTCAAAAATTAAGTTGTCAAGAATTGAATTTTAAATTAGCACTTATTATGTAATTACCAACAAATTGTTAAAATACGTGGGGAAGATTGTGGTAACCCGAAAAAATTAATACGTTTGACAGCTCTGTCTGGATAATGTCAAAAGCATAAGACACGTGTTTTATTCTATTCTAAACGGAACTGTGATTCCTAGATCGATGTGCGGATCAGAAACATAATAGTTTCCCATAAAATTTGTTCTAAATTAAGTTTTTTAATTGAAAAATAATTATCCTCAACTTATACTTCAATTCATTAGTGTGTTCTTATTTGTGTGTAATAAGCCTTAAAAAACATACATTCTCTCATTCTCTGCGCGCTCTCGACTCCTACGCGTGTGATTTATCACAGCTTCTCTATTTTACTATAAATTTCGAAGATAGATCGCAGATTGTCCGTAAATGGTTAAGAGAATCGTGTGCGCTCCACTTACAATCAAATGGTTATTCTGCTTAGTCGTAGGCCACAACTATTCGTAACGCTACAGGTAGCGAGGTGATATGTATTATTAAGCCCGCACTGGCAAATTGGTTGTGACAACTATCATATCACCGTTCTCACTACTATTTGCGGAACGAAAAATTACTATATAGCGATATGATATTGTTGTACGTCACGCACCTCAGCGATAGGTGCGGACTAGAGTCACTGTATAAGAACTAACACAAACATCCATTGTCTTGAGTACGGACAATGTGTGTTTCATTTGAAACCAGTACATTTGAAATTTTTTTGCAGTTGTCCGATTTTTCATTTTTATCTCCACTAAAGTGGATAGACGCTGTATTTAGTTGACATTTCATGAGACATATGTATCTCGATTCCGTGAAACGTTAATCAAAATCCATCTGCTACACGTATACACACTAAAACTATGCCATTTAAGAAACCTGCGAACTTTGGAGTTCGCAGGGTTCAAGAGTACTAAAAAGGTACCAAAAGCGGTCATTGTCCGTACTCAAGATAGTGGATGTTTGTGTTAGTTCTTATACAGTGACTCTAGTGCGGACGTCCTTAGTTTTTTCAAATAAAACAATAGATGTGTTTTTTTGAAACGGGGCTGGCTACTCACGAGCCGACTGCTTTCTTTGAACTTGTTAATTCCGACTGCCGGATTGATGGTTCGATTCATTCCATCGAACCTCGTATCCGGCTGCTGACCGATTTGGATTTTCCATGCCGATTCCACACGCGCGGTCACTTGACCTCATAGGTCATTATGCTACATGTGTGGCATCGGCATTTCACTCTACTTGGTTCAATAAATTGTCGCACGCGCGATCAAAGTATATTGCCAAGCAACGTGTTGTTGTTGTTGCAAACTTATGTGGGATCGCATTACGTTCCATATGGGCCAGTATGACCGTCGGCGAGAACGAATACGATCCCCTATTCACTTGAGGTAGGTCGTGATATTTGTTGTTGGACTCCCTTGCTTGTGATGCAAAGGAATTGGTCCAACAACAAAAGTTGTGTTTACAACATTCCTTCCCCCTTAAAAAAAAAATTCCTAATGTTGGAAATTTTGCAACGACGTCAGATTAATTTTGGAAAGTAGAAATTTTTTGCAATGTCGTGAGAGTACGAATGCGGTCTTCAATATGCATACATATTTCAGTAGCTGTTTGATTTTTTTTTGATTTTCGGCGTGTCGGGTTTCTTGAGAAAATGAATACCATAAATTTGTATACAAACGTAAGTGGAAATATTTAATAGAAAGAAAGCCGACTCTGTGAATATCATCACTTTTTGTTGGACCCGACACCTCTTTTTACATTTTTTAAAACGTTTTTTTTTTATATCATTTCTTTTTGTTGCCCTCTTAACTACTGCGATTAAAAAGTTCAAATGTGTATACATATTAACTTGGCAGAAGCACATCCTACGAATTACACAGTGGGATATTTTATTACAGTCATATTTGCCGGTCTAAATATACAAATTTTAGTGAAAACTTGCATATATGAAATTTAAAAAATTTCAAAATTAAACAAAATTACTTAAACTTTTGGAATTGCCCAAATGAGCTGATTTCGGTAATTTCTAAAAGCCATGATCTATTAATCGATATAACAAACCGATTCAATGGATCCTTTGGACTGAAGGAATAAGTCATTGCGACTGTAATTGTTTCATCGTCTGCATCGAAAGGAAACCGCTTTGAAATGAATTAACTAAAACCAAAATTAAAGTAATTTACATATAAAATTACATTTGTCCTTGGCAATCGAACAATGTCTTAGACACCCTCGTGCCATATGCTCTAAATCCCTATCCCAGTGCTGAATTTGAGGAAAAACCAAAAACAGGAATTATTTTCAAAACACTATTCCACAAATACCAAGAGTAACATATTTACAGTTTTGTAAAGAACAGCAAACTTGTTTCGAATTCCATTGTGACCATTGATCAGCATCGATTATTCATTCCCTGGATTTAGCTATCGAGGAAGTAGTTTTTCAAAACCAAATTACATCAAATGCTGCATAGAGAAACAAACATTTCAACTTACATAGTAACAAATCAAATGTAGACCACCATCAAATGTAGACCACCATCCTCGCACGTATTATTTAAGCAAACATCGCTTAATTCTTTCCGAATTAAAACAAATTAATATCCATTGAGATTTCGAATGACACTTAACAATAATATTGTTGCTTTAAAAATTGTGGACATTTTTAAATATTTTGTGAATAGCTTTTGAATTGGCGTTGACATATAAGTCTCGACTACTGTGATTTTGAAAAAAGCTTAAAAGTCGGAAGAATCGGAAGAACTAATTTTCATAAAACTCATTTAGCTTTTCCAATTTCTTCTTCTTCTTCTTCCAAGTTCTTTCCATGTATTTTAATGAAATGTATGGCGAGCTTATAGAAAGCTCTCATGTACACAAAAATACAGATAAGGAGCCCGTGTCCGTGTGAAATCCTTACAGTAAAGTACGTAGTCGGTGCTGGGGGTTGAACCCGACGCACATTCGACCGAACGTACTGATATGTAAGTGTCTAATATTTAATTACAGTTTATGTAGTCATATATATATATTCTTGTATTTTAAGTTTGCTAGATATGTATGTACATATATAAAATGAATATGGGTGTAGTTATATCTTAGAGTCTTATCTAATTAGTTTTATTCAATATTCCATAAATAAAAAAATAAAAATTTGTTATTAATTTTTTAAAGATAGTATTACGTGTAGTCTATGTATATAGTGTATGTATGAATTTACTTTGTCCAAGACTTGTTCAAATTAATTTGTTTTAGTTTCTCCTTTTTATATATTGATTTAAGTATCTTTGTATTGTTGTGTGTATTTCAGTGATTTTGGCTCTTGGATAATTGTTCGTGGGTGACCGATTTCTTCTTATGGTAACCTAAACGCTAAACGCCTAAACGGATTAGGGGCTAATGAATTCAATTCCTCTGAAAATCTTAGGTTTCCGAAATCCATCTAAGATTTATTTAGTATGTTTTCTAT
Organism: Beris chalybata; assembly: GCA_949128065.1. Classification (NCBI taxonomy): domain Eukaryota; kingdom Metazoa; phylum Arthropoda; class Insecta; order Diptera; family Stratiomyidae; genus Beris; species Beris chalybata. The sequence goes on from OX421894.1 coordinate 45,123,564, forward strand.
AATCAAACATTAAGTAATATTTGGATTATCACATATCTGACGAATTGAGAAATCGTCTGGCAGCCCTAGAGAGTTTTGACCATAATTGTGGCTAGTTACGTGAGTGCGATAATGCAAGAATGTGCTATAAAGGTTATTATATTGTATATTGATTATCCCAGGTTAATAAGGAGGTTGATACCTTCCATATCCACTCTGTTTCGAAAGAGTGCTCATGATGGGTTCAATATGTATTTTTATTAGTTAACTTTATAGGGTCTTTACTACCTACTTGTCTTTTTTTCAGTGGGTCTGGGTGATAAGGAGGTCTTTCTAACCAATCTTATCCGCCTATTCCGTAGAAGGCGTCCCATTGAATATAGAATTTATCTATGTATGTTTAATAATTGTTTCGTATTTTCTTTAGTCAATGAATAATTTGAGGTTATCATTGTAACTCCTTCTTTGTTTTTGAGGAGGACTTGGTCGTCCAATACGAAAATCTTTTCTTTCGCACGTTTATCAAAGTAACTTTTTGGTTTCTCTTTTCTGTCGATTAAATTTTGTTCTAGATGAATTTTGGAGTCTAGCTTTGAGTTTGTTTATATAGTAATCGTAATTGTAACATATTTCTGGTAGTTTCTGCAAAGACGACGGGATTTTACACTTAAATCCGTATAGGAATTTATGAGAAGCGAAGCTGGTACTTGAATCTACTGAACTATTGTATGTGAACAGTGTTTATGGCAGCCATGTATCACAGAATAAATGATCTTGATTAACGTAGCTTCGTAGGTATTCACCTACTGTTCGGTGTCTTCTTCCCAGTGTACCGTTTGCTTGGAGATGATAGAAACACATTCGTTTTTATTCGTTTCTGGCGAATAATGGTTTGAACAAGCCATGCGCTCATCTTCTTTAAGAGCGAAAGTAATGGCCTCTTCCACAGTATTTTTTGAAGCAGCCTTCACTAGAAGTTGCAGTTGTTCATTTTTCAAACCGTCCTCGAATGAACGTTTAGCTTGCGCTTCGTTTTCGACAATGAGGAAATTTTGAATAATCTTCTCATTAATGGATTGTTTTCTCATTAATGGATTGTTCTGTTAGAATAGTCTCTAACACAGTCATCACGTCTCTGTTTCATGTCATTGAGTTCCCCTTGAAGAGATATTCTGGACCGACTATCCAGGAAATTTTTCTGCAGTAGGTCTAGGAGTACTTCCCATGATTCTACTGAGTTGTATTTAAAAAGCTCATAAGCTTGGCCTTAATAAGGATTAAGAACACAGTCCTTTTCGCTGCGGTAATGCTGTCCGCTTATAGTATTATCGGCGAATACCAAGGTGGTTTCAGAACCGGACGATCTACTATTGACCAGATATTCTCAGTCAAACAAGTGCTAGAAAAATGCTGGGAGTATAACATTGACGTGCACCAGATCTTCGTGGACTTCAAACAGGCATACGATAGTATAGATCGTAATGTACTATATAAAATAATGCTCGACTTTGGAATCCCATCAAAACTCGTCCGATTAACAAAAATGACCATGACTGACACTGAATCCCAAGTAAGGATACAAAACGAGCTAACCCAAAGCTTCCGAACAGAATCCGGCCTGAAGCAGGGAGATGGACTCGCTCCCATGCTCTTCAACCTTGCCCTGGAATATGTCATCAGAAAGGTACCCGTTGATACCAGAAGTACCCTACTAATCAAGTCCACTCAACTAGTGGTGTACGCGGATGACGTAAACATCATGGCCAGATCTGTTCCAGACGCAAAGGAAGTCTTCCACTGTCTAGACTCAGCAGCAAAGGATGTCGGGCTAAGGGTCAATGAGAATAAGACCAAGTTCATGACCCAAACAAGAAGAAACGCGCCAACTAGACAAAATATGACCTTGGGGGACTACAATCTGGAGAATGTGGATCATTTCTCATACTTGGGATCACACCTTGTAAGAGACGGCAACGAACGGAACGAAGTAAATCAACGGATCACACTAGCAAATAAGGCATATTTCTCGGTTCTCCCGATTTTAAAATCGAAAAAAGTGCACAGGCTGAGCAAACTTCGCATATACAAGACCATAATAAGACCTGTGCTACTATATGCAAGTGAAACGTGGACTCTCACCCAAGCGTCTGAAAAATCAATAGACGCTTTTGAACGACGAATTCTTCGAAGAATTTTGGGACCAGTAAGAGAAGGCACTGAATGGCGTATTCGGTACAACAACGAGTTGTATAACATCTATGACGACCCAGCCGCATCGACTCTTATAAAATTCCGTAAGCTGCAATGGGCAGGTCATGTGGAGCGAATGGATGACGGAAGAATTCCCAAGCGCACATTGAAAGGTAGAGCCCATGGCAAGCGACCGGTGGGAAAACCGCGAAAAAGATACGAGGATTCAGTTGACGCAGATTGCAAATCGCTTCTTAGATGCACAAACTGGAGGACGCGGGCGCTGAACCGAGATGACTTCAGACAATGTATCCTGCAGGCCCTGGCCCGATTTGGGCTGTCGCGCCATTGATGATGATGAATGCTGTCCGCTTGAAACAGGGAGCAACATGTTATAAACCTATGAAGACTGTCAGAGCTCCCGTCGTATTCGGGAATAATCGTGATGGCGTCCGCTATCGTCAAGGAGTCTGCCATATCTAATGAAGGGGAATCTTCAGATTCGCTATCACTATCAGTAAGGGCGATTGCGTCCGACGAATTAGTTCTGAGCGGAGTAGTTACCGAGCTATACTCGGTACCGTTCCTAGTGGGCATAAAACCGTATGGGAGAATGAATTAACTCTACTACGACGTTTTTTTTTAAAAAAAAAAAGAAAACCCCCTTTTTTTGCAAAATGTGGCACGATTGCGCACTAAGAAGAGTTTAAAGAAAATAGTTTGTGGTCTGGACCATTGAGATATAATTATGGAACGTATAGTCGGGAGGAGTGAGAGCCGAAGCACATTTATTTATCAAAATCGAGTAGAGAAACACCCGCGAACAATTATATTTTGTTGTGTTTTAGGCCTTTGGAATGATTATTTTGACTTGAAAAAGTCAAAATAATTGAAGGATGGGTAAGGTACGGGACAGAAGGGCCAATTCCTCCTACGTCCGAATTGGTGGCTGAACTAGCTGAACTAGAACGGAAGCGACACGCTTGCTGGCGGCTGGGACTAGCTACGGCAGTGTGGGGTGGTTCTTGTTCTACCTCAGACCATAAATCCTAGGCCTGGACAACAAAAATTTCGTGTCGGCTTACTCCAGGGTATTTAAAATGGGACTATTTTCCCAATAGGTCGTGAAAGGTCAGGGCGCTCTGGTGTTGTTGGCGCCCTGCTCTGCCCACCCATCCTCAGCCAGGACTGTCCTTAAAACATTTTAGAGTCGTGGCCACTTGTTGAGGTTCGGGGCGAAGGAGCTAGACGCTCGGGTTCACTTTATACGTGGCTCTTTCTAGCCGTTCAACATTTTGCCACCCTAAAAAAAATATATACTAAAATCAAATAAAATCTGAAACACATACCAAGTAAAACAAAAAAAAATATGATGCGAAATAAAGAAAAATAAATAAAAAAAAATATAAAAACAACACACCCCATTTGTGCAATTTTTCTTGCTTTCCGTTTTTTTTTTAATTTTAAAGTGTTTAAGTGTTTAAATTTTTTTTTTTTTAAACTCTTTTTTTCTTTTTTTTCTTTTACTCTTTAATTCATGTAATTAATTTTTTTTGTTTAGTTTTATTTTTATATTTACACTCTAGATGAAATCATATAGAGTATTATAAGTTTGATCCAGCCGAAAATTATGTAACGCATAGAACCAAGCCTCGGACGAAAAAAAGTTATAAATTTTTTTTGTTTATTTGTGGCCAAAAACCTCAAATCCGCTTGACGTCCGTCCGTCCGTCCGTCCGTCTGTCTGTCCGTGAACACGATAACTCAAGAACGCCTTCACCTGGGATCTTGAAATTTTGAATCTAAGTGTTTGGTTGAATTTGTAAGGCTAAGTTCGTTAACGGGCAAAATCGTCCCACTCCTTCGGGTAGCTGCCATACGAAATATCCTTAAAACACGTATTCAAGAATATTGGCCGACAGCTTCATAAGGGTTTAAGGTACGACTTGGAAATTTTGTATGCGTTAATTTTTTAATATTTGGACCTAAATGTATGATTATGAAGAAAATCCTATTAGTCCTTAGAGTGGCTGCCATACAAAAATCCTATTAAAATATCTTCATTCAATTCACGAAACTCACTATAACTCAAGTAATCGTTTAGCTATGAATTCAAAATTGTGTACAAATTAGTTTTAAGTGAATACAAAGTTCGAGTTTACTAATCAGCGAAATCCTTTTACTCCTTCTGGTACCTTTCATATAAAATGTCCTCAAAACATGTGTTTAAGAATATTGATCAATAACTTCTGAATGCCTAAGGCTACGACTTTGAAATTTTGTGTACGTTGGTTTTTCAATAGTTGGAGCTATGTCTATGATTATGAAAAAAGTCCTTTTAGCCTTTCATGTAGCCGCCATACAAATATCCTACCAAAATGTCTTCACTTAATTTACGAAACTCACTATAACTCTAGTTATCTTTTAGATACGAATTCGAAATTGTGCACAAATTAGTTTTGAGTAAAAACAAAGCTTGAGTTTACTAGGCAGATAAATCCTTTTGCTACTTCTGATACCTGCCATATAAAATGTCCTTAAAACATGTGTTCAAGAATATTGGCCGATAACTTCAGACAGGCTTAAGCTATGGTTTTAAAATTATGTATGTGCTAATTTTGCAATAGCTGGAGCTAAATGTATGATTATGAAGAAAATCCTATTAGTCCTTCGAGTGGCTGCCATGCAAATATCTTGTTAAAATATCTTCATTTAATTCACGAAACTCACTTTAACTCAAGAAATCGTTTAGCCACGAAGTTTAAATTTTGTACAAATAAGATTTAAGCAAAAAGGAAGTTAGACTGCGTTTGTCAGTGAAATTTCTTGACTCCTTAGAGTAGCTTCCATAGAAAAAAAAATTTAAAAAAACAGTGATCTAGAAAATTTGTCGATGGCTTCACAACCATCTCAGCTGTTTGTTTAAAATTTTGTATTCGTTTGTTTTCCAATAGTTGAAGTTAAATGTATATCTTTGAAAAAAATCCTATTAGTCCTTCGCGTAACAGACATACAAATATCCTTTCAAAATGTCTTCACTTAATTTATGGAACTTACTATAACTGAAGTAATCGTTTGGCTGTAAATTTAAAATTATGTACAAATTAGTTTAGAGTGAAAATGGGTTCGCGAAACCCTTTCACTCTTTCTGGTACCTTCCATACAAAAAATCCTTAAGATACGTATTCAACAATATTTTCCCATAACTTTTGAACGCGTCAAACTACGAATTTGAAATTTTGTACACATTAATTTGTGGATGGTTCCAAGAAAAGGGATAAATATATAAAAAATCGGGAGAGTCCTTCCTGCACCTCACATGTGAATGTCCTTCAAAAATGACATTTTATTCCCGATGGCACACCCAGTTCAAGAAATGATTTTAAACATTGATGATATTGTTTTTAAGTTTCAAGTAGCAACTGAATGGAGGTCCTTAATAAAGGACATACAACATGTACATACGTAATTCTACTTTAGCCCCAACTACAATATAAGTATATTCAGTATCATCTAGAGTATTATACGATTGGCTTGCAGCCGATCGTGACTGCAGTATGTTTTTAAATTCTTTTTACTTCTTAAGTTTTAATTCATTTAATTTTTAATTGACTTTATATCATGTCGCTTTCTTTATATTATTCGTTCATTAATTTTCTATCATTTAAATTAATTGTGCCCGCCCAAAGCGTTGTTGCCAAAATAAATGAAATATGTCACGCACCCATCATTTTCCTTTTTCAAAACGTCAGACATTTGAAAATTTAATTTTTAAAATTGTATATGTTTTCTATTTATTTAATTATTTTCTTTTTTTCATGGTTTATTCTTCTAAAATTCATTTTCTTATTTTAATTAATTTTTTTAAAATTCATTAGTTGTTTCATTTTGTTTTTGTTGGCTTTTATTTTTAATTTTCTACTAATTTATTTTAATTTAAGGATTCATTTCGTCTTTTGTTTTAAATTTTAATTTATGTAAAGTTCTTTGTTTATTTATGTATATAAAAATTTCTCGGGATCTCCGCACGCAATATATTGCTCATTTGCAAATAAATATTCTTTTACGATCGCCGTCAGAGCCTCCATGATGGCCACGAGCCCATGGAATCGTCGAGACTAAAAAGAACACACACACGATCCCCGTTCGGAAAAGAGCCGCGAAAACTTAATAGAACCGAACCAGACACGGCGCCATTTTTCTACTTCTTTCTTTCATAATTCAGAGATTTTAAATTTTTCTATCGCACGCCATCCTCAATCTTTCCTTCCTCCGCACATTTTCCATTTTCCACAACACGTTTTAAAATTCAATTTCACTATTCATGGGTTCGTACGTCGTAAATTCAATTCGCATTCAAAATCGGGGAAAACTCGCTACTTTAGACCAAGAGCAATCCAAGAAAACCTCGCAAGTTTCTCACTCGTACAGACGATCTTCGTTACGAAAATACTGAATACTTTTGTGGAAAAGATCGAAAAAATCGCCAAAAGGTTCCCGAACTTCTCTGACCGTGCACACGACTTTTTATTTTCACAGTTGTCCGTACACATCAGTCCCACAATTCGCAGTGGTGTCACTGTCGTCACCCACACATCGAAACACTCGCTGTCGCCGACAAAACAACAAAAAAAAAACTCTAGAAATTTTGACCGTTCCAAAATTTTGCTTGAAATCTGCTTTCTCTTTTTTTTGCTTTTCGATTTTCTTACGGAACAGGTCGAACACTGATGTTTTTTTTATGATCCACCAGCTCGAACAGTTACTCCATATAAAACGAAATGCCGAGTAGGAATGATGCGTGTTATTTCACTTTTTGATTCACCATCAACAACCCAATCACCGATATACACTCGTCACTGAACAATTACTTCTAACACCTTTCGCGCCTTCGACTATCGCTTGGCAAACTTCTATTTTTATTATTTATTGCAAAATTATTCCCAGATGACGACACAAACTCTATTTTCATGTTAAAAGTTGGCTAGACACTTCCACCCGAAACATTCTACTTGTCGTCAACTCTATTCCGCCAAAGACGGCCGTAAAGCTCAGTACGGACCTCGATGAAAATTTTCATTCGCAAATTTACTATATATCTCTCCCATCTCCACAGTGGAAAAATCGTTGTGTAGAATAATGTGGAGAAGTAAACAGCTGAACTTCTGTTTGACTTTTACAATTGTCAAACATTAATAAATATATGGGCCCTTTTTTAACATAAAAATTAAATTGAAATCACAAGACAAATTTTAAAATAAAAGCACAACTCAAAATATCCACTTCCGACCTCAAAAATATCCACTTCCGACAAAACACACTCTTTAGTCGGTTTGAAAAAAGAAACTGACAAATAAATTCAAACGAATGACAAAGATGTTAAAATTTTCATCCCGGCAATAAAAAATTAAATAGCTACACATTTAATTGGACGGAAAAATATGGTCTCCATGATTTCAGTGCCATCTGGGGGTGAACACCCGAACTGTCAAAACGAATAAAAATTTTCATTCGAACTCCGTACCGCAAACAGAAACCCAACGCAAAAATTTGCGATGAAAATTTTCATCCGTTTTTTTTACATGCATTTGGTATGTGAATGAAAATTTTCATCGAGGTCCGTACTAGGCTGTATTCGAAAAACAGTTGTTACAGTTTACACTGTAACATGGAGTACCCGAAATTCAACAGCCGTGCGATATTTACGAGACCTCCATAAAAATGATCCGAAATATAAAGTCCGCGAATTCTGAACGAAAGGCACAAAGTGCCCTTTATTTCATTTTCCGACCGACCAAAACTTAGTTCTAGTCCGGTGCCGGTGTGTGTGTCGTTGCAGCTGACGGTATGTACATAGTATGTACTAGAGTCACTTTCATGCGAACTAACACATACATCCATTATGGAATATGTGTGTTTCATTTGAAACCAGTCCATTTGAAATTTTTTTTGCAGTTGTCTCGAATTTTCATTTTAAGGATCTCCACTAAAGTGGATAAACGATGTATTTAGTTGACATTTCATGAGACATATCTCGATTCCATGAAACGTCAATCAAAATCCATCTGCTACACGTATACACACTAAAACTATGCCATTTAAGAAACTTGCGATTTTTTAAATTCGCAGGTTTTTAGACTACTAAATATGTACCAAAAGTGGTCATTGTCCGTACTCATGATAATGGATGTTTGTGTTAGTTCTTATACAGTGACTCTAGTATGTACATACCCAACGGGCAAACTGAATTTAGAGTGAATTTAAATTGATTTTATTTAGTGAACTGAACCTTCAGATTGACTTCACATATGATCCATATCGGGTCTGCTTACGTAAGAAACCTTTGACCGGTTTCTGAAATCAGTTAATGAACTCAAATCACGCCCAGTAAAAGCAATCACTGTGAATTCAGTTTCTAACTCCAGTTCGGATTCACTAATGAGACGAATGTGAACATAATTCAGAATTATGTTCTCGGTCAAAAAAGTTACACTCGAGTCCATAAAAAATATGCTGTTATAGTATATTATTATTCCAATAATAAAGCAACAAATATTCATGAAGCAATGTTCATATAAAATAGACATTGAAACATCAGACTCTTTCCAACTCTTACTGCACTATAAGTCTGGAACAATTCTGGGCTAAACAAAAACTTCAAATTTGTTAGAAAGGTTCTAAGTAAAATTGTAAGGATGAGGGGAGCACAAAAATCATATTGAACACCACACATGTGTTATAAATATATATATGTATTCAAAAAAATAAAAATATATATTATTCGTTCAAAAAAAACTCACTATAAAAACAAATTGAAAAAAATTACTTCACTATTTTATTTTTTGGTTTTATTCGTTCTTGGGCATATTGAAATTGTCGAATAATGATTCTTTCAATGACTCCCTCTATTGCCATGGGCATCTTATTCAATCAAGCACCTTTAATGAAATAAAAATAAAAGAACGAAATCAGTTAAATTATTAAATAACAAAAAATTTCTTATTTTTTAAAGCCTGAACAATTGCAAAATTTCTTATGCTTTTTTTTTAGTTTTTGCATATTAAAGTACACTGAACGAAAATTACGTGCAACGTGGTTATAAGGCAAAATTTATAATTTTATAAAATCCCCGCTTTCATTCAAATCATGTTCGTTATTAGATGCCAAAAAATATATATCGTGCATGAAAAGGTCAAGAAACAGAGCAGAAACACCAAGATGGAAGGATTCTGTTCGAACATTAATGATCAGAGAAATTAAATATTTTATATTGTTAATTGCTTTATTTTAAGCGTTTAACATTAAAAAATATCTCATGAATTTAACATAAAGATAATTTTAAGTTGAAAAAAAATACAATAACTTTTACTTTATAACTTAAAGAATTAAGTATTTTTATAGAAAAGTAGTCAAAAAAGTATGCGTAAAGTATGTTCAATTCTGAGCCTACGGTACTTAGTGTTGACTGTCATTTGTTTATTGCGCAGAGCTCTGCAGTTGGGTAAGAAACCACGTGTCTGACTGATCCCAATCATAAAACTTTTACATTAATAAGTAATATAAAAAAAATTGTACTTACCTTCTTCCTTTATTTTCCTTTTTTTCACTTATTTTACTTATTAACTTAAAGGAACACGACCACAAAAGAACCGGTTAGTGGCATTAATCAAAAGAAACTATTCAACTGTTTGACTTTTTGATTCAGTTCATAATCACATTCTGAAGTCATACTGATACGTACTCAAAAAATCACATGCGCTTCACATTCTGAAGTCAAGATGATCCTTTGCTTCATCGACTGAATTCACTGTGATATCAGAGTCATGAATGTTCACTTAAATGCCCGTTGGGTAGAAAGCACCGCGACATCACACAGGCTGTTAGGGCTCTGTCGTCAAGGTGAATTATTATTTGCATTGCTTTATATATGTATGCGGCTTTTAGCCGGCAACACAACAATTTATATAAAACACGTTATTCACATTACAACACAACACCAAAAACACTTTATTTTTACGCGGGGTTTCGCACGAGAAGAGAGAAAAATAAAAATAAAAAAATTAACTTGGACTTACATGTCGTTAAAACTATTTAAGTTCGTTTGCCGGTTCCACTGTTCCGGGAAGCGGTCTTCTCGTAGTTCAATGCTGACGTAATTTCCTGATGCTGAGCCAATCTCTCTGTTCCGGAAAACGGTCTTCTCGTAGGTTGGTTCAAATAGGCAATTGTCCTTGGTTGTCCTTGATGCTCTGGAGACCCTCCTTTTGGAGTCGGTGGGGCGTATCTCTTCGCGAGACTTGTGTTGAACTGCCCGGTTGATGTGAAGGCAGCCTTGAGTGCACAACTCCAAGGACCTACAGCTGCGGTAGCCTTCTTTTCAGCTTCCGTGGTATTTTTTTTTTTATTTGCCTTTTATAAAAGACTTTTGTATCCGCCAATGGGGATACCCGACTGGTTTAATGTAGCCATTACCGTGGATATCCCACCGCTGCCACCAAAAATGTTGTACGTCACGCACCTCGGCGATAGGTGCGGACGTCCTTAGTTTTTTCAAATAAAACAATAGATGTGTTTTTTTGAAACGGGGCTGGCTACTCACGAACCGACTGCTTTCTTTGAACTTGTTAATTCCGACTGCCGGAGTGATGGTTCGATTCATTCCATCGAACCTCGCATCCGGCTTTTCTCACGACATTGCACCTTTGCTAAAATTTACATGCCGATTCCACACGCGTGATCACTCGACCTCATAGGTCATTATGCTACATGTGTGGCATCGGCATTTCACTCTACTTGGTTCAATAAATTGTCGCACGCGCGATCAAAGTATATTGCCAAGCAATGTGTTGTTGTTGTTGCAAACTTATGTGGGATCGCATTACGTTCCATATGGGCCAGTATGACCGTCGGCGAGAACGAATACGATCCCCTATTCACTTGAGGTAGGTCGTGATATTTGTTGTTGGACTCCCTTGCTTGTGATGCAAAGGAATTGCTCCAACAACAAAAGTTGTGTTTACAACAATATATATAGTTCGAAAAACGTTTGTTCAACTCCTACACGACTATTGGTGCTACTTGGGATATGGTACGAGCCAGACTTTCACATTCCCAGGTGCTCCAGTTTCGGTTCTACATTCTCATTACCACAGTGACACTGATTAGCCATAGGTATTCCCAGTCTTTCTCTATATTCAAACGCCTCAATACTAAAAAATCATCCGGCTTGGATGGAATTCCAAATTTAGTATTAAAGAATCTGCCGGATGTAATTATTCAGGAATATTGCACCCTTTTTAATAACCTATTAAACAACTCTCACTACCCCGAAAAATGGAAACGCGCGAAAACATTCCCGATCCTTAAGAAAGGGAAAGATCCTTCAGATACAAAAAGTTACAGACCCATTAGTCTTCTACCCAACATAAGCAAAGTCTTTGAATCCGTCCTCAATGACTCCCTGGATTCCCACATTCGACAGAATGATCTGATACCGAATTGCCAATTTGACTTTCGAAATAGACATTCTACCATACACGCCATAACGAAGGTCACATCCGACATCTGCTGGCATTTGAATAATAAAGAATGCGTAGGTGCCTGTCTAATAGACATGGAGAAGGCCTTCGACACAGTTTGGCTTGGCGGTCTGATCTTTAAATTAATCCAAAAAAATTCCCCAAACACTTGATAAATATCCTGGTACACATGTTATACAACAAAAACTTTGTGCTAACAAACGGGAAAATTGTTACCACACAGACCTTTAATGTTAGGGAAGGGCTCCAACAGGGAACAGTAACTGCACCCACTTTATTCGCGATCTACATTAGCGATCTTTTGGAAGCATTTGATTTTAATAAATCATCCAAGAGATCTATTGTAGCCTTCACAGACGACCTTATTATATACACACCCCATTCTAAAGCGACTAAAGCCCAAGAGGAACTTCAGAAAATGTTTAATGATGTTCAGTTCTACACGAACTCTTGGAAGATGAAAATTAATTCACAGATATGTGAGACTATCCTATTCCGCACCACTTTAGCCCATGCCAATAGAGATTTGAAGCGCAATTGGAAGAAATTCCATATTGTAGCTGGGGAGGGAAGCCACGATAAAATTCCACACAAAACTTGTGTTAAATATCTAGGAGTAAACTTAGATCAACACTTGTACTTCAACCAACACTCTAATATCCAGATTGTAAAGGCGCGTAACGCATTCATGGCTCTAAAACGACATTTTTACGCGAAACATGTATACCCTCGCGTTAAAATCATTTGTTACCAAGCTTTGGTGAGACCTATTCTCACTTATGGCTGCCCCATCTGGTTCAATATTAGTCCATCTTATATGGAAAAATTTAGACTTTTCGAAAGAAAATGTCTACGTGCGTGTACTGGCATCTATAGAAAGGCAGAGACAGATTTTCTGCATTACATATCAAATGAGGAAATATATGAAACGGCAGAAATCTCCCGGGTTGATACGACAATGATAAAATTAATTAGGAACCATATAGCTAGAACCACCTCAGATCAAGACCATAACCCCTGGATCCACCAACCCTTCTTCCCAAACCCACAATATATTAAAAACAATGTCAACTGGTTTTATTCCACCTGAAGCCTTTGTCTACCTTGACGAAAACGGCTACATCTTAGATTCCGACTACGTACCAATCATTTATCACGCATATAGGCGCGCGACCGATAAAAAAATAGAATACGACCCCAATCTCGAAACCAACGACCCCCAGCCATTATGGCGTTACTCCACCGCGAACTATGTTGACATTGACAGACAGCGTGAGGCTACAAGATACTGGTGGCTTCATCAACAAGACATTTAGTTAGTTTTTTAGAATAAGTTAACTAAGTAATTAAGCTAACCCAAAAAAATAAACGAAACAAGAATAAGTACTAACCTTGTTAGCAACTTCCCTAGTTATAAGGCATGCCGGACCGAGACAATCGCTACAGGAACTGATGGCCTTCAGCTATCGGTCCAGGTGACGAATGGCTCGGCCCGGAATAGTTATAAGGAAAAATTATTTATGATAAATTGTTATATTTAAGGAACATTGTAATAAATTAAATAAAGTGATTCGTATCCCACCTAAATATTCCCTTCTCGATGCATTCTTAAATGCAATTATTGTATGCTGGACTGAGCTGTCCGCGGCCGGGAACGGTGGTTTCTGCTCTAATATTCTCGAATAGTGGAGCATGATGCTGCTGGCCCCGGCGGCGGAGAGTTCGGCTCAAACCCTAGTTTTAAGTTAGTATGTAAGAATTGTATATAGTTTAAGTAGAATAGAGTGAAATTGATGTAATATTGGGTTTTTTTTTTGCCATTTTCCCAATTGTTTATTTTAATGATAAGTATACATTAAGAATGTAATTAAATAAATAGACTCTGATCCCCCCCAAAAAACATCCCCCGATAAGATTTATATCTTAGAGTGCCCATTGAAGCCATTAAGAACGGTAGCAGCTTAGATATAGACTAATTTTAGCTTTAGGATTAAGATAGAAAACCTGTTAGCATTAAGAACTTACGGCAAATAATAAAACACTTTTTAAACCTAAACCTAAACCAGTTTTTCTCTATGCCTTAAAAAAGGACAATGTCCTATTAAGACTCCTATACATGCTTTCCTGCACATAGAGATAAAAAGAAGCTAGAAGAAGTTTCTCTTATCACTTTTATCCTTTTTTGTCTTCATGAAATTATCGCTAAATTTTTCGTATGATATCTGCCAGAAACTTCTGTCTCTCATTCCCCTACATTAGAAATGGCTGGAACTTTCAGAGGACATTAGAACAGTTCACTTTATTGGTCTGCCAGGTATGTACCAGTCTTTAAACGGATATTAAAGACGATACAGTATGTACTGAACATAATATAAAAAAAACGTTAACCTTAATTTACTGAAAATTTTGATTATGTACTATGCACGTAACATGAATAGTCCTTTCGATATTGTCTTCATTATAAATTACTTATGTCGCATTTTATCTTATTCTATTGTCTGCCTCACCTACACATTTTGCATTTTTACTTTTATGCGTCCATATTCCATTTTTCTTTCCAGCACATGACTTAGTTGCTGGTCCTCGTATTGTAAATCCGTCAGGACAAAGTAGAGTACAATTTGTGCCGTGCGGAACTTTTTGTTCAACGCAATCGCCTAAATCATAGTCTCCGTACGTTGGTTTTGGTAACGGTGCACAAAGAACCTCTAAACTTGGAGAAAAAAATGTAAGTCGTAGTTTTCTTGTTGCAAGTAGGTTTTTAAAAATATTTTACGTTTGCATGTTGTCTGCAGTCCATCCCATTTCGATAATGGCAAACAGTTTCTACTTCGCGATCCAACTAAATAGTAGCCTGGTCCACATTTATAGATGCAGTCGGTATCGATAGGTAACGGTTCTGTTACCCGCTTTGATTCGATTTCATAGGATTTCATAAATGTTGTATTTCGAGGTGAATAATCGAAAAATAGATGTAAATCCTTGTTTTTGCAAATGGCAAGCCCATAATACGGTATAATCAAACTTGGGCACGTTTTAACTGAAAAAATTTCCAATTAATTATAGACGAGATTACATTAAAAGAGTATGGCTTTTTACGAGCACATGACGCTTCGACTCCAGACCATGTTCCATTCTCTTGGCACAACCGTAAACTAGTTCCTAAAAATATAATTGAAATAAAATAAAGATACACCGAAGTATTAGATTCAAAGTACCTGTTAATTGGTACCCAGACTTACATCTTGCTCCACATGCGGCATGTAATACGTTAGCACAACTGGTTGGCTGTTTTACGAAATATCCGTTTTGTGGCGGCAAAAGTTTCGGGCATGTAATTCCTGGAAAAAAAGAGTGCCTACTTTAAATTTTGTTACAAATCATATTCATATTTTTTCACGAACCTTCACATCTCTGTTCTGCTGTTTGCTTGAATCCAGTTTTGCAGACACAATAGCTAACATTTAGTGCCGGCTGTACAACAGTTATGTGATTAATATCTGGGCATGATCGGCACATATTAGAATTATGCCAATATGTACCATTTGGACAAACTGAATACGAAGTAATAATATATTCTCAGAACAGACAAAAATAAGTACTATTTCTTACGATTACATTGCAATCCCGACCCATAGTATCCAGGATTGCATTGACATGCGTAATGTCCTGACGAAGTTCCACAAGTACAAACGGCATTTGCATCACAACAGTTGAGAGTACCACTTATATGAATTTTTGTTAATTATTAAAAATTACTCCAAATTTTAAAATTGTAACAAAAAAACATACTTTACTTTATTTTTTGAATCTTCACAAAGGGCGTTGCAGCGTGTATCATTAGTAAGTTTCAAGCTATGACCTATTTTATAGTCTGAAAAAAAAAATTATTCAATAAGAAAGAATAATTTGTTTAAATAGAATTAATATGACGGTGTTAAGTGGAATCTGAACAGTGGTGAAGCCACGACCTCAATGAACTTATATTTGTGCTATATGTACTGCCCTAGCATATTGTTACGTCTTCACACAAAGTTGTAGCATTTAGAGGCAATCGTTCTAGAGATATAATCATCATTAATGGCGCAACAGCCTAAATCGGGACATGGCCGCCTGAAGAATTACAGGCTCCAAGATTCTTCGGAGGATCTTTCTTTCGAATTATTGAACTGCCTTTTCGGAAGTTCGCGTTAATATCCACGTTTCGCTGCATTA